>OW388289.1:47628936-48955120 GCA_936450465.1 Gibbula magus | reverse complement strand
TTTTTTTGCAAGTGGTGAATGCACTGAAAATAACATTGCTACTCAGTTATTTTCTGATGTATTAACATTTCATCAAAACAGCAAACATCCATGTCATAAGATTTTCCAATGAAGAAAAACAGTTCCGATGATCTTTTGCTTTCAGAAACAGGTTCAGGAAAATATCTTTGTCCAATTCGTAGATCATATTTGTTGAATGAAGCCAATTAACATCCGTTTTGTGATTTGAAATAATCTGTGACAATGATGAAATTATCCGTTACATCAATTTTGTAATCACACATTTTCTGTGACACATTTGAAAAGTTCAAGGTAACGGATATCTACGTTTTTGTACTTATAAAACGCAGACTGCTTTTATGATATATATGATATAAGAGGATAAACCCTAATCGGAGCAACATGCTTTGTTTATACAATTCTTTATACACTGGTTACTTACATTATACCGATAGTTTATAAAAAATTATGAACTTTGTGGCAATAACTGGCTTTACCACATTATCATTAGTTATTTGGTCATCATAAATTTAGTTGTCACTTATGGATATATGTGTTAACTAACTGTTACTTCAATTCTCTGACGATGTTGAGTCTGTATATCTGCAACCCATTTATCGCTCCTTAACCTACCGAGGTTAAAATCACATTGACTCTGTTACATATCACATTGACTCTGTCGCAATAATCACAAATACTCCACCCTCACTGTAACCAAGTTCCCTACCAGTGCTAATGTAAAATAAAACATTCTTAACCCTTTTTAAAAAAAATTCCTATGCATCCTGTCACAATATTCAGTTCACAGGCTATTCAATAGTTCTAATTTCACATTGATTACATCAAACATGTCCATAATGTAGTATTACTCTTAAGCTGACATATGAAGTGCACATAAAATCTCATTTATCTTCACAGCTCATTAAAACAGCTGTTTTAAGTGGTTACCCCTGTGATCCATATTTGGGGTCACAAGATCACCAAATCTACAATTTAGAATCCCTATTGGCCAAAGAGTCTGTACATAACATTTCAGCTTTCTAGAGCTTTTGGGACTGGAGAAAAAGATGAAAAATGTTTTTTAGGTTGTCACCCCTGTGGCCCTTATTTTGGGTCACAAGGTTACCAAATCTACAATTTAGAATCCCTGTCAGTCAAGATCTGTTCATAAAATTTCAGCTCTCTATGTTCATTGGGACTGGAGAAGAAGATGAATATAGCTTTTTAGGTAATGACCCCTGTGGCCCTTATTTGGGAGTCTGTACATAAAATTTCAGCTCTCTAGAGTCATGGGTTCTGGGAGAAGAAGTTGAAAAAGTGAAAAGTTTACGGACGGACGGACGGACGGACGGACGGTACGGACGGACAGATGGACTGACGCCATCCCATGCCATAAGCCCATCGGGCCTTTCAGGCCTGATGAGCTAAAAAGTTATTTAGTGATTTCAGAACTGGTGACCATTACCCTATCTCGTGACCTTGACCTTTAAAATTCAAGGTCACACAATCAGTAGGGGTGAAACGGTACGCCTATGCCACGGTTCGGTACGTATTGCGGTACACAGCCTTCGGTTCGGTACATTTCGGTTCGGTTTAACAATAGTTAAAAACAAACTATACCACTCATTAAAAAAGACATAACAGAGATGAATTGCACATATACTTTTATTTGTGTAAATACTTGACTTGAACAATTTACAACAACTCAAAAGAGAGCTAGATTAAGCCCTGAGGTTGGCCTGAACACTCAAAGATTCCACAATACTTGACTGGAAAACATTCAAATAATACACAAAAGAGAGCTAGATTAAGCCCTGAAGTTCTGAAGTTGCTTTATGATTTTATACCTTAAAGCTTCTAGACTGGCCACATTAGGCAAGACATAATCTGACTGTCAAATCTATCGACCACGTGGGCTTTCAATGTCAATGAAATTTGATTGGACGAACGAGTTTGCAGAAAGGTACTTTCGTTTTAGTCAAATTCCAAGAAAAAAACTCTCGTTTCACAAATCTCAAATCAAACTAGTCACCTTTATATATTAAACGAGTGTTGAATTAATAAAAATGACCTAAAACTTTAGTAAAACATGTCAGAGACAGAAACTAAACGTTAATTCGTTCATTTCTAAAAATAGCACCTTGGGGCTTGTATACGCAATCTCAACGGTCAACGTCACACGAGACACGAGTCGAGTCGCTTCACTTATCGATCGATAATTGTCAAGTGGAACGTGTGTGTCTGTGCGAGTGTGTGCAGATTAATCTACCTACAGTGACAATAGCATTAATTTAGATGATTTTAAAATTCCTGTTTACGTTTGAAATGTAAGTTAATTATTACTTCAAATGTCTTCAGTTATCTGTCTTCAAATTTAATATTAATTTATTGTTTTGAAAACGCGAATTTACGATGCTTGACAATGACATTGCTTGTGCTTCTGTAGCCGGTGTACACATCGTCAGTTCGTTTGGATCTTTTGGAAATAGATTAGATTTTATTTTTAGAAATATTTATTTTAGGTGTTACTGTAAGTCATGGCTAGTCGACTCTCTCTTCCATAATATCAAGTATTTACTCTGTAAGATACGGTGACCAAATTCGGCAAATTGTCTGTGAAAATAGATTATTCAATCGAATGAGCAGCTGCTTTGTTGACATAGCCACTTGAGTTTTGACACGGAAGCTACGGGGTGCCGTTTGAACTACGGCATAGTTAAGAATGAAAGTTAATAGAATATAACAATTTGTGATCATATTTGAGTGACATTTCATAGTGTTTTTGACAGTAATATGCACAAGGAGAGTAGGTAAAAGGAGATTTTACAAAAACCTAACGATACGGTATTTTCAGAGTGATTTTACCGTGGTACCGAACCAAAAGAATTACCGCGGTACGAATACACCGCGGTAAACCGTTTCACCCCTAACTATCAGTGATCACTTTTCATTATGTATCACACTCATGTAATGAATCAAAGTATTAATAGTTGAAATAAGACATTTTCCCAAAAGCATGCTTAGTTGTTACCTCGCTTTGACCTTGACCTTTGAAGGATGTTAGTGAAAACCATTCCAAATCTTGGTCTTTCTCTATAGTTGATATAAACCAAATAAGAGCCCGATAGCACAAATATGTTTGCAAGTTATCGTGTTTACAAGGATTTTTTTAGCGATTTCAGAACTCGTGACCTTGACCTTTGACCTTGAATATGAACATGTCCAAAAAATTCCCCAGGGGCATAAGTAAAAAGTTCTGTATAAGAGTTCTCAAAACCTTCTAGGAAAAAATCCAATACAAAACACGGCGGCGATGGAAACTGCAAAAAATAGAGCCATGGGCTCTGTAGCTCATCATGATTATATTGATTTATTATCAAAGGTTGAATATCTAAGTTATCTCAAGTAATACAGTGTAAACAAGCAAAATAATATTGGTTTTAGATCATGACCCTTGTGACCCACATTTGGAATCACAGGGTCACTATTCCAACAATTAAGAATCACCTTTGACCAAAGAATCTCTACACAACATTTCACCTTTCTAGAGCTTTACATATAAACTGGAGAAGAAGATGAAAATAGGTTTTTGGGTCATGACCCGTGACCCCATTTGGGGTCATGGGGTCAGGAAATCTGCAATTTAGAATCCTCATTAGCCAAGGAGTCTGCACACAACATTTCAGCTCTCTAGACCTTTTGGAACTGGAGAAGAAGATGAAAATAGGTTTTTAAGGATGTGACCCCTGTGACCTCATTTGGGGTCATGGGGTCACGAAATCTACAATTTAGAATCCCCATTAGCCAAGGAGTCTGCACACAACTGTTCAGCTCTCTAGACCTTTTGGAACCGGAGAAGAAGATGAAAATAGGTTTTTAAGGATGTGACCCCTGTGACCTCATTTGGGGTCATGGGGCCAAGAAATCTACAATTTAGAATCCCCATTAGCCAAGGAGTCTGCACACCACTTTTCAGCTCTCTAGACCTTTTGGAACCGGAGCAGAAGATGAAAATAGGTTTTTAAGGATGTGACCCCTGTGACCCCATTTGGGGTCATGGGGTCACAAAATCTACAATTTAGAATCCCCATTAGCCAAGGAGTCTGCACACAACATTTCAGCTCTCTAGACCTTTTGGAACTGGAGAAGAAGATGAAAATAGGTTTTTAAGGATGTGACCCCTGTGACCTCATTTGGGGTCATGGGGTCACGAAATCTACAATTTAGAATCCCCATTAGCCAAGGAGTCTGCACACCACTTTTCAGCTCTCTAGACCTTTTGGAACCGGAGAAGAAGATGAATAGGGTTTTAAGGATGTGACCCCTGTGACCTCATTTGGGGTCATGGGGTCACGAAATCTACAATTTAGAATCCCCATTAGCCAAGGAGTCTGCATACCACTTTTCAGCTCTCTAGACCTTTTGGAACCGGAGAAGAAGATGAAAATAGGTTTTTAAGGATGTGACCCCTGTGACCTCATTTGGGGTCATGGGGTCACGAAATCTACAATTTAGAATCCCCATTAGCCAAGGAGTCTGCACACCACTTTTCAGCTCTCTAGACCTTTTGGAACCGGAGAAGAAGATGAAAATAGGTTTTTAAGGATGTGACCCCTGTGACCCCATTTGGGGTCATGGGGTCACAAAATCTACAATTTAGAATCCCCATTAGCCAAGGAGTCTGCACACAACATTTCAGCTCTCTAGACCTTTTGGAACTGGAGAAGAAGATGAAAATAGGTTTTTAAGGATGTGACCCCTGTGACCTCATTTGGGGTCATGGGGTCACGAAATCTACAATTTAGAATCCCCATTAGCCAAGGAGTCTGCACACAACTTTTCAGCTCTCTAGACCTTTTGGAACTGGAGAAGAAGATGAAAATAGGTTTTTAAGGATGTGACCCCTGTGACCTCATTTGGGGTCATGGGGTCACGAAATCTACAATTTAGAATCCCCATTAGCCAAGGAGTCTGCACACAACTGTTCAGCTCTCTAGACCTTTTGGAACTGGAGAAGAAGATGAAAATAGGTTTTTAAGGATGTGACCCCTGTGACCTCATTTGGGGTCATGGGGTCACGAAATCTACAATTTAGAATCCCCATTAGCCAAGGAGTCTGCACACAACTTTTCAGCTCTCTAGACCTTTTGGAACTGGAGAAGAAGATGAAAATAGGTTTTTAAGGATGTGACCCCTGTGACCTCATTTGGGGTCATGGGGTCACGGAATCTACAATTTAGAATCCCCATTGGCCAAGGAGTCTGTACACAACTTTTCAGCTCTCTTGACCTTTTGGAACTGGAGAAGAAGATGAAAATAGGTTTTTAAGGTTGTGACCCCTGTGACCCCATTTGGGGTCACGGGGTCACTAAATCTACAATTTAGAATCCCCATTAGCCAAGGAGTCTGCACATAAAATTTCAGCTCTGTGGAGTTATTGGTTCTGGAGAAGAAGTCGAAAAAGCGAAAAGTTTACGGACGGATGGACGGACGGATGGACGGACGGACGGACGCCGGACGCCATGCCATGCCATAAGCCCATCGGGCCTTTCAGGCCTGATGAGCTAAAAATAGAGCCATGGCCTCTGTAGCTCATCAGGAGATACTAAGTTGGGTATGTTATGGAGTGGACTTTATAGCAATGGTCACATAATGGAATGTAGTAATAAGAATCTAGGTAGTGAAACGATTAAAGCAGTTTAAAAATATTTTGTTACCATAACTTTGCCAATCTGCTATATATATATGTGTTGAAAGAGCAACACAAAGCTTGGAAATAAATTGCTGGTATCAAACATATAATAATGTGGTGGAGAGATCATACTATTTTTTAAGATCGTACACACATTATATAATAATGAATATACCGGGTACAATTCTTTGCATACAATTCACCACTGTAAGCTATTGCAATAATGGCCTGGGGCTGTAGAAGAAAATGAAAAAAACCTTTTTAGGTCATGACCCCTGCTAATTATTATCAAAATTGGTTACACATAAATCAACATTCGTTATGAATATCATACACCTTTGCATTATATTGTTTTAATTCTTAATTGCATTATGGCAATACCAACATGTATTACATAATGAATAGGAGCCTCAGTTTTTGAAAATCCCATTTCTCATAGGCTCCATTTCAATACTTAATAAATTGGTGAATTTTTTTTAGTAAATTCTTTTTCACCATTTCTTATAGGCTCCTTTTCAATATTTGATAAAATGGTGATATTCTATGAATAAATTCTTTTTTAGAGTCAGTGGAAGACTAAAGCAGTCTCACGCACAGTCTATGATAACACAGTGCTGCACAGAAGTTTAAAGTAACCTGAAACCTCTGTGTAACTATCAGTTTTCATTCTTCTGCCAGGAAGAGGTCAACACAATGCAATTACATAACATGCAGACACTGGACTCACAGCCAGTAAAATTTATATGTTAGATGCAGTTTTTCATACAATTAATTATTTTTCTGTACTGGAGAAGATGATGAAAATAGGTGTGATGTCACAATCTCATATAGCTACTTCTTTTATAGTCCTATGTTATCACCAGTCATCACTAGTCATATTCAGTTCACATATCTCATGTAAAATGAAAAAATTTAATTCCTCTTCAAGTTATTCCTTCAAAGGGTATTCAATAGTTCTCATTTCAAATAGATTCACATTTAACATGTCCATGATGTAGACATCTATCTCATTTCTTGTTCCTATTGAATAAAATTAACTGCAAAGTTAATAGAAAACTAAATCAGTTATAAAGTATAAAATATGATATAAATAAGGTATACCAAATTGACTCGTACTGGAAATTCTCATTAATTAATTAATTAATTCTCCAAATAATTACACAATATCATGAGATATTAAAAAACTCCATTATTTACTCTTAAATTACAAAGAACATAATATTAGATTTAATAAAAGATTCTGTATTAAGTCTTTAGAATACTTTTAGACTTGTGTACCTTTATCAGCAAATTCACTTGCAAAATACAATAATTACTCATATGTGAAATGTGAGACAAAGATAAAATATGACTTATAATTTTTGTTTGACCTCCAATTCTAAGTTTTTAATTCTAAATATCTCTTTTTCATCAGACATATTATATTCTCAAAGCACATGTTAGAACTCTCACATCAGAAAGATGAAATGCCTTTAACTCAGCTGTTTTCTTTAAAATTACCTCCCTTACCCTGATTGAAGTGCACATATAATCTCAGAAAGATGCTGTAAACTGAAATAGGCTTTTAGGTTATGATCCCTGTGACCCATATTTGGGGTCACAGACTCACCAAATTTACAATTTAGAATCCCTTACAGCCAAGGAGTCTGTACATAAAATTTCAGCTCGCTAGAGCCATTGGGACAGGAGATGAAGATGAAAATAGCATTTTAGGTCATTGCCTCTGTGACCCAATATTTGGAGTCTCACTGTCACCAAATTAACAATTTAGAATCCCCTTCAGTCAAGGAGTATGTACATAAAATTTCAGCTCTCTACGTTCATTGGGACTGGAGAAGAAGATGAAAATAGTTTTTTTTAGGTAATGACCCCTGTGAGCCACACTTGGGGTCACAGGGTCACCAAATCTACAATTTAGAATCCCTTTCAGCCAAGGAGTCTGTACATAAAATTTCAGCTCTCTCGGGTCATTGGATCTGGAGAAGAAGATGAAAATAGCTTTTAAGGTTATGACCCCTGTGACCCACATTTGGGGTCACAGGGTCACCAAATTTACAATTTAGTATCCCCTTCAGCCAAGGAGTCTGTACATTAAATTTCAGCTCTCTGGAGTCATTGGTTCTGGAGAAGAAGTCGAAAAAGCAAAAAGTTTACAGACGGACGGATGGACGCCATCCCATGCCATAAGCCCATCGGGCCTTTCAGGCCAGATGAGCTAAAAACTGATAGCAGGCCCGAATAACGAGATGGAACCCCCCCTCCCCCCCCTCCCCCCCTCCCCACCCCACCACTGGACAATGCTCAGTGTCTCTCTCTCCTCTAATAATCTTGTTACCATTGGTGGGGGGAGAGCTGCATAACAGAAAGGCTCATATTACCCCAAGCACCTAGTATAACTAGTATGAAGGATATACACAACATTGAGTTAAATAGCATAAACATAAAATATGTTCTATCTTGTTTAATTTCTATGATACAAATATAATGAAAGTTGCGTTAAAAAGCTCTCGAAAAGACCTTTAATCCAAAAACAAAAATTGCTAATATTTCATGGTAGATTTAATGTTGGCAAAATTGTACAAATTTGCAACGCTTGATATTCAGTAATCACAGATGATATCTTCAAAAGTAGAGTGTTCTAGGGTCTTTGGTTTCTGAGATGAAAAATATACAATTAAATGAACCCCTGTCAAAATCAAAGTATCACAGTTTCATTAATGAAACGAACAATTCATAATCTCCATCTTTTAAAGAAAACACTGCCCAGGTTTCTGGATATCTCCTAGCGCTGGCTCATGAGAAGAAGTCATTTGAAGCTTTAAGGGTGAACCTCCTGCAAAGTTCATATGTCATAATTTATGTCAACCAAATTTACAAACTTGCATCTCCATCCCACAGAGATGTTAATGACAAAATTTCACATTCCTATATCAAGCACTTTCGGAGAAGAAGTCGCAAAAAGTTTACGGACAGATGGGCGGACGGACACCATGGCATGCCATAAGCCCATCGATGAGCTAAAAAACGAGAGAATGAAATAGATTGCAGTCAGTTTTTACATGAAGATAAGATGTTTTGAACACTATCGCCATAAGAATTATTAAACAATAGTACTTAGTTAGTGAATATTATGTCTCGAAAGTCAGGAAATATAATTGAAAAAATAAAATGACTTCTATGTTCATAAAGGATGACTGATGTTAATGAAATCCTATCAACTTCTTGACAAATGTATAAGTGATCAATGAACAGTAACAAATATTACTGTAGAAGATCTGTCTCTTTCAGTCACATGTTTTTCTAGTGATGGGGTATCCCCCATTGCCAAATCGGAACACCCGGGTGAAGCAGCGTAACAAATACCCGTTAAAAAATTATTCCTGCCGACGCAGGTCCAATACAGTGATATTTGGGGCGACAGATAACAAGGTATTAATATGAACTAGATTAGCGTTTGCGGGACACCGCAAAAGCAGAGCAGCTCCGAAACTTAGGGTTTCGCCTTTCCCTGTTCCGCCTTCTCGTCAGCATCAATAAAATAGGAATTCTTTTTAACAAAAGTTTGTTCATTATTCGAGTCTGATTACTCATCATCACTGGGGTCACTTTTCACAAGTTTGTTCTTAAAACCTATTTCCTCTTTCAAAATTTGATCAAAGGATTAACGTGGCCTTAACCAATATCTCATGACCTTGACCTTTGACCTTCAAGGTCACACCATCAATGATCACTTTTCATCGCGTATAATAATCATGAAATGACTCAAAGTGTTCATAGTTAAAATACGGCATATTCACAAAAGCAAGCTTAAGTTTTGACCTCACTGTGACCTTGACCTTTGACAGATTTTAGCGAAAACGTTTTCAAATCTTGGTCTTTCTCCATAGTTCATATATACCAAATAAGAGCCTAATAGCACAAAAAAAGTTTGAAGTTATCATGTTTACAAGGATTGTTGTAGTGATTTCAGAACTCATGATACAAATACAGGTGACCTTTGACCTTGAATGTGAACATGTAAACAAAATTCCCCAGGGGTATAAGAAAGAAATTAAGCTATCTATATGAGGTGTTAATATCTTCATGGAAAAAAGTTACTTAGTGATTTCAGAACTGGTCAGCATGACCATTTCTCGTGACCTTGACCTTTAAAATTCAAGGTCACCCAATCAGTGATCACTTTTCATTGTGTATCACAATCATGTAATCATTCAAAGTGTTAATAGTTGAAATAAGACATTTTCGCAAAAGCATGCTAAGGTTGTGACCTCGCTATGACCTTGACCTTTGACGGATGTTAGCGAAAACCTTTTCAAATTTTGGCCTTTCTCCATAGTTGATATATACCAAATAAGAGCCTGATAGCACAAATAATTTTTCAAGTTATCGTGTTTACAAGGATTTTTTTTAGCGATTTCAGAACTCGTGACCTTGACCATTGACCTTGAATATGAACATGTCAAAAAAATTCCCCAGGGGTATAAGTAAGAAGTTATGTATATGAGTTCTCAAAACCTAAAAGGGAAAAAGTTATAGCCAATATAAAACGCGGCGGCGGCAATGGAAACTGCGCAAAAACTGATAGCAGCTCCGACTTAGTCGGAGCTGCTAATTACTTCATACGTACCTGTATTTCAAGTGCATGATAAGCTAGTATCAAGCCAAGTAATATCACAGTCGAAATTGAAATAAAAGACTTCAGGGCAATGGAGTAGAAGGAATTCTGAAAAGTAAAACATATTACATGAACATACTTTTAAACAGTTTATTTTCCATTAATATCTTTGTGTTTAAACAAAAGCTTAAAAAACCTATTGCATGAAATAAGCTTCGGCTGAACAAATAGAGCCATCGGTTCTGGGAAAGAAGTTGAAATAACAAAAGGTTTACGGATGGACGGATACCATGTCATGCCATGCCATACTGGAGAAGATGAAAATATTTTTAGGCTGTGATCCCTGTGACCAATATTTGGATGCATAGGGTCACTTAATCAACAATTTAGAACTCCTTTGGCCAGGCAGTCTGTAAACAACATCAACACATCAAAGAACAGGGGTGGAAATGCAAAAGGTACCTCACGGAGGATTCTTATTTAAACAAACCAGAACCTCTGCAGATTAGTTCAAATTTAGAATCCCTATTGGCAAAGGAGTTTTTCAGACAACATTTCAGCTTTTATTAGATAAGATTGAATATCTTGATCCTCTAGATGTTTTGAGAGAGCTTAATCAAGATTTAAGAAAGTTTACAAGGTCGAAAACACATCCTAGACAACAAACAAGATGGGATTTCTTTTTACTTATTAGGTCTTCAAGACGTATGTCTTGAAGACCTTTTGTTATTATCATGTTGGTTTTTTTTAGGTCTTCAAGACGAATGTCAGAAGACCTATTGTTATTATCCTGTTTCTTTTTCATTAGTATTAGGTCTTAAAGAGTCAGAAGACCTATTGTTATTTTCCTGGGTTTTTTTCTCCATTATTATTTTCTTGTAAGGAAAATGCTGAAGTAACGGTTACTCCGATTTGCATGAAATTTTCAGGGAAGATGGCCTGTGACATTCTCTCAAAAATGACGAGGGGTGATTTTGGATTTTCAATATCTTTCTTAAGTTAAACTAATCAAGATATTTGCACAAAACTTTCACCCATATGTGGGCAACAACATTCCCCATCGATTAGGCCTATAGCAGTTTTCGGCCGTAACAAGAGATTTTTTTATATTTTGCAAATACTGAAAATTTTGTGAACTTTCGCGGTTTTGAGGGTATGCGTCTTCAAAAATCTTCTTCTAAATCACGGTAATACATACAACTATGTGTGATAGCTGATTTTGAAGATAAATGAATTCCTGAGAGGACTGTTGGGACCGAATTTTGAATGTCATCCTAGAATTTTCGTAATCTGCTCTAGAAAAGTGTCATTTTTTATGAAGTTGAAATTTGGCAGAATGTTTAAAGGGACATAACTCTATTGTGAAATACATTATGTCAAAATTATTTATAGCAATCTTTTCATAATGACAAGCTTAACCATTCCATAACATCATTATCATATAAAGTTGATAGATTCATCACAATTTGGACATATTCCCAAAAAAAGTAAAATTTTGTTATTTTGAGACTTTTCGAGGGTTACTATCTTTGTAGAATTGTTGATCGTAAACCACTGACGATACCATTATGTTTGATAGCTCATTTTGAATTAGAGATGTCATGTATTTAAGGCAATGAATTCCAATCATGTGTCTGTCATAGGTCACGTGTGACTGCTCATAGAATATTGTCATTTTTCGAAAATCGCCATTTTCAGCAAAGTTCAAAGGCTCACAATTGCTTAACTAATTTGGATATCTAAATTTTATTTACAGCTCCGGATTAAAAAATTCAAGAACAACAACCTTTCTGTTGAACCCATTCATCAAAAAGTTGATAGTGAAGCTCCGGACATCGCAAATATTCTCAAGGGGTCAAAATTTAAACAATTTAAAGAATTTTCTTGAATATTCAGAAAAAGATAAGATTAACTAGAAGAGCGTTTGCGGGACACCGCAAAAGTAGAGCAGCTCCGAAACTTTGGGTCCCGCCTTTCCCTGTTCCGCCTTCTCCTCAGCATAAATAAAATGGGAATTTTTTTTGACATTATTCAAGTTATTCTAACAAGTTGAATCATCACTGGGGTCATATTCACAATAGCACGCTTAATTTGTGACCTTGCTGTGACCTTGACCTTTGACAGATTTTAGCAAAAACGTTTTCAAATCTTGGTCTTTCTCCATAGTTGATATATACCAAGTTAGGTGTGTATGAGGTGTTAATACCTTCTTGGGAAAAGGTTATTTAGTGATTTCAGAACTGGTGACCTTGACCAAATTTCGTGACCTTGACCTTTTAAATTCAAGGTCACACAATCAGTGATCACTTTTCATTGTGTATAACAATCATTCAATGATTCAAGGTGTTAATAGTTGAAATAAGACATTTTCGCAAAAGCATGCTTAAGTCGTGCCCTCGCTGTGACCTTGACCTTTGACGGATGTTAGCGAAAACCTTTTCAAATCTTGGCCTTCCTCCATAGTTGATGTACAGCAAATAAGAGCCTGATAATACAAATAATTTTCAAGTTATCGTGTTTAAAAGGATTTTTTTTAGCGATTTCAGAACTCGTGACCTTGACCTTTGACCTTGAATATGAACATGTCAAAAAAATTCCCCAGAGGCATAAGTAAGAAGTTATGTATATGAGTTCTCAAAACCTTCTAGGAAAAAAGTTATAGCGAATAGAAAACGCGCCGTTGCCGCGGCGGCGGCGACGGAAACTGCGCAATAACTGATAGCAGCTCCGACTAACTGCTAATTATTTACGCAATCTAAATTATGATTACATCTACTTAAGTGGTAATTAAAGCACAATATTTTGTATGTTGCAACTAAGCATGAAAATATTAACCATTTTGTCTTAATCGTGAGAAAGGTCATGTAGTGGTCCATTGATAAGCGATTTTTTTCCATTTTCAGAGGGTCATTGTCTATTGATCGGTTTTATCATTATTATTATGTTTTCCAGAAAATTTTTGTTTGCCGATTCTTGAACTAACGGCTGAACCGATTTTGATGAGTCTTTCAGGGATGGTAGAATTCAATCAGACTTGATTCAAAATCTTGATTTTTAACATGGGAAAATAATTCAACATTTACTGAGAGACTTGGAACTTTTTTTAAAAGATGCGCAATGACAATGCAAGCAGAAATGTAAATCATGGCAAATTCATAGGTCACTTTGTTCAGCCGCCATTTTGATTTTTGTTACCTTTAAAAATTGTCCGACCCCATGTACCTTTGACAATTTTCTTCCCTGAAGATACTTTCACCACGATGCTGAAACTTATATCTGTCTACAGCTGAGCCATTGTAGAATAGAATTTGAATTTTGTATAAGGGTAATCGTAATACTTTTTGCATCATTCGGATCTCACAATTGCATGAAATTTTCAGGGCTACTAGATCAATGTAGTGTCTTTAGGAATCAATAATAAAATTGCCCGCGAACAGTCATTTTCGGTCACAATTAAGGCTGAAAAATGACACAAAATAACAATTTCGAATTTTAATATGGGGAAAATTTTCAAAATTGACACAGTGACTTTTTAAAAGTTGGGCAATAACAATGCGAGCAAAAAGGTAAATCATGACGAATTCATAGGTCGTGTGGCTTTCTTGTTCATTTGATTTCAAATGAATTTCCTTATTTTGCTTGTACATTATGAGATGTTGCACATAAAAGTTTTGTTAGAAACATTATTGGTGACATTCTGCGATCAAACATGGAGCTGAAGGTCAAGCAGAGGTCTTGAAGACCTAAGTATTGATGTGTCAATCCTAGTTTACTTTATAGTTACATAGATAGATGTTATATATTTACTTATATCCCCATTGAGCATATAACAAACTTAAATTTTCATATAACAAAGATGTTTTTCTGAAAATTTCAGCTTCCTTTGGCAACAGGTTTCGGAGAAGATGTTGTCGAAAGGTTTCACTTAAAATAAAAGCCTTTAAAAAGGCAAACTTGGGGCATCTGAGTAGATGTAGTGGATGGAATGTGAGGCGGTGATTTATCAGTGGGAGGTGATTCCAGGTGAATATGAGTGCTGGTTGGACTGGCGGTATGTCCGACAATGTATGATGAAAGGGTTGAGAGATGAACATACAATTAACTTTAGAAAGGAAGTTTCGCTTGAGAAAAAACTTAAGTAATTCTATTTGCCAAACTTTTTCTAGTCTATTGAGAGACTTATGTTTGTCATGTTCGGTTTATATAGCTTATTTTAAATCAGAACCTTACACAACTGTATGAAACCTAATCTTAGTAATTTCATTTCACGTAACATAGGCAAATTTAATTTCATATTGTCAAGAGTTCCTCACAAAACTATATCATTATATTTTGAGTTTGTTTTGACATTACAAAGGTGGCTTTGAAGATAATAGAACCTCTCTGTTTTGTTCGGTGTTAATTTGTTTATTCATAAAGACAATACTTTCAAGTAAACAAAACACTAAAAATTATTTCAGAGCGTCACCTACTTAGCCAGATATCGCGGTTCAAAGTGAGTAAAATTGGCTTGCTAATTATCTCATTCTTCAAACAGTTTTCCGTGGCAACTCAGTGTAGCATAACCTTCGTGAGCGATGTGACGTCATACACAGGAGTGACTACAATGGAATACTTAGGCGATTTGTCGATATTCGTAGATGATCCAATTCGTCTAACTAAGTCTAATTAAAGTTGATATTTCAAGTGAAGTGTTAGGTTATTTTATAGGCTACAATATGTTTTGAAATGAATAACTGACAAGTCAAAAATAAAAACAATCATGCAATTTTTTAAAATTATAAACGTCATTATTATTTCATTTGTTCTTGTGTTTTGATTTTGTGTTTGAAGTGGCCTATAGTTTGAGGTCTACTGCGTCAATATTTCTCATGGTGATTTTTTTTATTATTGACAATAAAATAATTGCATTAAAACTGTTACTGTGATAAGCGACAGACTGGGCCGGCTAGGCAGCTACTCCGCCGCCTCTCGTTACTTAATTAATGATGATTATTACTGCCACTAAATGAAATTATGAGGTGTATTACATCGCCAAAAAGACATGTTTATGTAATAATTATGTTATTGTCATCTGCGGAATTATCTAGATGGATATCTAAACATTCGATATGTGGGAAATTTAAGTTGGTGTATTGAAGATTTCTCTATGAAATTAACAACCAAAATGTTGCGAAATTACGTTGAATTATGACTATCGCCGAAAATCCGATTCCTCCTGATACGTCACAGAAGTCATCCCTTCAGGGGCCACACCCCCGCAGACTTTCATTCTGGTCGCCGGGGCTAAATAAGGTGTTTTTTTAAAAAGCTGTATTATATATAAGTAATTTATGGACCAATTTCAGAAATTTAAAAACAAGCAATTGTCAAAATGACATCCCATTTTAATGAATCTGATTTTGACCATATGTCATTTCATCTATCCTTTAAAACATTGGTATATAGATCTAACAGTCTCTAAACTAAGTTTAAATTTACCACGAAACTTAGATTCTAAGGAAAAGGAATCATCACTTCATCAATATGTAACAATGTTTTAGGAGAATCTGCTGGTCCATTTTCCTTATATTTATATTGCAAGTAGGTTTTAGTTCACTGTTTAAAAACGCATCGATAAAAATAGAGCCATGGGCTCTGTAGCTCATCAGGATTTGATTTATTATCTAAGGTTGAATATCTAAGTTATCTCAATTAATACATTGTTAACAAGCAAAAAATAGGTTTTTAGATCATGACCCCTGCGACCCCATTTGGAGTCACGGGGTCACGAAATCTACAATTTAGAATCCCCATTGGCCAAGGAGTCTGCACACAACTTTTCAGCTCTCTAGACCTTTTGGAACTTGAGAAGAAGATGAAAATAGGTTTTTAAGGATGTGACCCCTGTGACCCCATTTAGGGTCACAGGGTCACGAAATCTACAATTTAGAATCCCCATTGGCCAAGGAGTATGCACACAACTTTCAGCTCTCTAGACCTTTTGGAACTGGAGAAGAAGATGAAAATAGGTTTTTAAGGATGTGACCCCTGTGACCCCATTTAGGGTCACGGGTTCACGAAATCTACAATTTAAAATCCCCATTGGCCAAGGAGTATGCACAAAACTTTTCAGCTCTCTAGACCTTTTGGAACTGGAGAAGAAGATGAAAAAAGGTTTTTAAGGATGTGACCCCTGAGACCCCATTTGAGGTCACGGGGTCATGACATCTAAAATTTAGAATCCCCATTGGCCAAGGAGTATGCACACAACTTTTCAGCTCTCAAGACCTTTTGGAACTGGAGAAGAAGATGAAAATAGGTTTCTAAGGATGTGACCCCTGTGACCCCATTTGGGGTCATGGGGTCACGAAATCTACAATTTAGAATCCCCATTGGCCAAGGAGTATGCACACAACTTTTCAGCTCTCTAGACCTTTTGGAACTGGAGAAGAAGATGAAAATAGGTTTTTAAGGATGTGACCCCATTGACCCCATTTGGGGTCACAGGGTCACGAAATCTACAATTTAGAATCCCCATTGGCCAAGGAGTATGCACACAACTTTTCAGCTCTCTAGACCTTTTGGAACTGGAGAAGAAGATGAAAATAGGTTTTTAATGATGTGACCCCTGTGACCCCATTTAGGGTCATGGGGTCACGAAATCTACAATTTAGATTCCCCATTGGCCAAGGAGTATGCACACAACTTTTCAGCTCTCTAGACCTTTTGAACTGGAGCAGAAGATGAAAATAGGTTTTGAAGGATGTGACCCCATTGACCCCATTTGGGGTCACAGGGTCACGAAATCTACAATTTAGAATCCCCATTGGCCAAGGAGTATGCACACAACTTTTCAGCTCTCTAGACCTTTTGGAACTGGAGAAGAAGATGAAAATAGGTTTTTAAGGATGTGACCCTGAGACCCCATTTGAGGTCACGGGGTCATGAAATCTAAAATTTAGAATCCCCATTGGCCAAGGAGTATGCACACAACTTTTCAGCTCTCTAGACCTTTTGGAACTGGAGAAGAAGATGAAAATAGGTTTTTAAGGATGTGACCCCATTGACCCCATTTGGGGTCACAGGGTCACGAAATCTACAATTTAGAATCCCCATTGGCCAAGGAGTATGCACACAACTTTTCAGCTCTCTAGACCTTTTGGAACTTGAGAAGAAGATGAAAATAGGTTTTTAAGGATGTGACCCCTGTGACCCCATTTGGGGTCACAGGGTCACGAAATCTACAATTTAGAATCCCCATTGGCCAAGGAGTATGCACACAACTTTTCAGCTCTCTAGACCTTTTGGAACTTGAGAAGAAGATGAAAATAGATTTTTAAGAATGTGACCCCTGTGACCCCATTTAGGGTCATGGGGTCACGAAATCTACAATTTAGAATCCCCATTGGACAAGGAGTATGCACACAACTTTTCAGCTCTCTAGACCTTTTGGAACTTGAGAAGAAGATGAAAATAGATTTTTAAGAATGTGACCCCTGTGACCCCATTTAGGGTCATGGGGTCACGAAATCTACAATTTAGAATCCCCATTGGACAAGGAGTATGCACACAACTTTTCAGCTCTCTAGACCTTTTGGAACTGGAGCAGAAGATGAAAATAGGTTTTTAAGGATGTGACCCCTGTGACCCCATTTGGGGTCATGGGGTCACGAAATCTACAATTTAGAATCCCCATTGGCCAAGGAGTCTGCACATCAAATTTCAGCTCTGTGGAGTCATTGGTTCTGGAGAAGAAGTCGAAAAAGCAAAAAGTTTACGGATGGACGGACGGAGGGACAGACGGACGGATGGATGGACCGACGCCGGACACCATGCCATGCCATAAGCCCATCGTGCCTTTCAGGCCTGATGAGCTAAATATATGGAATATGTATCTTTCCCATTTTTAAACTAAAGAAACTTGATCAACTTACCATGGCCTTGTGTTCGTTTTAACATCGGTACAATTCCGAATGTGCAAGACTGGGTGTGACAGGGATTATAGGTAAAAATAGAGCCATGGGCTCTGTAGCTCATCAGGATTTCATTGATTTATCATCTTAGGTTGAATATCTACGTTATCTCAAGTAATACATTGTTAACAAGCAAAAAATAGGTTTTTAGATCATGACCCCTGTGACCAATATTTGGAGTCACAGGGTCACCAATCCTACAATTAAGAATCACCTTTGACCAAAGAGTCTCTACACAACATTTCACCTTTCTAGAGCTTTACATACTTGAGATAAAGATGAAAATAGGTTTTTGGGTCATGACCCGTGACCTAGATTGGGGTCACAGGGTCACGAGATCTACAATTTACAATCCCCATTGGCCAAGGAGTCTTCACACAACTTTTCAGCTCTCTAGACCTTTTGGAACTGGAGAAGAAGATGAAAATAGGTTTTTAAGGATGTGACCCCTGTGACCCCATTTGGGGTCACGGGGTCACGAAATCTACAATTTAGAATCCCCATGGGCCAAGGAGTCTGCACACAACTTTTCAGCTCTCTAGACCTTTTTGAACTGGAGAAGAAGATGAAAATAGGTTTTTAAGGATGTGACCCCTGTGACCCCATTTGGGGTCACGGGGTCACGAAATCTACAATTTAGAATCCCTATTGGCCACGGAGTCTGCACAGAACATCTTTAGCTCTCTAGACCTTTTTGAGGTGGAGAAGAAGATGAAAATAGGTTTATAACGATGTGACCCCTGTGACCCCATTTGGGGTCACGGGGTCACGAAATCTACAATTTAGAATCCCTATTGGCCACGGAGTCTGCACAGAACATCTTTAGCTCTCTAGACCTTTTTGAGGTGGAGAAGAAGATGAAAATAGGTTTATAACGATGTGACCCGTGACCCATTTGGGGTCATGGGGTCACGAAATCTACAATTTACAATCCCCATGGGCCAAGGAGTCTGCACACAACTTTTCAGCTCTCTAGACCTTTTGGAACTGGATAAGAAGATGAAAATAGGTTTTTAAAGATGTGACCCCTGTGACCCCATTTGGGGTCACGGGGTCACGAAATCTACAATTTAGAATCCCCATGGGCAAAGGGGTCTGCACACAATTTTTCAGCTCTCTAGAGCATTTGGAACTGGAGAAGAAGATGAAAATAGGTTTTTAAGGATGTGACCCCTGTGACCCAATTTGGGGTCACGGGGTCACACAATCTACAATTTAGAATCCCCATGGGCCAAGGAGTCTGCACACAATTTTTCAGCTCTCTAGAGCATTTGGAACTGGAGAAGAAGATGAAAATAGGTTTTTAAGGATGTGACCCCATTGACCCCATTTGAGGTCACGGGGTCACGAAATCTACAATTTAGAATCCCCATGGGCCAAGGAGTCTGCACACAATTTTTCAGCTCTCTAGAGCATTTGGAACTGGAGAAGAAGATGAAAATAGGTTTTTAAGGATGTGACCCCTGTGACCACATTTGGGGTCACGGGGTCATGAAATCTACAATTTAGAATCCCCATGGGCCAAGGAGTCTGCACATAAAATTTCAGCTCTGTGGAGTCGTTGGTTCTGGAGAAGAAGTCGAAAAAGCGAAAAGTTTACGGATGGACGGACGCCGGACACCATGCCATGCCATAAGCCCATCGGGCCTTTCAGGCCTGATGAGCTAAAAAAGTCCTCGGAAAAAAAGTCCTTGGAAAAAAGTATCGGTAAAAAAGTCCTTGGAAAAAAAGTCCTATTATATAAAAAATATGTATTAAAACAGAGTAAATATATATTTTCATCAAAATTTAAGTATGACTAATGTTAGATTAGTAAATAGTAATGTTGCCAAGTACTGTTTGCCAATTTAAATGTGATTTTAGCAATATGCCCCAGGATGTAGCATGTACCCATTGACATGTGATCTCAGCAGAGGGGGTATACCCCAGGATTTACAGTGTTCGCCAATTGAAATGTGTTTTTAGTGGAGTGGATATATCCTTGAATTTAGGTATTTACCAATTTGAATATGATTCAAACAGATTGACTTATACATTTACAATGAGATATTGAGATGACTAAATCAACTCCCTCATGAAGTGAATAAATGTGATATCTGCAGTTGGATAAATGATTCAAAACAGAGAATAAGTTCTTATTACTTAGTCAAATACATTGTTGTTTCTATTTATTGTCTATTACATTGTTATATGCCAATAAAAGAATGAAAAAAACCCCACAATATAGGTTTTTAGTACTTTTTTCTGAGGACTTTTTTTCCTAGGTAAATTAAGGACTTTTTTACCGATACTTTTTTTCCGAGGACTTTTTTTCCGAACACTGTGACAGGATAGGATGTGATACAGGATGTTACATAACAGTCAGATTGGGCCTAAGGTTTAACTAGATGACAATCCTTTGATGTCATGAGCAGGGTGACACGATTGATGTTGTGTTAACGAACTTAAAGTAAATTGTTAGTGTATTTGCTTGCAATGTGTCAAACATACTAAGCTCGTATTGATCAAAGCAAACAGCCAATGACATTTCCAAAGTGCAGAAAATCCATAGAAGTAAGAAACAGATATGTCCAATTATGGCCATAGCACTCGCTTTATCCCACCCAAAAACTAAAGATCAGGGCAAAATTCTCATCCTTTCGGATTCTCTCAGTGCCCTTCAGGCACTCCAAAAGAAATCTACAAAAAAACACCCTGATCTAATTTCCAAAATTCTAAATTCTATTCAAAATCTAAATTATCAAGGCAAGGCAGTAAAACTCCTATGGGTACCAGCGCATGTCGGTATATTTGGCACCGACAAAGCTGCCAAGGAGGGCCTTAAACTACCTAAATTTCTACCCCTTTTCCATTCGAAACAAGAGGCAAAAAGCCTATCAAAATCTCATGCAAAGCGAGCATGGCACCTGCAATATGCAAATTCCAAAACAGCACACCACACCAAACAAATTATCTCCAAACCCTTAACAAAACAAAAAATATATTCAAAAACAAAAATATTGATAGGGCAATAATTAAGCTCCAATCGGGGCATACAAAATTAAACTATCATATCCACAAAACCAAAATCGCAAACATCCACCCAACATGCCCACAGGCAGAAACAATTCACCACATCCTTATTGAATGCCCACAGTATGCGGCCTTCCGCCAAATACTTAAACTAAAATTAAGGGCCAACAATATCCAAACAAATAACATATATCAAATTCTAAATCCACAAAATAACTACAGTACCTTCCAAGCGGTCGGCACTTACTTAAAGGATTCGGGCCTATTGGACCGAATCTAAAAACACACTAAAAATTAAATTTCATCCAAAAATAACAATTTAAACCTACCTCCTCTCCCCTTTTCATTATGTCCTGTACTTGATGAGAGTTAAATAATTCTCATACTTATACATCAGTAGTTTCACTTTCTAGAATCAAAATACTTTGAGATAGTATCATACCTATGTGCTTTCATTTCATTTCAAATGTTAAATAACGGAATAGATAAAGGTGAGACATAGAAACGAGATGTGTTGGTGCTAGCAAGAGATCCCAAATGTACATTGGCTAGTTCTTCATACAAATCTTCGTTATCACTACACTCACTTGTTCAAAGGGAGATCTTATTGCTAAAATCATAGTCTGACATAGCGGAAAATGGTCAGTGATAGAGAAACACACGAAGTTACGCTATAGATGATACAATGATACAAAGCAAAGACAATTGCGGTATATTTACATTGGGATCCACTCGGCATAACTGAGATTAAACAAACTAAACACATGTGTACAAATTAACAGCCAAAGTTAATTAACGCCTGAGCAGAATATGCCGACATTGTTTCTAATAACTTGAGGCTGTTTAGACAAGTGAAATCAGCGAAAAATATATATAATGTATAATGTAAACAATAACATGAGCCAGATAATTGTTAGGGCACGACTCCTGAGTAACTGTTCACACCTCCACTAGCAGCTGATTGGCTAATGAAACGTTTGGCGTCTGTGTTAGTGAAGTATTTTTTAAAAAGTTTTTTTCTTCTATTTTTGGGTGGATATTTTATCCAATACTTTTGTGTCTTTTTTTTTATTGCTGTCAGAATCATTTCCGCGAAACCTACACCCCTAAGGTTAGAATATCTTAAAGACCTATTCATGTAGCAACTTAACCCTTACGTTGCATATATATATTTTACCAATTTTAGCTCCTGTGGCGGAATTTACAGGCTCGCAGCTCGCAGCAGTAGTTTGGGCTTTGGCACTAACTAGCTCTGCTGGCGGAATTTACAGGCGGCGATTCCGGTACCGTTTTTACGAAATATACCTCATCTACATGGCGAATAAGGACTATATACGGGCGTTCAGTACAAATTCAAGTAGCGACACCCGTACACAAATGGCTAATTCACACCCGAAACTTTGAATGAATTTTCTCTGTTTTTTCGTTTTTATTCTATTACTTCCATTTAATCCATTTATATACAGTATTGAAGACAAGATGTCTAGCTTCACAATGATATAAAAATTATTAGAATGCGACCTTTGGTTATAATTCTATAGCTATGTAAAGTTTGTCTTTATTTCCACCTATAAAATCGTAAATACTTACAACATGTATGCGGCATTGCGAACGGTCGTTCATCGCACTTTTCCAAGAAATCATAATCTCGAACCAGTTGACAAATAAGCACATGTCAACCCTAATATGGTTATGTTGTTTGACCTTTCAAATAAAAGCTAACCTCGAACCATAACTGATGAAAATCTGTTGATTAGTTTGTGTGCCGTTTGGTTTCACATGTCTCTCAGAAAGGTAAAATTGTATCTTTATTTCTGTGAATAAATATGCGCATTTTTATATAGAATAAAAGATTATTCTTTTCGGTTTATTGTGATATAAAAATCATGAAAATGCATTCAGTATTTTAGCCGTGATAAATGTGCAAGTTGTTGCGAAAATCGCCGATTGTTAAAGGGATTGTTAGGTCTAGGCGGCGGATTTCCCCTTTTGACACGCGATCGCTGATTGGCTGTTTCATCTCACTGCACACCTACATGTACACCTTGTCCTGAGTTGTTCACACTTCTGATGTCGTATTTGAAGAGTAAATTTTTATACATTCTATAAATATTATTAGTAATGACAATATTTAACATCTTGAAACGAAATTAATAGAAATATTTTCAACTCGAAATTATTTGACAGGTTGTTGATACAATCTTTCGGAATCTACTTCTACATTAAAACTTCACATACGAGATTAAATGTAAATGTAAGAACACGTATATATTACTTTAACGGCATGTATTTCAAGATGCCGTTAAAAGATGACAAACAGGGTTACACACACACCTTTATCATTGCTATACTGCATGTAATATTCGTCCAGGATTGTAATTTCAACAAGTTTGTTACAATATTTCATAGAGAAAGTCGTCGTTTACCAAGTTTCTGAATACCAATAAATAATAATATAATTTAAATGCTACTAAATGGTTTCATAAAATGCATTAGAGGGGTAATATTACGACATCGATTTCCTTAAAATGTGTGCGTGTTTGGTGAAAATATCATGGTTACATCTCACATTTTTATTCAACGTTCTTTGTTGCTGTCACGTTTGATATCAGTGACAAAGTATATCCAAAAGTGTAAGAACATATAAACATAAAAGGTTATTTTAATTCAAGTTTGTCGATCAAAATATTGTTTAGACCTCTATATGATGCAATGCAATGCAAACCATTTTCACTTGCTATATGAGTTTTATGAAATTTATTTCATGTATAAATGCATGAACTGGATTGGTCAACAACTGAACAAGCTCACTGAATTTTACATGAAAATTGTTGCACTGTACACGCACACATATACATTATGATTATATTGTGTTCATAAATTTATATATTTACCATACATGCGTTGTTGATTGGCATTTACAAAAGTCATCTAGACTTTTTTGCCAATTCATTTCTTCTCATTTAATAAAATACAATTAAACAACATTGTGATTATACACATTTATAGACAACGAACAAGATCGAATGAAATCATTTTTGTTACCAAACTTACTGTACATCTTGTAAATGAAAACGACACGGATCGGTAAATACGCTGATAAAATTTACTTGCCGCTCCAATACAAATGATCAGTTTAACGTACCATATAGATGTTTCTTCAAGATCAAAGAGGGGAGAAGTGTTGTTACAGCAAATTAGTTTACGTAATTAAGCAGAACAAAGTCAAATAAGCTTAGTATAGGTGAGAAAAAGGGAGGAGCCTCGAGTGTAATTATTATGTTTTTACAGTTAACAAGTTTACTGGACCGGTTCTATTACACAACAAATGGCATCTCGGTGACCGGCATGTCAATAGACATGTTAATTGTCAAATGTTCGGTCTTGGTGACACAATGATGACCATGACAATTACACATTAATGCGACATTCAGTCTAGATATTGTCAGCCAATCAAAGTTAGCAATATATATTCAACCAATGGAATTTAGGAATAGAATGATAGTTTTGTATTTTGTTTGTTTGACACTCATTTGAATAAAACCATATCATTGGACGATTACTAACGATCACTATCTCTGAACGCAGACGTTAAACCTCAGTCCAACAACAATTAGGCAACTTAGGGTGTTATACGACGATGTGCATGGATTATCAAGCTCACAGGTTCGTTATTCTAATCACACATTGTAGATTGCTATTCCCATGCAAAATATTTGCAAAATCATCACAATTGTACTTTGGTTATATTTACAAAAATTATATAATTGGCCTGTTCGTCGCGTGTATGTTTTCTCTATACTTTCATATATATATAAGACGCTCGCATCCGGTTGAGTATCACGCTTGTACGGCAAGCAGTCGCGAGTAGGCCTCTGCGCAATGAAAACGCCGCTGAGTAGAGGGAGCGCTGATTGAGATTTCTGACTGGCTGTGAGCTAATTAATTAATGCCTTCCACAGCTAAATTCGGGAGACTTGTCCCCCTTTAACAGGGCACGTCATCTTGCATACACGTTTATTACCTGAGATCAGTTAATTCATTCTCAATGAAAGTACACAATTAGAGATATGCATGTTACAAAATTCAAAAGTCTGCATAAGAAGTCTTCATTGGCGCTGCCGGACAGTCCTCTCTACACATCATAACATGTCAAGATATCTGATTTTACATTTTTTTCTGTAACAAATAAGAGCCTAATTAACTATTTGCATAGGATTTGAATGGTCTTTATGTCCAGTGTTATTTGTAAGAAATTCATAGACTGGCATTCTAATTGTTTGAAAACTTACAAACAGTTATCTTATCTCCTTAGAATACCCATTGTATCCAACACTTTGCATATTTAATTCAATATCACATTTTTACAATCAAGTATCACAGATACCTTGGGTGTATTATTCCCAAAAAAGTATCACCCTATCACCTAAGGAATTCGGACTTTTTCTAAGGACAAAATGTAACCATCGCACAACACAACACCGTCTGTTATCATATCAATGTTGAACAGTTGAAAAATATGACATTGTCATTAATTTACCGTGTGACGATTCTGGTTTTAATTTTTAGATTTAAATTTGTGGAGACCACCTCTATAACATTGCCTTCACTAAATCGACATCTGTAAAATTCAGTAAAAGTAGGTCAGTGGATGTGTTGATTTGTTTCAGCGGCGTATACACTGACCATGTGACCGGCGTACATAGTTCTGGAACCAGGCTTAAATTGTAAGTGTATCGGCGTACAGACAGTTAGACGTCAGCATCCCTCGAACTAGCTTCAATAAACATGTCATTTATATTATAAAACTATTTTTTTCAAATTAATACCACGAAACTTGGATTTACATACTATTAGTGTGCAATGCATTGTTTTAAAGAACCAGTATTATTTTTAAATAAATCAGTTAGTCAAAGTATGAAGTTGTCAAATACAAAGTCACAGAAAATATAGTTATTAAATGTTGCAAGGATAGCATTTGTAAGCCCTTTTACGCCACATTCGCCTGTCATTTAAAAACGAAGCATCCGGAGTACACCATAGGCGTCCGCCGGGTTTCACCATTTTCGGCGGCGTACATCGAGTGAGGGGCCAAATCAAAAATAAACAATAAAACTCTTAACCACACGGAACATAGTTTCCAATTCTGGAATGCAAAACAATGTACTAAACTCATATAAAAGCGCCCTGTTTCGATTTATATTGATTTGAATCACAGATTACAAGTTTATTATTGATTCTAATGAGAAGGTATAGAAAATTTCTGTCAATATGACAAATATTGATAATAAAAATCCACATTTGTTTGTGCCAATTATTTCCGATTACCCCCAATGTCACATGGTTCATAATTTGCTACAGCTTTGTTCATTGGTCACAAGACTTGCCAGATACAAAGATAACGCATATCATTGGCTGAAGGTTCTATTTGAAAATTCCAACAGTATATAGGAAGACATTCAAACTATTGCTGCTTGGGGCGTCTGCGTCCCAAGCAATAACAACTGCCACGCTTGAGGGGCTGTATTAGCTGTTTGAGTTTTCCTTTCTATGCTCTTTATTATGTATATGTTTCTTGGCTAGGAGAATGAAATGGTTTGTAAGATAGTCTGAATTTCTGAAACCCCAACAAAATTATGAATTTTGTCTTTTAAGAAACAGTACCAGAGTTTTTTTTCATATGCTTACAAAGGTAAAACACATGTTCCACATTTTCTATTTCTTCCATATAGAACAAACATACATCACCATCATAAAAAATGTTCATGCATATTAACTCACGCTTGGTGTAAATTTTCTTTTGAATAAATCTGTATCAATCTTTTGAACATTTTCTAAATACGGATTTCCAGTTCAAGTCAAGTCAAGTATGTTTATTCATGTGTTTAGGCCATAGGCCCATGTACATGTACAAATAATAACACATTCCAAGTTCAATAATACAAAAGTTATAACCCTAGGGTTGCATGCCTTTTTAGGAGGCTGTGATACACATATTTACAAATATTAAACATCATAGCATCTTTGTCTGTCATTATGAGGCATTTAAACTTAAACATATTTGGGTTGGTACAAAAATAGGGTGGAAAATATTGTTTTCTAAGATCACTATATTTTTCACATACAAGAAAAAAATGATATTCATTTTCCACGTCTAAATTACAAAGTGGACATATTCTTTAACAGTAATCAATATTGGACCATCTGCCTTCATTTGCTTTTAGTCTAAGTAATCCGGCTCTTAATCTTATATATACATTTCTATATTTTCTCACGGTTATTGCAGTTAAATATTTTTCTGGAGACAAAAGGCTTTTATACTCCTTATACAATCTATATCTTGTACTATTATGTAAAACACTAGTCCATGACTGATAAAACATATTTATAGCAACATCCTTAAATCTTTTAAGAAATAACAACTTATTGCCAACTGATTGACTAATCCACACAAAACCAAATCCATGGTTAAATAACAACATTCATATTGATGATACATAGTTTGAGTATCCATAGTTGTCTAAATTTACCAACATATCATATGATTCCTTAGGTATTCTACTATCAGGCATTTCAATTAGTTTCAACCAATATTTAACAGCCCGACATAAGGCGTTGATATATAATGGATACCGGCCGCATTAGCCGTACGTTATAGCATTTGGCGTTTGTTTACCAACATTAAGAAACATTTTACATGCCAACATATGTACACTTTCGATTTTTTCAAATCATTCAAGTCCCCACACCTCGGAACCGTAGAGTAAGATAGGTTGAACCTGTGAATCAAATATTTTAAAAAACACAGAAGGGTCAACTGTATTCAACTTATTTAAATAATGTACAATTTCCATCAATGCGCTTTGGCCCTTAGGGCTAGATCAGCTGTACATTGATTCATTTTAGAAGTATAAGAGAATATAATACCAAGATATCTGTATGTATTACCAGTAGAGATCAATTCATTTTTGAAGAACCATTTTTCACGTTTCGCCAAACGGCCGCCCCTTCTAAACACAACAACTTTAGTTTTATTTAAGTTGTCAGTTAATCCCCAAGTATCAGCAAACCTTTCCAAAATATTCAGTTGTCTCTGCAATCCAGAGATAGCATCGGATACTAAAATAACATCATCAGCAAACATTAGCAGTAATATTTCTAACATATCAGGAAACAATTGCACACCATATTTTCCATTTGAAATTACATCATTTGCCATTTCATCAATAAAGAAGGAAAATAGGATTGGGCTTAATATACAGCCCTGCTTTACACCAACAGGGCAGTCAAAGAAGTTTGTACAGCGGTTATTGTTCAATCTCACACATGCTTTAACTGATTTGTATATATTCCCTTGAGAGCTGTTAACATTTTAGCACTTATCCCTTTACGTCTCAGGCATGACCATAATTTTACACGGTTAACAGAATCAAATGCTTTTTTAAAATCCACGAAAGCTACATATAATTTTTTTCTTTTCTTAGATAAACATTTCTGTATTATGGCATTAAAATTAAAAATATGATCGACAGTGGAATAACCTTGTCTAAACCCAGCTTGGGTTTCAGATATCTTATCCGTTAAAGTTCATATCTTTTGGTTTTTATTCAGTACAAACGTGAGGTAGATCATTCTTTATAAATATGTCATAAAAGTATCTAAAACCGAAAGTGTTTGTAGCAATATAGATTTTCTAATATATTTAGTATCAATGTATTATAGTACATTTAAAGTCTTATTTTTGTTTTAATTGTGTAAAATCAAATCAGATGTATTAATATATCAATATATCCATTCAAACTTTATTAATTTATCCAGTCATGGTTTTCAAAGGACTCTGTACGATTAGTGATATAAGCATTTCTTAAAGAGCCATCAAGGATGTTAGTGTTTCAAATTTCACGTCTCTCTTGCAAGTTACCCGTGTCACACATTACTGAATGTGACAATTGTTTTACAAACAATGTTTCTAAATATCCTCAGAATATACAAATTATTGCCTGTTTAATGTACTTTTTATTGAGATAAGACCAGCAAATTATGACAAATTTTTACTCTCATTAATTATAAAATTCAAGAAAAATACCTAGTTGGGTAAAACAATTATTCCAATATCTGTAGCAAATACATAATTAAATGAAATGGTAAATAAATAACCTCTAAAAAATTATATATATTTTGATTTCTTTCATTGCTCATAATTTTTGTTATTATTTCGTGTGTTTGTTTACTGTGTGTGAGCTAGACCATAATGCTTTGCGCTTGAAAATACTAGACTGGATATTTAGACTGGAAAACACCTTTACTAATTAATGCAATTTCCCGGCTTATTTTAGGTTGAAAAAAATCTTGGAAAAATTAAGTGTATTTATTTCACGGAGATAGATTTTTGGGAAATTTTCTATATGTTCATCAACATCCTTGATGACTCTTTAAGGCTACATGTTTAACTTCAGCATTGTAGTTTTCAGTTTTTGGGGGTTAACCGTTTGGGAGGTCAGTTGTTATTGTTGTTTTCAGTCTTGAGGTCAAAGTGGTAAATAAAATTGACCTTGAACCTCTAAAGGAAACTTAAGGTTGTTTTTTATGCGATAATGTTATAGTTACAATTATCCGGGTATTAGTTTAATGAATAATCTCATTATTTGATGTTAAACAGGCAGCTTATTTTCCAAATGAATGTATGTAAGGTGGTTAAAGGGACAGAACTCCAGGTGCTATACTGCATGTAAGCTAATCCATAATGAAAGGGACACAAGCGACTTAAATAGTTACTCGCTTTTCTATAAAAAAAAACGTGGAGATATTATGTTGTTTGTATAAACTATAATTTGAAAGTGTTAATGCCTCCCGTCGTAGAACACATTCTCTACCAATGAACAATCAAAGTGACGTAAAATGTGACGTCATTTGTTATGCGACGCTCTAACTGACGTCTAAAATCACGAGCATGTTTTATTATCTCATAAAGCACGCTGTCGGTCCCATTGACCGCCTGTGTTTTATTGCCGTAGGTATCTTATATTTATTGATATTGTAAGCGACATCATTATAAGTCGGCCATTGTTGCATTCAACAGTTTTACATTTTAGAAACTTTTTACGATTTCCATGGAAACATAGACATTGGCTCAAATCATTTTCAACTAAACTCGAATGTCCTAATGTTACTGGATGTATGTATACATTTCATCACTTTGAGGTTCAGATCTGCCTTTTGTATGTTTCGTGACCTCATTTGCATAATTTTGCATAATTTATATAAAATTTCTTAGTTTTTCAATGCTATTTCTTGTAAAACAAGAAACTAATTTTATTGATAATATCTTATTAAGTCTCAATGGGGATATGCTAGTTTCTTCAACCTTGTCACATATGTCAAGCATGATCCCTAGTTAAACCTTTTATGTGTTAGCCCTATATATTACTGTAGGAGAATGGCAAATGTTGCCAGACACCTGACACAGGACATTGGCCCATGCCAAAAGCCTTTCTATAGGCCTAATAAGCTAAACTAATGTCAAGGTCACCAAAATCGACTTGGCCTTGTGCATGCATTTTCCTTAAAAGAATATTGGCGCAAGAAATGAAATTGTATCTTGAGATATCCAGTTGATCAGCTTAACATCCATGTTCACATGAGAAAAAGTCAACCCTGGTGAAAATTCAGTAAACAGTTCTTGAGATATAATGCTACTGTGTAATCCATTAAATTATTATCTCTTCCCTGTCCGTGTTGTCGATACCCCAAGTTGTTTTGTTGAAATGTTTGTGACAATTCCTACCACTATCTATTGAAGTGTAAATCATATAACATACAAAGAACTGCAATTATGTCCAATTTACTCAGTGTTACCACTTTGTGTCAGTTATGTAATCAGTTTGCTGGTGAATGAGGGTTTTAAAAAAGGTTTTGTAACAACATGTTGTTTGTCAACTTTCGAGGCCAGATACAACAGAGGAAAAAGTTTTTCAAGAGCATGTTTATCAGTATCAAACCAAGGTAAACGATATAAAAAGATTTTACTTTGGAATGGTCGTCAATGAATATCTGGTTTACTGCAGGTAATTATCACTATCATACTGATATGTATGTATGTATGTATGTATGTATGTATGTATGTATGCATCTATTGATTGGTGCATATGAGAGAGAGAGAGAGAGAGAGAGAGAGAGAGAGAGAGAGAGAGAGAGAGAGAGAGAGAGAGAGAGAGAGAGAGAGAGAGAGAGAGAGAGAGAGAGAGAGAGAGAGAGATCTTTTTAGATAAATCTACGCTGTCGTTAATACTATTCTATTAGACACACCAAAACAGAATGGCTTAGATGTGTAAGTATTGATCTACTTAGTCGACCTCAGAAGCGACCTATTATCATCACAAGTTAGTTCTCCATATTTATGAGTACCACACCCTACGCAGCATGAAAACAGGGAATTTATTTAGGGTTATAGTGAAAACAACGCTCACCTTATTGTAAACACCGGCCATAACGAGTTCCGTCTCCAGGACCATTATAATAATTCCAAACATACCGAAGACGAGACAGTAATCCGATATTCGTTTTCTTTTTTCATATAAAGCCTTTCTCTTCCCTAGTCTGTATCCGACATTTTTTTGCCTAGCTTTGTGATGAGTTCTTTCAGTGTCAGTGTATTTATGATAGTCTGCAATACCGACCAGGGCCACTCCAGCCTCCTCAGTTGAAGGGTTGAAGCTCATTTTGGAAGAAGTCGGTAAAGATTGCATCGAAATTGGCTTTTGTAATTGTTTAAAAGAGGTGATAGCCCCGTTCACCCTCATATAGTCGGCACCAATGTCTGAAATGGTTGATTCCTTTATTTTAGGCTTACTTTCGTCTGTTTTGCCGCACTCCGATTCACTTTGGGATCTGCCATCTTCCTCTCCTCGCCCGCCATTTATTGGCAGCACACGTTCCATCTGCGAGCGCGGGCGTGGATTTGTTTTCATGGTTGTACAGAAAGAGCCGCTAGCAGACACACGGCATGCGTTTTCATTCATCGTTGAATTGGCACTACAAAAACTGTAGTTGCGAAGTTCAATATCAGGAGACGTGTATCCACGATTGACTGTTCCATCTTGCTTCCTGGGACCAGGCAAAGTAGGCAGACTCAATTCAGGGATGTGTCCTGGAGCATACGTCTCTGCCATGTCATTCTGTGACTCGGGCAGCAGCCGCCGACTGCCAACATTTATTATGGAATCGATCATACATGCTGGTTGGGCTCTCGGGTTATTTCGAGGTGGACTGACGATGCAGATTCTCTGACCACTCTAACATTTTCTAACAGCATGAGCTGATTGGTTGCTTCATTTGTCAACATTCATCTGAACAAACACGATAATGTAGGCCTACTTGATTTTGCATGATCGATATAAATCAGAAAGACGATTCAAGGGAGGAGTGCTCAATCAATATCCGACAAACCCACAGTCAGGAGGCTCGAAGACCTACCTGCGTGGACAACAAGTGATATATCATATACGAGGAAAATATGTCTTGCTGTCCACTGCGCAATTTATAGATTATAATTTGTACACTTCATCTGAAAACATTGTGCATGGTCAGCACTCGAAGACTCGAACTAACCATGTTGAATTACAATTAAGTTTTAACATATCGATCATTACTCAGGCCTTCATTTGGAATATCCCCTCTTCCCCTCAAACCACCGCTCCAAAGTTCCAGTTTGGAACACTGAAGTGCTTGTACGTCATTTGTTCCAAATAAATTATATCTGAATGATAAGAACAGAACGGCCTCTTAAAGGCACTGCAGCACGTTTTGGGCCTATTTTTTCTCTTAAATTTTTCATTAATATTAACGCTTATACAATATTGTGACATTAGAGGGTAAAACATCTCATTACGCGACCCTACAAGTCGTATCCATAGAAAACGGTTGTCTGTATTGGGAAAAATAGTGCGAAATATAATGCGACAATTTTGTGGAACTCTTTAGTGTGAGAGGTAGATTTGTAGGTCTCATGTGGTTTTGAGAGTTCAGACAGCCAGATGGTTGACCATTCCATCGTGGTGTCATATTTAAAAGGTAGTCTCCAATAACACCTATATCCCATAATCCCTACAGGGTAACAACAAATTCAGGGTCCAACGCACTCCTAATCCCTACCTTGTTCCCTCTCACAATGGAACGGCCCAGATTGAACACAGAGACAATTGAGAGTGTGGGCATAAAGGTTAATAAACATAATTGTTTATAAAAAGAAAATACATGAAGAAATCTAGCACATTTCAAAAGAATGAAAATTCATGTTTTACATTCATATCTATCACATTTCATATCTCACAGAAAGGTTTAATGAAATAAATAAAATAAATTGTACGAACAGTCATTTGACATTCATAACACATTTCACATATTTCACATATGCCACAGACTGTCACTATTGAAAATATTTATCATTATATGACTATCACAATGTCTTCAAGCAGGTAGATGACCGACATCGGCTAAGAAATAGTTCATAGAAATAGAAAATACGTTGGGGACATATGTATACCGGTATCATTTGTTAAATGTATATTTTGTACTTCGGATTATGTGAAATCTGTTAATGACAAAGTACTCCGTAGCTATTTGAAAACCTAAACTTCTTTGAAATCAGTCCTCGTCTCTTGATCCAAATTTTTCCCCTTTGTCTGCGAACGATCAACTCGTAGTCTCTAATGAATTAGCGCAATCTGAATCACTCAGTTGCCACATTAATTAAAAATATGATTAGACGTAGACTCACACAAAATATTTTAAATATACATTTTAACATTTTTTAAATTTTACTTGTAAACAGAGTAGTTTATATGTACTATTACTTACTGGAGTGTTAAGGTTACCGCTACATCAGTCAGATCACTTGACCGGGGCAAAGCGCGCCCCTTAAAGGGGCAGTAGCACGTTTTTTCGCTGAAATTATGTCGATGAAATGTATTTTGAAAATAATGTCCCCAATAGTAAAACGCCCTTCTCTCTTTCAGAAAACCAAGTTAAAAATGAGTATACATGTTCCGGATAATCATGAGAATCGTTTTTGTCATTCAAAATAATAAAATGGCCGCCATGCAATTTTTGCTTAATATGCAACATTGTTATTACCACTACGGATAATTGGTTTGAGGGATAAGATGTTTTACCCTCTAAAGTAAATATAAATGGCATAAACTATCATTTTAAATTGGAAATTTGAAAAAATAAAATTTTGAAAAAACGTGCTACTGCCCCTTTAACCTGATGCAATTTTTAGCTGTGTATCTATAAATCTTCGGGAGAACTTCTAAGATAACACACCCCCTATAGGGCCACTAGTGGCAGGTAGCTAGTGGCTTGCCACTGGTAGGTAGCAAGTGGCCCACCGGTGTGATAGCTAGTTGGCAACTGGTGGCAGATAGCAAGTGGCCCACCGGTCTTATAGCTATAGTGGCTTGCCACTGGTGGGTAGCAAGTGGCCCACCGGTCTTATAGCTATAGTGGCTTGCCACTGGTGGGTAGCAAGTGGTCCAACAGCGTGGTAGCAGGTGGGCCACTGGTGGCAGATAGCCACTAGTGGCTGCCACCGGTGGCCCACCTTCTATCAGCTGGACAAACTACTAGTACCTTTGTTATACTGGCAACTACTGCAGGACAGCATCTGTCTAAGCTGCTTAGCCGTGAAAGGATCGGCTGTATCTTGCAAAGTAGGGGAAACTATATCACTTTGCTAAAACAACTAGGACCAGGCTTCTTGGTAAAATTAAACTCCTAAAATGGCCGAAGCCGCACACAAAACACTTCCAAAACTTGCAGGCCACAATGTAGCTTATTAAACTCCAATTTGGTTCACTGAGTCTAGAGGGGTAATCAGCTTCTCAAAAAATAGAGCCATGGGCTCTGTAGCTCACCAGGCTTTATATACATTAACTTATTCAAAATGTCAACTTCTAGGTGAGAGGTACAACATATATGAATCACTTTAAATGGAGAAGATGAAATAGGTCTTAAGGTCCTTAGCCCTCTGGCCAATCTTTGAGGCCAGAGATAAAATACCCTACAGATAAAGACACACTTGAAGATTTAATTCATTATTGTTGTTTCCTTTGTAGAGCACATAAAATCTCAGGGGTCAGGGGTCACGAAATCTACATTTTAGAATCCCCATTGGCCAAGGAGTATGCACAAAACTTTTCAGCTCTCTAGACCCTTTGGAACTTGAGAAGAAGATGAAAATAGGTTTTTAAGGATGTGACCCCTGTGACCCAATTTAGGGTCAGGGGTCATGACATCTACAATTTAGAATCCCCTTTGGCCAAGGAGTCTGCACACAACCTTTCAGCTCTCTAGACCTTTTGGAACTGGAGAAGATGAAAAAAGGTTTTGAGGTTGTGACCCCTGTGACCCCATTTGAGGTCATGGGGTCAACAAATCTACAATTTAGAATCCCCATCAGCCGCGGAGTCTGCACATAACGTTTCAGCTCTCTAGACCATTTGGAACTGGAGAAGATGATGAAAATAGGTTTTTGGGGTTGTGACCGTGACCCCATTTGAGGTCACGGGGTCAACATATCTACAATTTAGTATCCTCATTAGCCAAGGAGTATGCACACAACTTTTCAGCTCTCTAGACCTTTTGGAACTGAAGAAGATGAAAATAGGTTTTTGGTGTTGTGACCCCTGTGACCCCATTTGAGGTCATGGGGTCAACAAATCTACAATTTAGAATCCCCATTAGCCAAGGAGTCTGCACACACAATTTCAGCTCCCTAGACCAAGTGGTTCTGGAGAAGATGCGAAAAGTTTACAGACGGACGGACGGACGGACGGACGGACATCCCTCCCAAGCCAACGCCAATCCTCCCTCCCAATCCTCCTCGCACTCTTATCCCCCAAAACCCGCCTTAATAACAAAACCACCTCCCAACTCTTTCCTCCTCCCCCTGGCACCGCTCCAAATAACACGGGCCTCACCTTCAGTAGTTTCATTCATGCAAATTCTTCAATGGAATGCTAATGGCCTTTCGGCACACGGCCATGAGCTTAAAGTTCAATTTAAACTCAACCAACTAAACCCCATTGTAATTACCATTCTGGAAACCCATTTCGGCCCTAGGACTAAATTTAACATTCCAGGATATAAACTGCACAGGCTAGACCGGTATAACAGTCTCAAATGACTCTACCGCCTCATATGATCTAGAGTTATTTGAGGCTAGCCCCATATGCCTCTAGAGTCATATGGGGCTAGCAAATTGCACAAATGAGTTCAGCCTCAAATAACTCTATTCAGGCTCAAATGACTCTACCAATTTTTTTGTGTAAGAAGATTTACGTATTCATAATTTCACATTTTTCATGTTTTAGTTCATTTTCAGATACCGTGGAATGGTCTGAATTGAATATTCTTACAAAAAAGTACTAGAGTTAAATGAGCCTAGGCTCAAAACACTCTAGTGTAAAATGGGCCTAGGCTCAAAACACTCTAGAGTTAAATGGGCCTAGGCTCAAAGCACTCTAAAGTTAAATGGGCCTAGGCTCAAAGCACTCTAGAGTTAAATCGGCCTAGGCTCAAAACACTCTAGAGTAAAATGGGCCTAGGCTCAAAACACTCTAGAGTAAAATGGGCCTAGGCTCAAAGCACTCTAGAGTTAAATGGGCCTAGGCTCAAAGCACTCTAGAGTTAAATGGGCCTAGGCTCAAATCACTCTAGAGTTAAATGGGCTTGGGCTCAAAACACTCTAGAGTTAAATGAGCCTAGGCTCAAAACACTCTAGAGTTAAATGTGCCTAGGCTCAAAACACTCTAGAATACCAACTGTGTAAACACCTCAAGGGTAGAAAGGGCTGACAACAATTAAATGATTAAACAGCAGTTGAAACTAATTTTTTGAAGAAAGACCTTCTCCTTCTAAGAGATACACATTTTGGAGTGTATGCTCATATCTATATCTTATTTTTGATATTCATTCAGGTAATGTCCTTCTAACAAATACTATATTTACTTTAAAAAATCAAATTTGTGGCTGGACAGTATTCATAGTGATTATGATCATTATGATTCTGATTTGTCTTTGAGAATGTAATTATTAAAGCATGAAACCATTGAATTCATTTTCATTATTAGAATGACCATCCGGAAGTTTGTTCAACTATACTTATATTCGTATATTGGTGAAAATACTCTGTATATAGTGATGCCAAATGAGACATTGTATAATGGTGAAAGAGAAACCGATAACGTTGTGCTTTTATGTTAGAAGTGTCGATTTTATGTACCGTAATATAATTTATTTTCAAACCTCTAAATAACGGTAACAGTTATGAGAACAGAACTGATCAGGTGTTAAATTATCGTTGTTTATGTTTCTATGTAAACACTAATAATAAGTGATCAGCATTGTTACATATTAGTGATGTATTTTCTGTTCAATCATTCAATGTTCTTGTGGATATTGTTTTTCTTATAAAGTGTATATACAAATTATAAAAAAAATATTAAATTATAAAAGTTATAAAAAATTGAAAAGTTTACCCCTTCTTTCTTCTTGCAAGATACGAAATTTTGCACAACTGATCACATAATAAATTTGAGAGTGAATATTTTATTCATAGATAAAGATTGATCATTTGTCAGTATAGGTGAAATAATACAATTGACGTCCAAACGAAATCCAAATTACAATTACAATTAAAATAATTACAAAATTTTGGCAGCTTTGCGAATTTTAACATTGTATTGCATTTATACATTGATTCAAGCATAAACCATTTAAACAATCCTTACGTAAGGAACGCTGTCACGCTGTGCAAAAAAAACCCGCTTGCATGAATTGAGTGTATATCAATCAACAAAATACCACCATCCAAGGATTTATATATCCAATGACAAAACTCTCGATTAATTTAGATTTAATTGGCATATCTTGATGACTCATGCTCTTACCAATTATCTAACTGAACAGGATATCCTATTCATTATTAATGCTCCAAATAAAAGATCATGGGGGTTATTGATGTTTCTTACTACACTGTATATATATTCCATGTTCTTTCATTTGTGTATTCTATGAATACGAATCTTTCATGATAAAAGGGGATTTTTGGTCGACCGGGTCATTTTATGGGCAAGCTTTCCGAAAGTTGATGCTATAGGCAGGATGTATTCATATTTAAATTTCTTTAGATGCGTTTAGATATGTTTGCAGGACAGGAATTTTCATGTCTGATTTTTATTTGGTTGCTATAATAAATCGTATTTTTATAAATCATATTCCAGTATGCTGGAGTAAATGTTGTTAACCCAATATTTAACTAATAACTATAACTAGAATATTATATGTGTAGCCATGCCATACATGACACCACATTATCAACACATTCATCACATTTGCTGTTTTGATATCAAATTGAGGCATTTGGTTTTTGTTCATTATCATTTCAGTTAAAATCATTACAAAAGGTTTTAAAATGACGTATTTTAAAAACATTTCTATTCTTTAGGCTTATCAAATATCAAATTCTCAGAAATATGGAATCGTAAATGCTAATTTTTTTAAATTCCACTCATTATCCAATCGCATATTTCACCTTAATATTGCAGGAGCAATAATACAATGTCTGGATAGTCATTTTTGTTATTGCGGATATCAACACATATATCAAACAAATAATACGTAAAAATGTGTCTATGTCAATTTATTGTTTTGGTGAACACAATGTTATAACCATTGCAAAATTCGAAGTCATTGAGGTTATAACAAGTTTATGTCTCAAAGTAATATTTGCATGCAACCATTTTCAGAAACTAGTTAGTTATGTCCCATAGCTATGCACATCCATCTAACTACTCAATCACTGTTGACTATCCATAAACTTTTATGTTGCTTATGTCTCATTCAATTTAAATAATTAATAGTACAAAATACTTTCATGTGCTTTGGAAAGAGGTCAATGGGAACGAGGCTATATATATACCAACGATAGAATTTTACCAAACCAAAGAATTAAACCAAAGCTGCACTGCTGTAGTTAACTTAAATTATAAAAGAAATCAAAAGATACTAATATATAAACATGAACAAATCATGTTGGTCCCGTAAGGATAACCGGGAGATAACTTAAACTTTTCTGCTTGATGTTATCAAATGAGTCTTTCTTATGCATTTGCATTTGTTTCAAATTTGAATAACCCTAAAGACAAATAGACTAAACTAAGGCTAAACGCAATAACTAACTGTATACACTGGAATACAGACTGTTACAGTGCGATACTAATTTTGTCAGCATGGAAAAAAATGTTTATGATTTTTCTTTGAAGTTTATTGAAATTTATTATTATACCCCCGCCGCGCGTTCAGCGCGAAGCAGGGGATATAGTATTCGGTAACGAACGTCCGTGCTTCGAAGTGAAATAACTCGGTGCGTTTCACTAGATTCTTTCCTTACTTTATATATAGGTCAACGATAGTGATCAAAGTAATGTTAAAAAAATGTTATATGACATCGAACTTCACGATCACAACGAAACTTTGACAAGTTCCTATTGTCAGCGGGATATCAAAATACCCTATGACGGAATTGTCTAAGACTTTATACATTACACCTGCTTTCTACTCGGGCAGACAGTGGGCTGATTTGATTTTAGTGACATTGGCATAATGTTCAAGGTCAATCAGGACCTAGTCGATTTGTGTTATAATGATTTTACTTTGAAGTATTAATTTACGGTGAGGGATCATGTCACCTAAGTGACAATTGCTTGTTTCCAATGGCCACTATATATGTGCGTGCTTAAGACATTCGAAAAACTCGTGACCATCTTTTTTTATTCAACGAACTATTGCATCACAATAGAGCACTGATAGATAATAGACTTATAATACTCAAGGCTCAAGATATGTCTACACAAGATTTTCGCATTAATATCTCTAAAATTGAAATAAGGACAATTTCAAATTTTACATATAGGGGAGGGCGTGATAAGTTCAGCCAATATTTTATTACAGCTGTGTAAAATATGTTGATCAATATCAATATGTTTTGGCAAATACATAAATATATGGTCGTAACCAGGATTTCAGACGATTTCAACGATTTTACGAGCGACTCTATATATTTACCAGGGATCTTGCTAACCCAATATTAAAGCGCCTTTTAAACTTAAACACGGTTAATAATAGACCCTGATAGTCAGGAAAAACCTTCCTTTCCTTCTTATCAGGGTCCAAAACATTAGAATATTCTCGGTATCATGGCTTATCCTTATATAACATTGAACAATAAGTGTCTGAGTTATTAGTGGAACAAAGTGTGACGGACGGTGCACGGGCAAACACGATGACACGGGTATAATAAACAAGGGTATAATAAACTGCCAAAATCCTCACTAAAATATTTCTTTGAGATTGCTTTGATATGTATGCTTTTCAGAAAAAAATGAAGACATAGAAGTAAAAGAAGTATTCAGAATGTATATATAACAACAAGACACGGTCATAAACATCCCCCTACATATTGGTTCTCATGAAAGATAATTGATCGCTTCTCATTTACGAACTCGACGCATCAATCGATCTTTGTATACGATACTTGAAAGGTTACATGCCTATGTAGTACATTCATTCATGGGTAGATCACTTTCTTTATGTTCTAATAGATATTTCTGAAAGACATGATTGCATAATAAGTATACATTGCAAGTCTCTGTAAAATTAGAGTGTTGGTTTCTGTTAACAATGACACTAGTTTTTTTACATTTGGGTAATTATAAAAGTACTGTCTAAAGGCACTGTAGCACGTATTTTGCATATTTTATATTTTTTTATTTTGCTATTTATCATTAAAGTTTATACACTATACGGTTATGTTAGAGGGTAAAACATCTCATTGCACTACCTGATAAGCCGTATCCATAGAATACGGTTGTCGGCACTGAAAGAAAATGGTGCGACGCATAAAGCGACAGATTCGTGGAAATCTTCAGTGTGAGAGGTAGATTTGTAGTTTTTTTAAAAAGTATAGTAAACGACCATTGGAATCATAGTGAAAACAGGGATGCACCAAAATCTACAAAACATCTGCGTTATTTGTAGATTTTGCAGAAGCTTTTGACTCTGTAGACTCTAGAGAATTAAACTATGGGATATCCTACAAACCCACGGGGTTAGTAGTAGAATGAATAAACTGTTTAAAAGTTTATACCGACATGTTAAGGTACGTGTTAGAAACAATCAAGAAATTTCTGAGCATTTTATTAGTCAACATGGAGTTAGACAAGGCTGTATTTTAAGCCCCTTCTTGTTTTTTTCATTAACGAATTGGCACAGCAAATATGTAACACATGTACGAATGTAATACAATTACATCTAGATACGGTGCAATTATTTTTATAACTTTTTGCAGATGACATTGTACTATTTTCTAGTATCATTAGCGGTTTACAAAAACAAATAGATTATAATTAGACACATTTTCTGAGCAATTTAAACTGTGTGTCAACAGAGAAAAACCCAAATTCATTGTTTTCAAGAAAGGGGGAAAACTTTTAAACATCGAAAATGGTTTTATAAAGGAGAACTTCTTCAAACTACTAGTGCTTATAAATGTCTAGGTGTATATTTTTCTTATCACCTGTCTTGGTCTCACCACACCAAACAGGCATCAACACAAGCCTTGAAAGTTTTGATAAGTATCTACAAAAATATGCGATCTTTAGGTGATATGACATTTAACGCCTTTTTAAAGATATTTGATATGAAGATAAGCCCAAAACTTTTATATGGATCTGAAAAATGGGGATTAAATCATTATGATAGCATTGAAAAGGTCCATTTATATGCATGTAAAAGGTTCCTTGGTGTTAAAACACGATGGTATACGGATAATTAGGCAGATTTCCACTGTTCATTTATTCGTGTATTAGATCTATTAAATATTGGATAAGATTATCGAATATGCCCTGTCACAGATTCTCCAAAAATGTTATGATATGATGAAACGTTATAATAAAAATGGTAAAATAAATTGGGTGACTGAAATAAGAGAGATTCTCAACAAAACAGGATATGGATATATTTGGCACAGCCAAAGTGTAGATCTACAATCACATTTAATCAGTTCAATAACACAAAGAATGAAAGATATATACTTGCAACCCTGTCAGAATCCATGCCATTATCAACTAAATGTATATATTATAGAGAATGGAAATCTGAAATATGTCTAGAAATCTTATCTTTCAAACGTTGATGTAAAAAAGTATCGTATTGCTTTATCTCGCTTTCGTTGTTCCCTCCATGAATTGTTTGTTGAAAGTGGTAGATATTCAGGCATAACAAAAAATAACAGAATCTGTCAACTTTGTAATATGAATGCTGTAGAAGACGAACTACATTTCTTGTTAATCTGTCCATCCTATAAAAACCTACGGTTAAAACATATTAAATCATACTTTTATACTTACCCTAATACCCTGTCTTAACATTTTCTGAGAAAAAATGTCCCCTTTGCAGTTACGATGAACAAAAAACTAAACACATTATTATTTTTTTCGAACTCCATTAAGGTATTGATAAGGACGTAAGCTTTTTATTTCTTACATGTTGACAGTGCAGGAATAGCATCAGCCATAACAGTAGAGGAAGAAGCACGACCTTCCAAATATGCTGTGTTAGGATTAAAGAAAGGCATGGTGGCTCATCCTACCCAGTGGTTCAATCAACCCCGTCCGCCCCTTTGCGAATTAGTTCGGTATTGTTGATACGTTGCTTCAAAATACATGTGTAATAATTTTATTCACAAAGATGATTACTTGATGCTTTTTGAAAATATTGTATGTTTTCTTTATTGGATATTTCATTAACAAGCTGGTTGTTTTTTGGATAACAGTGAAACTTTTTACATTTACATGTAACATATTAACTCCATTATATTTAAGTCACGACATCCCATCAAAATGATACTTTATATACACCACCGTGTAATATTGAGCATCTCAAAATCGTCTTTAAATTCGACTAAGGTTAAGGGAACCTACTTTGTAAATGAATTTGAATTAAATCCACCAATTGTCTTGAACGTTTTACATCAGTCATTGCTATCACTACTACTGGACCATGGTATGAAAATAATAGGAAATTCACCCAAACTTTCTTGATTCATAGGGTTAAGACAGGTTTTCTATGTACGCATGTTCGCAGGTACATACGGGGATATTTATATTACACTGAGACATACTTAAAGCAATAATATCGAAGGACTAACACGATGAAGACAATCTCCATATTGATTCTCACTAAAACAATAAAATTTCCCCAAATCGACTTTAATCTAAAAACTATGATGTATACAGGTATGTACACAAATAAAATATACATACAACGTGCACTGAACAAACATACAAGAACACTGAAAATAGAAAAGCATGTTTCTCGTGTTCGTAATCGTATGGCATCAAGCCATACTGCAGTATATCAAATTCATTCATGCCATCTACGACAGTATTGAGAAACGATGTCTCTTTTGTATGGAAGGGGATTTGTGCCACAAATGAAGACATGTTGACTTGTAACTTGTAAAGTGTAACATGTCGTTCACAACCATACAAGTCTCGAAAAGACAAGTCCAACCATGCAAAACTAACATTTTAATCCTGTCAATCTTAACTTTCTATTCTCAACTTTACAAAGCTGAAATGTAATGCTAGAAATCATAAAAGTCGAAAAGTCAACTTGTCATTTCTAATTATTAAATCTAAATAATATACACATTGTGTAATGTTACAAGTTACGTTTGACAAATGAAAAATGGAAAATGAGGAGTTGCAAAGTCAGCTTTGTAAAACGGACTTTAGCATTTCCAGACTGACATGACTTACATAGTTACGATTGCAATGTTTCAAATCACATCTCTACACGATTTCGCATTGGCCATATTTGAAATATTACGGAAATTAGCGGAAAGGAACGAATAATCCCGATCCGATAAACACAATGTTCAACAATGACTTCTCCCTTGGCAAGCATCTGTCAGCAACTACTAACACATATTTGAAAGTTGCATACTAGTTTTCCCACTATTAGCATGCTGTTGACAAAAGCATATTGCATATAGGAGACCATCGCATTTTACTGTGGAGGAAGTAACTGCCCGCCCGAACGCGGTTATTTCTGTTGCGAGTGATGGTCGGCACATATTAAATGTCACATTGTGTAATCATGACCTCCATTTTTTCCCCCATATCCGCCCATGCAAACAATTTTGAAAGGGGGGGGGGGGGGGGGGGGGGGGACTGGTCAAACACAACAAAGGAAAATAAAACATTTGTTTATCTACATTCTTTCCAGGATGACCATACAAATAAGTTTACAGTTCAAAATGCAAGCAGAATCAACATATAGAATTGAACACATTTACAGAAAAGTTGTAAATTGTCTATTCATTTGTTCTAAATAACATAGGAATAGCTAGACCACACTTTTAAGAAATATGCTTCCTGGTCAAGATTAATATATATGTATTTTGTGATATTATAGTATTGTATGTATGTATGATTTATTTATTTTTTAAATATACAAGATAGTTGGAGTAAATCCTTTCTTGCTACATGCAGTTGTATATGTATAAGCTAAAACATTCCCAATCCAGATCAGTTTATTTTGAATCAGTGACGTATTCCCATTTTTTGCATTTGATTGTAAAAGGGTATACAGGATTGCACAGTTTACACTCGGGTATAATGATATCTATACGTGTATAAAGAGTTGGCATAATATAAAACTACATGTTTAATGCCTTCATAAGTAAAACACTCTGTATCAAATGAGTATAAAGAAAACATGAGTCTTTTGTAAAAAAGAATTAATAACACAAAAAAACAGTTGGTCGGGAAATTTTTTCACATTCGATTTTTGTTAGATAATTTATCGACATTTTTAAAATAAATACATGATGGTGAATATTTGTAACTTTTCAAAATAAACCTTACGTAATTTCAAGTGGTTTCGAAACATAAATTACTGTCAGTGTCACGGACTGCTTTGATTTGGGTCTACAAAATTATTGTCATTTTCCTGTCTCAGCTTTGGGATCGTCGCAACACTGGTCACAGTTCGGTATTTTTCCCCCGTTTCCATGGAAACGCAACTTGGATTCCTTTCTGGGGCAGAACTAAAAATCCGTAAGGTATAGCTCAATGAAACATTATTTTCAAATGTTTTATTAAGTTCATTTCACAGGTATACCATTCTCTTCCCACAGAGGTTACTCCCTTCAGATTTCCGATCTGAAAGGAGTAACCTCTGTGGGAAGAGAATGCAGGTATACAGACAAAAGTGAAACACACATAAAGGAAGTGCAGAGCTAAGAAATTTTTAAACCTGGAAATATTGTTAATAAAATTCCATTTCGCATGGAAAAAAGCCGTTGTTTTTAATATCCGAGCGATTTAGCGTTATCTACAATGTTGATATCGCTTGTCGATATCGCATGATCTCACACAAGCAGGGAGCCAGTTTTGGCTGATAAAAGACGATTGTTCATGGAACTTTCGATTCCCCAAAATTCATTTACGTGATTACATTTATGAAAACATATTGCAAACTTTCTGGTTCAGAGTTACAGAAAGAACAAATATTTGAATGACTTATTTTCATTTTCAGCAGCTCTCTTGTGTTGATTGCTCTATTTATAAATATATACTGAACATCTAAAATGTCACACTCTTAGTACAGTTTCTGGACTTTTCAAACACACTAATCCTTGAAATATGTGTATAAAGAAGCCCATTCTGCAACTTCTAGTCGGAATGTGTTGTGTTTTCCCTTGACAACACATCAATTGAATGATCATTTCTTTTCTTTGAACTTTTAAATTATTAATTTGATATATATTTCTACTACAATGAGTTTGTTACATTAAAGACTAACAAATAAAAGTGTTAATAGACACGGCAAAGACGTATGTTTAGGGGAGACATATTGTTGTAAAACATAAATTATAGGAACTATTATCTAAATAAAAATTATCATCGTTTCATATATGAGTTAATAAAACACATATTTAATTTATTAAAAACAATACGCATGTCAATGTATTCATGAATGACCATTTTAGTGAAATTGTACGTTTTATTTATATTTTTTTATATCCTGTATATGTTACAGTCGATTAAATTTTTTAATTCAACAGTGCAATTATATTTTTGAAATTACCAGTGATACAATTCTATTTTCATTTTGCATTCTATATTCATAATTATTTTCATATTGAAAATATTGCATGTAGAAGTTGAATGTTTATTGTTTAAAGTGTGAAACAACTGATCTAGGCTTATGATTTACATTTAATACTTGAATTCAGTAATGTGATTCTTTATATAGAATTAACGGACATATGAATCATGGACAAATATATTTCTGTCCCACAACAATACACTTTTCACTGCTTCAAATACTAAAAATATAGTTTGCTTGTTAAGTAAATGAAAATAGATTAATTAACATATTCAAAACCAATAAAATATTTTAACTAATTGAGAAAAGTTTGTAAAATAATTAAAAGAGGTTAATTCAACTCAGCTAAAGAACATTTCCCCTTGATTATTTGTCTGTAAGAATAAGACGTATTGACACTCAGAACAGTTTCCAATTATAATTAAAGTGCAATGCATTTTTTAAAAACAAGTATATGAAGTTCCCTGATTTAATTGCTTTGTGGTACATTTAACATATTTTAAAATTAATAATAAAGTTATCAACATTGGCTTATGTATTTCTTTCAATTTCTTCCCCACTAACGTTTATATGCTTTCAATATCTGGATATTCTTTATAAAAAATTGGATATTCATTTCTGAATGCAAAAGACTTTACTGAATACACGTAAAATTGGAGTATAAAAAAGTGAATGTTGACGTGATTGAACTTAGAGAAGATAATGTGTAAATGAAAGCACAGAAAGTAATTAATTTTTTCGGGTGTAGGATGTCTATATATGGTTTGTAAATATAATGTTTTACATGTAAGTGAAAGAAGTTTTATGATAACGTATCGGATACATTTATCATAGCATCAATGCCAATCAAGCTATGCGATCCTTTATGTCTGTCAGTGTCATCCCACATTTACATTACTTCCGCATTCGTTTTGCGTTGCAAAACAAATTTTTGTCAAATGTCCTTAATTTTAAAAAAAATAATAATTAGAATACCTAAGAATGAATTTTAAATTGGTATTTTCGTTTGGCATTTAATTACTAAGCGACACTATCAAACGGAATGTAAGTGACAGTAGCGCTCCGTGAACTGACAACGTGCGTTTGTTGGTAGGACATAACAAGAGTTACGTCCCTTGATTTTCAGGGGGCGTGGTCAATTCGTCCAGCTTTTGGCTCAAAATAGACTAAGGGATTCCCCATCTGGGACAGCGGCAAGGGAGGGCTCGTTTTTTAGCAAATGCCTCTCGTCCTCGGAAAACATCGGCAATGTTCGGGAAACTTCCAAATATGGTCAATGCGAATTCATGTAGAGATGTAATTTGAAACATTGCATTCGCAACTATACAAGTCATGTCAGTCTCGAAATGCTGAAGTCCGTTTTACAAAGCTGACTTTGCAACTCCTCATTTTCCATTTTTCATTTGTCAAACGTAACTTGTAACATTACAAAATGTGCATATTATTTAGACTTAATAATTAAAAATGACAAGTTGACTTTTCGACTTTGACGATTTCTAGAATTACATTTCAACTTTATAAAGTTGAGATTGCGAAGTTACGATTGACAGAATTAAAATGTTAGTTTTGCATGGTTGGACTTGTCTTTTCGAGACTTGTATGGTTGAGAAAGACATGTTACACTTTACAAGTTACAAGTTAACATGTCTTCATTTGTGGCACAAATCCCCTTCCATACTTTTGAGCTACCATGCGAGCAAAGACTTCCAAAACAATTAATACACCTCTTCTCTATGTCGTACTCCAACAATATATTATGCCCTCGCGCATATCACACTCGAACAGACACACGGACGCACAGACGCACGTATGGACACACGGGCTGATGGACGGATTATCACTCAAACCTATCGCCGTCCAGTTCTTGGCAGTGTAAAAATAAAGTGAACACATAGGCTAGAGTTATTTGAGGCTAGCCCGAAATGACTGTACCAGCATTGATTCAATTTTGGTAAAGCCTGAAACATATCGAGGTTGAGGTAGAGTCATTTGAGCCTGGATAGAGTCATCTGAGCCTGAGGAAAATTCTAGCCCCACATGACTCTAGAGTTATCTGAGGCCAGGCTCAAATGACTCTAGAGTTATATGAGGCTAGGCTTAAATGACTCTAGAGTTATCTGAGGCTAGGCTCAAATAACTCTAGAGTCATTTTTGTACTAGAGTCATCTGAGGCTGATACACCGGCCGAAAACCAATCCTGGTCGCTCCTTTGGAGGCCTTGATACGAGGGGCGTTCAATAAGTGTTGCAAGCGGGGCATTGGTGTTTACATAAACAGTGTCAGCTTATAGCAGGTGTTACTATAGTCAAAACATAACATTGACACATGTCAAAACAATTTCTAGACATAACAATTATTTAGATATAATAGCTGCGCTGACCTAGGGGTCTCAATAATCATGGATTCTCTCAAACATGAACAACGCGCTGTGATCAAGTTCCTTACTAAAGAGGGATGCAAAGCTACAGAAATACATAATCGTATGTGTAATGTGATGGGTAAGGATGCTCCTAACTTTTCAACAGTTTGTCGCTGGTCTCTTCAGTTCAAGCGGGGCAGGGAGTCCTTAGACGATGACCCTAGGTCAGGTAGGCCATCTGAAGTCACCCGACCGGAAGTTATTGCCGCTATCGAAAGACGAATTTTAGCTGACCGCCGTGTTAAAGTTTCTGAACTGTCTTTGGAATTCCAGATATCAGTTGGAAGTGTTGAAAAAATAATTCATGACCATCTTGGTATGTCCAAGGTATCTGCAAGATGGGTACCCAGAAACCTCACAGCACAAGATCGCCAGAAAAGAACCGAAAGTTGCATGGAGCTCCTGGATCGGTTTAATGCGGATGAAGCCAGGTTTTTGTCTCGTCTGGTGACAGGTGACGAAACCTGGACCCACCACTGGAACCCGGAAACTTTTTGTCTCGTCTGGTGACAGGTGACGAAACCTGGATCCACCACTGGGACCCGGAAACTAAACTGGAATCCAAGCAATGGAAGCACCCGAGTTCATCGCCTCCCCTGAAGTTTCGCACTCAACCATCAGCTGGCAAGGTTATGGCGACAATCTTTTGGGATGCAAAAGGCATATTATTAATTGATTACTTGCCAACCAAAACTACAATGAATGGTCAATATTATGCCAACCTAATGCAAGAATTGCGAAAGACAATTCGACAGAAACGCCATGGAATGTTGACACGTGGTGTTCTGATTTTGCATGACAACGCTCCAGTCCACAAGTCAAGAGTTGCACAGGCCGCTATACGTGATTGTGGATTCGAACAGCTTAACCACCCACCCTACAGCCCAGACCTAGCCCCCAGTGACTACTTCCTGTTCAGAAACCTGAAATCCGCCCTACGTGGAACGCACTTCCGGGATGACGAAGACGTCAAAGCTGCCACAGAGGCGTGGTTAGGGGGGCAAACGGAAGACTTCTACAAAAGCGGCATCAAAAGTCTTAAAGAGAAATGGAATAAGTGTATTGAGGTGAAGGGTAACTATATTGAAAAATAAAAGTAAAAAATTGACTACGCGAGTTGGTTTTATATTGAAGTTGCAACACTTATATGCGCGAGGGCATAATATATTGTCTGAGTACGACATAGAGAAACGGCGTATTAATTTTTAGCTCATCAGGCCTGAAAGGCCCGATGGGCTTTTGGCATGGCATGGTGTCCAGCGTCCGTCCGTCCGTCCGTCCTTCCGTCCGTAAACTTTTCGCTTTTTCGACTTCTTCTCCAAAACCAATGACTCTAGAGCTGAAATTTTATATGCAGATTCCTTGGGTAATGGGATTCTAAATTGTATATTTCGTGACCCCATGACCCCAAATGGGGTCACAGGGGTCACAACCTTAAAAACCTATTTCCATCTTCTTCTCCAGTTCCAAAAGGTCTAGAGAGATGAATAGTTGTGTGCAGACTCCTTGGGTAAAGGGGATTCTTAGTTGTAGATTTCGTGAACCAATGACCCCAAATGGGGTCACAACCTTAAAAACCTACTATGTTCATCTTCTTCTCCAGTTCCAAAAGGTCTAGAGAGCTGAATAGTTGTGTGAAGACTCCTTGGGTAATGAGGATTCTAAATTGTTGATAACGTGACCCCATGACCACAAATGGGGTCTCAGGGGTCCCAACCTTAAAAAGCTATATGTTACATGTAAATGTTAACTGATTTACTGTTATCCAAAAAACAACAAGCTTGTTAATGAAATATCCAATAAAGAAAACATAAGATATTTTCAAAAAAGCATCAAGTAATCATCTTAATGAATAAAAAGTATTACACATGTATTTTGAAGCAACGTGTCAACAATACCGAACTAATTCGTTGAACCACTGGGTAGGTTGAGTCATCATGCCTTTCTGGAATCCTAACACAGCATATTTGGAAGGTCGTGCCACTTTCTTTACTGTTAAGGCTGATGCTAAATGATGCTCTGGATCCGGTTTCAATCCTGGTCAGAACTCATATCATTATTAATTAAATGTATACATTACAGACTATGGAATTCTGAAATATACATCAATCAATCTTAAACAATTTCGTATTGCTTAATCCCGTTTCCATTGCTCATCCCATGAACTATTTATTGAAACTGGCAGGTTTAGCTACATTACTTGTTTATCTGTCTGGTTTACAAAAGTCCTTGGACCAAATACATTAAAGACGCTGTAGCACGTTTTTCTTAGTCAAGATTCAAGATTCTTTATTATCCATAAGACCACCAATGGTGGTATAAGATAACATTACAATGAAATAGATACAACACAGTAGTGGATAAGATGGTTAGTTAAACAATACAACAATATACATGCATGATTTGAACGGAAAGTGCTCATGAAACATATCTTAAGATGATATTTATAAATTTAGCCAAGGATTTAAGTTCTGTTATTTTCTTCGTTGAGAAAAGTAATCCGAATGAGTGTTTAGTGCGGTTTATAAGATATTTAGATGGCAAAGTGTTCTTTCTTAGGGACTCAAGGATGCTACAATGGAAAATATAATGTAATTCATCTGCAACTGATGTTGAATTACACAATTGACAGGTTCTATTTTCTTTTGGTATATTTTTCCAGCGACCTTTTTCAACTGGTAATTTATGATTCGTTGTCCTGAATTTTATTAAGGGATATGCGATATATTTTGGAAGATAAAGGTAATGCTCAAAAGAGAGTGATGTTTTGTTATACTTATAATAAAAGCCTTTAGAACTGCTATCAATAGAACTGTGCCATGACTGGTAGAATTGATCACTAAGGATCGTCTCTATTGTAGAAACAAGCCACTGCCTGTCATAAAGATTCGGAAACAACAAAACATATGAGAGGCCACAGTTATGTAATATTGACTCAATGTGTTTTACCCAAGGTAATTGATATGGAAGGGGATTTGTGCCACAAATGAAGACATGTTGACTTGTAACTTGTAAAGTGTAACATGTCGTTCACAACCATACAAGTCTCGAAAAGACAAGTCCAACCATGCAAAACTAACATTTTAATCCTGTCAATCTTAACTTTCTATTCTCAACTTTACAAAGCTGAAATATAATGCTAGAAATCATCAAAGTCGAAAAGTCAACTTGTCATTTCTAATTATTAAATCTAAATAATATACACATTGTGTAATGTTACAAGTTACGTTTGACAAATGAAAAATGGAAAATGAGGAGTTGCAAAGTCAGCTTTGTAAAACAGACTTTAGCATTTCCAGACTGACACGACTTACATAGTTACGATTGCAATGTTTCAAATCACATCTCTACACGATTTCGCATTGACCATATTTGGAATATTACGGAAATTAGCGGAAAGGAACGAATAATCCCGATCCAATAAACACAATGTCCAACAATGACTTCTCCCTTGGCAAGCATCTCTCAGCAACTACTAACACATATTTGAAAGTTGCATACTAGTTTTCCCACTATTAGCATACTGTTGACAAAAGCATATTGCATATAGGAGACCATCGCATTTTAATGTGGAGGAAGTAACTGCCCGCCCGAACGCGGTTATTTCTGTTGCGTCAAACACTGGTCAAACACTGGTCAAACACAACAAAGGAAAATAAAACATTTGTTTATCTACATTCTTTCCAGGATGACCATACAAATAAGTTTACAGTTCAAAATGCAAGCAGAATCAACATATAGAATTGAACACATTTACAGAAAAGTTGTAAATTGTCTATTCATTTGTTCTAAATAACATAGGAATAGCTAGACCACACTTTTAAGAAATATGCTTCCTGGTCAAGATTAATATATATGTATTTTGCGATATTATAGTATTGTATGTATGTATGATTTATTTATTTTTTAAATATACAAGATAGTTGGAGTAAATCCTTTCTTGCTACATGCAGTTGTATATGTATAAGCTAAAACACTCCCAATCCAGATCAGTTTATTTTGAATCAGTGACGATTTCCCAATTTTTGCATTTGATTGTAAAAGGGTATACAGGATTGAACAGTTTACACTCGGGTATAATGATATCTATACGTGTATAAAGAGTTGGCATAATATAAAACTACATGTTTAATGCCTTCATAAGTAAAACACTCTGTATCAAATGAGTATAAAGAAAACATGAGTCTTTTGTAAAAAAAGAATTAACAACACACAAAAAACAGTTGGTCGGGAAATTTTTTCACATTCGATTTTTGTTAGATAATTTATCGACATTTTTAAAATAAATACATGATGGTGAATATTTGTAACTTTTCAAAATAAACCTTACGTAATTTCAAGTGGTTTCGAAACATAAATTACTGTCAGTGTCACGGACTGCTTTGATTTGGGTCTACAAAATTATTGTCATTTTCCTGTCTCAGCTTTGGGATCGTCGCAACACTGGTCACAGTTCGGTATTTTTCCCCCGTTTCCATGGAAACGCAACTTGGATTCCTTTCTGGGGCAGAACTAAAAATCCGTAAGGTATAGCTCAATGATACATTATTTTCAAATGTTTTATTAAGTTCATTTCACAGGTATACCATTCTCTTCCCACAGAGGTTACCCCCTTCAGATTTCCGATCTGAAAGGAGTAACCTCTGTGGGAAGAGAATGCAGGTATACAGACAAAAGTGAAACACACATAAAGGAAGTGCAGAGCTAAGAAATTTTTAAACCTGGAAATATTGTTGAAAAAATTCCATTTCGCATGGAAAAAAGCCGTTGTTTTTAATATCCGAGCGATTTAGCGTTATCTACAATGTTGATATCGCTTGTCGATATCGCATGATCTCACACAAGCAGGGAGCCAGTTTTGGCTGATAAAAGACGATTGTTCATGGAACTTTCGATTCCCCAAAATTCATTTACGTGATTACATTTATGAAAACATATTGCAAACTTTCTGGTTCAGAGTTACAGAAAGAACAAATATTTGAATGACTTATTTTCATTTTCAGCAGCTCTCTTGTGTTGATTGCTCTATTTATAAATATATACTGAACATCTAAAATGTCACACTCTTATTACAGTTTCTGGACTTTTCAAACACACTAATCCTTGAAATATGTGTATAAAGAAGCCCATTCTGCAACTTCTAGTCGGAATGTGTTGTGTTTTCCCTTGACAACACATCAATTGAATGATCATTTCTTTTCTTTGAACTTTTAAATTATTAATTTGATATATATTTCTACTACAATGAGTTTGTTACATTAAAGACTAACAAATAAAAGTGTTAATAGACACGGCAAAGACGTATGTTTAGGGGAGACATATTGTTGTAAAACATAAATTATAGGAACTATTATCTAAATAAAAATTATCATCGTTTCATATATGAGTTAATAAAACACATATTTAATTTATTAAAAACAATACGCATGTCAATGTATTCATGAATGACCATTTTAGTGAAATTGTACGTTTTATTTATATTTTTTTATATCCTGTATATGTTACAGTCGATTAAATTTTTTAATTCAACAGTGCAATTATATTTTTGAAATTACCAGTGATACAATTCTATTTTCATTTTGCATTCTATATTCATAATTATTTTCATATTGAAAATATTGCATGTAGAAGTTGAATGTTTATTGTTTAAAGTGTGAAACAACTGATCTAGGCTTATGATTTACATTTAATACTTGAATTCAGTAATGTGATTCTTTATATAGAATTAACGGACATATGAATCATGGACAAATATATTTCTGTCCCACAACAATACACTTTTCACTGCTTCAAATACTAAAAATATAGTTTGCTTGTTAAGTAAATGAAAATAGATTAATTAACATATTCAAAACCAATAAAATATTTTAACTAATTGAGAAAAGTTTGTAAAATAATTAAAAGAGGTTAATTCAACTCAGCTAAAGAACATTTCCCCTTGATTATTTGTCTGTAAGAATAAGACGTATTGACACTCAGAACAGTTTCCAATTATAATTAAAGTGCAATGCATTTTTTAAAAACAAGTATATGAAGTTCCCTGATTTAATTGCTTTGTGGTACATTTAACATATTTTAAAATTAATAATAAAGTTATCAACATTGGCTTATGTATTTCTTTCAATTTCTTCCCCACTAACGTTTATATGCTTTCAATATCTGGATATTCTTTATAAAAAATTGGATATTCATTTCTGAATGCAAAAGACTTTACTGAATACACGTAAAATTGGAGTATAAAAAAGTGAATGTTGACGTGATTGAACTTAGAGAAGATAATGTGTAAATGAAAGCACAGAAAGTAATTAATTTTTTCGGGTGTAGGATGTCTATATATGGTTTGTAAATATAATGTTTTACATGTAAGTGAAAGAAGTTTTATGATAACGTATCGGATACATTTATCATAGCATCAATGCCAATCAAGCTATGCGATCCTTTATGTCTGTCAGTGTCATCCCACATTTACATTACTTCCGCATTCGTTTTGCGTTGCAAAACAAATTTTTGTCAAATGTCCTTAATTTTAAAAAAAATAATAATTAGAATACCTAAGAATGAATTTTAAATTGGTATTTTCGTTTGGCATTTAATTACTAAGCGACACTATCAAACGGAATGTAAGTGACAGTAGCGCTCCGTGAACTGACAACGTGCGTTTGTTGGTAGGACATAACAAGAGTTACGTCCCTTGATTTTCAGGGGGCGTGGTCAATTCGTCCAGCTTTTGGCTCAAAATAGACTAAGGGATTCCCCATCTGGGACAGCGGCAAGGGAGGGCTCGTTTTTTAGCAAATGCCTCTCGTCCTCGGAAAACATCGGCAATGTTCGGGAAACTTCCAAATATGGTCAATGCGAATTCATGTAGAGATGTAATTTGAAACATTGCATTCGCAACCTGTATACAAGTCATGTCAGTCTCGAAATGCTGAAGTCCGTTTTACAAAGCTGACTTTGCAACTCCTCATTTTCCATTTTTCATTTGTCAAACGTAACTTGTAACATTACAAAATGTGCATATTATTTAGACTTAATAATTAAAAATGACAAGTTGACTTTTCGACTTTGACGATTTCTAGAATTACATTTCAACTTTATAAAGTTGAGATTGCGAAGTTACGATTGACAGAATTAAAATGTTAGTTTTGCATGGTTGGACTTGTCTTTTCGAGACTTGTATGGTTGAGAAAGACATGTTACACTTTACAAGTTACAAGTTAACATGTCTTCATTTGTGGCACAAATCCCCTTCCATACTTTTGAGCTACCATGCGAGCAAAGACTTCCAAAACAATTAATACACCTCTTCTCTATGTCGTACTCCAACAATATATTATGCCCTCGCGCATATCACACTCGAACAGACACACGGACGCACAGACGCACGTATGGACACACGGGCTGATGGACGGATTATCACTCAAACCTATCGCCGTCCAGTTCTTGGCAGTGTAAAAATAAAGTGAACACATAGGCTAGAGTTATTTGAGGCTAGCCCGAAATGACTGTACCAGCATTGATTCAATTTTGGTAAAGCCTGAAACATATCGAGGTTGAGGTAGAGTCATTTGAGCCTGGATAGAGTCATCTGAGCCTGAGGAAAATTCTAGCCCCACATGACTCTAGAGTTATCTGAGGCCAGGCTCAAATGACTCTAGAGTTATATGAGGCTAGGCTTAAATGACTCTAGAGTTATCTGAGGCTAGGCTCAAATAACTCTAGAGTCATTTTTGTACTAGAGTCATCTGAGGCTGATACACCGGCCGAAAACCAATCCTGGTCGCTCCTTTGGAGGCCTTGATACGAGGGGCGTTCAATAAGTGTTGCAAGCGGGGCATTGGTGTTTACATAAACAGTGTCAGCTTATAGCAGGTGTTACTATAGTCAAAACATAACATTGACACATGTCAAAACAATTTCTAGACATAACAATTATTTAGATATAATAGCTGCGCTGACCTAGGGGTCTCAATAATCATGGATTCTCTCAAACATGAACAACGCGCTGTGATCAAGTTCCTTACTAAAGAGGGATGCAAAGCTACAGAAATACATAATCGTATGTGTAATGTGATGGGTAAGGATGCTCCTAACTTTTCAACAGTTTGTCGCTGGTCTCTTCAGTTCAAGCGGGGCAGGGAGTCCTTAGACGATGACCCTAGGTCAGGTAGGCCATCTGAAGTCACCCGACCGGAAGTTATTGCCGCTATCGAAAGACGAATTTTAGCTGACCGCCGTGTTAAAGTTTCTGAACTGTCTTTGGAATTCCAGATATCAGTTGGAAGTGTTGAAAAAATAATTCATGACCATCTTGGTATGTCCAAGGTATCTGCAAGATGGGTACCCAGAAACCTCACAGCACAAGATCGCCAGAAAAGAACCGAAAGTTGCATGGAGCTCCTGGATCGGTTTAATGCGGATGAAGCCAGGTTTTTGTCTCGTCTGGTGACAGGTGACGAAACCTGGACCCACCACTGGAACCCGGAAACTTTTTGTCTCGTCTGGTGACAGGTGACGAAACCTGGATCCACCACTGGGACCCGGAAACTAAACTGGAATCCAAGCAATGGAAGCACCCGAGTTCATCGCCTCCCCTGAAGTTTCGCACTCAACCATCAGCTGGCAAGGTTATGGCGACAATCCTTTGGGATGCAAAAGGCATATTATTAATTGATTACTTGCCAACCAAAACTACAATGAATGGTCAATATTATGCCAACCTAATGCAAGAATTGCGAAAGACAATTCGACAGAAACGCCATGGAATGTTGACACGTGGTGTTCTGATTTTGCATGACAACGCTCCAGTCCACAAGTCAAGAGTTGCACAGGCCGCTATACGTGATTGTGGATTCGAACAGCTTAACCACCCACCCTACAGCCCAGACCTAGCCCCCAGTGACTACTTCCTGTTCAGAAACCTGAAATCCGCCCTACGTGGAACGCACTTCCGGGATGACGAAGACGTCAAAGCTGCCACAGAGGCGTGGTTAGGGGGGCAAACGGAAGACTTCTACAAAAGCGGCATCAAAAGTCTTAAAGAGAAATGGAATAAGTGTATTGAGGTGAAGGGTAACTATATTGAAAAATAAAAGTAAAAAATTGACTACGCGAGTTGGTTTTATATTGAAGTTGCAACACTTATATGCGCGAGGGCATAATATATTGTCTGAGTACGACATAGAGAAACGGCGTATTAATTTTTAGCTCATCAGGCCTGAAAGGCCCGATGGGCTTTTGGCATGGCATGGTGTCCGGCGTCCGTCCGTCCGTCCGTCCTTCCGTCCGTAAACTTTTCGCTTTTTCGACTTCTTCTCCAAAACCAATGACTCTAGAGCTGAAATTTTATATGCAGATTCCTTGGGTAATGGGATTCTAAATTGTATATTTCGTGACCCCATGACCCCAAATGGGGTCACAGGGGTCACAACCTTAAAAACCTATTTCCATCTTCTTCTCCAGTTCCAAGAGGTCTAGAGAGATGAATAGTTGTGTGCAGACTCCTTGGGTAAAGGGGATTCTTAGTTGTAGATTTCGTGAACCAATGACCCCAAATGGGGTCACAACCTTAAAAACCTACTATGTTCATCTTCTTCTCCAGTTCCAAAAGGTCTAGAGAGCTGAATAGTTGTGTGAAGACTCCTTGGGTAATGAGGATTCTAAATTGTTGATAACGTGACCCCATGACCACAAATGGGGTCTCAGGGGTCCCAACCTTAAAAAGCTATATGTTACATGTAAATGTTAACTGATTTACTGTTATCCAAAAAACAACAAGCTTGTTAATGAAATATCCAATAAAGAAAACATAAGATATTTTCAAAAAAGCATCAAGTAATCATCTTAATGAATAAAAAGTATTACACATGTATTTTGAAGCAACGTGTCAACAATACCGAAGTAATTCGTTGAACCACTGGGTAGGTTGAGTCATCATGCCTTTCTGGAATCCTAACACAGCATATTTGGAAGGTCGTGCCACTTTCTTTACTGTTAAGGCTGATGCTAAATGATGCTCTGGATCCGGTTTCAATCCTGGTCAGAACTCATATCATTATTAATTAAATGTATACATTACAGACTATGGAATTCTGAAATATACATCAATCAATCTTAAACAATTTCGTATTGCTTAATCCCGTTTCCATTGCTCATCCCATGAACTATTTATTGAAACTGGCAGGTTTAGCTACATTACTTGTTTATCTGTCTGGTTTACAAAAGTCCTTGGACCAAATACATTAAAGACGCTGTAGCACGTTTTTCTTAGTCAAGATTCAAGATTCTTTATTATCCATAAGACCACCAATGGTGGTATAAGATAACATTACAATGAAATAGATACAACACAGTAGTGGATAAGATGGTTAGTTAAACAATACAACAATATACATGCATGATTTGAACGGAAAGTGCTCATGAAACATATCTTAAGATGATATTTATAAATTTAGCCAAGGATTTAAGTTCTGTTATTTTCTTCGTTGAGAAAAGTAATCCGAATGAGTGTTTAGTGCGGTTTATAAGATATTTAGATGGCAAAGTGTTCTTTCTTAGGGACTCAAGGATGCTACAATGGAAAATATAATGTAATTCATCTGCAACTGATGTTGAATTACACAATTGACAGGTTCTATTTTCTTTTGGTATATTTTTCCAGCGACCTTTTTCAACTGGTAATTTATGATTCGTTGTCCTGAATTTTATTAAGGGATATGCGATATATTTTGGAAGATAAAGGTAATGCTCAAAAGAGAGTGATGTTTTGTTATACTTATAATAAAAGCCTTTAGAACTGCTATCAATAGAACTGTGCCATGACTGGTAGAATTGATCACTAAGGATCGTCTCTATTGTAGAAACAAGCCACTGCCTGTCATAAAGATTCGGAAACAACAAAACATATGAGAGGCCACAGTTATGTAATATTGACTCAATGTGTTTTACCCAAGGTAATTGATATGGAAGGGGATTTGTGCCACAAATGAAGACATGTTGACTTGTAACTTGTAAAGTGTAACATGTCGTTCACAACCATACAAGTCTCGAAAAGACAAGTCCAACCATGCAAAACTAACATTTTAATCCTGTCAATCTTAACTTTCTATTCTCAACTTTACAAAGCTGAAATGTAATGCTAGAAATCATCAAAGTCGAAAAGTCAACTTGTCATTTCTAATTATTAAATCTAAATAATATACACATTGTGTAATGTTACAAGTTACGTTTGACAAATGAAAAATGGAAAATGAGGAGTTGCAAAGTCAGCTTTGTAAAACAGACTTTAGCATTTCCAGACTGACACGACTTACATAGTTACGATTGCAATGTTTCAAATCACATCTCTACACGATTTCGCATTGACCATATTTGGAATATTACGGAAATTAGCGGAAAGGAACGAATAATCCCGATCCAATAAACACAATGTCCAACAATGACTTCTCCCTTGGCAAGCATCTCTCAGCAACTACTAACACATATTTGAAAGTTGCATACTAGTTTTCCCACTATTAGCATACTGTTGACAAAAGCATATTGCATATAGGAGACCATCGCATTTTAATGTGGAGGAAGTAACTGCCCGCCCGAACGCGGTTATTTCTGTTGCGTCAAACACTGGTCAAACACTGGTCAAACACAACAAAGGAAAATAAAACATTTGTTTATCTACATTCTTTCCAGGATGACCATACAAATAAGTTTACAGTTCAAAATGCAAGCAGAATCAACATATAGAATTGAACACATTTACAGAAAAGTTGTAAATTGTCTATTCATTTGTTCTAAATAACATAGGAATAGCTAGACCACACTTTTAAGAAATATGCTTCCTGGTCAAGATTAATATATATGTATTTTGCGATATTATAGTATTGTATGTATGTATGATTTATTTATTTTTTAAATATACAAGATAGTTGGAGTAAATCCTTTCTTGCTACATGCAGTTGTATATGTATAAGCTAAAACACTCCCAATCCAGATCAGTTTATTTTGAATCAGTGACGATTTCCCAATTTTTGCATTTGATTGTAAAAGGGTATACAGGATTGAACAGTTTACACTCGGGTATAATGATATCTATACGTGTATAAAGAGTTGGCATAATATAAAACTACATGTTTAATGCCTTCATAAGTAAAACACTCTGTATCAAATGAGTATAAAGAAAACATGAGTCTTTTGTAAAAAAGAATTAACAACACACAAAAAACAGTTGGTCGGGAAATTTTTTCACATTCGATTTTTGTTAGATAATTTATCGACATTTTTAAAATAAATACATGATGGTGAATATTTGTAACTTTTCAAAATAAACCTTACGTAATTTCAAGTGGTTTCGAAACATAAATTACTGTCAGTGTCACGGACTGCTTTGATTTGGGTCTACAAAATTATTGTCATTTTCCTGTCTCAGCTTTGGGATCGTCGCAACACTGGTCACAGTTCGGTATTTTTCCCCCGTTTCCATGGAAACGCAACTTGGATTCCTTTCTGGGGCAGAACTAAAAATCCGTAAGGTATAGCTCAATGAAACATTATTTTCAAATGTTTTATTAAGTTCATTTCACAGGTATACCATTCTCTTCCCACAGAGGTTACCCCCTTCAGATTTCCGATCTGAAAGGAGTAACCTCTGTGGGAAGAGAATGCAGGTATACAGACAAAAGTGAAACACACATAAAGGAAGTGCAGAGCTAAGAAATTTTTAAACCTGGAAATATTGTTGAAAAAATTCCATTTCGCATGGAAAAAAGCCGTTGTTTTTAATATCCGAGCGATTTAGCGTTATCTACAATGTTGATATCGCTTGTCGATATCGCATGATCTCACACAAGCAGGGAGCCAGTTTTGGCTGATAAAAGACGATTGTTCATGGAACTTTCGATTCCCCAAAATTCATTTACGTGATTACATTTATGAAAACATATTGCAAACTTTCTGGTTCAGAGTTACAGAAAGAACAAATATTTGAATGACTTATTTTCATTTTCAGCAGCTCTCTTGTGTTGATTGCTCTATTTATAAATATATACTGAACATCTAAAATGTCACACTCTTATTACAGTTTCTGGACTTTTCAAACACACTAATCCTTGAAATATGTGTATAAAGAAGCCCATTCTGCAACTTCTAGTCGGAATGTGTTGTGTTTTCCCTTGACAACACATCAATTGAATGATCATTTCTTTTCTTTGAACTTTTAAATTATTAATTTGATATATATTTCTACTACAATGAGTTTGTTACATTAAAGACTAACAAATAAAAGTGTTAATAGACACGGCAAAGACGTATGTTTAGGGGAGACATATTGTTGTAAAACATAAATTATAGGAACTATTATCTAAATAAAAATTATCATCGTTTCATATATGAGTTAATAAAACACATATTTAATTTATTAAAAACAATACGCATGTCAATGTATTCATGAATGACCATTTTAGTGAAATTGTACGTTTTATTTATATTTTTTTATATCCTGTATATGTTACAGTCGATTAAATTTTTTAATTCAACAGTGCAATTATATTTTTGAAATTACCAGTGATACAATTCTATTTTCATTTTGCATTCTATATTCATAATTATTTTCATATTGAAAATATTGCATGTAGAAGTTGAATGTTTATTGTTTAAAGTGTGAAACAACTTATCTAGGCTTATGATTTACATTTAATACTTGAATTCAGTAATGTGATTCTTTATATAGAATTAACGGACATATGAATCATGGACAAATATATTTCTGTCCCACAACAATACACTTTTCACTGCTTCAAATACTAAAAATATAGTTTGCTTGTTAAGTAAATGAAAATAGATTAATTAACATATTCAAAACCAATAAAATATTTTAACTAATTGAGAAAAGTTTGTAAAATAATTAAAAGAGGTTAATTCAACTCAGCTAAAGAACATTTCCCCTTGATTATTTGTCTGTAAGAATAAGACGTATTGACACTCAGAACAGTTTCCAATTATAATTAAAGTGCAATGCATTTTTTAAAAACAAGTATATGAAGTTCCCTGATTTAATTGCTTTGTGGTACATTTAACATATTTTAAAATTAATAATAAAGTTATCAACATTGGCTTATGTATTTCTTTCAATTTCTTCCCCACTAACGTTTATATGCTTTCAATATCTGGATATTCTTTATAAAAAATTGGATATTCATTTCTGAATGCAAAAGACTTTACTGAATACACGTAAAATTGGAGTATAAAAAAGTGAATGTTGACGTGATTGAACTTAGAGAAGATAATGTGTAAATGAAAGCACAGAAAGTAATTAATTTTTTCGGGTGTAGGATGTCTATATATGGTTTGTAAATATAATGTTTTACATGTAAGTGAAAGAAGTTTTATGATAACGTATCGGATACATTTATCATAGCATCAATGCCAATCAAGCTATGCGATCCTTTATGTCTGTCAGTGTCATCCCACATTTACATTACTTCCGCATTCGTTTTGCGTTGCAAAACAAATTTTTGTCAAATGTCCTTAATTTAAAAAAAAATAATAATTAGAATACCTAAGAATGAATTTTAAATTGGTATTTTCGTTTGGCATTTAATTACTAAGCGACACTATCAAACGGAATGTAAGTGACAGTAGCGCTCCGTGAACTGACAACGTGCGTTTGTTGGTAGGACATAACAAGAGTTACGTCCCTTGATTTTCAGGGGGCGTGGTCAATTCGTCCAGCTTTTGGCTCAAAATAGACTAAGGGATTCCCCATCTGGGACAGCGGCAAGGGAGGGCTCGTTTTTTAGCAAATGCCTCTCGTCCTCGGAAAACATCGGCAATGTTCGGGAAACTTCCAAATATGGTCAATGCGAATTCATGTAGAGATGTAATTTGAAACATTGCATTCGCAACTATACAAGTCATGTCAGTCTCGAAATGCTGAAGTCCGTTTTACAAAGCTGACTTTGCAACTCCTCATTTTCCATTTTTCATTTGTCAAACGTAACTTGTAACATTACAAAATGTGCATATTATTTAGACTTAATAATTAAAAATGACAAGTTGACTTTTCGACTTTGACGATTTCTAGAATTACATTTCAACTTTATAAAGTTGAGATTGCGAAGTTACGATTGACAGAATTAAAATGTTAGTTTTGCATGGTTGGACTTGTCTTTTCGAGACTTGTATGGTTGAGAAAGACATGTTACACTTTACAAGTTACAAGTTAACATGTCTTCATTTGTGGCACAAATCCCCTTCCATACTTTTGAGCTACCATGCGAGCAAAGACTTCCAAAACAATTAATACACCTCTTCTCTATGTCGTACTCCAACAATATATTATGCCCTCGCGCATATCACACTCGAACAGACACACGGACGCACAGACGCACGTATGGACACACGGGCTGATGGACGGATTATCACTCAAACCTATCGCCGTCCAGTTCTTGGCAGTGTAAAAATAAAGTGAACACATAGGCTAGAGTTATTTGAGGCTAGCCCGAAATGACTGTACCAGCATTGATTCAATTTTGGTAAAGCCTGAAACATATCGAGGTTGAGGTAGAGTCATTTGAGCCTGGATAGAGTCATCTGAGCCTGAGGAAAATTCTAGCCCCACATGACTCTAGAGTTATCTGAGGCCAGGCTCAAATGACTCTAGAGTTATATGAGGCTAGGCTTAAATGACTCTAGAGTTATCTGAGGCTAGGCTCAAATAACTCTAGAGTCATTTTTGTACTAGAGTCATCTGAGGCTGATACACCGGCCGAAAACCAATCCTGGTCGCTCCTTTGGAGGCCTTGATACGAGGGGCGTTCAATAAGTGTTGCAAGCGGGGCATTGGTGTTTACATAAACAGTGTCAGCTTATAGCAGGTGTTACTAGAGTCAAAACATAACATTGACACATGTCAAAACAATTTCTAGACATAACAATTATTTAGATATAATAGCTGCGCTGACCTAGGGGTCTCAATAATCATGGATTCTCTCAAACATGAACAACGCGCTGTGATCAAGTTCCTTACTAAAGAGGGATGCAAAGCTACAGAAATACATAATCGTATGTGTAATGTGATGGGTAAGGATGCTCCTAACTTTTCAACAGTTTGTCGCTGGTCTCTTCAGTTCAAGCGGGGCAGGGAGTCCTTAGACGATGACCCTAGGTCAGGTAGGCCATCTGAAGTCACCCGACCGGAAGTTATTGCCGCTATCGAAAGACGAATTTTAGCTGACCGCCGTGTTAAAGTTTCTGAACTGTCTTTGGAATTCCAGATATCAGTTGGAAGTGTTGAAAAAATAATTCATGACCATCTTGGTATGTCCAAGGTATCTGCAAGATGGGTACCCAGAAACCTCACAGCACAAGATCGCCAGAAAAGAACCGAAAGTTGCATGGAGCTCCTGGATCGGTTTAATGCGGATGAAGCCAGCTTTTTGTCTCGTCTGGTGACAGGTGACGAAACCTGGACCCACCACTGGAACCCGGAAACTTTTTGTCTCGTCTGGTGACAGGTGACGAAACCTGGATCCACCACTGGGACCCGGAAACTAAACTGGAATCCAAGCAATGGAAGCACCCGAGTTCATCGCCTCCCCTGAAGTTTCGCACTCAACCATCAGCTGGCAAGGTTATGGCGACAATCTTTTGGGATGCAAAAGGCATATTATTAATTGATTACTTGCCAACCAAAACTACAATGAATGGTCAATATTATGCCAACCTAATGCAAGAATTGCGAAAGACAATTCGACAGAAACGCCATGGAATGTTGACACGTGGTGTTCTGATTTTGCATGACAACGCTCCAGTCCACAAGTCAAGAGTTGCACAGGCCGCTATACGTGATTGTGGATTCGAACAGCTTAACCACCCACCCTACAGCCCAGACCTAGCCCCCAGTGACTACTTCCTGTTCAGAAACCTGAAATCCGCCCTACGTGGAACGCACTTCCGGGATGACGAAGACGTCAAAGCTGCCACAGAGGCGTGGTTAGGGGGGCAAACGGAAGACTTCTACAAAAGCGGCATCAAAAGTCTTAAAGAGAAATGGAATAAGTGTATTGAGGTGAAGGGTAACTATATTGAAAAATAAAAGTAAAAAATTGACTACGCGAGTTGGTTTTATATTGAAGTTGCAACACTTATATGCGCGAGGGCATAATATATTGTCTGAGTACGACATAGAGAAACGGCGTATTAATTTTTAGCTCATCAGGCCTGAAAGGCCCGATGGGCTTTTGGCATGGCATGGTGTCCGGCGTCCGTCCGTCCGTCCGTACTTCCGTCCGTAAACTTTTCGCTTTTTCGACTTCTTCTCCAAAACCAATGACTCTAGAGCTGAAATTTTATATGCAGATTCCTTGGGTAATGGGATTCTAAATTGTATATTTCGTGACCCCATGACCCCAAATGGGGTCACAGGGGTCACAACCTTAAAAACCTATTTCCATCTTCTTCTCCAGTTCCAAAAGGTCTAGAGAGATGAATAGTTGTGTGCAGACTCCTTGGGTAAAGGGGATTCTTAATTGTAGATTTCGTGAACCAATGACCCCAAATGGGGTCACAACCTTAAAAACCTACTATGTTCATCTTCTTCTCCAGTTCCAAAAGGTCTAGAGAGCTGAATAGTTGTGTGAAGACTCCTTGGGTAATGAGGATTCTAAATTGTGGATAACGTGACCCCATGACCACAAATGGGGTCTCAGGGGTCCCAACCTTAAACAGCTATCCTCCATCTTCTTCTTCTCCAGTTCTATAAGGTCTAGAGAGCTGAAAAGTTGCGTGCAGACTCCTTATCCAAAAGGGATTCTAAATTGTATATTTGGTGACCCCCTTATGATCATATTTTGGCTTGATGCCAAAGGATTACGAACATGAGAAACATGCTTTTCCATTTTCATGTTCTTGTATGTTTTTTCAGTGCACGTTGTATGTATATTTTATTTTCGACATACATGTATACATCATAGTTTTTAGATTAAGGACGATTTTGGAAAATTTTGAGAGTGTTAGTGAGAATCAATATGGCGATTGTTTTTATCGTGTTAGTCCTTCGATATTAGTGCTTTAAGTATGCCTCAGTGTAATATAAATATCCCCGTATGTACCTGCGAACATGCGTACATAGGAAACTTGTCTTAAACCGAAGAATCAAGAAAGGATGGCTGAATTTCGTATTATTTTGATACCATGGTCGAGTAGAAGTGATAGCAATAACTGATTCATTATCAAAGTAGGTTCCCTCAACTTTAGTCGAATTTAAAGTCAATTTCGAAATTTTGCTAATGTCAAGATTTTTAGAGCTATAATTAAAGATATTAAAACTAATATGCTCCATATTACACGGTGGTGTATATTAAGTATTATTTTGATGGGATGTTGTGACGTAAATATAATGGAGTTAATATGTTACATGTAAATGTTAACTGATTTACTGTTATCCAAAAAACAACAAGCTTGTTAATGAAATATCCAATAAAGAAAACATAAGATATTTTCAAAAAAGCATCAAGTAATCATCTTAATGAATAAAAAGTATTACACATGTATTTTGAAGCAACGTGTCAACAATACCGAACTAATTCGTTGAACCACTGGGTAGGTTGAGTCATCATGCCTTTCTGGAATCCTAACACAGCATATTTGGAAGGTCGTGCCACTTTCTTTACTGTTAAGGCTGATGCTAAATGATGCTCTGGATCCGGTTTCAATCCTGGTCAGAACTCATATCATTATTAATTAAATGTATACATTACAGACTATGGAATTCTGAAATATACATCAATCAATCTTAAACAATTTCGTATTGCTTAATCCCGTTTCCATTGCTCATCCCATGAACTATTTATTGAAACTGGCAGGTTTAGCTACATTACTTGTTTATCTGTCTGGTTTACAAAAGTCCTTGGACCAAATACATTAAAGACGCTGTAGCACGTTTTTCTTAGTCAAGATTCAAGATTCTTTATTATCCATAAGACCACCAATGGTGGTATAAGATAACATTACAATGAAATAGATACAACACAGTAGTGGATAAGATGGTTAGTTAAACAATACAACAATATACATGCATGATTTGAACGGAAAGTGCTCATGAAACATATCTTAAGATGATATTTATAAATTTAGCCAAGGATTTAAGTTCTGTTATTTTCTTCGTTGAGAAAAGTAATCCGAATGAGTGTTTAGTGCGGTTTATAAGATATTTAGATGGCAAAGTGTTCTTTCTTAGGGACTCAAGGATGCTACAATGGAAAATATAATGTAATTCATCTGCAACTGATGTTGAATTACATGTACACAATTGACAGGTTCTATTTTCTTTTGGTATATTTTTCCAGCGACCTTTTTCAACTGGTAATTTATGATTCGTTGTCCTGAATTTTATTAAGGGATATGCGATATATTTTGGAAGATAAAGGTAGTGCTCAAAAGAGAGTGATGTTTTGTTATACTTATAATAAAAGCCTTTAGAACTGCTATCAATAGAACTGTGCCATGACTGGTAGAATTGATCACTAAGGATCGTCTCTATTGTAGAAACAAGCCACTGCCTGTCATAAAGATTCGGAAACAACAAAACATATGAGAGGCCACAGTTATGTAATATTGACTCAATGTGTTTTACCCAAGGTAATTGATATGGAAGGGGATTTGTGCCACAAATGAAGACATGTTGACTTGTAACTTGTAAAGTGTAACATGTCGTTCACAACCATACAAGTCTCGAAAAGACAAGTCCAACCATGCAAAACTAACATTTTAATCCTGTCAATCTTAACTTTCTATTCTCAACTTTACAAAGCTGAAATGTAATGCTAGAAATCATCAAAGTCGAAAAGTCAACTTGTCATTTCTAATTATTAAATCTAAATAATATACACATTGTGTAATGTTACAAGTTACGTTTGACAAATGAAAAATGGAAAATGAGGAGTTGCAAAGTCAGCTTTGTAAAACAGACTTTAGCATTTCCAGACTGACACGACTTACATAGTTACGATTGCAATGTTTCAAATCACATCTCTACACGATTTCGCATTGACCATATTTGGAATATTACGGAAATTAGCGGAAAGGAACGAATAATCCCGATCCAATAAACACAATGTCCAACAATGACTTCTCCCTTGGCAAGCATCTCTCAGCAACTACTAACACATATTTGAAAGTTGCATACTAGTTTTCCCACTATTAGCATACTGTTGACAAAAGCATATTGCATATAGGAGACCATCGCATTTTAATGTGGAGGAAGTAACTGCCCGCCCGAACGCGGTTATTTCTGTTGCGTCAAACACTGGTCAAACACTGGTCAAACACAACAAAGGAAAATAAAACATTTGTTTATCTACATTCTTTCCAGGATGACCATACAAATAAGTTTACAGTTCAAAATGCAAGCAGAATCAACATATAGAATTGAACACATTTACAGAAAAGTTGTAAATTGTCTATTCATTTGTTCTAAATAACATAGGAATAGCTAGACCACACTTTTAAGAAATATGCTTCCTGGTCAAGATTAATATATATGTATTTTGCGATATTATAGTATTGTATGTATGTATGATTTATTTATTTTTTAAATATACAAGATAGTTGGAGTAAATCCTTTCTTGCTACATGCAGTTGTATATGTATAAGCTAAAACACTCCCAATCCAGATCAGTTTATTTTGAATCAGTGACTATTTCCCAATTTTTGCATTTGATTGTAAAAGGGTATACAGGATAGAACAGTTTACACTCGGGTATAATGATATCTATACGTGTATAAAGAGTTGGCATAATATAAAACTACATGTTTAATGCCTTCATAAGTAAAACACTCTGTATCAAATGAGTATAAAGAAAACATGAGTCTTTTGTAAAAAAGAATTAACAACACACAAAAAACAGTTGGTCGGGAAATTTTTTCACATTCGATTTTTGTTAGATAATTTATCGACATTTTTAAAATAAATACATGATGGTGAATATTTGTAACTTTTCAAAATAAACCTTACGTAATTTCAAGTGGTTTCGAAACATAAATTACTGTCAGTGTCACGGACTGCTTTGATTTGGGTCTACAAAATTATTGTCATTTTCCTGTCTCAGCTTTGGGATCGTCGCAACACTGGTCACAGTTCGGTACTTTTCCCCCGTTTCCATGGAAACGCAACTTGGATTCCTTTCTGGGGCAGAACTAAAAATCCGTAAGGTATAGCTCAATGAAACATTATTTTCAAATGTTTTATTAAGTTCATTTCACAGGTATACCATTCTCTTCCCACAGAGGTTACCCCCTTCATATTTCCGATCTGAAAGGAGTAACCTCTGTGGGAAGAGAATGCAGGTATACAGACAAAAGTGAAACACACATAAAGGAAGTGCAGAGCTAAGAAATTTTTAAACCTGGAAATATTGTTAAAAAAATTCCATTTCGCATGGACAAAAGCCGTTGTTTTTAATATCCGAGCGATTTAGCGTTATCTACAATGTTGATATCGCTTGTCGATATCGCATGATCTCACACAAGCAGGGAGCCAGTTTTGGCTGATAAAAGACGATTGTTCATGGAACTTTCGATTCCCCAAAATTCATTTACGTGATTACATTTATGAAAACATATTGCAAACTTTCTGGTTCAGAGTTACAGAAAGAACAAATATTTGAATGACTTATTTTCATTTTCAGCAGCTCTCTTGTGTTGATTGCTCTATTTATAAATATATACTGAACATCTAAAATGTCACACTCTTATTACAGTTTCTGGACTTTTCAAACACACTAATCCTTGAAATATGTGTATAAAGAAGCCCATTCTGCAACTTCTAGTCGGAATGTGTTGTGTTTTCCCTTGACAACACATCAATTGAATGATCATTTCTTTTCTTTGAACTTTTAAATTATTAATTTGATATATATTTCTACTACAATGAGTTTGTTACATTAAAGACTAACAAATAAAAGTGTTAATAGACACAGCAAAGACGTATGTTTAGGGGAGACATATTGTTGTAAAACATAAATTATAGGAACTATTATCTAAATAAAAATTATCATCGTTTCATATATGAGTTAATAAAACACATATTTAATTTATTAAAAACAATACGCATGTCAATGTATTCATGAATGACCATTTTAGTGAAATTGTACGTTTTATTTATATTTTTTTATATCCTGTATATGTTACAGTCGATTAAATTTTTTAATTCAACAGTGCAATTATATTTTTGAAATTACCAGTGATACAATTCTATTTTCATTTTGCATTCTATATTCATAATTATTTTCATATTGAAAATATTGCATGTAGAAGTTGAATGTTTATTGTTTAAAGTGTGAAACAACTGATCTAGGCTTATGATTTACATTTAATACTTGAATTCAGTAATGTGATTCTTTATATAGAATTAACGGACATATGAATCATGGACAAATATATTTCTGTCCCACAACAATACACTTTTCACTGCTTCAAATACTAAAAATATAGTTTGCTTGTTAAGTAAATGAAAATAGATTAATTAACATATTCAAAACCAATAAAATATTTTAACTAATTGAGAAAAGTTTGTAAAATAATTAAAAGAGGTTAATTCAACTCAGCTAAAGAACATTTCCCCTTGATTATTTGTCTGTAAGAATAAGACGTATTGACACTCAGAACAGTTTCCAATTATAATTAAAGTGCAATGCATTTTTTAAAAACAAGTATATGAAGTTCCCTGATTTAATTGCTTTGTGGTACATTTAACATATTTTAAAATTAATAATAAAGTTATCAACATTGGCTTATGTATTTCTTTCAATTTCTTCCCCACTAACGTTTATATGCTTTCAATATCTGGATATTCTTTATAAAAAATTGGATATTCATTTCTGAATGCAAAAGACTTTACTGAATACACGTAAAATTGGAGTATAAAAAAGTGAATGTTGACGTGATTGAACTTAGAGAAGATAATGTGTAAATGAAAGCACAGAAAGTAATTAATTTTTTCGGGTGTAGGATGTCTATATATGGTTTGTAAATATAATGTTTTACATGTAAGTGAAAGAAGTTTTATGATAACGTATCGGATACATTTATCATAGCATCAATGCCAATCAAGCTATGCGATCCTTTATGTCTGTCAGTGTCATCCCACATTTACATTACTTCCGCATTCGTTTTGCGTTGCAAAACAAATTTTTGTCAAATGTCCTTAATTTAAAAAAAAATAATAATTAGAATACCTAAGAATGAATTTTAAATTGGTATTTTCGTTTGGCATTTAATTACTAAGCGACACTATCAAACGGAATGTAAGTGACAGTAGCGCTCCGTGAACTGACAACGTGCGTTTGTTGGTAGGACATAACAAGAGTTACGTCCCTTGATTTTCAGGGGGCGTGGTCAATTCGTCCAGCTTTTGGCTCAAAATAGACTAAGGGATTCCCCATCTGGGACAGCGGCAAGGGAGGGCTCGTTTTTTAGCAAATGCCTCTCGTCCTCGGAAAACATCGGCAATGTTCGGGAAACTTCCAAATATGGTCAATGCGAATTCATGTAGAGATGTAATTTGAAACATTGCATTCGCAACTATACAAGTCATGTCAGTCTCGAAATGCTGAAGTCCGTTTTACAAAGCTGACTTTGCAACTCCTCATTTTCCATTTTTCATTTGTCAAACGTAACTTGTAACATTACAAAATGTGCATATTATTTAGACTTAATAATTAAAAATGACAAGTTGACTTTTCGACTTTGACGATTTCTAGAATTACATTTCAACTTTATAAAGTTGAGATTGCGAAGTTACGATTGACAGAATTAAAATGTTAGTTTTGCATGGTTGGACTTGTCTTTTCGAGACTTGTATGGTTGAGAAAGACATGTTACACTTTACAAGTTACAAGTTAACATGTCTTCATTTGTGGCACAAATCCCCTTCCATACTTTTGAGCTACCATGCGAGCAAAGACTTCCAAAACAATTAATACACCTCTTCTCTATGTCGTACTCCAACAATATATTATGCCCTCGCGCATATCACACTCGAACAGACACACGGACGCACAGACGCACGTATGGACACACGGGCTGATGGACGGATTATCACTCAAACCTATCGCCGTCCAGTTCTTGGCAGTGTAAAAATAAAGTGAACACATAGGCTAGAGTTATTTGAGGCTAGCCCGAAATGACTGTACCAGCATTGATTCAATTTTGGTAAAGCCTGAAACATATCGAGGTTGAGGTAGAGTCATTTGAGCCTGGATAGAGTCATCTGAGCCTGAGGAAAATTCTAGCCCCACATGACTCTAGAGTTATCTGAGGCCAGGCTCAAATGACTCTAGAGTTATATGAGGCTAGGCTTAAATGACTCTAGAGTTATCTGAGGCTAGGCTCAAATAACTCTAGAGTCATTTTTGTACTAGAGTCATCTGAGGCTGATACACCGGCCGAAAACCAATCCTGGTCGCTCCTTTGGAGGCCTTGATACGAGGGGCGTTCAATAAGTGTTGCAAGCGGGGCATTGGTGTTTACATAAACAGTGTCAGCTTATAGCAGGTGTTACTATAGTCAAAACATAACATTGACACATGTCAAAACAATTTCTAGACATAACAATTATTTAGATATAATAGCTGCGCTGACCTAGGGGTCTCAATAATCATGGATTCTCTCAAACATGAACAACGCGCTGTGATCAAGTTCCTTACTAAAGAGGGATGCAAAGCTACAGAAATACATAATCGTATGTGTAATGTGATGGGTAAGGATGCTCCTAACTTTTCAACAGTTTGTCGCTGGTCTCTTCAGTTCAAGCGGGGCAGGGAGTCCTTAGACGATGACCCTAGGTCAGGTAGGCCATCTGAAGTCACCCGACCGGAAGTTATTGCCGCTATCGAAAGACGAATTTTAGCTGACCGCCGTGTTAAAGTTTCTGAACTGTCTTTGGAATTCCAGATATCAGTTGGAAGTGTTGAAAAAATAATTCATGACCATCTTGGTATGTCCAAGGTATCTGCAAGATGGGTACCCAGAAACCTCACAGCACAAGATCGCCAGAAAAGAACCGAAAGTTGCATGGAGCTCCTGGATCGGTTTAATGCGGATGAAGCCAGCTTTTTGTCTCGTCTGGTGACAGGTGACGAAACCTGGACCCACCACTGGAACCCGGAAACTTTTTGTCTCGTCTGGTGACAGGTGACGAAACCTGGATCCACCACTGGGACCCGGAAACTAAACTGGAATCCAAGCAATGGAAGCACCCGAGTTCATCGCCTCCCCTGAAGTTTCGCACTCAACCATCAGCTGGCAAGGTTATGGCGACAATCTTTTGGGATGCAAAAGGCATATTATTAATTGATTACTTGCCAACCAAAACTACAATGAATGGTCAATATTATGCCAACCTAATGCAAGAATTGCGAAAGACAATTCGACAGAAACGCCATGGAATGTTGACACGTGGTGTTCTGATTTTGCATGACAACGCTCCAGTCCACAAGTCAAGAGTTGCACAGGCCGCTATACGTGATTGTGGATTCGAACAGCTTAACCACCCACCCTACAGCCCAGACCTAGCCCCCAGTGACTACTTCCTGTTCAGAAACCTGAAATCCGCCCTACGTGGAACGCACTTCCGGGATGACGAAGACGTCAAAGCTGCCACAGAGGCGTGGTTAGGGGGGCAAACGGAAGACTTCTACAAAAACGGCATCAAAAGTCTTAAAGAGAAATGGAATAAGTGTATTGAGGTGAAGGGTAACTATATTGAAAAATAAAAGTAAAAAATTGACTACGCGAGTTGGTTTTATATTGAAGTTGCAACACTTATATGCGCGAGGGCATAATATATTGTCTGAGTACGACATAGAGAAACGGCGTATTAATTTTTAGCTCATCAGGCCTGAAAGGCCCGATGGGCTTTTGGCATGGCATGGTGTCCGGCGTCCGTCCGTCCGTCCGTACTTCCGTCCGTAAACTTTTCGCTTTTTCGACTTCTTCTCCAAAACCAATGACTCTAGAGCTGAAATTTTATATGCAGATTCCTTGGGTAATGGGATTCTAAATTGTATATTTCGTGACCCCATGACCCCAAATGGGGTCACAGGGGTCACAACCTTAAAAACCTATTTCCATCTTCTTCTCCAGTTCCAAAAGGTCTAGAGAGATGAATAGTTGTGTGCAGACTCCTTGGGTAAAGGGGATTCTTAATTGTAGATTTCGTGAACCAATGACCCCAAATGGGGTCACAACCTTAAAAACCTACTATGTTCATCTTCTTCTCCAGTTCCAAAAGGTCTAGAGAGCTGAATAGTTGTGTGAAGACTCCTTGGGTAATGAGGATTCTAAATTGTGGATAACGTGACCCCATGACCACAAATGGGGTCTCAGGGGTCCCAACCTTAAACAGCTATCCTCCATCTTCTTCTTCTCCAGTTCTATAAGGTCTAGAGAGCTGAAAAGTTGCGTGCAGACTCCTTATCCAAAAGGGATTCTAAATTGTATATTTGGTGACCCCCTTATGATCATATTTTGGCTTGATGCCAAAGGATTACGAACATGAGAAACATGCTTTTCCATTTTCATGTTCTTGTATGTTTTTTCAGTGCACGTTGTATGTATATTTTATTTTCGACATACATGTATACATCATAGTTTTTAGATTAAGGACGATTTTGGAAAATTTTGAGAGTGTTAGTGAGAATCAATATGGCGATTGTTTTTATCGTGTTAGTCCTTCGATATTAGTGCTTTAAGTATGCCTCAGTGTAATATAAATATCCCCGTATGTACCTGCGAACATGCGTACATAGGAAACTTGTCTTAAACCGAAGAATCAAGAAAGGATGGCTGAATTTCGTATTATTTTGATACCATGGTCGAGTAGAAGTGATAGCAATAACTGATTCATTATCAAAGTAGGTTCCCTCAACTTTAGTCGAATTTAAAGTCAATTTCGAAATTTTGCTAATGTCAAGATTTTTAGAGCTATAATTAAAGATATTAAAACTAATATGCTCCATATTACACGGTGGTGTATATTAAGTATTATTTTGATGGGATGTTGTGACGTAAATATAATGGAGTTAATATGTTACATGTAAATGTTAACTGATTTACTGTTATCCAAAAAACAACAAGCTTGTTAATGAAATATCCAATAAAGAAAACATAAGATATTTTCAAAAAAGCATCAAGTAATCATCTTAATGAATAAAAAGTATTACACATGTATTTTGAAGCAACGTGTCAACAATACCGAACTAATTCGTTGAACCACTGGGTAGGTTGAGTCATCATGCCTTTCTGGAATCCTAACACAGCATATTTGGAAGGTCGTGCCACTTTCTTTACTGTTAAGGCTGATGCTAAATGATGCTCTGGATCCGGTTTCAATCCTGGTCAGAACTCATATCATTATTAATTAAATGTATACATTACAGACTATGGAATTCTGAAATATACATCAATCAATCTTAAACAATTTCGTATTGCTTAATCCCGTTTCCATTGCTCATACCATGAACTATTTATTGAAACTGGCAGGTTTAGCTACATTACTTGTTTATCTGTCTGGTTTACAAAAGTCCTTGGACCAAATACATTAAAGACGCTGTAGCACGTTTTTCTTAGTCAAGATTCAAGATTCTTTATTATCCATAAGACCACCAATGGTGGTATAAGATAACATTACAATGAAATAGATACAACACAGTAGTGGATAAGATGGTTAGTTAAACAATACAACAATATACATGCATGATTTGAACGGAAAGTGCTCATGAAACATATCTTAAGATGATATTTATAAATTTAGCCAAGGATTTAAGTTCTGTTATTTTCTTCGTTGAGAAAAGTAATCCGAATGAGTGTTTAGTGCGGTTTATAAGATATTTAGATGGCAAAGTGTTCTTTCTTAGGGACTCAAGGATGCTACAATGGAAAATATAATGTAATTCATCTGCAACTGATGTTGAATTACATGTACACAATTGACAGGTTCTATTTTCTTTTGGTATATTTTTCCAGCGACCTTTTTCAACTGGTAATTTATGATTCGTTGTCCTGAATTTTATTAAGGGATATGCGATATATTTTGGAAGATAAAGGTAGTGCTCAAAAGAGAGTGATGTTTTGTTATACTTATAATAAAAGCCTTTAGAACTGCTATCAATAGAACTGTGCCATGACTGGTAGAATTGATCACTAAGGATCGTCTCTATTGTAGAAACAAGCCACTGCCTGTCATAAAGATTCGGAAACAACAAAACATATGAGAGGCCACAGTTATGTAATATTGACTCAATGTGTTTTACCCAAGGTAATTGATATGGAAGGGGATTTGTGCCACAAATGAAGACATGTTGACTTGTAACTTGTAAAGTGTAACATGTCGTTCACAACCATACAAGTCTCGAAAAGACAAGTCCAACCATGCAAAACTAACATTTTAATCCTGTCAATCTTAACTTTCTATTCTCAACTTTACAAAGCTGAAATGTAATGCTAGAAATCATCAAAGTCGAAAAGTCAACTTGTCATTTCTAATTATTAAATCTAAATAATATACACATTGTGTAATGTTACAAGTTACGTTTGACAAATGAAAAATGGAAAATGAGGAGTTGCAAAGTCAGCTTTGTAAAACAGACTTTAGCATTTCCAGACTGACACGACTTACATAGTTACGATTGCAATGTTTCAAATCACATCTCTACACGATTTCGCATTGACCATATTTGGAATATTACGGAAATTAGCGGAAAGGAACGAATAATCCCGATCCAATAAACACAATGTCCAACAATGACTTCTCCCTTGGCAAGCATCTCTCAGCAACTACTAACACATATTTGAAAGTTGCATACTAGTTTTCCCACTATTAGCATACTGTTGACAAAAGCATATTGCATATAGGAGACCATCGCATTTTAATGTGGAGGAAGTAACTGCCCGCCCGAACGCGGTTATTTCTGTTGCGTCAAACACTGGTCAAACACTGGTCAAACACAACAAAGGAAAATAAAACATTTGTTTATCTACATTCTTTCCAGGATGACCATACAAATAAGTTTACAGTTCAAAATGCAAGCAGAATCAACATATAGAATTGAACACATTTACAGAAAAGTTGTAAATTGTCTATTCATTTGTTCTAAATAACATAGGAATAGCTAGACCACACTTTTAAGAAATATGCTTCCTGGTCAAGATTAATATATATGTATTTTGCGATATTATAGTATTGTATGTATGTATGATTTATTTATTTTTTAAATATACAAGATAGTTGGAGTAAATCCTTTCTTGCTACATGCAGTTGTATATGTATAAGCTAAAACACTCCCAATCCAGATCAGTTTATTTTGAATCAGTGACTATTTCCCAATTTTTGCATTTGATTGTAAAAGGGTATACAGGATAGAACAGTTTACACTCGGGTATAATGATATCTATACGTGTATAAAGAGTTGGCATAATATAAAACTACATGTTTAATGCCTTCATAAGTAAAACACTCTGTATCAAATGAGTATAAAGAAAACATGAGTCTTTTGTAAAAAAGAATTAACAACACACAAAAAACAGTTGGTCGGGAAATTTTTTCACATTCGATTTTTGTTAGATAATTTATCGACATTTTTAAAATAAATACATGATGGTGAATATTTGTAACTTTTCAAAATAAACCTTACGTAATTTCAAGTGGTTTCGAAACATAAATTACTGTCAGTGTCACGGACTGCTTTGATTTGGGTCTACAATATTATTGTCATTTTCCTGTCTCAGCTTTGGGATCGTCGCAACACTGGTCACAGTTCGGTACTTTTCCCCCGTTTCCATGGAAACGCAACTTGGATTCCTTTCTGGGGCAGAACTAAAAATCCGTAAGGTATAGCTCAATGAAACATTATTTTCAAATGTTTTATTAAGTTCATTTCACAGGTATACCATTCTCTTCCCACAGAGGTTACCCCCTTCAGATTTCCGATCTGAAAGGAGTAACCTCTGTGGGAAGAGAATGCAGGTATACAGACAAAAGTGAAACACACATAAAGGAAGTGCAGAGCTAAGAAATTTTTAAACCTGGAAATATTGTTAAAAAAATTCCATTTCGCATGGAAAAAAGCCGTTGTTTTTAATATCCGAGCGATTTAGCGTTATCTACAATGTTGATATCGCTTGTCGATATCGCATGATCTCACACAAGCAGGGAGCCAGTTTTGGCTGATAAAAGACGATTGTTCATGGAACTTTCGATTCCCCAAAATTCATTTACGTGATTACATTTATGAAAACATATTGCAAACTTTCTGGTTCAATGTTACAGAAAGAGCAAATATTTGAATGACTTATTTTCATTTTCAGCAGCTCTCTTGTGTTGATTGCTCTATTTATAAATATATACTGAACATCTAAAATGTCACACTCTTAGTACAGTTTCTGGACTTTTCAAACACACTAATCCTTGAAATATGTGTATAAAGAAGCCCATTCTGCAACTTCTAGTCGGAATGTGTTGTGTTTTCCCTTGACAACACATCAATTGAATGATCATTTCTTTTCTTTGAACTTTTAAATTATTAATTTGATATATATTTCTACTACAATGAGTTTGTTACATTAAAGACTAACAAATAAAAGTGTTAATAGACACGGCAAAGACGTATGTTTAGGGGAGACATATTGTTGTAAAACATAAATTATAGGAACTATTATCTAAATAAAAATTATCATCGTTTCATATATGAGTTAATAAAACACATATTTAATTTATTAAAAACAATACGCATGTCAATGTATTCATGAATGACCATTTTAGTGAAATTGTACGTTTTATTTATATTTTTTTATATCCTGTATATGTTACAGTCGATTAAATTTTTTAATTCAACGGTGCAATTATATTTTTGAAATTACCAGTGATACAATTCTATTTTCATTTTGCATTCTATATTCATAATTATTTTCATATTGAAAATATTGCATGTAGAAGTTGAATGTTTATTGTTTAAAGTGTGAAACAACTGATCTAGGCTTATGATTTACATTTAATACTTGAATTCAGTAATGTGATTCTTTATATAGAATTAACGGACATATGAATCATGGACAAATATATTTCTGTCCCACAACAATACACTTTTCACTGCTTCAAATACTAAAAATATAGTTTGCTTGTTAAGTAAATGAAAATAGATTAATTAACATATTCAAAACCAATAAAATATTTTAACTAGTTGAGAAAAGTTTGTAAAATAATTAAAAGAGGTTAATTCAACTCAGCTAAAGAACATTTCCCCTTGATTATTTGTCTGTAAGAATAAGACGTATTGACACTCAGAACAGTTTCCAATTATAATTAAAGTGCAATGCATTTTTTTAAAAACAAGTATATGAAGTTCCCTGATTTAATTGCTTTGTGGTACATTTAACATATTTTAAAATTAATAATAAAGTTATCAACATTGGCTTATGTATTTCTTTCAATTTCTTCCCCACTAACGTTTATATGCTTTCAATATCTGGATATTCTTTATAAAAAATTGGATATTCATTTCTGAATGCAAAGACTTTACTGAATACACGTAAAATTGGAGTATAAAAAAGTGAATGTTGACGTGATTGAACTTAGAGAAGATAATGTGTAAATGAAAGCACAGAAAGTAATTAATTTTTTCGGGTGTAGGATGTCTATATATGGTTTGTAAATATAATGTTTTACATGTAAGTGAAAGAAGTTTTATGATAACGGATCGGATACATTTATCATAGCATCAATGCCAATCAAGCTATGCGATCCTTTATGTCTGTCAGTGTCATCCCACATTTACATTACTTCCGCATTCGTTTTGCGTTGCAAAACAAATTTTTGTCAAATGTCCTTAATTTTAAAAAAAATAATAATTAGAATACCTAAGAATGAATTTTAAATTGGTATTTTCGTTTGGCATTTAATTACTAAGCGACACTATCAAACGGAATGTAAGTGACAGTAGCGCTCCGTGAACTGACAACGTGCGTTTGTTGGTAGGACATAACAAGAGTTACGTCCCTTGATTTTCAGGGGGCGTGGTCAATTCGTCCAGCTTTTGGCTCAAAATAGACTAAGGGATTCCCCATCTGGGACAGCGGCAAGGGAGGGCTCGTTTTTTAGCAAATGCCTCTCGTCCTCGGAAAACATCGGCAATGTTCGGGAAACTTCCAAATATGGTCAATGCGAATTCATGTAGAGATGTAATTTGAAACATTGCATTCGCAACTATACAAGTCATGTCAGTCTCGAAATGCTGAAGTCCGTTTTACAAAGCTGACTTTGCAACTCCTCATTTTCCATTTTTCATTTGTCAAACGTAACTTGTAACATTACAAAATGTGCATATTATTTAGACTTAATAATTAAAAATGACAAGTTGACTTTTCGACTTTGACGATTTCTAGAATTACATTTCAACTTAATAAAGTTGAGATTGCGAAGTTACGATTGACAGAATTAAAATGTTAGTTTTGCATGGTTGGACTTGTCTTTTCGAGACTTGTATGGTTGAGAAAGACATGTTACACTTTACAAGTTACAAGTCAACATGTCTTCATTTGTGGCACAAATCCCCTTCCATAATATTGTAGCAAGGGTTGAACGTGGACATTGTTAATTTAGAAATGAGCAACATGTAATTATAATTCAATAGTGGTTAAGATTATTATACTATAGCAGAATACAACATTTTGCTTATGCTTATAGTTTACAATTGAGTTTAGCAGAAGACGGTATTCAATGTTGGGCTCTAAATGTCTCTATGAATATGGTTTTTGGTGTATGTGGCAAAATGAAGAGTTTGTCTGTATTAGTTCTTTTATAGCAACCTTTAAGGCGACGTGTATATCTATTGATACTCAAAAGTGGTCAGAAACTGTTTCATAACATTCTAAACTTCAGAAGTTGTTCTTGGCTATGAACATTACTTGTCCATTGTAAACATCCGAATGTATATAATTAGAAATACAAGCTATTTAGATAGTGAACAAATATAACAAGATTACAAGGGATAACACTACCTTCAATAGTAAAAATCCTTGTACTTTTTCGGGCCGAGTTCCACGAACCGACATCCTCAGAGTAACTCTGAAATACTTTGCCAATTTTGTATTATCTCATGTGAGAACACCCTTTTGTATTATTTATCCATTTCTCAATGTTTTAAGAACGACTTTACCCAGATATTACATTGAAATTCCTGGTTATGAAAAATCTATTCAATTGTTTAACTCTTTAGCGAAATAGATGTAAACAACTACGATGTCCTCAACAGTGAGAAAAATGTATTTTACTACTATGCACTGTATAATGCCATGGGCCTCCTTTCTGATTAAAACTATCTCTTTATGTGAGCAGAATGAAGCCATTCAAGTGTGAAAGAGACGATTTGGTAACCTCAAATACGTATTCGAATAATTTTATTATTTCCTTTGAATTGTTAGTGAATGTCTAAATAATATACCAGTGTTGTTACAATAGATTTCCAAACTTTTATCTTACATTATATTGATGAATATATATCAGAAGTTATCAATTTCAATTCTTTATTTCTGAAGTGTAGGCCATCGGCCCGTAACTACATATGTTATATATGACAAGACATGATGTGTACAGCAACAGTCATTCAATTAACATCTTTGGTACATGGCATGAAAAATAAAGCTTGCTAAATTATTGAGGAGTTTACAATTCGATGTTGACATGAGGATTTTAAATTTAGTTTTATTTGGATTTGTACAAACATTTTCCGGCAAATGATTCAGGCAGAGTTCTTTAAATTTGGAACACCCAAGAAGGAAATGGTATTCATCCTCAATTATAGCCGTCGTCGCATTGTAATTAAACATAATCTATCATTTCTATCTATATTATAAAATCGACCCGTTTCAATTCTTAAATGAAGCGAAAAACACGTAAATTGGGCGAATGCTACTCTAAACTTTTTAACAACAACCGCATTCAAATAAAATTCCAACAACCAACATCCCTCTCATGTTTTTATGGAAACAGAAAAGAAAAAAAAATTAAGAAAAAATCTGAAAATTTCAAAAGGCAACAACCAACATCCCTCTCATGTTTTTATGGAAACAGAACAAAATTAATTTTTCAGAAAAAAAATCTGAAAATATCAAAAGGCACCACTTCAAATAGTGGGTAATACACATGCAAAATTTCAGGATGATATGATGAACGGTTTTGGAGTTGTGCACCGGAAACGAACCTGTCTCTGAACAAAGTCCAAATTCAACAAGTTTCTATGGAAACGAAACAAAATACATTTTCAGAAATCTGAAAATATCAAAATGCACCACTTCAGTTGATGGGTAATACACATGGAAACTTTCAGAAAGATATAATGAACGGTTTTCTTGTTCTGCTCCGGAAACGAAATGATTACGGACGGACGGACGGACGGACAGACGGCCGGGGTGACGACTATATCCCACGGTATTACATACCGGTGGGATAAAAATAGCAATAAACGAAATATGTGCATTTAACCATTTATTATGTATTTTTTGTCTGTCATATGCATAAACACAATAATGAGTGCACAGATGTATTTAATGTTATGTTTTTATGGAAGATTAATATATAGGCTCTCAATTAATATATAATATGTAAGGCTTTCATGGTATTCCATAACAAAAAACCAAAACATTTGCAGTGGTGGGGTAGTGCGCAAAAAAATGCTGAGTCATGTTCATACATATTGGACCTCTGAGGTAAATAAATCAGGCCTTATCTCTTGGACATGAATAGCGCATTAATTTAAAATTGAAACCGAACGCGTAGGCTTCGGTTTCAATTTTAAATTAACTCCCTTTCAATCCAGTATAACATGTCTCTGATTTTCAAACACAGTAGGTTTATCTCGTAAATTCCTGCAAATGCATTTCCCGACCACACAGGTTGTGCTTTGCACCCTCATTTCGCCAGTTCTCTGCAAGACCTGGACTCTTCTGGAATATTCACCCATAGTTCATACCAATGTTGTTCCTTTTGGTACCATCCAAAATCCTGAGGGCTTGGAGGATTTTTCTCTGCAAATATTTATACAGTTTTTGTCCAAACACTTGCTTGGAAGATGGTCCTATCTGTGTGCCGAATAAGAAATGGTTGAAACAAATGCTTCAGTTCCGTGTGCTTCCCTTGGCAGAATAAGTCTTGATAATTTCTTACTTTGAAGTTTACACAGAATCCCGAACTTTGGTTGGTTGAGAGCACGGTCAGTTGATCAAAATTTCGAGGTTCATTACCCATGAACTCTTGGAAAATCGTTCATACTCGCGTGAACGCTTTCATGTCGTGTGAACGTTCGACGGTACTGTACTGGCTGGCGACCAATTATCGCCGCATACCAATTATCACCAACACATAGCTACATAGGTAAATACTTAAGTTGAATTGAACTTTTGTTGGTTATCAGTTTGGTGATATCTTAATGTGTAAAATAATAGGGAACCATAGGATAAATTTGTCTGCGCAAGCGCTAGCTGTAGCTTTGTGTTGGCGATAATTGGTATGCGGCGATAATTGGTCGCCAGCCAGCCAGCGTTCTTTCCTGATTGAGCGTGGTTTTGTTAGCCAATTTCCAACGGTTACCATGCATTTACCGACTTATTTGATTGATTTGATAACATAAACTCAATATCATACTACCTTCTCAATTGTTAAAATAATAAAACATTTCAATAAAAGATCGCGCATTTAACTGTTTGATGTTGAGCTAAGCGAATCACAAGGCCTTTTCTATAACCGAACGACGAAAGACATTCACGGTCGTTGGCTGAATACAAATTATGCAGCAAATACTCACAATCTAATCATTATGAACTAACGGATTCGGATTGAGCAATCGTGGTAATGAACTATTGCTTTTCCGACTGTTGTTTACTTAAGGATTGTTTTACATGTTTTGTGCCTCTATCGAAGTATAACAGCAACAAAGTGTATAACATCGCGTAGCGTAGGTATAATAATAACAACAAGAAGACATAGTCATCAACATCCCCCGCCAGACACAAGAAATGAGAACAAGGGCAATAATTCAAGAAGAAATAATTGTGCGCTTCTCATTTTCTTTCCATTAAGGTAACAATATCCTCAAGCCACACAACTGATTTGATGAATGAAACTGAATGTCTGAGAAAAACTATATCCTTGGATATTTGAAACAGAGTCGAAAAAAAGCGGAACAAGGGGAATAACTCCGGAAAAAATAATCACATGCTTCTTTTTTTCGAACTCCATGAAGATATCGATGGCCTTAAACCACACACCATATTTGGCTATCCTATCTTAAATAGTTTCTGAGAAATGCTGTCCCCTTTAGAGATAGCATGAACCGAGTCCAAACATACGGAACAAGGGCAATAACTCCGGAAAAAATAATCACACGGTTCTTATTTTCGAACTCCATCAAGGTATTTATGTCCACAAGCCACACACCAAATTTGATAACTCTATCTTAAACAGTTTCTGAGAAAAGCTGTCCCCTTTGGAGATACCATGAACAGAGTCCAAAAATACGGAACAAGGGCAATAACTCCGAAAAAGAAAATCACATCGTTCTTATTTTCGAACTCCATCTAGGTATTTATGTCTATCATAATTATCAAATCACATATGTTCTTTTGTCTGTTGTGAGTCAGTTATCAAAATTATGTTTGATTTATTGACACCCGTCAATTGCGGTGCATTGTCCGGTTTTCGATCAGAATTTACTACTTTTAATTAATTACTAATTTATCTTTATATCGTCACTATACTGAGTTCATCATCATCAAAGTGGTAATTTTCGACAACAATCAATACTTCTCGATAAAAGAACACCATTTAAAACGTCAGGCATATTTGACCCCAACAACACAATTGATGAACCACTTTTGAGCAACCATGTACTTAATACTAGTACATACTATTCGGTAGCAATCTTGTGTGTGATTATGGTTTATTAGTGCTAAATGTAGTCTGTGAACACTTTATTAAAGTGGTAAAAAATAACATAAGCCCAATTAAATGAATGTTTTGCCCTAGGCATTTGATATGTACCAAAAACAATGGGATGTCATAATGATGTTGACAAGAGTTATATCCCTTGCCTGAAATTCCGACTTGACACCACTTTCACAAACATGATTGTAAGTCTATGAAATATTGACATAATTTTAAAGTTCTTGTTTCTCATGGTTGGCTATATATTTGTCAATCTACAAAAAGAAACAAATACTCTTTGACAGTTCATATTTAACAAAGTCATCAGAAGATGACATATCCCACCGGTTCCACACAATTTGTAAAACACATCTTTGACAGATACTTGTGTATCTACTACCGTAGTTAGTGGGTATTACAGATGCTGAGTTTCAGGTATGTTAAGGGTTTTAGACTTCTGCTCCAGAAGCAGTCAAAATCAACAACAACCAACATCCCTCTCATGTTTTTATGGAAACAGAAAAGAAAAGAAAAATTCAGAAAAAATCTGAAAATTTCAATAGGCAACAACCAACATCCCTCTCATGTTTTTATGGAAACAGAACAAAATTAATTTTTCAGAACAAAAATCTGAAAATATCAAAAGGCACCACTTCAAATAGTGGGTAATACACATGCAAAGCTTCAGGAAGATATGATGAACGGTTTTGGAGCTGAGCTCCGGAAACGAACCTGTCTCTGAACAAAGTCCAAATTCAACAAGTTTCTATGAAACGAAAAAAATTTTTTTTTCAGAAATCTGAAAACATCAAAAGGCACCACTTCAGTTAGTGGGTAATACACATGCAAAGTTTCAGGATGATATGATGAACGGTTTTGGAGTTGTGCACCGGAAACGAACCTGTCTCTGAACAAAGTCCAACTTCAACAAGTTTCTATGGAAACGAAACAAAATAAATTTTCAGAAATCTGAAAATATCAAAATGCACCACTTCAGTTGGTGGATAATACACATGGAAACTTTCAAAAAGATATCATGAACGGTTTTCTTGTTCTGCTCCGGAAACGAAAAGATTACGGACGGATGGACGGACGGCCGGGGTGACGACTATATCCCACGGTATAACATACCGGTGGGATAAAAATAGCAATAAACGAAATATGTGCATTTAACCATTTATTATGTATTTTTTGTCTGTCATATGCATAAACACAATAATGAGTGCACAGATGTAATTAATGTTATGTTTTTATGGAAGATTAATATATAGGCTCTCAATTAATATATAATATGTAAGGCTTTCATGGTATTCCATAACAAAAAAACCAAAACATTTGCAGTGGTGGGGTAGTGCGCAAAAAAATGCTGAGTCATGTTCATACATTTTGGACCTCTGAGGAAAATAAATCAGGCCTTATCTCTTGGACATGAATTGCGCATTAATTTAAAATTGAAACCGAACGCGTAGGCTTCGGTTTCACTTTTAAATTAACTCCCTTTCAATCCAGTATAACATGTCTCTGATTTACAAACACAGTAGGTTTATCTCGTAAATTCCTGCAAATGCATTTCCCGACCACACAGGTTGTGCTTTGCACCCAAATTTCGCCAGTTCTCTGCAAGACCTGGACTCTTCTGGAATATTTACCCATAGTTCATACCAATGTTGTTCCTTTTGGTACCATCCAAAATCCTGAGGGCTTGGAGGATTTTTCTCTGCAAATATTTATACAGTTTTTGTCCAAACACTTGCTTGGAAGATGGTCCTATCTGTGTGCCGAATAAGAAATGGTTGAAACAAATGCTTCAGTTCCGTGTGCTTCCCTTGGCAGAATAAGTCTTGATAATTTCTTACTTTGAAGTTTACACAGAATCCCGAACTTTGGTTGGTTGAGAGCATGGTCAGTTGATCAAAATTTCGAGGTTCATTACCCATGAACTCTTGGAAAATCGTTCATACTCGCGTGAACGCTTTCATGTCGTGTGAACGTTCGACGGTACTGTACTGGCTGGCGACCCTTTATAGCCGCATACCAATTATCACCAACACATAGCTACATAGGTAAATACTTAAGTTGAATTGAACTTGTGTTGGTTATCAGTTTGGTGATATCTTAATGTGTAAAATAATAGGGAACCATAGGATAAATTTGTCTGCGCAAGCGCTAGCTGTAGCTTTGTGTTGGCGATAATTGGTATGCGGCGATAATTGGTCGCCAGCCAGCCAGTGTTCTTTCCTGATTGAGCGTGGTTTTGTTAGCCAATTTCCAACGGTTACCATGCATTTACCGACTTATTTGATTGATTAACATAAACTCAATATCATACTACCTTCTCAATTGTTAAAATAATAAAACATTTCAATAAAAGATCGCGCATATAACTGTTTGATGTTGAGCTAAGCTAATCACAAGGCCTTTTCTAGAACCGAACGGCGAAAGACATTCACGGTCGTTGGCTGAATACAAATTAAGCAACAAATACTCACAATCTAATCATTATGAACTAACGGCATTCGGATTGAGCAATCGTGGTAATGAACTATTGCTTTTCCGACTGTTGTTTACTTAAGGATTGTTTTACATGTTTTGTGCCTCTATCGAATTATAACAGCAACAAAATGTATAACATCGCGTAGCGTAGGTATAATAATAACAACAAGGAGACATAGTCATCAACATCCTCCGCCAGACACAAGAAATGAGAACAAGGGCAATAATTCAAGAAGAAATAACTGTGCGCTTCTCATTTTCTTTCCATTAAGGTAACGATATCCTCAAGCCACACAATTGATTTGATGAATGAAACTGAATGTCTGAGAAAAGCTATATCCTTGGATATTTGAAACAGAGTCGAAAAAAGCGATACAAGGGAAATAACTCCGGAAAAAATAATCACATGCTTCTTTTTTTCGAACTCCATGAAGATATCGATGGCCTTAAACCACACACCATATTTGGCTATCCTATCTTAAATAGTTTCTGAGAAAAGCTGTCCCCTTTAGCATGAACCGAGTCCAAACATACGGAACAAGGGCAATAACTCCGGAAAAAATAATCACACGGTTCTTATTTTCGTACTCCATCAAGGTATTTATGTCCACAAGCCACACACCAAATTTGATAACTCTATCTTAAACAGTTTCTGAGAAAAGCTGTCCCCTTTGGAGATACCATGAACAGAGTCCAAAAATTGGGAACAAGGGCAATAACTCCGAAAAAAATAATCACATCGTTCTTATTTTCGAACTCCATCAAGGTATTTATGTCCACAAGCCACACACCAAATTTGGAAACCCTATCTTAAACAGTTTCTGAGAAAAGCTGTCCCCTTTGGAGATACAATGAACAGAGTCCAAAAATACGGAACAAGGGCAATAACTCCGAAAAAGAAAATCACATCGTTCTTATTTTCGAACTTCATCGAGGTATTTATGTCCACAAGCCACACACCAAATTTGGTTGTCCTATCTTAAATAGTTTCTGAGAAAAGCTGTCCCCTTAATAACGGACGGACGGACACACACACGCACGCACGCACGCACGCACGCACGCACGCACGGATCCCAAACCTAAAACTTCGTGGCGGGGGATCATAATAATAATAATAAAACTTTATTACCTCGAAAGGAATTCATTTTGTATCATGACAGAGCTCGTGTACATGAATGGCAATTAACAGTCACAGATTACATGTAATACAAACACAATCACAATTGGTTAACTTAAGGATCATTAAACAAACGAATGCTGAAGGGAATAAATGTATTCAGACCTCTATTGGTTTTGTATCGAGGTAATAAGTATCTCCTTCCAGAACTGTGAAAAACATGATCTGGATCCGACAAAATTTTCAGAGATAATTTCAAAACTCTTTTTTTTTTTATAAAGATAGGAAAGATTTGTTGATTTGTTGACATTTTTTGAAAACAGCATCAGTATTAGCATTCCAGTTCAATTTATTATCTATAATTGTGCCAAGATACTTATAGTCATTTACAATCTCCACATTGTCACCATTTATACAAACAGGGCTTGTAGTACTTTGTTTTTTCCTGAAATTGATAATAACTTCTTTCATTTTTCTGACATTCAACATTAAGAAATTGCTTTCACACCAGGTAACAAAATGTTTAATGTTATCTCTGTAAGAAAGTTCATCTTCTTGAATAAGTCCTACCAACGCAGTATCGTCAGCAAACTTCACTGTTAGATTACAGGGATTATTACTTATACAATCATTTGTGTACAGAGTAAACAGTACAGGCGAAAGGACACATCCTTGAGGGGCTCCAGTGTTTGTATACACAATAGAAGAATGGGCGGAATTAACCTTCACAAACTGTGGTCAAAAAGTAAGAATTTTTTCAATCCACAATAGTAGATTACAATTTACGTTCATGTTCAAAGGTTCTCTAACAAGATGTGCGGCTGTATCGTGTTAAATGCGGAAGAGAAGTCGACAAATAAAATTCTCACATAGGATTTTGGAAGTTCTAAATGCTTATATACGCTGTTTTAAATACAGAGTTTTGCATCTTCAACACCCCTTCTTGCTCTATATGCAAAAAGGTACGGGTCAAGTAAGTGTCTAACATTACACAATAATGAGTTAAGAATGATGCTTAGAAACATTTCATAGCGATGGAAGTAAGAGCAACAGGCCTAAAATCATTCATTTCTGTAGAATTATTCTTTTTTGGTACTGGTATCATCTTTGACATTTTCCACATTTCCGGGATCACATGACAATCAAAGAAGAGTTGATACAGCCGTGAAAATACATTACACAATTGTTCACTACACCGTTTCAGGACGATGACGCCTAAACCATCTGGTCCCGGCGCTTTCCTTGTGTTCAGTTTTGAGAATTGCAGTTGAACTGTTTCTGGAGTAATAACAATGTTATCCGCATCTCGATTGTTAATCTTGTCAATCACAATTTTCCGTTCATTGCCGAAATCACGTGTATCGAACCTAGTGTAGAACTTATTCAAATCCTCAGCATATGTCTGGTCGTCCGCTGTGGTGATGGAAGAATGTTTTCTGGGACAACCAATCATGTTCTTCACGCCTTGCCATGCTTGCCGGGTGTTATTCGCTCTGAATTGAGCTTCTACTTTCTCTTTATATTCGTCCTTGCACCTCTTAATTTGCAGGTTGATATCTTTCTCAATAGATTTAAGGTTTAATGTGTCCTTAGCACAAAACAATCGTTTTTTTTTCTCGTTAAGAAGGTGTTTCAGTTCTTTCGTCACCAACGGCTTGTTGTTGGGGAAAATCTTTACCAACTTCTCGGGGATGATACTGTCGACACAGAAGTTTATGTAGCTTGTGATGGCATCTGATATGGACTCAAACATAAAAGTCGATGAGAACTGTTCACATTGCAATCGACTTTGCAAATCCCGTGCATTGATATGTAGCAGGGGGACACACACTGGGTACACTACAAATGTGAGAAGCTATCGCCCTCAGAGATAGTGTCCTTGGAGGAAAATTTTAGCTTACCTTACGCATGTAGTCAGTGTACAGAATCTGAGGACTATTTGTCTTTCAGTAAAGCTGTGACTACTACGACTCCGACTGTTAACAGTGCATCTAAACCGTCAGATGAAAATCTAACGAAATTGAAGGCTTTGTTAATAGAAAAAGAAAAAATCATCTCTGATTTAAAACTTGTGAATGCCAATCTTGCACCTAAATTAGCTGCCAGTCAAAAGGAACTCGAAACCCAATTGAAGAGTTATTCCAAAATCTCTGTATCTGTTCAAACCGAGCGTACTATTAAGCAGCCAGTTCACACAGAGGAGACCCCTGTTGAACATCGGCCATCCTACTCGACTCGTGTGGAATCTACCCGTAAGCAGCCAGTTCACACAGAGGAGACCCCTGTTGAACGTCGGCCATCCTACTCGACTCGTGTGGAGTCTACCCGTAAGCAGCCAGTTCACACAGAGGAGACCTCTGTTGAATGTCGGCCATCCTACTCGACTCGTGTGGAGACTACCCGTAAGCAGCCAGTTCACACAGAGGAGACCCCTGTTGAACGTCGACCATCCTACTCAACTCGTGTAGAGTCTACCCGTAAGCAGCCAGTTCACACAGAGGAGACCCCTGTTGCACGTCAGCCATCCTACTCTACTCGTGTGGAGTCTACCCGTAAGCAGGCGGGCATGCAGAGCGCTAAATCCCATGCTTGCAAGTTTCAGAATAATAGCTCCCCGAAACGCTAATCTCCTCCAGAGAGCAACATGTCTTATGCGAACGCTGTTCGCTCTGATAGAAAGCATGTCAAGCCACTCCCAAAAGGAATTGAGACTGCCAACACAGTGATAGTAGGTAGTTCAATGTTGAAAAACATGAGCAGTACGATCCTTTCGTCTCATCTTCGCCATAAATGTGTGGTGGACACAAATAGGGATGCTACAATAGGTGACATACGTGAAAGATTGCCTCTTTTACTAAATGAAGACTCCACTGTGAATAGTTTAGTATATGTTATCGGGGATAACAACGTTACTGGCCGTCCCTTGGAAGAAATGGAAATGGAAATTGATACTCTCCTCAATGTAACGAAAAACATCACTAATGCGCATGTGCATGTGTGCTCTGTTCTCCCGCGACAGACACCCTCCTGGTATAACAGTAAGGCAAGACAACTCAACAAGTCCGTGGAAGAAATGTGACATTTTCAAACATATGATGTCTCTGAAACCCTGCGATGTTCTTGTTCATGATGGTATTCACTTGTCACGCGGTTGTGTTAAACTGATGAGTAAGCTGATAGTAGAGTCAGTCTCCTGTGATAACCACACTTAACCGTCTTCGTCTGCAAAAGTCCTTACTCATGAACCAATAATGTCATTACCTCCAATTCATTACATTACAACCAATGCAGTCTCATATCCCAGTGCCATATTTCAATTACCCATACAGAGGTTTCCCAGTCCAACGACCAGTCTTGGGTTACATGAAGCCTTTTTAAATGAACTCATCATGGCTTATTATACAGTTGTCAATGATAAGAACGTGATAGGTGCTGCTATTCCACCGTCCGATACTATTCAACCTCAAGCCAAATCAGTTTCTACTTGTCTGAAAGTTGGTCTGTGGAACTCACAATCAAGTAGAAATAAAGCCTTAGAAATTGCTGAATTCAAACAAGACAATGCTTATGATATACTATTTCTAACTGAAACATGGTTGAAAGCTCAGGGGGATGAGGCAGTCATTGCTGAACTAACGCCAGTTAATTACTCTTTTATGCATCAACCCAGATATAATTCGCATGGTGGTGGACTTGCAGTGATCTACAGGAATTCTCTACAAGTTGAAACTCAGAAAATCTCCGCAATATCAGATGGATATAAATCCTTTGAGATTTTATCTGTACCGGTTACTTCATACAAATTAAATGTCAAAGTAAATTGCATTTACAGACCACCTCCTTCTAAGAAGAACAAACTTACTCGTTCTGAATTTTTAGAGGAATTTGGAGAACTTATTGAAACAAATACCAAAACTAACACAATATATTTGGGTGATTTTAATGTTCATTTTGACAACGAGCATTGTTTAGAAAGAGACAAGATAGTGAAATTGTTGACTGTGCACAACCTTACTCAACTTGTCTCTGCACCTACCCATAAGTCTGGTCATACACTGGATTGGGTTGTTACTTCTGAAAAAACATCGTTGGTTACTGATGTCAAAGTAATCGATAAGCAGATGTCGGATCACAGTTTCGTCAGATGAAATGGAACATGAGTAAACCTATTCCCAAACCTGAGCAAATTACATGTCGGAATTTAAGAAGTATAGACAAAGAGGATTTTAAAGCAGACATTCTAAACTCCCCCTTGTTTAGTGAAATGTCAACAGATCCAAACGTGCTGACTGACATGTATAATTCAACACTGATAAGTCTTTTGGATAAACATGCTCCAGTTCAATTTAAGAATGTACGGATGAGACCAGATTCTTTCTGGTACAATGATCAAGTCCTCAACGCGAAGCGAGAGGGCAGAGTGGCAGAACGTCAATGGCGCAAGTCTCGACTTGAAATACATCGACAGATTTATCGGCACAGACGACAGGAGCTTAATAAAGTTGTAAGGAATGCAAAGGCTGATTACTGTAATAATAAAATATTGGAAATGAAAGGATGCTCGGACAAGTTTTACAAATTCGTAAATAAACTCCTCGGTAAAAAAAACAATGTGAAGCTGCCTGAATATGATTCTGATGAGGTTCTAGCTAATGACTTCGCGGAATATTTTGATACCAAAATCAAGGATATTCAGGAAGATCTAAAAAACTCTTCAAGTATGTCAAAACAGTCAGAGATTCCTGATGCATCATTAACTCGCCATGAATTGCCCACTTTTGAACCTTTCTCCCAACATGAAATTGAGAAGATGATAAGAGCATCAAAGAAAACAACTTGTTTGCTGGATCCTATTCCCACTTCTATGTTGATGGATTATTTAGATTTACTTCTTCCTTTCATAACGAATCTGGTGAATTCAAGTATATCAAGTGGAGTTTTTCCAGACTCTCTTAAATCCGCTATTGTGAAGCCTCTTTTAAAGAAAAGTGACTTGGATCCTAACAATCTGAGAAACTATAGGCCTGTATCAAATGTGTCATTTATATCGAAAATCATTGAAAAGGCAGTGAATTTAAGACTTCAGGATCATCTTAAAAAATATGGGCTTATGGATGATTTCCAATCTGCCTATCGTGATAACCACAGTACAGAAACGGCTTTGCTACGAGTCATGAACGAACTAAGAAGTCGAGTGGATTCAGGGAATATTGCTGCATTAACACTCTTAGATCTGTCGGCAGCTTTTGACACTGTGGATCACAAGCTTCTACTCTCGAGACTTCAACTGGAGATGGGTATAACAAATGTTGCGTTCTCCTGGATTGAATCGTATCTGAGAAACAGATCACAAACCTTGGTTATACATCAAGCAGAGTCTAAACGCTTTTCACTTGCGTGTGGAGTACCTCAAGGATCTGTGCTGGGTCCAGTGCTGTTTGTACTCTATACAAATAGTCTTGCTAGAGTGATAGAGGATAATAAAATGGATCATCAGTCTTATGCTGATGATATATGCAAATGATTGACAGTTTCAAGCCAGAAAATGAACAGGAGGCTCTGCAACGTACTACTGATTGCACAACTGATATAAAGTCATGGATGTCATCAAATATGCTGAAGCTAAATGATGAGAAAACAGAGGCATTGTTGGTAGGAACTAAACGTAATTTACGTGATATTCAAGCTACCTCTATTGAAATCGAAACTGTTGAAATCCCTTTTACTGACCATGCAAGAAATCTTGGAGTCATCATTGATTCTTAACTTTCAATGGAATCACACATATATAAACTTTGTAAAACTTGCTATTATCATCTCCGTTGCATCAGTCAAATGCGTCATCTTATAACCAGAGATGCCGCCAAAATACTAGTGCAAATGCTTGTTCATTCAAGACTTGACTATAGTAATAGCTTACTGATAGGAATCAGTAAACGCCAAAGCTCCAGAAAGTTCAGAACACAGCGGCAAGAATCGTGACCAGAACACCAAAAGCATGTCACATAACACCTGTGCTTAAGCGTCTACACTGGCTTCCCATTGAAGCGAGAATCAAATTTAAAGTTCTATGTATCACTTACAATGTCAACATAATATGGCTCCAGCATATCTTTTAAATTCCTTGGAGGACTATACCCCTGCAAAAGATCTTCGATCCCAGAATTTGAAGCTTCTCCAGATGCCAAAGTATAAAAACACCAGTTATGAACTAAAATCTTTCAGCTGTACTGCTCCAAGACTTTGGAACTAACTTCCTTATGTCATCAAGATGTCATCCTCACTGACTGTTTTTAAATCACAGCTCAAAACTCATCTATTTTCTAGCTATTATTCATAGATTCTATTTTCATAATGTTTTACCCATAGACTCTAATGATAAATATCCTTAATCAATGCTACCAGTATTACTTTTTAGGCTTTATTCCATAGTATTTCATCTCATCACCTTAAATTTTCTTATTTTCAATGCGCTTCGAGCATGCACCTTGTGTATGGATATAGCGCTTTATAAATGCCAATTATTATTATTATTATCTGTAGTAGCACATATATCTTCGTTGTTGCTGAAAAACATGTCCCAATCCGTACAATCAAAGCAACCTTGGAGTCGCTGTATAGAGTCGGGATCCCATGTCTTCACACGTATTGCATGCTCCTTCTGAGTCTTCAGTATCTGCCTGAAGGTTGGTATCAAGAACACTGAGTTGTGGTCTGAAACTCCAAGCGGAGGTTTGGCGATCGCTTTGTAGCCCTGTTTTACGTTCCCGTAACATAAATCGATTGTCTTTCCTTTTCGAGTGACCCAGTTGACGTACTGTTCATAGTAAAAGAGTTCAAATCCGGGAAGTGCAAGGGTGCTGTCATTGATAGTAGAATAGTAGATAAAAACACATGAGACAACTGTCTCGGTACTCAAACATATATCGGGCACCCGCATCCAGTTCCATCAGTTTGTTCCTCAGTGATCGCACAGATTTCAGTGCCCGGACCCGTCGGCGGACTCCTCCTCGCTTACCTTGTTCCTGGTGCGTGTCCTCCCTGAAGTAGAACTTGAAGAAGTACTCTCCAATTCACATTCCAGGGGCAAGTCCACAACTGAATCCCACTACGACACCGTTCCCTGTAGCGCCAAAAGCTCAATGCGAGTGTACCGTAGTCGATGACGTCCATCTTGGTTCGCCGTTACGGAGTCTAACGGCCTCCAAGATGACGACACAAAGTTTGCGAATATTATATACATAGCGTCATCGCCAAGATGACACATCGGCGGAATACATCCATACTTCCGCAGTTGTCAAACATGCAATTACAGATCTTCAGCATTGATATACATATAAAATACAAACATTAACGAGAGCTCTGTTGATACGTGTCGCCAGTGTCGTGTTGCTGTTATACTTCGATAGAGGCACAAAAGATGTAAAACAATCCTTATAATAACAAAATCAACAAGTTTTTCTTTAAATATTCACACAAATCTAATATATTTGTCATTTATCATGGGAGGCAGCAGCTTGTTACACGCAACAATACATGGCTGAAGCAAAATTGAGGAATCCTTAATCTAAAACGGCAGAGGATTCAATTTCGTTTTCACAGCATTCATACATGCATACAATCAGGGTTTTTTTTGTTCTGGTTTACGCAATTTGTGATTAACCCTCTGAGTGCCCGGCCGTTTACGCTATGCGCTCACTCAGTGCCGCTAACTTTTTTGAGTCACTCAAGATTTAGGTCAACGTTGTACACAAAATATCACCAGGGCGTTATTCATGTTCACAAAATCATGAAATTTTAACTGAAGGATACCAAGTTGGGTGTCTCTCTACCTATGTATGTTTTTGTTATAAATATTTAGTATAAAAACGAATAAGCATTGATTATAAACGGCTAAGATGTTTTTCGCGTAAATTACCAATCGCCACATATGCGTATATCTTTGTTTACTAGCTTGGAAATAAATGCATGTGTTCAAAACTGTAATTTAATTGTAATTTTTCGAGACAGAAAAAGTCAGTGATCACGCTGGTGTGTTTACTTTCTGTATGCGACCTTTAGTTCACGAAATAATACAAGGTATCTTTTTGTAACCATTTTGTTGAACATTGTTCACTGTGACGTCATTTACAAACAATGACCGTAAAAAGTACTGTGCATGGTAACCTTTCGTACTTTTGCGAAATACAAGCATAGTGACTGAGATTTCACCAACTGATAGCTATTGTCTCTAGCTTAGAATGGTATAAATTTCGGAAACCTTTGAAAGGAAATAAAGGTCGTGTTTCATTAGTCCATAAGCGAGACCCGTTTTCAGTGGGTAAAAAACATTTTGGCAAGCCTCGGATATTTGTAACTTTTATTAACTCGTGTTGATATATTTGATATCAGAAGACACTTGGGTGAGATTCTCTATCTATCTACCCATCACAGATGACGTAAAGCAACGTACAAGTTGATGACGTCATGAGCAGTCAGCGGCAAATCGACAGGAGGGCGAAAAATTTGCTATTGAACGTTTTCATGTAAACATCTGGAGGTTAATATCATAACTGAAAGACACATTTTCTATCACAGGAGCTAAATAATCACTTTCTAGGTGAAAACAGATTATCTAAGCTTACAATTTCCATGTTTGTATGCACTTGGTGTCCGGTCTATTTCCATTTTAAAAAGGTATATGCTTTGGGGCAAAGCAGTCCACGGCGCGCTTTGCCCCAATGCAGTTTATGTTATGTTGGGCCTTCAAATGTATTTTCAGAATAAGCTAAGTGTCGTGTTAATACCTTTTAAAGGCCACTCTTTCCACCAATAATCAAAATAAATGAAAAAATTCTGTAACTTGGCATGGTGCAAGCTGAATATCTATTTTTTTAAATTCAAAGAGGAAAAATGCATGTTACGGACCTTTTTCTGCAAAATGATATTGTTTGTAGTAATGTCTCAAAAACCGCCAGGGAACGCTTGTTTGATTTCTTTAGTTACTTTAATAAACATTATGGTCATCATTCAGAGTTGTTGTGTTATGTCAGTGTTGTTTTCTTTCAAAAATGGAATGTTAATAGAATAGAAGAGGGATTTATGTAATTTGTAAGTTTAATTGTGTCAGCCTTATATGATAAAAATACAATATCGATAATGGATTCTGCAGAAATAACTTCAAACGTCCTGTTCAAGAATGGAAATAAATGAAAAACGATTCAAATATGAAAACAATTAACAATTCAAATATGAAAATGTACTGCTGAAGACTCATAGACATATATATCACGGACCTATTTACTGAGATATTTGGTGCTGAAGTTCAAGATTTATGAAAAACAATTGGCAATTAACTCTTCAGTGCAAAATATTTTATTTTATTTTATTACATCATTCATCTAAATAATGTTATATAGCAAATATTATCACCATAAAACACAAACTATTCACACAGCCATAACACCATTACCTTTCTTTATTAAGATAGAAAAATGATTTGATTTTAAATGTTTCTGGACATTGACAATTGTTAGGAACGTCATTATAGTTATGCTAACGATAGGTCATTCTTTGTTTTATCAGACCTTCGAATGGTATTTAAACGTTTGCACTTGGAAATGTGTTTTCTACAAATGTTAAATTTGTTACTTTTTTGTTTTGTTACGTTTTGACAAGTGTGGTTGCCGTTCACTAGAACATAAGACGTCCGCAAATATATTTACGTGCAAAAGAAACGTCCCCATACAAAATGCAATATACATGTATTTCAATCCACGGGCGATAAATACGATTGAAACAGCGTCTTTAGAACCCAGCAATACTTTATATGTTTTTCAAAAATCATCTCGTCATATTTATGAGAAAGACCCGTTTTAAGATTTTTTTGGGAATCTCCTTAATTAGACGAGATAGAAGAGTCAAATTTAACGTAGTTCTTGCACCACTTTTCGTTTACATAAATACATACACCACCGCCAATAGCCTTACCGGTATCCTCAACTCGTCTGTCTAGCCGTATGGGAGCGCCAAATCCGGGAAGTGCAAGGGTGCTGTCATTAATAGTAGAATAGTAGATAAAAACACATGAGACAACTGTCTCGGTACTCAAACATATATCGGGCACACGCATCCAGTTCCATCAGTTTGTTCCTCAGTGATCACACAGATTTCAGTGCCCGGACCCGTCGGCGGACTCCTCCTCGCTTACCTCGTTTCCTGGTGCGTGTCCTCCTGAAGTAGAACTTGAAGAAGTGAGACAGAAAAAGTCAGTGATCACGCTGTTGTGTTTACTTTCGATGCATGCGACCTTTAGTTCACGAAATAATACAAGGTATCTTTTTGTAACCATTTTGTTGAACATTGTTCACTGTGACGTCATTTACAAACAATGACCGTAAAAAGTACTGTGTATGGTAACCTTTCGTACTTTTGCGAAATACAAGCATAGTGACTGAGATTTCACCAACTGATAGCTATTGTTTGTAGCTTAGAATGGTATATTGGACAATTGTTAGGAACGTCTTTATAGTTATGCTAACGATAGGTCATTCTTTGTTTTATCAGACCTTCGAATGGTATTTAAACGTTTGCACTTGGAAATGTGTTTTCTACAAATGTTAAATTTGTTACTATTTTGTTTTGTTACGTTTTGACAAGTGTGGTTGCCGTTCACTAGAACATAAGACGTCCGCAAATATATTTACGTGCAAAAGAAACGTCCCCATACAAAATGCAATATACATGTATTTCAATCCACGGGCGATAACTACGATTGAAACAGCGTCTTTAGAACCCAGCAATACTTTATATGAATTTTCAAAAATTATCTCGTCATATTTATGAGAAAGACCCGTTTTAAGATTTTTTTTGGAATCTCCTTAATTAGAGGAGATAGAAGAGTCAAATTTAAAATTTGTGGCTTGTTTTGTGACGTCATACAGTAATGATGCGTCAACAAATTTAAATCCAAGAAGTTATTTATTTGAAGACACCTTTTTTTACTATAATTTCTACTTTTTAATTTTTTAAACTTAAAAGCAAATATTATGGCCAAAAAATATCTTGAAAAAGCGATTTTAACACCCCATGTGTATGTTTGAACAGTCTGATGAATAAAAGTATCATACTCTTAAGGTTGAAATTGTGAGTACTACTTTACAAAAGATGTATCTATCAAATGCATTCACAATATACTTTCTACGACATCAATATTTCATTGTATGCTCTTTTTAAAATGTCTGGACGTTTCTTTTGCACGTCAGCAGTTTTTTTATGTAAACTTTCCTTTTTTTCTGTTCTCGGCATATAGGCCTATAATCCGTTCATCCAAACGTTGGTTCTGTTTCTGGGGTAGAACAAAAAATCAATTGACTTAAAGTATACATGGTATTCTGTACAGTTTCTTATGAACTGTGAATACCTTATTCGTGATTACTGTTTCAAAAAAGCGCCCACCACGGGCAAAGTGGCCCATGTTAAAACAAACTTTTTTCCTTCTAAGCCGAAAACGATGGTGACCAGAAGTAAAAGAGTGTGTTAATTTCATACTATATAACTAAGTTCTCCCGAAGGTCTAAAGATACGCAGCTGAAAATTGTATAGTTTAAAAAAAATGCCTTGCAAAATTAAGGGGCGCGCTTTGCCCCGGTCTCCACTACGTCAGCATCGAAAATATTTGAAGAGATAAACAACAATTTGATAGCCTGTTTCTTTGAATGGTTATTAAATATTGAATATTCAGTGTCAAAGTAATCATCTTTCTCTCATTCAGATATTGACATAGCCTATAACCGTTAACTATCGATAGAATTTCCTATGGACATAAAACAATAAGGTATGTTCTGAAGAAATAAGATGGTTTGTATTTTACGGACGCTTCAACAAAATTAACAAATTTGTCATAATCTTGAATACCGTCAGATTAAAAAACAAAAGTAGTTCTACAGTTGATTTTACTGTATACCATGCATCTAAACATATCGTTCTTGAAAAGTTGATTAGAGTAGAATATACCTCATTAACAACCACCTATACGTAGTTTAAGTACAACGGCTTCATGTGGAGGGGAGTATTTATGATCTCGATAATTTTAAAATCAGTTTTCTCAGTCTGTTTATTATACGTGGTATATAACGAAATGAACGATCAATTTGATATAACATCGAACTAAATATAAAGCAAATAAACCAATTAATATGAGAAGATAAAATGATTCCTCATTGGGTTTATTTTCACGAAACTGTATCTTATAATAAATACTCTAAATTTTGTTGGGTCTTAATCGTGTAGATGTTAGATAGGCTTACAAATTTACGTCTCAAAATTATGTGAAATGACCCAACTTGAAGAATATTTAAATCTCGGCTGCAGTGCGTGTAATACAAGGAAGCTGTTGAATCTCCTTTCGCGTGTTGTATTTTCCCCCTTTTCGTGCAAAGTTAGCGAATAGCTACCCGGCCGTGACTAACCTCTATGGCCAAATTTAAAAATTAAAATTATGCAACCTCCGTATAAATTAGTTCATAAGTGTAACTGTTCCAGGATAGTTCGGTTTATATTATATTAAAAAAACACACGAACCCGATATCGTAATCAAAACGTAGGTAAAACTTGGGTAAAAAATACCTACCAACAGACCTTTTCGACCTTTCGAATGGGTCGATATATCGACTGCGGTATAACACGGGAGAGGTTTTGTGGTCAATTTTCGAGTTTGAAGAGCTATTAAAGTTATTTTAGAGGTGACATATGGTGAAAATCAGCCGGTTTTGCGAAGATATGTATAATTGATAGGCACGTGTGGTCATTGTCACCAATTCTTAGCGTAACTTTTGACTTAGGTCTAATATCGATTGGACTCTTAGATCGGCAATATGGCTGCCCTAAGCTTGCTCCTTTACTATAATGTTATTAATTAAGTATTTCCGTATTGGCCCAGTTACAGTTCCGAGGTCCGTTGTATTGGCCCGAGACGAAGTCGAGGGCCAATACAACAGACCGAGGACCTGTAAGTCGGCCAATACGGAAATACGTAATTAATGACAATTTTATTAATTAACTTCTTTTCATTCTATTTGCACAACACTAGACATCTCAATTATATTGAAATAATAATTATAAACAAGATTGGTGAACAAATAAGCACGGGTCAAAGTTGTGAAGCAAAAGCTTCGGACTTTCACCAAATTTGCAACTGCGCATTCTCAGACTCATATTGGCCCAGTTTGTCTCGTAGTGGTCCAGTTTTACCCGTATTGGCCCAGTTTCCCCGTATTGGCCCAGTTGTCGAATCATATGGTGAAGGCCGTAAATGCCGTATACGTGCCATAACATAGATATGTTATATAGGGGGTAGGTTTTTTTTTTTTAACCTACGTTTAACCTACGTTTAACCTACGTTTTAATGGGAGACCAAAGTAAAATTATCTTCCCCTGATTCCCGTAACAACAGCGCCACCTAAGGACCAATGTTCACTTCCGGTTTGACGCAAGCCGTCATGGAGCGACCACGTTATCAATACGGCACCTGGAATCTCTCCCAACTAAAGGCAGAATTGAAATCGAGAGGGGCGAAGAGAACCGGGAGAAAAGTTGATTTAATAGAGAGGTACGTTCTGACTGTTTTATTGATTTTTTTATCGGTGCCTCGCACTGTGAACTTTTCATGAAACAGACCCTATTTTCGCGCCTTGAAACTTTGTTGATGATATCCCTTGCCGCCTCAACTAAATAATATTTCAAATATGTAAGGGTGTTTATGTACGTCGATCATGTTCTAGTATTGATTATTCCTGTAGATAATAATTTGAATATGTTTAGTATTTTCGAATATGACATGGGTAGCAATATTATATTTATTATATATTTCGACCGACTGCCACTGCCAGTCACTGGTCTGATTGATGATTTTAGGCAAAAGATAGTATCTCCAGCCAGGCAAACGTTTATAACTGGATATGTTCAAGTTGATTGTAAAAAATAATAAACTAATACTATACACATTGCCTTCTTAGTGACATATAGGCCTAGTCAGGGGTTGACAAATAATGTGTTCCCTAGCTACTGGTCACAATGGCTAGTGCCAAAAGAATATCGAGGTCTATTGACCAAAATAAAATATTTGTGGTCAAAATATAGGCTACTTCATATAATAAAACCACCAATAACTTTGTTTCAACAGTAAAAGGAAACATCGTGAATTCCTTTACCCATATTAAATTAACTCAATAATTATAGTAATACTTAGATTTTTAAAAATATCATAAAAATGAGTTAGCATGGATATAATCTTCTTTTTTTTATTTGGAAAGTACAAAATTTTAATACAAAACTAAACGAAAGGGTACAGTATGGAAAATCTTTTTTGGCACGTCCAAGTCAAATTTTGATGGTGGTAATAAGATACTTAATTTCCTTAGTTTGATATTTTAACACAATATAAAAGTTGTATAATTTATAAAAGTTAATTTTCAAGTAATGTCAGACATAATAAAAAATTTGAAGAATAAGATTTTAAATTTTTTTTTTAGAAGAATGAGATTTATTCGTTATCATTTTATTCATGAGTTTACATGAATTTCGTAGAGAGAATGAATGAATCCTTAATTGTTATTTATTCATAGCAATATATCAAATGGGAAAAACGTAATTGACTGACCAATCAAACAAGAACCCACGTATTACGATGTGTATATTATGACACAATGCAATTAGGTCAAACAGGAAGTGGCGATCACCTGACCTATTTCCAAAAACTGGAATGGTCTATCAAAGTGCAGGGGTGTCACCTGTGCTATATTGTGTTTGTCCAACAGGAAATAATTTCCAAAGAGTTTTACTTTGGAAACGAAGATGTAGCTTATTCTATCCTTAAATAAAATATTTAAATGATATAAATATATCATACCAGAATAAGGTTGTTTGAATATTTTACATTTCCTCTGAATCCTTACCCCTACATTGAAAATGACTGGCCCAACCATTGGTAAGTGAGTGAACTCGGTGAAGCATGGATTAACTGTTTCCAATGTCTGAAAATATTGCTTCATCAATAATTGAGGTACCGTATGTCCTTAATGTATCACAAAATAAAGGTTGATAAAATTCATAATTGTAGCTTTTCCAAGGTTATTTAAATTTTAAAACCCCAGCTTGTTTGTGATTGTTTACTGTTAACTATTTTTTATTAAAGGAGTTAATGATTTTGTATGAATCAGTGTGCTTCCATTGTGACGTCATGACAACACAGTACTGTGACATCATACTTGCATTGTGGTATTACGTTTGTTTAATATTGCTGTATAAATATAACACCACGATGAGAAATATTACAGAAAATTTGGTACTGAAATTAAAATAAATAAAATATTTTCAGGAGGCAGGTCTGAAACTGCCAATGGCAATTGAAAGTTCGGAGTACTTGCACAAGTACATATATGTAACATAAGTTTCCTTGATTCTGATTGGTTGTTTCGCAATAATTCTCTTTGTTAATTGTCAAAGAAAAGCTGCAAATTGGCATGGGATAAAGGCAGTTTTGTGTTTTTATTTGTATAATAATAATTTTTCCGGTTACATAAACAGATACATGACACATATTCTTTTATTTTACAGACTTGAGGCATATGCCAGAAATGACAACTTCGGTCTTCACCAAGAAAACATGGAGCCAGAATATGAAATGGTTATACCACCTCAGGCCATTGCATATTATAAAGATGTTAACAGCGACAGTAAGCTTCCTTTCGTTGCATACAGTGCAATTCTATATTATCTAGAAGATTTTAAGAAGACACTGGGGTCAACTGTGAAGAATTTGTACAGCAGCCAGTTTCTGCGTTATGTGAGACTTTCACCTCATGAGAATCTTTTCTATGTTAGATCTGAGTGCAAGGCCGAAATGAAGAAACATGTGAGTTACCAGATTGATGTCTGCATAGATATGGATGGGACGGTTGTTGAGGCTCAGTGCGAGTGTGCAGCTGGTCAGGGTCCAAGTGCCCACTGCAAACATGTGTGTGCTGTGCTGTATGCTCTATACATGTTCACATCTACAGGCGAGATAATAACTGAACAAACTTGTACACAACAGCTTCAGACATTCCATCAGTGCAAACCTTACACTGGAAGTCCAATCAAGGCCAAAGACATCCCATTAAGCAACAAAGAACTGAATGTTAACTTCGACCCAAGACCACAGCAGTTCAGGAATCAGATTGGATATGTTGACCACTTTCGTTCAACCTGGCTCAACCACTCTGATGTCAACAGTTATCCAGTTTCTCAGCTTTTTGCACCTGCTAACACCTACTCTATTGATACAGACCATGATTACCTGAAACTGTCTCCTTCTGATCAGTGGCTAGTTTCACAGAAATTAACAGTTGTGTCCGAGGAGGATATCAAGGAAATTGAATATGCCACTCGTCAACAATCAAAGTGTAAAATTTGGCAGCTTGAACATTCCCGACGGATAACATCATCATCTTTTGGCAAAATTTGTTTAGCGACAGACAGAACTGATTTCTTGAAGATGGCAAATTCACTAACGGAACCCATGCAAGAAGTTCAAGCAGCTCCAGTTCGACATGGACGTAAATATGAAGCATACGCTATCCGAAAATACGAACAACTGTCAGGAAGGAAGACCTCCAAATGTGGTTTGTTTGTCAACTTGGAACGTCCGTATCTTGCTGCTTCGCCCGATGCTATCCTGGGGAGTGATGAGCTTGTGGAGGTAAAATGTCCTTATTCAGCACGGGACAGACCTATTTCAGATGTCAGTGTGCCTTACCTGCATTCTCTTGATGGAAGCTTGAGTCTCAGCAAAACTTGCAACTATTACTATCAAGTTCAAGGACAGCTATTCTGTACTGGCAGACAGACATGTAGATTTATTGTATATACTTTCAAGGATCTTAAAGTCATCACAATTGAAAAAGATGCATCGTTCATTGACAGTATGATTACTAAATTGGATAATTTCTTTCAGGTGTACTTCAAAAAGTCTGTACTAGACAGATTTTTCTTCAAGAATTACTACAAATACTCTTTCCAATAGTTCAGCAACTCCTGTTGCATGATTGTGACATGAAATCAGTAGATTGTGAGGACTGCTTGTCATTCTAAAGCTAAACTTACTCATTTTGAGTTTTCCCTCATTTTGCAAGATGTAAGTTTTCATGATTTATATTTTAATAATTCATGATTTAATTTCATTCATTTCAATAATACATGAGATTATCCCGCGCAACAACGAAGTTGCAGGGGTGTATTAAGATAGGTGCCGTCCGTCCGTAACAAACTGTGTCCGGCTCATAACTTTGTAATTAATCAACCGTTTCAATTAAACTTTGTCATGGGATTGAAGAACATGTAATAATGTGTCATGAATAACAATTTTGAAATTATTTTTACAAAATTTTTGGATTTGGGGGGAAAAGTGATAACTTTGTATGAAAACTGTAGGAAGTCTTGGCAGGCTCATAACTTCCAAACTAATCATCTCATTTTAATCAAATTTGATATTAAGATACATAATAACATGATGATAAAAAATTACATGAAGGATGATTTTAATCAACAGTTAACATATGTTGATTTCATTTTCATTCCTGTGTAACTATTCTATCGCTCAATGTCGTTCAGGAGGGATTGATTGAGCGCTCACTTTATCTCAACTAATCGCTCACTGTTATTGTATTATATAAGGCCTGCTCCTTTCGATTACTTAAGTTTGTTCCGAATGTCCGGTACATGTGCGAAGTGAAAGAAGTATTATAATATTAAAGATAAGATAAGATAAATCTCTTTAAAATCGTTCTATAGGCTTATTTGCTAATTTGAATTGTGACTCATTTATGAGTTGAGATGATGACGTTTCGACATAGATTTTAATGTCATTGTGAAAAAAGTGGTATTAGGAGAAACTTGAAGGAAATAAGTGTATGTAGCTGTACACAGTAGCAATAAAGGTTCCTCTCTTAACAGTGACGACGTATTTTTCATTCCTAGTGCCTATCACAATTGATTTTGCTAAAGTAAAAATGCAACAAGTATTTTTTATTAAATTCAATACTTCCCCCTAGCAAACTCAAACGCTTCTCGTTTTCGATAGCACTGATTCGCAGTCATTCAATCAAAAAAGTATTTGAATTTACTGCCAATTTCAGCTTAATTAGTTTGTGTATCTGGGTTTTCTGGGGAGGGTCATGAAAAATATACAGTTATAAACCAATCTTTGTTACAGACTTGAAAGAGGTTCTGAAAAGTTATTGTAAAGCATTTGATAAGACTTCTTGATTTAAAAACTGATGCTATTATAAAAAAAAGTCCCCATGAATTCTCTCCCTTGTTCATCTTTAATATTCATAGAAACAACATTAGGAAAGTAGAACTGACAATTTTAGCATACAGGTAGTTTATATTCAAGGCTTTTGTTTCTGTTTCGTATGTTTTAATAGATGCATATTAATAGTCACTATAAAGCCTTATAAAAGTTAAAACAGTCAGTCAAATGGATAACATTTGAATGAATATAATAGTCAATCTCAATGATGCAGTTATAAATATGATACAAATGAAATACGAAACCTAATTAAACTCTTGAAACCATTGAAAATTACTTGATGTTTGCAAATATCTGACCACAGACATACATACCTTGAAAATATATCAAACAGGTATATTGAAATGAATTCCAATGTCGATATTTGAACTATGAGGAATAATATTCTTATTTGACATTTTTATCTTCTGCAAAACTGAAATTATTTTAGGAGATACCTTGCACCGAGGGGATCAAAAGTTTGTACACTTGGTCCTTGTTTTACAGTACGTACAGGCAATTTTTCGAGCGACCTGCGCCATCTTGGAGGAGGATCCGGATCAGTTCGTACCGAAACCGGTTCGTCGCAGGGTCGGTTTGTATGGGTCGGTTCTGAGGTTTTGAGTGGAACCGGTTTTGGTACGAACTGATCCGGAACCTTGGAGGTAATGACCTACATTTGCCTGTAGTTGCTATAAAGTTGCAATAAAGTTGTTACGGTAAGATACCCGAACTATTCAAGTATGACAAATGTATCAGGGATGTAAAGTGATAGTAGAAAACTCTTTTCGAGATTGATTGCTTTTGGTAGGAATGAAATATCGACTTTTTCCTCGATTTTTTTCGATATATTGCTGAGACACCATTTTGACCCACTCGAGTTTGACGAGAAAAAAATCGTGTTTGAAGTGTCGTAACTTTAGAAATAATGGACCGATTGTGTTGATGCTTGTTTTATTCGAACGAGTAATCACTGTGCTTTAATTCTACAATGTGTTTAAGGTGTACAAAGTGTGTTAACATTTTGAAATTTGTACTTGATTGGACAGGGGGTAAAATTGGCGTTGCATCCCTTTCTTTATTTATAAGTATAGGTATATCGCATCGTAGTATTGGACCTAGGAACTGTTTGTTTTCAGCAATACAAGCTCCTGTCGTTTTACCTACGTTTTATCTACGTTTTAAATAATTACGACATCGAGTTGATATGGTACGTTCGGAGCCACTCCTTCCACTTCCATTAAGAACAATTGTATTAAACGTGTCTTTGTATCGAGTTGTGTAATCTACGTTTGGCTTGGATGTGGTTTGAGCAATGAGAGTTTGAAAAAACCCACTTAAGGACATACCCTACCCAGAAATAAAAATATTTAGATTTTTCTGAAAATTGGCACACATGTACAACTGAATGTGCTGATTTCAAAAATCAAATAAAAAATGGGGGTCACCATGCTCGTTTTCGAGTAAAAATGTGTCAAAAATTGTCCTCTTTTAATGAAAAGCCTGAAAATCAAAAATTTCATTTTTTCAGCAAAATTTTATTATTTTTTAAAATGAATGCAAAATTTTAATTCTCACAGTTAGATATAAATGATACTTCAAAGTTTATCCAAAAATAATTTTGAAAAATGAAATATTGAATATTTTTTTCAACTTATTGTGTCTATAATTTTTTATTTTTTACCTAAAATTTCAATAAATTATCTTCAAAAACATATTTCCAAAATTTAGGATTTTTTAAAACTTTCAAAATATGAACTTGACAATATATGGAACTCAAATTCGAAGAAAAAAATGGGGGTCACCACGCAAAAATAACGAACTTTTTATCTCTGAAAATTGATATCGGCAGTGAAAAATGCCCCAAAACGCCGCGGCAAGTCTACTGAAAGACGGCGATATGGCTTTCGCATTGTGTAACATTGTTCATAAAACTCGCAGTTTAAAATGACAGAATGTTACTCTTGTGACGAATATTATGTTCACAAATCTAAGTAGGCCGATTAAAACAATCAAGTTTTGGGTTGTGACCCCAATTTAGGAGTGGAAAATCATATACAGTGCCTGATCGGCTACTCTAAAAATTCATTCAGTGGTTCACTACATCAGCGCATGTTGGAAATCATCAAATTGCATGATGCCCATGTAATTCGAGAAAGTTGCTTTTCTTTTGATATATTTTGACGATACAACATGTATATTTCATTTCTTTGCAAAAAAGGGAAATTGTGTTTTAAGTAGGCCTTAATATCACTTGAATGATGACAAATCAGCAGACCAACAACGTACATCGGGCGAAATCGATCATGATGACTTCCGCTTAGACTTGCTTCGTTATATATCTAATATATTTAATTTTGCCCTTATTTACACAAATTTTCTGTCTGTATTCACACCAATCTGACGAATCTGCCTGTTGTTCATCAATAAACTGTGTATGTCAATGGCACACTTTATATTTAGAAACTTGCGCTAAAATAAGTATTTTTAACTTATAATGGAGCCCCGATCAAGTCTTTTCATCGAAACAGTGCTAGCCATCTCGAGTGCGGTGAATTCGTACCCAAAACCACAGGCTGGGGAGGAAATATACCTACCTATATCTATATTTCCTCCCCAGCCTGTGCCCAAAACAAACTTGATCGTATATAAATTAATCTGCATCGACGAGATGTTTTGGTGTGAGAAGACTCTACTAAGTTAAAATCACATGTCATACTGCAAAGTTAATATTAACATAATACATACTTTGCCAATCAGGATAATAATTATGCACTATTTTCAAACTTTGCAAGGTGGTGTAGGCTATAAAAGATGAATAATATTAATATGCATATTGATAGGAAATAATTTGTAGACTGTTCCCTTTCTTTGAATGCCCCAAAATAAATGAAACAAATCTTTGTTTGGACATTATTTTATTTCATCAATATTTCTTTGGATTGTGTACACTGTCACAGCTTACCTGAACTCACATACATTTTGTACATACATGTTCATTAACCTACTTATGATTATTTCACATGTACATGACGGATTGTACACCATGTTACCAATACCAGGAAACTTTTCTGTATAGTTGCAAATCATTAAAACTTCATATAGATCTGCTTCATCCAAGTTGTCTTGACAGGGATTGTACTGTTAGGCTGACACAGGTAAAGAGAACTGGAACAATATTGCTGATTGGCAACTCCAAGGAAAGTAAAATGGGCAGCTTTTACAGTGCAGTTGCATCATGATCTGAAACAATCAATTTCCTCATGTATTTAAAATCAGAGAAGTTTTAAAGATTTTTACAAAATCACAGCTATTATTCTGCATAAACACAATTAATTAGTTGGGTAAAGATTGAATTTTAATTAAAGAAGAGATACTAGCTGTAGTCACAAATATGTGTCTGAAATATGAATTTATTGTTAATCTTATTTTGTTATTGTAGAGTAATTAAGAATAGTTTACAAACATTTTCAGAATGGCTGGAATTGTACTGTGGACACACAGGTATTATCTTCAATGTGATTTGATCCTTTTTGGGTCTTCACCCATTTCATACAGATGATACTTTTGATTTGACATTACTTCTAGCTTAATATTATCCTTATAAATGTAAGTTGAGGAAAATAACACCTACATTGTAACATTATCACATTCCAGGAAAGATTTAATTTATTCTAATTCATTAGAACAAATCTAGACACTGGACAAAGTCAAATATAATGAATTTGATCACAAATGGGCAATGTATGTTAAACTTGTAACTGATTATTTAATACTATAGAAACTACAAGGTTGTATGTGAGAGAGTGAAATGTGTTTTAGCCTTTTTTAAATTTTCATTTTCTCCTGTCAATAAAATCTCTGTTATGAGTAAATATATTCTATTGATGTCCTAACATGTATAACTTGATCTCATGGACTTAAACTACCTGACTGGAGACACAATCATGGCCATAGAATGTGTAAGTGACCACATCCATGTTGACAGTAGGTTGATGAAAACATATATATTCAACATCATTTGATAAATATTTAATCCTTGTAAGTATAGACAATAAAAATGATATCTATATCAGTCATTTTAATATAGAAATAATTAATGATAATCCATCATATGCAACAATAAACAATTACATTCAGATAAACTGAATGAAATATCTTCATTTGCTTCACAGTTAAGAAGGGTAAAATAATGTTCAGGTGAACTATTATTTAGGATTTACTGAATATTACTTCTACTAACAATATCATTTAAATTCATAAATGGATGTGCTTTTCAGTAACTGATGTGAATCATTAAATGGTTTGATTAAGATACTACATAACTACCAACATGTAAGTGCATGTAACTAGTATCAAATTCAAAATTGTATCATTTCATATTTTTGACATGTTGTAATATGGAAATGAATCACTGCTTATGATGAATGTAATTCTTTTTTCTATAGAAGTTGCCCAGCAGGCACAAGACGTCTATTAGACGTCTAGATGAGGTCTATATCTGGTTTAGACGTATAACAACGTCTTTTAGACGTTGATTCAACGTAGCCATTTCGACGTTTAATCCTAGATGTTAATTCAACGTCTAATAGACGTATAAAGTTCGACCAGCACATTTTCATATTTTGTGATGTGTTATTGTGTATTTCAGCTTGAAGTGTTGTTTTCTTCAATATGTGTGTATAGAATGACCTTTCTATTATTAATTGAGTAAAATTTAAAAAAGGTAGGCCTATGTTGTTTTTAATGCTTTTCAAATATATTTTATATTACATATAGTTTAAACTTTGGATAAACATTGACATTATGTAAAAAGCATGCTCAAAGTATTAATGTATTCTTTTAAAAATATGTAAAAGTAATGATTTATTCTTTTAAAAAATTATAAAAATATTCCCTTTTTGAAGGGATTTGAACTCCAATCCGGTTCGATAATCGTATGTGTAGTGCAGAGTTGCGGTTCCTACACCTCTAGATGTCGCTGCGTATGTTCACGCATGCGCTGTAAATGGTTAGTGTTAGATGCTAACCCGCGTAGCATGTTTTGAGCGTTAACCAGCCACGCTGGTATGAATATTCATGACGTGATGAATGATTGACAGATGTTCGCGCTATGTACAACAGCAGGGTACCGTAATACATGTAATAAATGGTCAATGTTCCGTTAAATAGCTGTGCTTATTTTGTTTTTGTTAATTGTAATGGTAGCCTACCTTTGATGGGGTATTTTGTGTAATCCAATATATCAATTATGATAAATAATGTTATATGTTTTAGAACAGCAATAGATAATGCTTAGGAAAACCTCCGTGAACACATTTGCTATGCTATAAATAACTTTATCACACGGCAAGCGATATTAAACTTCCGTAGGCCTACTTTACGGACATTAGTGCTGATGCATTTGCATCTCCAAACTGACTTCATGAACTATGAATAAAATATCAAAATGAATTTAATTTGATATTTTTTTAAGAAAAGCATTGACTTGCGTTAATCGAGTTACGTTCGATGAGATGTTTTTTTTGCTTTGTATTTTTTTAAACCTTTTAGACTACATTATACTGACGTCAGAAATACTGTATATCTTTGACAACTCACTCACTCACTCACTCAGTGCTGGCCCGGTCCGAAAAAGTACAAGTATTTGTAGCCTACTATTCCACATATAAAAATGTTATGTACCGTGTTGACATTTTCTCGGTAAAATATTGCCATTGAATGTGATTGACGTTAGTTCTTTCACACTGATAGGCCTACTGTTTAATTTGTGACGAATAACAATTTATAGAATTATGCAAGCTATTTTCACCAAAGCACATTTCCCACAGTATTGTACACACATAATACGCTTCTCATTCAAATTTCAAGGAATCGCTGAAACAGACAACACACCAAAAGATTTGTTATTATCAATTGTATTCAATATATATACAATTTTATTTAAACAATGAAAATTCAAAAGCATGTAGACAATTTACATTTCTTCAAATATCAGAATAAAGGATATTTTTTCATAAGAGCATTCGACTTTTTGTAGGCCAGAATTTTGGAAAAAACATTTTTCAGCTTTACATGGGACATGTGTATGTATTGCTGTGACTGAAAACAACCTGAGACACAGTTATTTGGGTGTTATTTAACTACTGTTGGCCAGTATCCTTGAATTCCTTATATGTACCGTGATAGTAGTAGTGTCGCCAGTTAGTATCGTGGAATTTCTTGTTATTATCGCCTATATAAAATAATGCATTTATGCTTGAAATTATAATATATGCATATTGATATAAAATGTTTATGAATTGTGAACAGTGATATAATAATGTAAACGATTGATGAAAAATGATGCCATAATGTGAAATATTTATCAACATATGAAGTGTGTGATTTAATGTTATATAATATAATAGTATATGAATGTTCGTTTTACTAGTTTAGTGAGAAAACCTCTCCGTTCCTACAGTCAGCATTCTTGTACTATGTGTCGGAAGTTTGCTATATTTAACTCTAGGGGAAGAATAACCATATACGAGTATCAGTCGGAAAAGACGAGTAGCTAGAAATATATTCTTCGCATCATAGGTATAGGTAACCAATGGCAATTCTAGAACATGAAATTCCTATGCAAATTTAGACTATATGACGTGAAGTAATATAGCTTCTCTCAGAGCGGGGGAACCATTGGGCGAGTTTGCTCTCTAGGTCCACGTTCACCTGTAATAAGATGATTCATATATAAGCAATGGATGTGAGAGACCCTCTGCGTTTTGCTACATCCCCAGGTAAAGGCGATATTATACTCAACTTTCCGGCAAATACATATACGAACATAAATTGCAGTAATTACATCTTTACCTAAGATATGATTGAAGGGAGGCTTCTATCGGGGTGTATATAACTATTTGTTGCGGAAACAAACTTAGAGAGGACATTCCTTCTTTAGATATCTGCTATTGTTTTTGTCATTGCACAATCCAGGAAAAACATGTTACTGGGGTAATAATTTTTATGACTTAATATTTGATGAAGGCTATCGCACATTTTGCATTCTAAAATAAAAACAATGAGAATCGATGTCATTCATCGGCGCTACAAATGTTGATATATTCTTTATCATTTTGAAAAATTAAAATTCACTGAAAGTACAACATTTTAAATTAGATTTAGGGCCTAATGCAAAAACATCAAGCTAATGGACAGTCAGCAATAGAAAACTCCTAACTGACCATCCTTCCAATTTCTTCATACACAACTGGTTACACTGATACCTACGATATGCCTGGATGGTATGTATGTTACGGCACAGTTAAGATTTAGGTATATATATGTAGAATGTATGTAAGATAATTCTTTATTATGGAAATTTACATTACATCTAATACAGTCTCCAGTATATATTAAACAAAAACATACAACAGCCATATAAACAATATAAACAATATTATAAACATTATATACACTTGTGTAAATTGATCATTAAAAAATCATTCCAAAAATTTTCCATTAAAGGCATAAATGCTATTCAGTACAAAAGATTGACGAAACCTGTTTGTTCTACTCGTCGGCATACGCAGTCTGCGTCCAGAGGGCAGTGAAGAATATTCCGAAAAAAGTATGTGAGTTGAGTCACTTAGAATTTTATTTGCTTTTTTTGAAAGTTGTTGATCATAAAAACTGCCGATACTTTCAATAGGAAGGCCAATAATTTTTGAAGCGGTGTTAACAATTTTAGAGAGTTTATATTTATTTTGAACAGACAGGTTTCCGTACCAACTCAAAAAATTAAATGTTACTACACTTTGAATAAAAGTTTGGTAAAATAACCTCAAAATAGTTTGATCTATTTTAAAATGTTTCAACTTCCACAAAAAATGCAATCGTTGCTGTCCTTTCTTATAAATTTTGTCAGTGTTTTCATTCCAAGAAAGTTTCGAATCTAAGACAGTACCCAACTATTTATATTCCGTTACTCTTACTATTTCATTATCATCAATAGTCAATGGATTTATTATAGACCTAGTTTTCCTGAAATCTATGACCATTTCTTTGGTCTTCAAAACATTCAAAAATAAAAAGTTTTGCACCATTCTACAAATTTTGAAATTTTGAAATGTAGGATGTTGACCACCTTAGCAGGTCTAAGATATGGACTGAATATTATAACTTGGGTATGGAGAGTGTATGTAGAATGTTAACCACCTAGGCAGGTCTAATATATAGACTGAATAACTTGGGTATGGAGAGTGTATGTAGGATGTTAACCACCTAGGCAGGTCTAATATATACACTGTATAACTTGAGTATGTAGACTGTATGTAGGATGTTAACCATCTAGGCAGGTCTAGGATATAGACTGAATAACTTGGGTATGTAGACTGTATGTAGGATGTCAACCATCTAGGAAGGTCTTATATATAGACTGAATAACTTGGGTATGTAGACTGTATGTAGGATGTTAACCATCTAGGCAGGTCTAATATACAGACTGTATGTAGGATGTTAACCATCTAGGCAGGTCTAATATATAGAATGAATAACTTGGGTATGTAGTCTGTATGTAGGATGTTAACCACCTAGGCAGGTCTAATATATAGACTGTATAACTTGGGTATGTATAGCGTATATAGGATGTTAACCATCTAGGCAGGTCTAATATATAGACTGTATGTAGGATGTTAACCATCTAGGCAGGTCTAGGATATAGACTGAATAACTTGGGTATGTAGACTGTATATAGGATGTTAACCACCTAGACAGGTCTTATATATAGACTGTATAACTTGGGTATGTAGACTGTATATAGGATGTTAACCATCTAGGCAGGTCTAGGATATAGACTGAATAACTTGGGTATGTAGTTTGTGTGTAGGATGTTAACCACCTAGGCAGGTCTAATATATAGACTGTATAACTTGGGTATATAGACTGTATGTAGGATTTTAACCATCTAGGCAGGTCTAAGATATAGACTGTATACCTGAGTATGTAGACTGTATGTAGGATGTTAACCATCTAGGCAGGTCTAATATAAAGACTGAATAACTTGGGTATGTAGACTGTATGTAGGATGTTAACCATCTAGGCAGGTCTTATATATAGACTGAATAACTTGGGTATGTAGACTGTATGTAGGATGTTAACCATCTAGGCAGGTCTAATATACAGACTGTATGTAGGATGTTAACTACCTAGGCAGGTCTAGGATATAGACTGAATAACTTGGGTATGTAGACTGTATATAGGATGTTAACCACCTAGACAGGTCTTATATATAGACTGTATAACTTGGGTATGTAGACTGTATATAGGATGTTAACCATCTAGGCAGGTCTAATATATAGACTGAATAACTTGGGTATGTAGTCTGTATGTAGGATGTTAACCACATAGGCAGGTTTAATATATAGACTGTATAACTTGGGTATGTATAGCGTATATAGGATGTTAACCATCTGGGCAGGTCTAAGATATAAACTGTATATCTTGAGTATGTAGACTGTATGTAGGATGTTAACCATCTAGGCAGGTCTAATATATAGACTGAATAACTTGGGTATGTAGACTGTATGTAGGATGTTAACCATCTAGGCAGGTCTTATATATAGACTGTATAACTTGGGTATGTAGACTGTATGTAGGATGTTAACCATCTAGGCGGGTCTTATATATAGACTGTATAACTTGGGTATGTAGACTGTATGTAGGATGTTAACCATCTAGGCAGGTCTAATATACAGACTGTATGTAGGATGTTAAACCATCTAGGCAGGTCTAATATATAGAATGAATAACTTGGGTATGTAGTCTGTATGTAGGATGTTAACCACCTTAGCAGGTCTAATATATAGAATGAATAACTTGGGTATGTAGTTTGTATGTAGGATGTTAACCATCTAGGCAGGTCTAATATATAGACTGAATAACTTGGGTATGTAGACTGTATGTAGGATGTTAACCATCTAGGCAGGTCTAATATATAGACTGAATAACTTGGGTATGTAGACTGTATGTAGAATGTTAACCATCTAGGCATGTCTTATATATAGACTGAATAACTTGGGTATGTAGACTGTATGTAGGATGTTAACCATCTAGGCAGGTCTAATATACAGACTGTATGTAGGATGTTAACTACCTAGGCAGGTCTAGGATATAGACTGAATAACTTGGGTATGTAGACTGTATATAGGATGTTAACCACCTAGACAGGTCTAATATATAGACTGAATAACTTGGGTATGTAGTCTGTATGTAGGATGTTAACCACCTAGGCAGGTTTAATATATAGACTGTATAACTTGGGTATGTATAGCGTATATAGGATGTTAACCATCTGGGCAGGTCTAAGATATAAACTGTATAACTTGAGTATGTAGACTGTATGTAGGATGTTAACCATCTAGGCAGGTCTAATATATAGACTGAATAACTTGGGTATGTAGACTGTATGTAGGATGTTAACCATCTAGGCAGGTCTTATATATAGACTGTATAACTTGGGTATGTAGACTGTATGTAGGATGTTAACCATCTAGGCAGGTCTTATATATAGACTGTATAACTTGGGTATGTAGACTGTATGTAGGATGTTAACCATCTAGGCAGGTCTAATATACAGACTGTATGTAGGATGTTAACCATCTAGGCAGGTCTAATATATAGAATGAATAACTTGGGTATGTAGTCTGTATGTAGGATGTTAACCACCTAGGCAGGTCTAATATATAGAATGAATAACTTGGGTATGTAGTTTGTATGTAGGATGTTAACCATCTAGGCAGGTCTAATATATAGACTGAATAACTTGGGTATGTAGACTGTATGTAGGATGTTAACCATCTACATACCCAAGTTATTCAGTCTATATCTTAGACCTGCCTATAGATGGTTAACATCGTACATTCACTCTACATACTCAAGTTATTCAGTCAGACCTGCCTAGATGGTTAACTTCCTACATACACTCTACATACTCAAGTTATTCAGTCCATATCTTAGACCTGCCTAGGTGGTTAACATCCAACATACACTCTACATACTCAAGTTATTCAGTCTATATCTTAGACCTGCCTAGGTGGTTAACTTCCTACATACACTCTACATACCCAAGTTATTCAGTCCATATCTTAGACCTGCCTAGATGGTTAACATCCTACATACACTCTACATACCCAAGATATGCAGTCAATATCCTAAACCTGCCTAGATGGTTAACACCCAACATACACTCTACATACTCAAGTTATTCAGTCTATATCTTAGACCTGCCTAGGTGGTTAACATCCTACATACACTCTACATACTCAAGTTATTCAGTCTATATCTTAGACCTGCCTAGGTGGTTAACATCCTACATACACTCTACATACTCAAGTTATTCAGTCCATATCTTAGACCTGCCTAGGTGGTTAACATCCAACATACACTCTACATACTCAAGTTATTCAGTCTATATCTTAGACCTGCCTAGGTGGTTAACTTCCTACATACACTCTACATACCCAATTTATTCAGTCCATATCTTAGACCTGCCTAGATGGTTAACATCCTACATACACTCTACATACCCAAGATATACAGTCAATATCCTAGACCTGCCTAGATGGTTAACACCCAACATACACTCTACATACCCAAGTTATACAGTCTATATCTTAGACCTGCCTAGATGGTTAACATCGTACATTCACTCTACATACTCAAGTTATTCAGTCCATATCTTAGACATGCCTAGGTGGTTAACATCCTACATACAGACTACATACCCAAGTTATACAGTCTATATCCTAGACCTGCCTAGATGATTAACTTCCTACATACCCTCTACATACCCAAGTTATTCAGTCTATATCTTAGACCTGCCTAGATGGTTAACACCCTACATACACTCTACATACTCAAGTTATTCAGTCTATATCTTAGACCCGCCTAGATGGTTAACTTCCTACATACACTCTACATACCCGAGTTATCCAGTCTATATCTTAGACCTGCCTAGATGGTTAACATCGCACAATCACTCTACATACTCAAGTTATTCAGTCTTTATCTTAGACCTGCCTAGATGGTTAACTTCCTACATACATTCCACATACCCAAGTTATTCAGTCCATATCTTAGACCTGCCTAGATGGTTAACATCCTACATACACTCTACATACCCAAGTTATACAGTCTATATCTTAGACCTGCCTAGATGGTTAACATCGTACATTCACTCTACATACTCAAGTTATTCAGTCCATATCTTAGACCTGCCTAGATGGTTAACATCCTACATACAGACTACATACCCAAGTTATACAGTCTATATCCTAGACCTGCCTAGATGGTTAACTTCCTACATACCCTCTACATACCCAAGTTATTCAGTCTATATCTCAGACCTGCCTAGATGGTTAACACCCTACATACACCCTACATACTCAAGTTATTCAGTCTATATCTTAGACCCGCCTAGATGGTTAACTTCCTACATACCCTCTACATACCCAAGTTATTCAGTCCATATCTTAGACCTGCCTAGATGGTTAACATCCTACATACACTCTACATACCCAAGTTATACAGTCTATATCTTAGACCTGCCTAGATGGTTAACATCGTACATTCACTCTACATACTCAAGTTATTCAGTCCATATCTTAGACCTGCCTAGGTGGTTAACATCCTACATACAGACTACATACCCAAGTTATACAGTCTATATCCTAGACCTGCCTAGATGGTTAACTTCCTACATACCCTCTACATACCCAAGTTATTCAGTCTATATCTCAGACCTGCCTTGATGGTTAACACCCTACATACACTCTACATACTCAAGTTATTCAGTCTATATCTTAGACCCGCCTAGATGGTTAACTTCCTACATACCCTCAACATACCCAAGTTATTCAGTCTATGTCTTAGACCTGCCTAGATGGTTAACTTCCTACATACAGTCTACATACTCAAGTTATTCAGTCCATATCTTAGACCTGCCTAGATGGTTAACATCCTACATACACTCTACATACCCAAGTTATTCAGTCTATATCCTAGACCTGCCTAGATGGTTAACTTCCTACATACCCTCTACATACCCAAGTTATTCAGTCTATATCTTAGACCTCCCTAGATGGTTAACATCCTACATACACTCTACATACTCAAGTTATTCAGTCTATATCTTAGACCCGCCTAGATGGTTAACTTCCTACATACCCTCAACATACCCAAGTTATTCAGTCTATGTCTTAGACCTGCCTAGATGGTTAACTTCCTACATACAGTCTACATACTCAAGTTATTCAGTCCATATCTTAGACCTGCCTAGATGGTTAACATCCTACATACACTCTACATACCCAAGTTATTCAGTCTATATCCTAGACCTGCCTAGATGGTTAACTTCCTACATACCCTCTACATACCCAAGTTATTCAGTCTATATCTTAGACCTCCCTAGATGGTTAACATCCTACATACACTCTACATACCCAAGTTATTCAGTCTATATCTTAGACCTGCCTATAGATGGTTAACATCGTACATTCACTCTACATACTCAAGTTATTCAGTCAGACCTGCCTAGATGGTTAACTTCCTACATACAGTCTACATACTCAAGTTATTCAGTCCATATCTTAGACCTGCCTAGGTGGTTAACATCCTACATACACTCTACATACCCAAGTTATTCAGTCTATATCTTAGACCTGCCTAGATGGTTAACATCGTACATTCACTCTACATACTCAAGTTATTCAGTCAGACCTGCCTAGATGGTTAACATCCTACATACAGTCTACATACTCAAGTTATTCAGTCCATATCTTAGACCTGCCTAGATGGTTAACATCCTACATACACTCTACATACCCAAGTTATTCAGTCTATATCCTAGACCTGCCTAGATGGTTAACTTCCTACATACACCCTACATACTCAAGTTATTCAGTCTATATCCTAGACCTGCCTAGATGGTTAACTTCCTACATACCCTCTACATACCGAAGTTATTCAGTCTATATCTTAGACCTCCCTAGATGGTTAACATCGTACATTCACTCTACATACTCAAGTTATTCAGTCAGACCTGCCTAGATGGTTAACTTCCTACATACAGTCTACATACTCAAGTTATTCAGTCCATATCTTAGACCTGCCTAGGTGGTTAACATCCTACATACACTCTACATACCCAAGTTATTCAGTCTATATCTTAGACCTGCCTAGATGGTTAACATCGTACATTCACTCTACATACTCAAGTTATTCAGTCCATATCTTAGACCTGCCTAGATGGTTAACATCCTACATACACTCTACATACTCAAGTTATTCAGTCCATATCTTAGACCTGCCTAGATGGTTAACATCGTACATTCACTCTACATACTCAAGTTATTCAGTCCATATCTTAGACCTGCCTAGATGGTTAACTTCCTACATACACCCTACATACTCAAGTTATTCAGTCCATATCTTAGACCTGCCTAGATGGTTAACATCCTACATACACTCTACATACCCAAGTTATTCAGTCTATATCCTAGACCTGCCTAGATGGTTAACTTCCTACATACACCCTACATACTCAATTTATTCAGTCCATATCTTAGAACTACCTAGATGGTTAACATCCTACATACACTCTACATACTCAAGTTATTCAGTCTATATCCTAGACCTGCCTAGATGGTTAACATCCTACATACACCCTACATACTCAATTTATTCAGTCCATATCTTAGAACTACCTAGATGGTGAACATCCTACATACACTCTACATACCCAAGTTATTCAGTCTATATCCTAGACCTGCCTAGGTGGTTAACTTCCTACATACACCCTACATACTCAATTTATTCAGTCCATATCTTAGAACTACCTAGATGGTTAACATCCTACATACACTCTACATACCCAAGTTATTCAGTCTATATCCTAGACCTGCCTAGATGGTTAACTTCCTACATACACCCTACATACTCAATTTATTCAGTCCATATCTTAGACCTGCCTAGATGGTTAACATCCTACATACACTCTACATACCCAAGTTATTCAGTCTATATCCTAGACCTGCCTAGATGGTTAACTTCCTACATACACCCTACATACTCAATTTATTCAGTCCATATCTTAGACCTCCCTAGATGGTTAACATCCTACATACACTCTACATACCCAAGTTATTCAGTCTATATCCTAGACCTGCCTAGATGGTTAACTTCCTACATACACCCTACATACTCAATTTATTCAGTCCATATCTTAGAACTACCTAGATGGTTAACATCCTACCTAGATGCCATGGTTGACATCCTACATACACTCAACATACTAAAGTTATTGGTGAGGATTGGTCTAGTAGTTTTAGACGTCTGCTTCGGAAACAAACCCTACCCTTCAAATAGACAAAGTCCAAATTGTTACCATGGAAACGAAACAACAAATTTCAAAAATGTTTAAACTCCCAAAAAGCACATCTATCAGATATTGGGTGGCAATATACCAAATGTTGTGAAGATGGGCCAAGTAGTTTTCGAGTAGTGCTCCGGAAAATATGTGATCACGGACAGACGGACACACAGACGGAACCATCGACTTGAATTTTCCTAACATTCCACCTGATGAAGAGGTGAGTATATTATCATGTCAGCTGGATATAGGATGTTGTGAGGATGTAGCGTGATGTCCAGCGTGATGATTATATTGACCAGAGAACAACACAAGACAGCATTTCACTCTCCATCCTTGTATTATTGCAGATACTCTTATACACATAGATAGTTCTGATAGTTGTGCGTGCAGAGTCCAGGGCTCAAGTCTGCTCTGCGATGTCGACCGTTCAATATATCCATCTCACCTCTGGGTGAATCTATAGCTCTCGAACTCTTTTTATGGCAAGGACTTTGAATCGCCGCATCTTCCAACAACCCTGACTAACATAAACACTATGCTGACGTCAGGTGAGAGCTTTTGATCCAGTCTATAGAGATGATTATAAATGTATAACATTGTAATCACACAAAATTTATATGTGTATATATAGATACACATGCTTCATAAATTAATACATGTGTACGGAATACTGTTGTTTGTCCATTAATTCTGAAATCTTTACTAAATTATAGGAAATCATCTCAGTTACAGATACATAATTTATAAATACATAAATTTCTGATAAATATTAAGAAACCTACATCTTACATCAAACAACAAATATACAACATATCGAATAGATTTTTACATGGCCGTCAATGCGACATTGGAATCGCAAGTTGTACATACGATGTTTAAACAAGTGTCATTCGAAAAAAAACAATTAGGTAGAAATAGTTGAGATGATTACCAATCTGTCCGCAAAATATGACAGCAAATGGACTTTTACTTAATTTATGAAAATTATTCTTGCAACAGCTAATTTTCATGTAAGTCTTTAATAAAATGTCAATGACTGAGTGGTTTTGGTATTAAACGGGAGGAAGCGAGTTTTATATAAATGCATGTGTTTTCGTATTTTATTTATCGAGTGGCGCAGCCTAGAGTGAATATATAGATATATAGGCCTATAACTTTTCTACATCAACTAGATGAGATAAATGCGTTTTTGTTGTTAAGAATATATATAATATCAATACTTCTGTGGTTTATGTTGAAATTCAGGTTTATAGGGAAATTAAAGGTTATCGCAAGTCAGTAGAGGGTTTACTTCACTGATGAAACAGAGTATCTCATTCTCAATTATGTAATTAAAAATAACTATGGCAAGTTCATGTAGGAATAGGCCCAACATGATTTATTTTACGAAAACAGCGCCAACGACTTCAGATATCAGACGGACGAGGTTCCCGAAATAAAAACAACTCGTTAGTCAGGCTTATACTATAGTCAGTCTGACGGTTTTCCGTGGAATAAAATTTGCAAAACAATGCATCTACCGGGATACGAACTCGTATCGTTCGTAGGTTTCAACGCTAAACCGACCTTGTGGCGAGGAATCTACAGAACCTGTTCGTATCCCGGTAAATGCACAATTTTGCAAATTTTATTCCTCGGAACAAGGTCGATTTTAATCAGACTGATACTATAGTTATGCCTGAGAAATCGCGTACAGTGCACATTTTTAGAATGGGAATATGAATTTGACAGTTAGGCATAATTATCAACATGTCGCAACTAAACGATTAATATTCTAATACAAATATGGTCTATCTATATGTGATCATAAGATTCATAACAACAACAACAACTTAACAAGTGGGATATTTTAGAGCAACTACGGTACCGAGAACTCACTCCAGCATAAACAAACCTCCCAGTTGAAGAGTTCAGCTGGGGAAAAAGGGGGCGTGGTTTCAAACATGCCTGGCGGGTTAACCTGCCTGGCTGGTTAACATGTATCACCAACCGCTGTAAATCACAACTTGCGTCGTCTGCAATGAAACGAGTGCTGTCAAAATCATTGAACCGGATGGCAAACGTCGAACAAACTGGTCAACAACTCTCATCGAGGAGGAAAACAAGCCCAAGGAACGTCTGTTAGCAAAGTTCAAAGGATATGAAACAGCCCTGATGAAAAGAGATTGTCCGTGTGACGCCGTGTTCTCGACAACATTTACCGGTATGTAGACCGTTACTGCGTTAGTAAAACTGGCGTAGCGTTGTGTACATCGATTCTATGTAAAACAAAATCAAAACAGATTTTTGCCCTATGAAATACAAGACTCGGCCTACTGTAGTAAATAATAAAATGCCACTTATCGAAATAACGGCCTGCACGCCTGCCCGAGGCAGTCAACTTTTCTGTCGGACTGCCTTGAATTTTTCCTCCCCAGCCCGACTGTCTGACAGTCCTCAAACAAGATAAAACTTTATTTTGAATATTACCAGCCATGTCTTCGAGATGTTCCAATAAACCCATCCAACTTCGAAAGATACCGAGAAAAATTCATATTGTGCATCATGACTATAGGGCCTAGTAAATCGTGTGTTCAGTTACACTGTGGTAAAAAAATTAGATCATTGACAGTGGCAGTTTACTGTCACATTGAATCACTTTTGAAAAATACTTCACACACAATTATATTAATGCCTCTTAAATAGTGTCATTCATATATATTTAAGAATGATCTGCATTTAAATAGGCCTAATTACATTGAAACTGGCATGGGATTTTCCGATCTATTTTTAGAGTTTGAGCTTACTGAATATTTCAACAACATTCAATCAAAGGCAATATCCCTTTGTAACTTAATATTTGTTACTAATAGATAATATGAAAATCAATAAATAAATAAGATAAATTCGGCTTAATAAATAAAACAGAAACAATAACACAGCACGAGAGTTACGGCAAATGTTCTTGCTTCATGAAAGGGTCAGCCTATTTGTTCATGGGGGAAAGAGGGGGCCAACTTTGAGAAGGAGAGTGAACCATCTTCTGAACATTTGTTTATATATTTATAATAGTTTTCGTTTTGGATACTTTGACAACAAAACAATAGATAAACTATGACTATAGTCTTACATTTTCAATATTATATCACAAGTTAGTTGGCACTATATATTACTGTACCCCTTTCACTATAATAGATTGTTCCAGCACAGATTTCATGGAATTCAGTAAACAAATGATTGAAATATCCTGTCTTGAAGGTCGACATAGTTAGGAATTATTCTAATTTAGATTCAATTCAAATGAATTTGCTTATGTCACACAGTCACATAATTGTTAAAACTAATTAAAATCCTGAAATGACACAAAACAGTATGTATAAGTGATATACAGTATAAGGAATTAATGATAAAATTTACATGATTGAATTTGAAATTCATAAAAATTTTATTCAAGAATGTTTTCATTCAACATTCACACTGTGTTGATTATTGCCATCTGACTTTTGAAATTTACATTAAGGCTTTTGAACATTTATTGTCAGATCATAAGTTTGAAATATTTACAATTATTATATATCATAATGTTGAAGGTAATATGTTTAAAATCTGCAAATGACTGAATTATAATTTAAGAATATTTAATCACCATTATCGTAAGAATGGTCATTTTGCATTAATCTTGATGTCAAGATGTATGTAGACTTAGTGTAACAGTTAAAAAGTTATGTTTAGAGTTGAAAATAAGTTGAATTTCAATAGATGAAGACAACCTGAAACAGGGATTGGGTAGGGGCCATTGGCCTTTGCACATTGGATGAAGAAATGGCCTATTGAAAATTTAAATTTTACTGTTGCTATAAAGGTGCCTCCCTGCTGAAGTAACAGATATTTAACAACATTTTTAAAAGAATTAACATGTTACACCTTTTGTTTTCTAAAGTCAGTTCAAATGAATAACAATGCCTACTAATGAGACAGACTGACAGCTGATGAAACCTTCTTTTTAAAAAAAAATAGAATTTAATATTAAAAAATTATCAATATTGGAGTTTAAAATTATAAAATATAATCCAACATTGCGTTCATATAGTATAATACGTGTTAGTTTATCATATTGTAGATCTATGTCAGCCAATCACAGAAAAGAGAAAACAAATTACTTTCAAATAATTTAAATTGTATATAAAAATATCGGAGAAAAGAATGAAATTGTTCTTTCTAAATGATTACAATAGTCATATACATGTAGTTCAATCTGGCATTACTTTATATGTTTAAAACCAAATATCTATGTACATTTTCATTCAATTAATTATCATTTACACAATGTCACCCCTATCAATTTTAGGTCATTGCCTACAAATAGAACATGTATCATGTCCCTGACCCATGAATGATATTACCTGGTATTGTGTATATCAATCGATACACAAACTGAGAATCACAATAAAGTTTGTGATGGGTATTTCAACATGTCAATGTTGCTTTAGTTTTTTTTATAGACTATCATTTTAAAGTAAGTAAAAAAACGTTTGTGTCTAAAATGAGAAGATAATAGAAGAAATGAACACTTTCAACCATAATCAACAATATAAGCAAAATAATGTAAAATTTTGGAAAAAGATGGTCAGACATTTCATAATATTTTCTTGGTTTTGTTTCAGGAAATCCAGTTTGTTACAAGAACTGATGAGAAAGTGGAGAAAACAAATGCCAATTTGACAACACAAAGCATAGAGGTAAAAATAAGTTATTATGACTATAAAATAGATACATGGTTCATTATTAGTTTAATTTGTGATGTACTCAAGTCAAATTTAGTGTAAGAAAAAAATCCTGTCTTGCATGATGTAAAAATTTCAATATAAAAATTAGAAAAACATAAAAATTTGGCAATTTCAGTTTTAAAATGATCATGCATTTGCAGAGAATATTTACCATCTAATTCAGTAAATGTAACATTAGTATATAAAATAAATAAATAAAAAGTACCTACTTTTAATTTGACAGTTTTATTAATTTAATCTTATTTTGTTTAAAGTGATTCAGAATCAGAGTTGTTTATTCAATTTGATAAATTCAAATTTCAAAATGTGATATTTTAATAAATGATTATGTCTTTGAGCATATACAGAACAATTTCAAATTCAGGGCAATCACATTTACATTCGCAACCATGCAGTTCACATATAAATGAAGTTTTCTCTTCCAAAATTTTAAATTTTGATAATTCCAAAATCTTGTAGGAAAGGTTTAATAGATAGAGCCCTACGGGTATCTGTCTTTCCTCGATATACCATGTTTATATCATTTTGTGAGGTAAAAGAAGTATATATTTCAGCCACGAGTGAAATATTCTTTTTCTAACTCATAAGATGAGTTAAACATCATATTTTCACTGTGACCAGTGACTTATGTGATTTGACGTCATGAAACAATGGTCTGACCTAGCGCATTGGCTTATGACGTCACAGAGGTACTGTGGTGAAGGGCTGTTCCCAGTGGTCAGTCAACATGAAAATAACCATCTTTTGGCATAATTACATGGGTAACATCATAATATAATAACTAGAATGTTATTTTGTTATGATCCAAAAAGATTGTAAAAGAAGGTTGGGGGGGGGGGGGGGGGGGGGGGGGGGGGGGGGGGGGGGTGGGGTGGGGTGGGGTATTAGTGAGCCACACTCACTTTTTTGCTTCTTATAATTAATAATTTATTACTTAACAAGTTAACATAAATGAGTTGAAGCTTTTAACAATTTTCAACACTGATCTAAATATTCTTGTTATGAACGATTGGTTAGAAAATAAAGTTTCATTGTACAATAAATTTCTCAATACCCACTTGGTACTCTGATTGCATGTTTTCATTTGAATTAAGAAAATGCATCATTACATTTTATGTATTTTACAGTCAAGGACAAGCCGGATGCCATTCATCGGCCCAAAACCGATGATGATTCAAAGTTCCCCTCTCCTTCTCTACCAGAATTCAAGTTGATCGAAGATTTGGCAGAGAGTTTTACTTTACAGAGCGGTTTTGATTCGGAAGGTAAGTGAACCAAACCACTAAATATATAAAGAATATACCAAAGTTAAATACTTACACTATTACATAATCAAATACAAGTAAAATATTTGAGATATTACCTGATAAATGTACAAAGTATTGAACATATTTTTTTTTTCCAGATACTACCAGGAAGACCTGGAAGGAGGTCACTCAGGACATGGTTTTCAATGACAAGGCCAAATTCTTTTTAATTACTTCTGTAAGATGCCGACAGCGTTTTTCTAAAAGGAAACTATAATTATTTCATAAGAGTATTCACATGAATACATTTGTACATTATAAGTGTCAAATTTTAATCGTTTTAATTGTACATTTAATTTGTATGCCATTTCTTTCTGTTAACCAAAGACTCATCTACAATCAAATAGAAAAATACGAAAACACATTGTATTTCAGTACCTCATACATTCTTTTGTTGTTAGCTGCAAGACACTGCTGTGTACCTTAGGGGAACATCTAAGTGTATTTTTTCCTGTCACAATGTATGGTATGTTAAATATTTTGTCATAACCTCAATGTGAAACAGACTTTACAGTATGGATTGATATACTGAATAAATTAGTTTATATTCTATGGCTTGTTTTATTTCATTGTTAATTACTACATTGTTTATTTTTAAGGCACAAATGCACACATCTTACCTGTAAAATAAGTTAAATTAAATCAACATGTTCCATTGTTTCTAAAACATTACAGTGGAGGCAAAATCAATAAATGTTGTTTTGTTAGAAATGTGAATTATCTTAAAGAAGATACTATATTCTACATTAAATCCAATTTCATTAAGAATGTGTGCAAGTGTGTCTTAAATCCGGAATTTATTGTGGAATTCGACAGCGTCACATGGTAATAAGGAGCCACACCACAATTATAAGATGTCTTTAGACGTCTGTTAAACAACTTTTAGACTTTTAAACGTCTATAGACATCTTTTAAATGTCTATAGACATATTTTAAACGTCTTATAAATGTCTTTTAAACGTCTTATAGACGTCTTTTAAACGTCTTATAGACGTCTTTTAAACGTCTAGTTCAGGACTATCTTTAGTCGTCTAAACAACGTCTAGGCTTCAACGTCTTTTAAACTTTCATTTTAGACCTATATTTAGACGTCTTTTCAACGTCGTGAGTAGACGTCATTTAGACGTTTAATAGACATCTTTTAAACGTCTATAGACGTCTTTTAAACGTCTAGTTCAGGACTACCTTTAGTCGTCTAAACAACGTCTAGGCTTCAACGTCTTTTAAACTTTCATTTTAGACCTATATTTAGACGTCTTTTCAACGTCTTGAGTAGACGTCATTTAGACGTTTAATAGACGTCTTTGTGCCTGCTGGGTGTTATATGTTAGAATTTTAAAAAATAAATATGTACTTGAGTTTCCCCACACTTGAGATAAATAGCTAATAGTAATACAAAAAGGTACAAATCTTACCTGCTCTCCCCTTATGTTTTTTCTCACAAAGGCATTTCCCTTCAGAAAACTCCAAGGCTGCAAATTTTATAAATCAAGTCTCCAAAGTCATTGTGATATCTGCAAAAAAAACATCAAAAGATGGTTATCACGACGGATTAATTTAATTGAAAACACAATATATTTATTTATGTTTTAACTGTATTGAAAAAAAAATGCTTAAAAACGTTTAAATGAGTTGATTTTAAAATATATTGCAAAAATAATGTTGACACTTGTGAGAAGGAAATTAAAGTCTATTTGTCCATGCTTTCTCACAACATGTTAGCAATTAATATTTTGAAGCTGATCGAGGGCGTTGCCTACCTGAAATGAATTCCCCTGAAACTTAATTATGGGATGCCTTGTTTTCGTCGACAGTCCGGTCAGCTACCAAGCTCGCACATCCGTCGCAGGCCGGATTTGTATAATGCGTTTGGTAATTTTCCGTGAAAACACCTCTGAATATTCAATGAAATACGGGGTTTGTAGTTTATTTTCACTTCTGGTTCTATGATGTTGTTCCAATTTCTTCAAATCGGGCAAAATTGAGTGACAGGTATCTGATTCACCGGCCGATGTCTTGATCGAGGCCGATCAGCTGTTGACGGCATGGCTTGTTTTGTCAACAATGCCATACATCGTTTTCATGTCGTAAATGTCTATTTTTGTTTTATTAGAAGCAGGAATTTGAGAATCTATGGTCTAATAAACATAATTATGTTATAGTTATGATAAATTATACTTTTGAGTTTGTAATTTATTAAATGTTGTAAATTTAGCAATTGTCGTAAATTTCCTATCGTGTCGAATTGCGATGCGCACGGTTATGCGCAGTAGACGTTTTTTATGCGTAGGGTATGTCCTTAATTGTCATTTCAAATAAATATATTCCAAGCAGTTCAGATTTGTAAAAAAACACGTACAAAAATATAGACACACATTTGTGTAGAGAATGCTTAAATTATGTACAGCACAAACGCAAACTATTAGACTATAGTTGCTGTTGCGATGATTCTTATAGAGTAACTTCTTGTGCGTAAGAGGACGTCCGACCTCAGTTAATAAATTCTGACATCAGTCGGAATCTCACAGTCGTCAAAAAATCACGGGACACCGATGTCCCGTGTTTTTTGACATCCTTGAATTTCCAACTGATGTCAAAATCTAATGTTAGAAACTGACTGAGGCCGGACCTCCTCTCACGGTTGGATTCATCAACAATATAGCACCGCTCGAGTCGTCATAGTCTGTCATCCAGACCCAAGAGCAAAATATTCTATTGACGACCAACCCAGTCTAGAAAATTATAGCAAGTCTAGATTACTCAGCTCAGAAATTAAGGAATATTCAGGGCTCCATTTTATATATATATTTGAATTGTTTGTAAAATGGTGCTTTCGTGACAAAAAAAAAAAGTTCTGAGACTATAAATGTTAGTCTAGAGTCGTCATCGCAATAGCAACTATAGTCCTTATGCGTTTGTGTTGTAATTTTAGCATTCTCGACCAAAATATTTGTCTTTTAATGATGGCCATCAGCTCATCAGTGTAGACCGATTGGTCGTTGGGAAGCCTATTGGAGTATGAGGAAGGTTGTGGATGTTGGAAATGTATGCCTACACCTGTTGTGTGTGCTTCCGGGTCCTTGGACTCGTCTGTGTTAAAATGTGACACCAGTCGGACCAGTGTTCCTGTATGTACTGAAGTGCGGTTGTTTGCGCGAGTTGAGGGTTTTGTTTAGAAGTTATTTTGCTGAGACGGAGATTTATTTTGGGAGCCGGAAGTGGGGGGATAGGGTGAAGCACCGTATATTTTGTGGGGAGTTTAATATGGCCCATCTCAGCTTGGGATATAAGAGAATTTACGCGATGAGAGATGGGTGCGCGGAGTGGCTATTTATTGAATAAAGCTTTAAAGAATTTAGAAGGTATGCTGCTGAGCATATCCTTTATAAGAGGGTCCTCTGAAGTTCCAGCCAAGATGTTTAATGAGTTGGTCCTGTCTCGTTGCGAGGGGAATTTCACCAGTTAGGGCTTGTAGTGTTTCGAGTGAGGTACCCTTTTGAGTGTGGGTGGCTAATGTTAATGCCTGGTATTGGATAGAATTAAGGGAATTGATGAGAGTAGGTTTTAGGGAGTTATATATAGGAGCGCCGTAGTCCAATTTGGACCTTATTAGGGAGGTATAGAGTTGGAGTAAGGTTTGACTATTTGCTCCCCAGCCTGTGCCGGAGATTGCTCTCATGACATTAAGGTCTTGACATGAGCTTCCCAGGTGAGATGCTCGTCAAAGATTAGCCCTAAAAATTAAGTTTGTTTTTGGAAGTTTATTTTGTTATATTTAAGGTAAAGATTGGGGTAGATAGGGCGCATATTTGTATGTTTAAATGCTACCCCTATTTAGGTTAAAGCCCCATTCGTCGGCCCATTGGTCGACTTTATTTAGTGCGGATTGGAGTAAGGCGGTAGAAGTATGGAGATTGTTACAACGTGCCCATAGGGCACCCTCGTCTGCAAATTTGGAGGTGTTTATTTTTGGTGAGATGCCTTCGAAAAGGTCATCCACCATGATATTGAATGAAGTGGAGCTAATGATGCTATACCTTGTGGGGTGCCATTTTCCAAAAGAAATTTTTCAGATGTTTGGTTTTCGACCCCCGACATTTATTTCCCTATTGTGTAGGAAATCCTGGATGTAATTAATTATGTTGCCTGAAAGGCCTTTTTTAGTTAATTTTTGGATGAGGCCGTTATGCCACACCATATCGAAAGCTTTGGAAAAATCCAGGAAGATTGCGAGTGTATTGTGCTTTTGTTTTGGCCTACTTTAATATCTTGCTCTAGGCGAGCAAGATTGTTTAAGGTAGAACGACCCGGAGTGAAGCCACTCTGGTCGTTGTTTAAGGGATTGGTTTTTAGGTGAGATTGGAGGCGATATTTTACCATCGATTCCATTACTTTACAGAGGTTTGAGGTTAGGGAGATTGGCCTATAGGAATTGGGGTCCCCGGAGGGTTTATTTGGTTTAGGAATTGGGATTACTAAAGCTTCCTTCCAGTTGGTTGGAAGCTTGCCCTGTTGCCAAATGGTGTTATAGAGAATATTAAGGGTGGAGGGGGGTAGCTTCTTAATTATTTGGTAGGAAGTTGGGTCTAGCCCTGGGGCCGTTCCCGTTTTCCTATTATTTAATACAAAGTGAAGCTACTCCATAGTGAATGCTTTGTTGATTGGTGTGTTGTCTGTTGGTTGTTTTGCGGTGCTTGCGGTGTTATGTTTGTGTTGTAAGAACTCCGGAGAGTTATTACTATTGCTGCTTGCTGTAGCAAAGTGTGATGCAATTGCATTAGCTTTATCTTTTGAAGGAAGGCCTCTCCTACATGATATATACACAAGGGACTGTCATAAAAGTTTATTTGAGAGTAAATATACGCTATTTTTATTCATAAACTCACTCCTAAAAGTACTCTGGCCATAGCCCGGACTAAATCTAACACCCATTACAATAGGTCCGGGTACAAGAGGAAGGCCTCTCTTATAAGATATATGCACTAGGGACTGTCACATAAGTTTATTTGAGAGTAAAGATGCCACACCATATCAAAAGCTTTGGAAAAATCAAGGAATATTGCGAATGTATATTGCTCTTGTGTTTGTGATTTTTTAATATCTTGCTCTAAGCGAGCAAGATTGTTTAGAGTAGAACGACCAGGAGTGAAGCCACTCTGGTCGTTATTTAAGGTTTATGTTTAGATGGGCTTGGAGGCGATGTTTTACCATTGCCTCCATTACTTTACATAAATTAGAGGTGAGGGAGATGGGCCTATAGGAGTTTGGGTCCCCGGGGGTTTATTGGGTTTAGGTATTGGTATTACTAAAACTTCCTTCCAGTTGGAGGGGAGCTTTCCTATTTGCCAAATGGTATTATATAAGTTTAAGAGTATTGTGAGGGTGGAGGTTCAACATAGCATGATATTATGATAGATAAACATCCTGCTATTGCCTATTACACTGGAATACCAAGTATAGTCATTGACACTAGACAGGGCGGGCAGCGTGTTTTCTTAGTAATCACAGCTGTCTGTTAATCACAGCTGTCTGTGAGCAAGTGTCATCATTGAATGTAATGCATTGTAACTCGGTTATGTTGGAGATTCGTTCATGAAATGAAATCATGTAGAATTCTGAATATGTTGTATAATGTTTGATTTAAACGGTATTTATTTCCAAGATGGTACATGGAAAGGAGGATTGATAAACAGGGTTACCTCTATATAAATATCTTTCCCCGTGACCGTGACAGGATTTTGACATGTAACATACATTTTAACAAGAAAGAAATTTAAATACCAATAACTGAATATGTAAAATCCAACAGTGAACACAATCTATTTACATGGACATTCGAACATTGAAACTAAGAATTTAATGTTTTTGTACGATGTATGTGTGATAATTTTGTAGACAGTTGCGTGTTACAACGATCATAATGACTTCGTAATAATAAAAAAAATGCAATGGTTCGGTTTCTGCACATAGACAAATAATTAATTGTTCATCGTACTTTGATATCCCGAATATGTTTATGCTTATATGTTCGTATGTATGTCCTGTTGCTGGGTTTGAAACAAGTGAATACATAAAAGAACCCGGAAATTCCGCAATCACTGTAACTAAATTCCGGTTCATTTCTGAAAAGATCCGCAATTTCGATGTTTAGGTCATGACATCTGAAAAGAAGGGGGTTGCTTTGAATTAAATGTTGCCGAATATTTTTAAAAATTCTTTAGTAAAACAACTGTCGGATGTAGTAACTAAAGGGTTGAAGTTTCGATCCGTGTGTCGATTTACACCAGGTATTTCGTTTTCATTGAGCCAGAACTGAAAAACCTTCCGATCAAGAATCGGGTCAGAAACTGCTGACGTAGGAAGACGTCTGTAGAGGTAGGAAGACGTCTGTTGACGTCTAGCATGCTGGACTAATATACAATAAGAAACAATCTTTTCCACGTATTCTTGGGGCAACGACTGAAGTATGTGCTGTACAAAAACATTTACATATAAAATAACATGTAAAATCTTCTAGCATCTAAAAAAGAATAATCATTTTTGAACCCTACATGTACTTATTAGGGTTTCAAATTAAAGCGCAAATCATTTGTGTGTCCAATTCTCAATGCAGTCAAAATCTAATACCTGGACCTATTTGCACACGGACCTGTCAAATTCTAACCCCCGGACCTATCGTAATGGGGGTTAGAATAGGTCCGGTCAGAATCTAACCCCGGACTAGCTGGTCCACGACACCGGACGTTCGGAACAAACTTCTGTAAATCGAAAGAAGCAGTTGTTTCTGCTGAACTGCCTTGGGTAACATCCGTAAACAAAGATCCAACATGGAGGCTAACAACGAGTATCAAGGTAAACAAATGCAAATAAATGTGCTTCAAGGTGATGTGAAATATACTTTGAAGTTACATTTATTGTATAATGTTATTTCAAATTAAGATTCAAATGATGAAAAAATGTAACCGCTTATATCGGTTAGACCGAATCCTCCGTTGCCGGACAGTGATCCGCAATCTAACGACAGAAGATGACTAAGCTACTGTACAGAACTCGAGTTAAAACTGGATGAACATCTTTAAAACAAAAATTGATTTTCTTGATAATTTCTTTAAAATATTCCATGTCTTGATAAATTGCGTTGACATAGATACAATTATTATGTCCAGGATACTCATTAATTTTACATTGCTCAGCGTCGACCTATCCTCACATCTACACCCAGGGACCAAAAGTTCTTCCCCACCCTGGCATTTTCCACAGTCTGATTAAAATCGACCTTGTTCCGAGGAATACAATTTGCAAAATAATATATCTACCGGGATACGAACAGGTTCTGTAGATTCCTCGCCACAAGGTCTGAGAACATCCCGTATAGGTGTGTGTTCCGAAACAGTTTAGCGCAGCCAAAGTACAGTCAAATAGCTGACCAATCACATCATAGTATTTAAACGGTCGGTGTTTTGAAAGCATTCGGAACAGACAAAAGGATAGCTGTTTGGAGTTATTTGCCCCTAGCTTCTCGCACCGAAAGCATTTGTTGGACATCTTTTGATTGGCTACCTGATAGGCCAGGACCTTTAGTCAAAAGATATGAACAACCCGGAAAAAAATAGTAGAAAACTGATTTTTTTCTGAAGACCTTTTAAACTTCTGCAAATTCTAGCTGGTGACTTTTTCAAAATGGCCGCCGATGTTTCGGTAAATGATTAAATTATTTTTATTTTTAAAGGAGCTCTATGACGCCTGATTAGACTACTGCTAACGAGCGTGTTACGTGCCGGAAACATGGTCACGTGACTATGACTGGGCGCAGACCTCCCGAGTGGTCATGTTATTGACAGGGGATTCCCCCTTTTCACACGCGATCGTTGATTGGCTGTTTCATTCTCGTTCTTGTTTTGGACCTCGCCATCGCCACCTAAAACGACTTCATGGTCCATGACCAGGTTCGAGACAACGCAGCCTATAGACACCAAGCCCATAGACGATTTAATTGTGTTGCAGAGGTTTTGACGTCTTGGACCAAGCACAGACGATTTTTCCAGAGTTGTGTTGTACTAGCAAACTGGGATCGATTCCTTGATCCCCAAGGGCAGTACACTGGGTGTATCGGACTTTAGATGTGTAGATGTGTGGGGAAAAAACTCAAAACGATCACACTAAGAAAATATTAACATGTATTACTATTTATTCATTTGGTACTTGTTTGTATTTATCATAAAGCAAAACTATTTTCGTAAGGAATGACAGATATTTCATTGAAGAAACCTTTGTAGTTAAATATATGTAACTCATAGCTCAAGTCTTTTAGGTAACAACTTCATTATTGTAAAAAAAACCCAGCATTTTTCATGTCACTCAGTCTCTATGAATGTACATCATACATACTTGACGAAAACAGTAGAATTTTGAAATTATTCCATAGAGATATATTTATTGATAGTGATGTTTTAATCCTGAAATATATAAACCCCAACTTGGACATATATGTACTGTGTCAATGTCAATAAGTATACAAATACAATGTTGAACACATAATGTTTTATAAATGTATAGCTGAACAGTCATCGAATTGTTAATACTGTTCACATAAACCTTCTTATAACAAATTAAATGTCGATATATTGACATGTAAGTCGTGTGTCATTTATCCAGTCAGTAGTGTATACAACGTGCAGTGAAACTTTGCAATCCACAAATTGCCTAGCCATGCTGGAGACAATTGCAATACGATTTCGCAATAGAAAGCTTACATATAATGCTTTGAAGTTTCATCCCCAGAGTTCTACTTGAGTCTATGTACTGATTACAGTGTTCAATACACATTGTCTGTTATGTCAGCAGCATTTCCTGTATATATTGGCAGACACCTGTGGTTGTCGTCTCCACTGACACTACCAAATACCACAATTATGTAACGTCGCAGATTATGACCACATCATGAATTACACTGCAGCCTGAGCCAGATATGTTTCAATTAGCATCCAACTAGCCTTTCTATGTCCCTGTAATGAAGTCTTTAGGTGATGTTTTCATTTTTACCACATTTTAAAATACAGTCAGGCCTCGATAATCCGAACGCTTCCGTTTTTCATAAAAAACGTTCGGATAGTGAAATGTTCGGATTACTGAGTACTGATGACTACTAAAGAGATTAGTTTGGTTACATCTTCCTACCGTTCGGAAACTGAGAGATTCGGATTATCGGTGGCCGGATTATCGCGGCTTGACTGTATTTGATTTACACATAGGGCAAACTGACCGAAGTCACCAGCTGTAGAAGTCGCCCGAACTTCGAAGACTTTCACTTGCAGCTGACGCAATAATAACTGCAATAAATGCAATCTGTTTCCAAATGTTCCTTTTTAATATGTTTTATTGTCCCCCGCCGCAACGCGGAACGGGGGGACTATGTATTCAGCGGCGTCCGTCCGTCCGTACGTCCGTCCGTGCTATCATTTGAGCATTAAGAGTTAATCAAGTTGTCTGTCCGAAGGTTATGAGTTAACTTAATTTAAGTGGTTAACTCTTAAATAAACATAAATCATGTTCTAAACCACTCAAAACGGAATTCCCCTTCTTTTAAAAATAACTTGTAAAATGGCTCATAAAATTTTGGATGAGTCTCTGTCCATTTCTACTGGACAGTTATTTGGAGTTGTCTCCCTTGCACTAAGGGTAACTTCAAGATTACCCCTCCAATTATTGGACATATAGATACCACTTGCCTATTGGACAGGATTACATCTATAGTTATGAACATAATAGTAACCACTTGCCTATTGGACAAGATTACCCCTCCATTTATTGGAAAAGATAACCTCTATTTTTATTGGACATATTGTAACCACTTGCCTATTGGACAATATAGCCCCGTTATTTATTGGACATATAGTAACCACTTGTCTATTGGACAAGATTTTCCCATCATTTATTGAACATATAGTTACCACTTGTCTATTAGACAAGATTTCCCCTTCATTTATTCATTTATTGTAGTTGCCAGTCTAGCCTATTTGACAAGCTTATTTATATTTTTATTGGACATGTAGTTACAACTTGCTTTTTGGACAAGATTAGTAAAAACACTGTAGTTGCATGTATTATAATGTTTGCAATGCTTTGTGCTGTTGTTCAATTAGGTGTATTCATAATTGTGAATATATATATAATATCATTGAAAATGATTATGTATTTTGGAAAATCAGTTGGATTTGGAAGGCTAATCTTTTCCAATAAGCAAGTGGTTTCTATATATCCAATAAATATAGAGGTAATATTGTCCAATAATTGGAGGGTAGATCTTGTCCAATAAGTAGTAACTACATGTCCAATAAATAAATAGGCTATCTTGTTCAATAGACAAGTAGTAAGTATATGTCCAATAATTGGAGGGGTAATCTTGTCCAATAGACAAGTGGTTACTATATGTCCAATAAATATAGAGGTAATCTTGTCCAATAGGCAAGTGGTAACTATATGTCCAATAATTGGAGGGGTAATCTTGTCCAATAGGCAAGTGGTTTCTATATGTCCAATAAATATAAAGGTCATATTGTCCTATAAGAAATAACTACGTGTCCAATGTATAAAGAGGCTATATTGTCCAATAGACAAGTGGTTACTATATGTCCAATAATTAGAGGGGTAATCTTGTCCAATAGGCAAGTGGTTTCTATATGTCCAATAGATATAGAGGTCATATTGTCCAAAAAGTAAGTTGTAACTACATGTCCAATAATTAGAGGGGTAATCTTGTCCAATAGGCAAGTGGTTTCTATATGTCCAATAAATATAGAGGTCATATTGTCCAAAAAGTAAATAGTACCGTATATTACTGTGTATAAGACGACTTTTTTATACCAGAAAATAGGGGGTCAAAGAAGGGGGTCGTCTTATACACAAGGGCTATGTTTCAGAAGAAGAAATTTTGAAGCTTCATTGACGAACTCACGATGTTGAAACCGGAAACAGCAATACAGTCAACTCATGCTAACAAAATGGAAATAAATATTTATAAATAATTATTATGTATTATTATGTTATTTTTTTTATTACTATATGGAGTTAAATACATAAAATATATTTGATAATTCATTTAAAAATAATAGGTTGACGGACCAAAAGTGGTACCAGCAGTCAAGCAAACGATCGATAAATTCAGTGACGTGGACCAATGAAATTCTACAACTTATCAATTCATTCATGACGTGGACCAATGAAATTCTACAACTAACCTATTCATTCATAAAACTTGACAAGCTTATCTCGATAAACACGTGTCATTGACGTAATGTTAATTAATTCCAATCAGGGCAGTTATTCATTCACGTATCCGGTAATTATCTTAGCTTTGTTGTGTTCTTATCAGTAATTGGTCTGTATATCCTTCTCTGGATTGAAGTGTCAACGTTAAATAAACACGTCTTTAGCTTGAGAAGTTTACTGCATTGAGTGGCCCCTCGCTATAACACACGTTGGGAGCCAAATACTGACAGCCGCGTAATAGAAAATCAGCGGTAAAGCGAACCAGAGTTGGAATGAAAAATAATGGCTTGACTTCAGCTATCAAACATTACTAACCTTTCAAAAGCATTCTGCAGTATTAAATACAACTAGTACAACTTTGTTTATAAGAAGGGACAAATATTTACAACACTACGATAGAAATCTAGACATGAAATCTAGCTTGGCTTCGGGCATGCGCAATCAAGCTTGGTTATCAAAGCTCTTCACACCATTTTAATCTTATAAACACTGAAGCGACTTCTAAATCTGTGTATGGAGTATCGGCCTTGTTTAGATCTTATAACATGGCGAATATTTACGATAGATTGTTGACTGTAGTGTTGCTTATCTCGCTTGAACTGACAAGAAAATGACAAATCATTAAAAAATAAGAACAAACACCGTAGGAAAACGTATGTTATTTTTATTTAAGTACATTTAAAACAATTTATTTAAAAAACAAACGATTATAACAAAACATTTATGTCATGTATCAACTTACCGTTACCAAATCTTACCAACGTGTTTTCCCATCATGGCATGTCGACCTGTTTCCATGATTGCTAGAAGGGGGTCGTCTTATACATGAGATACATGGTTTTTACCTGATTTTAGGGGTCTGAGAAAGGGGGTCGTCTTATACACAGGGTCGCCTTATACACAGTAATATACGGTAACTACATGTCCAATAATTGGAGGGGTAATCTTGTCCAATAGGCAAGTGGTTTCTATATGTCCAATAAATATAGAGGTCATCTTTTCCAAAGAGTAAGTAGTAACTATATATCCATTAATAAGAGGGGTAATCTTGTCCAATAGGCAGGTGGTTTCTATATGTCCAATAAATATAGAGGTCATCTTGTCCAAAAAGTAAGTAGTAACTACATGTCCAATAATTGGAGGGGTAATCTTGTCCAATAGGCAAGTGGTTTCTATATGTCCAATAAATATAAAGGTCATATTGTCCTATAAGAAATAACTACGTGTCCAATGTATAAAGAGGCTATATTGTCCAATAGACAAGTGGTTACTATATGTCCAATAATTAGAGGGGTAATCTTGTCCAATAGGCAAGTGGTTTCTATATGTCCAATAAATATAGAGGTCATATCGTCCAAAATGTATGTTGTAACTACATGTCCAATAATTGGAGGGGTAATCTTGTCCAATAGGCAAGTGGTTTCTATATGTCCAATAAATATAAAGGTCATATTGTCCTATAAGAAATAACTACGTGTCCAATGTATAAAGAGGCTATATTGTCCAATAGACAAGTGGTTACTATATGTCCAATAATTAGAGGGGTAATCTTGTCCTATAGGCAAGTGGTTTCTATATGTCCAATAAATATAGAGGTCATATCGTCCAAAATGTATGTTGTAACTACATGTCCAATAATTGGAGGGGTAATCTTGTCCAATAGGCAAGTGGTTTCTATATGTCCAATAAATATAAAGGTCATATTGTCCTATAAGAAATAACTACGTGTCCAATGTATAAAGAGGCTATATTGTCCAATAGACAAGTGGTTACTATATGTCCAATAATTAGAGGGGTAATCTTGTCCTATAGGCAAGTGGTTTCTATATGTCCAATAAATATAGAGGTCATATCGTCCAAAATGTATGTTGTAACTACATGTCCAATAATTGGAGGGGTAATCTTGTCCAATAGGCAAGTGGTTTCTATATGTCCAATAAATATAAAGGTCATATTGTCCTATAAGAAATAACTACGTGTCCAATGTATAAAGAGGCTATATTGTCCAATAGACAAGTGGTTACTATATGTCCAATAATTAGAGGGGTAATCTTGTCCAATAGGCAAGTGGTTTCTATATGTCCAATAAATATAGAGGTCATATCGTCCAAAATGTATGTTGTAACTACATGTCCAATAATTGGAGGGGTAATCTTGTCCAATAGGCAAGTGGTTTCTATATGTCCAATAAATATAAAGGTCATATTGTCCTATAAGAAATAACTACGTGTCCAATGTATAAAGAGGCTATATTGTCCAATAGACAAGTGGTTACTATATGTCCAATAATTAGAGGGGTAATCTTGTCCAATAGGCAAGTGGTTTCTATATGTCCAATAAATATAGAGGTCATCTTGTCCAAAAAGTAAGTAGTATCTACATGTCCAATAGTTGGAGGGGTAATCTTGTCCAATAGGCAAGTGGTTTCTATATGTCCAATAAATATAGAGGTCATCTTGTCCAAAAAGTAAGTAGTAACTACATGTCCAATAATTGGAGGGGTAATCTTGTCCAATATTCAAGTGGTTTCTATATGTCCAATAAATATAGAGGTCATCTTGTCCAAAAAGTAAGTAGTAACTATATGTCCAATAATTAGAGGGGTAATATTGTCCAATAGGCAAGTGGATTCTTTATGTCCAATAAATATAGAGGTCATATCGTCCAAAAAGTATGTTGTAACTACATGTCCAATAATTGGAGGGGTAATCTTGTCCAATAGGCAAGTGGTTTCTATATGTCCAATAAATATAGAGGTCATCTTGTCCAAAAAGTAAGTAGTAACTCAGTGTTTCCGTTATCCGATAAATACCGGTCATAGTCCGATAAAAAATATGATTGTCCGGTTTTTTAAAACACTGTCGGACATGATGTCCGATAAAAAAAATAAGTCTCCAACTTAAATAAGTACACTAAATCAGCTTAAGAATGAGTGATGAGTATTAACACACGTCAATCAGTTACATATGAGTCGATGATAATTAACCTGTCGAGTTTGGAAACCCCAGGAGTGCTAAAAATAGAACGTAATGAACTGCACTGCGACTACGCGAAGCAAGCATTCGGATAATTAAAGCTGAATTTCTTTATCTCGGTGCCAATGGTTACGTTATCTGTTACGGCAATTTCCGATAGATTCCGATTTCTTGCAATAATTTAAAACTTGAAAAATAAATTGTGTGTGTGTTCAGATGCGCGCCACAATTCCACGTCTAACTCTTGAAACTATCTCCCGTATCAAATGACAAAAAACATGTTTTCCGTAATGAATAAATACCAAAATATTCAATATATCTTATTTATTTTTTAATTGTAAACTGACATAAAAATACCAGTCAAAATAAAGCCAGTTCATTACTGATCGATCGGCGAGTCATAATGTAGAATCATTTTGAAAAATTGTTTTGTCAGACTGTATACACCATTCAAATAAAATTTTAGTCATGCCATCTCTCAGATAGTGATCATGAAACATCTTAATTACTTTGAATAAGTATTTTTCAATTTAAAATTGTAACATCGGTAATCATTCAGTCGGAAGCCATCAATTTGACATACTTATGCGCTAGAAGGTTCCTTCATTGTGATTGGTTGAATATGGCTGTGACGTATGGGGGCCGTATAACATTCATAATGGCGCTTTGTTGCAAGAAGAGTAACTACATCTATTTGAATGGCCGTTACACACGTTATGTAGGTAAGATATTCTTACTAAGTCAAAGCAAGGAAAATTGAATAAAACGTGCGAGATGATTTTTGTATTAATGCACGAACGAAAATATTCAAATAACATTCTTTGAAACCACCCCTTCAACAATGCAAATGGCCGCAAGTTACTTGCACATGAAGACAGCAACTTTGGAGTAGCCTATACCCATTTTTTACCATGTTAAGCAGACGCCGTTTTCTATTTTCACCCTGATTTAGATCTAGCATATATATTTTTCTACCACCTGGCAAATCTGTTTAATCAATTACATGATTCTATAAGTTTACGATTTATTCATTCATTCAATCACAAACGATATGTACCATGAGGTTTTTACAGGAGCCTGTACGTGAGGAAAAATTTGTTTATAAATATTCACACGAACAATTTTCATATTAGACATATGCACAGCTATTCACTAATAAAACAGGAAGATTAAACTGAGTAGTTTTTGTTTTATTTTCTTTGTTTACATTTGCAATGTCTTGACCGGTAAAATTTACAAATGTCCGGTATTTTACATACTCGCCGGTCACAATGTCCGGCTGTAAAAAAAGCCAGCGGAAACACTGGTAACTACATGTCCAATAATTGGAGGGGTAATCTTGTCCAATAGGCAAGTGGTTTCTATATGTCCAATAAATATAGAGGTCATCTTGTCCAAAAAGTAAGTAGTAACTACATGTCCAATAATTGGAGGGGTAATCTTGTCCAATAGGCAAGTGGTTTCTATATGTCCAATAAATATAGAGGTCATCTTGTCCAAAAAGTAAGTAGTAACTACATGTCCAATAATTGGAGGGGTAATCTTGTCCAATATTCAAGTGGTTTCTATATGTCCAATAAATATAGAGGTCATCTTGTCCAAAAAGTAAGTAGTAACTATATGTCCAATAATTAGAGGGGTAATATTGTCCAATAGGCAAGTGGATTCTTTATGTCCAATAAATATAGAGGTCATATCGTCCAAAAAGTATGTTGTAACTACATGTCCAATAATTGGAGGGGTAATCTTGTCCAATAGGCAAGTGGTTTCTATATGTCCAATAAATAAAGAGGTCATATTGTCCAAAAAGTATGTTGTAACTACATGTCCAATAATTGGAGGGGTAATCTTGTCCAATAGGTAAGTGGTTACTATTTGTCCAATAAATATAGAGGTAATCTTGTCCAAATGGGCATGTGGTAACTTCATGTCCAATCAATGGAGAGGTTATCTTGTCCAGTATACAAGTGGCAACTACATGTCCAGTAAGTGGAGAGCTAATCTTCTCCAATAGGCAAGTGGCAACTACACTACAGGTTACTTATATATATATAACTACTAGTAGAATACTAATGAAGAGACTATGACAGTAAAACATGTGTATCTGGTATTGTATTTACCATTATTATCAGTGAAATCTAATTTGCCAGTTTTGATAATAGTATATACCTGTTTAATGTCTTGTTCTTTGTTTTTATTACTCGGAGGGGTAAAGATCAAACAATGAAATAAGTCTTCAGTTTCTTGCCTGTACACCTCTATCTAAAGCTAACAACTTCTGTTCTCTGAGAAAGAAGTGATTAGTAGGTTATTTTATGTGATCATCACTTTTCAAGGCTTTGGCGTTCACATTAGTATTCCTTCCATGTTTTGAAACAATTTATGCTCTAGTAAACACAGAGTATTATTGTCCATGAGGGTTATCATTAAGGCATAACCAGTTTGGACAATTAGCCCTTCAACGTCAAATGTTTGCACTCTTTTTTTTTTGATGTCCAGTTTAAGAGTTAATTTAACTCATAAAAAGATTACCTCCTGAACACGAGATGTTGGTCCGTCCGTACGTCACATTTCTTGTTTACGCGATATCTTATGAAGCGTTGCATCCAAAGTCTTCAAATTTGATGTCTGCCTACATTGTGGGAAGACGCAGACACCAGTCAATTTTGGTGACCTTGACCTTATTTTCAAGGTCACCACGACACTTTGACCACTTTTTGAACTCTTGTTTACGCAATATCTCATGAAGCGTTGCATCCCAAGTCTTCAAATTTTGTGACTGCCTACATTGTGGGAAGACGCAGACACCAGTCGATTTTGGTGACCTTGGCCTTATTTTCAAGGTCACCACGACACTTTGACCACTTTGTGAACTCTTGTTTACGCGCTATCTCATGAAGCATTGCATCCAAAGTCTTCAAATTTTGTGACTGCCTACATTGTGGGAAGACGCAGACACCAGTCGATTTTGGTGACCTTGGCCTTATTTTCAAGGTCACCACAACACTTTGACAACTTTTTGAATTCTTGTTTACGCGATATCTCATGAAGCGTTGCATCCAAAGTCTTCAAATACAATAATGTCTGCCTTCATTGTGGGAAGACGCAGACACCAGTCAATTTTGGTGACCTTGACCTTATTTTCAAGGTCACCACGACACTTTGACCACTTTTTGAACTCTTGTTTACGCAATATCTCATGAAGCGTTGCATCCCAAGTCTTCAAATTTTGTGACTGCCTACATTGTGGGAAGACGCAGACACCAGTCGATTTTGGTGACCTTGGCCTTATTTTCAAGGTCACCGGGACACTTTGACCACTCTTTTAACTCTCTTTAAGGCGATATCTCATGAAACATTGCATCCCAAGTCTTCAAATTAGTTGTCAGCCTACATTGGGGAAAGATGCAGACACAAGTTGATTTTGGTGACCTTGACCTTATTTTCAAGTCTACCGCGACACTTTGACCACTTTTCTAACTCTTGTTAACGCGATATATCTTGACCGGTTGGACTCAAAGTCTTCAAACTTGGTGTCAGTCTACACTGGGGGATGACGCAGACACCATGGGATTTTGGTGACCTTGACCTTATTTTCATGGTCACTACAACACTTTGACCACTTTTCGAACTCTTGTTATCACCATTTATTATGACCGGTTGGACCCAATGTTTTCAAATTAGGTGTCAGCCTACATTGGGCGAAGACGCAAACACCAGTAGATTTTGTGACCTTGACCTTTTTTCAAGGTCACCGCGACACTTTGACCACTTTTCAAGCTCTTGCTTACGCGATATATCATGACCGGTTGGACCAAATGTTGTCAAATTTGGTGTCAGTCTACATTGGAGGATGACGCAGACACCAGTCGATTTGGTGACATTGACCTTATTTTCAAGGTCACCTCTACACTTTGAAAACTTTTTAAACTCTTGTTAACGCGATATCTCATGAAGTGTTGGATCCAAAGTCTTCAAATTTGGTGTCAGCCTACATTGGGGGATGACATTTTGGTGACCATGACCTTATTTCCAAGGTCACATCAAAACTTTGACAACTTTTAGAACTCTTATTAATACGATATATTATGAACCTAAGCACCCAAAGTCTTAGAATTAATGCAATATATAAAGTAGCTCCAATGATGTGCTTACTAACTCAATGTCACCGGCGGGGGACATTGCCATGTTAGTGGCAAACACTTGTTTGTATTTTCTTTTGATGAATTATTAATAGTTTGATTGTTTTTTTCAAAACTAGCCATTGCGTGAGGTTCAATTAACGGTTTCATGAAAGAAAGAAATATTTGTTTTCATGTAAATGTTTACGCACAGTTTAGAACATACAGGAAGCTCCAGAATGTATTAAATTATATGAATATACCAGTTGAAACATCTATTCATTACAATTAAATTGAATATTCGTACTTTAAATGCGATAATGTGATTCAGTATTGATATTTCGATATTATTTCAAAATAACCTTGGTTCGGACAGTTTGACCAAGGTTCGGACACTATTACATTTTCTATGTAACCATTTGTAAAGTTTTAAATGACCGCGGAAAAACTATGGAAATATGTAGAAATATTACATTATCACATATGACAACAACAAGTTGATTGTGACGTCATTTATTCTAACGAAGCATGCGGCAGTTGCTAGGAAAGAATGCTCTCAATAAATGACGAAGTACTTCGAGCAGTTTAACTAGGGATATTTTATTGTTCCTGGACTATTATCCATGTGTTTAGAGATATATAGAATCAGTTTCGTGAATAGTTTAAACCACTGACGCATGCCAGACAGGACATTAGGTTGTACTTTTTCGGTTAATCTAAAGCAATTCTGAAATATCTATGTAAATCGAGTAAAATACTTTATGTCCAATATTTTGATTTGCTGAAATTGACATTTTAAAGATTATTATTTATTATACCATCTTTCATAATATTCGAATCGGATCAGTGTCCAAGCTTCGGTCAGTTTGCCCTACTCTAACCTTTTATGTCTTTGGGTGAAATAGGTTAAATATCAGTTAAGTGAACCAATTTGATATTTCCTTTATTTTGCGATACACATGAGTTTGATATCAATAATAGAAAAGGGAAATGGTCTGCATTGTGATAAATACAAGCTCATAACAGTATATCACTATATCCACATAGAAACTTGGTTCATATGTGCTAATTATTATTATTATGAACACAACGCAAAAAGGTAAATAACGCCATTATTACGAGCTCGAATTATAGACACTCCGTTCCGCCGGTTGAGTAAAGCGTGAGAGGGATCAGACGCGAGAATATAAGGAGCGCGTAAGATTGCGCAGACAAAACTACGCTGAGTAGACAGAACGCTTATTGAGATTACCGGATCGGCACGCTGTGGTGGTAATTAATCGTGGATCGTTTTAATTACCTTCCGAGTGCTCCTTAAAGTTTATCATGTCATGTCATATATCAAATGAAAGATTTCTTCAAGTGCATTCCAAAACTACATAGTTATTCCACATGGGGTGATTAGTTTGAAAATTGCACACTCAACAGGAGTTGCTTCAGTAGTTCAAGAGGAACATCCTTGAAGTTTTTTTGATAGAAGGCTTCAGCTATAGATGATATTGTAGCTTCAGTATCCAACAGTGCCTGGCTCTTTATCCCGTTTACTGTGATTTCTATTACATTTGGCACCCAGTGGGCCTGGGCAACTCCCTAGTGCTCACCACACCCTGGGTACGTCGAACTGAGGTGCTTGCTCACTCGCAAAAGCTTGACTCGAGGACAAGTCACTTTGTGGAGAGGGTGTATGTGGCAGGGTGAAATGAAAATGTTCCTACTGGATTCCTATGGGGCTACTGGTCCCGGGTTCAATTCCCACTGGAGGTGATCTCATAATCACTTCTGTTACAGCTTAATGTAGTGTGCAGTCCAAGTTGACAATCATGAGAAGAGTAAAATCACTAGTTTGCTGTTTTTAAATCAAGATCCTTCCTGGCCCGACACCATCCACTCTGACCTGTGTTATGCACTACAATTGGCCGAAAAGAGTGCATTTGCCATATCACATAATCATTTGATCTACTTCTGTATATCAGAGCAGTTGAAATTGTGAAATCTTCAAAGCTGAACAAGATTATTATTCACCTTGGAGGTTTTAATTTACTGATGTCATATATGGGATCGATTGAATATATGGTGGGAGGCAGTGGGTTGGAAGAGTTATGGGCAACTTTCTTTATTCCAAACAGTGTAATTCATCTGATAAGTGGTCATGCATAGACCTGATCCCAAAGTGCCCATTTTCTTTCTTCATGTCATCATGTCTACTCTGTTAGAAACACCTGGTTGTATGGATGATTTAGATGTCACTCTGCTCAGAAATGTCCACCAATCCCTGCTGAGAACGTTCTACTGATACAGTCATAGATGACGAATGTGTTTAAAATCTCACACAGGTGAAAACTGCTGCCAATGCGAGTAGAACAGGCAAACTCTGGACTGCATATGTTAAGCAAGTATCAATTCTACTTTAACTCCGAGCTGAATGCACAGGAAATTGGAATTTAGTGATCAAACAAAATTTAGAAGAATCTAATGAGATTGTCGAAAGTATCTGGAGATATGACACTTGGCCATGGCATCAAGAATAGCACTTTTCTTAAAATGGGTCCATTCCATGCCATGCTGCATTCCAATATGTGATTAACACACACACACACTTGCGCTCGAGTAGCATGTCTAGAGATGCGAGAAACTATGAAACATATATTCTTGAACCGACGGAAAATGCACGAGGTTATTGCTAGAAAATCGGCGAATACAGATCAAGCAATTTCAGTTGGAAGCAGCATTAGCTATAACTGATCAAATATATTTATCCTCAAACCCGAGAAATACCTGAGGCTGACCAGTTCTATTTGGGGAAGAAAAGTCAAGAGAAAGCGGACAAGTTTATTAACATAAATATGGAATGAATACCGCCTTCGAGCGGCACTTATCACAATATATAATTAATATGAGTAAATATCGTAATATTTACCCATTTGAACTTGAACATTTCAATTTGTAGGTAATTGACAAATTTATTCCCCAAAGGTGAGGGTAAATTAGGGCCAAAATATTGGAACACTATACCCCACCCGCAGACAGCCTTAGGTAAAAACGGAATTGTTAAAATCAAGCCAACCTCCTCGAAAGTATCCAAAACAAGGTTATAAAACGCGATGGCATCTTATATTACCAAGAGTTTCCACTAATGTGGGCTATTCATTATAACAGTTAACCTGTGGGTTTAACTGCACTCTCCTTTCACAAAGCCTTTGAAAGGAATGTTCGAACACTTTATTAGGCACAATGTTCCACCCACAGTCCACAAACTTCCATGAATGTCTGCCAGTGTCTGCACGCGCACGGCTGTGCGCGAAATCAGTTCAGTACATGGAGATTCGCGGCCTGAAAACAAATAGCACACAGCAGGAAGAAGGTCCCGATATTGGAACTATATACATATATGTAATATATGATGAACTATTGCAATAATGACAAAGTAACGAAAACCGTCATTACATATTCACAGTTTTAATGAAAGGGTAGCCAGTTTACCCTCGGACTCCTAATATTAATAACAATAATATCATACCCAAACTAACGCTTTAAACCACGAACTCCTATTGCACATGCGAATAGGAACACGTGAGACAACAATAACAGTGAAATTTCGGACCCCTAATACAACAATACTATCATCCTACGACTAACGCTATAAACCCCGCACTCCTATTGCACATGCGAAAAGGAACACGTTACACAGCTATAACAACGGAATTTCACCCATTTTTGCACATGCGAAAAACAATTGAAACCACCGTTTCCTATACTAATTAACAAACTAAGCCCCTTTTCTTTTACTAGTGAGTTGGCATACCGATAGCAGCATTTTGTTTTGATTTACAACTGCAAACGTATGTATGTTTTAAAGGCATCAGAATTCCAGCGGCCTCTATGTCTGATTTTCGCGTCAGACCAGCCCTTCCAAGCTGCCGAACTGGCCGCGCCTATTCTAAAGCTATGCCCCTTGTATCGTGAGGAATCCAAACGGATGAATCTGAGAATATTCGTCAAAGTTTGATTGAATTTTGATCTCAAAATTGGACGAAAGTTTCGGTCACAAAAAAGCGGCCCAGTTGTCAGAGACCTTACCTTTAAGAATTCTCCTAGTGCTGTGGCAGGACAAATTTGATCAATTGAGCGTTCCAAAATAACAACTTTTGTTGTTTATACACGCCACGTTGTCGGAGAATGATACATCTTGCACCTGCAAAGAAGATACCAATCCCTGACTCTGCACTGTAAGCTCTCCAATACGGAAAAAAACATGAAAAGCTGTAAGGAACATTGCCCTGTACAATATTTGATCAAACGGTTTACTGATAACCGAGCTTATCGCTCTGATCATATTGGCCAAAATCTCTTCGGTGATGGGCAATCTATTTTCAACGCGACCTTGCAAGCGACTAGCTCCTTGCAGCAATTTTTGCACAACAAAAGTAGTTGACTGATCATTCATACCGCGGATTTTGTGTATGTAACCGAGGGCAGATATGTATGTTTTCATTGTTGCTGGGGATAATCCCCTATGAAACATATATGCCACGAAAAGCGACCAATCAGCAGCTGCTATCGGTAACTCAGGTTCTTTCTTTAAACACATTGTACAGAACTCCACAAATAGTTCCCATGCTCTAGCATACGTGGACTGACTATTAACACTGAGCGCTGCACCCAACAACGTGCCTATGTGAACTGAAAGTTGTCTGGAAGATGGGATGGAGGAATTTGCATTTTGGACTTGTCTGCCCAGGCTGCCTGGGCGAGGAATTTTGTGATCTGTAACCGAGAAAGCAGATCCGCTGACGTGTTGAAACGACCTGGAATATGTTCTGCTCTGAACTGGATATTGTATTCCATACATGTTAAAACAAAAATCCTAATGACGGACATAATCATGGGATCTTTTGATGATTGCTTGTTAATGATGTATACCAGGGCCATGTTGTCTGTGTGAAATACGATGCACCTATCCTTCAACTCAGTACTCCAAAGTTTTACGGCCAACATGATCGGAAAAAGTTCTAAGAGAGTGATGCTAAATGATTTCCATATCTCCAGCCAAATGCCAAAGGACCAATTTGATTTGAATACCACGCCAAAACCCGTGGATGCCGCGGCATCGGTAAACAAATGGAGGGAGGTATTGGATTGCCAAATTCGTTTTAGCAATATAGATTTTCCATTATGTTTGCTTATGAAATTCAACCATAACCTCAAGTCAGCTCTTGCTTCTTTGTTTAGTCGTATTCTATGATGAGACTTACGCACCCCGCAAGTCAAATCAAACAACCTACGCAAAAATGCTCTGCCTGGCACGATCACCTTTCAGGTAAAGTTTAAGTAACCTAGTAGTGATTGAAGCGAACTGAGTTTAACTTTCCTCTTCTTGCATACCACGAGGACGCTCTCCGTTGCCTTACACAGCTTATCCTCAGGAAGTCGTGCCTCCATTGACAAGCTATCTAGCTCTATACCTAGGAATTGTAAACATGTCGCCGGACCGAAAGTCTTATCCTGCGCCATAGGCACCCCGATATCCTCGCACAATTCCAAAAATGAATTCAGTTGTATCTGACAACTTTCACCATCCCTTGCAACTATCAGAAAATCATCCAAAATGTGGAGCATATTCTCGATACCTAGTTTCTGAGTAGCAATCCAATTCATGGCCGTACTGAATTTCTCAAAAATTTGACACGAAGAAGATCCCCCCATAGACAGGCACCTGTCATAGTAATATTCCCCATTCCACTTAAATCCCAGCAGGTGATAATCGTCGGGATGGTTGGGCATAATTCTAAACGCTGATTGTATATCTGTTTTTGCCATTTGACACCCCACGCCTAATTTTACAATAATGTCCGTAGCCTCATCTAACGAGGTATACTGAACCCTGCTCGCAACTTGAGGTATCCCATCATTAATTGAATTCCCCGCAGGGTAGGATAAGTTATGAATCATTCTGTATTGGCCTGGAACTTTCTTAGGACACAACCCTAATGGAGATAAGTGTAAGTCTTTTAAGGGGGCGTGTTTAAACGGTCCTGCTATCCTACCTGCTATCAATTCTTTATTCAGTTTTGTCTGAACAGCATGTGGGTCGTTTTTAGCACTTTGGAGAGTAGACTCAGAAGAAATTAACGGCCCCGGGCCCCCAGCATAGTCTAATTTGAAACCCTGTCTAAAACCCTGAACTAGGTAAGCCGCTAACTGGGGATCATAACCTTCTAGCCAGTCTTCCAATTTATCTGTGTTTATTGGAGTAGGGAGACATTTTAATACCAATTTTGATGCGTCCTTCCGCCAAGGTTTCCGAAATTGAAGTGACGACCAAGGTGCGATCGCACACACATGACGTCATGAAATTACGTCAGATCCCCTTAGAGCGTGACGATTCCCGCGTGAAGCGCAGCGCAGCGCAACGCATAGCCAAAACTAAATATTGTTTTCATCCCTGGTTCTCGCATAAAGAATTTTAAGATGTAAAATTGTATATATATATGTAAACATAGCCAAATCACAGTGAGTGGGGTTGAAGTGGAAGTAAATTCAACCATGCTATTCATGAGAGTCACATGTGTGATTCAAGTCAAGTCCAGAAATGAAATCATATCTCCTCCACGCCCTTGTATTTAAAAAAAATTCTCTGATAAAGGAAAACACAAATGGTATAATGGCAAATCTTTTCATATCACTGTGATTTCTGAGGATGAACTCCCGGGAGATGCACTCTTTGTCTATGATGGTGGTCACCTTCTCTGTTGTCTTTCCTGACCTGTGATGTTACATATGGTCAGATCAGTGACCGTTATATATTGCACATAATGAATAATTGTGGTCCAGAACCCATAGTAGTGTTTGATGGATATGATAATATCTCATGTGTAAACAGTTTTTTAGAGCATCAAGAGACATCTAATGTTTTCACATGCAGCTGGGTGTGACACAATCTGAACTCTCTAAAATCAAGGAAAGAAGAAAGCTCTAGCCCTCCTGTTGTACAATGCTCAAAACAGGGATTCTTTGGATATGTTCGATCAGCATGGAAGTTCCCAGGATGACATAACTTGTGTTTGAGAAACAATCCTCTTACAACTCTATATCTCTGGACAAACATCGATGCAAAAAGGATTTCAAATCGGTCCATAGAGCTAGATTATCATCCACTTTCAAATTGGAATCACTCCCTCCAACATCTTCCAGAACATACCTTACATAGACAGAAATGTAGCAAAAGCAGTGAAGTTGTAAAAGTTATGAAGATTATTTCTTGTGGATTCAAGACACGGATTGTGGGAACTAATGAACTTGTTTTAAAGCTAGGTTAGGGTGTTCAAGCTACTGGATGTCATGGAAACTGCTACAGTCTTTCATTTAAGTGACTTACTGTGAATACATGATATATGCAAGGATTAGTCATTATTACACTACATTTCCTTTCCACAATAATGAGTTGCACATTTGTGAAAAGAATAATAGCCTTTCTTTTGATACACTACATGCCATGATTGGCACAAATGTATTATACAAGTCGATAATCCAGCAAATCCCCGTCCAAAACGACCGCCATTTCGAAAATGCCACCAGCTGGAATATGCAACTATGGAATATATCAACTTTATAACTGAAACCTCCAAATGCACGAATGTATTTCTATATGTTTTAATCATCAATACATGTAATATGATTTTAATGTATCATCATTTAGGCATGGAAATTATGTTTTAAAATAAAAACTAAACTAATCACCCCATTTGGAAAAACTATGTAGTTTTGGAATGCACTTGAAGAAAGCTTTCATTTGATATATAACATGACATGATAAATTTAAAAATAAAAATAATTCATTAATTTACCAAACGCCAGCGGCCATCTTGGAAATGGCGGCCATTTTGAAAAAGCCACCAGCTAGAATTTGCAGAACTTTGTGCCATTGATATTAGGACACTATTTTTAAGGTATTCAGAAAAAAATCAGCTTTCTACTATTTTTTTCCAACTCATGTCTTATGGTCCTGGCCTACTGAATTGCGCTCGAACACGTGAGTCTACGGACTGTAATCAGACGGTTTGGCGTGGAGCCTACGACTGATATGAGTTCGTATCCCGGTAGATGCACTATTTTGCAATTTTTATTCCGTCGATTTTAATCAGACTGGCATTTTCCATAGACTTACAGGTTAATAAACGGTTGCAGGAATAATTTTCATAATTAAAATGTATGTAAAATGGTTATCAAATATATACCAAAAGATTGGAAATCACTTCAGCTACATACACATAATTACACATAGCTTTTCCCATAGACTTACATGTTAATTAAACTTTGCAAGAATAATTTTCATAATTTAAGTTTAAGTTAAATTGTTGTAAAATTTAACAAACATTTTTGAAATTATGTTAGTTGTGCATCTGTAATTTTGTTCATCTTTATGTTGATCACACATCAAATGACATCCGACTGAAGAACATATATACAAGTTCATGTACAAATGTCCCATTGGCCGCCATGTTAAATTATTGACATATGATGTATACCTATTTTAAGCTCATTTTATATTCTTTGGTAATAGATATGCTATTAAAATCTAAGAAACTTTATTTCATATAAGTGTTGTCGTTGGGATTCATTAGCAGCTCCGACTAAGTCGGAACTGCTATCAGTTTTTGTGCAGTTTCCGTCGCCGCCGCCTGTGCGTTTTGTATTCGCTATAACTTTTTTCCTACAAGGTTTTGAGAACTCATATACATAACTTCTTACTTATGCCCCTGGGGAATTTTTTTGACATGTTCATATTCAAGGTCAAAGGTCAAGGTCACGAGTTCTGAAATCGCTAAAAAAATCCTTGTAAACACGATAACTTGAAAAATGTTTGTACTATCAGGCTCTTATTTGGTGTACATCAACTATGGAGAAAGGCTAAGATTTGAAAAGGTTTTTGCTAACATCCTTCAAAGGTCAAGGTCAAGGTCACAGCGAGGGCACGACTTAAGCATGCTTTTGCGAAAATGTCTTATTTCAACTATTAACACTTTGAATCATTACATGATTGTTATACACAATTAAAAATTGACCACTGATTGTGTGACCTTGAATTTAAAAGGTCAAGGTCACAAAATATGGTCAAGGTCACCAGTTCTGAAATTACTAAATAACCTTTTCCCAAGAAGGTATTAACACCTCATATATATAGCTTCTTTCTTGTACACCTGGGGAAGTATTTTGACATGCTCACATTCAAGGTCAAAGGTCAAGGTCAAGGTCATGAGTTCTGAAATCACTACAAAAATCCTTGTAAACACGATAACTTCAACAACTTCTGTGCTATCAGGCCCTTACTTGGTATATATCGACTATGGAGAAAGACTGAGATTTGAAAACGTTTTTGCTAAAATCTGTCAAAGGTCAAGGTCACAGCAAGGTCACAACTTAAGTGTGCTATTGTGAATGTGCCTTATGTTAACAATGAACACTTTGAGTCATTGCCTGATTGTTATACACAATGAAAAGTAATCAATGATGGTGTGACCTTGAGGTCAAAGTTCAAGGTCATGAGATATTGGTTAAGGCCATGTTAATCTTTTGATCCAATTTTGAAATCAGAAATAGGTTTTAAGAACTAAGTTGTGAAAAGTGACCCCAGTGATGATTCAACTTGTTAGAATAACTTGAATAATGAACAAATTTTTGTCCAAAAAAATTCCCATTTTATTTATGTTGAGGAGAAGGCGGAACAGGGAAAGGCGGGACCCAAAGTTTCGGAGCTGCTCTGCTTTTGCGGTGTCCTGAAAACGCTTTTCTAGTATTTTTAATGCTATTGTCACATGCCACGACCAGAATATATGTTCAAGTTTATCCCCAAGCATATTATGATTATAGAAAACTGACATCTGAAATGAAGCATTTACATTACTTAACTCTGTTATTAACTATCTAAAATTGTGGGAAGTTCGACGATGAGTTAAACAAAATATTTTGATATCTGAAATATTTTCCTGACGCATATGGTATCCATGGACCCCAAGTGTAGTATTCATAGTTAAAACACATTTGTAAACATTATTTCAATCCAGCCCTGTGTTTTCTTCAATAGTATGCAGTAGTTTTTTTTAAAATGGACATCATCTAATGGCATATACATGGTTGCCTGTGTTTCATGTTAACGGAAATATATTTGTTACGATACGAGTATGATTGTACGAGCTCAAGGGTTATACACATTTCGTAAAAGCCTTATGATACACTTTCGAGTAAAGCCTATGGCAAGTTACAATGATGTCACGAACAACTGACGAAATTAGAGAGCTCGCAACAATGAATACTAGGCAAACGCGATATATTTATACATGCATTTTTCGTACTGAAAGTATTAACTAGGCGATTACTGCTATTTTATGAAACGACTGAAAGGTTTTGTTTGTAAGTATATTGAAATTAAGCCCATATAATGTTTGTTTGATATTGATTATTCTTTGAGAAGTTCGTCATTATGACGTTATGAGGACTTAACGTTACATTAACTACGTTTAGTGACGTAATGCGTACGCTAACTGCAAGGTCGTCACAACAGTGAAAACTTATGTTATGGTTAACATAATATAATGTGTTGCAAGGACGTAGGGAAATCTCATAACCAGAATAAAGATTTTACCCGACAGTTTGGTCTAGATTAACTGTTTATGGTGATATGATGGTTCATGTATATGATATGGGTAAAGTGTGCTGGGCATCATATAACAGGAATCTTCTTTTTTCCCATGATTATGGGTTTGTATTGATAAGCCATGGTGTTGATGATGTATATATACAGATTCTTAAAAGAATTCCACGAACGAGTTATAAATAATTTATGTTTTACCAGGAATGGCATTCCACTTTAGAAAAAAGCTCCCGTTATAATCTTAATCGAGCACTTAAATCTCTAAAAGCACCCGAATTATATTTGTCTAAACTTTCATTTAGTATAATAAAAACACGTTTGTCAAATGTTTAGAATGGGCTTGTTAGACCTAATGGTAAACAGAGGCAGAAAAATGTCCATTCCTAAACATGATAGATTATGTCTTTTATGTAATTCTTCAGTAGAAGACGAAGTCCATTTTACCTTTAAGTGTTCATTTTATGAAAATTTACACTGCAAATATATTCAAAAACGTTACTCATTGAAACCATCACTAATAGCATTTTACACGATAGTATCAACTCAAAATGAAACCATACTGCGTAATCTAGCTCCCTTTTAAACATGCATTTACTCGTCGCAACCAGCACTTACAATTGCTCATTATGTCCCCCGAACATTTTTTCTGGAGACATAATGTTTTCGCCTCCGTCCGTTACTCCGTCATTCCGTCATTCCGTCATTCCTTCATTCCGTTATTCCGTTATTCCGTCATTCCGTCATTCCGTTATTCCGAAATGCTTTCTTTTCTGGGCCATATCTCAAAAACCGTTCAATATTTTTTTCACGAAACTTGGTATGCGGTTAGACCTAGTGGTGGAGTGGTGCCTTTTGCTATTTTGGTTATTCTGAATTTTTAAAAAATTTTCTGGTTTCCATGGAAACAATTTGAACTTAGTGCAAATTGGGGGTAGTGACCTTTTCCGACCTCTATTTCAAAATCTATCTAGTATTTCTTTACGAAACTTGGTATGTGGTTAGACTTAATGGTGGAGTGGTGCCTTTTGCTATTTTGGTTATTCTTAATATTTTTTTTTTTCTGGTTGCCATGGAAACAATTTGAACTTAGTGCATATTGAGGGTAGGGACCTTTTATGGCCTCTATCTCCAAAACCGTTCAATATTTTTTCACCAAACTTGGTATTTGCTTAGACCTAGTGATAGAGTGGTGCCTTTTGCTACTTTGGCTATTCTGATTTTTTTTTTACTGGTTTCCATGGCAACAATTTCAACTTAGTGCATATTTGGGGTAAGGACGTTTTCTGGCCTCTATTTCAAAATCTATCAAGTATTTCTTTATGAAACTTGGTATGTGGTAAGACCTAGTGGTGCCTTTTGCTATTTTGGTTATTTTGAATTTTTATATTTTTTCTGGTTTCCATGGAAACAATTTGAACTTAGTGCATATTGGGGGTAGGGACCTTTTCCGGCCTCTATCTCCAAAACCGTTCAATATTTTTTCACCAAACTTGGTATTTGTTTAGACCTAGTGATAGAGTGGTGCCGTTTGCTACTTTGGCTATTCTGAATTTTTTATTTCTTGTTATTAATGCAGTATTGAACTTAGTGCTTAGCATAAGTGAAAAATAAGGGTAATATGACTAGGTTGGAGTGGGGGACATCACAGTGCATCACATGCACATATTTCTAGTTTCATAATGTGTATGTTTATTTATATTTATATTTATTCGATGTAACCTTGAATGTAACTATTGTATATGGGCCGGCGGCATTGTCTTGTCTTATCCATTTGATATTATTGAATTACCGAATTCTCAAGTAATGTACACAAAAGCAATTTTACCTATGATTGAATGTTTAAATGGGTGTTGCTTTCATAGTAATATAATCAAGGAATTATAATTTTCCGAAAATGGTGATTTAAGTATTTATTACGTGTTTCATGGTAGAAATAAAAATATTAATGTTAATTTTTTAATTATTTCATCTTCAATCAAGGTGGCACATCTGAAGAACCTTAAACATACGAGTTAATGTGAGTAAATGTGCTAAATATCGTCTGTAGTCAAAGTTTTAATAGGAATTGTTGATTCGATTGTTTTTTACAGTGTTATTCTTGTATTTTATGTTATTCTTGAAAATGGTTCTGCTTAAAACTTGCCCGAAATGATATTTGTCCAAAAGTTTTAAAGTCAAAACAAGTAATCCCAAACACGACTTCTCCTATCGTCGACAATCATATTACATATTATTAATTAACTATCAATGTTATGGTACGTATACGGCATTTACGGCCTAGACCATATGTTTTGACAACTGGGCCAATACGGGGAAACTGGGCCAATACGGGGCAACTGGGCCAATACGAGACAAACTGGGCCAATATGATTCTGAGCATGCGCAGTTGCACATTTGGTAAAAACCTGAAGCTATCGCTTCACAACTTTGACCCGTGCTATATGTTCACCAATCTTGTTTATAATTACTATTTAAATATGAATGAGATGTGTTGTGTTGTGCAAATAGAATGAAAAGAAGTTAATTAATAAAATTGTCATTAATTAAGTATTTCCGTATTGGCCGAGTTACAGGTCCTCGGTCCGTTGTATTGGCCCTCGACTTCGTCTCGGCCCAATACAACGGACCTCGGACCTGTAACTCGGCCAATACGGAAATACTTAATTAATAACATTATATTACAACCTGGAGTACATTTGTGTGAGGTTGTATAGATATGCAGCCCTGCGTTGCCTTACTACGTTTTAGTGACGTTATAAGTACGTTAACTGCAACGTTGTCAAAACATTGAAAAATTACGTCAGAATTTACGTAATAACTTAGTCGCAGCGACGTCGAGAAATCACGTTATCAGAATTAAGGCTTTACAAAGTGTTTGGCCTATTGTAACTGTTTATACGGATTCTTATGTGTATTTACAATATAACTATGAATATGTTTGATATTATTGGCTTACTTTTCTTGTTTTATATTCTGAGATATGGACGTTATTATGACGTTGTGAGGACGTAAGGCTCAACGTTACATTACCACGTTGAAGTGACGTGATAAGTACGTCAATACCAACGTCGTCACAACGTTGAGAAAATATGTTAGGGATTACGTAATAACTACGTCGCAGCGATGTTGAGAAACCACATAACCATAATAAGGGCTTTACAGACCGTTTGGTCTGTTGTAACTGTTTTTATAATGATTCATATGTGTATTTACAATATAACTGTGAATATGTTTGATATTATTTGCTTACTTTTCTTGTTTTGCATTCATATATATGGACGTTATTTGGATGTTATGAGGACGTAAGACTCAACGTTACATTACCACGTTGAAGTGACGTGATAAGTACGTCAATACAAACGTCGTCACAACGTTGACAAAAGACGTTAGCGATTACGTAATAACTATGTCACTGCGACGTCGAGAAATCACTTTACCAGAATAAAGGCTTTACAATGTGTTTGGCCTATTGTAACTGTTTATACGGATTATTATGTGTATTTACAGAATAAATGTGAATATTTATTTGACATTATTGACTAAATCTTCTTGTTTTATATTCTTATATATGGACGTTATTATGACGTTGTGAGGACGTGAGACTCAACGTTACATTACCACGTTGAAGTGACGTCATAAATATGTCAATACCAACGTCGTCACAACGTTGAGAAAATACATTAAGGATTACGTGATAACCATGCGCAGCGACGTCGAGAAATCACTTTACCAGAATAAGGGCTTTACAGACCGTTTGGTGTGTTGTTACTTTTTTATATTGATTCATATGTGTATTTTAAAGAATGAATTTGAACATATGTTTAATGTTATTGAATTATTTTGTGATGTTATATTGTGAGATAAGTATGTTATTATCACTTGGTGAGGACGTAAATCTCAACGTTTCATTTCTTCATTTTAGTGACGTGATAGGTACGTCACCTACAACGTCTTCACAACGTTAGTAATTTACGTTAGGTGTTACGTACTAAATACGTTGTACCAACGTCAATAAATTACGTTACCAAAATACGACCTTCCCACAACGTCAGGATTACGTTGTGTGTTAGCTGGGATTTTACATACAATTTAATTATGAAAATTATTCTTGCAACGGTTAATTAACCTGTAAGTTTATGGAAAATGCCAGAGTGGGGAAGAACTTTTGGTCCCTGGGTGTATAAGCAAAGCATATACATCATACGTCAATACTTTAACATAGCGTGCAATGGGATATTGGTACATGATACGTTGTTCAGTCGGATGTCATTTGATGAGTGATCAACATGAAGATGAACGAAATTACAGATGCACAGCTAACATATTTTCAAATATGTTTGTTAAATTTTTCAACAATTTGTCTTAAACTTAAATTATGAAAAATATTCTTGCAAAGGTTAATTAACATGTAAGTTTATGGGAAATGCCAGGATGGGGAAGAATTTTTGAACCCAGACTGTACTACATTGCCTTGGCGTAATTTAACGGACGGTGACTTTATTTCCATAGACTTGCATGCGAATTTAGTCTAGGATATATAATTTTCATAGATAGGATTTTTGTCCGATTATATTCACATTTATCAAGGTTGTGAGGAATCATCTTGGCTACAACCTCATAATTTATGTTTAATTTTCCTTTTCCATTATAGTCGAGCAAACAAAATAACGTTGTGATAACGTTGCGACAACATTGCAATTTGGTTGTGGCAACGTTGTAAATAAACGTTTTGACAACGTAAAAGTGTATTGTTGTGACAACGTTGTAAAATAACGTAAAGAAACCTACACACAACCTGGACACAATGTTGAGAATATACCTGTTCACAACTAGAATGCAACTTTCATTATTTATTAGCACCTGTATATCAGGTACTACCACAGGTAAAATAATGTGTAACCGTGAGGGTGGTACATACAGTGGCTCTCTGTCAGTCTAACTAGTTTAGATTTAAATAGTTTATGATAAATCAGTTAAACAAATATATTACAAATGTATTTCTTGTAAAAAAACCCATTTAAATTAAAAAAATCATGTGATACTTACTTTGCAGTTTTTCTCTTTTTATACCCCCGACCAACGGTTGGGGGTATATAGTTATACCGTCCGTCCGACTGTCCTTCCGTCCGAAGAAAATTTTTGTCCAATCGATTACAGAAAAACTATTCGTCTCATCCTTTTCAAATTTGGTACATGTCTTCTTCACCACTAGGAGAGGTGCAGTGCGAAGTTTAAACCGAATTGGTGAATTTTTGAATTTTTGGTGATTTTTTTTATTTTTTAACTTAGTCAAATTCTGAGCATTTTTTGTCCGATCGATTACAAAAAAACTATTCATCTCATTTTTTTTCAAATTTGGTAAATGTCTTCTTCACCACTATGAAAGGTGCAGTGCGAAGTTTAAAACGAATTGGTGAATTTTTGAATTTTTGGCGAATTTTTGTATTTTTTAACTTAGTCAAATTCTGAGCATTTTTTGTCCGATCGATTACAGAAACACTATTCATCTCATCCATTTCAAATTTGGCAGATGTCTCCTTCACCACTAGGAGAGGACAGTGCGAAGTTAAAACCGAATTGGTGAATTTTTAAATTTTTGACGAATTTTTTTATTTTTTAACTTAGTAAAATTCTGAGCATTTTTTGTCCGATCGATTACAGAAAAACTACCGGTATTCATCTCATCCTTTTCAAATTTGGCACATGTCTCCTTCACCACTAGGAGAGGTGCATTGCAAAATGTAACACGATTTGGTGAATTTTAAAATTTTTGGCAATTTTTTATATTCTTTTACTTTATCATAGCTAGAATGAATGAAGCTACTTCTGTATTGTGATTTGTTGACTTCATCATTTTCTTTTTCATGTAACTTTCATCAAAAGCTACTTCTGTGTTCTCGTTAATTTTACTATTTTATATTTCCACTGGTTATATTTTGGGAAAAGTTAAATTTTCTTTTCTTTCAGCCATAAACTGCTGTATATCTCTCACTGTGCCTTCAGGGGTGTGCTTCCATGTACCTGTTGTACCTGTTGTACCTCACTCGAATGAATCATTATGATGGACTAATTTCCAAAATAAAGTTGAAATCAGTGGTAATAGCAGTAGTGTATTATATTACCAATACCTTTTCAAGTTACTTTTATTCCTATTTTGACTTAAACCACCTTTTTCACATGAAGATCGAGACTTGTCCTACCATTTTCACAAACAGTTTAATCTTAGCAATTACATTTCAAAGCTTATCAATCCTTAGGTGTGCAGACACCTCTCTCTTTAAGTAAAATAAAAATGTCAAACTTAAACAGTCGGGGGTATTAGTGAGCCACGCTCACTTTTTTGCTTGTTTATCATTGAAAGGGAAATGCTTAATTGCTTCACTCATTGTCTCCTACACACTTCTGCAGTCAGGTATTGGGTGGGAAAGAAAATTTCCATCTGTAAATATAATATTTCGAAGAAATATAGATAAAAGCTTAATTAGGTCTTCAAGACATAGTCTGGAAGACGTATTGTTATTATGCGATTCCTTATTATTATTATTATTATTATTATTATTATTATTTCCACGATTTTTGTCCAGAGATTCCTGAACTAACGGCTGAAGCGATTTTAATGAAACTTTCAGGAATGGTAGAATTCAATGAGACTTAGAAATGTGTCGAACGGATTTTTGATTGCTTGATCCATTAAAGGTCCAGTTCGATTTAAAGTTTCAATTTTTAACATTGAAAAATTTTTTTAAATGCACCTAGAGACTTGGAACTTTTTTTAAAAGATGTACAATGACAATACGAGCAAAAAAGTAAATCATGGCGAATCTGTAGGTCACGTGGTTTAGCTGCCATTTTGATTTTTGTCACTTTTTAAAAGTGTCCGACCCCATGTACCTTTGACAATCTTCTTCTCTGAAGATACTTGCACCACAACTCTGACATTTATTGTGTATGTAGCTGAAGCATTGGTGAATAGAATTTGAATTTTGTAGAAGGGTAATCATAATACTTTTTGCACAATGACCTTTCAAAGTTGTCCATTTTGTCCCGCGGGACCTACTTCAAGGGGATATTAATCCAACTTCCCGATCTCACAATTACATGAAATTTTCAGGGTTACTAGATCAATATAGTGTCTTTAGGAATCAATAATAAAATCGCTCGCGAACAGTCATTTCCGGTCACAATTAAGGTTGAAACATGACAGAAAATCACGATTTCGAATTTTAACATGGGGAAAATTTTAAAAATTGACATAGAGACTTGAAACTTTTTTTTAAAGATGGGCAATGACAATGCAAGCAAAAAAGTCAATCATGGCGAATTCGTAGGTCACGTGGTTTTGGCACCATCTTAATTTTAAAATTAACTTTATGATTTTTTTAGGTTTTCTCAGTACATTATAAGATGTTACGAATGGAAGTTTTGACAGAACAATGTTTGTGACATTCCTCGATCAGACATGGAGCTGAGGGTCAAGCAGAAGTCTTGAAGACCTAAGTATTGACGCGTCAATCCTAGTTACCAATTGTTATTACATCTGCAGGGGTACAAATTGAATTCACTTCTAAAACAGTTGCGGCTAACTGTGAACAATTATTTGTTATTTGAAGTGATACCTGAGCAAGTCATAAATACTAATTAACTTATGACAGTTGCCGTGCAGATGGTCATATTCCCCAGCTCCTTTTTCCTTTAATTCTTTCATGGAAAATTTTGACCCGACCTCATGATTGACCAATTAAAAAGGGATCTTTCTCACTGTCTTTCACAGTTTCCTGTCTGAGCAATGCAAACTATTTCACCTTTAAAAGAAAGTTATTTTGTATCTGTTGTCACAATGACAGTGTTGCACTAACCCCTTCTAACTGCGTGAGCATGGTAATGTAATGAGCAACACTAATGTAAACTTTGCAAGTTTGTAAATCTTATGTATAAGGTCCTCAATCCTTTTACAGTATAACCTTTGTAATTCGAAGTTTAAGGGACTAGTAAACATATGTTTATAATCTAATTATCATTCAATGTAATATACGAATAATCAACGAGTTGCAAGGAATTACGAATTATCTGTCCTGAGTTAATTATTGTGATTAACTCTGAGCTTTAGCGACATAATAATTCACGAGGGACAGATAATTCATAATTCTGAGCACCGAGTTGGTTATTCTTTTTCTTACCCTAGATCATTTTAATGAATAAAAATCGAAAAACAAGACGTGAATTTACGATCTTTGATTAGAAATACGAATTGTACTCATACGCCATACATAAACTCTCTCACACCTTCAAGATGCGCTCATCTAAATAGTTAACAACTTGCCCTCTCTTTTCCAGAAAGATTCTTAAGTAACTGTTGAATTTTATTCCCAAAATGGTTTACTGATGTAGTACACAACTCATTTATATTGTAAACAATGTCGCGTAAGGAGAGAAAATTTGTGAAAACGTGAACTGATAATCGCTCTGTTGGAATGCAAGATAGGAGTGTAATTACGTCATCAAATGTCGTCATGGTTAATGACGTCACAAAGCAATGACGTCACGGCAGTGCAGTCGGCGACTCTTGCATGCTGCTTCGCCTTGCAAGTTTAGTACTGTAAATATGGTCTACGAAACATAGGTTGAAGATGATTTTATATTTAATATGTTTTAGTGACGTCTGACTTCAATTAGCACCCTCTGGAACCCTGTACAGAAGGGTTCCAGTGATAGTGATTTTGTACAGCGAGAGTAGCAGTGATAGTGATCGGAGATTACGGCACGTTAGTACATCGGTTGAAGAAAATATCTAAATCCATTGACATAAACAAATCATTACTTCCATGTAAGCATAGTTCAAGCATGTAGAGGCATCAGTGAATCCCTATATTGTTTCTAATGTTGGTAAGTTAAATATTGAGAAAGTTATCGGCAAGTTACTTTGGTAGCATTATGTTAAGCAGAGAAATATAGCCAGTATATGAATAATAATTGATTAAAAAAGCAATTGGAAATTAAGTCGTAATTGTTTAAGTTAGGTGATCATTTGGGGAAAGTCTTTAGTTGTTTACTTCAATACTTTTAGAGAATTTGTGAAAAATAGTTGATGAAGTGATCATGATCGTCTTACTGTACATGTTCTGTACATGTCTTCAGTGATCGTGGTTTTTGGTTGCAGTGATCGGAATTAGGGTCACAATTATATGCGTCAAGGGCTTCAAAATAATAAAAACAACTGACATTGAACTCCTGAATTCGATAGCAAAGGAAGCGAAAAAGTAGTTGATTCCTTGGAAAAGAACAATCATGAAGTACAATCTGTAAGGCAGCGTTTACACTACGACCGTTTTTTTGGATGCGATGCGTTAAAAATAATCGCACAAGAACGCAACACATTATTTTCAATGAGTTGTCATACACTACGTTCGTTTTTTTCATGCGTTGCGATGCGATGCGATGCGAAGAAAATAGAACGTGTTCTATTTTATTCGCATCGCATTGGAATTCCCTATATGACGTCATATTTTCATTATCTGAAAGGGGTATTCCAACCACGTGTAGGCAAAGAAGTCATAAACAATTAAGCCAACAGATATCTGTACATCAATACATACAAACATACATTCAGACCTGTATACCAAATACATACATACATACATACATACATACATACATACATACATACATACATACATACATACATACATGTGTGCATATATACATCGACACGTACATACTATAAGTTACCATGTGTCCACGAGTTTGATATGGAGATTTATCATGTGTCCGAGTTAAATATCAAACGAGAACGAAGTTCTGTACAGAAAGGTTCCAGTGATAGTGATTTTGTACAGCGAGAGTAGCAGTGATAGTGATCGGAGATTACGGCACGTTAGTACATCGGTTGAAGAAAATATCTAAATCCATTGACATAAACAAATCATTACTTCCATGTAAGCATAGTTCAAGCATGTAGAGGCATCAGTGAATCCCTATATTGTTTCTAATGTTGGTAAGTTAAATATTGAGAAAGTTATCGGCAAGTTACTTTGGTAGCATTATGTTAAGCAGAGAAATATAGCCAGTATATGAATAATAATTGATTAAAAAAGCAATTGGAAATTAAGTCGTAATTGTTTAAGTTAGGTGATCATTTCGGGAAAGTCTTTAGTTGTTTACTTCAATACTTTTAGAGAATTTGTGAAAAATAGTTGATGAAGTGATCATGATCGTCTTACTGTACATGTTCTGTACATGTCTTCAGTGATCGTGGTTTTTGGTTGCAGTGATCGGAATTAGGGTCACAATTATATGCGTCAAGGGCTTCAAAATAATAAAAACAACTGACATTGAACTCCTGAATTCGATAGCAAAGGAAGCGAAAAAGTAGTTGATTCCTTGGAAAAGAACAATCATGAAGTACAATCTGTAAGGCAGCGTTTACACTACGACCGTTTTTTTGGATGCGATGCGTTAAAAATAATCGCACAAGAACGCAACACATTATTTTCAATGAGTTGTCATACACTACGTTCGTTTTTTTCATGCGTTGCGATGCGATGCGATGCGAAGAAAATAGAACGTGTTCTATTTTATTCGCATCGCATTGGAATTCCCTATATGACGTCATATTTTCATTATCTGAAAGGGGTATTCCAACCACGTGTAGGCAAAGAAGTCATAAACAATTAAGCCAACAGATATCTGTACATCAATACATACAAACATACATTCAGACCTGTATACATACATACATACATACATACATACATACATACATACATACATACATACATACATACATACATACATACATACATACATACATACATACATGTGTGCATATATACATCGACACGTACATACTATAAGTTACCATGTGTCCACGAGTTTGATATGGAGATTTATCATGTGTCCGAGTTAAATATCAAACGAGAACGAAGTTCGAGTTTGATATTTAACTCGGACACATGATAAATCTCCATATCAAACTCGTGGACACATGGTAACGTATTTATCTCGACGAGCACCCTCAGTAAATGCCTTAAATCTTGAGTTAAAGAAACAGAGAATCAAAATGGCGACAGAACATGCCAGTGTAACTTTTTTATTACTCTACTTACAAATTTGTTATTGATGTCAGTGTATTCAGCACAAAAAGTTTGGTCTAGTACCGTGCAACGGTTCTAGACAGAAAGCACGGAATTTTACAAATTAATCACAACAGTAGCTGAAACGGGAATTTCTCATATCCGTTGCAACGGTCACGTGACCTTGCATACACATTCCACCTTAGAGACGTTCGAGAGAGGACAGGTTGGCGTAACGAAACTGTTTATCAACACCTAGACAGTCTACTTGTTAAAGTGAACTTGGAGATTGTTAATAGTACACCGGTAGAGTAGTGGCAGGTGTAGCAGTTGCAGTGTTTTGCCAATGAATTTTCAACAAGGTATTCCATGCTGACCCCTATAATCAACACCTCAAGGCCGCCGCTAGGAAGTGTAATGGCGGACTTCGGGACCGGGCGAGAAAGCATGACGTTTTGAAACGCTGGCATCAAAGTCGAGCTAGTACAAGATGGGGGCAGATCGAGCAAGTGGATTTACAGAAAGTATTCTCTGGATGGCTTTACCAATGTGCTCTTTCTCAGAATCATCTACTCGCTGATAAACGGAGAGAGATGAAACGCGCTTGTGCCAAGTAACAGCTGCACCGAATTGACACTTCGATGGAGACTTCAAGTAACGATGCCTGATGCTCTCAAGGGAATTTACAGTGTAAAGTGACGTCTGACATTCAAGGTAAAAACTGACAGAACGCCATTCAATCTCGCTTCATTAAAATCCTCGAAACTTTCATTCTCACTCATTTTTTTAATAAAGGATTCTTTCAACAGACGTGCACTTTGATCGTTTGCCTTGACCGTGCTTTGAGAATGTATTTCCCCCCGTTTTTCATTAATTTACTCCGTACTATGAGATGCGAAATGCTTCATTCACTGTAAACATTCGTTTGATCTAGCGCTAGCAAACAAGGGAGATAACTCTTGAAGGTATATTGTTGCTAGGGGCGCGCGTGATCCAGTTTAACATAGTAAAATATACCTACGGCACGTGACCGGTTTTGACCAATGGGTAACCGACATTGCTGTGCAAGTCGAGATAAATGCATTTGTACATACATAAATGAGGTTCTATACATAAAACCTGTACATACACCCATTGTACATGCACTTACAGTAATTACATACACATGTACATACATTATAACATATGGACCTAAAAAAATCGCACTTATGATATTCGCATTAAAATCGCATGCAAAATGCGTCAATGCAATGCGATTTATTCGGACATAGTGTAAACCCTGCCTAACCATATATCACAAACATATAACATGAAAGTGCATTTAAGAAGCAACACCATAACAAGCTGCCATTTGTACTAAAACCATCCTAGTGCTATCACCATTTTGCCATCCTGTTAACCAATTTACTACTATTGAATATCAACACCGCTTCTATTTCAGATTTGTCTATTTGACGTTTGTGTGGCACAATATTCAACTCCAAGCTGCTTATAATTAGCATACCGTCAAACACTTACCAACAACACAACAAAACTAAACTAAAGAATTGCCTATTGAATGAAATATTTCCCACATTAGTGTCCAAAACGATCTACAACAATTTATTCACAAGTCAATATTTTAAACGCTTAAATTGTGTATTACCCAAATCAGTTGCAATTATCAAACCTTTATAATGCGTTTAAGTGTAGCAAATTTCATTTTGGTAAATGTGGTAATAATAATGCGATGTTTATTCTGGGCATGCTGAGAAGAAAGGACATTTATTATGATTTTGACAACATAACCAGTTGACATGATTGTTGCTGAAATATTGAAAGTTATAAGAAACATTATTAACAGTTCTACCGATCAACCTTTCTTATATATATTGTCAATTTGACGTGATACATTTATCTTAATGATAATTTTGGTCGATTAAAAACTTGATGTCATCTTAGATTTTTCAGGGTTTCATGGCACATTGTCTGTGAAGGAAGATTTAGGTATCTTTATAGTCAGTATCTTAAATTTGGTTCTATGGAATTGTATACTAGTTTACCCATTACAGAACAATATCCACACCCTGCAGTAGCTTCCATGATGCCTAACTGGAAATTGATTACAAATTCCTCTTTTGAAATTCAATTAATCATCGATTCTGATGCTCAAGTTGGAAGTATTTACTAATTTCGTACAGAAAATCACAATCACTGCACATTTATCCAAACCACGATCACTGATCTGTACTGATCACGATCACTGCAAGGTATGTACAGTATAATATTTTAATAATAAGTTTTCACAGAATTAGCACATATCCCCCAAAATTTTACAACGTGGTTTCTGTAGTCTAAAGTTCGTGTTAATTTTATAATTTGGTCGATATGGTGCATAGTATTTGCAAACATATTTAAAAAATGTTTTATTGTGACGACCCCGACTAATAAACCACATGACAACAAACATATGCATCAGCAAAAGGTTTAAGTAAATACACTTATGAATGGGCCAAAGATTCAGCTTGCCATCAGTCATAATCATATACTGTGTATTACCCATATGTTGCTCTACAGCTGCATTTTGTACACACTTACAGCAAATATCCTCGCTAATCCGATCACTATCACTGCATCTCTCGCTGTACAAAATCACTATCACTGGAACCCTGCAGTACAGGGTTCCAGGGGGTGATTAGGTATGCTCGAAATTGTTCAATTATGTGTTTTAACTTGAACAGGAGAGCTAAGCAATTCATGAATGAGGGCAAAGTAGTTCTGATAACCAATCAAAATGCAAGTTATATTTAGAAAAACTGTAATTCCCATGACCATTATGAAAACTTTAAGACCCCGCATATCTGTGCCCGCTTGGGTAAGAATTTGCTTATTTACACCACACACAAAAAACAAGCTCAGATGCAAGGTTTATAAATTTGTATCGGACATATGTGATGTTTGTAACAAGGATGAGCGGAACATGGGGATAATCGTAAAATAACATATAACCCGTCTGGCCTCTAACACCAAAGGATTGTGACTGTAATACCAGATGTCTACTTCTCGGTAGGACCTACGGACGGACAGCTCAGATAGGAAGTTTAATTGTTGCTCTCTTTTCTGTTGATTCAGTGATCACTCTTAGATTTTACTACCCTGTCCGTCATTCTTGTGATAATGCTTGTTAAGTGACTCTGAATTGGAAGACTTCATCTCAATAAGTGTCACTACAATTACTAGAAGCACATTCAGTTCTCTGATCTAAAAATACTAAAGGTTTTTTCCCCTTTAACCCTTTAGTTGCGTATATATATTTTACCCATTTTAGCCCCTGTGGCGGAATTTACAGGCTCGCAGCACGCAGCAGTAGTTTGGCATAGGCACTAATTAAGCTCTGCTGGTGGAATTACCAGGCGGCGATTCCGTTACCGTGATGTCGTTTTGTCTTAGAGCATACCAAACACATCCTTGTGATGTTTTTTTCTTTCCGACAGCCTGAATCTTTGTCGGAAAGTGACGTCCATGAAGACGAGTGACACTCTCGTCGCTCGTGCTCGGCCGACCAAGAGGACGTCTGCACAGCGATGGAACTTGTTCCCTGTCAGCAAATGTTACCATATGGTGCGCCAAAGCCTTCCTGTATTCCCGTCTTGTCTTTAGAGGTTTATCTTGGCTATATTCTTTATAAATGATATAAGAGTTCAACAAGGCAACGTTGAGAACGTGAAACCAAACCCGTTTCCACCACTTCAGGGTCTTCACTCGGAACGGCGTGTACGACAACATCTGGTCGGCCCGATCAACACCTCCCATGTACTTGTTGTACGATGTTACAATGCACGGCTTGAGAACTGGTTCCACTGTTGCCCGGTTCTTCTTCCCTGTTTGTTCAAGTTGTGTATCTTCAACAGTAGACATGAGAAGGACTGATTTTCTATCTTCGTAGCGAACAACGAGTGGGTCATGGTTGTGAGAAACTGTCATGTCCCCTTGCTTCGGTTTCTTTTAAGGCTTCTTGACAGTATCAGGAAGGCCCTTTTGATTGGCTCTCAATGTCCCCGTGGCACCGATTCCCCATTCCCACAAGTTTATGTACAGATTTGTGGACGAATAATAATATTAATAAATAATTTGTGTCCATAAAGATGTGATGCCCCTGTCCAACGTTGTTGTTCACCAATTCCATGACTACATCATAAGTTTTGCCACCTTCAGAAACCTGTTCATTCGTTTTTCCAGTGTAGAGTTTGAACTTGCAAACGTATCCGTTGTGCGAGTCACACAACATGAAAGCCTTTATCCCATACTTCTTAGGCTTGTCGGGAAGATAAACTTTGAAAGATAAGTTACCTTTCCAGGGCACCATGCCCTCGTCAACTGAAATGTTTTGATGCGGTTTATACACTCTTGAAAAACGGTGAACTATCCGGTTATACAAGTGTCAAGTTTATTTATTGGTGAAAAGTTCTTGGTGTTACGGCCCGGCATCTTCTTGTTGTCAGACAAATGTAGGTAGGTTATAAGAAGCCAAAACCTGTCTTGGGGCATGCACTTGGAGAAGAAAAGCGTTGACGTAACATCACTTGTTGACCAGTACTCAGCAAAGTTTCTCTGCACAACTAATGACACCGCTATTGTCATGGCTACAAATACCTTCATCTCTTCTACATTTGTGTCATGCCACTGTTGCATTCTTGAACAGGGTCTTAGAATTTTGTCCTCCGTTGCTTGTTTGAAATATCTATTGGTTTCCGTTGCCATATCCTGATAGTCATCTTCATGTATAAACAAATTGAAAAAGTCAATAGGTTGAGGGTTATCAGGAAGTTCTATGAATTGGCGCAACCCAGTTTGACCAGTGAAAGGCAAATTTACACGTGGCCGCGGACCATCCACCCACTCATCAAACGTCTGTGAATTATCTTGATAATATTGAGGTATGTCGGCAAACTCCTCCTCAAAACCACTAAAGTCTTCTTCGGTGGAATTACCGGCGGCTAGATTGTTTCTGGCAATCTCTGTCTCTATATCACTCAGACCATCTGTGTCACCATGTTCACTATCTATGACAGTGTCCCGATCATATGCATCATCACTGTCTAAACCACTGCTACCATCACTGTCATCAGTTGACTCCATATCAGAGGCTTCATCAGCATGGATCTCGTTGATGAAGTCATCGTCGCTTGAAACGGCTTCAAAGCTGCGTGTCCTAGTATGCATCGCCCTAGGCCGTCGTAGCAGGGCCCTGCGTCCACGTCCACGCAGCATTTTTCTTCAACCTGTAAATGATTGAAAATGCATTAGATGTATGCAAGATATAACATGTGATTAGAGACAATAAACATACAGAGATAATGAATGTGAGCTTCATGGACGTTCATTTGCCATTTTCAGAAACTCCTGGAGCATCTTGGACGACTGCGCCGCAAGCGCTGACGGCGCGGACGGCTTCTGACATTGCACCGATTTTGCCGACGCATATGTCAAACGGACCATTTTCTGATTTCCTTGGGGATGTGCAGCATTGGCCGCGAGGCCTGGAAAATATACTACTACGTCAGGGAAGCTCAGGTTGCCAGTTGCCGAATGACTTCTCTTTTCGAGAAGCAGAACATCCACGGAGCAGTCTCTCAAGGCGGAGCCGGGACCCATGGGAACATACTCCCATGCTCTCCGGGAATTCCCGTACCCGTCTTCCGAGGCGGACTTTGGACAGGACAGGTTTCCCATGTTCTCTTTTGAGAACGAGAGGCTCCAAGGAACAATCCTGTGGGACAAACCCCGGATTCTATAGGGAATGGGTTCCCATGCCCTCTCGACATATATAGCAGAAACCTTGCTACGTCGGAATGTCACGAACCTTACCGTATATTACTGTGAATAAGGCAACCCTGTGTATAAGACGACCCGCTTTCTCAGACCTCTAAAATCAGGTAAAAACCATGTATCTCATGTATAAGGCGACCCCCTTCTAGCAATTGTGGAAACAGGTCGACATGCCATGATGGGAAAACATGTTGGTAAGATTTGGTAACGGTAATTTGATACCGGTAATTTTTTAAGTAACATGACATAAATGTTTTGTTATAATCGTTTGTTTTTTAAATAAATTGTTTTAAATGTACCAAAATAAAAATACATATGTTTTCTTACGGTGTTTGTTCTTATTTTTTAATGATATGTCATTTTCTTGTCAGTTCAAGCAAGATTAGCAACACTACAGTCAATAATCTATCATAAATATTCGCCATGTTATAACATCTAAACAAAGCCGATACTCCATACACAGATTTAGAAGTTGCTTCAGTGTTTATAAGATTAAAATGGTGTGAAGAGCTTTGATAACCAAGCTTGATTGCGCATGCCCGAAGCCAAGCAAGATTTAATGTCTAGATTTCTATCGTAGTGTTGTAAATATTTGTCCCTTCTTATAAACAAAGTTGAACTAGTTGTATTTAATACTGCAGAATGCTTTGGAAAAGTTGGTAATGTTTGATAGCTGAAGTCAAGCCATTATTTTTCATTCCAACTCTGGTTCGGGGGGGGGGGGGGGGCCAAAAGCGGGGGGTCCGCGCACCCCCCTGTAGATATTTATGGTTGTTGGTCTGTCCCGGAGATAACGGACAACGCCCATTTTCATGGGAATTTTTTCCCGAATGTCATGGCGAATCCCGTCAGAAATTCACCTGCTCACGAAAAAACTAATACCTAAAAAAGTAATTGCGATACAAAAAAACTTTGGTAATGAAAGTGGTGAGGAATCAAATTCTCCATCTGCTCAGTTCAGTCCTCTACACTTATAAATAATTGTTCAAATCTTATTGAATGAAACGTGTTTTATTCAATAATGTAAAAAATAAAATAATAAATTCAATTCCAATGGTTTGGAAGGGTGCGCCCTCGCATTTGAATTTTAGAAATGCAAACCTTTCGCAAATGGCATCACTAACAAATATGTTCAAACATTTTAAGCTCATCAGGCCTGAAAGGCCCGATGGGCTTATGGCATGGCATGGTGTCCGGCGTCCGTCCGTCCGTCCGTCCATCCGTCCGTCCATCCTTCCGTCCATCCGTAAACTTTTTTCGCATTTTTAGCTCATCAGGCCTGAAAGGCCCGATGGGCTTATGGCATGGCATGGCGTCCGGCGTCCGTCTGTCCGTCCGTCCGTCCATCCGTCTGTAAACTTTTCGCTTTTTAGACTTCTTCTCCAAAACCAATGACTCTAGAGAGCTGAAATTTTATGTGCAGACTCCTTGGCCAATGGGGATTCTAAATTGTAGATTTCGTGACCCCGTGACCCCAAATGGGGTCACAGGGGTCACATCCTTAAACACCTATTTTCATCTTCTTCTCCAGTTCCAAAAGGTATAGAGAGCTGAAAAGTTGTGTGCAGACTCCTTGGCCAATGGTGATTCTAAATTGTAGATTTCGTGACCCTGTGATCCCAAATGGGGTCACAGGGGTCACATCCTTAAAATCCTATTTTAATCTTCTTCTCCAGTTCCAAAATGTCTAGAGAGCTGAATAGTTGTGTGCAGATTCCTTGGCCAATGGGGATTCTAAATTGTAGATATGGTGACCCTGTGACCCCAAATGGGGTCACAGGGGTCAACTCCTTAAAAACCTATTTTCATCTTCTTCTCCAGTTCCAAAATGTCTAGAGAGCTGAAAAGTTGTGTGCAGACTCCTTAGCCAATGGGGATTCTAAATTGTAGATTCGTGACCCCGTGACCCCAAATGGGGTCAGAGGTCACATCCTTAAAAATCTATTTTCATCTTCTTCTCCAGTTCCAAAAGGTCTAGAGAGCTGAACAGTTGTGTGAAGACTCCTTGGCCAATGGGGATTCTAAATTGTAGATTTCATGACCCAGTGACCCCAAATGGGGTCACAGAGGTCACATCCTTAAAAACCTATTATCATCTTCTTCTCCAGTTCCAAAAGGTCTAGAGAGCTGAAAAGTTGTGTGCAGACTCCTGGGCCAATGGGGATTCTAAATTGTAGATTTCATGACCCCATGACCCCAAATGGGGTCACAGGGGTCACACCCTTAAAAAAAATTTAATCTTCTTCTCCGGTTCCAAAAGGTCTAGAGAGCTGAACAGTTGGGTGAAGACTCCTTGGTCAATGGGATTCTAAATTTTAGATCTCGTGACCCCGTGACCCCAAATGGGGTCATAGGGGTCACATCGTTATAAACCTTTTATCATCTTCTTCTCCAGCTCAAAAAGGTCTAGAGAGCTGAAAAGTTGTGTGCCAACTCCTTGGCCAATGGGGATTCTAAATTGTAGATTTTGTGACCCTATGACCCGAATCTAGGTCACGGGTCATGACCCAAAAACCTATTTTCATCCTTATCTCATGTATGTAAAGCTCTAGAAAGGTGAACTGTTAATTGTGTAGAGACTCTTTGGTCAAAGGTGATTTTTAATTGTAGGATTGGTGACCCTGTGACTTCAAATACGGGTCACAGGGGTCATGATCTAAAAGCCTATCTTGTTACCAATGTATTACTTGAGATAACTTAGATATTCAACCTTAGATAATAAATCAATGAAATCCTGATGAGCTATACAGAGCCCATGGCTCTATTTTTAGAAAGTCAAATATTTTCCGGAGAAAATATTCCCATGAAAAGGCTTTTCCCCGAGCGGCGGGTCCCGTACTCAAGTGTATTTTCGTTTTTATGTTAACAAAACTGGAAACAAAATTCCGTCATGACAGTTGTTCATTGTTTATAAAGCTCTATATTTGCGTATCAAAAGAACAGTATTTAAGTTATATTTTATCATACTTCTTCACTTTTGCGTACATCAATATTGCGGCGCTTCGCGCATGCATAGTTCTTCCCAAAAATATTTGCATTATATATGGAATTAAAGACAATCTTTTCCTCTTTACACTGATGTAAAAATTATAAAAATCGTACTTGCGGTTCAAAAGTTATGAAGTGCGAAACTTATACCTTTTGGTGTGGCGCTCCGCGCATGCAAATCTCTTACCGAAAGCATGCGCATTATACATGGAATTAAAGACAATGTTTTCCTCTTTACAATGATGTAAATATTATAAAAATCGGACTTGCGGTTCAAAAGTTATAAAACATGTAATGATGATATATGCTAAGAGTGCCACTTATTCAAAGCCGAATATCACCTTCTGCGCGGCACTTGGCGCATCACAAGTGATTGCCGAAAATACACGTATTTTATATGGAATTGAAGAAAATTCTTTTATCTATATAGTGATAACAAAATTATGAAAATATCCCAAGTAGTTTCTTAGAAATAGAGCGCCGCGGCATGTTGGGGTAACTGCGCCACATGTTTCAAAGATAAAAAGTGCGAAAATCACCTATCTCTCGGCGATTGCTGTATTTTCAGTTTTGTTAGCGCAATTGCAATTCTTTCCTCTTTATTTTGATATAAAAAAAATTGAAAACAACCAATTGGTTCATATGATACGAAGTGCGAGAGAAAGGCAGCTTATCGCAATATCTTCCCGTAATTAGAGGCTATCTGCCCATGTGGCGGGACGCGAGACAGATAAGCATGTACGGGCCTATCTCACCCCGGGCCACTGCAGACACTTAGGCGTTAATTAGCCCCCGGGGGGATTAGGCGTCGGAGCGAAGCCCGAAAAAATTGGCCTAATGTAAAGCTAATTATCGATGCGTTACGAGTCAACAATGCACATGCAAATTGGTGTGAATTTTGCTGGACATTCCGACCAGACATTGATCAAAGTTTCATTCTCATGAAGCGACTCACGGACACAATCAACTCGTAGCAAACTGGCGAGACAGCCGTGAATTATTCTAAGTCTCGTATCCGGGATCCGTAATGAGGCATTCGCTTACAGCCCGCCCGGATAATTCCAAGACCCACAATTTAAGGTTTAAGGAGAGATGGGACCCAGAAATTGAACTCGCTTACGGCAACATTTTGCGACAACAATTTATTGTTGTGAATAAGTCTCAAAATATATGGATTACGTTGTTTTGGGCATGGGCTTATCTGTACATTAACGGGAAGCGCTTAAATTTACAGTAACGCCTTTATAACGGTCAATTTACGACATGCCGCAGTGCGTTACCGTCACCTATATTTTGTGGTAAATATGTTACTACGTGAATTAATCGAATTACATGCATATCTCAAGTTAGTGACGAATTTAAATAGCCTGGTATAATCAAATGATAGATATTTTTTCACTGTGCACTCTAAGATTGATAATATGTTCAATACTGATTACACGGTAGGCCGTCAAAGTTACACTTGAAATCATCAAAACTGCCGTGACGTCAGGTTTTTACGTTTATGTAGATAATTTAAAAAATTACTTTAAAGTGGTGAAAAACGTTCGGTGACCGCATATTATTATGTCCCCCGAAAATTTTTTCGGGAGACATAATGTTTTCGCCTACGTTATTCCGTTATTCCGAAATGCTTTCTTTTCCGGGCCATATCTAAAAAAACGTTCAATATTTTTTCACGAAACTTGGTATGTGGTTAGACCTAGTGGTGGAGTGGTGCCTTTTGCTATTTTGGTTTTTCTGAATTTTTTATTTTTTCTGGTTTCCATGGAAACAATTTAAACTTAGTGCATATTGGGGGTAGGGACCTTTTCCAGCCTCTATCTCCAAAACCGTTCAATATTTGTTCACCAATCTTTGTATTTGCTTAGACCTAGTGATAGAGTGGTGCCTTTTGCTACTTTTGCTATTCTGAATTTTTTATTTCTCGTTATTAATGCAGTAATGAAAAAATAAGGGTAATATGACTAGGTTGGATTGAAAGTTGGAGCGGGGGACATCACAGTGCATCACATGCACATATTTCTAGTTATTTCTGAATTCTTTCGTTCAGTTAACTGCGCACATCATATTAAAGTTTTAGCAATATCTAAAATATTTGTGTTAGTGACAAATCCTGTTGAACATGCGAAACACGATGATAATAATGCCGTTTTTTATTAAAAAGTGCTGAATTGAACTTTGTTTCTCTTTCCAGTGACATTAATTTTCAAAATATAGATTTGCTATACATCCCCGTATGTCATTGAAATGTATCTGAAAGGATTCTGAGTTTATTCGTTGAAAGCGAGCGCTTAATTTAAATACACCAACTCCGTCAAAAATGACGTAATTTGCCGACGGGTGTATTCTTATTAATGCCGATAACTCTTTAAATCATTCGGTGACCCCCTAATTTTCTTACATTTTTGGATAAAAGACATAATAAACTTGCTATTTTGAAAAAGTGAACGAATTCTAAAATATTTGATTTCATCGTCCCATCTCTCCTTAATGTGATTCAGGGGCAGGGACATTCATTTCACATGTGGATTTCATTGAATGCAGAGTGAGTTAGAGAGACCAGTTCACTACATTTGTCTTGCGACAAACAGAATGGTTCGAGATACATAGTGTGAAAAAAAATGTAATGCGTTTTCAAAAATATGCAGAAGGTGCATATGGAAATTTGTTGTTATCTATGGTCACACAAACCAGTGCCTAATGACAAAAGTAAAAGGGGGGCTAAATGCTGGGGTGTGTCACATTACAAAGAGAACAAAGAAACGGCGGCAATTTGCAGTGAAAACTAAAAACAACGACAATATGAACAATTATTAGCTCATCAGGCCTCACAGGCCATAACCTAAAAGCCTATTTTCATCTTCTTCTCCAGAACGAAAAGACCTAGAAGACTGAAATGTTGTGTACAGACTCTTTAGCCAATGGAGATTCTAAATTGTAGATTTGGTGACCCTGTGGCCCCAAATAAGGGCCTCACAGGCCATGACCTAAAATTCTATTTTCTTCTTCTTCTCCAGAACGAAAAGACCTAGGAGGCTGTCATGTTGTGTAATGAGTCTTTAACCAATGGAGATTCTAAATTGTAGATTTGGTGACCCTGTGGTGCCAAATAAGGGCCTCACAGGCCATTACCTAAAATCCTGTTTTCATCAGTTTCTCCTGAACAAAAAGACCTAGAAGGCTGTAATATTGTGTGCAAACTCTTTAGCCAATAGGGATTCTAACTTGTAAATTTGGTGATCCTGTGCCCCCAAATATTGGCCACAGCCTAAAAAAAACCTTTGATATTGAATTTTGAACTGGTATTTTATGGCACTTCAATCAATTTTTCCCTAATAAAATACCTGAGGGAGAGTCATCTCATCTTTTAGATATGTGAGTCCTAACTTGGGTTTGAGAAATGCAGAAATTGAGAAAAAAAATAACTTTGCAGTTAATCTTATTCAGTAGGAATGTGAAATATATGTTGAAGTTCAAGCTTAAGTCTCCATGCATTATGGACATGTTTGTCAAATTGATGTAATCAATGTGAAATGAGAAGTATTGAATAGCCTATGAACTGAATATTGTGGATATTATAAAAAAACGCCCTTACAGGTAAAAACATAAAAATCTATTTTCATCTTCTTCTCCAGAACAAACTAGAAGGAATATTGCGTTCAGAATTAATGTTTAGATGTTTGGATGAAAAGGCTAAGAACCAATAAAATTGTGCAAAGATTATTAAGCCAAGGTGATTCTAAATTGTACTATGTACCATGAGATTCATCACATTGCCTGTTCTCTCTAAGCCTTATACAGTTAGATCAGTGATGCCAGTGTTTTGTGCAAGGCAGAGGCTATTACATAATTTGACTGTAAAAGCACAGCTGGCTTGTAACCAGAGCCAAGGGGTCAGCATATTGCATAATCTCCTGTGTGTTGACCTTGGTGAGTGCTCTTTCTCACTTTCAAGACGAAGATTTGTCAGGGCTAGGGATTATGCATTATATTGAGACAATATGTCTCTGTCTTCATCATCAAACAATATAAACCCTGATGAGCTACAGAGCCCATGGCTCTATTTTTATTTAAATGTGATGCACATAACACAAAGTCTACCACCAACTTTGAACACATATATGAATTGTCTTACCGTTATAGTCTTTTAACAGCGTTCCACATTCCACAAAACTTCTAAAACAAAACGCTGCAAGCTGGCAGAAAATGGCGTGGGAGAGAATTTATACTCGAGCCACTCACTGACCCAGTTTCCCAGAACTTAGAATTACACCAATGAAAATCTGTCAAGATGATGGGCTTGAAAATCCTTAATTCATATGTTTATAATATATGTGTTATTATAATATATATCCTTTCTTCAAAGTTCATTTTGAATACGTGAACAAATAAGATGAATGTTGCATAACGTTGTCACAATGTTGGCCTTACGTAGATCCTGACGTCGGCACAACGTCCATTTGTAGACTCCCAAACAGGTTGCTACAACGTGATGTTCTACGTAATTACAATGTTGTGTTGACATTGTGTTGACGTTGTAATGATGTCAGGTTTTACCTTGTCCTAACGTAGATCTTGACGTCGTCACAATGTCATTCTGTAGACTCCCAGAAAGTAGGGGTGACTATTGACCCAAAGAGACTATTGCAACTTACTATTGCAATAGCGATAGACTATTTTAACTCACTATTGCAATAGTTTTTTTTTTACAATACACAATAATCAGCTAGATTTCTTATAGGTATTAGTAGAAATGTTTAATTAATGTAAGGATTATGGAACCAAAATCAGTAAAGAAATCATAAATGAAAAGACAAGACTTTTTGTCATTTTGCTATTTCCTATCTCTAGTTCTTCCCTTTTGACATTCTAGAATGAAAATTAAATCTCATTACGACGTTGTGAGGACGCTGTAACGACGTCTATTTTTACGTTGTCGTAACGCAGTTCCTGACGTCGTCACAACGTCATTTTGTAGACTCCCAGAAAGGTTGCTACAACGTGGTTTTCCAACCTACTTGCAATGTTGTCAGGACGTTGGAATGACGTCTTTGTTTACGTCGTCTTAACGTTGATTTCTGACGTCGTCATAACGTCATTCTGAAGACTCCCATGCAAACAGGTTTTTTCTGCCTACATACGATGTTGCGAAGACGTGGAAATAACGTCTTTTTCTACGTTTCTTACGTAGATTTCAGAAGTAGCCAAGACATCATTTTGTTGTCTCCCAAATTCATTACAACGTTCTGAGAACGTTGCAATAATATGACATGTATTTTTAAAACACAAAGATAACAGACAGATGAAGCTTTGATTATACTTTTTAATTTGATTCAATTTAAAAAGCTAGCCTTTTCTCCGATTAGCTTGTTTCCCTGCCCATTAACTTGTTTCCATGCCCAAAAGCTTGTTTTCTTGTCCATTAGCTTTTTTCCTTGTCAGATGCTGATCTCTGCAAACAAATAATACACATTTATAGACTTTGAATTTATTACAAAGTAGTCAGGGAAATTAGTTCTTTTTGTATCAACCATTTTGATGTAAGTAGGCAATTTTTATGATAATGCTTTATTTCTTATACATAAATACACAAAACAATATTTGTGCATACAGTTACGACATTTAAGGAGCTTTTACATTGTATGCACTTTTGCAATAATTAAATGTATGGTGTTACATCATTGCAACAATGAAAAACTTACATCGCTAACGTTAATAATAAAACAGTACGATTTTATTAAACAATTTGATTAAAATAAATATTACAGAAAGGTATGATCATGTTAACTATGACAACAATAGTAGCTACAATAAACAAATAGTTACCTGTTGAAATCTAGGCCCGCCATGTTCAGATGGAGCATGTTTAAAGGGGGTATATAGCGGTCATTGCGTCCGTCCTTCCATCCGTCCGTCTGTCCTTCCGTCCGGTCAATTTTCTCAAAAACAGTCAAAGGTACATCAACCAAACTTTGTACAGTTGTTAACCATGTTCTTCCGATCGCGCACAGACAATTTTCAATTTTCTGAGATTTAAATTTGTTGTCGTTTCCATGGAAACGTCACTTTTTGGACTTAGTTTTATTGTGTTCAATGGGGACAAGTTTTCTCGGAAACTGTTCAAACTAGGTGAATGAAATTTTTATTGTGAGTACTCATGACCATACACTTTATCGAGTTCGAAAACCAGTTCCGAAATATTATTTTTTACGGAGTTATGGCCCTTGAATCCGAAATTTAACTTAGAACCATGAGAACTGTGATGCTCCAATGGGTACAAGTTTTCTCGGAAACTATTACACCTAGGTGAATGAAATTTACTATGGCGGTAGTCCAGATGATACTCTTCATCGAGTTCGGAAACCAGTTCCAAAATATTATTTTTTACAGAGTTATGGCCCTTGAATCCCAATTTGAACTTAGTATCAAAAAAACTATGATGCTCCAATGGGGACAAATTTTCTCGGAAACTATTACATCTAGGTGAATGAAATTTAATATGGAGGTAGTCCAGATGATACTCTTCATCGAGTTCGAAAACCAGTTCCGAAATATTATTTTTTACGGAGTTATGGCCCTTGAATCAGAAATTGAACTTTGTACCAAAAGAGCTGGGATGCTCCAATTGGGACAAGTTTTCTCATCAACTATTACATCTAGGTGAATGAAATTTTACATGTAGGTAGTCAAGATGATACTCTTTGTCGAGTTCACAGTCAAGTTCCGAAATATTATTTTTTACGGAGTTATGAAGCCCTTGAATCTGTAATTGAACTTGGTACAAATTACCGGTGTGATGCTCTCATGGGAAAGATTAAGTTACCTGAAAAATATTACATCTGGGTGAATGAAATTTTGTAATAACAGTCAGTTCCTTAAATTATTTTGGACAATATTATGATGCTTGAAGCTGTTTTTTAAACAAAGTAACCTTTACATGTATAATTCTCAATGGACGGATAGCGTATGGCGGGGGTATGTGAGCCATGCTCACTTTTTTCTTGTTGGTTATGCAGGCTTCTGCAAAATAAGTCAGCATGCCGCATAATTTAATGTTCATAAAGGAATACAAGCAATTACAATCTCTCTGTCTCTGTCTCTGTCTCTCTGTGTCTCTCTCTGTGTGTGTGTCTCTCTCTCTGTGTCTCTCTCTCTCTCTCTCTCTCTCTCTCTCTCTCTCTCTCTCTCTCTCTCTCTCTCTCTCTCTCTCTCTCTCTCTCTCTCTCTCTCTCTCTCTCTCTCTCTCTCTCTCTCTCTCTCTCTCTCTCTCTCTCTCTCTCTCTCTCTCTCTAACTTCTTGAGTATTAATAGTGACAGTGGTTATTCAAACAATACCATTTAACTACTCAGTAAATCTAAAAATGGGAGAAATGGGTGAGAATGCTTACCTTGTAAGCCTGACACTGTTCTTGGTAGAATTAAACAGTACTTTTCAAGACAATGTCCAGCGTGGAGGCAGCCTATCTGTAGCGCAGTCTGTTATGGCACGACAGGAAATATCAGATTCAAACACCTGCAAGCAAGCTGCGCTAGGCGATATTCCCACAGTAATTTTAAACTGACCAATATTTGACCGCATGTTTGAGGCATGCACTAGTCTAACATCCAGACCCCTTAAATTTAAAGAGCCGAGGAAACTCTAAAATGAGGCAAGTCTATACAGAGCTCACTTTAATGAACACATTTCAGAGGATCCTTTTTATTTTATTTTATTCAAATTTGAAATTTAAACAAAAATTCATTTCAGAGGCTAAATGTCACACTACATAGCCACCATGAAATCGGTATACTTCTATACTTGCTAAAATGAAATTAATGAACGGATCAGTTTGAAAATCGTGTTACGATAACAACAATGTATATCTATATTCAGTTAGATTGTATCACATAATGCAGTCATGTGAAAGGTGTTTCAGAAATAAAACCCCAAAGGAGTTGCATAATACATTAGTGAGTTTGAAGTTACAGTAATGTTGATTTTCATATAGAATTACGCATTTTGTATGAATAATTGTTTAGTATATAAGAGAGACTCCATTGTTTTATATATCTTCAAATTATATTCTTTTACTGCAACTAAAAGTATATTTGAGAACCCAAGCAAGTCACCATATCAAGTTTTTTAAACATGAGTAGACGTGATTGAAAGGACACAATTTATGAAAATAATATCTACATCTTCTCAAGATACCAAAATATAACCATGCCAGTATGGCTACAGTCATTCAGTAATGCTGCAACTCGATTTGAAATCAACAACTTCATGATAAATATTCCATTATAATTGACTGTATTCAAATCAAAATTCAAAGGGATACTATTTTCAAGCTATTGCTTCACTTTATTATCCCATTGACTTGATACTCATTTTAAATTCATTGGTAATGGATGTGCTATACAAATCTTAGAAACTTTATATATATTATATATATTCCTGATCTATGGACCCCAAAGGTATCTGAAATCTGGCCTAGCGAAATATACCATAGAAAACCAACGCATCTCGTATCATTCACATTGACATTGAGTGTAGTATTTATTATATAGTAAAAACACATTTTGTAAACATTATTTCAATCCTGCCCTGTGTTGTCTTCTATAGTGGGCAGTTGATTTTTTTTAATGCACAACATTTAATCATATATACAGCTGCGTATCGAAAGTTTGTTCACCTACTTGTGTATTTAGTGTATCATTGTATCAAGAACTAGACCGATCATTTTGCATTTTTGCATTATAAGAAGGCAAAAGAGTGTTCCATCACATAATTTGATTTGATGTATCATAGCAAACAGTTACAGTTTTGACAGCTCTTTGAAGTGACCAGGGCTCAATCTTTTCATAACTACAGTTTTTATTTTCTTCTGTGAAATATCTGGGTCTAACATACATCATATATTTGCTATTAAACGTATTCAATGTATTTGTGATGATTTTGTTCTTATTTAGTCAATATGAAAACTTTTATTCGAAAATTAATGAAATTTGAATTTTCAAAAATTTACTTCTTCTGTCTTTTTCATTATGCCAAATTTCATAAACATGCACCACTGCCGTGACGATCTCAGAATACTTCTAAATATGATGGTTTTACACGTGGATATATGATGATAAATAAAGATTCTATTGTTTTAATTTTATTCACGTCACAATGAACGTCAATTTACATGATGTTACATGCACTCAGTTACAACAGCAACACTCTATATAATTAGAAAGTCCCTGGTTACACATGTACTGTAGGTGAAAAATTTTTAGGAACGCAGGACAGGGTTGCTTATATATCTTTCGTGTTAATGAAAATACATTTGTAATGATACGATTATGATTGTAGTGGCCAAGCGAGTGCGAAAGTTATACACATTTGCAAAAGTTTCGTAAAAGTCTTGTGATAAATTTTCGAGTGTAATATATTCGTTATTACCCGTTCCATTGACGAACCGACGAAATCCGGGAGCTCGCACTGAAACAATGATAACTAGGCAAACGTGATATTTGTACATGCATTTGCTCGTATTTAATTATTAACTAGGTTATAGAGAATACTATCGGATTTCCAGTTTACTACTATTTTTATGAAACGTGTGAAAGATTTCATCTGTTTGTATCGAACAAGTATGTTGAAAAGAAACCCATATAATATAAGTTATTCTGAGATAAGTTTCATGTTTTACGTTTCCTTAACTACGTTTAGTGACGTAATGCGTATATGTTAACTACAAGGCCATCACAACATTGAAAACATACATTATGATTAACGTAATAATTGTGTCGCAGCGACGTCGAGAAATCTCATTACCAGAATAAAGATTTTATATGACCGTTAATGTTTATGCTGATTCCTGTGTGTATATCCGTTTGATGTTATTGAATTACCTTTCGTCTCAGGAATTCTCAAGTTATGTATCTTGTGCACAAATAGTAGCAATAAAAATAATAATGGTAAATTTTTTAATTGCTTCATCTTCAATTAAGGTGGTACATCTAAAGACGCTTAAACATGCGAGTTAATTTGAGTAAGTGTGCAAAATGTAGTCTGTAGTCAAAGTTTTAATAGGAATTGTTTATTTGATGATAATTTACATTATGATTCTTGTATTTTACGTTATTCTTAAAAGTGGTTCTGCATAAAACATGTCCGAAATGATACTAGTCTAAAAGTGTTAAATCAAACAAATAATCCAAAACACGACTTCTATCGGCGACAATCATATTGTGACATGTTCTTTACAACCTGGAATACATTTTTATTAGTATCGACAGTAATGTATTATATATGTAAGGTGGCATTTGTGTTGCCACTCAAGATATAAATTGAATCACTCACAAAGTGTACACTCTGAAGCAAGTATTTCACGGGAAATACTCTCAAGATAGAAACGAGAATGAGATATATTTATATACATGTATTCTGAGATAAGTACGTTATTGTGATGTTGTGAGGATGTGCGGTCCTACTTTTAGATATTCTCATTTGATGTTAATGAGATACTGTTGGTTAAATATTTTTTAAAAATAAAGACACACAGACTTTTAAAATGAAATCTTCAAGGCATGGATATTATAGTTTTCTGTGTTGTATGTATCGAGATATGTATCGTTTCGTGGCCCTAATATCGAGATACGTATCGTATCGTGACACTCCTTCATGGTTGCACCCCTACTACTTTGCATTACTACGTTTTAGTGACGTTATAAGTACCGTATTTCCTCTAATACAACCCGGGCCTCTAATAGAACCCGGGCCTCCAATACAACCCGGGGGTAAGGGGTACTGAGATAAATAGAACCTGGGTCTCTATATTAGAATCCGGCCTTTACCTAACAACTGAATACTCTGTGTTGCAATATTAAATAGTTATACACTCATTTTGAGGGAAAATATTGGTGTGACCGTGTGAGATTCAACTTAAACAGGTCCATGATAACAAATATCCGTCTTGTTCAGTTAATTCTCCTTTTACGATAAGTCACTCAAGAAGATTATAAACTTAAATTCACGTCTGAAATTTTTTTACCTGGCCTCCAATACAAACCTGGCCTCTAATAGAATATGACCACGTTGAAGTGACGTGATAAGTACGTCAATACCAATGTCGTCACAACGTTGAGAACTTACATTTCAGTTTATGTAATAACTAGGTCGCAGCAACGTTGAGAAATCACATTACCAGAATAAAGGTTTTACACACCGTTTGGCTTATCGTAAGATTTTATACCAATTCTTATGTGTATTTACAGAATAACTGTGAATATGTATTTGATATAATTGACTTACTTTTCTTGTTTTATATTCTGAGATATTAACGTTATTATGACATTGTGAGGACGTAAGGCTCAACGTTACATGACCACGCTGAAGTGACATGATAAGTACGTCAATACCAATGTCATCACAACGCTGAGAAATTACGTTAGGGTTTATGTAATTACTACGTCGCAGCGACGTTGAAAAATCACATTACCAGAATAAAGGTCTTTACACACCATTTGGTCTGTTGTAACATTTTATATTGATTCTTATGTATATTTACAGAATAACTTTGGATATATATATTGGATATAATTGACTTACTTTTCTGTTTTTATATTCTGAGATATGGACGTTATTATGATGTTGTGAGGACGTAAGGATCATCGTTACATGACAACGTTGAAGTGATGTGATAAGTACGTCAATACCAACGTCGTCACAACGTTGAGAAATTACCTTTTGGTTTATGTAATTACTACGTCGCAGCGACGTTGAGAAATCACATTACCAGAATAAGGTCTTTACAGACCGTTTGGTCTCTTGTAACTTTTAATATTGATTCGTTGTGTATTGAAAGAATGAATTTGAACATATGTATGATGTCATTGAAACACTTTTGTGATGTTATAATCTGAGATAAGTACGTTTATATGACGTTGTTTGGACGTTAATCTCAACGTTTCATTTCTACGTTTTAGTGACGATATAGGTAGGTCATCTACAACGTTGTCACAACGTTGGTAATTTACGTTTGGTTTTACGTACTAAATACGTTGTAACAACGTCAAGAAATTACATTACCAAAATACGACCTTCCCACAACGTCGGGATTGCGTCGTGTGTTAGCTGGGCGAAGGCTAATTCCGCTCGGTACAGGCTGACTTAACAAAATGATGTTTTTAGACTGAATTATATCACAAATTGTTTATTTGTATTTTCAGTGCAATCTATTTAAAAGTTCATACATAAATTACTATTCTTTTGAATACGAGCATGTGCAGACTTAAGGAAACAAAATACTTTAAAGTGACGATACTTCTTTAAAAACCCAATTGTAACAATGTTGCAATTATTGATATTCTCCAGTATAGGTACTTTGTCAACTTTTCCATTTGATATAATTTATATTTCTTATATATAACAATTGTATCCATGCGACAAATTCGTGTTATGTTTTGGAACAAATACTGTCATTTGAAACCCTATTATCATTATATATTTTTGTTAATGAACAAAATAAGTTGTAGGTTGTGTAAAACCTTTATTCTGGTAATGTGATTTCTCAACGTCGCTGCGACGTAGTAATTACATAAACCGAAACGTAATTTCTCAACGTTGTGACGACGTTGGTATTGACGTACTTATCACATCACTTCAACGTTGTCATGTAACCTTGATCCTTACGTCCTCACAACGTCATAATAACGTCCATATCTCAGAATATAAAAACAGAAAAGTAAGTCAATTATATCCAACATATATATCCACAGTTATTCTTTCAATATACATAAGAATCAATATAAAAAGTTACAACAGACCAAACGGTTATTTGTGTGGAATTGTATTCTCCATGTTATGCAAGTAATCTATTAATTTCTACACGTCTTTTCTTGTGTTGATAACCCATAATGGAGTAAATGTTAATCATAAAACTTCAAATTCATTGTTTTGCAATTGTATATTCAAATCTTCACAAAGAATATCTCTGCTACCTGCTTTTGAACCGATCCAGATCCCATTTAGAGGTTGTACATTCGTCAGACATGTACACACTATCATGTGCTTTGTTGGCTGGCGCGGGTTTAAAAAATGTATCAATTCTTTCGACGATGAACGTTTCTTTTTGACCACAGAAATGTTTTGTACTTTTTTGTCGTTCAAAAATTAGGAACAAAAATGTGTACTCAATTGAGTACACTGCGTATAGGTAGCTACGCCCATGCATTCCTCAGTTCACTTGAATAAAATGAAAAATATTTTGCATTTCCAGATGCTGACAGGATTCCTTGTCGAAACTGTGGCCGAAAATTCATTGCTCGTTCACTGGTAGGTTGAAAGCATGAAACTGGTTTGCCAACTTGTAACCCTCATACCTACTCAACCTTCTTGCACATCTCTCTCATAAGATTTTAACCTGTGAAAGTTTGAATCTGTAGACATGGTGTATTAATAAGTCTGATAATAGTACTAATATGATCTTTTTAAAATTAGAGGTTTCGTTATATACTGTTTTTTACCTGTCCGCCGATCTGACCTTCATCTGTTTGATGTAAGAAAAACTTACCTTGGCCATAACGTTTTAGCTCGTCAGGACTATAAGGCAGGATGGGCTTATCATGGGCTGTCATCCGTAATCCGGGGTCTGTCTTCTGATGTCCATCCACATTTGAAATTTTCCACTTGACCTCCAGAACTGCTGCACCCCTAAAGCTCAATTTTGTGGGGTGGTATTTATGGTCTTGGGGATCAGAGATAGTTCATTTTGGTACTGACCCCCAGCGCTCCACTCAGCAAATATGGATGTCGCAGGCATTATGTCTAAAAGTTTTAAATGTCTTCTTCGAAACCCATTGGTTATAGGCAGCTGAAATTTTCAGAATAAGAACTCTGTTACATGGAGACTATGTTTTTTTCGTTTGTTTTTTAATCCCCCTTGAACTACTGTAGTCCTATAGCATTTTGCGGATTGAAATGTTTGTGCAACGTTGAAAATAAACATATTCACAATTTACAATAAATAAGAGTGGCCCTAAAACTGAGCCTTGGAGTACACCAGCAAACAAACTGTTATTGTCGGATATAGAACCATTAATTACAACTTCTATTCTCTAGATAACTCTCAAACCACTTTAGAAGATTATGCCAATGCCATGTAAAAGTTCTCCACAATCAGCAAAATGTGTTGTTTTTATAAAAAAACATCTTCTCAAGTTTAAGAAATAAAAGCCAAGGCAAAATGTGTTTTCTTAATAAATTACAACTTCTCATTTAACAGGCCTTGTCTTGAAAAGCACATGCTTTCCGCTGTTCTGTTTTGATAAGTAAATACCCTTGAGCTACAGTTTTTAGGCTAAAAGTACCTTGAGTCAAACTGAAAATTATGCTAAGTGGGCTAAACGATACTTTGACTTAAACTGAAAATTATGCTAAGTGGAACATCCCATATAAATATTTTAGGTTTTCCTGGCCGCAGGGCTAATAAATTGCCAGGTGTGACATAACACACAGAAGATACGCTTCTGTGACAACAGTATCCTTTTTCAGTTTGTTTGGCGGCGTTTTATAAAGCTGTATACATATCAATAATTTATCAGGGGATTTAAAAAATTTAAAGTTGAGTATTTGTCAAATTAGAATACCTTTTAAAGTTCAGGTGAAATATATTATTATGTCCCCCGCAAAGCTTTGCGAGAAACATAATGTTTTCGCCTCTGTCCGTGATACCGTCGTTTCGTGTTTCCGAAATGCTTTCGTTTCCGGGCCATATTTAAAAAACGTTCAATATTTTTTATGAAACTTGGTATGTGGTTAAACCTAGTAGTGGAGTGCCGCCTTTTGCTACTTATTCTGATTTTTAGCTCATCAGGCCTGAAAGGCCCAATGGGCTTAAAGGTGCATCCATTGAGTTTAATACAATTTTATTTGTCTTAAATACGTTCCAACTCAATATATGTGCTGTTTACAGTGCAAATAAATTATCTCAGCTTGTATATTCATCCCAAATCGCCAAATATATCATAATTACTAGTTTCCAATTAAAATCGAGTAACATCATTATACATGTGCAGAAACCAAAAGTGCATATCCTATTTACATGCACAGTAGTTATTTGACCTATTCAACATCATCAACCCAAATTTGTTACTTTGTCTGGTTTAAATAAGATTCCCAAATTACGTTTGACTCATTGACGCGCGCCACACGCGATGCATTGTCCGGTTTTCGATCAGAAATCAACACTTTTACCTTCACATCGTCAATATACTCAGTCGAGTATTATCAAAATGGTACTTTTCGGTAACATTTGGTACTTCTCGATAAAGTAAGACCATTTATAACGTTTGGCATATTTGACCCCCAACAACACAATGGATGTACCTGTAAGGCATGGCATGGCGTCCGGCGTCCATCCGTCCGTCTGTAAACTTTTCGCTTTTTCGACTTCTTCTCCAGAACCAATGACTCCACAGAGCTGAAATTTTATGTGCAGACTCCTTGGCAAATGGGGATTCTAAATTGTAGATTTCGTGACCCCGTGACCACAAATGGGGTCACAGGGGTCACATCCTTAAAAACTTATTTTTATCTTCTTCTCCAATTCCAAAAGGTCAAGAGAGCTGTAAAGGTATGTGCAGACTCCTTGGGTAATGAGGATTCTAAATTGTAGATTTTGTGACCCCATGACCCCAAATGGGGCCACAGGGGTCACAGCCTTAAAAAACTATTTTCATCTTCTTCTCCAGGTCCAAAAGGTCTGGAGAGCTGAACACTTGTGTGCAGACTCTTTGGGTAATGGGGATTTTTAATTGTATTTTCGTTACTCCATGATCCCAAATGAGATCACAAAATCTATTTTCATCTTCTTCTCCAGTTCTAAAAGGTCTGGACCCCGTTTCACAAAAAATCTTAAATCTACGTCTAAGTGTAATATTTACGTGCAACTAAAATTTACGTTTACGAGTAGCGAATGTCCGTTTCACAAAACCTCACGTAGTTTCAATACGAAACTACGTTTATCGTAGTTTACGTGTGGAACTCTCCTGTTCGAAAAGTCGAAAAAGTCCCAGCAACGTTTATTTCCGCTTCACCCGGTAGAGACAAGAAACCCGTCAAAGATGCCCAACGCTTCAGTCGGATCAGCAAGAGATTCTGTCAAAATGACGAGGAAAGTTGTGCAAGATCATCAAATTCATCAACAGGCACATACTTGGCTCCAGCTAACCCGATAACAGCGCGGTACCGGTTGCAACTCGGCTGTACAGTCTAAAACTATGCAGGTCTGTGTTGTTGGTTCACGAATTACTTCAATTAGAATACTGTAGTCTACATAATATTCATAGATATGAGACATCATCTTGGCTACAGTCATAATTTCTACATAATTTCTGTCTAATTTTCCCTTTTTTATCCAACAAATAATAACAATTTGATCAATACATGTCTATCTATTTGTATAAAACAATTATCATATAATGTACGCATGTAAGGAAATATGATGCCATGTTCTTCCGAAAATTTAATTATTTCGTCAAGCTGAAATTATTTCAAATCAACCTGTAAGGTTTTACATTGATCCAACCAGAACTGATGTCATGAACATTATTTTTATCGATACATCAATTAACATGTCAGTAAGTATATATATGTAAATAATGTCAAGGTAATAATATACATAGCACATATATTCTCAAAACACTCATGGTGTGTATGTTTCTTTGGATATATAATCTATTTTCAACAGATGGGTGGCATAGAGACATGAATAACCAACAATAAAAACTATTGATATTACAACACTTCAATGAAATATATCATTTTCATGGCTAGAAATTAACACTAGTCCCTTGGATTGAGGCTATTAAATATTACCTTGGGCTAACAAAGTTGGATACTGTGGACCCAATGGACCTGTAGCACATGTTAATTATAGACCCTGCAGCCTACCAACTAAATTAATTAATATCGTTTATAACTTTTATATTCCTCATGTATATCCCTCGTTTTTTAATCAATAGATTCATGAAAATGCAATTCTACTTAGATTATAAATGAGAACCTATAAAGATAATGACATGGTGGAAAATTGCAAAGATAATGTTCTTACAATTAATATGTAAGTAAGATAAACTAATTATTTTCCTGTTGGACACTGGTGTATTTCAGTGTGTATACAATATGGCTTGATTTATTGCTTTGTTACTTGCACTGGTGCAACCTAAATTTTCAATGTGCAACCTCATTATCAATGTAACTTTAAAATACCCAAGATAAATTTTTAAAAAACTTTGCTATAAAAATAAAATCATAAAATTATAAGAGGTATCAATACAATGCCTTGATTTTTTAAAAATGATGAATTCATGACCAAAAATTTATAGTTATGTAAGAAAGCAGTGAGTATAATGATTATACAAATCAAATGCATCATATTTCTTTCAATTAAAATAGAACGCAAGCAGTGCAACTTGACTTTGGTTGCTGCAACTAGGTCTAAAGCTCAAGATGCACCTTAAAATTGATCCCTGATATTACAGTGAATATTGAGAATTTAAGTCCCATCTCTAATGTATAATTATAGCATTACAATACAATCAATGTTCAATCAATCAATCAATTGTTAATTGTGATATATTTGAAGGATGTTAAAAATAATAATTATCTTTTCCAGATGTGAATGTGGACCATATGAACAATTGAAATTTTCATCCATGCCTCCTGCAAATTTGCCCTCATTGTTTCAATAAGGTAAAAAATCAATATATATTTAATGAATAAATAAATTAAATGCAATTTCTAATTTCCAATTCTATACATTTTTATTATATAATCTGAAATGAAATACTCAGTTCTATCAATGAAATAAACTCTATATAGAGTATAAGAGTTGATTAATCGGAGTGTATACTCTGGATTATCGACAATGTCTTCTGAGTGGTCATAAACTTTATCAACATTTGTGTGATGTCATTGGTACAGTGGTATGACGTCATAGTGTCAGCTTGCGAAGGTTGTATGTTTACTATTGAAATCTCTCACGTTCGACATACACAACACAACATATGATATAATAAAAAGAATATCTTTTTCCTTAACAAATACCATGTTTATCTCATCTTGTGAGTCAATTTTTAGCTCACCTGGCCTCATTTATTTGATAATCTGTTATCTTTTGTGTAGCTCAGTGATTTATTTACATAGATTATTGGTATCTGCAAGTTTTAAGTCACTTTTACTGTCCATCTGTCCATTTATCCATCCATTAACTTCTATTTTTTTTTTACTTCTCCAAAACCAGTGACTAGAGAGCTGAAATTTTATGTGCAGACTACTTGGCCAATGGGGATTCTAAATTCTAAAAAAATATGAGTCACAGGGGTCATGACCTAAAAAAAAACTATTTTCATCTCCTTCTGTAGACTAATGAGCAAGTAATTAATGGACAAAACCAGAATGCCAGGTTCCTTATCAGAGTTTGAACTTCACTTTCTTGTGATATGTGTTCATATGCTACTGTGATCAAATTTATGCCCAGCTGATTCTGAAACTATACAGCCTTACATTGTTGATGTCAAACTATTCTTGTTTTGTTTCAGATCAACTACTCTTGAGTGAACAGTTTTCAATGAGACAACTGGAGAAAGAAGGAGATTGTGGTTATGATCCATCCTACATCAGAGACCAATGTGTCTTAGAGACTTTCATGGAGACAAACCAGAAAACTTTAGTTTGGCCTTTAGTCATGTCAGTCCCTAAACATGCTCATGCAGTTCCCCAGATATATTTTTAATCAGTGACACTTTATCAAGATGTTTTGAACTCATTGAACTAATATGATCTATATAATCTTATTACAAACAATATTATAATACACTTAAAAACACAAATCCAGCTAAAAATATACAGTCTAACAGGCACCATCAGTATCCCTCACCGGGACTTCGCGCGTGCTTGCGTAAACACGTGTAAGAACAGTTTACTGCTACGAGCACGTATATATATAGATCTCTGTAAGGAGCTGATCTCTGTAAGGAGACAATTTAGACCAAAAAAGAGGTCATTTTCGTGTTTATCGACAAAAGATTAATTTAAAACTTCGTCTAAAAGACAAGAGTTTTAAACACAAATTTTTGTTTTACTCAAAAACATCTTTCAAATCGTTTGTAATTGAAAGGAAATCCCAATGACGTAGATTCTTACTGATTGGTCAATTCAATCTCACGTGTGGAATTTTCCAAATAAGGAATGACTTGCGAATGTCCCTCGCCTGACGGTAAGATCCACGTTTGCGTAGGCTGATCTAAAACATATATTGTTTGGTGTAGATCATAGATTACTGTATGGATGTTTGACAGACTGAATGTTAGGCCCTATATTCATAACCAACGGCGATCTTGTTTGCTTTTCAGCGAAGGAGAAATTACAATAATCATTACATCGGGATATCAATAAATGTTCAAAGGGAGTGATCGTGTCGCAGCGTCCACTGTAGAATTTTAAGCTCATCAGGCCTGAAAGGCCCGATGGGCTTATAGCATGGGATGGCGTCCGTCAGTCCGTCTGTCCGTAAACTTTTCACTTTTCACTTTTTGACTTCTTCTCCGGAACCAATGACTCCAGAGAGCTGAAATTTTATGTACAGACTCCTTGGCTGAAGGGGATACTAAATTGTAGATTTGGTGACCCTGTGACCCCAAATGTGGCTCACAGGGGTCATAACCAATTTTGATAATAATTAGCAGGGGTCATGACCTAAAAAGTTTTTTTTAATTTTCTTCTACAGCCCCAGGCCATTATTGCAAAAGCTGACAGTGGTGAATTGTATGCAAAGAATTGTATCCTGTATATTCATTATTATATAATGTGTGTACGATATTAAAAAATAGTATGATCTCTCCACCACATTATTATATGTTTGATACCAGCAATTTGTATCCAAGCTACAAAACAAACACTTGCACATATATTACACGAAAAACATCTTTGGCATTTATTATCTTTGCATATATTGTCATACTAACATTTTATACCAAATAACATGTTTCTGTGCAACTTTGTGTTGCTCTTTCAACACATATATATAGCAGATTGGCAAAGTTATGGTAACAAAATATTTTTAAACTGCTTTAATCGTTTCACTACCTAGATTCTTATTACTACATTCCATTATCTGACCATTGCTATAAAGCCCACTCCATAACATAACCCACATATTATCTCCTGATGAGCTACAGAGGCCATGGCTCTATTTTTATAAATTGTGTAGATTCTATATATAATGTCCATGCACATGATATCACCAAATGCTAATTCAATTTTTTATTGTGAATAATATAAGTTTTGGACATCAATTCGATACGATTCACTACCCGAAAAGGTAAGTCAACAAGGTACGTGTTCATGTTTTCATTTCTTAGATTCTCTACTCAACGCTTCAGTATTTCAGCAAACGTTAAAATCGTAAAATTGTAAATCACAATAAGCACTTACCTTGAAAGTTTGTTTTATTATATATCTTGCTATGGTATTATCTGTAAGAAAGACACCCCAGAAGTGTTTTAAAAAACTTTAAAATGTCCATTGATTGTTAACAGGAAGCTAAATTTCGTCAGTTCGTCAAACGGATAAGAATGTATAAACTAAAGGTGTACCTAAGGGTTAAATATAGTCGAAATAATACTGACGGCTGTCACAGAATGCTTGGTTTCAATGTGAAGGTTATTCCTTGTGAACTTGCATTACTTTAAACTTTTTGCAACGCCAAGTTGCATGACAATGTCCAATGGCGGCCAAAAAACTAGACACCGAACGAGATTTCAGTTGAAGCAGTTGATTCAAGGGAACTAACTGTGGATTAAAGCGTCCATAAAATGTTCCTGGAAATTCATTTTGATCCCAAATGGAAATCGGATTCTCACAGTTAGGAATCGAAGAAAATTCGGACAATGTTTTTCTTACATGTATTAAATATAAAGTGCCCGAAGTTCTTGCATAAAAAAACTAGGCTCATCAATAATGTCGTTATATAATGAGGGATCTAAGGGTTGAATAACATCATCAAACATTATCTAAGGGTTAAATTAAATTAAATCATCTATAGCCAAGGGTTAAATGAAATCATTGGAATGTGTCCATTAGTTAACTAAGGGCCTACTACAATTACTAAATTTAAAGTGTGACCTGTCAATCAGAAGGGGAAAGCCCGATGTTTTGGCCTACTGCAGTACAGTACACACAAAAAATTCAACGTTTTCTTTACATTCCATTTTAGAAAAACAGCACTAGCCCTATATAATATTATAAATTGATTATCATGTGCTGGACGTAGGGTTGATTGGTATCCTAAGGGCTAATGGGGTCAGTACAGCAGCGTCCGATCTTGCCGTTTTTGTCAACAAACATGGCGTCATCGCCTCGACGGGAAAACAACGTCTGCGCATGTCCGATAGGTAAAATAATATTCTAGAACATAAAGAATATAGAACAGAAAAGCGAGCCCTTATATTGTGAGGGATTCTAAAGTCAGGCCTCATTATTATCATAATATTACTTTTTAGCTTATCATATGGTTCTTTGTTGAGGATGTGATATTAGGGTCCATTCTGGCCCACTCAATCTAGTCAAATTTTCAATTCATAGAAATATCAGATGAATAAGATGATTTATTTAGGAAATGGGTGATTGTCTTTATCATCCCCTACAAAAAAAATATCCTGAAAATATGTTTAGGCAATATATCCACAGGAGCACCAGAGCATCTTTTCAAGCAGTTAGAGCAAAATTTTACCATTGCCGCTAGCGGATAAGATCCGGACATGGTGTGGATGGGTCATCTGGATTGGTTTCAGCAATGTATCCGTTGGCCGAATATGTTACGGTAACATATCCACTACCGAGTCCCTGTTATCCACAGTATAGCCACAAAAGAGCACAAGATAGCTGCGTTTGTGGATTGGTTTCAACGATGTATCCGTTGGCTGTAAGACCATCAAAATTTTCTGAATATGTTACGGTAACATATCCACTACAGAGTCCCTGTTGTCCACAGTATAGCCACAAAAGAGCACAAGATAGCTGCCTCTGCGGATTTGTTTCAACGATGTATCTGTTAGCTGTAAGACCATCAAACATTTCCGAAAATGTTACGGTAACATATCCACTACCGAGTCCCTGTTGTCCACAGTATAGCCACAAAAGAGCACAAGATCACTGGCTTTATGGGAATGCTACGGATAGGCATCGATGTGAAGTTGGTAGTAGGAAGATTGTAATTATATGAAGTCTCTGTCGTAAATTCAAGGGAAAAAAGTCCTCTGTAAGAAGTATTGGTAAAAAATCATTGGTAAAAGATTATGATTTGAGTTAAGACTTTAGCTGAGTGAAACAGTGCCGTGTCCATAAAAGCAGGCACTTATAATCGCTCATTGATTGCTCAATGCAGGGCTCAATGTAGCGCTCAAGTAGCGCTTATTGTCTCCTGAACGACACAGTGAAAAACCTGAAAGTTCGCTCGCTTTGCTACGCAGCGCTACATTGAGCAATCGCTTTCAAGAGAGATTTAAAAGTAATCGCTAATGAGCGATTTCTTTGAAACCTCTCTTGAACACGGCCCAGAAGTCTATAAGATGGTTAAAATAACAAGTTCTTTAACTTTATTGATCACCATCATCCTTCTGGTTTAAACAATATTTATTTTTAAAATTAAATGGATTGGTAAAGATGCATTACGCCTATGTAAATACCTCTCCGGTACAAAAAAATACATAACACAATTTTCATTCATGCAATACTGAGAAAAGCACAACATAAAAACATATGTTTATAACAGTATGAATGGGCAAGGAAATAAGGTTTAAACATTTAGTTTTGATAAGATCTATGTTTTTCTTAAGGTATGTCAAATATGATTGCAAAATTAATATCATCTTTCAAATTATCGTCATTTCAAATCATGTTAAATGACTGTGGTGTTACCTGTATTACTTAAACAGAGAGAGCAGGTTCAAATATAAATATATATATCAGAGACCATAATTTGATACCTTACACAATACATATTACATTCGTACATTTTACTTACTATCTTCAAACAAACAATTTAATACATTTGGTGTAAGATTCAACATTATTTTTTGTAAAAGATAATCTTCAGGTTAATTTTCATTAATTAATTAACAGTTTTATGGGATTTTTTAATATTGTAAGTCTTATGTCAACAAAGGTTTTGCATATCTTCACATGACTGAAAATCTAAAGCTTAGGGTTTGATACGTATTGTCTAAATATATAAAAATACCCCATTTTTATCTTTTAAAGAAATTGTAGTTGGTTTATAAACACTAGCTTAATTTTTTTCAAGTTGTCAATTTGGGTTGTAATTTAGAAATATGCCTATTCTATTTAATTATCACACTCATTAATTCAATTGGTATTTAGAAATATATTAATTTTACACAATTGAGATATAAACATTCATCCCATGTCAATATATGTGATTGAAGTAATCATCCATATTTTTTATTAAAGATAAAAATTGCATGAAATATATATTTATTGTATGTATGCATTACAAAACCACTATTAAAATTATTTCAGTTAAAAGTATACTTTAATAAATAATTATATACTTCGCCAAAGTGAAGATATCAGAAAGATATTTACATATTGAATAAAAATACAAATAATTTTAGTTTTATTTTCTCTGGCATTAAATGACAATCAATTGAAATACTTGACAATGTTTTTTAAAACAAGTGCAGTCATTACATATTTACAATGACTCCACCCCTCTAGCCCCCGTTCCTCTAGCCCCCTGTTGTTACAAGCCACTAATTAGTACCTCTAGCCCCTCGGCTGGCTGTTTCATTCACTGTGATCACCCCCTATGTCGAGTAGAGTCGGATTAGCTGATACGGCTAATTAACCAGAGTTCATTAACCAGAGTTCATTAGCTGAGATTGCTGTACATGTTAATAGGCTACTGGTAGTAGCTGTTGATTGATAGGTGTAGAGGGGAACCACTATGACTATGATGAGTATTTTATAAGTACAGGAGTCGTTTAACATAACAACAAATACTAAATGTATGTTTATAACAGTTGTTTATTCAGAGATATAGCACAGCACTGTATTTTACAAAACATATAAGGTGTCCATCATCAGCCCGATAGCACAGAGGTAGGATTCCATGCTCCTTTCACATAGCATATACTCGAGTCCAAGACGTTCGATTTTTTCGTCCCTGCCCACGTACTGCTTCCGGCGTTTAGGAACTGACTGTCCACATTCTAGTTGCAAGACCTGAACACGACTGGAAGCCTCCTCGTGAATGAACAATGCCACAACTTCGAAAAATGTTAGGATGGGATTTGCCGGCCTTCTTCTTCAGACGTGTGTGATAACCCTCCACATGGTTGTTGGTTCTGGGACCATCGTACTTAAAAAAGTTCCACATGTCTATTGAATACTGCCCATTCATCCAGGTAGACTCAAAATAACTATGAAACTCCGGGACACCGTCCAGAGATGGGGCTTTACTGAGGATGCATGATAATGCCTGGCTAATCTGAGACACAGGAATGAATGGTAGAGCAAGCATCATTCTAAACCACTGTCTAACATCCTGTGGTGTTGCATCAGACTGGTCAGTCAGCAGACGCACCTTCTCCTCTTCATAGATGACTTGCATTGGCACTGCTTCTTCTCTCGCCCTTTTCCTCATGTTGCTCTTCAGCTTTCTGGCAGCCACTTCACCCATGTTGGGAGGATGAGTGTGATCGTGACTACCGTCAACCACTTGTCCATCTTCAGTAAGAACAAGAGGTGCCTTGCAATGAGCATGCTTTCGCATACTGCAAGTCCACTTCAGACCAGACTTCAGCTGCTTGGATTTGTGGAACACGTAATGTTCATAGACTGCGACTCTGTTTCCCCTAGCACCTTCAACGAATTCCGCCTTCTCCTCCATCTTACTGATATACATTGAACTTTGAGTGACATGGCCATTTTATATGTAACTACTCTGGTCTACTCAGATACAAACAGGTAGGCCAACTAACAGTAAAAATAACAATCTCAGCTAATGAACTCTGGTTAATATCAGCTATTCCAACTCTACTCAGTTTCACTATCAGTAAAAATAACATCAGGTAGTCCAAAGGCAATCTCAGCTAATGAACTCTGGTTAATATCAGCTATTCCGACTCTACTCAGTTTCACTATCAGTAAAAATAACATCAGGTAGTCCAAAGGCAATCTCAGCTAATGAACTCTGGTTAATTAGCCGTATCAGCTAATCCGACTCTACTCAGTTTCACTATCAGTAAAAATAACATCAGGTAGTCCAAAGGCAATCTCAGCTAATGAACTCTGGTTAATATCAGCTATTCCGACTCTACTCAGTTTCACTATCAGTAAAAATAACATCAGGTAGTCCAAAGGCAATCTCAGCTAATGAACTCTGGTTAATTAGCCGTATCAGCTAATCCGACTCTACTCAGTTTAACTAACAGTAAAAATAACATCAGGTAGTCCAAAGGCAATCTCAGTTTAACTAACAGTAAAAATAACATCAGGTAGTCCAAAGGCAATCTCAGCTAATGAACTCTGGTTAATTAGCCGTATCAGCTAATCCGACTCTACTCGCCATAGGGGAGTGAACACAGTGAATGGAACAGCCAGTCAGGGGGCTAGAGGTACTAATTAGTGGCTTGTAACAACAGGGGGCTAGAGGAACGGGGGCTAGGGGAATGATGCCTTTACAATCACTAAAATTTGTATACCTCTGAGAAATTGCAACAACAAACAAGTGCAAATCTATTGGTCATTAGACTTGAAATGGGTGGAGCTTAATTAATTGATAATCTGTCCAATGGTAAGATTACAGGAATGACCCCAAATATACCTCTTGGTGACACCTAGTTGATTGCTTTACAAGTAGCTTAATTACTGTGTACATTTCATTAGATTAATCAATTTGTTTGTTAAGAGCTGAGAAGTGATGTGGAGGGTTGCTGTGTATTTGTGTAATGTGGTTTCAAGTTGTAAACTTGGGCTGTAGAGGTATATCTAATTAACGACCTATGTATTAGAATAATTTATACAATGCTTTTAAATCAGTAAAAGAGTACACCAAGTCAAAATATTATTTTGATACCAAATAAAAATATTGAAATTCACTAACATATTATTAGCTCTGATATGTTCTAAAACCAATCTTTTGCACAAATCGTTTGGTCAAAATGTTTTTTTAATTTATTTTTTATTATGAACACTCAAATAATGCTCAAACAGTTGAATTACATAAAATTTCAATGAAAAGGTTACATTATTCAAATTCTTTAACTATAGTTTCATTTGATATTAGAGAAATTTCATATGATGAAGGAAATAAAATACCAATAAATAAATTAGACCATATCATTTTTAGTTTAACAAATTGATAGAAACAAACCATTTCAGAATATCATGATAAAATCCCTTAAATATCAAAAACTGGCATATTTAACCAAATAATTGCCTCTAGTATCAGATCAAGCAAATTTAGCCAATCAGAAGGCTTCTCAGTATTTATTACTGTTTTTTTGTGTGACCTGCATGCCCTTTATAAAACAAATATTGTTCATAATATTTCATAATCAATTCAAATCCTTTATATATTACCAACTGTCACAACCAATATATAAAGCAATATATTTGTCACTATGATCAGATCAATCAATTTTAGCCAATCAGAAGCCTCCTTAGTCTTGCTGCTGTATTGTTATTCCAAGGTGGCTGCTTTCAAAACATCATCAAGAAATCTCACCAAGCTTTACAGTTCACAAGACAAGTACAAGTACAAGATTTCTCAGTTGATTAATCCAAGGTAAGTACTTGTGATCACTGCATTCCAAATGTATCAATCTAATTTCATTCACCCTTTTCAATGGACAGTTTAAATCAATGGACAGACTGAGTAATATTTTCTGACTTTTGGCTTCATTTGTTAAAGGCACTCATGTCTCAGTCATGGCATGTGTAACAAGGCATCTGTGGTATTTATTTGCTATTGGTTGCTTTAAGTTCAGATCAGATTATGAATAGGAATAAATGTAAATTGTATTTCAAATACTTTAAAAACTGCTTTATAAACATGTCAATGTTTATCACACAGGTGACTGTGCACTCGGCCATGATGACAGCCAGACAGGGTCTGGGACAAGACAGAAAATGATGTAACCTACTCTCAGGCAGGAAATGATGTAACCTCTCAAGGTAAGACTTGAGATGCTGACATATTGTTGTATAAACAAACAAATTGTTAAATAGCATTGAATTCATTGTTGAAAACAATTAATCAAGACATTTGTTTTGCTTAATTGATGTTCTGGAAATGTATCTAGACTGACTGATTGCTAATATAAACATTTTACAGATAAATTTGCTATGAGTCATTAATAGTCAAAATTACATTTGGATTTTAAAGGTTTTTTAATTCATATTTATTTTACCAATTTTATCAATTATGTTTGTTTGACTTACAAATCTTAATTTGTTGTTTTATAAAGAAATTCAAAACACTTGTTTGTTGGTTGAAATACTTAGTATCCTTATTTTCATCATAGAGACATTTATTGTCATTATACTCTTTAATAGTATTGACATGTTATATATTTACTATATATAATATCAAATATTTAATTGATTTGTGATTATTGGTAATTTGTAATCTGTTTACTAAGGGATATTTGATGTTTTATGATTATTAAGAATAATATTTCACTAGTATCTCAACTAATAAAGACATTATTATTCTATTTTGGTCCAGTATATGTTTATCAGTTAATAAAATTAATCAATTTTGATTTATAATTTTCAAATTCTTTTTGTTTTCATCAAATAGTTTGATTTCATTCAGTAAAGTGTCAATATTGATTTCAGTGTGGACTGAATCGGACAGAAATACACTCACCTGGTGGACGTTGTTTATTCAAGGTCTATTGAAGGTGGGGTTGGCATTGAATTTGACAATTAGCTTCTTTAATTGATAATCTTCTTTCTGAATATGCACCCAATCAAGCTGACTGATTACTTTAATGGACACTAAAGGTCATGGTTATTTAATTTTCATTAATCATGAAAATCAAATTTGTATTTTCACATTTTGTAATAATTCATTATTTTACCAATTTATTTGATTAAATTATAAATATACGTTATAGTTTGAACTTACAAATGTTTATGTTGGTTTACATAGTCAAGTCAAGATCTAGGGTTCAAGACGCCAGCACAGTTCAAAAGAATGAAACTGTGCTTCAAGCCATTGAAGGTGCGAATTTAACATGATGTATATTGTCATTTCATATTAAGAATTTAAATTAAACATTTAAATTTAAAGGAACAGTTACACTACTCCAAGCTAAGTTAAAAATTTTTCTAAATGTATATATATATTGTCATATCATATGAATTTGAATAACAATTTGAAGAGTTTGAAAACATTTGAAATAACATTAAAATCATTTTACTATTTACAATGATGACTAATTTATTGAAATACTATTACTGTTCTTTGTTTCCAGTGTTTGCCATCCTGGTATTGCACCTCCTGTACTCCCAGTACACTGACCACCTGTCGAAGATCTGTAGCCTGAGGAAGGCATTCCGGAAATTAGGTATTACTAATGTTTTACAAAATGTCTCTTTTGTTTTCTTTATATTTTGCCTCAACAAGATTCGTGTGAGTATGAATGTCCTGTATGTAATGGGACATGAATGTGCCATTGGTTATGGTCTATATATATCAAAAAGTCTTTTCATATCATGTGATTTGTAACTTGCCTGTTTGTACCATGGTATCTATATTCTTACTATTCTACTTTTCAGGAGCTCGGCGCAATCACATTAACATGGCCCCTGAAAGTGACCTGGAGGTTCCAGGATCCTGATTGTACATGTCATAGATCTCAGGAATGTTATTAAGTAAACGTTCAAAGCAGGATGTGTTACTGAATGCAGTTGAATGTCCTTTGAATTCCTTTGCAGAAGGATATTTATGTTTATATTTGTACAGCACTCAGGATCTCAAGATGAACATTAATATTATAGTATTTATTGTGTACTATTAAAAATCGTGAAGTGTACTATGTTTTTGTTTTTTGTTTTAACTGGAAATGGTTCTTTGATTTTGAGGTATGTCTGAAACATTAAATTTCTGGAGTGCCTGTGGACGGTTTTATGAATAATATATGCAAATGCAGGTCTGGACTACTTGTGGATGGTTTTATGGCTTTATTGGATATGGTGGGGATCCCTTTGGATATATTACCAAACCATATCTGCAACTCCATTCTGGGCTACTTGTGGATGGTTTTATGGCTTTATTGGATAGGGTGGGGATCCCTTTGGATATATTACCAAACCATATCCGCAACTCCATTCTGGACTACTTGTGGATGGTTTTATGGCTTTATTGGATAGGGTGGGGATCCCTATGGATATATTACCAAACCATATCCGTAACTCCATTCTGGACTACTTGTGGATGGTTTTATGGCTTTATTGGATAGGGTGGGGATCCCTATGGATATATTACCAAACCATATCCGCAACTCCATTCTGGACTACTTGTGGATGGTTTTATGGCTTTATTGGATAGGGTGGGGATCCCTTTGGATATATTACCAAACCATATCCGCATATGGACTACGTGTGGATGGTTTATGGCTTTATTGGATAGGGTGGGGATCCCTATGGCTATATTACCAAAACATATCCGCAACTCATTTTACAATTTAGTCTTTCTGGATATGTTCTGGAACAGCCTTGCGGATTGGTTGTGGCGATGGTAAAATTTTGCTTGTGGCAATGGTGCAGTAATATGTTTTCAAGGGATTTTTTTTTGTAGGGGATGTTGACTCAATTTTTGAAAATAAAACAAAAGCTGATTTCTCTCCGATTGTTGTTTTCAATATCATGTAGTTTATCAAACCCCCACCTACAAAGTAGTGTGGGGTATATAGCACTCAGCCTGTCCATTTGATATTTTACAGATGATGTTTTAATAAATAGAGGATATTTGACATTTCTCGTCGAATACCATGTATATCTCATTCAGTGAAGCAGAAATAATATATTTTCACGAGTGGCACTATCAATCTTCTTTCTCATATGATTGAAAGTGTTATTTCACTGAGTAGAATAACATGTAAATTTGTATGTTACATTTTTATATATTCATAAATTTTGTGTTTGCATGGCAAAGGTTTCTTTTTTTAAACAATTCATCAACTGACCAAATTTGCATATTTTATGTAAGTTATTTTAAATACTTTCAACATATTTATTTCATCAATATTTACAAGACACCTTTGATATCCAAATAGTGAAGACATTCTATGAATAAGTTGTGTCGTTTGAAGATATTTATCAGTTATCACCTAATTTGCATACTTTATGTAATGTTTTCAAATTGTCTGCATTGGATATCTTGAATATTTTTTTTTTTATTACCGTAGACCATTGATATTCAAAAACTGTATTCATATGATGACCTAGTTCTGCCTTTTGAAGGAATTAATCAGTTAGCATTTTATAATTATCTTCATCAATAATACCAGCCATCAGTTAAAATATATGGAAATTGTTGTGAGATCATCTTGTATATTTAAACTGTTATGAAATAATTTGTTCAATAATCATTGTAAAACTTATGCAGGTATATTTGAAATTAACTTAGCTCAAATATCGAAATTGCATTTAGCTCATTACATGTAAACAAAAATTCTTTTTCAGAAGGGATCCTCCTTGGGGTACATATAGCATAAAAATCCTATTTTTTTTAGTTATGACAGTTAGAATTTAATATTTTTAATAAAATAACCGTGAAAATAATAAATTACTAAAAAATAAACATTTGGACCACCCTAAGTGGGCCCCAAACCTGGCGGTTGCTAGGCACGCCAAGGGCAGGTAACTCTCAACTCACCACTTATAAATCTTGAAGAGTCAAGACGTGTTTAGAGTTTCTAGTTACTTTGTCGCAGATTGTAAGAAAAATGGATCAAGATCTCAATACTGTAGAAGTGGTAACCTTTTCTTACATTGTCTCGGCAGAGTTCTTCATTCATCATCGCATTCCTTACCTCGTAATTATCGGTTTTTCTTTGCCTACGTGACCAGTTTAAATTTGGCCATGTGGCGGGAAAAAACACCCATCATGGCGGCCCTTTTTTATTTTTCGTATCTCTTTCTACAGAGTTCGAAAATGTTCTGGGGTTGTTCATGTTGGTTTACAATAGGTTTATGTAAGATGCACGACGGTTTTCAATCCTTTTCTGGTCAGCTTTGGCTTTCCGATCGTGATCGGGACTTAGTCGTTTTCATGCAAGCTAGGTTGTTTACATGCTTCCATTCATGCATCAGTTACATATCACTGGCTTGCATTTATTATTATTATATGCAGGACTAATATAACTACCTCTGCCGGGGTCTCTTTGCATTTGTTTATGTTTACATATGCACATTCCTACCCCGCCCCTTTTTACCTCACACTCTGATTGTTGGATTTTTCAGTCCTTCACTCAGTGTTCGGGGTGCCATGTGAAAATGCCACCAGCAGATCGGCATGACAAATGTATCAAGTGCCTGGCGAAGATGGTCATGACGACAGCCTGTGCGAGATCTGCTTGCAGTTCACCCCCAAGGCCAGAAAGTCGAGACACGCTGATTTCACATACTATTTCAAGCTCATCAAGGCGGGGACAGATGTTTCCACTGTGGATCAACCCAAAGCATGAAGCTCCAAGGTGCCGTTGGCTACGCCGAGCACCTCTGCAGCCTCTCGGCGCCCTAAGACCCGAGCCTCGGAGCCGGGCACCGAGCCTGGGTCCACGGGACCGGGTTCGGGGGTGGATACGAAAGCTGTGGGTCAGACTGTGCTGACGCCCATTGTTCACATCGGGTCTTCCTGTCTCATCGATCCGGGTGACGATTCCTCTCCGGAGGTCTCCGTCTACTCGGATCGGAGAGATGAGTAAGACGTTGACGACCTCATGGAGGTCGACGATGTGGATGATGAGGCAGACGCTAAGGATGTCCCGGGAACGGATTCGGTCAGACAGTTCTCTCCAGTGGGCAGAGTCATAACTCCTCTGGCTGAATGAGCATTCCGAGGTTGTTTTAATTTGACACTGTTCAGTTTGTACTAACATCACGTTGTGCACTCCCGAAAAGAGAATCGAAAAAAAACCTGCATAAAGGACAGGGGGCTGTTTCTCAGGGGTTACTTGTACGGGTGATTTTTAGCTTTTTTGTATCTCTCCCCATAGTCCTTTTCCAAAAAAGGGGGGGGGGGGTGCATTTTGCTAAAGTAATTAAGCCTGTTTTAAAGGCTTCTTACAGTATTCCCTGGTCCACGGCACGGTCCAACCTGTGGAATCGGAGTTCAGGTTAGTTGCTCCTCTTTTTCATTTTAAGAAATTATCTGCGAGCATCGGTATTGTACAGTCTATCAGACAGAATTCCACTGCCAGGACTCTTCCTTGGGGGTCTGTCTTATGCTATATGTACCCCAAGGAGGATCCCATCTGAAAAAGAATCGAACCAACCTGCAGAGGTTGCAGATTCTTTGAAGAAGATCCTCCTTGGGGTAGGGCCGACCGCTTCCCCTTATTCTGTCTGCCTGCCAGATTTATAAGTGGTGAGAGTGGTGAGTTGAAAGTTACCTGCCCTTGGCGTGCCTAGCAAGTTGCAACCGCGAGGGTTGGGGCCCACTTAGGGTGGTCCAAATGTTTATTTTTTAGTAATTTATTATTTTTACAGTTATTTTATTAAAAATATTAAATTCTAACTGTCGTTACTAAAAAAAATAGGATTTTTATGCTATATGCACCCCAAGGAGGATCCTCTTCAAAGAATCTGCAACCTCTGCAGGTTGGTTCGAGTTTTAAGTGGTATCCCACAGACCTCAATGCTAAATATTCATACAACAATATATATGTGTTAAATACATTAATGCCACTCAATAGATAAATACTGGATAAATAAACATTAAATGTAACTGTTCAGTACCTCACAAATGTGCAAATTTTACTGCTTTCGGGTGTTAAAATGATAAAATAAAAATAAAGTTATGGACATTATAAAGATTTCTCTAATATGGTAATTCTTTGCAAATTCAGAAATGAATACTTTTGGCAAAAGTCATTAAAATATAGGCCACACAGCGCTTTGTATCGTCATGATTTTGCACGTAAGTTCATAATCAAACGAGGCTTATATTTAAGTTGAAGGTTGATTGTAATTATACGGAGCTAGGAGATAGTACAGAGGGATTACACGAGATTGCACAAGCGGTCACATGACTTCATACTTTAAATATGTTGATGGTCAAGGAGATAGATGTTTCAGGGTGGGAGATTTATCCTGAGGTGGGCGTGTAATCCCTCTGTACTATCTCCTAGCTCCGTATAATTACAATCAACCTTCAACTTAAATATAAGCCTCGTTTGATTATGAATTATACTTCGCTAGGAGAATAGTACGGGATTCCACGAGATGTTCAAAGCTTGACCATTAACAACAAAACACATGGATGGATTAAACATTTAATCATTCAGAAGCAAAGTGTAACCGTCTCAAAATAGACGTACAAAGGCACAAATGCAGCAGCTTGCTAGCTTTTTCCTTTAAGGAGTGAATTTGCAAATACATGTGAATCAACAATGGGTTTCTTATAAAACCTGGCGAAAGTCCCGGAACCTGTCCATCCTGCTGTCTGCAGAATGACCTTCAGGGGAGTGTTCATGAAACTGGCTTTACTGGTAGCAGCCGCTCTCACTGAATGAACAGTGAATATCTTCACATCAATACCTGCTTGTATCATTACAGTCTTAATCCAACGAGATATGGTATCTTTCGACACACGTTTATGAGGCTTTTGGTTACTAATAAACAGTCTTGTCTCAGTTCCTCTGAGCGACTTAAATCTCGAGATATATTCTCTCAGTACAGTCACAACACATAACCGCCTGTCTGGCACAAATGCAGGAATGCTTATATCTGCTTGATGGAAACCTGGTCTCGAGGTTTTCAGCAAATCCTGGAATTTAATGGTGATCCCAGAATTTCTAACAGTCAGATAGTCCAAATCTAACATGTGCAGGCTCTGTATTCTCTGGCCTGACAAAATAGCAATAAGAGTAACAAGTTTGAGAGTCAAATTTTTCAGCGATATATTTTTCACTGGGGATAAAGTACGAAGATAATTTAACAAAATGTCAGTATCCCAGATAACTCTTGATCGGGGAATTGAAGGCCGTAACTGAAACATTCCTTTAAGTAGTCTCAGAACAAGGGGATGAGTTCCTATAGGCCTTCCAATGTCACAGAAAATAAAACATGATAGTGCACAGCGTGCACTGTTAACAGCACTGTAACTTGCTCCTGTGTCAAAAACCTCTGACAGGAAATCCAATACTTCTACCACATCGGGTGAAAACGAACTCGTACCCCTTTTGTCACAAAACTGTATCCATCTTCTGATGTATGACTGTTACTGTCTTTTAGTGGAGTCCCGCCATGACGACATGATAATGTCTGTAGCTCTTCGCGAAACGCCGCAGTTCTCAAGGGATCTCCTGACAATCGGCACACACACAGACAGATCTTTTCCATCGTTGGGTCTAGCCTCGACCCTGCTGGAGACTGTAGGGTGGTCCTCCCCCTGGGCAACAGAAAAGGACAATCAATAAGCAAGGCATTCATTCTTGAGAACCATGACTGGGTTGTCCATAAAGGTGCAACTTAGACCATCTCCCCTCTATCAAACACTAGCTTTTGCAACACTCGGCCAATCAAAGCAAATGGCGGAAAGGCATAATACAACTCTCCCCCTCCCCAGTTCAGCGTGAACGCATTAATGTGACAAGCCCCTGGATCTGGTTTCCATGCTACATATTTGTCTACCTGGCTATTGAGCCTTGACGCAAACAGATCCATGACTGGTAAACCAAACAACTTTGTGATGCAATTAAAAAGTTCTCTATTTAGCATCAATTCAGTATTGTCATGTAACTGTCTAGATTGTCTATCTGCTTCAACATTCATCTTTCCTGGTATATAGGTTGCTTCCAACCATATATTTCTGTCCATGCACCATGTCCAAATTTTTCTAGCTATGGAGTTGCAACTCTGTGACTTGCCCCCCATGTTGACAACATAAGATACAGCTACTGTATTGTCAATTTGAATGAGGATGTGACAATCATGATAATTATTACAAAAAGACTGAAGGGTAAAAAAAGCTGCCATTAATTCGAGTTCATTAATATGGCATGTCTTTTCTATCTCAGACCATTGTCCCCCAGTAGATTTGTGTTGAAATACTCCTCCCCACCCTAAACCTGACGCATCTGATTGCAGTATGATAGTGGGATTGGACTTGCAGATTTTCTTAAAGGAATTTTCAATGTTGTTAATCCACCAAATGAGATCTAATTTACCTTGTTCTGAGATTCTCATTCGCTCGTCATAAGCACCCTTGGCTTCCCTCAAGGCAGCTGATTTTTCATTGTCCAGCACTCTGTAAAAAAGAGGACCAAATGTAACGGCTGGAAAACTAGCAACCATCTGACCAATAACTTCTGCAACTTGTCTAATAGTAAGACATTTTGATTCCAATATCTTACGCCATGCACTAGCCAATCTAACCTTCTTTTCACTGGTCAATTCTACAGTCATTGTGACAGAATTTAACTTGAAACCAAGAAATACCAACTCTTGTGAGGGGGCAAAAACAGATTTCTCTGGATGAATAGTGAAACCTAACTTGGAAAATAAATCAACAGACTTTGTAACGGTGTCGCTACATTCCTCAATAGTCTCCCCTAAGAGGAAACAATCATCAATGTACCCTGTGATCAAATGACCCATTTTTCTAAGATATGAGAACACAGGTTTAGTTATTTTTGTGAAAATACGAGGAGCTGACGTAAGCCCCATAGGTAGGCATGTAAATTGATACAGTTGCCCTCGCCAAGAAAATTTTAAAAATTTCTGATGAGCTTTATCTATTGGTACTGTATAATAGGCATCCTTCAGATCAATAGAAGCCATATAAGCGTTAGGAGTCATAAGAGCTAAAGCTGTATGAACTGATTCCATCTTAAAGTGTCTGTACACAATGTACTGATTGAACTGGGACAAATTCAAAATAACTCTGTAAGTCTGATCTTTCTTCTGTCTCAGAAAAATGTTAGACACAAATTGCCCTTTCTCCTGTTGAGATTTACAAATAATATCTTTGTCCAAAAAATTTTCAATTTGACTGTCAATAATAGCAGCTTCTTCAGAGCTGAATGTAATAGGCTGTATAGGTTTAACTTGGTCTGGTATTGAATCAAATTCTAGCCAACAGCCACTAATGTTGTCTAAAATATGCCTGTCTGAAGTACGGGTAATATTCAACCAGTCATCTCTGAACTTTTTGAGATTGCCAGCTTTAAAATTAGCAACTTTTTCATGCAATTCTATCTTAAATTTGTCCGATGAAAACAGGCTTACCTGGCTACTTGAGCTGTCTTGGGTGTTCTGTCCTACTTCGGACCTCCCCCTCTCTTCTTGTAGTGGCCCCCTCTGGTGGCATAACTCTTCTGTTTTCCTAAAAAACCTGGCGGACTTCTGTGGAACTTTCCATGTCCTGGCGAATTGGTCGACTGAGCATAGTAACCACCCTTTCTGTATGCCGGTCTGGCATTCTGCTCGTATGCCATTCTAGCCCCAATCTTGTGGGTGTCCTGAATGTCCTTGATCGACTTGGACAAATCGTCACCAAAGAGTTCAGTGGTCACTGTAGTGTTATAACACAACTTCCGATATTGAACATTCAAGTCCGGCCTGATCAGATCCCGTCTTCTCTGATTAATTTCCTGTAAACCATTACTGAGAAGGGCAATGGAATCAAACAGTTTTTTCATACAGTCATTAGCGTCACCTTTAGACAGCTCAGCTCCTGCTTTCACTTGCAGAAAAGTGTCTAAAACACTGATTATGGGAAGACAAGCCTTGTTGACACGTGTCTGAATTTTCTGCATTCTGATATCACGGGATTTAGTTTCAGCTGAAATAATGTCCCATATCTCACAGTTCACCATCGGAGTAACAATCTCCACATTGCCCGGAGTCTTGTATTTCATCATGGTGTCTTTCATTTTCTCGTCACCCAGCTTTTTCCCAAACATATCTTTCAGAATATTTGCCAACTTGGCAGCCACTTCTGGTCCTGAAATATCACCAAGTTCAAAATTCTGGGTGATTTCCCCCAGTAAATCGGTATTTTGTGGTTTCACACCTTCATTGTCATGACTATCGTTCAGAATGTCATCAATCTGGGATTCGACACTTGCGGAATTATCAACACTCGCCTCTTAACTAGTAGTCGCGTTCAAGTCAAACCTCACGTGTTTCTGGCTCGGCTCAAAATAATCCTCATTATCGGAAACAATGGGCTGGGCTTCCAACTTGTCAATTCTGTCGTTAATCCTTGTGAGCTGGGAGAGAATTGTCTCTAAAGCGTCGTTGCTCTCAACACGTGGTTCGCTGGACGCCATTACAGACTGAGAAGCCCGTGGCTGGTCGTCAGTCAAACTCGAAGAACCGCTACGAACCGTTGAAGTGGTTGTCGTCTCATGTTCAGCCGTGCTAATTGTAGACACGGGAAGCGTTGTTTGTTTCTCTTTACGTTTTCTGTCACTCATGTTTAACTGGACTTTGTAAATTCGTAAAAGAAGAGAGAGCGAAAAATGCCACGCCTGATTGCAAGCGTAACCGAATGTGCTATGAAGTCACGTGACCGCTTGTGCAATCTCGTGGAATCCCGTACTATTCTCCTAGCGAAGTATAATCTATTATTTCATCATAATCAACGATTCGAAAGCTAAATACAATATGGATTTGTAATAATTATAACGATTTGTGTATTAATTTTGTTAAGTGTGACTTTCATGCGACTTAGATATATTACTTAGCCAATTTAACTTGAAAATGTTTATTAAAATCCTCTAACAGTCACGGGAAGCAAACTGAGATGTCACCGGTCGCTCGGACGAGGTTTTTCTCCCAAACAAAACAAAATCTTCTGTTTTACAGGTGCGTTGGGATATACATTAAGGCAATACATATTATACATAAGTACTTACGAGTGGAAAAGGGCACTCTTAGAGTTACGTGTGATATCGCTACTAGTTTACACCTGCACTTCTTTGTGAAACGCATGCAAAACGCAGATTTACATTTACGTGTGAAAATCACTCGTAAACTAAGTTACGATTTTTTGTGAAACTGGATCCTGGAGAGCTGAAAAGTTGTGTGCAGACTCCATGGGCAATGGGGATTCTAAATTGTAGATTTGGTGTCCCCATGACCCAAAATGAGGTCACAGGGGTCACAACCTTAAAAACATATTTTCATCTCTTTCTCCAGTTCAAAAAGGTCTGGAGAGCTGCAAAGTTATGTGCAGACTCCTTGGCCAGTGGGGATTCTAAATTGTAGTTTTCCACTGCCAGGACTCTTCTTTGGGAGTCTGTCTTATGCTATATGTACCCCAAGGAGGATCCCATCTGAAAAAGAATCGAAACAACCTGCAGAGGTTGCAGATTCTTTGAAGAGGATCCTCCTTGGGGTAGGGCCACCCGCTTCCCCTTATTCTGTCTGCCTGCCAGATTTATAATTGGTGAGAGTGGTGAGTTGAGAGTTACCTGCCCTTGGCGTGCCTCTTTAGCAACCGCGAGGGTTGGGGCCCACTTAGGGTGGTCCAAATGTTTATTTTTTAGTAATTTATTATTTTTACAGTTATTTTATTAAAAATAGTAAATTCTAACTGTCATAACTAAAACAAATAGGATTTTTTAGCTATATGTACCCCAAGGAGGATCCTCTTCAAAGAATCTGCAACCTCTGCAGGTTGGTTCGAGTTTTAAGTGGTATCCCACAGACCTCAATGCTAAATATTCATACAACAATATATATGTGTTAAATACATTAATGCCACTCAATAGATAAATACTGGATAAATAAACATTAAATGTAACTGTTCAGTACCTCACAAATGTGCAAATTTTACTGCTTTCTGGTGTTAAAATGATAAAATAAAAATAAAGTTATGGACATTATAAAGATTTCTCTAATATGGTAATTCTTTGCAAATTCAGAAATGAATACTTTTGGCAAAAGTCATTAAAATATAGGCCACACAGCGCTTTGTATCGTCATGATTTTGGACGTAAGTCTATAATTTCATCATAATCAACGATTCGAAAGCTAAATACAATATGGATTTGTAATAATTATAACGATTTGTGTATTAAATTTGTTAAGTGTGACTTTCATGCGACTTAGATATATTACTTAGCCAATTTAACTTGAAAATGTTTATTAAAATCCTCTAACAGTCACGGGAAGCAAACTGAGATGTCACCGGTCGCTCGGACGAGGTTTTTCTCCCAAACAAAACAAAATCTTCTGTTTTACAGGTGCGTTGGGATATACATTAAGGCAATACATATTATACATAAGTACTTACGAGTGGAAAAGGGCACTCTTAGAGTTACGTGTGATATCGCTACTAGTTAACACCTGCACTTCTTTGTGAAACGCATGCAAAACGCAGATTTACGTTTACGTGTGAAAATCCCTTGTAAACTAAGTTACGATTTTTTGTGAAACTGCATCCTGGAGAGCTGAAAAGTTGTGTGCAGACTCCATGGGCAATGGGGATTCTAAATTGTAGATTTGGTGTCCTCATGACCCAAAATGAGGTCACAGGGGTCACAACCTTAAAAACATATTTTCATCTCTTTCTCCAGTTCCAAAAGGTCTAGAGAGCTGCAAAGTTGTGTGCAGACTCCTTGGCCAGTGGGGATTCTAAATTGTGGCCTTGACCTTGCCACAATTGACATTTTCAGAAAACTTTAACCTTGGCCATAACTTTAGGTTGCTGAGAGCTAGGGCTTTCATACCTGGCATGTGTATACCTTTTGATGAGACCTTTCAGATGAGGTCATCATATTTGACCTTGTGACCTTGACCTTGCCGAAATGAACATTTTCAGAAAACTTTAACCTTGGCCATAGCTTTTGATTGTTAAGAGTTACGACTTTCATACTTGGCATGTGCATACCTTGTGATGAGCCCTTCAGATGAGGTCATCATATTTGACCTTGTGACCTTGACCTTGCCCCAGTGGACATCTTCAGTAAACTTTAACCTTGGCCATAACTTTAGATTGCTCAGAGCTACGGCTTTCATACTTGGCATGTGCATGCCTTGTGACGAGACCTTTCACATGAGGTCATCATATTTGACCTTGTGACCTTGACCTTGCCGCAGTGGACAATATTCAGAAAACTTTAACCTTGGCCATAACTTTGGTATATCCGGAGGCATCAGTGTTTAACAAACACATCTTGTTTCATCTTCTTCTCCAGTTCAAAAAGGTCTGGAGAGCTGAAAAGTTCTGTACAAACTTCTTTGGTAACATGGATTCTAAATTGTAGATTTCATGAGCCCATGACCCCAAATGGGTCACAGGGGTCACAACTTTAAAAACCTATTTTCATCTTCTTCTCCAGTTCCAAAAGGTCTAGACAGCTGAAAAGTTGTGTGCATACTCCATGGCCAATAGGGATTCTAAATTGTAGATTTGGTGACCCTATGACCCCAAATGGGGTCACAAGGGTTACATCCTTGAACAATTTTTTTGATCTCCTTGTCCAGTTCCAAAAGGCCTGGAGAGCTGAAAACTTGTGTGCAGACTCTTCGGGTAACAGGGATTCTAAATTGTAGATTTCATGACCCTATGACCCCAAATGGGGTCACAGGGGTCACAACCTTCAAAACCTATTTTCATCTTCTTCTCCAGTTCCAAAAGGTCTAGACAGCTGAAAAGTTGTGTGCAGACTCCATGGCCAATGGGGATTCTAAATTGTAGATTTTGTAACCCCATGACCCCAAATGGGGTCACAAGGGTCACAACCTTAAAAACCTATTTTCATCTTCTTCTCCAGTTTCAAAAGGTCTGGAGAGCTTAAAAGTTGTGTGCAGACTCCTTGGGTAATGAGGATTCTAAATTGTAGATTTGGTGACCCCATGACCCCAAATGGGGTCACAAGGGTTACAACCTTGAACATTTTTTTTGATCTCCTTGTCCAGTTCCAAAAGGCCTGGAGAGCTGAAAACTTGTGTGCAGACTCTTCGGGTAACAGGGATTCTAAATTGTAGATTTCATGACCCTATGACCCCAAATGGGGTCACAGGGGTCACAACCTTCAAAACCTATTTTCATCTTCTTCTCCAGTTCCAAAAGGTCTAGACAGCTGAAAAGTTGTGTGCAGACTCCATGGCCAATGGGGATTCTAAATTGTAGATTTTGTAACCCCATGACCCCAAATGGGGTCACAAGGGTCACAACCTTAAAAACCTATTTTCATCTTCTTCTCCAGTTTCAAAAGGTCTGGAGAGCTTAAAAGTTGTGTGCAGACTCCTTGGGTAATGAGGATTCTAATTTGTAGATTTTGTAATCCCATGACCCCAAATGGGGTCACAAGGGTCACATCCTTAAAAACTATTTTCATCTTCTTCTCCAGTTTCAAAAGGTCTGGAGAGCTTAAAAGTTGTGTGCAGACTCCTTGGGTAATGAGGATTCTAAATTGTAGATTTTGTAACCCCATGACCCCAAATGGGGTCACAAGGGTCACAACCTTAAAAATCTATTTTCATCTTCTTCTCCAGTTCCAAAAGGTCTGGAGAGCTGAAGACTTGTGTGCAGAGTCGTTGGCCAGTGGGGATTCTAAATTGTAGATTTCGTGATCCCGTGACCCCAAATGGGGTCACAGGGGTCACATCCTTAAAACCTATTTTCATCTTCTTCTTCAGTTCCAAAAGGTCTGGAGAGCTGAAAAAATGTGTGCAGGCTCCTTTGCCAATGGAGATTTTTAAATGTAGATTGTGAATGGGGTCACAGGGGTCACATTCTTATGAACCTATTTTCATCTTCTTCTCCAGCTCAAAAAGGTCTAGAGAGCTGAAAAGTTGTGTGCAGACTCCTAGGCCAATGGGGATTCAAAATTTTAAATTTTGTGACCCTGTGACCCCAATCTAGGTCACGGGTCATGACCCAAAAACCTATTTTCATCTTTATCTCAAGTATGTAAAGCTCTAGAAAGGGGAAATGTTGTGTAGAGACTCTTTGGTCAAAGGAGATTCTTAATTGTAGGATTGGTGACCCTGTGACCCCAAATGTGGGTCACAGGGGTCATGATCTAAATACCTGTTTTTTGCTAGTTAACAATGTATTACTTGAGATAACTTAGGTATTCAACCTTATATAATAATAAATCAATGAAATCCTGATGAGCTACAGAGCCCATGGCTCTATTTTTTAAATGTTCGTTTTTCGGCTCTATGTTCAGAGGGACATAACTTTAACACAAATACACTTAGGTCCAAACTATTCATTGCAATCTGTTTCCCACTACCTGCCCAAAAATTCCACTTCAGACCATTATCATACAAAAGTTGATAGTTACAGCACAACAGTCAGTTATGGTCACAAATTGAAAAATATAGAAAATGTACTGAAATTTCGATTTTGAGGGTGTGCTTCTTTGAAAATCTTCTTCTCATTAACGGCAATATGTACAGACATGTGTGATAGCTCATTTTAAAGCTGAATAAATGGGTAAGACAGTGACGAGCCAAAATTTCGAATTTTGTCCTAGAACTTAAATTATATGGCCTTGAATATGGTACTTTTTTAAAAGTCCGTTTTTTTTTTATGTGTGTTATGTTCAAAGTGATCCCGACATAACTCTGTCAAAAATAAATCAATGTCAATGTTATTTATTGCAATTTGTTCCCCTATATTTGCTCAAAAATTCAAGTTGAGATCATTATGATGTAAAAGTTGATAGTTACGTCACAAATTGGGCTTTTCTCCAGGAGTCTGAAAATATGTCGTTTTCAACATTGAAATTTGGGTCTCAAAAATCCTACAGACATGCTAGAAACATGCAGCTTCCTTTAAAAGATGCGCAATAACAATAGAAGGATGGCTTCATTCATTACATTTAACCGCTGATTCCTTTTATCGTCACTTGTGACTATATTTTATGTTTGATTTTCTGTTTTCTATGACACAAATTTGATCAAAATATATATATAGAGGAGAAGACCGGAATGGATACTTCAGCCTACAATCTTATCATTGATCCCTTGCGGTTGAAAGGAATGGAGCTGAGTTCTAAGGATCTTCTCTTGTGGTTGCAGCAATTTCAGGATCTTCCCTGAGTTGTGCAATGATCTCATAAGTGATCATGATCATGTTTGCCATGTCCTTCAGAATGGAAGTGTAGAGCGACTGGTTTGTCTCTCTTGTGATTGATGTTGGCCAATAACTGAGACTCAAACGCATCTGTTCTTCTCCCACCGAGTATGAACGACACAGTCTCAATCTCATGCAATATTACCTCAAACGAGGTTACCCGAGGAAACACATACCGGTACAACAAAACAAAACCCGGGCCGACAGTACATACAGGAAAACACTCCTGACTCAAACCGAATACAGTATCCACCCCGAGGGTTGTATTGGTGAGCGATTACAATCCATTATGAATGGAGCTCAATGCCATTATCAGAAAACGCTGGCATCTTCTCAGCGGCTCTGACATTTGCAAAGAAGTTTTTAAATCACCACATGTAGTGGCATATAGGAGGAAAAAAACCCTCAAAGATCACCTGGTTAGGTCCAGTTTCACCTACCCGAAAAACATTGCCACAAGTCAGCGGTAAATGTGTCAAATTCATTGACATGGTTTGTGAAAAACACAATTGCAGAATCTGCAATAAGATCAATGCCTCGAGTGAATTTTCGAGCTCTGTCACACATCAGGAATACCGCAAACACACCTACAGTTGTCAATCACGCAATGTAGTATACCTACTCAATTGCAACAAATGCAAGAAACAATACGTGGGTGAAACTAAAAGATGTAAGATTAGACTCTCTGAACACTTTGCCGACATCAGTCACAAGAGAGACAAACCAGTCGCTCTACACTTCCATTCTGAAGGACATGGCAAACATGATCTCACCTATGAGATCATTGCACAACTCATGGAAGATCCTGAAATTGCTGCAACCACCACTAAGAGAAGATCCTTAGAACTCAGGTGGATTTTTCAGCTCCATTCCTTTCAACTGCAAGGGATCAATGATAAGATTGTAGGCTGAAGTATCCATTGCGGCCTTCTCCTCTTCTTCTTCTCTGATACATGTTCAGCCTAATCTTAGTAGACAAACAGGCTTCACACCTCAAACACAATCACACCGCAATCACGATGTGACCACTATATACACAAACGCGTGACGTCATAAACGCCATGACGTCATAGTGCATACCGGGATACATCAGTTGTAACCGCCGCACTGTACAGATGTCCGACATTACCTGCGCCACATGTTTTCAAGTTTTTTCAAGAAGAGATGCCCTTGCCCGTCAAAAAAGAAGTGTGCACGGCAAGTTTGTCCATTCTTGCACAATATGCGAGAAAGATTTTACTAGGAAAGAGGAAGCGCTGCGCCACATAACCAGCTGTCATAAACTAGCACGCTCCGTGGCCGTCAGCTACACGATCCCACGGGAACGCCCCATTCATCCACGAATACGGACTCCGCTAGCCACCCCCCGCTAGCATCATCACCAGCCATTCTCACTGACGCCACCTCCACCTCACCACCTGGGAGTTTGGAAGAGTACCCAGCCTGTCTGACAACCCTGTCGCTGGTACACTATAAATTTGAGGAATCCCCTCAGTACACTGGTCACTTCAACCACATCATTCCTATCTCGCCTTTACCTAACTCGAATCTGTGCCATAATAACTCTATCAAATCCTCTTGGACTACCAGGCCTTGCTGCCTGGCTCAACCCACCAGGACATAGTGCGTACATCAATCATCTTGAGCCTCACTGAGCCCATTGAACATTAAACGTTTGAGGTATTCCACTCAACAATCTGAACTCTCTCAGTTGTACTCTCATATCATTCACTTGATATGTCCAGCATGCGTCACCAATATGTGTCTATTGGCAAAACTTGCCATTTGTGTACTAAATTTGTCTACTACACATAATATACTTTTCTCTCATATCTGTGTTGTATCCTTATTCCTCTTCTACCAAACCGGTGGGAGAGGACCTAGAGTCTCTAATAAATAGAGGCCCTCTCCGTACGTAATTAGAAAAAAGACTCCTGTTCTCTTCATGTCGTCTCTTTGACTCTTTATTAGAATTTTACAATGAGCCTACATCAATCCGAATGTACATTTTATGCGCTCTTACTCAGTGTTATCAATCTGATTAACTAAGTAATTAAAATTCTCTCACTCTTAACATTCCTACAGTCCGTAGAATGTGCGTCATACCTATCTTAGTAGCCTGGCAACAACCCCTCACGGCCCACACAGCTTTAAAACAAAGGCCCTGGCGCCGTGCCAATACCGGTACAATGCTCATGACGTCATAAACACATCAAAGGTATACTCACTTGAGATGGGATTTGTATTGTTTCTCTCCAAATTTTATACCATTTTGTTTGATGATTTGGGGAATATGTTTATTCTATTTTAATTTGGAGGATCACCTTTTCTTCAATATCTTTGCAGGAATTGGGATACCTGGACAACCCATTTTATCAAAATTTAATGTTGAGTCATGATTTTGTTATGCACTGACAATTTCAAGATTGCTATTTTTCAGGGCTAGGAGTTGTGCATTATATTTATTACTTTAAATGAACAAAAAGCACTAGAATGCTGTAATCATGTGTAGATGTATCATTTGAAGCAGTTATAATTACATAATATTAATCTCTTATTCTGATTTAAGCAGTTGTTAAACAATTCACTCACTAAGTCATCAACCTGAGATATTAAATCATGCAATTTCTGATGAGCTACAGAGCCCATGGCTCTATTTTTGTTAAAATTTCATGGAGAAGTACCTTGCATCTAGGAGGTCAAAGCTTGCTCCTCCCCTCAAGTATGGCTGTGGAAGGTGTCATTAGTGGACCAGTTGCAATAGGAAGCTGTAATTGACAAGACATCAGTTAAGACATCAGTTAAGAAAATAATATTACAACTTCACTTTGTTCAAATCAAATGGAAAATAGTGATAAATTTGCTTTCAAAATATACCTCACTAAAACAGTCGGCAAGCAACGTCTATAACAATCAAATTTTGTGTTGACAGCTTGACCAGTGTGGATTATAAATTGTAAAGTTTTGGACCCGCTAGTGCCTTATTATTTGGTATCTTAGTTTTAACATTTAGGGATAATGAATAATGTAATGCCTGATGAACTTCAGAGCTCATGGCTCTATTCTTGAAATATATGAGAAGCATGGGTTGGAAAGAATTTTTAGCTCATCAGGCCTGAAAGGCCCGATGGGCTTATGGCATGGCATGGCGTCCGGCATCCGGCCACCCGTCCGTAAACTTTTCGCTTTTTTTACTTCTTCTCCAGAACCAATAACTCCACAGAGCTGAAATTTTATGTGCAGACTCCTTGGCCAATGGGGATTCTAAATTGTAGATTTCGTGACCCCGTGACCCCAAATGGGGTCACAGGGGTCACATCCTTAAAAACCTATTTTCATCTTCTTCTCCAGTTCCAAAAGGTCTAGAGAGCTGAAAAGTTATGTGCAGACTCCTTGGCCAATGGGGATTCTAAATTGTAGATTTCGTGACCCCGTGACCCCAAATGGGGTCACAGGGGTCACATCCTTAAAAACCTATTTTCATCTTCTCCCCGGGTTCCAAAAGGTCTAGAGAGCTGAAAAGTTGTGTGCAGACTCCTTGGCCAATGGGGATTCTAAATTGTAGATTTCGTGACCCCGTGACCCCAAATGGGCTCACAGGGGTCACATCCTTAAAAACCTATTTTCATCTTCTTCTCCAGTTCCAAAAGGTCTAGAGAGCTGAAAAGTTGTGTGCAGACTCCTTGGCTAATGGGGATTCTAAATTGTAGATTTCGTGACTCCACGACCCCAAATGGGGTCACAGGGGTCACATCCTTAAAAACCTATTTATCTTCTTCTCCAGTTCAAAAGGTCTAGAGAGCTGAAAAGTTGTGTGCAGACTCCTTGACCAATGGGGATTCTAAATTGTAGATTTCGTGACCCCGTGACCCCAAATGGGGTCACAGGGGTCACATCCTTAAAAACCTATTTTCATCTTCTTCTTCAGTTCCAAAAGGTCTAGAGAGCTGAAAAGTTGTGTGCAGACTTCTTCGCAATGGGGATTCTAAATTGTAGATTTCATGACCCCGTGTCCCCAAATGGGCTCACAGGGGTCACATCCTTAAAATCCTATTTTCATCTTCTTCCCGGGTTCCAAAAGGTCTAGAGAGCTGAAAAGTTGTGTGCAGACTCCTTGGCTAATGGGGATTCTAAATTGTAGATTTCGTGACCCCGTGACCCCAAATGGGGTCACAGGGGTCACATCCTTAAAAACCTATTTTCATCTTCTTCTCCAGTTCCAAAAGGTCTAGAGAGCTGAAAAGTTGTGTGCAGACTCCTTGGCCAGTGGGGATTCTAAATTGTAGATTTCGTGACCCCGTGACCCCAAATGGGGTCACAGGGGTCACATCCTTAAAAACCTATTTTCATCTTCTTCTCCAGTTCCAAAAGGTCTAGAGAGCTGAAAAGTTGTGTGCAGACTCCTTGGCTAATGGGGATTCTAAATTGTAGATTTCGTGACTCCACGACCCCAAATGGGGTCACAGGGGTCACATCCTTAAAAACCTATTTATCTTCTTCTCCAGTTCAAAAGGTCTAGAGAGCTGAAAAGTTGTGTGCAGACTCCTTCGCAATGGGGATTCTAAATTGTAGATTTCATGACCCCGTGTCCCCAAATGGGCTCACAGGGGTCACATCCTTAAAAACCTATTTTCATCTTCTTCCCGGGTTCCAAAAGGTCTAGAGAGCTGAAAAGTTGTGTGCAGACTCCTTGGCTAATGGGGATTCTAAATTGTAGATTTCGTGACCCCGTGACCCCAAATGGGGTCACAGGGGTCACATCCTTAAAAACCTATTTTCATCTTCTTCTCCAGTTCCAAAAGGTCTAGAGAGCTGAAAAGTTGTGTGCAGACTCCTTGGCCAGTGGGAATTCTAAATTGTAGATTTCGTGACCCCGTGACTCCAAATGGGGTCACAGGGGTCACATCCTTAAAAACCTATTTTCATCTTCTTCTCCAGTTCCAAAAGGTCTAGAGAGCTGAAAAGTTGTGTGCAGACTCCTTGGCTAATGGGGATTCTAAATTGTAGATTTCGTGACTCCACGACCCCAAATGGAGTCACAGGGGTCACATCCTTAAAAACCTATTTATCTTCTTCTCCAGTTCAAAAGGTCTAGAGAGCTGAAAAGTTGTGTGCAGACTCCCTGAACAATGGGGATTCTAAATTGTAGATTTCGTGACCCCGTGACCCCAAATGGGGTCACAGGGGTCACATCCTTAAAAACCTATTTTCATCTTCTTCTCCAGTTCCAAAAGGTCTAGAGAGCTGAAAAGTTGTGTGCAGACTCCTTGGCTAATGGGGATTCTAAATTGTAGATTTCGTGACTCCACGACCCCAAATGGGGCGACAGGGGTCACATCCTTAAAAACCTATTTTCATCTTCTTCTCCAGTTCCAAAAGGTCTAGAGAGCTGAAAAGTTGTGTGCAGACTCCTTGGCTAATGGGGATTCTAAATTGTAGATTTCGTGACTCCGTGTCCCCAAATGGGGTCACAGGGGTCACATCCTTAAAAACCTATTTATCTTCTTCTCCAGTTCAAAAGGTCTAGAGAGCTGAAAAGTTGTGTGCAGACTCCTTGACCAATGGGGATTCTAAATTGTGGATTTTGTGACCCCGTGACCCCAAATGGGGTCACAGGGGTCACATCCTTAAAAACCTATTTTCATCTTCTTCTCCAGTTCCAAAAGGTCTAGAGAGCTGAAAAGTTGTGTGCAGACTCCTTCGCAATGGGGATTCTAAATTGTAGACTTCATGACCCCGTGTCCCCAAATGGGGTCACAGGGGTCACATCCTTAAAAACCTATTTTCATCTTCTTCTCCAGTTCCAAAAGGTCTAGAGAGCTGAAAAGTTGTGTGCAGACTCCTTGGCCAGTGGGGGTTCTAAATTGTAGATTTCGTGACCCCGTGACCCCAAATGGGGTCACAGGGGTCACATCCTTAAAAACCTATTTTCATCTTCTTCTCCAGTTCCAAAAGGTCTAGAGAGCTGAAAAGTTGTGTGCAGACTCCTTGGCTAATGGGGATTCTAAATTGTAGATTTCGTGACTCCACGACCCCATATGGAGTCACAGGGGTCACATCCTTAAAAACCTATTTATCTTCTTCTCCAGTTCAAAAGGTCTAGAGAGCTGAAAAGTTGTGTGCAGACTCCTTGAACAATGGGGATTCTAAATTGTAGATTTCGTGACCCCGTGACCCCAAATGGGGTCACAGGGGTCACATCCTTAAAAACCTATTTTCATCTTCTTCTCCAGTTCCAAAAGGTCTAGAGAGCTGAAAAGTTGTGTGCAGACTCCTTCGCAATGGGGATTCTAAATTGTAGATTTCATGACCCCGTGTCCCCAAATGGGCTCACAGGGGTCACATCCTTAAAAACCTATTTTCATCTTCTTCCCGGGTTCCAAAAGGTCTAGAGAGCTGAAAAGTTGTGTGCAGACTCCTTGGCTAATGGGGATTCTAAATTGTAGATTTCGTGACCCCGTGACCCCAAATGGGGTCACAGGGGTCACATCCTTAAAAACCTATTTTCATCTTCTTCTCCAGTTCCAAAAGGTCTAGAGAGCTGAAAAGTTGTGTGCAGATTCCTTCGCAATGGGGATTCTAAATTGTAGATTTCATGACCCCGTGTCCCCAAATGGGCTCACAGGGGTCACATCCTTAAAAACCTTTTTTCATCTTCTTCTCCAGTTCCAAAAGGTCTAGAGAGCTGAAAAGTTGTGTGCAGACTCCTTGGCTAATGGGGATTCTAAATTGTAGATTTCGTGACTCCACGACCCCAAATGGAGTCACAGGGGTCACATCCTTAAAAACCTATTTATCTTCTTCTCCAGTTCAAAAGGTCTAGAGAGCTGAAAAGTTGTGTGCAGACTCCTTGAACAATGGGGATTCTAAATTGTAGATTTCGTGACCCCGTGACCCCAAATGGGGTCACAGGGGTCACATCCTTAAAAACCTATTTTCATCTTCTTCTCCAGTTCCAAAAGGTCTAGAGAGCTGAAAAGTTGTGTGCAGACTCCTTGGCTAATGGGGATTCTAAATTGTAGATTTCGTGACTCCACGACCCCAAATGGGGTCACAGGGGTCACATCCTTAAAAACCTATTTATCTTCTTCTCCAGTTCAAAAGGTCTAGAGAGCTGAAAAGTTGTGTGCAGACTCCTTGACCAATGGGGATTCTAAATTGTAGATTTCGTGACCCCGTGACCCCAAATGGGGTCACAGGGGTCACATCCTTAAAAACCTATTTTCATCTTCTTCTCCAGTTCCAAAAGGTCTAGAGAGCTGAAAAGTTGTGTGCAGACTCCTTCGCAATGGGGATTCTAAATTGTAGATTTCATGACCCCGTGTCCCCAAATGGGCTCACAGGGGTCACATCCTTAAAAACCTATTTTCATCTTCTTCCCGGGTTCCAAAAGGTCTAGAGAGCTGAAAAGTTGTGTGCAGACTCCTTGGCTAATGGGGATTCTAAATTGTAGATTTCGTGACCCCGTGACCCCAAATGGGGTCACAGGGGTCACATCCTTAAAAACCTATTTTCATCTTCTTCTCCAGTTCCAAAAGGTCTAGAGAGCTGAAAAGTTGTGTGCAGACTCCTTGGCCAGTGGGGGTTCTAAATTGTAGATTTCGTGACCCCGTGACCCCAAATGGGGTCACAGGGGTCACATCCTTAAAAACCTATTTTCATCTTCTTCTCCAGTTCCAAAAGGTCTAGAGAGCTGAAAAGTTGTGTGCAGACTCCTTGGCTAATGGGGATTCTAAATTGTAGATTTTGTGACTCCACGACCCCATATGGAGTCACAGGGGTCACATCCTTAAAAACCTATTTATCTTCTTCTCCAGTTCAAAAGGTCTAGAGAGCTGAAAAGTTGTGTGCAGACTCCTTGAACAATGGGGATTCTAAATTGTAGAGTTCGTGACCCCGTGACCCCAAATGGGGTCACAGGGGTCACATCCTTAAAAACCTATTTTCATCTTCTTCTCCAGTTCCAAAAGGTCTAGAGAGCTGAAAAGTTGTGTGCAGACTCCTTCGCAATGGGGATTCTAAATTGTAGATTTCATGACCCCGTGTCCCCAAATGGGCTCACAGGGGTCACATCCTTAAAAACCTATTTTCATCTTCTTCCCGGGTTCCAAAAGGTCTAGAGAGCTGAAAAGTTGTGTGCAGACTCCTTGGCTAATGGGGATTCTAAATTGTAGATTTCGTGACCCCGTGTCCCCAAATGGGCTCACAGGGGTCACATCCTTAAAAACCTTTTTTCATCTTCTTCTCCAGTTCCAAAAGGTCTAGAGAGCTGAAAAGTTGTGTGCAGACTCCTTGGCTAATGGGGATTCTAAATTGTAGATTTCGTGACTCCACGACCCCAAATGGAGTCACAGGGGTCACATCCTTAAAAACCTATTTATCTTCTTCTCCAGTTCAAAAGGTCTAGAGAGCTGAAAAGTTGTGTGCAGACTCCTTGAACAATGGGGATTCTAAATTGTAGATTTCGTGACCCCGTGACCCCAAATGGGGTCACAGGGGTCACATCCTTAAAAACCTATTTTCATCTTCTTCTCCAGTTCCAAAAGGTCTAGAGAGCTGAAAAGTTGTGTGCAGACTCCTTGGCTAATGGGGATTCTAAATTGTAGATTTCGTGACTCCACGACCCCAAATGGGGTCACAGGGGTCACATCCTTAAAAACCTATTTATCTTCTTCTCCAGTTCAAAAGGTCTAGAGAGCTGAAAAGTTGTGTGCAGACTCCTTGACCAATGGGGATTCTAAATTGTAGATTTCGTGACCCCGTGACCCAAAATGGGGTCACAGGGGTCACATCCTTAAAAACCTATTTTCATCTTCTTCTCCAGTTCCAAAAGGTCTAGAGAGCTGAAAAGTTGTGTGCAGACTCCTTCGCAATGGGGATTCTAAATTGTAGATTTCATGACCCCGTGTCCCCAAATGGGCTCACAGGGGTCACATCCTTAAAAACCTATTTTCATCTTCTTCCCGGGTTCCAAAAGGTCTAGAGAGCTGAAAAGTTGTGTGCAGACTCCTTGGCTAATGGGGATTCTAAATTGTAGATTTCGTGACCCGTGACCCCAAATGGGGTCACAGGGGTCACATCCTTAAAAACCTATTTTCATCTTCTTCTCCAGTTCCAAAAGGTCTAGAGAGCTGAAAAGTTGTGTGCAGACTCCTTGGCCAGTGGGGGTTCTAAATTGTGGATTTCGTGACCCCGTGACCCCAAATGGGGTCACAGGGGTCACATCCTTAAAAACCTATTTTCATCTTCTTCTCCAGTTCCAAAAGGTCTAGAGAGCTGAAAAGTTGTGTGCAGACTCCTTGGCTAATGGGGATTCTAAATTGTAGATTTCGTGACTCCACGACCCCATATGGAGTCACAGGGGTCACATCCTTAAAAACCTATTTATCTTCTTCTCCAGTTCAAAAGGTCTAGAGAGCTGAAAAGTTGTGTGCAGACTCCTTGAACAATGGGGATTCTAAATTGTAGAGTTCGTGACCCCGTGACCCCAAATGGGGTCACAGGGGTCACATCCTTAAAAACCTATTTTCATCTTCTTCTCCAGTTCCAAAAGGTCTAGAGAGCTGAAAAGTTGTGTGCAGACTCCTTCGCAATGGGGATTCTAAATTGTAGATTTCATGACCCCGTGTCCCCAAATGGGCTCACAGGGGTCACATCCTTAAAAACCTATTTTCATCTTCTTCCCGGGTTCCAAAAGGTCTAGAGAGCTGAAAAGTTGTGTGCAGACTCCTTGGCTAATGGGGATTCTAAATTGTAGATTTCGTGACCCCGTGACCCCAAATGGGGTCACAGGGGTCACATCCTTAAAAACCTATTTTCATCTTCTTCTCCAGTTCCAAAAGGTCTAGAGAGCTGAAAAGTTGTGTGCAGATTCCTTCGCAATGGGGATTCTAAATTGTAGATTTCATGACCCCGTGTCCCCAAATGGGCTCACAGGGGTCACATCCTTAAAAACCTTTTTTCATCTTCTTCTCCAGTTCCAAAAGGTCTAGAGAGCTGAAAAGTTGTGTGCAGACTCCTTGGCTAATGGGGATTCTAAATTGTAGATTTCGTGACTCCACGGCCCCAAATGGAGTCACAGGGGTCACATCCTTAAAAACCTATTTATCTTCTTCTCCAGTTCAAAAGGTCTAGAGAGCTGAAAAGTTGTGTGCAGACTCCTTGAACAATGGGGATTCTAAATTGTAGATTTCGTGACCCCGTGACCCCAAATGGGGTCACAGGGGTCACATCCTTAAAAACCTATTTTCATCTTCTTCTCCAGTTCCAAAAGGTCTAGAGAGCTGAAAAGTTGTGTGCAGATTCCTTCGCAATGGGGATTCTAAATTGTAGATTTCATGACCCCGTGTCCCCAAATGGGCTCACAGGGGTCACATCCTTAAAAACCTTTTTTCATCTTCTTCTCCAGTTCCAAAAGGTCTAGAGAGCTGAAAAGTTGTGTGCAGACTCCTTGGCTAATGGGGATTCTAAATTGTAGATTTCGTGACTCCACGACCCCAAATGGAGTCACAGGGGTCACATCCTTAAAAACCTATTTATCTTCTTCTCCAGTTCAAAAGGTCTAGAGAGCTGAAAAGTTGTGTGCAGACTCCTTGAACAATGGGGATTCTAAATTGTAGATTTCGTGACCCCGTGACCCCAAATGGGGTCACAGGGGTCACATCCTTAAAAACCTATTTTCATCTTCTTCTCCAGTTCCAAAAGGTCTAGAGAGCTGAAAAGTTGTGTGCAGACTCCTTGGCTAATGGGGATTCTAAATTGTAGATTTCGTGACTCCACGACCCCAAATGGGGTCACAGGGGTCACATCCTTAAAAACCTATTTATCTTCTTCTCCAGTTCAAAAGGTCTAGAGAGCTGAAAAGTTGTGTGCAGACTCCTTGACCAATGGGGATTCTAAATTGTAGATTTCGTGACCCCGTGACCCAAAATGGGGTCACAGGGGTCACATCCTTAAAAACCTATTTTCATCTTCTTCTCCAGTTCCAAAAGGTCTAGAGAGCTGAAAAGTTGTGTGCAGACTCCTTCGCAATGGGGATTCTAAATTGTAGATTTCATGACCCCGTGTCCCCAAATGGGCTCACAGGGGTCACATCCTTAAAAACCTATTTTCATCTTCTTCCCGGGTTCCAAAAGGTCTAGAGAGCTGAAAAGTTGTGTGCAGACTCCTTGGCTAATGGGGATTCTAAATTGTAGATTTCGTGACCCCTGTGACCCCAAATGGGGTCACAGGGGTCACATCCTTAAAAACCTATTTTCATCTTCTTCTCCAGTTCCAAAAGGTCTAGAGAGCTGAAAAGTTGTGTGCAGACTCCTTGGCCAGTGGGGATTCTAAATTGTAGATTTCGTGACCCCGTGACCCCAAATGGGGTCACAGGGGTCACATCCTTAAAAACCTATTTTCATCTTCTTCTCCAGTTCCAAAAGGTCTAGAGAGCTGAAAAGTTGTGTGCAGACTCCTTGGCTAATGGGGATTCTAAATTGTAGATTTCGTGACTCCGTGACCCCAAATGGGGTCACAGGGGTCACATCCTTAAAAACCTATTTTCATCTTCTTCTCCAGTTCCAAAAGGTCTAGAGAGCTGAAAAGTTGTGTGCAGACTCCTTCGCAATGGGGATTCTAAATTGTAGATTTCATGACCCCGTGTCCCCAAATGGGCTCACAGGGGTCACATCCTTAAAAACCTATTTTCATCTTCTTCCCGGGTTCCAAAAGGTCTAGAGAGCTGAAAAGTTGTGTGCAGACTCCTTGGCAAATGGGGATTCTAAATTGTAGATTTCGTGACCCCAAATGGGGTCACAGGGGTCACATCCTTAAAAACCTATTTTCATCTTCTTCTCCAGTTCCAAAAGGTCTAGAGAGCTGAAAAGTTGTGTGCAGACTCCTTCGCAATGGGGATTCTAAATTGTAGATTTCATGACCCCGTGTCCCCAAATGGGCTCACAGGGGTCACATCCTTAAAAACCTATTTTCATCTTCTTCCCGGGTTCCAAAAGGTCTAGAGAGCTGAAAAGTTGTGTGCAGACTCCTTGGCTAATGGGGATTCTAAATTGTAGATTTCGTGACCCCGTGACCCCAAATGGGGTCACAGGGGTCACATCCTTAAAAACCTATTTTCATCTTCTTCTCCAGTTCCAAAAGGTCTAGAGAGCTGAAAAGTTGTGTGCAGATTCCTTCGCAATGGGGATTCTAAATTGTAGATTTCATGACCCCGTGTCCCCAAATGGGCTCACAGGGGTCACATCCTTAAAAACCTTTTTTCATCTTCTTCTCCAGTTCCAAAAGGTCTAGAGAGCTGAAAAGTTGTGTGCAGACTCCTTGGCTAATGGGGATTCTAAATTGTAGATTTCGTGACTCCACGACCCCAAATGGAGTCACAGGGGTCACATCCTTAAAAACCTATTTATCTTCTTCTCCAGTTCAAAAGGTCTAGAGAGCTGAAAAGTTGTGTGCAGACTCCTTGAACAATGGGGATTCTAAATTGTAGATTTCGTGACCCCGTGACCCCAAATGGGGTCACAGGGGTCACATCCTTAAAAACCTATTTTCATCTTCTTCCCGGGTTCCAAAAGGTCTAGAGAGCTGAAAAGTTGTGTGCAGACTCCTTGACCAATGGGGATTCTAAATTGTAGATTTCGTGACCCCAAATGGGGTCACAGGGGTCACATCCTTAAAAACCTATTTTCATCTTCTTCTCCAGTTCCAAAAGGTCTAGAGAGCTGAAAAGTTGTGTGCAGACTCCTTCGCAATGGGGATTCTAAATTGTAGATTTCATGACCCCGTGTCCCCAAATGGGCTCACAGGGGTCACATCCTTAAAAACCTATTTTCATCTTCTTCCCGGGTTCCAAAAGGTCTAGAGAGCTGAAAAGTGTAGACTCCTTGGCTAATGGGGATTCTAAATTGTAGATTCCGTGACCCCATGACCCCAAATGGGGTCACAAGGGTCACATCCTTAAAAACCTATTTTCATCTTCTTCTCCAGTTCTAAAAGGTCTATCTTGCTGAAAAGCTGGTGCAGACTCCTTGGCCAATGGGGATTCTAAATTGTAGATTTTGTGACCCCATGACCCATAATGAGGTCACATGGGTCACATCCTTAAAAACCTATTTTCATGTTCTTCTCCAGTACCAAGAGGTCTAGAGAGCTGAAAAGTTGTGTGCAGACTCCTTGGCCAATTGGGATTCTAAGTTGTAGATTTCGTGACCCCGTGACCCCAAATGGGGTCACAGGGGTCACATGTTTAAAAACCTATTTTCATCTTCTTCTCCAGTTCCAAAAGGTCTAGAGAGCTGAAAAGTTGTGTGCAGACTCCTTGGCCAATGGGGATTCTAAATTGTAGATTTTGTGACCCTGTGATCCCAATCTAGGTCACGGGTCATGACCAAAAAACCTATTTTCATCTTCTTCTCCAGTTTATATGTAAAGCTTTAGAAAGGTGAAATGTTGTGTAGAGATACTTTGGTCAAAGGTGATTCTTGATTGTAGGATTGGTGACCCTGTGACTCCAAATGTGGGTCTCAGGGGTCATGATCTAAAACCCATATTATTTTGCTTGTTAACAATGTATTACTTGAGATAATTAGATATTCAACCTAAGATAATAAATCAATGAAATGCTGATGAGCTACAGAGCCCATGACTCTATTTTTTCAGGCTATTCATGAAAGATCATGTGGTCAAAAGAAACGGAAGGTTTTTGACTCAACAAAGCAGAGAGTTGAAGGAACTGACCTCAACATACGTCAAGTCAAGCAAGCTCAGAAGAAGGTAAGTTTTATACTCACTTTCAAATGACAGATGAAATTTATTTGTGAAAAATTTGTTCACATAGATAATTTTATTCTTATTATGAATCTCTTATGCTGTGTTTTTATGTCCCTGAATTAAAGATCCTGGGGTAAGTTGTTTTTAACCTATCCGTCTATCTTTTTGTCTGAAAAAATGAAACCGTCACTTCTGATTGGTCAGTGAATCTGACAGGTTGAAGTTAGCAAGTTGAAGTTTTTAATTATTTGTAAATTAACTAACTGCTTCACACCGTAGGAGCGGTGAACGACAGAGAATAGTTGTTATCAGGAAGTGAACTACTCGATAGCAAGAGGTGAACACATTTTACATTTTATTTTAAGAAAATTTTTAATATCATTACTTTAAAATGTAACAATGTCAACAAAAGTTTATGCTGTAAATCTGAAGGCTTATATGCGTTACGTCACCAAATGTCTTTCTATTCTGTCATTGTAATGGCCCTAAAACCCCGTAAAACACAACTTCGCTGCAGCAAAATCACCGTCAGTATATGCAAATCTATTTAAGTGCAAAGGATAATTGATAAATAATCAAGAAAAAGAATAGACAAACATTTAGAGTAACTGTCTTTATTCAAAATTTGAAAGCTTAATGTTGTGCCGTTTTCGAATAATCCTTATTTAACCCTTACGTTGCGTATTTCTATTTTACCCATTTTAGCCCCAGTAGCGGAATTTACAGGCCCTCTAGCTCGCAGCAGTATTTTGGCTTAGGCACTAATTAGCTCTGCTGGCGGAATTTCCAAACGGCGATTCCGGTACCGTTTTTACGAAATATACCACATCTACATGGCGAATACGGACTATATACGGGCGTTCAATACAAATTCAAGTCGCGGCACCCGTACACAAATGGTTACTTCATACCTGCGACTTTGAATGAATTTTCTATGATGTTTCATTTGTTTTCTATTACTTTGTAAAGATTGTCTTTAATTCGGGTTAGAACATCATAAATTTGGAGCGCGCTACTGCAATTTATATATGGATTTGAAGACCAGATCTTTGTCTTTACAATGATATAAAAATTATTATTATTTATTATTTCGTAAGAATCATTTAACAGTAGATAACATATTCATTTTGCAATCCATGATTCAGAAATATATAACTCGTAAAGGTAACCGGTTTTATTGCGCTTTCGTAGATTTTAAAAAGGCTTTTGATTTTGTGAACAGAAAAAAGCTATTATATATACTACTTTATAATGGAATACATGGACAATTTTATAAAGTTCTTGAAAGTTTGTATGAAAATGTTAAATCAGCAGTTGTTATTGGTGGTGGAAAGAAATTGTCGGATTATTTTGATTGTTCTGTCGGTGTGCGACAAGGCTGTACTTTAAGTCCTATTCTATTCTCTTTATTCATAAAATAATTATTGGAAAGTATACAACATGAATTGGTATTTTTTATATCGGAAACTATGTACAATATTTTAGCTCTGTTATTTGCTGATGATTTAGTATTAGTTAATGATTCCCCACTAAAGCTACAGAAGCAAATTGATTCTCTCCATCGATATTGCTTAAAATGGGGAATGGAAGTTAATTTAGAGAAAACCAATATAATCGTCTTTATAAATGGAGGCCCCTTATCAAGGCATGAAAGATGGTATTATAATGGCGCTGAGATAAAAGTAGTCAATGCTTATAGATATTTGGGTGTTATGTTCACACCAAAACTTGTTTGGTCTCGAGCATGTTCATTTCTTTGTCAACAAGCAAACAAAGCGTTACTCCCTATTAAATCTTTGATTAGAAAATATAGTATATCTCCAAAGGATGCCTTCGAAATATTTGACCACATGATTGTACTTATTCTTCTGTATGAAAGTGAAATATGGGGTTTTAAAGAGATGGAGCAAATTGAAATTGTACATCGCAAATTTTGCAAATTTATTTTAAATGTGAGTTACCGGTTTCCAAATATAGTCCCCTATGGCGAATGTGGCAGGAACCCATTATATGTTAAGTATTTCAGCAATTGTATTAGACATTGGATACGGATTGTAACCATGCATCCTAATAGATATCCATATCAATGTTATTTAATGCTAAGAGATACATCAGAACGTAAATACCCTAACTGGGCAACTTTTGTTAAAAATATTTTATTCAGGTATGGCTTTGGAAATGTATGGATTTCACAAGGTGTGGGAAATGAAAAGTTGTTTGCTAAAATAATCCACCAAAGAGTAATGGACTGTGCTGTCCAAGACTGGCACTCTGAATTAGAAACTAAATCATCGTTGTGCTTCTATTCATCGCTCAAATGGGCTATATCCATGGAATCATATCTTAAAAATGTTTATAATTCAAAATACAGTAAAGCATTGTTGATTTTTAGAAGTGGATGGAATAATTTTGGTGTCCAGCTATTGAGGAGAGATCGTGTAAATGACGATTCACAAACGCTCTGCTCACTCTGTAAAGTCGTCGAAGATGAAGTCCATATTATATTTTACTGCCCTATTATACAGGAACTACGTCAACAATGTCAACCTATTCTACAATCCAGTTTTAAGAATTTAAAAGGTGTCAAAATGCTCCTTAATGATAAAAACAATATCACTCAATTGTCAATTGCCAAATATATTTTCAATGTTTTCAAGATCCGTTGAGAAGATTTCTAATTATTATTTTCTCTGTATCTGCATGCACAATATGTATACAATATGTACTAAGGGCCAGTGGCCTTGACTTCTCGAATAAAGCTATTCTAAAAATTATTAGAATGCGACCTTTGGTTATAATTCTTTTGTCATCTAAGTTTGTCTTTATTTCCAGCTTTATGAAATCAAAACTCCTGAGCGCGCATATTGCGAATTTTATATGTACTTGTAGACAATTTATTCCTCTTTACAATGACATCATGGAATACATCACATGGTTCACAATATATGGAGAGCGTAAGGAAGGCACCCCCAGTACTTAGAGAATTGATCTTTGAAAAACTAACTTTTTGCGACACCTGGCACATCACTTGCAGCATTTTTATTTTTCGCTGCATATACAAATGATACATGGAATTAAAGACAATTTATTTCTCTTTACGATGATGTAAAAAGAAAAAAAATGCACAGCTTAGTTCGGAAGCTATAGCTTGCAAAAGGAAGGTACCCTCCGTACTTTGAGGCAACTTTTTAAGTATAGCGCATCTTAGGGCACGTGCCGCAACTTTAGTTTTTCATGCGCATGTGTAAATTTTATATGGAATCAAAGTCAAATCTTTCCTCTTTAAGAGGATGTAAGTTTTATGAAATTTGGCCACCCGGTTCAGCATTTATGGGTGGTATTTATGATGCGGTTCTGGTTGAACTTCCAATGAAAGCTAGCATTCACTTTCTCTGTCTCTTTGACAAAATAAAAAATATTTTATTTGCAATGACATATATCACAATAAAAATAACATTGCATTTATGTACAAATATAGGGACCTAACAAGGTCTGAATAAAATGTTAATATACTCGTCCACACTTCGGCTCTCTTTACTTTAAATTTTCCACTTCTTCATTTTCTTCTTCATTTCTTACTTTGTCTGCGGCAGTGATGTAAGCCCTGGTGTAGTCAGTGCCGGTGTGATACAGTTTGAATCATGGTGCAGCGCACAGAGCAACATTACAAGCTGTACATTCATAAGAAGACTCTCTGCCTACTCGTTTTCTCTTCCTTGCTGGCACATTGCCTTCTTCTATCTGTTGTGCGAGGACCGCATGTTTTGCCTTAGAGCATACCACACACATCCTTGTGATGTTTTTCTTTTTTCCATTGCGTGATTCTTTGTCGGAAAGTGACGTCCATGAAGACGAATGACACTCTCGTCGCTCGTCGCTCGTGCTCGGCCGACCACAAGGACGTCTGCACAGCGATGGAACTTGTTCCTTGTCAGCAAACGTTACTATATGTTGCGCCAAAGCCTTCCTGTATTACAGACTTGTTTTTAGAGGTTTATCTTGGCTATATTCTTTGTAAATGATATAAGAGTTCAACAAGGCAACGTTGAGAACGTGAAACCAAACTCGTTTCCACCACTTCAGGGTCTTCACTTGGAACGGCGTGTATGATAACATCTGGTCGGCCCGATCAACACCTCCCATGCACTTGTTGTACGATGTTACAATGCGCTGCTTGAGAACTGGTTCCCCTGTTGCCCGGTTCTTCTTCCCTGTTTGTTCAAGATGCATACATGGCATCTTACCCGATTCCGGCGGGTTTACCCGATTTCAGGAGGCTTCACCCGCGTCCCCGATCGGGTATTGAAAAAACCCGATTTTGACATAATCTCCTAAAATATTCGCTTGAGAAAGTGTACTATACATTTTCAATATTATTTACAAAAACTTGTCCATCAACATTGCATTTAAAACAAATTTTGTCAAAGATACAATCGTTCGAGCGTGTGTGTGTGGCTTCAGTCTACCGGTGATTCACGAATTAGTTACAGTTTAATTTTTGCTCCATTAAATAGTTTAATCTCGACACATTAAATTATATCAGTCATAGCAAATAATACTGATAATATGATAGACCAACATAAATCAATAGCAAAGCTAAAATACAAGTTGTAAAATGCAAAACCGTATCAAAGACGAACAATTGGCTTTGAAATCTATAACATTATCTCATAGGGCGCTATATGCAAACACCGTTTGCTAGCTCCAAACAGCGCGTGACCCTAGCTCCAGACAGCGAGCAATCGCTCCGTGATACGTTATCGTATTTTCTTGACGACAGACAGTAATAAGAATATGCTTATTACAAAGCGGGTTTATTTTATTGCCAACTTATTTCGTAAAATGTTTATTTAACATCACTAAATATTCCTCTAAATAAAATATGAAAACAATGTAATTTAAATAAGTTTAATATCTGATAACACATATTGCTAGGAAATAAGTTGTAAGGTAACTAGTTGGACCACGTGTCTAACGAACTTCCTGTTTGTGTTTACGTAATTATTTGTTATAAAAAAACGATTTAATTTCTAATTTCCAAATGCATATTTAGAAATAATATATACTTTGAAGGTTCAATAAATAATATATGATTAAAAATATCAGAAATTACTTGTCTTTCTCGTTGCAAATTCTTTTGTTAACTCGCTCAAACTGGCAATGTTGAAAGATCGCCGTTCGTCAACAATGGACTTTCTTATTGCAAGTAGATAATTTACGTGTCCTCTAATGGATTCACGAACAGTTAAATACGATCTTTATTTATTTTAGATGGAAGTATCTGTTTGATAAACTGTCACAGACATGCCATTTTCTAAATGACGTCATTACCAAATGGATATTTTTAATCATTTATTTTTCTTTTAAAATGTTGCTCAATTTTAACCTGTTAAAAAACGTACCCCAACTCAGTTTTTTTTTATCAGAACATGAAGTTATTTTTCAAACAATATATTTAAAATCTTCAATATTTCCATAGTGTTACAGGTGAAGTAAGTTTTCCATTTTCCATAAACATATATTATTAATCATTTGAAACATAGTATCATAATGAATTAATTAATTGAATTAATATTTTATATATTCAAAAGTTGTAATTATGTGTATGATAAACAATTAAAGAAGATAAGTATGTTAAATATATGATTTATATTGATTAAAAACGAAAAACAGCAAAGTGCTAAAAACCCTCTTTGGGAAGGAAAAACCCCCTTTTCAGACCCTAAAAACCCCCTTTGCCATTATCGGGTGATGCCATGTATGAAGATGTGTATCTTCAATAGTAGACATGAGAAGGACTGAATTTCTATTTTCGTAGCGAACAATGAGTAGGTTACGGTTGTGAGAAACTGTCATGTCCCCTTGCTTCGGTTTCTTTTTAGGCTTCTTGACAGAATCAGGAAGGCCCTTTCGATTGGCTCTCAACGTCCCTGTGGCACCGATTCCCCACTCCCACAAGTTTATGTACAGATTTGTGGACGAATAATAGTTGTCCATAAAGATGTGATGCCCCTGTCCAACGTAGTCGTTCACCAAGTCCATGACTACATCATAAGTTTTGCCACCTTCAGAAACCTGTTCATTCGTTTTTCCAGTGTAGAGTTTGAACTTGCAAACGTATCCGTTGTGCGAGTCACACAACATGAAAGCCTTTATCCCATACTTCTTAGGCTTGTCAGGAAGATAAACTTTGAAAGATAAGTTGCCTTTCTTGGGCACTATGCCCTCGTCGACTGAAATATTTGTTGCGGTTTATACACTCTTGAAAAACGGTGAACTATCCGGTTATACAAGTTTATTTATTGGTGAAAAGTTCAGGGTGGTGCAACCCGGCATCTTCTTGTTGTCAGACAAGTGTAGGTAGGTTATAAGAAGCCAAAACCTGTCTCGGGGCATGCACTTGGAGAAGAAAGGCGTTGAGCTAACATCACTTGTTGACCAGTACTCAGCAAAGTTTCTCTGCACAACTAATGACATGGCTATTGACATGGCTACAAATACCTTCATCTCTTCTGCATTTGTGTCTAGCCACTGTTGCATTCTTGAACGGGGTGTTGGAATTTTGTCTTCAGTTGCTTGTTTGAAATATCTTTTGGTTTCCCTTGCCATATCCTGATAGTCATCTTCATGTAAAAACAAATCGAAAAAGTCAATAGGTTGAGGGTATTCAGGAACTTCTATGAACTGGCGCAACCTAGTTTGACCAGTGAATCGCAAATTTACACATGGCCGCGGACCATCCACCCACTCATCAAATGTCTGTGTATTATCTTGATTATATTGTAGTATGTCAGCAAACTCCTCCTCAAAACCACTTAAGTCTTCTTCGGTGGAATGTTTCTGGCAATCTCTGTCTCTATATCACTCAGACCATCTGTGACTGTCCCATTGTCACTTCCGTCACCATGTTCATCTATGACAGTGTCCCAATCATATGCATAATCACTGTCTAAATCACTGCTGCCATCACTGTCATCAGTTGACTCCATATCAGAGGCTTCATCAGCATGGATCTTGTCGATGAAGTCGTCGTCGCTTGAAACGGCTTCGAAGCTGTGTGTCCTAGTATGCATAGCCCTAGGCCGTCGCAGCATGGCCCTGCGTCCACGCAGCATCCTTCAAGCTGCAAATGATTGAAAATGCATCAGATGTATGCAAGATATAACATGTGATTAGACACAATAAACATACAGAGATAATGAATGTGAGCTTCATGGACGTTCATTTGCCATTTTGCCAGAAACTCCTGGTGTATCTAGGACTACTGCGCCGCAAGCTCCGACGGCTTCTGACATCGCACCGATTTTGCCAACGCATATGTCAAACGGACCATTTCTGTTTTCCTTGGTGATGTGTAGCACCGGCCGTGAGGCGCGGAAAATATACTACTACGTCAGGGAAGCTCGGGTTGTCAGTTGCCGAATGACTTCTCTTTTCGAGAAGCAGAACATCCACGGAGCAGTCTCTCAAGGCGGAGCCGGGACCCATGGGAACATACTCCAATGCTCTCCGGGAATTCCCGTACCCGTCTCCCAGGTTTCCCATGTTCTCTTTTGAGAACGAGAGGCTCCAAGGAACAATCCTGTGGGTCGAACCCCGGATTCTATTGGGAATGGGTTCCCATGCCCTCTCGACATGTATAGCAGAAACCTTGGTATGTCAGAATGACACGAACCTCATTTTCAAAAAAAAAATTGTACAAAAAGGTTGGGGGGAGGCAACCAAAAGCAGGGGGGTCCGCGCCCCCCGGTAGACATTTATAGTTGTGGGTCGGTCCTGAAGATGACGCATAACGCCCATTTTCATGAGAATTTTTTCCCATTATGTCATTGCGAATCCCGTCAGAAATTCACCTGTTCACGAAAAAAACTAATACCTGAAAAAGTAATTGTGATAGAAAAAAACTTTGGTAATAAAAGTGGTGAGGAATCAAATTCTGCATCTGCTCAGTTCAGTCCACTTTACTTATAAATAATATTCAAATCTTATTGAATGAAACATCTTTTATTCAATAATGTAAAAATTAAAATAATAAATTCAATTCCAATGGTTTGGAAGGGTGCGCCGGCGCATTTGAATTTTAGAAATACAAACCTTTTGCAAATTGCATCACTAACAAAAATGTTCACGCATTTTAGAAACTCCGAAAAATGAAATATTTTCCTGAGAAAATATTCCCACGTAAAGGCTTTTCACCAAGCGGTGAGTCCCGTACTCAAATATATTTTTAGCTCATCAGGCCTGAAAGGCCCGATGGGCTTATGGCATGGGATGGCGTCCGTCCGTCCGTCCGTCCGTCCGTAAACTTTTCACTTTTTCGACATCTTCTCCAGAACCAATAATTCTAGAGAGCTGAAATTTTATGTACAGACTCCTTGGCTGAAGGGGATACTAAATTGTAAATTTGGTGACTCTGTGACCTCAAATAAGGGCCCCAGGGGTCATAACCTTAAAAGCTATTTTCATCTTCTTCTCTGGAACCAATAACTCCAGAGAGCTGAAATTTTATGTTCAGACTCCTTGGCCAATGGGGATTCTAAATTGTAGATTTGGTGACCCTGTGACCCCAAATAAGGGCCAAAAGGGTCATAACCTAAAAAGCTATTTTCATCTTCTTCTCCAGAACCAATGACTCCAGAGAGCTGAAATTATATGTACAGACTCATTGGCCAATGGGGATTCTAAATTGTAGATTTGGTGACCCTGTGACCCCAAATAAGGGCCTCACAGGCCATTACCTAAAATCCTGTTTTCATCTTTTTCTCCGGAACAAAAAGACCTAGAAGGCTGTAATATTGTATGCAAACTCTTTAGCCAATGGGGATTCTAACTTGTAAATTTGGTGACCCTGTGACCCCAAATATGGGCCACAGCCTAAAAAATCTTTGAAAATGAATTTTGAACTGATATTTTATGACACTTCATTCACTATCTATTTGAAATATATGTCGACTTGAGATAACAATCTACATTGTGGACATGTTTGTCAAATTGATGTGATCAATGTGAAATGAGAACTATTGAATAGCCTATGAACTGAAAATTGTGACAAGTCATAAAGGACTAAATTGAAGAGGAGTTAAGAATTCTTTTACTTTACATGAGATAATAAGATAAGATTATTTTCATCTTCTTCTCCAGAACGAAAAGACCTAGAAGGTTGTCATGTTGTGTAAAGAGTCTTTAGCCAATGGAGATTCTAAATTGTAGATTTGGTGACCCTATGGCCCCAAATAAGGGCCTCACAGGCCATTACCTAAAATCCTGTTTTCATCTTTTTCTCCGGATCAAAAAGACCTAAAAGGCTGTAATATTGTATGCAAACTCTTTAGCCAATGGGGATTCTAACTTGTAAATTTGGTGACCCTGTGACCCCAAATATGGGCCACAGCCAAAAAAATCTTTGAAAATGAATTTTGAACTGATATTTTATGACTCTTCATTCACTATCTATTTGAAATATATGTCGACTTGAGATAACAATCTATATTGTGGACATGTTTGTCAAATTGATGTAATCAATGTGAACTGAGAACTATTGAATAGCCTATGAACTGAAAATTGTGACAGGTCATAGAGGACTAAATTGAAGAGGAGTTAAGAATTCTTTTATTTTACATGAGATATGTGAACTGCATATGACTGGTGATGAAATGATAAGATCAGATTATTTTCATCTTCTTCTCCAGAACGAAAAGACCTAGAAGGTTGTCATGTTGTGTAAAGAGTCTTTAGCCAATGGAGATTCTAAATTGTAGATTTGGTGACCCTATGGCCCCAAATAAGGGCCTCACAGGCCATTACCTAAAATCCTGTTTTCATCTTTTTCTCCGGATCAAAAAGACCTAAAAGGCTGTAATATTGTATGCAAACTCTTTAGCCAATGGGGATTCTAACTTGTAAATTTGGTGACCCTGTGACCCCAAATATGGGCCACAGCCAAAAAAATCTTTGAAAATGAATTTTGAACTGATATTTTATGACTCTTCATTACTATCTATTTGAAATATATGTCGACTTGAGATAACAATCTATATTGTGGACATGTTTGTCAAATTGATGTAATCAATGTGAACTGAGAACTATTGAATAGCCTATGAACTGAAAATTGTGACAGGTCATAGAGGACTAAATTGAAGAGGAGTTAAGAATTCTTTTATTTTACATGAGATATGTGAACTGCATATGACTGGTGATGAAATGATAAGATCAGATTATTTTCATCTTCTTCTCCAGAACGAAAAGACCTAGAAGGTTGTCATGTTGTGTAAAGAGTCTTTAGCCAATGGAGATTCTAAATTGTAGATTTGGTGACCCTATGGCCCCAAATAAGGGCCTCACAGGCCATTACCTAAAATCCTGTTTTCATCTTTTTCTCCGGATCAAAAAGACCTAAAAGGCTGTAATATTGTATGCAAACTCTTTAGCCAATGGGGATTCTAACTTGTAAATTTGGTGACCCTGTGACCCCAAATATGGGCCACAGCCAAAAAAATCTTTGAAAATGAATTTTGAACTGATATTTTATGACTCTTCATTCACTATCTATTTGAAATATATGTCGACTTGAGATAACAATCTATATTGTGGACATGTTTGTCAAATTGATGTAATCAATGTGAACTGAGAACTATTGAATAGCCTATGAACTGAAAATTGTGACAGGTCATAGAGGACTAAATTGAAGAGGAGTTAAGAATTCTTTTATTTTACATGAGATATGTGAACTGCATATGACTGGTGATGAAATGATAAGATCAGATTATTTTCATCTTCTTCTCCAGAACGAAAAGACCTAGAAGGTTGTCATGTTGTGTAAAGAGTCTTTAGCCAATGGAGATTCTAAATTGTAGATTTGGTGACCCTATGGCCCCAAATAAGGGCCTCACAGGCCATTACCTAAAATCCTGTTTTCATCTTTTTCTCCGGATCAAAAAGACCTAAAAGGCTGTAATATTGTATGCAAACTCTTTAGCCAATGGGGATTCTAACTTGTAAATTTGGTGACCCTGTGACCCCAAATATGGGCCACAGCCAAAAAAATCTTTGAAAATGAATTTTGAACTGATATTTTATGACTCTTCATTACTATCTATTTGAAATATATGTCGACTTGAGATAACAATCTATATTGTGGACATGTTTGTCAAATTGATGTAATCAATGTGAACTGAGAACTATTGAATAGCCTATGAACTGAAAATTGTGACAGGTCATAGAGGACTAAATTGAAGAGGAGTTAAGAATTCTTTTATTTTACATGAGATATGTGAACTGCATATGACTGGTGATGAAATGATAAGATCAGATTATTTTCATCTTCTTCTCCAGAACGAAAAGACCTAGAAGGTTGTCATGTTGTGTAAAGAGTCTTTAGCCAATGGAGATTCTAAATTGTAGATTTGGTGACCCTATGGCCCCAAATAAGGGCCTCACAGGCCATTACCTAAAATCCTGTTTTCATCTTTTTCTCCGGATCAAAAAGACCTAAAAGGCTGTAATATTGTATGCAAACTCTTTAGCCAATGGGGATTCTAACTTGTAAATTTGGTGACCCTGTGACCCCAAATATGGGCCACAGCCAAAAAAATCTTTGAAAATGAATTTTGAACTGATATTTTATGACTCTTCATTCACTATCTATTTGAAATATATGTCGACTTGAGATAACAATCTATATTGTGGACATGTTTGTCAAATTGATGTAATCAATGTGAACTGAGAACTATTGAATAGCCTATGAACTGAAAATTGTGACAGGTCATAGAGGACTAAATTGAAGAGGAGTTAAGAATTCTTTTATTTTACATGAGATATGTGAACTGCATATGACTGGTGATGAAATGATAAGATCAGATTATTTTCATCTTCTTCTCCAGAACGAAAAGACCTAGAAGGTTGTCATGTTGTGTAATGAGTCTTTAGCCAATGGAGATTCTAAATTGAAGATTTGGTGACGCTGTGGCCCCAAATAAGGGCCTCAGAGGCCATAACCTAAAATCCTGTTTTCATCCAGAACAAACTAGAAGGAATATTGTGTTCAGAATGTTTAGATGTTTGGATGACAAGGCTTAGAACCGATAAAATTGTGCAGAGATTGTTTAGCCAAGGTGATTCTAAATTGTACTATGTACCATGAGATTCATCACATTGCCTGTTCTCTTTAAGCCTTATACAGTTAGATCAGTGCTGCAAGTGTTTAGTGCAAACAAGAGTCTATTACATAATTTGGCGGTAAAACACAAAAAACACAGCTGGCTTGTAACCAGAGCCAAGGGGTCAGAATATTGCATAACCTCCTGTGTGTTGACCTTGCTGAGTGCTCTCTCTCAATTTCAAGACTAAGATTTGTCAGGGTTAGGGATTGTGCATTATATTGAGACAACATATTTCTGTCTTCATCATCAAACAAAATAAACTCTGATGAGCTACAGAGCCCATGGCTCTATTTTCGTTTTTATGTTATTATTTTTTTTTTCAAAAACAGTTGTTCATCGTTTATAAACCTCTCTTATTTGTGTATCAAAAGAACAGTATTTTAGTTATATTTTATCATACTTCTTCACTTTTGTGTACATCAATTTTGCGGCTCTTCGCACATCAAAAGTTCTTTGCGAAAATATGCGCGTTATATATGGAATTAAAGACAATGTTTTCCTCTTTACATAATGTAAAAATTATAAAAATCGGAATAGCCGTTCAAACTATATGAAGTGCGAAACTTATACCTTTTGTGGCGGCACTTCGCGTATGCAGAGTTCTTCGCAATGACATTTGCATTATACATGGAATTGAAGACAATGTTTTCCTCTTTATAGTGATATAAAAAAATTTAAAATCGGACTTGCGGTTAAAAAAATATACAGCCTGTAATGAAGATATATGCTAAGAGCGCCACTTATTCAAAGCCAAATATCCCCTTCTGTGCGGCACTTGGCGCATCAAAAGTTATTGCCGAAAATACACTTATTTTATATGGAATTGAAGACAATTCTTTGATATTACCCATACGGGTGAGAAGACACAGGTAATTATTTTTGTGATATTTGCACATGTGCTTTCAAGTGATTCTCAACGTTGATTGGTTGGTTACCCGGAGAAAGAATGACTATGACGTCATAAAACAATGTTCTGACGCGACGAATTATCTGATGACGTCACAATGTTACTGTGGCGACGGGTCCTTCACAGTGGCCGCCCAACATGAAAATGTAATAACCAGGCGTAATTTGGTCAATTTAATTGCATAATGGGTAATATATAGAATAACCAACTCGGTACGAGTGATTACGGGAAATATCCACTCTTCTAAATAATGTTCAGAACCACTCGCTAAAGCTTGTGGCTGAACATTATTTGGACTCATGGATATTTCCCGTAATCACTCAGACCTCATTGGTTATTCTCTAAATCTTTATAGTGATTATTATGAAAATATCCCAAGTAGTTTATTAGAAATAGAGCGCCGCGGGATGTTGTGGTAAATGCGCCACTTGTTTCAAAGATAAAAAGTGCGAAAATCACCTATCTCTTGGCGATTGCTGTATTTTCAATTTTGTTAGCGCAATTGCAATTTTTATATGGGAATAAAGACCATTCTTTCCTCTTTATTCTGGTATAAAAAAAATTGAAAACAACCAATTGGTTCATATGATACAAAGTGCGAGAGAAAGGTAGCTTATCGCAATATGTTCCCGTAATTAGAGACTATCTGCCCATGTGGCGGGACACGAGACAGATAAGCATGTACGGGCCTATCTCATCCCGGGGCAATGCAGACACTAGGGGTGATAATTATCCGCCAGGGAGATTAGGGGTCGGAGCGAAGCCCGACAAAATTGGACTTTTGTAAAGCTAATTATCGATTCATTACGGGTCAACAATGCATACGCAAATTGGTGTGATTTTTGCTGGACATTGAACTCATTTACCAACTTGTCTGCAACTGTAAGAGCCGTATGCCTCTTTACATTTAGTGAAATAATCCCTTAGAACCATTATGTACTCGTTCCCATGATGAGTCCTGGGTAAAGGACCAACAATAGCTATGGCTATACACTGCATAGGATATTTGACCTGAAACTGGCGTAAGTGAGACTTGCCCCGACATGGACCAGGTTTGCACCTTGCACAAAATTCACAAGCCTTACACCATCTCTTGATGTACTTAGACATTCCCAGCCAAAAGAATCTGAGCTTAAAGGTTAGATGAAATGACATATGGTCACTTTCGTATTCGTTGAAAAGGGGTTTCAATTTGACAATTGCTCGATTTTAAATTTCTGAAATCGACCCATAAATTACTTATATAAGTTTTTTTTAAAAAGTGCCTAATTAAGCCCCGGGGACCAGAATGAAAGTCGGCGGGTGGTGGTCACTGAAGCGTATCGTGCTGTGACGTACGTGGAGGAGTCTCATTATGGCCGCTAATCTTAATTTAACGCGTTTTCCCAACTTTTAAACTGCTCATATAAGACAGAAAACTTCATCAAAACAATCAAATTTTCGATAAACGGATTACTTAATTATTAAACTGGTGATTTCATATGGTTACAACGACTGAGGCCTGCTTAATTGGAGTGCATTCTGCGCTTATGTATAGTATGTTTGTTGCAATTATAACCGCGGAACAAGAAGGGAAGGTACATTGGATCATTTACACGAAGTATGTCTTTCAGCGATTCAGAAAATGACATATCACTTTCGATGGAGTGTTTGTCTTCAAGTTCAAATCATTTCAAGTGATGTGACCGATGCTTTGCCTTACCTGTATGAACCAAATGACAGTTTAAGTGACATTGAAACAAGGGAAGAAGACCCTCGCGGAAATCGGATGAAGAGAGATTAAGTAGCATCAATTGATCAAATTATGGTGAATAATTGTTAATGTTAATTTTGTTTTGTATGTATTAATAAATCAAGATATATGGTAGGTATAATTTAATATATACTGAACGAATGGCTGTTCAAACAAGCGAGACAACATTGCAGATTTTGTAAATAACACTGCGTATTTAATATAAAAGAGTACTGTATTTGAAGTTTGTCAATTAAAATATTCTTTATATGATTAATGCAATGCAAACCATTTTCACTTCACTTTAATGAATAAATACATGAACTGGATTGGTCAACAAGATCAATGAAATTTACATGAAGACTGCTCTATTGTACACGCAAACATATACATTATGATTACACAGATTGATATAGACAACGAACATAATCGAATAAAAGAATTATGTTACCAGTAGCATCTTAAATGAAAACGAAATGGTTTAAAATATAGTCTGATAGCCTTTATGTGTCAATTCAGCACACCAACACACGTTTCTCAGTTTAGCGGACCATATAGATGTTTCTTCCAGATCAAAGGGGAGAAGTGTTGTTACAGCAAATTAGTTTACATAATTAGGAAGCTGAGAAGGAAGGAGTGAAATTATGTTTGTACAGATAACAAGTTTACTTGACCGATTCAATTATATAACAAATGGCATGTCGGTGACCAGCATGTCATATATGTTTATTGTCAAATGTCCTGTCTTGGTGACACAAAGGAAGTACGAAATAAACATAAACGCGACATTCAGTCTAGATATTTCCAGCCAATAGAAGTAAAGAACATATCTCTATCAAGTTATCCAATTAAAACTCTGGATTAAATACCAATGTACCAATGAAATTATTTTTAGTGTAAAATCATAACTATTTGGTTTTCTATCTTGCTATTTGCGAAAAAACTTTTGCTGAAAGAGGGTTAGTATTTGACCATCTTCTGTTTCCAAGTACTGTCATTGATGGATTTATAGGTTTACAATTTGTGTCTAATGTGCATTTGGATATTCATATTGTCCGTTTGGATACGTTTATAAGGTAAGTTTCTTACATTAATTGACACTTTTGCTGAAATGTCAATGTAATACGATGTTTATTTGATTTGATTTGATTAACCACAAATTTTATTGAAAACATTATTTTATTATCTATTAGATTCTGAATGTGTTAATAAGTGATAACTAAATCGTAAAATGTAACATTGGGATGCGGTGTTTTAAAATATGTGGTGAGTTGCTTTGATTGTTGTAATGTACTGTTAGTAAATTACATTGTCAGTAGATTAACGACGTTAACAAATCAGCATGTTGTGATGTGCTTTGATTGTCGATGGCTAACCGTAGGGCCTACTTCGCCGGCGTCTGCTAATCTCACATTTGTTGTTTTATTTTATACACAAACATTCTTCAACAAAAAATAACAACACCGAATATCTGAATTCGTTGTTTCAACTTTACTTCGTTCATATCATCATATCTTGGTTTCATTTTGTCATCGTATATCTCATTATCATTGATTTATCCTATGTCTACGAACGTCTATGAATCCACCGTCTTTCACTATTCATATCAATTATATTTGATATATATACCGATATTTTGGGACATTTGTAAGTGAAACTTGATAACTAACATTACTCGAACAGTAAACAGCAGAACAGTGATGTGGAATTATTGCAAAGCGTAGATATAACAGATTAACTGACCGATTCCCCAGTGTTTGTCATTGTAAATAGTAAGCGAATGTTTACACCCCGTCCCTTCTCGTACGTCACTTCCGGTTAACCCCAACTCTCTAAGCCCCGCCCCATATTTCGTTTGTCGCTCGCCGTCTAAAAGCAGACGATGTTTTTTGCAAAGTTTGAGGCGGTCTAGTTTAATAAATCAACAACCTATTAACTTTATTTTGGGTCTCATTTTCATATATTAGTCTGTTGAACCAATTGCAGATTAGAATTCAATAGAAAATATTACATTTCGGCCTCCCTTTAACCCTTACGTTGCGTATTTCTATTTTACCCATTTTACAGACCTGCCTACCCCTATTTGGTCCTAAGTGTATGTTTGACCATCTCAAAGTGTATTCTGAGATTTCAAAGTGTACAAACTATTTTTCAAAGTGTACTTTCCACATACAAAGTGTACAAACAATATTTAAAGCTTTATGACAGACAGACAATTTTATTCAATAGAGGCCTTAAAGGAGCACTATGAGGCTAATTTACACGACCAAAGATTAATTATCACCACAGCTGGCGAGCCGGAAATCATAACTAGTGTTCTGTCTGCTATGTGCTCCCTGCATTTGCGCGAAGACAGGCGGGCATCTTACTGAACCGAATATAAATAAGCCTACTTCTATTTATATATATATATACATGTCTGTTTTGTTAAACATGCTTATGCTTTTAATCAATTATAGCTGACCCTTCTCAACGAAAAACGAGACTTATGCAACGAATATCTATATCATTTTACAAATTAAAAGAAATACATATCAACAAATTGTTTTACATGGTGATGGCTGTGTAACTAGTTAGCATGTAAATTAAAAATGCAAATTTACAAGAAAATGTATCAACAAATAATTTTACATTGTGATGGTTGTCCAACTAGTTCGCATGTAAAAAAAACAATTTACGATGACTTTAATGATTTAAGTAACGAACCTGTTGCCAGCATGTGATTGCTTATCCATGTACATTGGTGTACATCATACATAACCGCGAATGACTGGCTATGATCACTGACGAAACAACAGTAAAAGGAAACTTACATCATGTTTCTAAATTTCATTGGTTGAATATAATGTTCTTTACTTCGATTGGCTCACTTTATCTAGACTGAATGTCGCCTATATGTGTATCTTTAATTTACTAACGGCCAGTTAAGTGTCACCAGTTACGTCATATGACAGGACGTTGGCAATAAACTTGACGCGCCACCTCTTGTGTAATTGAACCGGCCCAGTGACAGATAGGCGGCATCAAAGAAAAAGTGTTAATGCATTAGGCGTAATTAGAGACTGTTAATTTCTGGACTAACTTCTCAACAATATAGAATGAAATTCAAAACTACCATTTCTTTTCATCGATTTTACCCAAATAACTTGATAATGATAGAACAGAATCTGAAAGAAAGTATGTATCGAAACAGCACACGCCCCTTTCATTTCGATTTGAAATAAATCATGGTTTTTTTTTTATCATATATCATTGCAGGCTTTAAAATCTTTTGACTTTTTTACCCGTCACATTTTTCTTGTAAATTAAACTAACTTACTGAAACTTAGCTGAACTGGTGAATCCTATATATAACTAAATAACGAAAATACTGAAATACTGAATACTGAATAAATATATAAAGGGGCCACAGGCCCATGATACATGATATTATGTTGACATTTGTTGTATTACAGGGAACGATGATAATGTAAAATATAAATTAGATAACAGGGACATATTAAATAACTTACGCCTAAACGTGGAATAGAAATATAAATATTTCTAATCTAAGATGTTATATACGATACAAATATATAATTTGAGTTATACATACATGTAGGCAGCATTGGCATTGAATTCGTGTATTTTGAAACATTTGTTTTTCATTGTCACATTTATATAGGGATCACCTTGTCCGAAATCATCTAATGCGTCTGGTTATAAATTCTTGCATTCGATCTTATTTGTTGTTTATTAATTTATATCAGAATATATATTTGAGCGCACATGTACTCTACACTAGTACAGTCTTCATGTACATTTTACTGAGTTTGTTGAAAATTCCAGTTCATGTATTTGATCATGAAATAAATATTCTTACATCCTGTAAGAGCGCTGAATATGGTTTGCAAAAATTACTGTATGAATATTTTTTGCACCCCTTTCAAATGTGACAAAAACAAATAAAAAACACTGAATGAAATGTGAGTGAATGTTTTGTATGGGTTCGTTTTGATTACGAATTCCCGATTGAGACAAGGTCGCATTGGGTAGGGATTTACCCACAGCTGCAGTCTGTTCAGCCAGCCCAGTACCCAGTTGCGTCACGTGACCTCGTTACCCGTCTCGTTCGGGCCTCGCCACGTTGCGGTCGTACCCAAATTACCTAAGCGTCATAGTCCCCCTTTATGCCCATAATACAGGCAAATAACATGAGTAGAACTGTGCGCAGCAAGTCATTGCAGCTCTACATCCAGGAGTTAATTCAATACTGGACATGATAAAGATATAAACCAACATTATAATCTCATTCTTATTTTGCAACATATTGACAATGGAATGGTTTAAGTATGGTGCTTTTGTAAATATATAGCTCTAAGTTTATGATAAGTTTTACAGATAATAATACATGAAATTCATTTTCTATATAAACTTGACCTGTAATATTACAGAAAATTTTCTTTATATTCAATATCACTACACGTAACACCTGCCACATTTAACAGCAATGTTAACCCTTAACTTGCGAATCTCGGCATAGTCCGGTGTGGCCATAAACAATTCCTAGGTGCATCATTCCGGGTCACAGACACTGCACTTACGTTTATTTGCGGATGTCTAACATTTAGCTAGTACTCAACTAGCCCTGTCCGCGATCTGCGAGTCGAGTTGTCTCCGTGAGTCGCTCCATTAAAACGTTTGTATTATGCCTCGCAGTTAGCCATGATAACGAGACTTTGTCAATGTCAAGTCAAAAATGAAAAATGACATCAAATTGTGTGTGCATTGTGGACTCGTAACGCATCAATAATTAGCTTTACAAAAGGCCTATTTTGTCGGGCTTCACCTCGAAACCTAATCTCCCTTGGGGCTAATTATCACCCATGTGTTTGCATTGCCTAGGGTTTGCATTGCCGGTACATGCTATCTGCCTCGCATCTAGCGGGACGGGAAAAAAAACGGTATCTTGCCTTACTCCCGCACTTCATATCATGTGAACGAATTGTTTGTTTTCAAAAAAATTACGGCAAAATAAAGGGGAAAGAATTGACTACAATCCCATATAAAATTCTCAAATGTCAAAAAAATAATAAAGACACAGCAAGCACCGTGAAAAAGATCATGTTTACACTTCATAAATTTGGAAACAATCGGCGATTTTCACAACTTCTTACACAATTTATCACTGCTAAACTACTGAATGCATTTTCATAATTTTTATATCACAAAAAAAACAGATACAATTTTACCTTTCTGAGAGGCATGTGAAACCAAACGACACACAAACTAATCAACATATTTTCATCGGTTATGGTTCAAGGTTAGCATTTATTTGAAGGTCAAACAACATAACCATATTTGGCTTGACATGTGCTTATTTGTCAACTGGTTCGAGATTATGATTTCTTGGAAAAGTGCAATGAACGACCGTTTGCAATGCCGCATACATGTTGTAAGTATTTACGATGTTATAGGTGGAAATAAAGACAAACTTTACATAGCTATAGAATTATAACCAACGGTTGCATTCAAATAATTTTTGAATTTTTAGCTCATCTGGCCTGAAAGGCCCGATGGGCTTATGGCGTCCGTCCGTCCGTCCGTCCGTCCGTCCGTAAACTTTTCACTTTTTCGACTTCTTCTCCAGAACCAATGACTCCAGAGAGCTGAAATTTAATGTACAGACTCCTTGGCTGAAGGGGATACTAAATTGTAAATTTGGTGACCCTGTGACCCCAAATGTGGGTCACAGGGGTCATAACCTTAAAAGCTATTTTCATCTTCTTCTCCAGAACCAATGACTCCAGAGAGCTGAAATTTTATGTACAGACTCCTTGGCTGAAAGGGATTCTAAATTGTAGATTTGGTGACCCTGTGACCCCAAGTGTGGCTCACAGGGGTCATTACCTAAAAAAAACTATTTTCATCATCTTCTCCAGTCCCAATGAACGTAGAGAGCTGAAATTTTATGTACATACTCCTTGACTGAAGGGGATTCTAAATTGTAAATTTGGTGACAGTGAGACTCCAAATATTGGGTCACAGAGGCAATGACCTAAAATGCTATTTTCATCTTCATCTCCAGTCCCAATGGCTCAAGCGAGCTGAAATTTTATGTACAGACTCCTTGGCTGTAAGGGATTCTACATTGTAAATTTGGTGAGTCTGTGACCCCAAATATGGGTCACAGAGATCATAACCTAAAAGCCTATTTCAGTTTACAGCATCTTTCTGAGATTATATGTGCACTTCAATCAGTAATTAGGTAAGGGAGGTAATTTTAAAGAAAACAGCTGAGTTAAAGGCATTTCATCTTTCTGATGTTAGAGTTCTAACATGTGCTTTGAGAATATAATATGTCTGATGAAAAAGAGATATTTAGAATCAAAAACTTAGAATTGGAGGTCTAACACAAATTATAAGTCATATTTTATCTTTGTCTCACATTTCACATATGAGTAATTATTTGTATTTTGCAAGTGAATTTGCTGATAAAGGTACACAAGTCTAAAAGTATTCTAAAGACTTAATACAGAATCTTTTATTAAATCTAATATTATGTTCTTTGTAATTTAAGAGTAAATAATGGAGTTTTTTAATATCTCATGATATTGTGTAATTATTTGGAGAATTAATTAATTAATTATTGAGAATTTCCAGTACGAGTCAATTTGGTATACCTTATTTATATCATATTTTATACTTTATATCTGATTTAGTTTTCTCTTAACTTTGCAGTTAATTTTATTCAATAGGAACAAGAAATGAGATAGATGTCTACATCATGGAAATGTTTAATGTGAATCTATTTGAAATGAGAACTATTGAATACCCTTTGAAGGAATAACATGAAGAGGAATTAAATTTTTTCATTTTACATAAGATATGTGAACTGAATATGACTAGTGATGACTGGTGATAACATAGGACTATAAAAGAAGTAGCTATATGAGATTGTGACATCACACCTATTTTCATCATCTTCTCCAGTACAGAAAAATAATTAATTGTAGGAAAAACTGCATCTAACATATAAATTTTACTGGCTGTGATTCCAGTGTCTGCATGTTATGTAATTGCATTGTGTTGACCTCTTCCTGGCAGAAGAATGAAAACTGATAGTTACACAGAGGTTTCAGGTTACTTCAAACTACTGTGCAGCACTGTGTTATCATAGACTGTGTGTGAGACTGCTTTAGTCTTCCACTGACTCTAAAAAAGAATTTATTCATAGAATATCACCATTTTATCAAATATTGAAAAGGAGCCTATAAGAAATGGTGAAAAAGAATTTACTAAAAAAAATTCACCAATTTATTAAGTATTGAAATGGAGCCTATGAGAAATGGGATTTTCAAAAACTGAGGCTCCTATTCATTATGTAATAAATGTTGGTATTGCCATAATGCAATTAAGAATTAAAACAATATAATGCAAAGGTGTAGGATATTCATAACGAATGTTGATTTATGTGTAACCAATTTTGATAATAATTAGCAGGGGTCATGACCTAAAAAGGTTTTTTTCATTTTCTTCTACAGCCCCAGGCCATTATTGCAATAGCTTACAGTGGTGAATTGTATGCAAAGAATTGTACCCGGTATATTCATTATTATATAATGTGTGTACGATCTTAAAAAATAGTATGATCTCTCCACCACATTATTATATGTTTGATACCAGCAATTTATTTCCAAGCTTTGTGTTGCTCTTTCAACACATATATATAGCAGATTGGCAAAGTTATGGTAACAAAATATTTTTAAACTGCTTTAATCGTTTCACTACCTAGATTCTTATTACTACATTCCATTATCTGACCATTGCTATAAAGTAATTTTGTGTAGATTTGGTGACCCTGTGACCCCAAGTGTGGCTCACAGGGGTCATTACCTAAAAAAAACTATTTTCATCATCTTCTCCAGTCCCAATGAACGTAGAGAGCTGAAATTTTATGTACATACTCCTTGACTGAAGGGGATTCTAAATTGTAAATTTGGTGACAGTGAGACTCCAAATATTGGGTCACAGAGGCAATGACCTAAAATGCTATTTTCATCTTCATCTCCAGTCCCAATGGCTCAAGCGAGCTGAAATTTTATGTACAGACTCCTTGGCTGTAAGGGATTCTACATTGTAAATTTGGTGAGTCTGTGACCCCAAATATGGGTCACAGAGATCATAACCTAAAAGCCTATTTCAGTTTACAGCATCTTTCTGAGATTATATGTGCACTTCAATCAGTAATTAGGTAAGGGAGGTAATTTTAAAGAAAACAGCTGAGTTAAAGGCATTTCATCTTTCTGATGTTAGAGTTCTAACATGTGCTTTGAGAATATAATATGTCTGATGAAAAAGAGATATTTAGAATTAAAAACTTAGAATTGGAGGTCTAACACAAATTATAAGTCATATTTTATCTTTGTCTCACATTTCACATATGAGTAATTATTTGTATTTTGCAAGTGAATTTGCTGATAAAGGTACACAAGTCTAAAAGTATTCTAAAGACTTAATACAGAATCTTTTATTAAATCTAATATTATGTTCTTTGTAATTTAAGAGTAAATAATGGAGTTTTTTAATATCTCATGATATTGTGTAATTATTTGGAGAATTAATTAATTAATTATTGAGAATTTCCAGTACGAGTCAATTTGGTATACCTTATTTATATCATATTTTATACTTTATATCTGATTTAGTTTTCTCTTAACTTTGCAGTTAATTTTATTCAATAGGAACAAGAAATGAGATAGATGTCTACATCATGGAAATGTTTAATGTGAATCTATTTGAAATGAGAACTATTGAATACCCTTTGAAGGAATAACTTGAAGAGGAATTAAATTTTTTCATTTTACATAAGATATGTGAACTGAATATGACTAGTGATGACTGGTGATAACATAGGACTATAAAAGAAGTAGCTATATGAGATTGTGACATCACACCTATTTTCATCATCTTCTCCAGTACAGAAAAATAATTAATTGTAGGAAAAACTGCATCTAACATATAAATTTTACTGGCTGTGAGTCCAGTGTCTGCATGTTATGTAATTGCATTGTGTTGACCTCTTCCTGGCAGAAGAATGAAAACTGATAGTTACACAGAGGTTTCAGGTTACTTCAAACTACTGTGCAGCACTGTGTTATCATAGACTGTGTGTGAGACTGCTTTAGTCTTCCACTGACTCTAAAAAAGAATTTATTCATAGAATATCACCATTTTATCAAATATTGAAAAGGAGCCTATAAGAAATGGTGAAAAAGAATTTACTAAAAAAAATTCACCAATTTATTAAGTATTGAAATGGAGCCTATGAGAAATGGGATTTTCAAAAACTGAGGCTCCTATTCATTATGTAATAAATGTTGGTATTGCCATAATGCAATTAAGAATTAAAACAATATAATGCAAAGGTGTAGGATATTCATAACGAATGTTGATTTATGTGTAACCAATTTTGATAATAATTAGCAGGGGTCATGACCTAAAAAGGTTTTTTTCATTTTCTTCTACAGCCCCAGGCCATTATTGCAATAGCTTACAGTGGTGAATTGTATGCAAAGAATTGTACCCGGTATATTCATTATTATATAATGTGTGTACGATCTTAAAAAATAGTATGATCTCTCCACCACATTATTATATGTTTGATACCAGCAATTTATTTCCAAGCTTTGTGTTGCTCTTTCAACACATATATATAGCAGATTGGCAAAGTTATGGTAACAAAATATTTTTAAACTGCTTTAATCGTTTCACTACCTAGATTCTTATTACTACATTCCATTATCTGACCATTGCTATAAAGTCCACTCCATAACATACCCCACTTATTATCTCCTGATGAGCTACAGAGGCCATGGCTCTATTTTTTCGTTTTGTATTTATGATGTTATGATGCCAGAATTAAAGACAATCTTTCGAAAGTAATAGAATAAAAACAAGTGATTTTGAGAGAAAAAACTGATGATCTAGAAAATAGATCAAGAAGAGATAATTTAGTTTTCTATGGGATTCCTGAAAAGAGTGGGAGTGAAAAGGAAACATGGGATGACTGTGAAACAGCAGTAAGAGACATCTTATCAGATAAGCTGGACATGGAGGGGGCAGATGATGATACACATGTAGGGATTGAGAGAGCACATAGAGTGGGGAAGAAGATAGAAGGTGGGAAAGGAAGGCCAGTTCTTGTTAAACTGACCAGAAGCAAAACTAGGTCTGCTGTGCAAGAGAGAAATTGAAGAAGAGCAGTGTTAAGATCAGTGAGGATTTCAGTTTCCCAGTCAGACAGAAGAGGAAGAATCTCATTCCCCACATGATACAAGCCAGGAAGGATGGCAAAGAGGGATTTCTCAGATTTGACAAGCTTGTGATTGAAAGAATATCATATTATTTTGATACCACAAATAACAAACTCTGTGTATGTAAATAACACATTGGCCAGGGTCAAAGTGTAAACAAACACATTGACAATGTCATATCTTCACAAACAAGACATTTTAGTTTGTTTATCTGAAACTGTCAATCACTGAAAAGACATTTATCTAATAAAAGTATACATGAGATGCTATCACAGTATGCTATTGTGGGTTTGTGTGAGACATGGATATATACAAGTGATCACTGTAATGACTTACTGTCTTCTACTCACACACTACTTACCTCACTTAGAGACAAGAACAAACATGGTGGTATTTGTGTATTTATTGAGAACTCATTGTTTGTGCACACAAAAAGGATTTATTCACATATAACAGATTGTTATCCCACCGGTATGTAATACCGTGGGATATAGTCATCGCCCCCTCCGTCTGTCCGTCTGTCCGTCCGTCCGTCCTTCCGTCTGTCCGTCTGTCCGTCCGTAATCATTTCGTTTCCGGAGCAGAACTCGAAAACCATTCATGATATCTTTCTGAAACTTTGCATGTGTATTACCCACCAACTGCAGTGGTGCCTTTTGATATTTTCAGATTTCTGAATTTTTTTTTCTTTTTTCGTTTCCATAGAAACATGTTGAAGTTGGACTTTGTTCAGAGAGAGGTTCGTTTCTGGAGCACAGCTCCAAAACAGTTCATCATATCTTCCTGAAACTTTGCATGTGTATTACCCACTAACTGAAGTGGTGCCTTTTGATATTTTCAGATTTCTGAAAATTTTATTCTTTTCTGTTTCCATAGAAACATGAGATGGATGTTGGTTGTTGTTGATTTTGACTGCTTCTGCAGAAGTCTAAAACCCTTAACATTCCTGAAACTCTGTAATACCCACTAACTGAAGTACGGTAGTAGATACACAAGTATCTGTAAAAGATGTGTTTTACAAATTTTGTGGAACCGGTGGGATATGTCATCTTCTGATGACTCTTGTGTTTATCTACTTATTGATAAAAGGGCTTTTAATTTTCATAAAGATATTGTGCTTTGTGTGTTGTATATATCTCCAGAATACTCACAATATTACATAGATAAACAGAAGGACAGTCTGGAAGTGCTAGAAGACTGTTTGTATGATATTGATAGTTCTTATGATGCTGAGGTCATCTTAACTGGAGACTTCAACTGTAGAACTGGAACACTGGATGACTTCATTGTCAATGATGACTCAGACTATATTCCTGGAGGAGACTGGTATGAAAGTGATGACTTTTAATATCCACGTAAAAACTGTGATAAAGAGGTGAATAACTTTGGTAGGCGTTTGCTTGATATATGTCGAACTCATTGTTTACATATTGTTAATGCAGAGTTGTCGGTGATGAAGACGGACATTTTACATGCGTTTCAAACTATGGTTATAGTGCTGTTGATTACACATTAGTTAGTTCGCAACTTTTTTATTATGTTTCAGATTTTAGCATTGGTGATCTTGATGAATCAGATCATTTCCCTATTTTGACTATATTTAACATGTTCTACAATGATCGTAAATTTGACGGTGATTCGTGTGTGACGCCATACTACAAGTTTCAGTGGGGAGATCAATATCACAGTACATTTACACAACTCATGTCTGATGATTCTTCAAAGTCGATGCTTACAGATATATTGTGTGAAATTGATAATGATATTGACGCATCAGTGGATATGATATGTAGCTTATATAACCGTGCTGCAGAGTGTATGAAGAAACGAGTCGGGACTTCTGCGCGAGCAGACGACACACAGCCTGTGTGGTGGGACAGTGACTGCCAGATTGCTAAGGAAAACAAATATCTTGCACTCGACAGATTTCGGCAGAGTAAGACAGATGAAGATTTACAATATTATAGAAACTTAAAATCTCTTTTCAAATCAATATGCTCTATCAAACAGAAACAACATGAAGATGACATAAAACAGAAATGGAATAACATAAAGAATGATACAAACACTTTATGGAAAGAGCTGAAGAAACTGAGAAGATCTAAAACTACAAACTCAATAACAGGAGGGGAATGGGTTAAACACTTTCAACAACTTCTCAATTCGAATGAAAACTTAACAACGTTAGAAGATACTATTCAGGACTACATTGATACACATGAAGAAGGGTGCGGAGACTGTAACATGAAAACGGGAAATGAAATATTTAATGAACCTATAACCTTGACAGAAGTTAGAAACAGTATTGAGAATTCAAAAAGTAGAAAGTCGCCAGGATCGGATGGAATTACAACTGAATTATTGCATCACTCTAAAACAGAGATTGCTCCAGTTTTTGTGAAACTCTTCAATAAAATATTAGGCAGTGGATATTTTCCCACGGAATGGGGGAAGGCAATTATATATCCTCTTCACAAGAAAGGATCTACAAATGACGTGCACAATTATCGAGGTATCTCTTTATTCTTTATCAGAAGGGATCCTCCTTGGGGTACTTATTGCATAAAATCTCTGATTTCAAATATATGACAGGTTGTAACTATTTTTTCCACATTAAAAACTAGTTAAAAAACTAAAAAACTAAAAAAACGTACTTTGGGTCACCAATCTTGAGCCCCATCCCTTAGGTTGCTATGCAGCCAAGGGCAGATAACTCCAATCTCACCACTTTTCAATCTGTCATTTCAGTGACACGACGCACAAAGTTTTGCTCTCCTAAGAATAAGTCAAAGTCTACTTGATCTTGAAGAAAATGTCCCAGAAACAATCTGTATGTGTGGTAACTTCTACCTTTTTACAGTAGGGTCGTATGGCTTCACGGTTTTAGTAGTAATTTCGTGTTTATTGTAACTTTCTTTCTCGCGTAGGGCGGGAAAATCGACCCAAGATGGCGGCCATTTTTCTTCGATCGATATTTTTTGATCGTGGATTTTGGTTTGATCTGGGCTTTCCATGTTTAGTTATACATGTATTGGGGTTTTATATTCGTTTTTCGTAAGTATTTCGAATAGCCCCCTGGCCTAGCCCCCTGGTCACATTACATGTTCTATTTATTTCAGTGATGTTAGGGGTATGGCCATGCTTGTTTACATTTTATACTTCGCATTTGCCATTCGCCTCTGCTCATGTTTTTTACATGCATGTTTAACAAAAACATTTACATCACTTTTCTCCATGTATTTAGTATATATATTCTTTAAAAGAAACTATATATATACGCATGTCACACTGCACAGTTCTTGATTTGGCTATTTTGTGTTAGCCATTCAAGCCTTGTGCCCAGTGTAGGGGTCCAGTTTCCATAACGGACGGGCATGTTGAGTGTCTCAGGTGTTTGGCCTCCAACTTCCACCATCCGGTCAAATGTGATGTCTGTCAGGCATTTACCCCCAAGGCCAGGGCTCGCAGAGACGTGGATTTCAAGTTCTTTGCCAAGGCTCTGCAGGCGGGGAAAGACATAACTAAGATGGACCCCCCTTCTAAAGCTAAGAAGCTGCAAAAGACAGCTGCTAAAGGTGGTAAGTCCAAGGGTAAGGCTTCGGCCTCCGCCACTGTGTCCTCGAACAAGTCGGGTCTCGATGGTTCCACATCCGAGGCCGACTCTGTCGAGGACCAGCGGGGGGCTTCAGCCGGGGAACTGTCCCACCCTTCCCCCCCCCCCCCCCAAACAAGCTAATACACAGGCTAATACTAACCTTGATATGGCACAATTTACATCAATCATTACACAGCAGATGAAGGTAATGATCGACTCGGCGGTCTCGGGGCTCAGTACGGAGTTCCGGGCCTCGGGTCGTGAACCCGATGCTACCCATGGGGCCGGGGGGGATCTCAATCTCGGACTCGTCCGAGACACGGGTTCTCCTTTGGGCGCTCAGCTTCCAGGCTTACCCCTGGGGAGTATGGAGCCCCAGGCCACCATTACACAATCCCAGCCCCCCAGACACCTGGCTTAGGGCAGGTCTCGTCTGGGGGATCGCGGGACCCGCCTAACCTGGAACCACTCGCTGGAGTAGGTATCCAGGCTATGGCATCTACTTCAGGCTACGAGGCGCCACCTGAGCTCCAGGTGCAGCGTCCTCGGACCCCTGCCCCATGCTCCGTGACCGCCGTCCAAGTGACGGTGCAGTCCGGGCCGCACGCAGGACCCACGAGCTTCCCCGGGACCCAGGTCTCGGGGGAACCACTCGAGGCCGGTCCTCCGGCTGGGGGCTCGGGACAGCCAGTGGCAGCTGACGTCTTCTCTCGTCCCTTTGTCTGCGTCCGTGATTCTTCCCTAGACGACTCCGAGGTTGGCTCACGCCTCTCGGGGAGATCCTCGGTCGAGTCCATGGACGTGGATGAGGTTCGGGAGGACTTGGTCACTTTATCAGCTGCCGCTGCCATCAGGAAGCTTCGTGGCTTAATCGCGGAGGCTATTCCTGGTGTAGCTGCCCCGGTCCCCGAGCCAGAGGACACGGACTACCGATTATCGGGGGAGGCCTTTGCCAAAAGCAAGTCTCCCGAGATTGGGATCCGCGTTCTCCCTTCACTGGCGGCTGATTTGATCGATCCTCTCATGGTTGGTACTCGCACTCTGGCCGATCTAGGCTACTTATCCAGGCGATATCAGCTAGGGGAGGAAGGTCTCTTCGACATTCCGGTGGTGGGGGACTGCGTTTTCACCGCGGTTTCCCTGCACCGTCCCAGGGTTACAACCTTGGTCGGTCGGCAGGGTCGGCGGCTGCCACCCTTCAATGCTGGAGCATCCGAGCTGAAGTCGGCGTACCGGTCCTTCGAGGAACAGTACCGAAACGCTGCACAACAGCTCCAGATTGCAGTCCATCAGGCGTACCTGGCCTCAATGCAGGACCAGCTCCCCACGAAGGTGGAGGTTCTGGGGAATTCTTCCTCGGAGCTTCTAGTGCAGCTTTCCGCGGTGGATGGTCATCTTGCGCGCGACTAAAACAGGAGTTCTGCGAACCAGATGATGTGCACAGTTGTGGGAATGCGCAGGCTGTGGTTGTCGGTGTCATCATAGATGCCCTCAACCCAGCAGTCCCTGCTGAATCTCCCCTTTCGGGTTGGCTCTTCGCTCTTCCCGGGGGCTCAGCAGGTACTAAGGGACACTGCGGACGTCGTCACGACCTGCCGGGAGACCTCCATGGTTCTCACCGTGCAGGTCCAGATGTCACGCGCGCACGCGTGTCCAACCCACCTGCTGCCCGTTCCTCCGCGCCGACGGGGAAGCCAGCATGGATGTCAGCTAGTCTGCATCAGCCTGGGGGCAGGGGCAAGGGTCCCAAGAAGCGTGGCGGGAAACACCAGCAGCCTTCTGGCAAGCAGGGGTTTCGGGGGCACGGGAAGCCAAGCAAGGGTTCCTAGCTCCTCCCGTACCGCTAGAAGGGTCCAAAGTTCCGGGGGCCGGAGTGCCGCCGGAGAAGGACACCTTATGCCTATTGGGGAACATCCCTGTTGGCGGCCGACTGTCAAGTTTCGTCGATGTTTGGACGAAAGCCATGTCGAACACCTGGGTCCTGTCCACACTCAGGGAAGGCCACATGCCACAGTGGAAGTGTGGTCCTCCTTCATTTACCGGGGGTGCGGCACACGAAGGTGCCCTCCGCGCCGGAGAAGGGGGACATCCTACGCTCAGAAGTCAAAGCGTTGTTGAGCAAGGCTGCGATAGAGCTAGTGCCTGTGGGCCAGGAAGAGAGCGGATTCTATTCCACCTACTTCCTGGTGACCAAGAAGGGCGGAGGCTTAAGGCCCATTCTAAATCTATGAACAAACTCATAGAGGTACCATCGTTCAAGATGGAGACTCTAAGATCTGTGATTTCGTCAGTGCAGGTCGGGGAATGGCTATCCTCCATCGACCTCAAGGACGCTTACCTTCATGTTCCAATGCACCCAGACTTCAGAAAGTATCTGTGGTTTGCATTCGACGGGAAGTGTTATCAGTTCAGGGTGTTACCCTTCGGAATCTCGACGGCTCCGAGGGTATTCACCAAGCTCATGCTGGTAGCGGCTCAGGTGGCCAGGTCTCAGGGCAGGTGTTGTCATCCCTACCTGGACGACTGGCTCCTCAGAGCGCTGTCTCAGCTTCAGAACCACGAATCCACCCAGGCTATACTCCACACGTTGGTCTCGTTGGGATTGATCGTGAACATGAAAAAGTCGGAGCAAGTCCCGTCTCGGGACCTAGTCTTCCTGGCCTCCAGGTTTCAGACGGAGCCGGGGATAGTATTCCTGGCCCCGGACCGGGTCCAGAAGATCCTGGGGACTGTGAACTCGTTTCTCAGTGCTCCAACCCACACGGCTCGAGCTCCTCGGAGTCATGGCAGCGACCGTGGATGTGGTTTGGAGGTCCCGGCTCTGCATGAGGCCCGTCCAACAAGCCTTGGCGGGTTTATGGTCCCACCCGGAGTCTTACGAGAAGTTGCTCGTCACTCCGGAGTGGGTCTTACCACACCTGTCTTGGTGGACCAATGTCGATCACCTGACTCGGGGTTACCCCCTGCAGCCTCCGGTGCCGACCCTGACAGTTCAGTCCGACGCCTCCCTTACGGGATGGGGCGGGGTTCTGGGATCCCACACGGTCTCGGGCCTGTGGTCTCAGGCCAAGTCTCAGTTGCACATCAATGTGTTAGAGCTCAGGGCGGCCAGGTTGGTTTTGCAACACCTGAGGGATCAGGTGAGGGGTCAGGTGGTCCGGCTCCAATTGGACAACAGGACCGCCATGACTTACATCCTCAAACAGGGCGGGACGGTCTCTCCGTCCCTCCTGGAGGAGACATGGCAATTCTTCCTTTGGTGCGACGAGGTCGACACCACGGTCCTGCCAGTGTACTTAACCGGGGTGGACAAAAACCGTGCAGACGCTCTGTCTGGCCGGATTCTTGCCCCCCACGAGTGGCTACTGGATCGAGAGATATTCGAGACTATCTCCCAGTTATACGGGTCATTCCAGGTGGATCTGTTTGCGTCAGGGACGAACTTTCAGATACCTCAGTTTTGCTCCAGGATACCCGAAACTCGGGCCCTATCCCAGGATGCATTCGAACTGGACTGGACAGACAGAGTTCTGTGGGCCTTCCCACCAGTGCCTCTGATCTCCAAGATCCTTGCCCGTCTAGCCACTCATCCACCGCGTCTGCTGGTGCTCCTCGCACCTCTGTGGGCAGCGCAGAGTTGGTTTTCTCAGGTACTCAGATCTCTGGCTATGCCACCTGTTCTGTTACCATGTCAACCGGGACTTCTGTCCCAGGACGGAGCCCCCCACCCCAACCCCAGGGTGCAGTGGGTGGCTTGGCCTCTGTCCGGAATCGCCTCCAAAACAGCGGTATTCCTGCACGAGTTGCGGACACGATACTGGCTTCGAGGAGGGATTCGACGAACCTTCAGTACGAGGATAGATGGGCCTGCTATGCGCGCTGGTGTGCAGATAGGGACGTTCTCGATCCATTTTCTGCAGATCTAGTTTTGGTCCTGGAGTTCCTGCAGTTCAGGTTGGATGCTGGCTTAGCCGCATCAACTGTCAGGGGATACTCCACAGCTATCTCAGCCTTTCATGTTCCTGTGGATGGAGCCCTTTTGGGTGCCCACCCCCTGGTCCAGCGCTTCTTGGCAGGTGTGGACAGGATCCGGCCTCCTGTGAGGCGGATCAGCCCTGTTTGGGACCTTGCTATAGTTCTTGACTGGTTGTCCGGTCCCAGGTTTAGACATTTGTCTTCGCTGTCTCTCCAGCTGTTAACCTGGAAGGCAGCATTTCTAGTGGCGGTGGCGTCTGGTAGACGGGTTGGAGACATACATGCTATGTCCGCCAATCCCGAACTCACAGTCTTCCACAGGGACAGAGTCAGTATTAGACTGCCAGACTCCTACCGACCAAAGGTGGCCCACTCATTTCATGTGTCTGCCATCATTGAACATCCGGCTTTTAAGCAACCTGCTTCTTCGGGTTCTCAGGCCTCGCACGACCATATTCTATGTGAGCGCAGGACCTTGAGAGCTTATATCAAGCGAACAGCCTCTATCCACAAGGATGATCAGCTTTTCTGCTGTTACGGCGGAGGCAACCCAGGCTTGCCCGCCTCTAGTCAGTCGATCTCGAGATGGATTGTCTCGACTATCTGCTTAGCTTATATTCACAAGGGCCGTGAGCCCCCAGGTGATCTCAAGGCTCATTCGGTTAGGGCAGTCGCGACGTCAAAAGTGTACGCAGCGGCCCTGCCTATCGAAGAGATCTGCTCCGCTGCTATCTGGAGCCAGCCTAGCACGTTCGTTCGGCATTACCAACTCGCCAGGCTCTCTGGCGAGCGTGCTCGGTTTTGTCAGACAGTTCTCTCCGGTGGGCAGGGTCGTCAACACCCTAGCTGAATGAGCTGAGGAGGGTTGTTCGATCTGTTTTTAACCATACTAATGTCACTAATATCTTGTTGATACTAAGTGCCCTAGTCTCTGTTTCCCACGGTCACTTCCCCGGCTGAAGACTCCCTTGGGGAGATCCTTTTTTATTGGATTTTTTGTCCTCGCTCTCTCTCGCAAAAAAGGGGGGGGGGGGGCGGGGTATTCAGACCAGTAAGGTGACTATGAGTGCGCCAGGTAATCCCCAGGTCCTCTAGTGTTTTCCCATGGTGGATCCATTTGGTACTTTGGGTGAGTTAATTTTATGTATTCTTTGCGCCCTTGGGTGCAGGCTGAAGGCCACTACCTTTGATTTAATCTTTGGGAGTCTGTCTTATGCAATAAGTACCCCAAGGAGGATCCCTTCTGATAAAGAATCAAACCAACCTGTATAGGTTCCAGATTCTTTGAAGGGGATCCTCCTTGGGGTAGGGCCACCCACCTCCCCTTTATTCAGCCTGCATGACTGGATTGAAAAGTGGTGAGATTGGAGTTATCTGCCCTTGGCTGCATAGCAACCTAAGGGATGGGGCTCAAGATGGGTGACCCAAAGTACGTTTTTTTAATTTTTAAGTTTTTTAACTAGTTTTTAATGTGGAAAAAATAGTTACAACCAGTCATATATTTGAAATCAGAAATTTTATGCAATAAGTACCCCAAGGAGGATCCCCTTCAAAGAATCTGGAACCTATACAGGTTGGTTCGAATATCAGTGATCGGAAAGTTTTCACAAAAATACTCAATGAACGTTTACAATCTTGGTCCTGAGTAAATGATATTATTTATGAAAACCAAGCTGGATTCAGAAAAGGGTATACTACTGTGGACAACATTTTTACACTTCATGGGATGATAAGAAAGTACTTATCAAAGTCAGGAGGACGTTTTTACTTTTTTTCATCCATTTTTCAAAAGCCTTTGACTGTGTCGATCATGATCACCTATGGTACCGCCTGATGAATTATGGTATACATGGACGAGTTTTGAATGTTCTGAGAGACATGTACTCTAAACTAAGATCCTGTGTTAAGACCGAACATGGACTCAGTGACTATTTCACCTGTCATATGGGAACACGCCAAGGCTGTATGCTGAGTCCCTTGCTGTTTTCGCTTTATATCAAAGAATTAGTTGCAGAGATGGAAGATTCAAAATGCAGAGGAATTTTTATATCGGAAGATGCTCCAAATATTTGTTCACTATTATATGCAAATGACGTCACAAGCTCAGCAGACAGTGCAGGTAGACTTCAACAACAAATAAATACCTTAAGTGACTTTTGTGACAGATGGGGACTATCTCTGAATATAAACAAATCACAAATAATTGTGTTTAGAAACGGAGGATACTTACGACATTATGAGAATTGGCACTTCAAAGGATCTGCACTAAAAGTGGTCTCGCATTATAAATATTTAGGACTTATTTTCACACCAAAAGCCGTCTGGACAAAAGCCACTGCAACGTTGGCGCAGCAGGCAGAAAAAGCATGTTCTTTACTATATAATCTTAATTCATTATGTGGCGGTCTTCCTTTTTCTACAGCAGCTCGACTTTTTGACAGCATCATGTTACCTATATTAACTTATGGATCGGAGATCTGGGGATATCAGACTTATAAAAGTGTTGAAACGATTCAAACAAAATACTTCAAGAGGATTTTAAACTATCAAATTCAGCCTGTAACGCCGCTGTTCTTGGAGACTGTGGACGACATTCTATATATACAACGCAAGTAATGAAGTGTATCACATATTGGAGCAAGTTAATTATCATGGACAACAGAAGATTACCAAAACAGACTTATCAAATGTTATATAAGCTTGATCTTTCGGAACTTACTTCATGGGTCTCATATTTAAACCTTACGTTGCGTATATATATTTTACCATTTTTAGCCCCTTTGGCGGAATTTACAGGTTCGCAGCTCGCAGCAGTAGTTTTAGCTTAGGCACTAATGAGCTCTGCTGGCGGAATTTCCAGGGGCGATTCCGGTACCATTTTTACGAAATATACCGCGAATAAGGACTATATACGGGCGTTCAATACAAATTCAAGTAGCGACACCCTTACACAAATGGTTAATTCACACCCGAAACTTTGAATGAATTTTCTATGATTTTTCGTTTTTATTCTATTACTTTCGAAAGATTGTCTTTAATTCGGGCCTCGTAACATCATAAATACCAAACGAAAAAAAATCCATTTATATACGGAATTGAAGACAAGATGTCTAGCTTCACAATGATATAAAAATTATTAGAATGCGACCTTTGGTTATAATTCTATAGCTATGTAAAGTTTGTCTTTATTTCCACCTATAAAATCGTCAATACTTACAACATGTATGCGGCATTGCAAACGGTCGTTCATCGCACTTTTCCAAGAAATCATAATCTCGAACCAGTTGACAAATAAGCACATGTCAACCCAAATATGGTTATGTTGTTTGACTTTTCAAATAAACGCTAACCTCGAACCATAACTGATGAAAATATGTTGATTAGTTTGTGTGCCGTTTGGTTTCACATGCCTCTCAGAAAGGTAAAATTGTATCTTTATTTCTGTGAATAAATCTGCGCATTTTATATAGAATAAAAGATTATTCTTTTCGGTTTATTGTGATATAAAAATTATGAAAATGCATTCAGTATTTTAGCCGTGATAAATGTGTAAGAAGTTGTGAAAATCACCAATTGTTTCAAAATTCATGAAGTGTAAACATGATCTTTTTCACGGCGCTTGCTGTGTCTTTATTATTTTTTTGAGATTTTCTAATTTTATATTGGAATGGAGTCCATTGTTTCCCCTTTATTTTGCCGTATTGTTTTTTGAAAACAAACAATTCGCTCACATGATATGAAGTGCGGGAGTAAGGCGATTTGCCGATTTTTTCCCCGTCTCGCTAGATGCGAGGCAGATAGCAGGTACGGGCGAGACAAACCCGAGGCAATGCAAACACGTGGGTGAAAATAGCCCCAAGCGAAATAAGGCTTCGGAGCGAAGCACGACATAATTGGCCTTTTGTAAAGCTAATTATCGATGCGTTACGGGTCAACAATGCACACGCAATTTGGTGTGAATTTTACTTGATATTTCGACCGGACATTCACAAAGACTCGTTATCGTGGCTAACTGTGAGATGTATGTAAACAAGTTTTCATGTGGCGATATACGGACACACTTCGTCTCGCATTTCGCCTTGGGGGCAAATATAATTATTACTGACCTGGTAAATGCACTAAGTCCAACGTACGCATCTCGCCAAGGGGTCTAACATTTTTCTCTATGAGCCTCCCAGATAATTACGGGACCCGCAAGTTAAGGGTTAAAGAACATTTTATATAAATTGGGATTTGGAATCGTATGGATTACGCAAGATATTGGAAGCCGTGAATATCTCTTATTGAAAGTTAAACAACGTATCAAGGATATCGACATTCAGCAATGGTGGTCAAATATTTCTGAAAATTCTCGACATAATTCATACCTAATCTTCAAATCATTACTACATGTAGAGTGTTATCTCCTCAATATTCAAGAGCAAGTGTATCGGCAAGCTCTAAGTCGTTTTAGATGTGGTAATCATAATTTAATGGTAGAAGTAGGATGCAGAACTGGTATTGATATCGAATGTAGATTAATTATCATTGTTTATGTCATGGATTAGATTATATTGAAAATGAATTTCACTTTTTATTGATATGTGTCGCATTTACTGATTTACGTAAAAAGTATATCAATTATAAATATATTGTAAATCCATCACAGGAATCTTTTATTAACTTAATGAATTCCAATTGTCAATCAACTATTTTGAATCTTGGGAAATACATATATTTTGCATTTAAACTTTATGGTACGCTACATAAATAAATTGTAACAGTAGTGAAATGTTGTATTTACAAAAAAGATATGTAAAATATACGCTGTACAAACTTATTTATGATTGGGACAAGTGTTTATGTTATACTTTTGTAAAACAAATATTTGTAACTTAAAATTGACATGTTATGTCCTATGGGCCTGTGGCCTTTTTGACAGAATAAACTATCATTCATTCAAGAATAAAAACGAAAAATCATAGAAAATTCATTCAAAGTTTCAGGTGTGAATTAGCCATTTGTGTACGGATGCCGCGACTCGAATTTGTATTGAACGCCCGTATAAAGTCCGTTTTCGCGATGTAGATGCAATATATTTTGTAAAAACGGTACCGGAATCGCCCCCTGGAAATTCCGCCAGCAGAGCTAATTTGTGCCTGAGCCAAAATACTGCTGCAAGCTGGAGGGTCTGTAAATTCTGCCACAGGGGCTAAAATGGGTAAAATAGAAATACGCAACGTAAGGGTTAAAGTTACATCTGAACCTTAGATACAGCAGTTCAATGGAATGTCAACAAAAATATATTTCAACATCTAATAAGTATTTAAACTATTTTCTCCTATCTCCTAGCCTCATCTTGAACATATACATAAGATAATCCACATTTCCAATTTCTTGACTTCTTGACAAGCATACCCAAAACCATAATGAATTGTCTAACCTGTCTTGCCCAGGTGTTATAACCTTAACTATCTTATGTTTTAAACATTAAGTAACATTAATGATTGATGGGGGGAATCTATTTGGTGACAATGTAGACATATGTATAATTCTACACCAAAATTGAATCACTCTTGCCTATACACATGCTGCCATGGGAGTCTTCAACATTAACCAAGAACCATACCATTTAACAAAGTGTTTTTACACTTATATATTGTTTTTTTGCACAGTTTTTATAAGTTTTGAGTGGTGTGTTCCCTAAATTTCAGACCAATATCAAAGAATAGGCACAATCAAAGATATTAAATAAATCAGTACAGTTTATGTTACCAATTTCCCTCTGAAAACCATTTAAAGACATACTAGCTTAGAAGCCTGGGATGCAAGACATCACATGTCTGGGCTTTACTCCAGATTAGCAGGGTGAACATTAACCCCAAGTGCCTAAAGTTAGAAACTGTATAACACTTGAACAACTATAGAACCATTTCTCGTAATGACAAATAATTATCAACTATGAACTGTAACAATTTCAACAACTTTCAATAACACTCAGTCAAGGAGTAATGCTGTAGTTCAATCAATTAAAAGACGTTCCCAACAACAGCCCACACACTTCTCAAATTGTCAGATTATGACTCTAAGAACATTAGAGTCAAGTTTTGAGGTTACGCGTCTTTAAAAGACATTCAGGTATGCAAAATAGTGCATCTACCGGGATACGAACTCATATCAGTCGTAGGATCCACGCCAAACCGTCTGATTACAGTCCGTAGACTCATGTGTTTGAGCGTAATTCAGTAGGCCAGGACCATTAGACATGAGGTGGAAAAAAATAGTAGAAAGTTGATTTTTTCTGAATACCTTAAAAATAGTGTCCTAATATCAATGGTACAAAGTTCTGCAAATTGTAGCTGGTGGCTTTTTCAAAATGGCCGCCATTTCCAAGATGGCCGCCAGCATTTTGGTAAATTAATGAATTATTTTTATTTTTTAAATTTATCATGTCATGTTATATATCAAATGAAAGCTTTCTTCAAGTGCATTCCAAAACTACATAGTTTTTCCACATGGGGTGATCAGTTTATCCATTATTTGGTTTTGAAAATGTCTCCAATACCTTTTTTCGGTGTACTATTTCCATGCCTAAACCATGCTTATCATGATTAATGATGATACATTAAAATCATATTATGTGTATTGATGATTAAAACATATAGAAATACATTCATGCATTTGGAGGTTTCAGTTATAAAGTTGACTTATTCCATAGTTGCATATTCCAGCTGGTGGCATTTTCCAAATGGGGGCCGTTTTGGACGGGGATTTGCTGGATTATCGACTTGTATAATACATTTGTGCCAATCATGGCATGTAGTGTATCAAAAGAAAGGCTTTAATTCTTTTCAGAAATGTATTGTAATAATGCCTATAATCCTTGCCAAATACATATATCATGTATTCACAGTAAGTCACTTAAATCAAAGACTGTAGCAGTTTCCATGACATCCAGTAGCTTGAACACTCTAATCTAGCTTTAAAACAAGTTCATTAGTTCCCACAATCCGTGTCTGGCATCCACAAGAAATAATCTTCATAACTTTTACAACTTCATTGCTTTTGCTACATTTCTGTCTATAAGGTATGTTCTGGAAGATGTTGGAGGGAGTGATTCCAATTTGAAAGTGGATGATAATCTAGCTCTATGGACTGACTTGAAATACTTTTTGCATCGATGTTTGTCAGGAGACATAGAGTTGCAAGAGGATTGTTTCTCAAACACAAGTTATGTCATCCTGCGAACTTTCATGCTGATCGAACATATCCAAAGAATCCCTGTTTTGAGCATTGTACAACAGGAGGGCTAGAGCTTTCTTCTTTCCTTGATTATAGAGAGTTGAGATTGTGTCACACCCTGAAGCTGCATGTGCAAACATTAGATGTCTGTTGATGCTCTAAAAAACTGTTTACACATGGGATATTATCATATCCATCCAACACTACTATGGGTTCTGGACCACAATTATTCATTATGTGCAATATATAACGGTCACAGATCTGACCATGTGTAACATCAACAGGTCATGAAAGACAACGGAGAAGGTGACCACCATCATAGACAAAGAATGCATCTCTCGGGAGTTCATACTCAGAAACCACAGTGATATTAGAAGATTGCCATTATACCATTTGTGTTATCCTTTATCAGAGAATTATTTTTAAATACGAGGGCGGTTGCTTTGCAAACTCGTGAAGGAGATATGATTTCATTTCTGGACTTTCTTGAATCACACATAGTTTAAACATATTTATTTCCATAATTATACAGAAATGGATTGGCAAACAAGCCAATGGCTTATGTTAATGCCTCTCCATAAGAAAACAAAATTATGCGACGTACATTTCATCTTGTAATTACAAAAGTACATATAATAACCAATAATTTGCACACACATGAATATAATAATTCATACATACAACGTACATTAGTTCAGCAATGGACCAAATAAAATAAAATATGATAAAAATATGATATATATATATAAACTTAAAATGGAGTAAATCGTTTTGATGTGGTAATGAATGTACCGATGTGATTATATAATGATTTACAGATACTGATAAGTTGAGGTTGCCATACAGAGCATCATTTATGTTATACCCATGTTTGTAATAAAATGAAGTGTTTCTAATGGCAGTATAGTTAGGACATACAAAGAGATAATGAATAGTGTCTTCATATGCAGCACCACAACAGCATGATGGATTTTCTGATATAAATCTCTTAACTTTATGGCCACTTAAATCACTGCATTCTAGTCTCAATTTGCAGTGAATAATTTGACAAAACCTGTTTCCAATGTTGATATCAAACCCAAAAGACGTTTTACAAGTTGGTGTAATTCTATTTTTGAATTCATTTACTGATTGTATTTGTCTAACTTCCTCAGATAGAGAATTCCAAAGTTCAATAGTATTTGGCAAAAATGATTTTGCATATGAAGATGTTCTAACAAAATTTTGTTGTAAATTTGAGGAATTTCTTAAGTTATACGGGTTTCTCTCAGAAACAGATTCTGGCACAAGACTGTTTAAGTAATCTGGTGTTTTCTTATTTATCATTTTATGAAATAGAGTCAGTTTCTGGATTCTTCTTCTTTCTACAAGGGGAAGAAGATTAATTTCTGAGTATAGTTTATTATGATTTGTTCCCCGTGTAGCCCCACATATTGTTCTAAGTGCATCAAGCTGTAAATTTTCAAGCTTTGATGCCTGAGTTAGTGTATAATTATCCCAAATACAGCTACAATAATCAAATAATGGCAGTATAAAGGATGTATACATTTTTAATAGCGTTTTTCTAGATAAACGGTATTTAAAACTTCTTAAACAATTTATCATTGGTGAAACTTTATCAGATATAGAACGTATTTGCGCATTCCAATTGGCATCTTTTTGAAACCAGAGGCCTACCGGTAAGTGTTTATGTTCAGAAACTTCATTTACAGGAGTATCTTGCATTGATAATCTTGGAATAGGATCTTTGGAATGTCTTTTAGTAAACTGTATAGTTTCAGTCTTCGAAGGATTAAATTTCACTTGCCATTTCTGAGCCCAATGAGAAATCAAGTCTAAATCATTATTAAGGCGCATCGCGTCTTGGATAGGATCATCTATGATAACATAAAGTGAAGTATCATCTGCAAAAAGTCTTATATTACAGTCTATATGTTCTACAAGATCGTTTATATAAACAAGAATTAATAATGGCCCAAGCACCGACCCTTGGGGAACGCCTGCTAATACAGATCTATACTCTGAATTATAACCACTTATAGCTACTTTCTGAACTCTCCCTTTGAGATAACTGTCAAACCAATCAAGTAATTTACCACCTATTCCAAATGATTGTAATTTGTAGAGAAGTCCTTTATGCCAAACTTTATCAAAAGCCTTACTAATATCACAAATCACTGCTCTTACTTCTTTACCTTTGTCCATGGCACTTGAAATGAAATTATATAGATCTAATAACTGGTAAGTAGTTGAATCTCCCGGAATAAGAGCAGATTGTAATTTGCTTATGAGATAATTGTCTCTGAAGAAAATAAAGACATACTTATGGACACATTTTTCAAACACCTTAGAAAAACAGCAGGTAAGAGAAACTGGTCTATAATTACTACAGTCATTGACACTATATCTTTCTTATGAATGGGTATAACAGAAGCGCGTTTCCATACTTCGGGAAAAATTGCTAGGTTTAAACATTTATTAAATACTAAAGCGAGAGGACAAGATAAAACTCTAGCAGAAAGCTTAAGGAATTTATTACCAATACCATCCGGACCTGTTGCTTTGCGTGTATCTAATGAAAGAAGTATATCTTGAACATCGCTCCGTGTTATTTCAATACTATCTAAACAGTTCGATATTTGACTACATAGGGGCGGCAGAAGGCGTTCTGGGTCTTCAACTGTTGATTGATTTACGAAAAAGTCATTGAATGTATTAGCTATGGATATAGGGTCATCATAAATTACATTTTCATGGGAGATAGATGGAAAAGATGATGATCTATCTCTTTTCTTAAGATAGTATTTAATTAGCTGCCACCATTTTTTATTATGACATTGTTCATTTATCATGTTGTCTACTTTCATAAAGTACATTTCTTTTGCCTTTCTAATTTCTGATATTACCTTATTTCTTGTAGTTCTAAACAATTCCCAGTCACGGGGTAAATTACGTCGCTTAGCAAGTCTGTGTTTACGATTGCGTTTTCTGATAAGTCTACGTATTGTTGAGTTCATCCACGGCTTGTCTTCATTTCTAACAGTAATGATTTTATTTGGAATACATTTATCACATACACTTACAAGAGTATCCGTAAACTCATAAACTAGCGTGTCAATATCGTCAGAATTTAGAAAATCTTCCCAGTTAACTTCACGGAGATACGTATTTAAACCTTCAATGTCTAACAAAGAATAATTATATATCTTCCTTTTAAATTTAAAATTATAAGGTTTTGGATGTTTCATGCTAAGATAGACTGGACAGTGGTCACTACACGGGGTCTAGAACTCCCGATGAGCTCACACTTGCATAATTAGAAACAAATATCAAATCTATCAATGTCCGAGAGTGCTCGGTTATTCTTGTAGGTTCACTTATAATTTGTTTAAGGCCATATTTTGCTTGAAGATCATCTAAGCGCTGTTTTTGATAACTAAGATAATCAATGTTAAAATCACCTACAATTACCATATCTAAATCTAGATCTGATGCATTTCCTATTGACATATCAATAAGATCCCAGTAGCGATTACTTTTATCAGCGCGGTAGAAAGTTCCGATCAAAGAATGGTTATTTCTGCAAGTAATTTTTACCCAAATTGATTCTAAGCCAATTATAGAAAGATCTTCCATACGTTTTACATAAATGTTTTCACGTACATAAACTGCTACCCCTCCGCCTCGAGTAGGTCTATCCTTGAATCACACATGTGACTCTCATGAATAGCATGGTTGAATTTACTTCCACTTCAACCCCACTCACTGTGATTTGGCTATGTTTACATATATTCGATCAGTTATAGCTAATGCAGCTTTGCTTCCAACTGAAATTGCTTGATTTGTATTTGCCGATTTTCTAGCAATAACCTTGTGCATTTTCAGTCGGTTCAAGAATATATGTTTCATAGTTTCTCGCATCTCTAGACATGCTACTCAAGCGCAAGTGTGTGTGTGTAAATCACATATTGGAATGCAGCGTGGCATGGAAAGGACCCATTTTAAGAAAAGTGCTATTCTTGATGCCATGGCCAAGTGTCACATCTCCAGATACTTTCAACAATCTCATTAGATTCTTCTAAATTTTGTTTGATCACTAAATTCCCACTCCAGAATTTGTTTGTGCTTGTTGGATTGGTCAGAAGACAATCTGGTCAACATAAAGGCGAGTAGACTTTGCATGAGCAAGATGACCTGCAGCATGAAACAGTGGAACCATTTCTGTGATTGCATCAAGAAAATTCCAATTTCTTGTGCATTCAGCTCAGATTTAAAGTAGAATTGATACTTGCTTAACATATGCAGTCCAGAGTTTGCCTGTTCTACTGGCATTGGGGCAGCAGTTTTCACCTGTGTGAGGTTTTGAACACATTCGTCATCTATGACTGTATCAGTAGAACGTTCTCAGCAGGGATTGGTGGACATTTCTGAGCAGAGTGACATCTAAATCATCCATACAACCAGGTGTTTCTAACAGAGTAGACATGATGACATGAAGTAAGAAAATGGGCACGTTGGGATCAGGTATATGTATGATCACTTATCAGATGAATTACCGTATATTACCGGGTATAAGTCGAGAATTTGATACCAAAAATTAGGGGGTCAAGGAGGGGGGTCGACTTATACACAGGGTCTATGTTTCAGACCCAAAAAATCTAGAGGCCAGGTAAGTATCTGCCAGCCCAGCAAGTCGAACGGACGATGTTTACACCGGAAACTATTCACAAACATCGATGTCCAGTCAATATTAAATCATTGAATAAAAAACATATGCTTTATTGTTGTCTTTTTAACCCTTACGTTGCGTATATATATTTTACCATTTTTAGCCCCTGTGGAGGAATTTACAGGCTCGCAGCTCGCAGCAGTAGTTTGAGCTTATTCACTAACGAGCTCTGCTGGCGGAATTTCCAGGCGGCGATTCCGGTACCGTTTTTACGAAATATACCGCATCTACATGGCGAATAAGGACTATATACGGGCGTTCAATACAAATTCAAGTAGCGACACCCGTACACAAATGGCTAATTCACACCCGAAACTTTGAAGGAATTTTCTATGTTTTTTCGTTTTTATTCTATTACTTTCGAAAGATTGTCTTTAATTTGGGCCTCGTAACATCATAAATACGAAACGAAAAAAATTCCATTTATATACGGAATTGAAGACAAGATGTCTAGCTTCACAATGATATAAAAATTATTAGAATGCGACCTTTGGTTATAATTCTATAGCTATGTAAAGTTGGTCTTTATTTCCACCTATAAAATCGTCAATACTTACAACATGTATGCGGCATTGCAAACGGTCGTTCATCGCACTTTTCCAAGAAATCATAATCTCGAACCAGTTGACAAATAAGCACATGTCAACCCAAATATGGTTATGTTGTTTGACTTTTCAAATAAACGCTAACCTCGAACCATAACTGATGAAAATATGTTGATTAGTTTGTGTGCCGTTTGGTTTCACATGCCTCTCAGAAAGGTAAAATTGTATCTTTATTTCTGTGAATAAATCTGCGCATTTTATATAGAATATAGATTATTCTTTTCGGTTTATTGTGATATAAAAATTATGAAAATGCATTCAGTATTTTAGCCGTGATAAATGTTTTAGAAGTTGTGAAAATCGCCGATTGTTTCAAAATTTATGAAGTGTAAACATGACCTTTTTCACGGCGCTTGCTGTGTCTTTATTATTTTTTTGAGATTTTCTAATTTTATATGGGAATGTAGTCAATTGTTTCCCCTTTATTTTGCCATATTTTGTTTTGAAAACAAACTATTCGCTCACATGATATGAAGTGCGGGAGTAAGGCAAGTTAGCGATTTTTTCCCCCGTCTCGCGAGATGCGAGGCAGATAGCAGTCTCGGGCGAGGCAAACCCGAGGCAATACAAACACGTGGGTGAAAATAGCCTCAAGCGAATTAATGCTTCGGGGGCTAAGCCCGACAAAATTGGCCTTTTGTAAAGCTAATTATCAATGCGTTACGGGTCAACAATGCACACGCAATTTGGTGTGAATTTTACTTGATATTTCGACCGGACATTCACACAGACTCGTTATCGTGGCTATCTGCGAGATGTATGTAAACAAGTTTTCATGTGGCGATATACGGACACACTTCGTCTCGCATTTCGCCTTGGGGGCAAATATAATTATTACTGACCCGGTAAATGCACTAAGTCCAACGTACGGGTCTCGCCAAGGGTTCTAACATTTTTCTCTATGAGCCTCCCGGATAATTCCGTCGCCCGCATGTTAAGGGTTAAAATACAAATATAGCGTGATATATGAAAAAATTACATTTCAATCAAGAAAGTTCATTAAAGTCTATATTATAATCTTCACTATTACCTGACAAACATCGATCGATATCTAGCCTTGATGTAAGTCGAGTGACCCGATAAGGTCACGTGGACCAATGAGATTCTACATAGAAGCCGGTGACATGCGAGATAGATCCTCATGAAAAAATAATAAAGTATTTACACAGTGAGAAATGCAAATTACGGGTACGAGTAGATGTATAATTTCTAAGATGTTCTAACATAATAGCATATATTCAAAAATATTTAGAGAAATATAAATGGCCGATTGTCATTGTATTGTTACTGAGATGTTCACCATTCATCTTGTATAATAGTGTATATTCAAAACTTGTTAATAGACAGACGTGTGATTAAGGTTGTGAAGAGATTTGTTAATTGCCAGTCAGGGTAGTGATTCATTAGCGCATCCGGTAATTATCTAAGCTTTGATGTTTAATTAACAGTAATTGATAGTAATTAACATTAATTACCCCTACAAAAAAAAATCCCTTGAAAACATATTACTGCACCATTGCCACAAGCAAAATTTTACCATCGCCACAACCAATCCGCAAGGCTGTTCCAGAACATATCCAGAAAGACTAAATTGTAAAATGAGTTGCGGATATGTTTTGGTAATATAGCCATAGGGATCCCCACCCTATCCAATAAAGCCATAAACCATCCACACGTAGTCCATATGCGGATATGGTTTGGTAATATATCCAAAGGGATCCCCACCCTATCCAATAAAGCCATAAAACCATCCACAAGTAGTCCAGAATGGAGTTGCGGATATGGTTTGGTAATATATCCATAGGGATCCCCACCCTATCCAATAAAGCCATAAAACCATCCACAAGTAGTCCAGAATGGAGTTACGGATATGGTTTGGTAATATATCCATAGGGATCCCCACCCTATCCAATAAAGCCATAAAACCATCCACAAGTAGTCCAGAATGGAGTTGCGGATATGGTTTGGTAATATATCCAAAGGGATCCCCACCCTATCCAATAAAGCCATAAAACCATCCACAAGTAGCCCAGAATGGAGTTGCAGATATGGTTTGGTAATATATCCAAAGGGATCCCCACCATATCCAATAAAGCCATAAAACCATCCACAAGTAGTCCAGACCTGCATTTGCATATATTATTCATAAAACCGTCCACAGGCACTCCAGAAATTTAATGTTTCAGACATACCTCAAAATCAAAGAACCATTTCCAGTTAAAACAAAAAACAAAAACATAGTACACTTCACGATTTTTAATAGTACACAATAAATACTATAATATTAATGTTCATCTTGAGATCCTGAGTGCTGTACAAATATAAACATAAATATCCTTCTGCAAAGGAATTCAAAGGACATTCAACTGCATTCAGTAACACATCCTGCTTTGAACGTTTACTTAATAACATTCCTGAGATCTATGACATGTACAATCAGGATCCTGGAACCTCCAGGTCACTTTCAGGGGCCATGTTAATGTGATTGCGCCGAGCTCCTGAAAAGTAGAATAGTAAGAATATAGATACCATGGTACAAACAGGCAAGTTACAAATCACATGATATGAAAAGACTTTTTGATATATATAGACCATAACCAATGGCACATTCATGTCCCATTACATACAGGACATTCATACTCACACGAATCTTGTTGAGGCAAAATATAAAGAAAACAAAAGAGACATTTTGTAAAACATTAGTAATACCTAATTTCCGGAATGCCTTCCTCAGGCTACAGATCTTCGACAGGTGGTCAGTGTACTGGGAGTACAGGAGGTGCAATACCAGGATGGCAAACACTGGAAACAAAGAACAGTAATAGTATTTCAATAAATTAGTCATCATTGTAAATAGTAAAATGATTTTAATGTTATTTCAAATGTTTTCAAACTCTTCAAATTGTTATTCAAATTCATATGATATGACAATATATATATACATTTAGAAAAATTTTTAACTTAGCTTGGAGTAGTGTAACTGTTCCTTTAAATTTAAATGTTTAATTTAAATTCTTAATATGAAATGACAATATACATCATGTTAAATTCGCACCTTCAATGGCTTGAAGCACAGTTTCATTCTTTTGAACTGTGCTGGCGTCTTGAACCCTAGATCTTGACTTGACTATGTAAACCAACATAAACATTTGTAAGTTCAAACTATAACGTATATTTATAATTTAATCAAATAAATTGGTAAAATAATGAATTATTACAAAATGTGAAAATACAAATTTGATTTTCATGATTAATGAAAATTAAATAACCATGACCTTTAGTGTCCATTAAAGTAATCAGTCAGCTTGATTGGGTGCATATTCAGAAAGAAGATTATCAATTAAAGAAGCTAATTGTCAAATTCAATGCCAACCCCACCTTCAATAGACCTTGAATAAACAACGTCCACCAGGTGAGTGTATTTCTGTCCGATTCAGTCCACACTGAAATCAATATTGACACTTTACTGAATGAAATCAAACTATTTGATGAAAACAAAAAGAATTTGAAAATTATAAATCAAAATTGATTAATTTTATTAACTGATAAACATATACTGGACCAAAATAGAATAATAATGTCTTTATTAGTTGAGATACTAGTGAAATATTATTCTTAATAATCATAAAACATCAAATATCCCTTAGTAAACAGATTACAAATTACCAATAATCACAAATCAATTAAATATTTGATATTATATATAGTAAATATATAACATGTCAATACTATTAAAGAGTATAATGACAATAAATGTCTCTATGATGAAAATAAGGATACTAAGTATTTCAACCAACAAACAAGTGTTTTGAATTTCTTTATAAAACAACAAATTAAGATTTGTAAGTCAAACAAACATAATTGATAAAATTGGTAAAATAAATATGAATTAAAAAACCTTTAAAATCCAAATGTAATTTTGACTATTAATGACTCATAGCAAATTTATCTGTAAAATGTTTATATTAGCAATCAGTCAGTCTAGATACATTTCCAGAACATCAATTAAGCAAAACAAATGTCTTGATTAATTGTTTTCAACAATGAATTCAATGCTATTTAACAATTTGTTTGTTTATACAACAATATGTCAGCATCTCAAGTCTTACCTTGAGAGGTTACATCATTTCCTGCCTGAGAGTAGGTTACATCATTTTCTGTCTTGTCCCAGACCCTGTCTGGCTGTCATCATGGCCGAGTGCACAGTCACCTGTGTGATAAACATTGACATGTTTATAAAGCAGTTTTTAAAGTATTTGAAATACAATTTACATTTATTCCTATTCATAATCTGATCTGAACTTAAAGCAACCAATAGCAAATAAATACCACAGATGCCTTGTTACACATGCCATGACTGAGACATGAGTGCCTTTAACAAATGAAGCCAAAAGTCAGAAAATATTACTCAGTCTGTCCATTGATTTAAACTGTCCATTGAAAAGGGTGAATGAAATTAGATTGATACATTTGGAATGCAGTGATCACAAGTACTTACCTTGGATTAATCAACTGAGAAATCTTGTACTTGTACTTGTCTTGTGAACTGTAAAGCTTGGTGAGATTTCTTGATGATGTTTTGAAAGCAGCCACCTTGGAATAACAATACAGCAGCAAGACTAAGGAGGCTTCTGATTGGCTAAAATTGATTGATCTGATCATAGTGACAAATATATTGCTTTATATATTGGTTGTGACAGTTGGTAATATATAAAGGATTTGAATTGATTATGAAATATTATGAACAATATTTGTTTTATAAAGGGCATGCAGGTCACACAAAAAAACAGTAATAAATACTGAGAAGCCTTCTGATTGGCTAAATTTGCTTGATCTGATACTAGAGGCAATTATTTGGTTAAATATGCCAGTTTTTGATATTTAAGGGATTTTATCATGATATTCTGAAATGGTTTGTTTCTATCAATTTGTTAAACTAAAAATGATATGGTCTAATTTATTTATTGGTATTTTATTTCCTTCATCATATGAAATTTCTCTAATATCAAATGAAACTATAGTTAAAGAATTTGAATAATGTAACCTTTTCATTGAAATTTTATGTAATTCAACTGTTTGAGCATTATTTGAGTGTTCATAATAAAAAATAAATTAAAAAAACATTTTGACCAAACGATTTGTGCAAAAGATTGGTTTTAGAACATATCAGAGCTAATAATATGTTAGTGAATTTCAATATTTTTATTTGGTATCAAAATAATATTTTGACTTGGTGTACTCTTTTACTGATTTAAAAGCATTGTATAAATTATTCTAATACATAGGTCGTTAATTAGATATACCTCTACAGCCCAAGTTTACAACTTGAAACCACATTACACAAATACACAGCAACCCTCCACATCACTTCTCAGCTCTTAACAAACAAATTGATTAATCTAATGAAATGTACACAGTAATTAAGCTACTTGTAAAGCAATCAACTAGGTGTCACCAAGAGGTATATTTGGGGTCATTCCTGTAATCTTACCATTGGACAGATTATCAATTAATTAAGCTCCACCCATTTCAAGTCTAATGACCAATAGATTTGCACTTGTTTGTTGTTGCAATTTCTCAGAGGTATACAAATTTTAGTGATTGTAAAGGCATCATTCCCCTAGCCCCCGTTCCTCTAGCCCCCTGTTGTTACAAGCCACTAATTAGTACCTCTAGCCCCCTGACTGGCTGTTCCATTCACTGTGTTCACTCCCCTATGGCGAGTAGAGTCGGATTAGCTGATACGGCTAATTAACCAGAGTTCATTAGCTGAGATTGCCTTTGGACTACCTGATGTTATTTTTACTGTTAGTTAAACTGAGATTGCCTTTGGACTACCTGATGTTATTTTTACTGTTAGTTAAACTGAGTAGAGTCGGATTAGCTGATACGGCTAATTAACCAGAGTTCATTAGCTGAGATTGCCTTTGGACTACCTGATGTTATTTTTACTGATAGTGAAACTGAGTAGAGTCGGAATAGCTGATATTAACCAGAGTTCATTAGCTGAGATTGCCTTTGGACTACCTGATGTTATTTTTACTGATAGTGAAACTGAGTAGAGTCGGATTAGCTGATACGGCTAATTAACCAGAGTTCATTAGCTGAGATTGCCTTTGGACTACCTGATGTTATTTTTACTGATAGTGAAACTGAGTAGAGTCGGAATAGCTGATATTAACCAGAGTTCATTAGCTGAGATTGCCTTTGGACTACCTGATGTTATTTTTACTGATAGTGAAACTGAGTAGAGTTGGAATAGCTGATATTAACCAGAGTTCATTAGCTGAGATTGTTATTTTTACTGTTAGTTGGCCTACCTGTTTGTATCTGAGTAGACCAGAGTAGTTACATATAAAATGGCCATGTCACTCAAAGTTCAATGTATATCAGTAAGATGGAGGAGAAGGCGGAATTCGTTGAAGGTGCTAGGGGAAACAGAGTCGCAGTCTATGAACATTACGTGTTCCACAAATCCAAGCAGCTGAAGTCTGGTCTGAAGTGGACTTGCAGTATGCGAAAGCATGCTCATTGCAAGGCACCTCTTGTTCTTACTGAAGATGGACAAGTGGTTGACGGTAGTCACGATCACACTCATCCTCCCAACATGGGTGAAGTGGCTGCCAGAAAGCTGAAGAGCAACATGAGGAAAAGGGCGAGAGAAGAAGCAGTGCCAATGCAAGTCATCTATGAAGAGGAGAAGGTGCGTCTGCTGACTGACCAGTCTGATGCAACACCACAGGATGTTAGACAGTGGTTTAGAATGATGCTTGCTCTACCATTCATTCCTGTGTCTCAGATTAGCCAGGCATTATCATGCATCCTCAGTAAAGCCCCATCTCTGGACGGTGTCCCGGAGTTTCATAGTTATTTTGAGTCTACCTGGATGAATGGGCAGTATTCAATAGACATGTGGAACTTTTTTAAGTACGATGGTCCCAGAACCAACAACCATGTGGAGGGTTATCACACACGTCTGAAGAAGAAGGCCGGCAAATCCCATCCTAACATTTTTCGAAGTTGTGGCATTGTTCATTCACGAGGAGGCTTCCAGTCGTGTTCAGGTCTTGCAACTAGAATGTGGACAGTCAGTTCCTAAACGCCGGAAGCAGTACGTGGGCAGGGACGAAAAAATCGAACGTCTTGGACTCGAGTATATGCTATGTGAAAGGAGCATGGAATCCTACCTCTGTGCTATCGGGCTGATGATGGACACCTTATATGTTTTGTAAAATACAGTGCTGTGCTATATCTCTGAATAAACAACTGTTATAAACATACATTTAGTATTTGTTGTTATGTTAAACGACTCCTGTACTTATAAAATACTCATCATAGTCATAGTGGTTCCCCTCTACACCTATCAATCAACAGCTACTACCAGTAGCCTATTAACATGTACAGCAATCTCAGCTAATGAACTCTGGTTAATGAACTCTGGTTAATTAGCCGTATCAGCTAATCCGACTCTACTCGACATAGGGGGTGATCACAGTGAATGAAACAGCCAGCCGAGGGGCTAGAGGTACTAATTAGTGGCTTGTAACAACAGGGGGCTAGAGGAACGGGGGCTAGAGGGGTGGAGTCATTGTAAATATGTAATGACTGCACTTGTTTTAAAAAACATTGTCAAGTATTTCAATTGATTGTCATTTAATGCCAGAGAAAATAAAACTAAAATTATTTGTATTTTTATTCAATATGTAAATATCTTTCTGATATCTTCACTTTGGCGAAGTATATAATTATTTATTAAAGTATACTTTTAACTGAAATAATTTTAATAGTGGTTTTGTAATGCATACATACAATAAATATATATTTCATGCAATTTTTATCTTTAATAAAAAATATGGATGATTACTTCAATCACATATATTGACATGGGATGAATGTTTATATCTCAATTGTGTAAAATTAATATATTTCTAAATACCAATTGAATTAATGAGTGTGATAATTAAATAGAATAGGCATATTTCTAAATTACAACCCAAATTGACAACTTGAAAAAAATTAAGCTAGTGTTTATAAACCAACTACAATTTCTTTAAAAGATAAAAATGGGGTATTTTTATATATTTAGACAATACGTATCAAACCCTAAGCTTTAGATTTTCAGTCATGTGAAGATATGCAAAACCTTTGTTGACATAAGACTTACAATATTAAAAAATCCCATAAAACTGTTAATTAATTAATGAAAATTAACCTGAAGATTATCTTTTACAAAAAATAATGTTGAATCTTACACCAAATGTATTAAATTGTTTGTTTGAAGATAGTAAGTAAAATGTACGAATGTAATATGTATTGTGTAAGGTATCAAATTATGGTCTCTGATATATATATTTATATTTGAACCTGCTCTCTCTGTTTAAGTAATACAGGTAACACCACAGTCATTTAACATGATTTGAAATGACGATAATTTGAAAGATGATATTAATTTTGCAATCATATTTGACATACCTTAAGAAAAACATAGATCTTATCAAAACTAAATGTTTAAACCTTATTTCCTTGCCCATTCATACTGTTATAAACATATGTTTTTATGTTGTGCTTTTCTCAGTATTGCATGAATGAAAATTGTGTTATGTATTTTTTTGTACCGGAGAGGTATTTACATAGGCGTAATGCATCTTTACCAATCCATTTAATTTTAAAAATAAATATTGTTTAAACCAGAAGGATGATGGTGATCAATAAAGTTAAAGAACTTGTTATTTTAACCATCTTATAGACTTCTGGGCCGTGTTCAAGAGAGGTTTCAAAGAAATCGCTCATTAGCGATTACTTTTAAATCTCTCTTGAAAGCGATTGCTCAATGTAGCGCTGCGTAGCAAAGCGAGCGAACTTTCAGGTTTTTCACTGTGTCGTTCAGGAGACAATAAGCGCTACTTGAGCGCTACATTGAGCCCTGCATTGAGCAATCAATGAGCGATTATAAGTGCCTGCTTTTATGGACACGGCACTGTTTCACTCAGCTAAAGTCTTAACTCAAATCATAATCTTTTACCAATGATTTTTTACCAATACTTCTTACAGAGGACTTTTTTCCCTTGAATTTACGACAGAGACTTCATATAATTACAATCTTCCTACTACCAACTTCACATCGATGCCTATCCGTAGCATTCCCATAAAGCCAGTGATCTTGTGCTCTTTTGTGGCTATACTGTGGACAACAGGGACTCGGTAGTGGATATGTTACCGTAACATTTTCGGAAATGTTTGATGGTCTTACAGCTAACAGATACATCGTTGAAACAAATCCGCAGAGGCAGCTATCTTGTGCTCTTTTGTGGCTATACTGTGGACAACAGGGACTCTGTAGTGGATATGTTACCGTAACATATTCAGAAAATTTTGATGGTCTTACAGCCAACGGATACATCGTTGAAACCAATCCACAAACGCAGCTATCTTGTGCTCTTTTGTGGCTATACTGTGGATAACAGGGACTCGGTAGTGGATATGTTACCGTAACATATTCGGCCAACGGATACATTGCTGAAACCAATCCAGATGACCCATCCACACCATGTCCGGATCTTATCCGCTAGCGGCAATGGTAAAATTTTGCTCTAACTGCTTGAAAAGATGCTCTGGTGCTCCTGTGGATATATTGCCTAAACATATTTTCAGGATATTTTTTTTGTAGGGGTAAAGCCTGTCACTTCTCCTCTCAAAAGTAAAAGCAATGTCATTTTACATCTTTTTCTACTAGGTAACAATTTAACTATTCACTGGTTATCTAATAAAGTTTGTCAACATGTTGGTCGTAGTATATACGGCTTGATGAGAGATAAATGTAATTTGATTGAAAGAAATAATAACAGACACCGTGATTCACAAGTTGTGTTTTTTTATTGGTTGTTTACAACGTCTGAAAAATAAATTATCATTTAATAATATTTAGGGCAAAACAATTGATAAGTCGATCGACATAACTGCTTACCAATCGCCGCTGTGTTGACTCTTGGGCATGTCGACTTGTCACTCGGTGTCAGTCAGCACGTGGTTAAAGGGGGGTCGACTTATATATATGAGATATAGGGTTTTGACCAGTATTTGGGTAGTTGAGAAAGGGGGTCGACTTATATGCGGGTAATATACGGTACACTGTTTGGAGCAAAGAAAGTTGCCCATAAATCTTCCAACCCACTGCCTCCCACCACATATCCAATCGATCCCATATATGACATCAGTAAATTAATGCCTCCAAGGTGATTAATAATCTTGTTCAGCTTTGAAGATTTTACAATTTCAACTGCTCTGATATACAGAAGTAGATCAAATGTGAAATGGCAAATGCACGCTTTTCGGCCAATTGTATTGCAAAACACAGGTCAGAGTGGATGGTGTCAGGCCGGGAAGGTTCTTGATTTACAAAAGGCAAACTAGTGATTTTACTCTTCTCATGATTGCCAACTTGGACTGCACACTACATTAAGCTGTAATAGAAGTGATTGTGAGATCACCTCCAGTGGGAATCGAACCCAGGACCTGGAATCCAGTAGGAACACTTTCATCTCACCCTGCCACATACACCCCTCCACAAAGTGACTTGTCCTCGAGTTAAGCTTTTGCGAGTTAGCAAGCACCTCAGTTCGACATACCCAGGGTTGTTCATATCTTTTGACTAATGGTCCTGGTAGTCCAGTAGAAATTATGAACAACCCAGACATTTTCGATAACAGACAAATTTGTTTTTTAAATGGTCCCTATGAAAGTGCTGATGAACCATGTAAAACCAAAATCAACCATTGGCAAAATGCATTTTCGGGGCAAAAACTTTAAAGGGGTTGGCCGTGCATGAGCCTAATCCAGTATGAGTAGTCTGTGCGCTAACGAGCTAAGCTACGGATCACTGCACAGACCGGAGTAGAGGACTCGCTTCTCGTTAGGGGTTTCCCCTTCGTTAGTCGTGCGCTCTGATTGGTTAACCCTTAACTTGCGGGTCCCGTAATTATCCTCATAGGCTCATAGAGTAAATGTTAGACCCCTTGGCGATATGCGTACGTTGGACTTAGTGCATTTACCGGGTCAGTAATAATTATATTTGCCCCCCAGGCGAAATGCGAGACGAAGTGTGTCCGTATATCGCCACATGAAAACTTACATCTCGCAGTTAGCCACGATAACGAGTCTTTGTGAATGTCCGGTCGAAATATCAAGTAAAATTCACACCAAATTGCGTGTGCATTGTTGACCCGTAACGCATCGATAATTAGCTTTACAAAAGGCGAGACGGGGAAAAAACCGGCAAATCGCCTTACTCTCGCACTTCATATCATGTGAGCAAATTGTTTGTTTTCAAAAAAACAATACGACAAAATAAAGGGGAAACAATGAAATACATTCCCATATAAAATTAGAAAATCTCAAAAAAATAATAAAGACACAGCAAGCGCCGTGAAAAAGGTCATGTTTACACTTCATAAATTTTGAAACAATCAGCGATTTTCACAACTTCTTACACATTTATCACGGCTAAAATACTGAATGCATTTTCATAATTTTTATATCACAATAAACCGAAAAGAATAATCTTTTATTCTATATAAAATGCGCAGATTTATTCACAGAAATAAAGATACAATTTTACCTTTCTGAGAGGCATGTGAAACCAAACGGCACACAAACTAATCAACATATTTTCATCAGTTATGGTTCGAGGTTAGCGTTTATTTGAAAAGTCAAACAACATAACCATATTTGGGTTGACATGTGCTTATTTGTCAACTGGTTCGAGATTATGATTTCTTGGAAAAGTGCGATGAACGACCGTCTGCAATGCCGCATACATGTTGTAAGTATTGACGATTTTATAGGTGGAAATAAAGACAAACTTTACATAGCTATAGAATTATAACCAAAGGTCGCATTCTAATAATTTTTATATCATTGTGAAGCTAGACATCTTGTCTTCAATTCCGTATATAAATGGATTTGTTTTCGTTTGGTATTTATGATGTTACGAGGCCCGAATTAAAGACAATCTTTCGAAAGTAAAAGAATAAAAACGAAAAATCATAGAAAATTCATTCAAAGTTTCGGGTGTGAATTAGCCATTTGTGTACGGGTGTCGCTACTTGAATTTGTATTGAACGCCCGTATATAGTCCTTATTCGCCATGTAGATACGGTATATTTTTTTTTAAAAACGGTACCGGAATCACCGCCTGGAAATTCCGCTAGCAGAGCTCGTTAGTGCCTAAGCTCAAACTACTGCTGCGAGCTGCGAGCATGTAAATTCCGCCACAGGGGCTAAAAATGGTAAAATATATATATACGCAACGTAAGGGTTAATGTTATCTCGATCGGAAAAATGTGCCGATAAATAGAAATTAGAATGGTATGTTGTTTACAACCGAGTGGGAGAACAGCTCCGCTGAAAACCGCTCGTTAAATCCCCGTATTCATCATCATCATGTTTACAAATCCAACAGTGATTAAGCGTATGTTCATGTCAAAATTCCTGTAGTCGCGTGGAGAAAAGGGGGGCCTGTCCTTGTCCACCAATAGTTGCCCAAAGGAGAAGAATAGGAGAATTCCGGAGGAGTTTAGTCATACCTGTACATATATAAATAATTTCATAAAATTATCATCAAAACATAAAATTATCATCAGCAGAACAAATAAATGTTTACTTATTTCATAAGTATCAACCAATAAATATCTGATAGAGTTCTTCAATACACACACAGTAAATGTTATTTCAGATATCTTTTCAACCTTCCTTTCATGCATGAATAGACAAGTACCTTTAGTGAACTGTGTTATGTTTTGCAATCTACCAGCCTGCCACAAAGCAATAAATCACACTCAGAACGGAAACGATAATAAACTTATGTAATAGACAGATCATGTACATGACTAATTACACCTCAACAGATATTACACGGTACTTACAAGGTCTGGTCCAAACAAGCGCTGTAATCTCCTTCTTCGTCCATCATTGCAGGTGACGAGCTGGAATAAACAAGATAATTATGAACATGTGCTTGTCAATGATCAGATCGCTTGATCGATCTGAAAGCTTGAATTCACTCAGCTATAACATTTCATTCATACACTGGCCACGGACTACTGAATTGCTAATTGAAATGCTAATCGCATGTGATCTTCAAATCGGTCACGAGTCAGTCAGTTATCGATTTATATTCCAAAATGGCATTATGTACATGTATATCCTTTTTATATAACATTGTTATACCATTATTCAGATACAGCAGTAGAAAACCCATTCACTTACCCTCTGTCGTCCTGTTGAACATCGAGTTCCATCAGTTCATCAGCATAAGAAAGGCGACTTGGTTCCAAATCTAAAGGTGCTGACATAAGACCAGCTTCTGAAAACATATATAACTGCAATTGTAAACAACTCTATTTATCCAAATGCGTTCTACACTTATAAAAAAACAAGTTGTTTTTAACTGAATAACTATTAGACACTGATTATGATGGAGAAATGCAAAAGTACTATGTACTGCTTATGAAGTTATCAAACCACACTTCTCGTCAAGTGTCAAATCTGTGAGTTTATCCCTTGAGATTATCCACTTCACTAAAACAACACAAATAATTAGAGGCAAGATGGGTTAGAATTGATTGATTATTGGTATATAAAGCCAGTAAAAGAGGATAACACTGACCGTAACGGTCAACCAAAACAACAAATAATTCATAAAATTACTCTATCAAAACTAATAATAACCTCCAATATCACAAGTTGAATTTGCAAGTACATTTAATTAGTTATTTTAGGTTTGGATATGATATCATATGGTTTTCACAAATATATTGTCTTTTACCTTACTTTCAAGTCTAAAAAATGTGAATAAATTGGAACAAGATTTGTCAACTTGTAATTACCTGAAGCAGTGGATAAGCAGTTTGTCCCCCTGACTGGCGTGGACACGACAACACCTGAGGGCGGGGAGAAGTCATCATCTGACAGGACAGGTACAGGTGGTGTTGATTGTCTACAAAAAACACAATACAATGTTCAGTCATATGCAGTATTTCAAATGTAGATACACACATAAATAACTGAGAAGTCAGTCAGTTAGTCAGTTGACCAAAACTTCCGAATGGGGAATTATGTATGATATAAGGTTACATATTACTTGTGGATTGTATGACAGAATGCCTTCAAAAACCTGCAGTCAATCATGTACAGTTACGGTAATAATTTATGTAATCATTTCTTGTAGGTGGCGTAAACGTTTAGCTACATGTAAGTTTTAAGTAACGTTATTATTCATTTTCACATAATTACAGGAATGTCATAAAAGGAACGGTTCAATCCCTAAAATGTCGGGGGTCTATTGTATGAGACAGAGTAATAATTAGCGACGTGGACCTACCTGCATAGATTAAATTTGTCGTGTATAACACAAAGTTGGCGCCGGCCCGCAAGACAATAGGCGTTACCATCTTGCGAGCCAACGCCTATCTGCGTCATTTATCCCAGGGAATTAGCTTGATGCTATGGGAGCCAACCTCGGACGTTCTTGGATAGAGCACATGATGAGAGACACATAAGATGATGACGTCATGGAGATGTTTATTTGGTTGTTGCTTCATGATGGTTGTTACATAAAAACATATACAGCTGATGATGGTGATGGCAGCAGAGACATAGTGACCGCCAAGGAAGCTTTGTAAGTCTTCCCTGGGGTCTAGTCTCCGCTGGTGTTCTGGTCTATCTCCTTCTCTCCCTTCCTATCTCGTTCTAGACAGACAGACAGACAAGTGTTTATTAGAGTCTCACCCCGTTACAATATAAAACATACAATAAATATATACATAAAAAGGGCCATCCACAAGTGGGATTATGAGAGACTATAACTAAAATATACCTAAAATATATATACACATAGATAGAACATTGTTACGTAAAAGGCTAGAGTAAAAGAAAAAAACGTTGGTAAAATTGCGAGTATAAAACCTGTTTTCTCTTCAACAAAATATTTTGGCAGGTTTTGGCAGCAATCATAAAAACATAAACATTTGATAGTATAAAACCCACTTTCTTTAAATCATTAAAACTACAAAACTCTTGATTAAACATATTGCACATTTCAACTAAATATTCTCTCTCACATTCATACAGGGGGCAGTGAAGTAGTACGTGCATTTCGTCTTCAATATCACCAGGGCAGTTAAAACAGACTCTCTCAGCAATCGGGGTATTAGTGTAACGCCCGGTCTCCATTCGTAGGGGGGCTACTCCACATCGGAACTTAGCAAGCGCGCTTCTCTGGCCTCTGGTTAGACCTCTGGTAGTGTAAGCCTCGGCTCCATATTGTTGTTTAAAGGTACAGTAAGTTCGTAGTTTGTTGCCGCCATTCCTTGTCTTACTTTCAGCTTGTGTTATCTGACGTTTCCACTCCAGTATATATGTCTCCATCATCTTCTCTTGTATTGTAGCAGCTACATGCTTGGGGCTATATCTGTGTTCTATGTGGCTGAAATGTTGTAATCCTAAGCTGTCTAGTTGTTTTATGATTCGCAGAGTTCGGTTGTTTTTTCTACGCTTCGCCCACCGGTAACTCCATTTGTAGATGATGTAGTTGAGACGTCCTTGATGTAGTAGACGTAGTTTTGTCTCCAGTCTCATAACTGCAACCCAGCGGCGAACAACCGGAGGGGTCCATCCCATGTCTCCACTTACGGCAGGATTCGGTGCGAATTTTCGTAAGCCGAGAAAGAACCGCATTGCTCTGTTGTGGACAGCATCAATATACGATGTGTTGCAAGTGCCCCAGATACCAGCTCCGTAATCCATTATAGACCAGACCATGGTGTCATAAAGTTTGGTATACGTCTTGTATTGCATTCCTCCTATACTCTTATATTTCGAAATTAAAAGTCCTAGAGCTCTGCTGGCTGAATTTGCTGCTGCCCTCGCCATTCTGTTATAGTCTAAATGTTCTGTTAGTAGCAAGCCTAAATAACTATAATGATCCACCACTTCCAATAATTCATTACCACATTTGAATTCACAGACTGTCCTTTCCACAGAAGCATTCCTAAAGTGAACGATTTTGGATTTAGAGTTGTTGATGCTGAGGCTATTTCTTCTACACCATATATTAAGGCAGTTCAATAACACATTTAGTTCTTCTTCAGTCTCCGCAAGAATCAAAATGTCATCAGCATAGGCAAGAACACTTACTATTCTGTCATCGATGGTCACTCCTATGGACAGACTGTTAAGGGAGGTAATCAGGTCATTAATGAACATGTTAAAGAGAAGTGGAGACAGCAGACAGCCTTGTTTCAAACCACATTTTACATCAAACCACGTTGTTGAAAGTCCATTTAAACGTACACAACATTTCACATTTCTATATAGCGACGTGATTGAGTTGAAGAGTTTTCCTTTGATGTTGAATTCAGCTATCTTATGCCATAAAGTCGTTCTGTCAATGTGGTCATAGGCCTTCTTTAAGTCTATGAATGCGGCGAACGTCGATTTCTTCAGAGATTTTCTTGTTTCAACTATTGAAGTAAGTGATGCTATGTGTTCAGTAGTTGAGCGCCCCTTCCTGAATCCATTTTGGTTATCTTCAAGGAGGCCATTTTCTTCCACGTACTTTGTAATTCTGTTATTCAAGATACTGCAATATATCTTATATGAAACATTTGTTATTGTCAATCCTCTATACGAAAGGGGGTCTCTGGGGTCTTCAATTCCTGATTTGTGAATGGGGTTAATGATACCTTGCGCCCATCTCGCTGGGATACATCCACTGTTGAAGCATGCATTGTAGAGTTTCAGCATATAGTTCATAGCAGTTTTGTTCTTGAGCACTTCCGCAGGGATGTCGTCCTCCCCACACGCTTTGCCTTTCTTAGCTGCTAAAACTGCAGTCTCAACTTCCTGCCACGTAATAGGATCGCACATGACGTCATCATCCTTCTCATCACAAACTGGAGCTGGAGCGTCGCTGGAGACGTTGGAGTTAAGTAGATTATAGTATGATAATTCCCATTTCTTCAACACTGTTTCTGTATCATTACACAGACTGCCATCATGAAGTCTCACTTCCATTGGTATAGTGTTTGCTCTTTCACTCCCCACACCAACTCTTCAAATCTTCTTCCAAAATTGGTGTGTGTCTGTATCACATAACTCTTCGAGTTCCGTCAGCACCAACTTAGTATGGCGTCGTTTGGCTAGTCGACACTCCTTGTCAAACTGCTTTCTAATCTGAACATATCTACTTTTCAACTGTTTCTTTCTTGGCCCGTGCTCTCTACACCAGTCTCGTTCAGCTCGACACATATCATTCCACAACTCTGATAGTGCAGTACTCCACCACTCTTTCCTTCTTTTACATTTCTTATTACCATTTACCTTATACTTATGAACAATAGTTCTGCATTTTAATGTTCTATTCATTTCACTACGTGTCTCTTTAATAAACAGTTCATGTGCCTTGTCAATGTCAGTTTGGGTATTCGCTGACGTTTCCAGCTGAGTTATTACCTGATTCACCGCAGTTACACATTCGTCAGACATTAAAAAATCAATGGGAACATTCAGCACATCAAATTTATATGTGATTGAGGAAGAATCCGTATTCATATTTGCGACATGTAGAGCTCTACCCACATCCATATCCCACTTCAGCAAAGAATGGTCCAGCTTTAGAGCGGCTGCCGCATCTATATTACCGATGCATCCACTTTCACTCACCAAGTCATTTGGCCTTGATACATGGAAATTACTAAAATTAGATACAGATTCATATGCACATAAACAATAGTCGACGACTGAACGCCCCCTGCTGGAAAGAAAAGTGTAATCATTCACACGACAGCGTCCATTCAACATACACATATTGGTATTAATTAAAAAGTCAATAAAAATACGACCATGTGAATTAACCTTGTCATCAAGAACACTTCTTATTTTAATATCATCAACACCTTCGATAAAGTCAGGCAGGTCACCGCAACGACTATTAAAGTCACCACACAAATAAGTAGCATCGACAATGTAATAATTATGCACTTGCATCAATAACGTATCAAAAAAGTCACACGCGTCTGCTGTCTTGTACTGTTCTCCGGAGGAAGGTAGCATACACATGCAGTGGTTACAGTCTCGTGTGTATCTTTGCACATAAATTGTAACCATAAAATCCCTTCATGTGATTTATCTAAAACAGAAACATTAAATAGTTCACACAGTTCATGTTTAACAAAGAAACCTACACCGCCAGATCCACACTTGGCATTCACATGTAAAGATTCTCTGTTGTGTCCAAACCATGTGTACCCAGTGATATCTAAAACGTTATTATTTACCAGATGGGTCTCTGCTATTCCTATAATGTCTAAGTCACTATACAATAAACACGCAGAGCGCAGCTTGTGATTATCAGAAAGTGGGTCACTACACCATCCACCAACATTCCAGAACCCGCAAGATACCTAGCGGCGACGTTGATTGGTCACATTGGTTGACGTATGACCTGATTCATGACATCGTTCACGCCTCGCATGACTCGATCGTCGCTCATTGGTTGAGTCATCACGTGACCTGTGTTTGTCAACACTGCCACGTGTATAGTAGTCACGCTGGTCTTCACGGTCCCTCTGTGGCGATGTAGATCTGTACCGTCCCTGTGTCCGGTCACCTCTTCTGTTGTTCCTCCTGTCGTCCGTTCTTCTGTACAGTCTGCCACCCGCCACGGAGAGTTGACCCGCTCCTACCGTCTCTGCTATCAGCCTCATGTTAGACTCGTAGAGCCTCTGTTGTTGGGGTTTATCACTCGAGATATAGACGTCCCGATAGTTCCTACTGTCTTTCAGTACTTTCTTTACTTCTAAAATCGCTTTCTTATCTTCAATAGATTTACATTCTGCCACGATCACACCAGCATATCTGCTATTCTGCGTGGTCTTTCTCTCAGCTTTCACAACCTCAATGTGTCTTAGCTTTAGTCCCTCCCGAATTACACTGTTTGTCTTGTGAAGTACATCTTCATTGCTAGATTCACCCACATTTTTTAAAACAATGTTCAATTGGCAACTTTTACTCACATCTTCTATCTTCCTCTCTATCTGCATCTATCTATCTATCTCTCACTGAGACTGGGCTCTATTTAAGGGATTCATAGGACCAATGGCTACAGAGGCCTAAAGCAAATAGAATGTCACCATAGGGTCTGATTGACAAGATACTTCCCTATTTCTAAATAAAACAATTGCTGTATTTACAATGTCTAAAGTGATCTTCAATAAAGAATAGATAATCACTGAAGCATAAACCATTAAACCTGCAGATGGGTGATAGCCCCAGGTGATAACTACAAGAAACAAATGGACAGTGTCATATGAGAATTAAACTAAGTAACTTGAACATATGATAAACAAAATACATAGGAAAATATCAAATTACAAATAATACATTTATACATGTGTTAGCACTGTGATATGTATATCAAGCAAATGTTCCGCTAAGGCCCTGGGATTTTCTCCTCGACGATCGGCTAAAATGCTCCATCTTGGAAACAGATCACCTATGTTTATTTTCGTGGCATCTCTTCTTCTGTACCTCTCCCGATCACTTCGCTTTCTTGCAGAGTCTGACAGTGCTTTTCTTCCCATATTGTCTTGAGATTGACAAGTCACAAATGACTTCATGTTTTTGACTGTACTGTATATGACTGTACTTGAAAATATCCTGTTATAACCCACCGCCATTTTGACATTGTATATTGTATTATTATTGTTGAATATGTACTCGTATACCACCAAAGGTGGTTTTTGAGAATAACATGAAGTTGAAGTTGAAGTTATATACACTTTGTTTGTCACCTAGATTGGCTTGAGTTGAAAGTATTTAGAAATAAAAACAACTCACTGTCAACTCAATAAATCATGATAACTTAATCTGCAGCAAATCCTTTTAATCGTTGCGGCCTTGAAGAATTTTGCTGTAAACACAAATCAATCAGTGAGTTAACTCAATCGGCCGTGATTACATAAACCGGTTTACAGCTTCTAGATCTGGTTCGCTCAGAGTTCAAAGCTCCGCACAGCGTTGTTTTGATAACAGTGAAGAGAGCCTTTAGGCTGTCTCGCTCTCGCCTAAAACCGCTCATTAAAATAAACTGGAGACTCATGTTTTTGATCCACGGCCAATCCCTTTAAAAAATGAAAGAAAATTTGAATAATTTATTTAAAAATGTATCTGTTGCATAAAATACATTTCTAGTGATTAAAACAATAGATCATACACCATTGTATAGTTCTTTTGGTCAATGATGCTATTAGATGAACAAAATGTCTTTTTTGAGGTCAAAAACCTTAAAAAATTATGTATTTATTTCCCGAACTTTAATTAACTCCACATCTGGGTCATTGCACCAAATCTGTAATAGGTGCATTTCAGACGCCCAGTGACAGCTGAGAATTGAACACTAATTTATAGCAACATGATATGAAAATCAAACTTTATTGGACTGCGTTGTGTACTTTTATTTTAATGTGAATATTTCCAGGCTGACTTGTTGCTACTCAAGACTCAGAACCAGTTCCTGAATGAGGAATAAAGTTTAGAGAAACAACAAGATCAACAACAACAAGATTTTATTACAAAACGAAAACTTCACAAGCACCAGTTCTTTCATTCACATTCCTAAGTCAGTCCTGTAAGGAACATGAATATCATCTAAACTTTTTCTTAAAAGCCACCCGCACCATCCCGCAATAATGATTAAATTACCCCGAAACGAACAGCCTATTTCTTTCCTACGCTAATTTTTCCCCAGCCAGACCTAACACTACATCCCCCTACTTAACGCCTATCATCCTACTGTATAACAGGATGGGGAAACGCTGAACTAGGATCTGCGTGTGACATTTGTACTACAAAGAGCTACCTTAGATGTTGCTTGGATCGCCAAGACTGGAACAACTGAATACGGGAAACAGGTCACTTATTCATAGGGCTCTAGGATAACCTCTAACCCAGACCAGAGTTCACCTACTGACGGCAGACGTCTCCGCCAATCAGCACCCTCGTTACATATCTAGCACCACAATTGGTCAACCCAATGCACTACGCTACGATAAACAATGGCCCTGGTGAGAAGAAACCCCGTTATTAGAGTAAAGTGAAACAATGGCTACAAGTCTACCAGATAAACAGAAAGTCCAGCAAAGGTAATTAACAAGATATAAATATTCCCAAATTAAGCTCCCAACTCCCGATAACCATAGAATACGACCCAGTTTTCCTACAGTATATATAGTACCTGATGAGCTGCAGAGCCCACGTCTCTATATTTATAAATCGTATTTCTGAGTCTACATACTGTCTTTAAAAAAACAATTCTGTTTGATTTCATATCAACATTGAACTTCAATACTACACAAGTGTTCCAATTTGCTGATGGCTTGCTGACTTGCTACAGCTCAGTTTCATTCAGGACACATTAAGAAATCTAGTCTTACGTACACCACAAAGTCGTGTTATTCTAGATAGCAATGTTTCAAGGTTTAAGAAATACTAAGAATGACTCAAATGACACTTTAATAAGAACTAGTTACTGAAAAAACATAATAGTCAATGAATCTTTATGAAAATTGTGACAAGTCATAAAGGACTAAACTGAAGAGGAGTTAAGAATTCTTTTATTTTACATGAGATATGTGAACTGCATATGACTGGTGATGAAATGATAAGATAAGCTTATTTTCATCTTCTTCTCCAGAACGAAAAGACCTAGAAGGTTGTCATGTTGTGTAATGAGTCTTTAGCCAATGGAGATTCTAAATTGTAGATTTGGTGACCCTGTGACCCCAAATAAGGGCCCAAGGGGTCATAACCTTAAAAGCTATTTTCATCTTCTTCTCCAGAACCAATGACTCCAGAGAGCTGAAATTTTATGTACAGACTCCTTGGCCAATGGGGATTCTAAATTGTAGATTTGGTGACCCTGTGACCCCAAATCAGGGCCTCACTGGCCATTACCTAAAATCCTGTTTTCATCTTTTTCTCCGGAACAAAAAGATCTAGAAGGCTGTAATATTGTATGCAAACTCTTTAGCCAATGGGGATTCTAACTTGTAAATTTGGTGACCCTGTGACCCCAAATATGGGCCACAGCCTAAAAAACCTTTGAAAATGAATTTTGAACTGATATTTTATGTGCACTTCATTGACTTTATTTGAAATGTATGTGGACTTGAGATAACAATCTTCATTGTGGACATGTTTGTCAAATTGATGTAATCAATGTGAAATGAGAACTATTGAATAGCCTATGAACTGAAAATTGTGACAAGGCATAAAGGACTAAATTGAAGAGGAGTTAAGAATTCTTTTATTTTACATGAGATATGTCAACTGCATATGACTGGTTATGAAATGATAAGATAAGATTATTTTCATCTTCTTCTCCAGAACCAATGACTCCAGAGAGCTGAAATTTTATGTACAGACTCCTTGGCCAATGGGGATTCTAACTTGTAAATTTGGTGACCCTGTGACCCCAAATATGGGCCACAGCCTAAAAAACCTTTGAAAATGAATTTTGAACTGATATTTTATGTGCACTTCATTGACTTTATTTGAAATGTATGTGGACTTGAGATAACAATCTTCATTGTGGACATGTTTGTCAAATTGATGTAATCAATGTGAAATGAGAACTATTGAATAGCCCATGAACTGAAAATTGTGACAAGTCATAAAGGACTAAACTGAAGAGGAGTTAAGAATTCTTTTATTTTACATGAGATATGTGAACTGCATATGACTGGTGATGAAATGATAAGATGAGATTATTTTCATCTTCTTCTCCAGAACGAAAAGACCTAGAAGGTTGTCATGTTGTGTAATGAGTCTTTAGCCAATGGAGATTCTAAATTGTAGATTTGGTGAAGCTGTGGCCCCAAATAAGGGCCTCACAGGCCATTACCTAAAATCCTGGTTTCATCTTTTTCTCCGGAACAAAAAGATCTAGAAGGCTGTAATATTGTATGCAAACTCTTTAGCCAATGGGGATTCAAACTTGTAAATTTGGTGACCCTGTGACCCCAAATATTGGCCACAGCCTAAAAAAACCCTTTGAAAATTAATTTTGAACTGATATTTTATGACACTTCATTCACTTTATTTGAAATGTATACTTGAGATAACAATCTTCATTTTGGACATGTTTGTCAAATTGATGTAATCAATGTGAAATGAGAACTATTGAATAGCCTATGAACTGAAAATTGTGACAAGGCATAAAGGACTAAATTGAAGAGGAGTTAAGAATTCTTTTATTTTACATGAGATATGTGAACTGCATATGACTGGTTATGAAATGATAAGATAAGATTATTTTCATCTTCTTCTCCAGAACCAATGACTCCAGAGAGCTGAAATTTTATGTACAGACTCCTTGGCCAATGGGGATTCTAAATTGTAGATTTGGTGACCCTGTGACCCCAAATAAGGGCCCCAGGGGTCATAACCTAAAAAGCTATTTTCATATTCTTCTCCAGAACCAATGACTCCAGAGAGCTGAAATTATATGTACAGACTCCTTGGCCAATGGGGATTTTAAATTGTAGATTTGGTGACCCTGTGACCCAAAATAAGGGCCTCACTGGCCATTACCTAAAATCCTGTTTTCATCTTTTTCTCCGGAACAAAAAGATCTAGAAGGCTGTAATATTGTATGCAAACTCTTTAGCCAATGGGGATTCAAACTTGTAAATTTGGTGACCCTGTGACCCCAAATATGGGCCACAGCCTAAAAAGCCTTTGAAAATGAATTTTGAACTGATATTTTATGTGCACTTCATTGACTTTATTTGAAATGTATGTGGACTTGAGATAACAATCTTCATTGTGGACATGTTTGTCAAATTGATGTAATCAATGTGAAATGAGAACTATTGAATAGCCCATGAACTGAAAATTGTGACAAGTCATAAAGGACTAAACTGAAGAGGAGTTAAGAATTCTTTTATTTTACATGAGATATGTGAACTGCATATGACTGGTGATGAAATGATAAGATAAGATTATTTTCATCTTTTCCTCCAGAACGAAAAGACCTAGAAGGTTGTCATGTTGTGTAATGAGTCTTTAGCCAATGGAGATTCTAAATTGTAGATTTGGTGAAGCTGTGGCCCCAAATAAGGGCCTCACAGGCCATTACCTAAAATCCTGGTTTCATCTTTTTCTCCGGAACAAAAAGATCTAGAAGGCTGTAATATTGTATGCAAACTCTTTAGCCAATGGGGATTCAAACTTGTAAATTTGGTGACCCTGTGACCCCAAATATTGGCCACAGCCTAAAAAAACCCTTTGAAAATTAATTTTGAACTGATATTTTATGACACTTCATTCACTTTATTTGAAATGTATACTTGAGATAACAATCTTCATTTTGGACATGTTTGTCAAATTGATGTAATCAATGTGAAATGAGAACTATTGAATAGCCTATGAACTGAAAATTGTGACAAGGCATAAAGGACTAAATTGAAGAGGAGTTAAGAATTCTTTTATTTTACATGAGATATGTCAACTGCATATGACTGGTTATGAAATGATAAGATAAGATTATTTTCATCTTCTTCTCCAGAACCAATGACTCCAGAGAGCTGAAATTTTATGTACAGACTCCTTGGCCAATGGGGATTCTAAATTGTAGATTTGGTGACCCTGTGACCCCAAATAAGGGCCCCAGGGGTCATAACCTAAAAAGCTATTTTCATATTCTTCTCCAGAACCAATGACTCCAGAGAGCTGAAATTATATGTACAGACTCCTTGGCCAATGGGGATTTTAAATTGTAGATTTGGTGACCCTGTGACCCCAAATAAGGGCCTCACTGGCCATTACCTAAAATCCTGTTTTCATCTTTTTCTCCGGAACAAAAAGATCTAGAAGGCTGTAATATTGTATGCAAACTCTTTAGCCAATGGGGATTCAAACTTGTAAATTTGGTGACCCTGTGACCCCAAATATGGGCCACAGCCTAAAAAACCTTTGAAAATGAATTTTGAACTGATATTTTATGTGCACTTCATTGACTTTATTTGAAATGTATGTGGACTTGAGATAACAATCTTCATTGTGGACATGTTTGTCAAATTGATGTAATCAATGTGAAATGAGAACTATTGAATAGCCCATGAACTGAAAATTGTGACAAGTCATAAAGGACTAAACTGAAGAGGAGTTAAGAATTCTTTTATTTTACATGAGATATGTGAACTGCATATGACTGGTGATGAAATGATAAGATAAGATTATTTTCATCTTCTTCTCCAGAACGAAAAGACCTAGAAGGTTGTCATGTTGTGTAATGAGTCTTTAGCCAATGGAGATTCTAAATTGTAGATTTGGTGACCCTGTGACCCCAAATAAGGGCCTCACTGGCCATTACCTAAAATCCTGTTTTCATCTTTTTCTCCGGAACAAAAAGATCTAGAAGGCTGTAATATTGTATGCAAACTCTTTAGCCAATGGGGATTCTAACTTGTAAATTTGGTGACCCTGTGACCCCAAATATGGGCCACAGCCTAAAAAACCTTTGAAAATGAATTTTGAACTGATATTTTATGTGCACTTCATTGACTTTATTTGAAATGTATACTTGAGATAACAATCTTCATTGTGGACATGTTTGTCAAATTGATGTAATCAATGTGAAATGAGACCTATTGAATAGCCTATGAACTGAAAATTGTGACAAGTCATAAAGGACTAAACTGAAGAGGAGTTAAGAATTCTTTTATTTTACATGAGATATGTGAACTGCATATGACTGGTGATGAAATGATAAGATAAGATTATTTTCATCTTCTTCTCCAGAACGAAAAGACCTAGAAGGTTGTCATGTTGTGTAATGAGTCTTTAGCCAATGGAGATTCTAAATTGTAGATTTGGTGAAGCTGTGGCCCCAAATAAGGGCCTCACAGGCCATTACCTAAAATCCTGGTTTCATCTTTTTCTCCGGAACAAAAAGATCTAGAAGGCTGTAATATTGTATGCAAACTCTTTAGCCAATGGGGATTCAAACTTGTAAATTTGGTGACCCTGTGACCCCAAATATGAGCCACAGCCTAAAAAAACCCTTTGAAAATGAATTTTGAGCTGATATTTTATGACACTTCAATCACAATGATTTGAAATATATGTCGACTTGAGATAACAATCTACATTGTGGACATGTTTGTCAAATTGATGTAATCAATGTGAAATGAGAACTATTGAATAGCCTATGAACTGAAAATTGTGACAAGCCACAAAAGACTAAATTGAAGAGGAGTTAAGAATTCTTTTATTTTACATGAGATATGTGAACTGCATATGACTGGTTATGAAATGATAAGATAAGATTATTTTCATCTTTTCCTCCAGAACGAAAAGACCTAGAAGGTTGTCATGTTGTGTAAAGAGTCTTTAGCCAATGGAGATTCTAAATTGTAGATTTGGTGACCCAGTGGCCCCAAATAAGGGCCTCACAGGCCATTACCTAAAATCCTGTTTTCATCCAGAACAAACTAGAAGGAATATTTTGTTCAGAATGTTTAGATGTTTGGATGACAAGGCTTAGAACCGAGATTGTTTAGCCAAGGTGATTCTAAATTGTACTATGTACCATGAGATTCATCACATTGCCTGTTCTCTTTAAACCTTATACAGTTAGATCAGTGCTGCCAGTGTTTAGTGCAAGCAAGAGTCTATTACATAATTTGGCGGTAAAACACAAAAAACACAGCTGGCTTGTAACCAGAGCCAAGGGGTCAGAATATTGCTTAATCTCCTGTGTGTTGACCTTGCTGAGTGCTCTCTCTCAATTTCAAGACTAAGATTTGTCAAGGTTAGGGATTGTACATTATATTGAGACAACATATTTCTGTCTTCATCATCAAACAAAATAAACTCTGATGAGCTACAGAGCCCATGGCTCTATTTTTGAGTATTATCTTGAATATTCAGAACAGCATAACGCATTTATTATGTATGCATTCTAAATGATGATTACATCTTCTTAAGTGGAAATTAAAGCACAACATTTTCTATGTTACACCTTAGTATGGAAATATTAACCATTTTCTCTTAATCGTGAGAAATGTAATGTAGGGGTCCATTAATATGTGATTTTTCCGTTTTCAGAGGGGTACCTTCTTTGGAGAATGTTTGTAAAAAAAACTACTGAAGATAGAGACATGTTTGATAGCTCATTTTAAAGCAAAGAAACAGATGTATAACCCTGAGTCCAACATGGAGTTCTAGGTCAAGCAGAAATCTTGAAGACCTAAGTATTGCCTTGGCAATCCTAGTTATTATTATTATTAGCTCATCGGTCCGTCCATCCGTCCATAAACTTTTCACTTTTTCGACTTCTTCTCCAGAACCAATGACTCCAGAGAGCTGAAATTTTATGTACAGACTCCTTGGCTGAAGGGGATACTAAATTGTAAATTTGGTGACCCTGTGACCCCAAAGGTGGCTCACAGGGGTCATTACCTAAAAAGCTATTTCATCTTCTTCTCCGGTCCCAATGAACGTAGAGAACTGAAATTTTATGTACAGACTCCTTGACTGAAGGGAATTCTAAACTGTAGATTTGGTGACCGTGAGACCCCAAATATGGGCCACAGAGGCAGTGACCTTAAATGCTATTTTCATCTTCTTCTCCAGTCCCAATGGCTCTAACGAGCTGAAATTTTATGTACAGACTCCTTGGCTGTAAGGGATTCTAAATTGTAAATTTGGTGAGCCTGTGACCCCAAATATGGGTCAAGGGGATCATAACCTAAAAGCCTATTTCAGTTTACACCATCTTTCTGAGATTTGATGTGCACTTCAGCCAGTAAGTAGGTAAGGGGGGTAATCCCAAAGAAAAGACCTGAGGGAAAGGCATTTCATCTTTCTGATGTGAGAGTTCTAACATGTGCTTTGAGAATATAATATGTCTCATGAAAAAGAGATGTTGAGAATTAAAAACTTAGAATTGGCGGTCTAACAAAATTTATAAGTCATATTTCATCTTTGTTTCACATTTCACATATGAGTAATTATTTGTATTTTGCTGATAAAGGTACACAAGTCTAAAAGTATTCTAAAGACTTAATACAGAATGTTTTATTAAATCTAATATGATATTCTTTGAAATTTAAGAGTAAATAATGGAGTTTTTGAATATCTCATGATATTGTGTAATTAATTTGGAGAATTAATTAATAAATTAATGAGAATTTCCAGTACAAGTCAATTTGGTATACCACATTTATATCACAGTTTATACTTTATAACTGATTTAGTTTTCTATTAACTTTGCAGTTAATTTTATTCAATAGGAACAAGAAATAAAATAAATGTTAAATGTGAATCTATTTGAAATGAGAACTACTGAATACCCTTTGAAGGAATAACTTGAAGAGGAATTAAAAATTTGTTGTTTTACATGAGATATGTGAACTGAATATGACTAGTGATAGCATAGGACTATAAAAGAAGTAGCTACATGAGATTGTGACACCACACCTATTTTCATCTTCTCCTCCAGTACAGAACAATAATTGATTGAAGGAAAAACAACATCTAACATATAAATTTAACTGGCTGTGAGTCCAGTGTCTGCATGTTATGTAATTGCATTGTGTTGACCTGGGGGTGACCAATCCCTGGCAGAAGGATGAAAACTGATAGTAACACAGAGGTTTCAGGTTATACTTCAAACTACTGTGCAGGGCTGTGTTATAGACTGTGTGTGAGACTGCTTTAGTCTTTAACTGACTTTAAAAAAAAGAATTTATTCATAGAATATCATCATTTTATCAAATATTGAAAAGGAGCCTATAAGAAATGGTGAAAAAGAATTTACTGAAAAAAAATTCACCAATTTATTAGGTCTTCAAGACTACGTCTGGAAGACCTATTGTTATTATCCGTGTTCTTCATTATTATTATTATTATTAGGTCTTCAAGACAAATGTCTGGAAGACCTATTGTTAATGTCCGGTTTTTTCTTCTTTATTATTATTATTTGTACGTTTTTTGTGATCGCGATTCTGAAGTAACGGCTGAACCGATTTGCATGAAATTTTCAGGGCTGATAGCCTGTAACAAAAACTAGCCTTGTACATCGGCCGAATTTTGATTTTCGACTTCTTTCTTGAGTTATCTCCCCTTGAAGTCAAAATTTTAAACCTTAATAGCTCGAAATCTAATCAAGATATTCTCATAAAACTTTCACCAAAATGTGGGCAACAACATTCCCCATCGATCAGGCCTATAGCGGTTTTCGGCCGTAATAATAGATTTTTTGCTATTTCGGAAAAACTGAAAATTTTGTCAACTTTCGCGGTTTTAAGGGTACGCGTCTTCAAAAATCTTCTCTTAAATCACGGCAATACATACAACTATGTGTGATAGCTCATCCGAAAGCTAAATGAATATACAACAACTTGATCTTTTCCGAATTTTGAATTTCATCCTCGAATTTCAGGAATATGCCCTTGAATATGGACCTTTTTTTAAAAGAACGTTTTAAGGCTATTTGTTCAAAGGGGCATAACTCTGTTACAAATGAACTTATGTCAAAGTTACTTATTGCTATCTCTTCCATATAACTAGTTAAACAATTCCACAATATATCATTATCATGTAAAAGTTGATAGTATCGACACAATTTGGACGTATTTCCAAAAATGTAAAATTTTGGGATTTTGAGACTTTTCGAGGGGTATTTTCTTTGTAGAATTTTCCATTGTAAACCACTGAAGATACTATTATGTTTAATATACCATCCTGAAGTAGAGATGTCTTTTATTAAGGTAAATAAATTTCAAACATTTTTCTGTCATAGTTTATGTGTGACAAGTCATAGAAGATTGCCATTTTTCAGAACTTGCCATTTCCAGCCATGTTTAAAGGATCATTACTGCTTAACTTCTTACGCTATTGAAATTTTGCATACACCAACGTATGCACAATTTCAAGAAGAACAACTTTTATGTTGACCGCTTTCATAAAAAAGTTGATAGTTAAGGCTCAAACATCGCAAGCGATGTCTAGGGGTCCATATTTAAGCATTTTTGAGTATTTTCTTGAATATTCAGAACGGCATAACGCATTAATTATGTATACAATCTAAATGATGATTACATCTTTTTAAGTGGAAATTAAAGCACAACATTTTCTATGTTACACCTAGGTATGGAAATAGTAACCATTTTGTCTTAATCGTGAGAAATGTAATGTAGGGGTCCATTAATATGTGATTTTTCCATTTTCAGAGGGGTACCTTCTTTGGAGAATTTTTGTAAAAAAACTACTGAAGATAGAGACATGTTTGATAGCTCATTTCAAAGCAGAGAAACTGATGAATAACCGAGAGTCCATCATGGAGTTCTAGGTCAAGCAGAAGTCTTGAAGACCTAAGTATTGACGCGTCAATCCTAGTTAGGTCTTCAAGACGAATGTCTGGAAGACCTATTGTTATTATCCGGTTTTTTCTTTATTATTATTTGTACGTTTTTTGTGATCGCGATTCTGAAGTAACGGCTGAACCGATTTGCACAAAATTTTCAGGGCTGATAGCCTGTAACAAAAACTAGCCTTGTACGTCGGCCGAATTTTGATTTTCGACTTCTTTCTTGAGTAATCTCCCCTTGAAGTCAAAACTTTAAACCTCAATAGCTCAAAAACTTATCAAGATATTTTCATAAAACTTTAACCAAAATGTGGGCAACAACATTCCCCATCGATTAGGCCTATAGCGGTTTTCGGCCGTAATAATAGATTTTTTGCTATTTCGGAAAAACTGAAAATTTTGTCAACTTTCGCGGTTTTAAGGGTACGCGTCTTCAAAAATCTTCTCTTAAATCACGGCAATACATACAACTATGTGTGATAGCTCATCCGAAAGCTAAATGAATGTACAACAACTTGATCTTTTCCGAATTTTGAATTTCGTCCTCAAATTTCAGGAATATGCCCTTGAATATGGACTTTTTTTAAAAGAGCGTTTTTAGGCTATATGTTCAAAGGGGCATAACTCTGTTACAAATGAACTTATGTCAAAGTTACTTATTGCTATCTCTTCCATATAACTAGTTAAACAATTCCACAATATATCATTATCATGTAAAAATTGATAGTATCGACACAATTTGGACGTATTTCCAAAAATGTAAAATTTTTGGATTTTGAGACTTTTCGAGGGGTACTTTCTTTGTAGAATTTTCCATTGTAAACCACTGAAGATACAATTATGTTTAATATATCATCCTGAAGTAGAGATGTTCTTTATTAAGGTAAATAAATTTCAAACATTTTTCTGTCATAGTTTATGTGTGACAAGTCATAGAAGATTGCCATTTTTCAGAACTCGCCATTTTCAGCCATGTTTAGAGGATCATTACTGCTTAACTTCTTACGCTATTGAAATTTTGCATACACCAACGTATGCACAATTTCAAGAAGAACAACTTTTATGTTGACCGCTTTCATCAAAAAGTTGATAGTTAAGCCTCGAACATCGCAAGCGATGTCTAGGGGTCATAATTTATGCATTTTTGAGTATTTTCTTGAATATTCAGAACAGCATAACGCATTAATTATGTATGCAATCTAAATGATGATTACATCTTCTTAAGTGGACATTAAAGCACAACATTTTCTATATTACACCTTAGTATGGAAATATTAACCATTTTGTCTTAATCGTGAGAAATGTAATGTAGGGGTCCATTAATATGTGATTTTTCCTTTTTCAGAGGGGTACCTTCTTTGGGGAATTTTTGTAAAAAAACTACTGAAGATAGAGACATGTTTGATAGCTCATTTTAAAGCAGAGAAACAGATGTATAACCCTGAGTCCAACATGGAGTTCTAGGTCAAGCAGAAGTCTTGGAGACCTAAGTATTGCCTGTGGCAATCCTAGTTATTAGGTCTTCAAGACTACGTCTGGAAGACCTATTGTTATTATCCGTGTTCTTCATTATTATTATTATTATTTTTTGTACTTTTTTTGTCCAGAGCTTTCTGAAGTAACCACTGGACCTATTCGCATGAAATTTTCAGGGATGATAGCCTGTGACTCAACTTAGATTTTAACGAGTCACTTTTTGGATTTTCGACTTCTTTCGTGAGTTATCTCCCTTTGAAGTCAAAACTTTAAACCTTCATAGCTCGAATACTAATCAATATATTTTCTTGAAACTTTCACCAAAATGTGCGCAACAACATTCCCTATCAAAAAGGTTAATGTCATTTTTTCGGCCGTATATATAGATTTTTTGCTATTTCGAAAAAACTGAATTTTGTGTGAACTTTCACAGTTTTTAGGGTACGCGTCTTTGAAAATCTTCTCCTAAATCAGGGAAATACATACAGCTATATATGATAGCTCATATGAAAGCTGAATACCTGCTCCATAGCGTGCTGTGGGCCGAATTTTGAATTTTGGCCTGTAATTTTAGTTATCTGCCCTTGAATATGGTCCTTTTTTAAATGTTCCTTTTTCGACTGCATGTTCAAAGGGGCATAACTCTGTTAGAAATTCACTTATGTCAAAGTTATATATTGCAATCTCTTTATAATAACCAGCTCAACACTTCAATAACATAGCATTATCATGTAAAAACTGATAGTTTTGGCACAATTTGGACATATTCCCAAAAAAGTAAAATTTTGTGATTTTGAGACTTTTCAAGGGGTACTTTCTTTGTAGAATTTTCGATTGTAAACCACTGAAGATACAATTATGTTTAATATATCACTGTGAAGTACAGATGTCCTTTATTAAGCTGAATAAATGTCAAAGATTTTTCTGTCATAGTTTATGTGTGACAAGTCATAGAAGATTGCCATTTTTCAGAACTCGCCATTTTCAGCCATGTTTAAAGGATCATTTCTGCTTAACTTCTTACGCTATTGAAATTTTGCATACACCTGCGTATGCACAATTTCAAGAAGAACAACTTTTATGTTGAGCCCTTTCATCAAAAAGTTGATAGTTAAGCCTCGAACATCGCAAGCGATGTCTAGGGGTCCAAATTTAAGCATTTTTGAGTATTTTCAGGAATATTCAGAACAGCATAACGCATTAATTATGTATGCAATCTAAATGCTGATTACATCTTCTTAAGTGGAAATTAAAGCACAACATTTTCTATGTTACACCTTAGTATGGAAATATTAACCATTTTGTCTTAATCGTGAGAAATGTAATGTAGGGGTCCATTAATATGTGATTTTTCCGTTTTCAGAGGGGTACCTTCTTTGAAGATTTTTTGTAAAAAAACTACTGAAGATAGAGACATGTTTGATAGCTCATTTTAAAGCAGAGAAACAGATGTATAACCCTGAGTCCAACATGGAGTTCAAGGTCAAGCAGAAGTCTTGAAGACCTAAGTATTGCCTTGGCAATCCTAGTTATTATTATTAGGTCTTCAAGACTACGTCTGGAAGACCTATTGTTATTATCCGTGTTCTTCATTATTATTATTATTATTTTTTGTACTTTTTTTGTCCAGAGCTTTCTGAAGTAACCACTGGACCTATTCGCATGAAATTTTCAGGGATGATAGCCTGTGACTCAACTTAGATTTTAACGAGTCACTTTTTGGATTTTCGACTTCTTTCGTGAGTTATCTCCCTTTGAAGTCAAAACTTTAAACCTTCATAGCTCGAATACTAATCAATATATTTTCTTGAAACTTTCACCAAAATGTGCGCAACAACATTCCCTATCAAAAAGGTTAATGTCATTTTTTCGGCCGTATATATAGATTTTTTGCTATTTCGAAAAAACTGAATTTTGTGTGAACTTTCACAGTTTTTAGGGTACGCGTCTTTGAAAATCTTCTCCTAAATCAGGGAAATACATACAGCTATATATGATAGCTCATATGAAAGCTGAATACCTGCTCCATAGCGTGCTGTGGGCCGAATTTTGAATTTTGGCCTGTAATTTTAGTTATCTGCCCTTGAATATGGTCCTTTTTTAAATGTTCCTTTTTCGACTGCATGTTCAAAGGGGCATAACTCTGTTAGAAATTCACTTATGTCAAAGTTATATATTGCAATCTCTTTATAATAACCAGCTCAACACTTCAATAACATAGCATTATCATGTAAAAACTGATAGTTTTGGCACAATTTGGACATATTCCCAAAAAAGTAAAATTTTGTGATTTTGAGACTTTTCAAGGGGTACTTTCTTTGTAGAATTTTCGATTGTAAACCACTGAAGATACAATTATGTTTAATATATCACTGTGAAGTACAGATGTCCTTTATTAAGCTGAATAAATGTCAAAGATTTTTCTGTCATAGTTTATGTGTGACAAGTCATAGAAGATTGCCATTTTTCAGAACTCGCCATTTTCAGCCATGTTTAAAGGATCATTTCTGCTTAACTTCTTACGCTATTGAAATTTTGCATACACCTGCGTATGCACAATTTCAAGAAGAACAACTTTTATGTTGAGCCCTTTCATCAAAAAGTTGATAGTTAAGCCTCGAACATCGCAAGCGATGTCTAGGGGTCCAAATTTAAGCATTTTTGAGTATTTTCAGGAATATTCAGAACAGCATAACGCATTAATTATGTATGCAATCTAAATGCTGATTACATCTTCTTAAGTGGAAATTAAAGCACAACATTTTCTATGTTACACCTTAGTATGGAAATATTAACCATTTTGTCTTAATCGTGAGAAATGTAATGTAGGGGTCCATTAATATGTGATTTTTCCGTTTTCAGAGGGGTACCTTCTTTGAAGATTTTTTGTAAAAAAACTACTGAAGATAGAGACATGTTTGATAGCTCATTTTAAAGCAGAGAAACAGATGTATAACCCTGAGTCCAACATGGAGTTCAAGGTCAAGCAGAAGTCTTGAAGACCTAAGTATTGCCTTGGCAATCCTAGTTATTATTATTATTATTATTATTATTTTTTGTACTTTTTTTGTCCAGAGCTTTCTGAAGTAACCACTGGACCTATTCGCATGAAATTTTCAGGGATGATAGCCTGTGACTCAACTATGATTTTAACGAGTCACTTTTTGGATTTTCGACTTCTTTCGTGAGTTATCTCCCTTTGAAGTCAAAACTTTAAACCTTCATAGCTCGAATACTAATAAATATATTTTCTTGAAACTTTCACCAAAATGTGCGCAACAACATTCCCTATCAAAAAGGCTAATGTCATTTTTTCGGCCGTATATATAGATTTGCTATTTCGAAAAAACTGAATTTTGTGTGAACTTTCACAGTTTTTAGGGTACGCGTCTTTGAAAATCTTCTCCTAAATCAGGGAAATACATACAGCTATATATGATAGCTCATATGAAAGCTGAATACCTGCTCCATAGCGTGCTGTGGGCTGAATTTTGAATATTGGCCTGTAATTCTAGTTATCTGCCCTTGAATATGGTCCTTTTTCAAATGTTCCTTTTTCGACTGCATGTTCAAAGGGGCATAACTCTGTTAGAAATTAATTTATGTCAAAGTTATATATTGCAATCTCTTTATAATAAACAGCTCAACACTTCCATAACATATCATTATCATGTAAAAACTGATAGTTTTGGCACAATTTGGACATATTCCCAAAAAAGTAAAATTTTGTGATTTTGAGATGTTCAAGGGGTACTTTCTTTGTAGAATTTTCGATTGTAAACCACTGAAGATACAATTATGTTTAATATATCACTGTGAAGTACAGATGTCCTTTATTAAGCTGAATAAATGTCAAAGATTTTTCTGTCATAGTTTATGTGTGACAAGTCATAGAAGATTGCCATTTTTCAGAACTCGCCATTTTCAGCCATGTTTAAAGGATCTTAACTGCCTTACTAATTAAGATAATGAAATTGTATTTACACCTGCGGATGCACAAATGCAAGAACAACAACTTTTTTGCTGAACCCTTTCATCAAAAAGTTGATAGTTGAGCTCCGAACATCGCAAACGTTGTCTAGGGGTAAAAATGTCAGCATTTTTGTGTATTTTCTTGAATATTCAGAAAAATATAACGCATTACTCATGTATGCAATCTAAATGATGGTTACATCTACTTAAGTGGAAATTAAAGCACAACTTTTTCTTTGTTAAACCCTAGTATGAAAAAATTATTCATTTTGTGGTAATCATTAGAAAGATCATGTAGGGGTCCATTAATAAGCGATGCTTCAGTTTTCAGGGGTATTGTCTTTGGAGAATTTTTGTAAAAAAACTACTGAAGATAGAGACATGTTTGATAGCTCATTTTAAAGCAGATAAACTAATGAATGATCGAGAGTCCAACATGGAGTTCAAGGTCAAGCAGAAGTCTTGAAGACCTAAGTATTGCCTTGGCAATCCTAGTTAGGTCTTCAAGACAAATGTCTGGAAGACCTATTGTTATTGTCCGGTTTTTTCTTCTTTATTATTATTATTTGTACGTTTTTTGTGATCGCGATTCTGAAGTAACGGCTGAACCGATTTGCACGAAATTTTCAGGGCTGATAGCCTGTAACAAAAACTAGCCTTGTACATCGGCCGAATTTTGATTTTCGACTTCTTTCTTGAGTTATCTCCCCTTGAAGTCAAAATTTTAAACCTTAATAGCTCGAAATCTAATCAAGATATTCTCATAAAACTTTAACCAAAATGTGGGCAACAACATTCCCCATCGATCAGGCCTATAGCGGTTTTCGGCCGTAATAATAGATTTTTTGCTATTTCGGAAAAACTGAAAATTTTGTCAACTTTCGCGGTTTTAAGGGTACGCGTTTTCAAAAATCTTCTCTTAAATCACGGCAATACATACAACTATGTGTGATAGCTCATCCGAAAGCTAAATGAATATACAACAACTTGATCTTTTCCGAATTTTGAATTTCATCCTCGAATTTCAGGAATATGCCCTTGAATATGGACCTTTTTTTAAAAGAACGTTTTAAGGCTATTTGTTCAAAGGGGCATAACTCTGTTACAAATGAACTTATGTCAAAGTTACTTATTGCTATCTCTTCCATATAACTAGTTAAACAATTCCACAATATATCATTATCATGTAAAAGTTGATAGTATCGACACAATTTGGACGTATTTCCAAAAATGTAAAATTTTGGGATTTTGAGACTTTTCGAGGGGTATTTTCTTTGTAGAATTTTCCATTGTAAACCACTGAAGATACTATTATGTTTAATATACCATTCTGAAGTAGAGATGTCTTTTATTAAGGTAAATAAATTTCAAACATTTTTCTGTCATAGTTTATGTGTGACAAGATTGCCATTTTTCAGAACTCGCCATTTCCAGCCATGTTTAAAGGATCATTACTGCTTAACTTCTTACGCTATTGAAATTTTGCATACACCAACGTATGCACAATTTCAAGAAGAACAACTTTTATGTTGACCGCTTTCATAAAAAAGTTGATAGTTAAGGCTCAAACATCGCAAGCGATGTCTAGGGGTCCATATTTAAGCATTTTTGAGTATTTTCTTGAATATTCAGAACGGCATAACGCATTAATTATGTATACAATCTAAATGATGATTACATCTTTTTAAGTGGAAATTAAAGCACAACATTTTCTATGTTACACCTAGGTATGGAAATAGTAACCATTTTGTCTTAATCGTGAGAAATGTAATGTAGGGGTCCATTAATATGTGATTTTTCCATTTTCAGAGGGGTACCTTCTTTGGAGAATTTTTGTAAAAAAACTACTGAAGATAGAGACATGTTTGATAGCTCATTTCAAAGCAGAGAAACTGATGAATAACCGAGAGTCCATCATGGAGTTCTAGGTCAAACAGAAGTCTTGAAGACCTAAGTATTGACGCGTCAATCCTAGTTAAGTATTGAAATGGAGCCTATGAGAAATGGGATTTTCAAAAACTGAGGCTCCTATTCATTATGTAATAAATGTTGATATTTCCAGAATGCAATTAAGAATTAAAACAATATAATGCAAAGGTCTATGATATTTATAATGAATGTGGATTAATGTGTAACCAATTTTGATAATAAAAAAATTGATGACTTGGCAATGTCTTATGATTAGCAAGGGTCATGACCTAAAAAGGTTTTGTTCATTTTTATCCCACCAGTATGTAATACCGTGAGATATAGTCATCGCCCCGTCCGTCTGTCTGTCCGTCCGTAATCATTTCGTTTCCGGAGCAGAACTCGAAAACCATTCATGATATCCATCTGAAACTTTGCATGTGTATTACCCACCAACTGAAGTGGTGCCTTTTGATATTTTCAGATTTCTGAACATTTTATTTTTTTTGTTTCCATAGAAACATGTTGAAGTTGGACTTTGTTCAGAGACAGGTTCGTTTCCGGAGCACAGCTCCAAAACGGTTCATCATATCTTCCTGAAACTTTGCATGTGTATAACCCACTAACTGAAGTGGTGCCTTTTGATATTTTCAGATTTCTGAATTTTTTTCTTTTCGTTTCCATAGAAACTTGTTGAATTTGGACTTTGTTCAGAGACAGGTTCGTTTCCGGAGCACAGCTCCAAAACCGTTCATCATATCTTCCTGAAACTTTGCATGTGTATTACCCACTAACTGAAGTGGTGCCTTTTGATATTATCAGATTTTTTCTGAAAAATTTTTTTTTTTCTGTTTCCATAGAAACATGAGAGGGATGTTGGTTGTTGTTGATTTTGACTGCTTCTGGAGCAGAAGTCTAAAACCCTTAACATTCTTGAAACTCTGTAATACCCACTAACTGAAGTACAGTAGTAGATACACAAGTATCTGTAAAAGATGTGTTTTACAAATTTTGTGGAACCGGTGGGATATGTCATCTTCTGATGACCCTTGTCTTCTACAGCTCCAGGCCATTATTGCAATAGCTGACAGTGGTCAATTGTATGCAAAGAATCAAAGAATTGTATATTCATTATTATATTATGGTTGTACGATATTAAAAAATAGTATTATCTCTCCACCACAATATATGTTTGATACCAGCAATTTATTTCCAAGCTACAAAACAAACACTTGCACATATATATATATAATATTACACGAAAAACATCTTTGGCATTTATTATCTATGCATATATTGTCATACTAACATTTTATAACAAATAACACATATATATAGCAGATTGGGAAAGTTATGGTAACAAAATATTTTAAAGCTGCTTTAATCGGTTTACTACCTAGATTATTGTCCCCCGCCGCCGCGAAGCTCGGAGCGGGGGACATAGTATTCAGCTCCGTACGTCCGTCCCACTTCTTGTTAGCGCGATATCTAATGAACCGCTCAACCTAGAATCTTCAAACTTGGTACCAGTCTTCATCTGGGGAATACACAGACCTGAAAAGTTTTTGGTGACCTTGACCTCATTTACAAGGTCAAGGCGAGACTTTGACCAGTTTTGAAAATGTTGTTAGCGTGATATCTAATGAACTGCTCGACCTAGAATCTTCAAACTTGGTACCAGTCTTCATCTGGGGAATATGCAGACCTGAAGAGTTTTTGGTGACCTTGACCTCATTTTCAAGGTCACAGCGAGACTTTGACCAGTTTTGAAAATGTTGTTAGCGCGATATCTAATGAACCGCTCAACCTACAATCTTCAAACTTGGTACCATTCTTCATCTGGGGAATACGCAGACCTGAAAAGTTTGTGGTGACCTTGACCTCATTTACAAGGTCAAGGCGAGACTTTGACCAGTTTTGAAAATGTTGTTAGCGCGATATTTAATGAACCACTCAACCTAGAGTCTTCAAACTTGGTATCAGTCTTCATCTGGGGAATACGCAGACCTGAAAAGTTTTTGGTGACCTTGACCTCATTTACAAGGTCAAGGCGAGACTTTGACCAGTTTTGAAAATGTTGTTAGCGTGATATCTAATGAACTGCTCAACCTAGAATTTTCAAACTTGGTACCAATCTTCATCTGGGGAATACGCAGACCTGAAAAGTTTGTGGTGACCTTGACCTTATTTTCAAGGTCACAGCGAGACTTTGACCAGTTTTGAAAATGTTGTTAGCGCGATATCTAATGAACCGCTCAACCTAGAATCTTTAAACTTGGTACCAGTCTTCATCTGGGGAATACGCAGACCTGAAAAGTTTTTGGTGACCTTGACCTCATTTTCAAGGTCACGGCGAGACTTTGACCAGTTTTGAAAATGTTGTTAGCGCGATATCTCATGAACCCTTCGACCTAGAGTCTTCAAACTTGGTATCAGTTTTCATCTGGATAATACCAAACACCAATCGATTTGGGTGACCAAGACGTCATTTTGACCGTTTTTTTAAATGTTGTTGGCGCGATATACACTGTGGGCCAACCCAGTATTTAGTACGTTCTCATAAGAATAATAACAGTTGAATGAAATATTCTTGATTGCGGCGGGGGACATGCTCACATTTGTGACAATTACTTGTTATTACTACATTCCATTATCTGACCACTGCTATAAAACCCACTCCATAACATACCCCACTTATTATCTCCTGATGAGCTACAGAGGCCATGACTCTATTTTTATTTTATTAGGTCTTCAAGACGTATGTCTCGAAGACGTATTGTTTTTATCCTGAATCTTTTATTATAATTATTATTTGTACAAAATTTTGTGCAGAAGATTGCTCAGTAACGCCTGGGCCGATTTGCATGAAATTTTCAGAGATTATAGTCTGTGACCTAACTTGGGGCATCTCGAGCCACTTTTTGGATTTTCGACTTCTTTCCCGAGTTATCTCCCTTTGAAGTTGAAACTTCAAACCTTAATAGCTCAAAAACTATTCAAGAAATTTTCATAAAACTTCCACCAGAATGTGGGCAACAACATTCCCTATCGGTTTTCCGCCGTAATAATATATTTTTTGCTATTTCGAAAAAAAATGAAAATTTTGTGAACTTTCGCGGTTTTTAGGGTACGCGTCTTAAACAATCTTCTCCTTAATCACTGCGATACATACACAAAAATGCAATAGCTCATTTGAAAGCTGAATGAATGTTGTTTAAAGGAACCCCCAAACCAATTGACTATTTTCAGCTATTAACGAACTACAGCTATTTGAAAAATGAACTTTTAAAAAAAACGATTTCTTAGGGCTCGCATTCAAATGGACATAACTCTGTTACAAATTAATTTATGTCAAAATTACCTTTTGCTATCTCTTTCTTATACATAGTTTAAGAATTGCATAACATATCATTATCATATAAAAGTTAATAGTTTGGCCACAATTTGGACAATTTCCCACGGGAGTAGAAATTTGTTATTTTGAGAGGGGTATATACTTTGAAGAATTATTGATCTAAAACAACTGAAGAAAGGAAGACGTTAAATAGCTCATTTTGAAGTGGAAACGTCATTTATTAATGATAATAATTTTAAACCACGTACCTGTAACAGTTTACGTGGGACAAGTCATAAGTGATTGTCTTTTTTAGAAAATCGCCATGTTCAGTCAAGTTGAAAGGTTCATAACTGCTTAACTAATTGCGATATTGAAATTTTACTCCAATCTGCGTATGTACAATTTCAAGAACAACAACTTTTATGTTGCACGCTTTCATCAAAAAGTTAACAGTGAAGCTTCAAACATCTCAAATATCGTCTTAGGGTTCGAAAATGAGCATATTTTAGTATTTTCATGAATAATCAGAACAACATAACGCATTAAACATGTATGCAATCTTAATGATGATTACATCTACTTAAGTGGAAATTAAAGCACAACATTTTCTATGTTGTACCTTTGTATGATAATATTGACCGTTTTGTCTTAATCTTGAGAAAGATCAAGTAGGGGTTCATTGCAAAGCGATTGTTCCATGTTCAGAGGGTCATTGTCTTTGGAGAGTTTTTGTAAAACAACTACTGAAGATAGAGACACGTTTGATAGCTCATTTTAAAGCAGACGAAATGATGAATAATCGAGAGTCAAGCATGGAGTTCAAAGGTCAAGCAGAAGTCTTGAAGACCTAAGTACTGCCGTGGCAGTCCTAGTTATTATTATTATTATTCTGAAATCAACTCCTCCCACAGCTTTTTATCAATCTATCTGTAACTTACACATGCTACGAATAAACATCAGTGATATACATGTCCGATCACTCGACTTTCCTATTTCAGACTGTCACCATGTGGGTTAAGTCATAAATATATTGATTAGAAAGAATGATGTTTGCGGTTTCCTGGAAAAATGTATTTCATCAAAATTGGTTGAGGAATAACAGAGATATGGTCAGTTCCAAACAGCGTGAGGAATTCTTTCTCGGTCTGCCATTCTTTGAAAGCATGTTTATCAAGAGAACACTGTGTTTCAGAGCATTCCACCACCAAAGAGTCACTGGCGAACTGCCCATGATGACTTTGTCAACACAATTCGTGCTGCTCGAGGTGTTTCTGTTGCTCTGAAGGAAGGAAAGCCTCTGCCACCACCACCTCCACCCTCCTTCAATCCAGGTATTGTTACACCTTTATCTGGATACACTGGCTTGTACCACAATTAATACCTTCCATTAAGCTTGACACCTTAACCTATCTTTATATGCATAAACAAAATCCAACAACATCCCTCCAGCAATCCAGGTACTATCATCTTCTTCTCCAGAATTAAAAGCTCTAGTGACATATATGCTCCTGAGCTAAGGGATTGTAAAATGTAGATTTGTAGACTCTGTGACACAGGGGCAATACCCTGAAAACAGATTTTTCGTCTTCCATTTCAGAACTTAAATGAAATGTAGAGGTTTTATTCTTTTGGTAATCTCACGTTATTTAGTAAAGACTGGACAAATGAATTATTATTTTCAGAACAATTTATTTTTTCAAAATAGTAATTTTAACCCAGCTACAACATTGGCAGGTCTAAATAGTGGTCTGTTTTTATTTCGGTCTGTCCATGCTTTTTCAATTTTATCAAAAACCATAAGGTGTTTGTTAACCAATCTTTGTACAGTTGTTAACCTACATTGGTGAGTAAAATTATGGTTGTGAGTTTTCTTGACCACAGTCTTGATCAAATTCAAATGCCAGTTCCAAATACTATTTTTCAAGGAAATTATGAATTGCGAAAGGAAGGTATGGTACCATTCTAAATTCCTGTATAGCCCATACAGCGAGCATGCATATACCATCCTATGCAAACACTCTCATTGACACATGAACATTGGAGTATGTACGCAACATTTCAGCTTTCTAGAGCTTTTTGTTTTGGAGAAGAAGAAGATGAAAATAGGTTTTTAAGGTTTTGGCCTGTGAGGCCCTTATTTGGACGTGAGGAGGACCTTGAAGGCTTATATTAAATGTACAGCTCCCATCCGAAAGGATGAGCAGCTCTTTTGCTGCTTCCGAGGAGGTAAGCCGGGCATGCCTGCCTCAAAACAGTGTATCTCAAGATGGATAGTATCATCTATTTGTCTCTCTTACTATACCCCCGCTACGAAGTAGTCGGGGGTATATAGCGCTCAGCGCATCCGTCCGGAACACTTTTGGTTCCGCTCATAACTCAAATACTACTTGTTCAATTGTTATGAAACTTTATACATGTACACTTTATGGTCCCTAGATGTGCCTATTCTATGTTTCCCTCAGATTCCATGATTATTTTTTTTATTCAGATTTTCCACTTTTAAGCGTCTTTGTGTGCGCGTCTATGGTCACACTTTTGGTTCCGCTCATAACTCAAATACTACTTGTTCAATTGTTATGAAACTTTATACATGTACACTTTATGGTCCCTAGATGTGCCTTTTCTATGTTTCACTCCGATTCCATGATTATTTTTTCAGATTTTCCACTTTTAAGTGTCTTTGTGTGCGCGTCTATGCTTACACTTTTGGTTCCGCTCATAACTCAAATACTACTTGTTCAATTGTTATGAAACTTTATGTATGTACACTTTATGGTCCCCACATGTGCCTTTTGTATGTTTCGTACTCTAATTTGCATAATTAGCAGCTCCGACTAAGTCGGAGCTGCTATCAGTTTTTGCGCAGTTTCCGTCGCCGCCGCCGCCGCCGCCGCCGCCGCCGCCGCGCGCGCGTTTTGTATTCGCTATAACTTTTTTTCTAGAAGGTTTTGAGAACTCATATACATAACTTCTTACTTATGCCCCTGGGGAATTTTTTTGACATGTTCATATTCAAGGTCAAAGGTCAAGGTCACGAGTTCTGAAATCGCTAAAAAAATCCTTGTAAACACGATAACTTGAAAAATATTTGTACTATCAGGCTCTTATTTGGTGTACATCAACTATGGAGAAAGGCCAAGATTTGAAAAGGTTTTCACTAACATCCGTCAAAGGTCAAGGTCACAGCGAGGGCACGACTTAGGCATGCTTTTGCGAAAATGTCTTATTTCAACTATTAACACTTTAAATCATTAAATGATTGTTATACACAATGAAAAGTAATCACTGATTGTGTGACCTTGAATTTAAAAGGTCAAGGTCACGAAATATTGTCAAGGTCTCCAGTTCTGAAATCACTAAATAACCTTTTCCCAAGAAGGTATTAACACCTCATATACATAGCTTCTTTCTTATAAACCTGGTGGATGATTTTGACATGTTCACATTCAAGGTCAAAGGTCAAGGTCACGAGTTCTGAAATCGCTAAAAAATCCTTGTAAACACGATAACTTGAAATATATTTGTACTATCAGGCTCTTATTTGGTGTACATCAACTATGGAGAAAGGCCAAGATTTGAAAAGGTTTTCGCTAACATCCGTCAAAGGTCAAGGTCACAGCGAGGGCACGACTTAAGCATGCTTTTGCGAAAATGTCTTATTTCAACTATTAACACTTTGAATCATTAAAGGATTGTTATACACAATGAAAAGTGATCAATGATTGTGTGACCTTGAATTTTAAAGGTCAAGGTCACGAGATAGGGTCAAGGTCACCAGTTCTGAAATCACTTTATAACTTTTTTTCATGAAGGTATCAACACCTCATATATATAGCTTCTTTCTTGTACACCTGGGGAAATATTTTGACATGCTCACATTCAAGGTCAAAGGTCAAGGTCATGAGTTCTGAAATCACTACAAAAATCCTTGTAAACACGATAACTTCAACAACTTCTGTGCTATCAGGCCGAAACTTGGTATATATCAACTATGGAGAAAGACCAAGATTTGAATACGTTTTTGCTAAAATCTGTCAAAGGTCAAGGTCACAGCAAGGTCACAACTTAAACGTGCTATTGTGAATATGCCTTATGTTAACAATGAACACTTTTGAGTCATTGCATGATTGTTATACACAATGAAAAGTAATCATTGATGGTGTGACCTTGAAGGTCAAAGTTCAAGGTCATGAGATATTGGTTAAGGCCATGTTAATCTTTTGATCCAATTTTGAAATCAGAAATAGGTTTTAAGAACAAAGTTGTGAAAAGTGACCCCAGTGATGATTTAACTTGTAAGAATAACTTGAATAATGAAAAACATTTTGTCCAAAAAAATTCCCATTTTATTTATGCTGAGGAGAAGGCGGAAAAGGGAAAGGCGAGACCCACAGTTTCGGAGCTGCTCTGCTTTTGCGGTGTCCCGCAAACGCTCTTCTAGTTTATGCAAATTTTCTCCGTTTTTCGACTTTGCCATTCAGTTTTTGTTCCACTCATAACTCAAATACTAATTGTTCAAATGTCTTGTAACTTGATACATATAATCATCACGATGTGTACATCTGCCTTTTGTATGTTTCATACCCTTATTTGCATAATTTATGCAAATATTCTCCGTTTTCGACTTAACCATTCACACTTTTTGTTCCACTCATAACTCTGAAAGCAGTTGTCCAAATGTTAAGAAACTTGATATGTACAATCACCATGATGTGTACATCTGCCTTTTGTATGTTTCATACCCTCATTTGCATAATTTATGCAAATTTTCTCCGTTTTTCATCCTCGCCATTCACACTTTTTGTTCCACTCATAACTCAGACACTAATTGTTCAAATGTTACGAAACCACTGATGTGTACATCTGTCATTTTTATATTTCATACCCTCATTTGCATATTTGTATGTTTCATACCCTCATTTGCATATTTAATGACATTTTTCAAATTTTTCCACTTTTACTTCTAAAACATGCTTACAAGTGTAATACTTACTCTGCTTTAATAATACTTATATATAATGGTCTGTTCATACAAAAGTTTAAACATTGATGCCCTTTTGCTATTTTCAAACATTTCTTTTTTACCAATGTTAAAAGCGAGGGGAATCATGAGTGAGCTGTGCTCACTAATTCTCTTGTATTCACAAGGGCCATGAGCCCAAAGGTGATCGGTTTGGGCGGTAACGACATCTTTCCCTCTCATCATCACTGAGATCTACATGACTCACTTGGAAGACAATGCCCTGCAGACAGCCCCAATCAAACCAACATGCTGGTTCCGGAAAGTAGATGACACCTTTGTCATGATCAACCCAACTGATGACCCCAACCAACTCCTCAGTCACCTGAATTCCATACATCCCCGCATGAAATTCACAATGGAAGAAGAATCCAACAACAAACTACCATTTCTCGACGTCTTAGTAGAAAGGAACAACACCCAACTCATCACCAGCGTCTACAGGAAGCCGACCCACACCGACCAGTACCTCCATTTCACCTCCAACCATTCGCTCCAAGTCGAGAAAGGTATCATATCAACCCTCACCTGAAGAGCTAAGAATATCTGTTCCACCACCCAAACCGTAGAAGCTGAACTCGCCCATCTCCGTCACGTGTTCATCAACTACAACCAGTACCCTCACAAATTAGTCAACGAAGTCATCCCGCTGGTGTTGTTTATCACATTCCATGTGAATGTGGTGACAGCTACATCGGTGAAACCTCAAGGCCACTTCCGATGAGATCAAGGAACAACAAACCTCTGTCAAGAACAGTGACTCCAAATCAGCCCTGTCTGATCACATCAAAGGCAATCCCGACCACTCAATCCTGTGGAACAACATCAGGACATTAAAAGTTAACTGCAGTGACTTTAAATCAAGGAAGATTTTGGAAGCAATCAGCATTAAGCGCTTTAATCCTGTTCTGAATAGAGATCAAGGCTATTATGTACCCCTAGCCTATCATGATCTAATTAAATACAATCACCGGTAATCCTCAATCTGCTCATCTGGCTTCCTCAGTATATCCATTGTCCATCTTCACATCAACCTAATTTCTTGTGTATACCCATTAATATTATGTTGTTACAACTATGTACATCAATCCAATCACATGTAATAACATAATTACCTAAATTGTATATATTCTCCTGGTTGTCAGGATAATGTACCACTTGCTTGATAACGGTGCTTGTATTTGCATCGAAACGTTGCACTCATATCAATAAAGAAGATGACTATCCATAGAACTTGTTCCTATTCACCCATATAAAAAAAAAAATCCTAAAAGATCCTTCAATGGCTTTGATACAGTATCTCCATAGTACCCTCATACCATATTTTCAGGTGTTAAGGGCAAAATTTTACCATCACTTCTAGCCGAAGTCTTGCTCTGGCCTTAAAACAGCGTTTGCTAAGATGCATGTTGTGCGTTGCTGTTGATGATGAGTACGGGGATTTTACGAGCGGTTTTCAGCGGAGCTGTTCTCCCACTCGGGTCGCAAGGACCATTAATAAAGTTCCGAAAGTTCCATAAAGAGGATAATTTTGAAGCCAGGCCAAAAGGTGGAGGCAATTTTGAAATTTTGAAATTTGGAATATGTAAATTACCTAGGTTAGGTTAAGCTGAGTTAGGGGGGGGGGGGGGGGGGGGGGGGGGGTAGGTTTAATTGTTAATTTTGGATGGTATTTGATTTTAAAGTGTGTTTTAGATTCGGTCCAAAAGGCCCGAATCCTTTATATAAGTACCGACCGCTTGGAAGGTATTGTGATTATTGTGTGGGTTTAGAATTTGATATATGTTATTTGTTTGGATATTGTTGGCCCTTAATTTTAGTTGAAGTATTTGGCGGAAGGCCGCATACTGTGGGCATTCAATAAGGATGTGGTGAATTGTTTCTGCCTGTGGGCAGTGTGGGCATGTTGGGTGGATGTTTGCGATTTTGGTTTTGTGGATATGATAGTTTAATTTTGTATGCCCCGATTGGAGCTTAATTATTGCCCTATCAATATTTTTGTTTTTGGAATATATTTTTTGTTTAGTTAAGAGTTTGGAGATAATTTGTTTGGTGTGGTGTGGTGTGCTGTTTTGGAATTTGCATATTGCAGGTGCCATGCTCGCTTTGCATGGGATTTTGATAGGCTTTTTGCCTCTTGTTTCGAATGAAAAAGGGGTAGAATTTTAGGTAGTTTAAGGCCCTCCTTGGCAGCTTTGTCGGCTTTTTCGTTGCCAAATATACCGACGTGCGCTGGTACCCGTAGGAGTTTTACTGCCTTGCCTTGGAAATTTAGATTTTGAATAGAATTTAGAATTTTGGAAATTAGATCAGGGCGGTTTTTTGTAGATTTGTTTTGAAGTGCCTGAAGGGCACTGAGAGAATCCGAAAGGATGAGAATTTTGCCCTGATCTTTAGTTTTAGGGTGGGATAAAGCGAGTGCTACGGCCATAAGCTCAGCAGTGAAGACCGATTGGTCGTTAGGGAGCCTATTGGAGTAGGAATGTTGAGTGGAGTGTTGAATGTATAGGCCTACGCCTGTTGTGCGAGCATCGGGGTCACGTGACCCGTCTGTGTATATGTGACACCAGTCGGACCAGTGTTCTTGTATGTAGTTGAGTGTGGTGGTTTGAGCGTGTTTTGGGTTTAGTTTAGAAGTTATTTTGCTAAGATGGAGATTTATTTTGGGGGTGGGTAAGGGGGCAATAGGGTGATGCACCGTATTTATGGGGGGGAGGTTGATATGCTCCATCTTGGCTTGGGAAAGAAGTGTTGTTATGCGGTGGGAGATTGGAGCCTGTAAGGGGTGTTTATTAAAAATTGCGGTTTTACGTTAAGAGGGACCACTAGTAAGTAGTTCCATGATAAGGGGGTCCTCCGAAGATCCAGCCCAGAAGTTTAAGGTGAGTTGGTCCCTTCTCAGTTCGAGGGGAATTTCACCAGTTAGGGCTTGGAGAGCTTCGAGTGAGGTACCCATTTGGGTGCGTGTAGCTACCCTTAGTGCCTGATATTGAATAGAATTTAGGGTTTTAATTTGGGTTGGTTGGAGGGAGTTATATATAGGTGCGCCATAGTCCAGTTTGGACCTTATGAGGGAGGAGTAGAGATGGAGAAGGGTTTGCCTATTTGCACCCCAGCCTGTGCCGGAGATTGCTCTCATGACATTAAGGTCTTTCGAGCATCTAAGTTTAAGTTCTTTGACATGAGCTTCCCATGTGAGATGCTCGTCAAAGATTAGCCCTAAAAATTTAGTTTGTTTTTGGAATTTAATTAGGTTATTTTTTATATATAAGTTAGGGGAGATAGGGCGCGAATTTTTATGTTTAAATACTACCCCTACATTTTTTTCCGCATTTAGTTTAAAGCCCCATTTATCAGCCCAGCGGCCGATTTTATTTAATGCGGTTTGTAGTAAGGAAGTAGCTTTACCTGGGTTTTTACAACTTGCCCATAGGGCACCGTCATCTGCAAACTTAGAGGTGTTTATTTTTTTGTTGATACCTTCGAAAACATCATCAACCATTATGTTGAATAAAGTGGGGCTAATGATGCTGCCTTGTGGGGTGCCGTTTTCCAAAAGATGGTTATCTGATTTTTGGTTTTCGACCCCGACAGTTATTTGCCTATTGTGTAGGAAATCCTGGATGTAATTAATTATGTTGCCTGAAAGGCCTTTTTTAGTTAATTTTTGGATGAGGCCGTTATGCCACACCATATCGAAAGCTTTGGAACAATCCAGGAATAATGCCAGTGTATATTGCTTTTGGGTTTGGGATTTTTTAATATCTTGCTCTAAGCGAGCAAGATTGTTTAGGGTTGAACGACCAGGAGTGAAGCCACTCTGGTCGTTATTTAACGGGTTGGTTTTTAGGTGAGATTGGAGGCGTTGTTTTACCATTGCTTCCATTACTTTACATAGGTTTGAAGTTAGGGAGATAGGCCTATAGGAGTTTGGATCCCCGGGGGGTTTATTGGGTTTAGGTATTGGTATTACTAAAGCTTCCTTCCAGTTGGAGGGGAGCTTTCCTGCTTGCCAAATGGTATTATATAGGTTTAATAGAATAGTAAGGGTGGAGGTGGGTAGCTTCTTAATTATTTGATAGGAGGTTAGGTCGAATGCTTTGTTGATTGGTTTGTTATCTGTTGGGTGCTTTGCGGTGGGTGCAGATTTGTTTTTGTTTTTTAAAAACTCCGGAGAGTAGTTGGTGTTGCTGCTTGCCTTAGCAAAGTGTGATGCAATTGCGTTAGCTTTATCTTTAGGGTTTTTAAGATTATTTATAGGTGGGATTTTACTTCTGCATTTTCCGCCACGAATGACTCGAAGTTTATTCTAGACTTGTCTGGAATTGGCTTTGCCATTCAACTCCTCGCAGAAGTTTTCCCAGTGTTGTGTTTTTGTTTGTTTTATGAGTTGATTTACTTTATTTTTTAATTGCCTAGCATAAGGTAATTTTGAGAGGTTGCGCTTTGCCTTTTTAAACGGTTTACCCTGTTTGCGCGCAACTTTAATTTCCTCAGTCCACCAGGGAACTGAGGGTTTGGAAATATTTGGGGGGGGAAATGGAATAGCTTGTTTTGCAGCATTGATAATAGCATTAGTGAAATTATCAGAAAAGGTTTGGGGGTCATTATTTTCAAGGTCTGCTGGGTAAAGTTGGATGCAAAGTGCATTAAATTTGTCCCAGTCAGCCTTGTTGTAATGAAATTTAGGATTTGGGGGTGAATTTGGAATATTTGAGTTATTTATAGGAAGGAAATTATTTAGTGTAATAAATATAGCAAAGTGATCACTTCCCCACGGATCATCAGATACCTGCCACTCGGTATTTATAGCGATGTCCGGGGTAGTGATCGTTAAATCGATAGCGGACATAAGGTCCCTAAAGCTATCGTACCTAGTTGGAGAATTATTATTATGGATTACTAGGTTGTTATTTATGATCCAATCGGCAATTAGTTTGCCGTTGGCATCTAACTTATCTTTTACTCCCCAATTCGGGTGGTGGCTATTGAAATCGCCCAAGTACATGGAACGACCTTTAGAAGAATTTAGAAGGGCCTGAAGGTCCTCTTTTTGAAAAGCCAAATCTGGTTTTTTGTATACATTATAAATATTAACCCTATCCTTTTGGTGAATAATAGTTATGGCATGCGCCTCTAAGGAATTTAGGGTAATATTTAGTTTTTGGTAGTTTAATTGTTCCTGAATAAAAATAGCTAGGCCTCCCCTGGGGGGACCGGGATTGGTTTTGGCCTGGTCCAGCCTTACTAAATTGTAACCAGGAATTTTAAAGTTAGACCTAGGGCCGAAATGGGTTTCCTGAATGGTGATAATGTGGGGATTAAGTTGTTTAAGTTTAATTTTGGCTTTAAGCTCATGGCCGTGTGCAGAAAGGCCATTAGCATTCCATTGTATAATTTGCATGAATGGAAATATGAGGAAAAATAAACAATGGAATAAAAAGTATAAATTTAGTTTGTGCTGCATTATTGGTTTGAGGAAGAGTTATTTAGGGTGGTGGGAGTTGTATTTATTTAAATTGTTTAAGGATTTGATTGAATTGAGAAAAATTTAGGTTTATTAGCTTAGCTTTGCGGAGCAAGCCATGCATTTGTTTAATGGAGAAATTGTGTGTGGTGATTGCAATGGTGAAAACCGCGATGAGTTGTGTTGCGTAGTCGTGTTTGCGGGGGGTGGAAGAGGAGGGTTTGGGTTAACGCAGGATGTTGGCTAGGTGGGCTGGAGAGTTAGTAGTGGTTTTAGTTGGGTTTTGGTTGTTATTTGGGAGAGGTTGAGAGGAAGCGGGGGGAGGGGGTTGGGAGGTGGCGGGAGGGTTAGTAACGGGGTTTGGGTGTTTAGGTTTGGGTGTGGAAGTGTTAAGTGTTTGGGGTAGGGTTTGGGTGGAGGGGTTAGGTGGGGGGTGGGTTTGGGTAACATGCTGGTTATTGGGTTGAAGGATGGGTTGTGGGAGAGAGGATTGGGTTTCATGCTGGGTAAGGGTAGGGGGGTTAGGTGGGGCGTTTTCCGTATCCATGGATTCGGATTGGTCAGTAAGGGGGAGTTGAGTGTGAGTTTGGGTGAGAGGGGGTTGGATGAAAGCCATGCTGAGATTATTGGATAGGATTTTGTTAACAGTGGTGGGGGTGGAGGGTTTGTTGGGAGTGAAGAGTTTTTTAGGTTTGGCCATGCGTTTAGAGGGGTTAGGGCGAGTAAATTGTGCTGAGGGGATGGGGTTTTGGTTAGGGGCTGGGGTTTGGTTAGTGGGTAGAGAGGGAGGGTTAAGGTTGGAGGGTGGGGGAGGGTTAGAGCTGGTGGGTGGTTTAGTGGTTTGTTTTGGTGGTTGTTTTGCGTGAGGATTGGCTGCCATTTTGTGTTGCCGATACGTCAGGCAGGAAGGGTGAAGAGATGGGTGCTCGTGCGACTTGCAATGTACGCAGGTCATGTTACTTTCATCTGAACTGTTGCATGACCTGTCGCCACAGTTTGCACACCTCTTAGCCCGCCTGCAGTTGGTACTGGTATGAGTTTTGTATGTGAGGCAGTTTGTACAGTATGTGATAGGTTTATGTAAGGTTTCCACGGTGCGTGCACTGGCGCCAAAAAAGATTGTGGTTGGTAGTGTAGGGGTTTGGAAAGTAAGAATTACTTTTGGGGTATTTATTTGTTGCCCTGAGGGAAGCGTTTTTTGAATGCGCCGGGCCAAAATGATTTTTGCTTGCTCTTCCCGAAAGTTTGCTTCCTCAATGTAGGTAGAAAGATTGTTCTCGTTTTTCGAGAAGCTAATTACACCCCTGGACTCCGAAAACCAAATTGGAGTTTTGAAAGATACATCGTGGCCAGCGATTTTTGTAAGATGTTTTGCAAAGTTAGCCAATTTGAGAGTTTTAAATTTAACCAAAAAGCTGGTGCCTAATTGTTTGAGAAGAGTGTATTGATAGCCTTGACTATTAAGGACTGAGCCGATCCTTTCACGGCTTAACACCTTAGAAAGGTGTTGTCCTACGGTAGTAGCAAGGATTACGAATGTGAGCAGTTTAGGTGTTGTTGTAGGAGAGTGAGTGTTTGAGCCTGACATGTGAGTTGTTGTGTTTGGTGAGTGGTGAGCTGGGGGCTCATTTGTGAGTTGTGTGGATTGAGCTGCGTGCTCACTGTTTGAGGGTGAAGTGTTGCGCTTGCGTTTGTTTAGTGGTTGATTGGTAGGTGAAGGAGAGAAATTACCTGTAGGGTTAACATCTGGGTGATGTTTGGAATGAACCGTGGGAAAATTCGCGTCAAAATTCGCGTCATCGGTGGATTTAGGTGTTGTAGATTGTGCAGAATTTGGAAGAATTTTACTTTGGATATCGGCCACAAATGAAAGAGAAGTGAGACAACCCATAAGGTTGCTTACTGAGTGAGCACGTTCGGAGTGCGAGCGGGCACGTTTGCCTTTACGTGAATGCATAGATGTAGTTGGTGTTTGAAATGGCGCGATAGGGATAGATTTAGGTGGGTCCATGCCTCCAGAGGTAGGACGTAAGTTTGGGTGGGAAGAGGTAAGGTAAAGTTAAACTTACAAGTTAGAATGAGGTGAGAGTTGAAGTCCGGGCAGGACTTCCTTAGTCAGATCTGCTGCTGACGGTATGGCAATACAAATTTCTGCAGTTATTTAAGAAGCGTTTTAATAAGCATGTCCTCCTGTACGGATACTTCCATGGTAAGTTCACAAGTGACCATCAGTTAACGAAGGGCTGTAAAGTAATAAAATTTATGGCAGCAAGTGATGCAGGGTGCTGTTCTACGGGATCCCCGAGTCCCCCCTGGAGAATACAGAAGTAGTGCTACGGAACTTCCTCGTAACATCCCTCAACTTTCACCAAGACAGAGTTGATCAGGTATCGTTCAAAGTTGTGCATAGACTTCCCCTGTCAGAATACCAAAGAAAGAACAACCCAACCGCCGTGAGAAGTATTATTGCGACTTTCCTGTACATGCCGGATCGGGAAGCGGTGTTTACAGCTCGTAAACTACTGAAACAGTCCAAAATTAGCATCCAAACTGACCTTCCCCCACTATTGAAAAAGCGACGTGCGATTTTGAGTCGACAAGCTGCAGTCATTCGTGGGGAGCAGAAGATCTGGACCAGAGTCCGTGTCGTCGATGTAGAGGTGGTACTGGAGACAAGAGACCCGCAGATTCCAGGCTCAGCTTGGAAGAAATATGACTGATCCTCCCTATAAAACCCTCATCTTGTGTGTAAACAACAATGTTAGAACCTGATGAATGAACACTGACAACTATTCATTCAAGTGTATTTCTTTTAAAAGATCCATAATCATTTTTATTCATTTTCAGAACAGGACAATGTCGACAACCCTTAATCGATCAGTGACATTTTTTTTTCTTAATCGAAATGAACAGTAAACTATCCCGTAGTCCAAATACTATCTATTTTACAAGTAATGTGTTGTACTTGATACCCTCATGTCTATTTTTAGTATGCACGTGCTTGGCGTGCGCGACAGGTTATTGAGTGCGACCATGTGTTTCTCTCGCTGAGGCGGGAATTCACCTAACAGTTTGCTGGATGTGCTTTGTGTTTATTCTTTTTCTTTATGGATTATTAAGCTATGGACATGTTGAACCAAAACGTGAGTAAAGTTCCTAGTTTATTTTTGATGAATCAGGCATAAATACAATTGTCAATACTATGTTTCCCATTTTTGTTGGACTATGCGTGTCTCATAGCGTTACAGCGTTACCCATGCAAACAGGACGATTTTTAATTTTGATATGGACTACACCTTGAATATCGTATTATAGGTCATGTCGATATTATATTTTTGGTTTTTGAATTGTATGACATGATTTGTATTCAGTATAGTAAGAAAACTATACGTTATGATTTGAATAATGATAATCACTTAATTGGTTTTCTTCACAGAAGAAATAATGAATCAGTATTTATAACTACACGCAATCTACTAGGTTTAAATAACCAATACTCTTAGACTGATTTCAGACAGTAATGAGGTGTATTACAACGTTTTGTTTCTGGGGTGACGGGGTCCCTTACATTTCTAAAGTTAATATCCATGTCAACCACGGATATTTCTTTGTTTTTACCTTTTCCTTTCTTTGTTATATCAAAAGCAAAAAACACTTTCTCTTGTATACAATTATCATTTCAAAACTATGCCTTGAGTAGAAAGAACTATCAATGGGATTTTCGCCTAAAATAAATATAGTTTCAGCCAACTGCAGAGGTTTAGCCGACAAAAGAAAACGCAAAGAAGTCATGAATATCTATAGAAAAAAGAAATTTTCAATTATATGTTTGCAGGATATCCATATTTCTCCTGAACATGAACAGATTATGAAACATGAATGGGGTTTGGACTGTGTTATTGCTCCCTTCAGGTCGAATTCAAGAGGAGTAGCTATTCTACTAACTAATTCTTTTGAGTATGAAATACATAAGATTTCGAAAGACGAGAATGGAAATTATATAATTTTGGATATAACTGTTGATGGCCTTAGACTTACTCTTACAAATTTATATGGTCCAAACATTGACAACCCTTCATTTTATATAGATTTATTCAACAAGATTATAGATATTGGAAATGAATCAATAGCAATCTGCGGAGATTGGAATCTTGTCCTTGATCATTCGTTAGATCTTGAAAATTATAGGAATGTTAACAACCCTAAAGCGCGTAAAATTGTATTAGATCACTTGGAAAGTCTGAATTTACTAGATGCGTGGAGAGAGGTAAACTCTGACATAAGGAAATATACATGGTGGAAAAGAAACCCTCGTCAACAAGCTAGATTAGACTTTTTCTTGGTAACAGAAGATCTTTTTAATATATGTTCAAATAATTCAATTATTCCTGGTTATAAAAGTGATCACTCAGCTGTAACATTATCTCTCTCAATGCAGAAGAACAAAGAAAAGGGACGGGGCTATTGGAAATTTAATACATCGTTGTTAAGACAAGAGGAATATGTTAACCTAGTAACTGAATTATTGAAAAACACTAAATGTGAATATGCTGATCCAAAATATGCAGAGAATGAAATTGGTGAAACTGACGACGCTGATCTATGTTTAACTATCAAAGATACTCTATTTCTTGAAACCTTTTTAATGAAAGTTAGAGGTAAAACCATTTCATACTCTTCCTATTTAAAAAAGACTAAGACCGAAAAACAAAAAGAATTGGAAAATAATATATGTCTATTAGAAAATGAAATAAGAGATAATTTCCAAAATATCGATGAAACAATTCTTTCAAATTTGGCTAGAGATAAACTTGAATTGGAAAAAATAAAAGAAGAAGAAATGAAAGGAATACAAATTCGCAATAGAATTCAATGGTACGAAGAAGGAGAAAAACCTACAAATTACTTCTGCCATTTGGAGAATAGAAACTACACAACAAAATTAATCAACTCTCTCATTATTGATAATGGATATGAAATAACAGACGGATACGAAATCATAAATGAACAAAAGACATTTTACGAAAATCTATATAAATCAAATATGGACATAAACGATGAAAGTAAAGTTGTTTTTAATGATATTATTACTCCCTGTTTAAACAAAGACCAATCAGATGCATTAGAACGCGAGATAAGCACTGAAGAAATATCAAATGCTGTTAAATCAATGAAAAATAATAAAAGTCCTGGTCTAGACGGCTTTACTATAGAATTCTTTAAATTTTTCTGGAAAGATCTTAAAATATGGATTCAGCGGTATATCAAAGAAACATTTAATAACAATGCCTTGACTATTACAATGAACAGAGGTGTTATCACTTGTATACCAAAACCAGGAAAAGACAGAAGATTTTTAAAAAACTGGCGTCCTATATCCCTCCTAAACGTACTATATAAAATCATAAGTACATGTATTACCAACAGGCTTAAATCTACGCTAGATATTCTTATTCATGAAAACCAAACTGGGTTCATTCCAGGGAGATGTATAACGGAAAACATACGATTGCTTTATGACATCATCTTTGAAACTAAACTACGAAACAAAAAGGGGCTATTGATCCTTATTGACTTCGAAAAGGCTTTTGATACAGTCTCAAAAAAATTTATTATGATGGTATTGAATAAATTCGGATTTGGAAACAACATACAGAAATGGGTTAATATTTTGATATCGAATGCCTCTTCATGCATTGTTCAAAATGGCCACCTGTCAACATTTTTTGAAAACGAAAGGGGCTGTAGGCAGGGTGATCCAATCTCCCCATACTTATTTTTATTCGTTGCTGAGATACTAGGAATAATGATAAGAGAGAACAAAAATATAAAGGGGATTATCCTGAATGAGATAGAACACATTATTGGTCAATATGCTGACGACACTGAACTATTCTTAGATGGATCGGAAGCCTCACTTAATGAAGCAGTTAACACACTTTTGAAGTTTTATAAAATGTCGGGTCTGAAAATAAATATGGATAAAACCAAAGCAGTTTGGCTAGGAACAATGGCTGGCAGTGATTTAAGACTCTCTCACGATTTAAAACTTAATTGGCATAAAGAAAATTTCGATGTGTTGGGAATAAAACTGAACGCAGATTTAGAAAATCTTTGGGTAATCAATACCAAAAAAAGACTTGAAAATATAAAGAGAATTCTTTCGAACTGGAAAAAACGAAACTTAACATTGATAGGGAAAATAACGGTTATCAAAACCTTAGCGTTATCTACTATTGTCCATATTCTCTCCTCCCTTCCAAATCCTCCAGAAGAATTTATAACAGATTTGAACAATATATTCTTCAAATTCATTTGGAATGATAAGAGGGACAAAATTAAACGTGTCAATTTATTTCGAAATTACAAAGATGGCGGCTTAAGAATGGTAGATGTCAAAACCTTCATTGACTCACTTAAAATTTCTTGCTTGAAGAGATATGTTTCAAAACCAAAAAACTATAGTCTGGCGGGTTTTCCGATCAAGCATGTCACCCTTTTAGGTGCTAATATTACCAATAAATACAAACCTTTAAACCCATTTTGGAAGGATACATTGGAAGCCTGGCATAGATATATTAAATGTTATGTTACAAATGATTCAAATATTACTGAAATACTTATGCAACCGCTATGGTTAAATCATCAATGTGCAAATCCTGACCTGATTATTGATAATTGGTTCAAACAGGGCATAACCAATGTAAAAGACATTTGTAAAGTTCAGGAGTTTTTTACATTCGCAGAACTCCGGGAAAAATATGATATTAAAGGAACAGTACTAGATTTACATCGTGTCATCCTGAATATACGCAAAACATGGAGAGATACGATAAAAGAATCTGGTTGCTCAACCATGATACATATGCCATCCTATTTTCCCTGGAAAGATATTGCCAAGCTTTCAAAAGGATCACGACTATTTTATGATAATCTAATTTCGAAATCTACAGGTTATTCTCTGAAAGTTTGTAATAAATGGGAAAATGACATCAATTATGTTTTAGATTGGAATTGCATCTTTACTAGATATAGACAATGCACCAAAGATACAAAGCTTCTCGAATTCCAATATAAGTTTATTCACAGAATAATTTATACGAAAAGAGAATTATTAAAAATGAAACTTGTTGATAACGATTTATGTCCTTCATGTGGTTTATGTGAGAATATATACCATGTTTATATTGATTGCCCAGTTGTAAGACTTTTCTGGGAAGAATTCAACTCCATTGTAAATAGATTCCGTAATGAAACCTTTGAAATACAAACTCAAGACATATTATTTTGTGCGACAGATGACCACTTGCTCAATCACATGATTTTAATAGCAAAACGTCACATATTCGTAATGAATATTAAAGGTAACAAACTTTCTTTCTCAATTTTCTTAGGCATGCTAAAAGATATACTTGGTATTGAGAAATATATCGCAAGGAGGAATAATAACTTTACGACTTTTGAGAAAAAATGGAAGGTAATTGAGAAGTTCATTTAATTCTTGTCAATCCCGTTTCTCTGTGAAAGTGTTGAACTGTTTTCTCTCAACATTTGAATGTACTATTTATGCCATGTTATGTCAGCTCAGCTCATATGTATACGTTTCTATGCCTTTTTACGAATGTATTTTTGTATCCTTGGAAAGTGAATAAAAAATTTAAAAAAAAAAAAAAAAAGTGATGCAGGGTAATAAAACTTTACCCCAGTAGGTATGGTAGCAGTGATTATGTAACCAAGGTTAGAGGACACTCATTGGTATATTGTGATTGATGATATAACCACAATTGACTTTGTAATACAGTAATTTCTGAGTGCTTTTACCATTTTTCTTTTATGATAACTTTCACATATTTTTTAATCTTACTTTTTATCATATTTGGCCTCTCTGTCATAGAAAAGACTTTTTTTTTTAAAAACTGACATCATCATCATACACAATTGAAAAACATCAGAACTTAGTGGAATTAAATGATTTTGGAAAGTGCAAATAATGATTCAACATTGATTACCAATAGACATTATTTCAGGAAAACACTTAAGTCATACCAATGGCTTGTTTTACTTGAAAAATGCAATGAATTATAAAAGAAAAAATGTAAATTAAAATAGCATTGTTTTCCACTCATTGCCTTTGTGAGATTTCTTGCAATAATTTTCAAACAAGTTAAGAATAATTTCACTAATTAACATTACCTTAGTTGTTCAAATTTAAAGCATGGGGATTTTATTCACCCCCATTATTGGAGTAATATTCTGTCTAATATAAATTAAATAAATACAAATAACATATAATGTGTAGCTGTTAACATTCTACAGAAGGTGTTTTAAGCTATTTAGCTTTTCAATCCAAGTCTCTTTTGCAGAAATATCTGTGCACTGATTCACACTATAACTATATAACTTTTCAATTAACATTCTGTTAATTTGTCTAGACAATTGTCTGGCAATCAAAGATACCAGCCTGTGATTTCAAGATGACAATACCCTGGGTGGATGGGGGAGACATGTGACATCTAGAGTAGGGTAGAGAGTGGATGGATTTGTATCGGTGTGTAAAGGAGTATGTGAGTGTGTTCTGTGAGGATGTGAATGTGAGCGTTTGGTGGTGGTTGGTGATTGATATGGGTAGACAGTGAGAATGTACATATATAAGTGTAAAGAATGAGGGCTGAGTAGTGGGTGAGTGGCAGAGTATGTATGGCTGGATTTTGTGACCTGATGAATGATGTTGAGTTAATATGAGAGTTTGAAGGGAGTAAGAGTATGTATGCATGATGTATGTATATGTGTGTGTATGTGTGTATCTTAGTATGTGTGTATGTTAATGTGATAACGCGTGGATGTGTGAGTATATGTGTGTAGTGTATACATGTATGTACATACTAATATACTAATGTACTAATGTATGGGTATGTGCGTATATGTAGGTATTGTATACATATGTGGGTGTGTGTGTGTGTGCGTGTGCGTGAGTGTGTGTGTGTGACCATGTATGAATGTAAATATGTACGAAGAGCTTATGTATGTATGTATACCATGTTTATTATGTATATGTATGTATGTGTATGTATGTATATTATGTGTGTGTATGTAATGTAGGTATGTTCATGTATTGTAATTGGTTAATGTACCGCATTTTATCAATTTTAATGAATTTTTGTCATTGTGTTAATGGTGTCTCATAGGTCTGTGTAGGCCGGACCCTTTTTCAGGGTGTGACACTTTTTTGAAATAAACTATTTTTCTTTCTTCTTCTTCTTCTAAACACCTACAGTGGCTGACAGGATGTAGACACCACATGTTTTTATAGCTATTTAACTGAATTGACTATATGCACACCTTTTAAAGGATAGATGAAATGCATTTTTCTCAAGAATGACAGATGATTACCTCTACGTATATTGTATATCGGAATCAATTGAACATAAAATCGAGACAATATACACTTGCAATTGATAATTAAGACGATTTTAATTCACCCATTTTAACACTATCGCAATTTGTTCGGCGAATCCTTTTGAAAATGCTCACTGAGGCGTGACTGTCATAAGCGAGAGGCGGGGCTGCTAGATAGCTACTCCACCGGTGTCTCGTTAATTAATTAATGATGATTATCACTGCCGATAAATGAATTTATGAGGTGTATTACATCGCCAAAAAGACATGTTTATGTAATAATTGTGTAATTGTCATCTGCGGAGTTACCTAGTTGGATATCTAAACATTCGATATATGGGAAATTTAAGTTGGTTTATTGAAGGTATCTTTGTGAATTAACAATCAAAATGTTGCGAAATTACGTTGAATTGTGACTATCGCTGATACGTCACAGAAGTCATCCCTTCACGGGTCACACCCCGCAGACTTTCATTCTGGTCGCCGGGGCTAAATCAGGCGTTTTTTTAAAAGTAAGTTTTAAGTAATTTATGGACCGATTTCAGAAATTTAAAATCGAGAAATTGTCAAATTGACATCCCATTTTAATGAATCCGATTTGGACCATATGTCATTTCATCTATCCTTTAACAGCAATAGTTTAATTTGTTACTTTCATGGGAAATATTTTATTTGAAATATATTTTGCATAAACATTAAACTATGCAGAATTGCAAACTCAACTTGATCTCTTTTTTCATATGTTCACAATTGAATGTATTCTTTTAACTATTAATGCAAATTTGGACAGCTGAATCCATTGAGCATTAGTCAGTTATGTCAATATTTCTTTAAAATTACATTTTGTTTTTAAATATGTTGAAACTATGAACATTACTTTTAATTCTTAATAGTTTCAAAATATTTTTAAAAAGTGTTTATTATTTTTTTCAAAACATAATATTCATTAAATTTAAAAGACCATCAAAATATAAAACTTCTAACAACAATAAAATTGCTAAAAAAAAACAAAAAAAAACAAGCTAATCAAAGCACAGGTTACAATCACTGTTACGGTTATTGTTATTGGAAAGCTCGTTAGGAATGAACCAATCACAGAAGAGACACTGCTAAGATAAGATAAGATAAGATAAGATAATTCTTTATTATCCCGAGGGAAATTTACATTACATCTAATACAGTCTCCAGTATATATTAAACAAAAACATACAACAGCCATATAAACAATATAAACAATATTATAAACATTATATACACTTGTGTAAATTGATCATTAAAAAATCATTCCAAAACTTTTCCATTAAAGGCATAAATGCTATTCAGTACAAAAGATTGACGAAACCTGTTTGTTCTACTCGTCGGCATACGCAGTTTGCGTCCAGAGGGCAGCGAAGAATATTCCGAAAAAAAGTATGTGAGTTGAGTCACTTATAATTTTTTATTTGCTTTTTTTGAAAGTTGTTGATCATAAAAACTGCCGATACTTTCAATAGGAAGGCCAATAATTTTTGAAGCGGTGTTAACAATTTAGAGAGTTTATTTTTATTTTGAACAGTTCCAAGTCCTGTCTGAAAAAAACGCCATTTTGAATCTGACAAGATGTATGGAGACTGGAAGGATTTGAGGGCATTTTTTAATTCTCAAAGGGGCCCAATGCAAGTTAGGATTATTCAACAACATGGGTAAGTTGATCACATTTGCTTACATAACAATTTACATGTAATTGAGAATCTAATCACCTCAAATTCAATGTCAGAGAAAATTTGAAGCCAGTATTTGAATTTTTCACTGCAACTGATGCATTGTGAAATTTTTTTCAAATAGATCTCTTCAATGTTATATGTGTCAAAAATGAAAATTATATTTGTTAAATGACAAAGGTGATATTAATTTTGTTACATTTAGATTTACCTTCATCCATTTGCATGATTCAGATATTTTGTACAATATGATGTATTGGTAACAAAGAGTAAACAAACATCCCCCATGTTGTCAATCAAGCTTACTCTGAGCCTAGTGGGATTAAACAATATTTATTCAAATAATTTCTTATGTTAAGTTCATCACAAAAATTAATAATTATCTATAGCTGGGGGTTTTGACAAATTTTACAGGTATATATTTCTTTATAATTCATCACATGATTCACAAATAAAATGTATCTTGTTTTCAATTGTTGTTTTGCATTATTGTCACACACTTCTTTATTGAGACAGCTTTCTTACTTCATTTGACATAAAATTGAAATGATAAATTTGCCCCCTTTTCACTTGTATTATCATTTGCATTTCATTTGAATGAAATGGATTAGCAAACAACACATGGCATAAATAAATGCCACTTAAGAGTACATATTATATTTCACTTACCTGTAGCATTTTGACGATGCGCATGTATGATAAATTTAACAGTAACAATATAATCTGGTATTGACACTTGATATTCCTTTGAGTATTTATCTGTTTTGATAACATTAAGATCAAAGTAAGGTCAGTGATCAAGTTAATCCTATCTTAATAAATCCTGTGAGTTAAATTATCTATGTGAGTTCATTTGTCTGTTTTGATAATATTAAGATCAAAGCAAGGTAGTTATAACAAATTAATCCTGTGAGATAATAAATATGTAACATACTATAATCATTAATCTGTTTACACAGTACAGAAGATAATCTTTATTACTATTTTGTTCATGACTCTTTCCAAGCACACTGTGAAAAAATCTCTTCAAATTAATTGAGACATGATCATATATTTGAAAACAACTTAGTGGTGATAAAGTATTTATATTTTGAAGATTTTTGGTTTAAATCAAATGCTGTATTCATCCATAATAATAAAGTTGTATTTTATGTTATTTATTTCCAAGATTAAATTTTTTATATATATAGTTAACAAATAAAGTTTAAACTGCAAATGAATTAAAAATCTACATCTACAATAAGTTTGAAGGAAAGTTAAACAACACAAATATTTGAATTTGAATTTATATATTTTCATCATATTTCCTTTAAAATGACATATACTAGTATATTAAAATACAAATAATGCAAATATTTTCAGTTAATTGCAAAACTACTTGTGTAACTAATGTATCCAATTGACATCGAATCCCAGTTGATATAATTTGTTAATATTGATGTTTACAGGTCCTGTCCAAGAAGAGATTGCTGGGGGATCAGTCACTCAGACAGCAAAACAAAACTCTGCAGGTATTCATAATGCATACTTCACTTTTGATACTGAATAATATATATTTCTAACCAAGTTCAAATGTGTCAATTTACAGCATACTGAATAACCTACTACACTCAATATTATTACTAAAATTTATATTATTTGCCAATAGGTTACAGCCTTGTCCTGAAGTTTTGCAGTTAGTTATAATCAAAGAACATCTGCAGCCTGAAGAAGGGTTAAAAACTTAGATTAGTAATATGATATTGCTGCCTTATGCTTATTTCACATTATTTTATAAAGATTGTAAATTTGACAACAATGCAGTTGTTATTTACAAGCATTACAATATTAGCTTTTTATTTCAGGAGCCCAGAAAAAAAGGGATGGTTAGCATGCTTCGCTTTGGGTCAAGATGTATGGGATTGAATTCCACCATGGTTTCAGCAAACTAGTCTGTTGTAGTCAATTATTCTACAACTTGCAATGCAATGTTATGCTGAATATCATTGCAGTACTACCTGTGGTTAGCCATCTGATGCTTGCAGGTATTACCACAATGGTTTTGTGGGCTTTTCCCCTGCACTAGCAGACTTAATATATGTGAACTACTCTTGAAATCAGTGTTCAAATTTAAACATGCTTCACTCCTGTACTACACGGCTTGTAACAGAATTGTTATTAAATTATTTATTTTACATGATCTCGTATTTCTGTTATTATTTCTTGCAAGCGATATGGTGCAATACACTTGTCACCCAATGAAAAAGCTTCATGCTGTTATTATGTAATTATACCCCCGTTACGAAGTAAGCGGGGGTATATAGCGGTCATTCCGTCCGTCCGTCCGTCCTTCCGTCCGGTCAATTTTCTCAAAAACCGTCAAAGCTACATCAACCAAACTTTGTACAGATGTTAACCATGTTCTTCCGATCGCGCACAGACAATTTTCAATTTTCTGAGATTGATATTTTTTGTCGTTTCCATGGAAACGTCACTTTTTGGACTTAGTTTTATTGTGTTCAATGGGGACAAGTTTTCTCGGATACTGTTCAACCTATGTGAATGAAATTTTGGTTGTGAGTACTCATGACCATACTCTTTATCGAGTTCGAAAACCAGTTCCGAAATATTATTTTTTACAGAGTTATGGCCCTTGAAACCGAAATTGAACTTCGTACCAGAAGAACTGTGATGCTCCAATGGGGACAAGTTTTCTCAGAAACTGTTACATCTAGGTGAATGAAATTTAATATGGAGGTAGTCCAGATGATACTCTTCATCGAGTTCGAAAACCAGTTCCGAAATATTATTTTTTACGGAGTTATGGCCCTTGAATCCGAAATTGAACTTCGTACCAGAAGAATTGTGATGCTCCAATGGGGACAAGTTTTCTCGGAAACTATTACATCTAGGTGAATGAAATTTAATATGGAGGTAGTCCAGATGATACTCTTCATCGAGTTCGAAAACCAGTTCCGAAATATTATTTTTTTTGGAGTTATGGCCCTTGAATCCGAAATTGAACTTTGTACCAAAAGAGCTGTGATGCTCCAATTGGGACAAGTTTTCTAGGAAACTATTACATCTAGGTGAATGAAATTTAATATGGAGGTAGTCCAGATGATACTCTTCATCGAGTTCGAAAACCAGTTCCGAAATATTATTTTTTTCTGAGTTATGGCCCTTAAATCCGAAATTGAACTTTGTACCAAAAGAGCTGTGATGCTCCAATTGGGACAAGTTTTCTCGGAAACTATTACATCTAGGTGAATGAAATTTTACATGTAGGTAGTCCAGATGATACTCTTTATCGAGTTCACAGTCCAGTTCCGCAATATTATTTCAAAGCCCTTGAATCTGTAATTGAACTTGGTACAAATTACCGGTGTGATGCCCTAATGGGAAAAATTAAGTTACCTGAAAAATATTACATCTGGGTGAATTAAATTTTGTAATAACAGTCAGTTCCTAAAATTATTTTGGACAATATTATGATGCTTGAAGCTTTTTTTTAAACATAGTAACCTTCACATCTATAATTCTCGATGGACGGATAGCGGATGACGGGGGTATGTGAGCCATGCTCACTTTTTTCTTGTATTGCATAATATTAACATTGTTCTGCACCATCTCTGCTAGGTGCCTTGAACCAATGAAAAACTGATATTACATAATATTGTATTATCTCCAAACCAATGAAAATGCTTCAATGCTGGTATTATGCACTATTGCATTTGGTACGTTGTTCTACAACATCTCTACTAGATGCCCAGAACCAATGAAAAGCTGCTATTACATAACATTGTATTTGACAGTCAGTTCTGAAAGATCCTCACAAGTTTAGTATATGCTTCAGAGGTTTCTCTACAACCATGCAAGATCCCTGGTACTTTTATGGAGCCTCGTTAGTAAAAAATGTTAGGGGACTTCACTAGAAACATTTTTAGGGTTGTAAATTTTACGACTTAATTACCCACTGCACACCCTTCTTAGCACTCTGTAGGAGGATTTCTTAGTTAGTCAAACTTTACGACTTAATTATACCCTCATTTGCATAATTATGCAAATTTTCTTTGTTTTTCAACTTTGCCATTCACAGTTTTTGTTCCACTCATAACTCAAATACTAATTGTTCAAATGTCTTGTAACTTGATACATATAATCATCACGATGTGTACATCTGCCTTTTGTATGTTTCATACCCTCATTTGCATAATTTATGCAAATTTTCTCTGTTTTTCGACTTTGCCATTCACAGTTTTTGTTCCACTCATAACTCAAATACTAATTGTTCAAATGTCTTGTAACTTGATACATATAATCATCACTATGTGTACATCTGCCTTTTAAATGTTTCATACCCTCATTTGCATAATTTATGCAAATTTTCTTCGTTTTCGACTTAACCATTCACACTTTTTGTTCCACTCATAACTCTGAAACCAGTTGTTCAAATGTTACGAAACTTGATATGTACAATCACCATGATGTGTACATCTGCCTTTTGTATGTTTCATACCCTCATTTGCATAATTGATGCAAATTTTCTCCATTCATTTTTGCCATTCACATTTTTTGTTCCACTCATAACTCAGACACTAAACGTTCAAATGTTACGAACCACTGATGTGTACATCTGTCATTTTTATATTTCATACCTTCATTTGCATATTTGTATGTTTCATGCCCTCATTTGCATATTAAATGCCATTTTTAAAATTTTTCGACTTTTACTTCTAAAACATGTTTACAAGTGTAATACTTACTCTGCTTTAATAATACTTATATATAATGGTCTGTTCATACAAAAGTTTAAACATTGATGCCCTTTTGCTATTTTCAAAAATTTCTCTTTGACCAATGTCAAAAGCGGGGGTATCATGAGTGAGCTGTGCTCACTAATTCTCTTGTTACCCACTGTACACGCTTCTTAACACTTTTCTCAAAAAAAAGAAAGATGGTATGAATGTTTGCTACAACACTTCGAAAGTGAGTTTTCAATGGGATTTTTTTTTATTGGATAACCAGAAGCCAGTAATAACGTAGGGTAGCTTGTTATCAAATATTTTCAGAAAGATAGAATTAGTAGCCGAATGACGTCGAATCCTTACCAGAATCATAACCATTGATAGAACTGAGTATCTCACCCAAGAGTATATAAAAAAAGAAATCTCGTTTGTTCTAGGGCCCACAAATACTGTGCGTATATAGACGTCTGTCTATATTACCGTACCACAGATTACCAAAGAAGTGTAGAATGGTTCACCCATATTGTGCTGTGGAGACAATTAGAGCTTCCATCAGAGTCGGTGACTGGATTGAAGTTTACACAACTGGGAACCCTAAGTGTTATAAATATGGACAGTTCTTTCTATGTACATAATTTATATGTATGAATAAAATTATTCTAGACCGTTTCATTTTCTTTAATTATCTCAGTAATAAAGGCAAACTTTCATGTGAGAATGAGAAATGCAATCACAAAATTATTTGACTTACTACATTATGCTTTTCCTGTGCTTTGCTTGCTCAAAGAAGTACAAACAATATTACCCTGGTTGTCGATACATGATCACTAACTTTGTCGTACTTTCAACTCCCTGAGGATCATTCAACTTAAATTTCCCAAAGCAAGACGTTATTCACACCAGTCTCCATTTCTGGCTAATTTAAGCTTCCATTGCTAGCAAATCAGAGCCAACTATGCATTTAAGGTGCAGTGGTCCACTATTTTAGCACGGAAAAGTGAAGTAAATGATGAAAGGATTAAATCAGCCAGTTGTGAAGACAAGAAAACATGGAAAACTGAAACTGATTATTAGCCAAAATGAGCATATTGACAAACATTGCTCTGAGAATGTGATGATAACGTCAAGTGTCACATTTCAGCCCATTTCATGCATAAACTGTCTATCAATTATGCCAAAAGGATATTTTAAATATGGTCACCATATTCAAATTGAAATTTACCTCGCACATTTATTAACTCATGACAAATAATTAAACAACAGTGTACAAGTTTCACAGAGCACAGCCTATACATGCCATAAGAGTGCATTTATAATTTATAATTCCATGATAAAGGACTGTTACAAGCATTCTAAGATTAACTTTTAAAACGGTTTTAATTATATAGCGTGGCACGTGCCGACGGTTTCTAGTCCTTTTCCCCTCTTTGACACCGGTCTATCCAAACCTTTGGCCGTGTTGCATCTGTCTTTTCACTTGGAAAATTAAAAAAATGAAGCTTTTTTCAAGGCTGTGATGAATGACTACACCCCAAGATACATAATATACCATATCAAGAAATTGTCTCAAAATCTATGTATTCAGCCAATTTTTCTTCCACATTTATATCAGTAGAGCATCTCTGATGTCACAGCCCAACCCTGCCAAAGGCTCCCGGGGAAATATGCATATCGCCACAGGCAGCAGTCGGTGCGGTTCTTTTGTCGCGTAATTAGTAATTAAACACAGCTTTCCACAATATTTTCGGGGGAATATGTTTTTTGAAATAGTATATTTTAGTATAACAGAATATAAATGTTTATACATATTCTCCTTTAAGAAAAGATGTCTCAGAAAAAATCGGTATGTGTGGTAACTTCTACATTCTTTCAGTAGAGTCGAATGGCTTCGCATTTCTAGCAATAATTCTTCGCTTCTAGCACGTGGCGGGAAAGCCGTTCCAAGATGGCGGCCATCTTCCTCGATCAATGTTTTTGATCGTTGTTGTTTGGTCATTCTGGACTTTCCACTTGTTTATATCGTTATTGCGATGGTTTAGATTCTGTTTTCCTACTGGATTCGAATCGCCCTCTGGCCTACAAGCAATTTAGTCACATTACATGTTCTATTTCTTTCAGGTAGGGGGTGTTACCATGCTTGTTTACATTTAATACTTCGCATTTCGCCGACTCTCGTTTATTAATTAATGATGATTATCACTGCTGCTAAATGAATTTATGAGGTGTATTACATCGCCAAAAAGACATGTTTATGTAATAATTGTGTAATTGTCATCTGCAGAATTACCTAGTTGGATATCTAAACATTCGATATATGGGAAATTTAAGTTGGTTTATTGAAGATTTCTTTGTGAAATTAACAATCAAAATGTTGCGAAGCTACGTTGAATTATGTCTATCGCTGAAAATCAGATTCCTCCTGATACGTCACAGAAGTCATCCCTTCAGGGGCCGAACCCCCGCAGACTTTCATTCTGGTCGCCGGGGCAAAATAAGGAGGTTTTTTAAAAAGCCGTATTTAAGTAATTTATGGACCGATTTCAGAAATTTAAAATCGAGCAATTGTCAAATTGACATCCCATTTTAATGAATCCGATTTTGACCATATGTCATTTCATCTATCCTTTAAGAGTCGCGGGTATGCATTAACCATTTGTGTACGGGTGCCGCGACTTGAATTTGTATTGAACGCCCGTATATAGTCCGTATTCGCCATGTAGATGCGGTATATTTCGTAAAAACGGTACCGGAATCGCTGTCTGGAAATTCCGCCAGCATTGCTAATTAGTGCCTAAACCAAAATACTGCTGCGAGCTGAAGGGTCTGTAAATACCGCCACAGGGGCTAAAATTGGTAAAATAGAAATACGAAACGTAAGGGTTAAGGATTCAGCACTAAAGTGCTGAATCTGTATTGAGATTAGTTGTTTTATTATTTCAAAATACTTTGACCATCTTTTTAGCAAAAACGACTGAAACAAATTCAACCAAATTTTTCAGCCCCGTAGGCCTTGCCCTGGAATCGCAAGAATTAGCTTTTGGGCCCAATCGGCCCAGGCATGAAAGCTCCAGTTTGAATCTAAACTTTGATTTTTAACATGGGCAAAATTTTCAAAATGCAGCTAGAGACTTTCAACTTTTCAACAAAAAAAATGTGCATTGACAGTGCGAGCAGAAAATTTAATCATGACGATTTCGTTGGTCATGTGGTTTGGCCGTCATTTTGATTTTAGACACTTTTCAACATTTTCCGACCCCATGCATCTTTGACAATCTTCTCTGAAGATACCAGCATTAGAAAGCTCATAATTTCACATAATGTAGCTGAAGCATTGCACACAAAAATGACCTCACAAAATTCGTAAATTCGCTTTATTTTTTACACAGTGTGTATTTGAAATCTGTTGATTTTAAAAAAAGCGCAAACTTCAAAGGGACATAGCTCATAAACCTACTCCTTGAATTTGATGATTTTTTCTGGAGAGCAAGATTGGACTACTGTCTTTATGAATCAATAATAAAATCGCTCGCATACAGTCATTCCCGGTCAAAATTAAGCTTACAATTTCTAAAAATAAAAAATCACGCTTTTAGTGCGTTTTTGCAAATTCATAACGTAATAACCAAATCTTGTTGAATATTGTTTAAAGGATGGCCGAAATATATTATTTTCTATTGAATTCTTAACTGCAATTGGTTCATAAGACTATTTTGTGAAAGCGAGACCCCCAAAAAATCCATATGTTGTTCCTATATATATCAAACTACAGCGACTTAAACTTTGCCGTAAACATCGTCTGCTTTTCATCCGCGAGCAACAAACCAAAAATGGGGCAGGGCTTAGAGAGTTGAAGGATACCGAAAGTGACGTACGTGAAGGGACGGGGTGTAAACATTCGCTTACTATTTACAATGGCAAACACTGGGGAATCGGTAAGTTAATCTGTTATATCTACGCTTTGCAATAATGCCACATTGCTGTTCTGCTGTAAAATGTTCGAGTAATGTTAGTTATCAAGTTTCACTTTACAAATGTCCCAAAATATCGGTATATATATCAAATATAATTGATATGAATAGTGAAAGACGGTGGATTCATAGACGTTGGTAGACATAGGATAAATCAATGCTAATGAGATATACGATGACAAAATGAAACCAAGATAGGATTATATGAACGAAGTAAAGTTGAGACAATGAAATCAGATATACAGTGTTGTTTTATTTTTTTTTGGAGAATGTTTGTGTATAAAATAAAACAACAAACATGAGATTAGCAGACGCCGGCAAAGAAGGCCCTACGGTAAGCCATCAACAATCAAAGCACATCACAACATCCTTTTTTTTTAACGTCGTTAATCTACCGACAACCTAATTTACACGTTTTGTATTCGCTATAACTTTTTTCCTAGAAGGTTTTGAGAACTCATATACATAACTTCTTACTTATGCCCCTGGGGAATTTTTTTGACATGTTCATATTCAAAGTCAAAGGTCAAGGTCACGAGTTCTGAAATCACTACAAAAATCCTTGTAAAAAGGATAACTTGAAAAATATTTGTGCTATCAGGCTCTTATTTGGTGTATATCAACTATGGAGAAAGACCAAGATTTGAAAAGGTTTTCGCTAAAATCTGTCCAAGGTCAAGGTCACAGCGAGGTCACAACTTAAGCATGCAGTTGCGAACATTCCTTATTTTAACTATTAACACTTTGAATCATTACATGATTGTTATACACAATGAAAAGTGATCATTGACTGTGTGACCTTGAAGATCAACGGTCAAGGTCACGAGATATGGTCATGGTGACCAGTTCTGAAATCTCTAAGTAACTTTTTTCCAAAAAGATGTTAACACTTCATATGTACATAGCTTCTTTCTTATAAATCTGGTGAATGATTTTGACATGTTCACATTCAAGGTCAAAGGTCAAGGTCATGAGTTCTTAAATCACTAAATAATCCTTGTAAACATGATAACTTCAAACATTTTTGTGCTGTCAGGCTCTTATTTGGTATATATCAACTATTGAGAAAGACCAAGATTTGAAAATGTTTTTGCTAAAATCTTTCAAAGGTCAAGGTCACAGCAAGGTCACAACTGAACTTGAAGATCAAAGTTCAAGGTCATGAGATATTGGTTAAGGCCATGTTAATCTTTTGATCCAATTTTGAAATCAGAAATAGGTTTTAAGAACAAAGTTGTGAAAAGTGACCCCAGTGATGATTCAACTTGTTAGAATAACTTGAATAATGAAACAAATTTTGTCAAAAAATTTCACATTTTATTTATGCTGAGGAGAAGGCGGAACAGGGAAAGGTGAGGCCCAAAGTTTCGGAGCTGCTCTGCTTTTGCGGTGTCCCGCAAACGCTCTTCTAGTTGAGTAAACTAATTTGCTGTAACAACACTTCTCCTCTTTGATCTGGAAGAAATATCTATATGGTACGCTAAACTGAGAATTGTGTGTTGGTGTGCTGAAGTGACAATTTTTATTAAACCATTTCGTTTTCATTTACGAGATGTGCATTAAAATGCTACTGGTAACATAATTCTTTCATTCGATAATGTTCATTGTCTATATCAATCTTTGTTATCATAATGTATATGTTTGCGTGTACAATGGAGCTATCTTCATGTAAATTTCATTGAGCTTGTTGACCAATCCAGTTCATGTATTCATTCATAATAATAATAATAATATTAATAATGCATTTCTAACGCGCCTGGTTTCCAGCTTCCAGCTGTTCAACGGCGCACTTACAATTCTAGGCAACATAGACCTCAGAGAAAAGAAAGGTTTTTAAGTGAGTTCGGAAAGATGAGACGTTCTCGATGCATCGGAGTTTGAGTGGGATAGAGTTCCAAAGGACTGGGGCTGTCACTGAAAATGCACTATTGCCAAGTTTTGTTCTGGTCCCAGGAACACACAGCAAACAACTTTTTTCTGATCTGAGAGACCTTGAGGGTTGGTACACGCTGATGAGTTCTCTCATGTATAGGGGAAAGTCATCTTCATACAGAGATCTGTGTGTCAGAACGAGGATCTTGAATTGTATCCGTTGTTGGATTGGTAGCCAGTGCAGCTGCCGTAGAATGGGAGTTATGTGGTCTCTTGGTTTAGTTCTTGTGATGATTCTGGCTGCACGATTCTGAACAAGTTGCAGACTGTGAATATTGCCTGATCCGATCAGTAGAGAATTGCAGTAGTCGAGTCTCAAGGACACGTAAAAGTGAACAAGCAGTTTGGTTGTCTCAGTGTTGAGGAATCTTCTTATCTTGCCGATGTTACGTAGGTGCATGTTCGCAGCTCTACAGGTATTGAGGACTTGCTGGTCAAATGTCATATTGTTGGTGAACATCACTCCAAGGTTCTTGACTTTGTCGCTCGATTCAACTAACGAAGGGGGCAAGGGGGCGGCTTGGAACCTTGTTCAACTGCTGTTTCGTCCCTATGACCATGTACTCAGTCTTGTCGTCGTTTAACTTTAGGAAGTTGCTTGACATCCACTTGCGAATGTCATCAATGCACTTGGTCATCTTGTCCTGAGATCCTGGAGCTGCTGTAGGTTTCACGCTTATATACAGTTGGTTGTCATCGGCGTATCCATGAAACTGTAGGCCGTGCTTCCTGATGATGTTTCCTAGTGGTGAGATGTACATGCTGAAAAGCACTGGTCCCAGCACTGATCCTTGGGGCACGCCAAACTTGAGTGGATGTGTTGTCGAGTATGCTTCGCCCATTTTCACCTGCATAACTCCACAGACACCAAAGGTGTGCTGTAATCGAGCGAGCAGTGTGTCGTGGTCTACCGTGTCAAAAGCTGCTGACAAGTCTAGCAGAACCAGCAAAACCACTTCCTGTTTGTCAATGCTGCGAAGGATGTCATTCTGGACTCGTACTAGAGCAGTCTCAGTGCTGTGTTTTGCCTTGTATGCAGACTGAAACTTTTCATGTAGAGTAGAACTAGACAGATGGCCATTGAGTTGCTTGAGCACAACCTTCTCCAAGATCTTAGATAGTGAAGATTTGATACAGGACGAAAGTTCTTCAATACTGTTGGGTCCAAAGTTGCCTTTTTCAAGATTGGAGTAATGACGGCTTTCTTGTAACATGAAGGGACCTCTCCGTTGCTCAGGGATGTTTGAATCAGCATTGTTATGGCAGGTGTTAAATGCTCGAGACATCCTCGCACAAGCCATGTAGGTAAAGGGTCCAATACACAACTCTTCACAGGGGCTTTCTTGATAATTTCAGTCACTTCGGCAACTTCCACTTTCTCAAACTCTTGGAGTGACTCCCCAGTAAATGGTGTATCATCTTGTAGGGCCGAGTAGGTTTGGTCTGATGCAGAAAGGGATTCAAGTCGAAGTCGCATAACTTTAGATGTGAAAAAGTCTGCTAAGGAATTTGCTTGGTTGGTGATAGCAATGAGTTGTCGTGGGTTGTTCTTGTTTTCAGAGATCGCTTGCTTGATATTGTCAATCTTAGCCTGTTGGGTAAGGCTGTTGACCTTGTTCCTCGAGGCTTGAAAGATTTGACGATGGATCTCAAGTCTTGTCTGTCGCCATGTTTTCTCTGCACGTCAACGCTCATGTTTAGCAACTCGGACCTCATCAGTCATCCAGCTGGTATCTGGTCGTATCACAACACTGCGAGTCTTAAGTGGAGCATGCTTGTCCAGTAGCTCCTGTAGAACTTGGTTGTAAGTGTTAGCAAGAACGTTCACATTGGTGGACTTCGATGAGCATAGTTTTGATATTTCACTAGCATCAATGTCTTTTTTAAGCTGTTGGTTCTGGATTTTCTGTATGTGATAACAGTCCTGGTTTCTTCAGCTTCAGCCTGCAGATCACACTACTGTGATCCGAGATCCCGTGATCAGCCACATCCACAGAGGTGACAATATCGTCTGATTGTTTGGTGATGACTAGGTCAAGGATGTGACCACTTTGGTGGGTAGCAGATGAGACATGTTGTTTTAAGTTTTGTCCATACAGAATATCAGCAAATCTAGATGCCAATGCATTGGATTTGTCGTCAAAATGGATGTTGAAGTCACCGACCATGATGGTTTGTTCATTGTTGCACATCGTTGTGTCTATCAGTAGACGTAAGTCTCCCATGATGGCATCTGATGTTACAGGATTTTTTCTTGATTGCGGGGGTCGGTACAAAACGATGAGTTTAGTCGTTAGTCCGTTTGTAACGATCTTTAGGTCCAAATATTGCAGACTGGAGAAAGTGTGTTGAGTTTGAACAGAGGGTTGAACATCAAGACATGAGTTGTGTATAACAGCTATACCGCCAGTCCTTGTCGATGCATCCTATGACAAGCATGAATGTTGTATCCGGCAGGCACAGATTGTTAATGACCACGTTGTCATTCTCTTTCAGCCAGGTTTCAGTTACAACTAAAATGTCTATCTTGTGGTCCAAAATGTAGTCATGCAATTCTGATGACTTATTTCTCACTGAACGTGTGTTAAGTAGACACAGTTTGATGTTGGAATAATTCACAGGGATATTAACAGTCTTACTTGTGTTACATGTATTTCCAGATGGGTATACATAAGTGAGGTTATCAAAATCAATTCTTGCTTGGTTCACCTTGATTGATTCGTTCCTTCTTGGTTTGACAAAAACACTGATTTTCTTTTGTTTCCGTGAACCAGCTCGTTTGCCCCTCACGTTCTTGACCCTTCTTGATTGCCTGCATTGTTTGACAGGCTGGTAAGTGATTACACTCAGCTGGTAAAACACTGCCCGACTCTGATCAAAACTCTGACCGATCTCCAGTAGACACTCTCTGCTGTAGCTGAGCACCATAGCTTGGCTTGTCAGGTTGATTTGACAACAATGGGTCAGCTGACTGCTATTGTTTCGCCACACTGCTTCATGAAAGTGAAGTAAAGTGAAGTGAAAATGGTTTGCATTACATCATATATAGAATATTTTAATTGACAAACTTCAAATACAGTAATCTTTTATATTAGATACGTAATGTTATTTATAAATCTGCAATGTTGTTTCGCTTGTTTGACCAGCCAATCATTCAGCGTATATGAAAATATACCTACCATATATCTTTATTTTTAATACATACAAAACAAATTAACATGCCGATTATTCAACATAATTTGATCAATTGGTGCTACGTAATCTCTCTTCACCCGATTCCCGCGAGAGTCTTCTTCCCTTATTATATCCCCGCTACAAAGTAAGCGGGGGTATAGCAGTCATTCCGTCCGTCCTTCCGTCAGTCCGTCTGTCCTTCCGTCCGGTCAATTTTCTCAAAAACCATCAAAGGTACATCAACCAAACTTTGTACAGTTGTTAACCATGTTCTTCCGATCGAGCACAGACAATTAAACATTTTCTGAGATTTAAATTTTTTGTCGTTTCCATGGAAACGTCACTTTTTGGACTTAGTTTTATGGGGTTCAATGGGGACAAGTTTTCTCGGATACTGTTCAACCTAGGTGAATGAATTTTGGTTGTGAGTACTCATGACCATACTCTTTATCAAGTTCGAAAACCAGTTCCGAAATATTATTTTCAACGGAGTTATGGCCCTTGAATCCGAAATTGAACTTAGTACCAAATGAACTTGGATGCTCCAATGGGGACAAGTTTTCTCGGAAACTATTACATCTAGGTGAATGAAATTTAATATGGAGGTAGTCCAGATGATACTCTTCATCGAGTTCGACAACCAGTTCCGAAATATTATTTTTAACGGAGTTATGGCCCTTGAATCAGAAATTGAACTTTGTACCAAAAGAGCTGTGATGCTCCAATTGGGACAAATTTTCTTAGCAACTATTACATCGAGGTGAATGAAATTTTACATGTAGGTAGTCCAGATGATACACTTCATCAAGTTCACAGTCCAGTTCCGAAATATTATTTTTTACAGAGATATGAAGCCCTTGAATCTGTAATTGAACTTGGTACAAATTACCGGTGTGATGCTCTAATGGGAAAAATTAAGTTACCTGAAAAATATACATCTGGGTGAATGAAATTTTGTAATAACAAAGCCAGTTCCTAAAATTATTTTGGACAATATTTTGATGCTTGAAGCTGTTTTTTAAACATAGTAACCTTCACATCTATAATTCTCAATGGGCGGATGGCGGGGGTATGTGAGCCATGCTCACTTTTTTCTTGTTTCAATGTCACTTGAACTGTCATTTGGTTCATACAGGTAAGGCAATTAAGGCATCTTGAAATGATGGATTCTTTTTCAGAAGGGATCCTCCTTGGGGTACTTATTGCATAAAATCCTTGATTTTAGATACATGACAGGTTGTAACTATATTTTTCCACTTTAAAAATTAGTTAAAAAACTAAAAAAACAAAAAAAACGTACTTTGGGTCACCCCTCTTGAGCCTCATCCCTTGTGGTTGTCATGCAACCAAGGGCAGATAACTCTGATCTCACCACTTTTCAATCTGTCATTTCTAGGACAAGGACACATGAAGTTTTGCTCTGATATTTTCTGAGTTTTTCACTGCTGATCTCTAAGAAAATGGCCCAAAGACAATCTGTATGTGTGGTAACTTCTACCTTTTTACAGTAGGGTCGAATGGCTTCATGTTTTCAGTAGTAATTTCATGTTTATTGTAACTTGCTTTCCCACATGGTGGGAAAGTCGACCCAAGATGGCGGCCATTTTCTTTGATCAATGTTTTTTTATCATGGATTTTTGGTTAGATCTTTCAACTAAGGCTTTCCACGTGTTTATTATATCATTTTAGGGTTCTAGATTCGATTTCCGTAGGTATTTCGAATCGCCCTCTGGCCTACAAGCAAATTAGTTCACATTACATGTTCTATTTGTTTCAGTGATGATAGGGGTCTGGCCATGCTTGTTTACATTGTACTTCGCATTTGCCTTTCGTCTCTGCTCATGTTATGCATGCATGTTTACATATAAAACATCTACATTGCATTTCCCCATGTATTCGTATATATATATGATAAATTTTGTATATATTTGCACATGTTAGTACATTGCCCTGTCCTTGATTAGCTATTTTGCTTCTAGCCTTTCAAGCCCTGCGGGCAGTGTAAGGGGCCTGTGTCTGTGGCTGATGGCCACAACGTGTGCTTGAGATGCTTAGCAAGGCTTTCTGCAGGCATTCACTCCCAGGGCCCGGGCCCCACATGGAAACACCTGAAGTTCTTCACTAAGTAAACAACTTTCAGGAAGGTGGTAAGTTTAGGGTAAGGCTTCGGCCCCCGCCTCTGCTTCTGTGACCAAATCGGACCTCGATGACTCATCATCCAAGGCCGATTCAGTCAAGGAAGAGCGGGGGTCCTCAGCCGGGAAATCAACCCGCCCAAACAATCTAACCCTATACCACTAAAACCCTAACCCTATTGATATGTCGCACTTCACATTACACAGCAGATGAAGGTTATGATCGACTCAGCGGTCTTGGGGCTCCGTATGGAGTTCCGGGCCTCGAGTCGTGAACCCGATGCAACCAATGGGGCCAGGGGGGATCTCGATCTTGGACTCGTCCGAGACACGGGGTGTCCTCGGGGCGCTCAGCTTCCAGGCTTACCCCTGAGGAGTATGGAGCCCCAGGCAACCATTACACAATCCCAGCCCCCCCAGACACCTGGCTTCGGGCAGGTCTCGTCTGGGGGATCGCGGGACCCGCCTAACCTGGAGCCTCTCGCTGGAGAGGGTATCCAGGGCATGGCATCTACCTCAGGCTACGAGGCGCCACCTGTGCTTCAGGTGCAGCGTCCTCGGACACCTGCCCCGTGCTCCGCGACCGCCGTCCCAGTGACGGTGCAGTCCGGGCCGCACGCGGGACCCACGAGCACCCCCGGGACCCAGGTCTCGGGGGACCCACTCGAGGTCGGTCCTCAGGGTATGAGGCACCCAGCTCCCAGGTTTACCCCTGCAGAGTATGGAGCCCCAGGCCTCCACAGGTGCCCAGTCCCTCCAGGCACCTGACACTGGTCAGGTCCCGTCTGGAGGCCAACTGGTCCTGCCTAACCTGGGACCTCTCGCTAGAGACGGTCCCCAGGCCCAGGCCCCCACCTCAGGGTATGAGGCATCCAGCTCCCAGGCTTAGCCCTGCGGAGTATGGAGCCCCAGGCCTTCACAGGTGCCCACTCTCTCCAGGCACCTGTCACTGGTCAGGTCCCGTCTGGAGGCCAGCTGGTCCTGCCTAACCTGGGACCTCGCTGGAGACGGTCCCCAGGCCCAGGCCCCTACCTCAGGGTATGAGGCATCCAGCTCCCAGGCTTAGCCCTGCGGAGTATGGAGCCCCAGGCCTCCACAGGTGCCCAGTCCCTCTAGGCACCTGACACTGGTCAGGTCCCGTCTGGAGGCCAGCTGGTTCTGCCTAACCTGGGACCTCTCGCTGGAGACGGTCCCCAGGCCCAGGCTTACACCTCAGGGAATGAGGCACCCAGCTCCCAGGCTTTTAGCCCTGCGGAGTATGGAGCCCCAGGCCTCCACAGGTACCCAGTCCCTCTAGGCACCTGACACTGGTCAGGTCCCGTCTGGAGGCCAGCTGGTTCTGCCTAACCTGGGACCTCTCGCTGGAGACGGTCCCCAGGCCCAGGCTTCAACCTCAGGGTATGAGGCGAATCCTGGTTTCAGGATCAGCAACTTCTTCCCCTGCCCCGTGCGCCGCGACCGCTGTCCCAGTGACGGTGCAGTCCGGGCCGCACGCGGGACCCAAGCCATCGGGTTGTGAACCTGATGTTTTTCTGCCTAGGGGGGAGTCCCGGTCTCGGCCTAGTCCAAGACAACGGATCAGCCCGGGGCACCCAGCTCCCAGGCTTAGCCCTGTCGAGGATGGAGCCCCAGGCCTCCACAAGCGCCCAGCCCCTCCAGGCACCTGACACTGGTCAGGTCCCGTCTGGAGGCCAGCTGGCCCTGCCTAACCTGGGACCTCTCGTAGGAGACGGTCCCCAGGCCCAGGCTTCCACCTCTGGGTATGAGGCACCTACCTCCCAGGCTTAGCCCTGTCGAGTATGGAGCCCCAGTCTCCACAAGCGTCCAGTCCCTCCAGGCACCTGACACCAGTCAGGTCCCGTCTGGAGGCCAGCTGGTCATGCCTAACCAGGGCCATCTCGCCGGAGACGGTCCCCAAGTCCAGGCTTCCACCTAAGGGTATGAGGCACCCAACTCACATGCTTAGCCCTGTCGAGTATGGGGCCCCAGGTCTCCTAAAGCGCCAAGCCCGGGCCGCACGCGGGACCCACGAGCACCCCGTGACCCAGGTCGCGGGGGAGCCACTTGAGTTTGAGATTGGAGATCCCTGGAAATCCTTCCTGGGAGCTCCTCGGTCAGATCACTGCGGCTGGAGGTCATCAGGTGCGCGACTCCATTCGGAGCCCCGCAAGCCAGATGATGAGCGCTGTAGAGGGTTCAGGCCCATTCTAAATCTAAAGATCAGGAACTAACTCATAGAGGTACCATCGTTCAAGATGGAGACTCTGAGATCTGTGATTTTGTCAGTGCAGGTCGGGGATCCTCCATCTACCTCAAAGACGCTTACCTTCATGTCCCAATGCACCCAGACTTCAGAAAGTATCTGCGGTTTGCATTCGACAGGAAGTGTTATCAGTTCAGGGTGTTACCCTTCGGAATCTCTACGGCTCCGAGGGTATTCACCAAACTCATGCTGGTAGCGGCTCAGGTGGCCAGGTCTCAGGGCAGGTGTTGTCATCCCTACCTGGATGACTGGCTCCTCAGAGCGCTTTCTCAGCTTCAGAACCACGAATCCACCCAGGCTTATACTCCACACGTTGGTCTCGCTGGGATGGATCGTGAACATCAAAAAGTCGGAGCTAGCCCCGTCTCGGGACCTAGTCTTCCTGGGCTCCAGGTTTCAGACGGAGCCGGGGATAGTATCCCTGGCCCCGGACCGGGTCCCGAAGATCCTGGGGACTGTGAACTCGTTTCTCAGTGCTCCAACCCACACGGCTCGGGTCTGGCTCCAGCTTCTCGGAGTCATGGCAGTGACCGTGGATGTGGTTTGGAGGTCCCGGCTCCGCATGAGGCCCGTCCAACAAGCCTTGGCGGGTTTATGGTCCCACCCGGAGTCTTACGAGAAGTTGCTCGTCACTCCGGAGTGGGTCTTACCACACCTGTCTTGGTGGACCAATGTCGATCACCTGACTCGGGGTTAGCCCCTGCAGCCTCCGGTGCCGACCCTGACAGTTCAGTCCGACGCCTCCCTTTCGGGATGGGGCGGGGTTCTGGGATCCCACACGGTCTAGGACCTGTGGTCTCAGGCCGAGTCTCATATGCACATCAATGTGCTAGAGCTCAGGGCGGCCTGGTTAGTTTTGCAACACCTGAGAGATCAGGTGAAGGGTCAGGTGGTCCGGCTCCATTTGGACAACAGGACCGCCATGACTTATATCCTCAAACAGGGCGGGACGGTATCTCCGTCCCTCCTGGAGGAGACATGGCAATTCTTCCTTTGGTGTGACGAGGTCGACACCACGGTCCTGCCAGTGTACTTACCAGGGGTGGACAATGTCCGAGCAGACGCTCTGTCTCGCCGGATCCTTGCCCCCCACGAGTGGCTACTGGATCGAGAGATATTCGAGACTATCTCCCAGTTATACGGGTCATTCCAGGTGGATCTGTTTGCGTCAGGGACGAACTTTCAGATACCTCAGTTTTGCTCCAGGATACCCGACACTCGGGCCCTATCCCAGGATGCATTCGAACTGGACTGGACAGACAGAGTTCTGTGGGCCTTCCCACCAGTGCCTCTGATCTCCAAGGTCCTTGCCCGTCTAGCCACTCATCCTCCGCGTCTGCTGGTGCTTCTCGCACCTCTGTGGGCAGCGCAGAGTTGGTTTCCACAGGTACTCAGGTCTCTGGCTATGCCATCTGTTCTGTTACCATGTCGACCGGGACTTCTGTCCCAGGACGGAGCCCCCCACCCCAACCCCAGGGTGCAGTGGGTGGCTTGGCCTCTGTCCGGAATCGCCTCCAAAACAGCGGTATTCCTGCACAAGTTGCGGACACAATACTGGCTTCAAGGAGGGATTCTACGAACCTTCAGTACGAGGATAGATGGACCTGTTATGCGCGCTGGTGTGCAGATAGGGACGGTCTCGATCCCTTTTCTGCAGATCAACTGTCAGGGGTTACTCCACGGCTATCTCAGCCTTTCACGTTCCAGTGGATGGTGCTCTGTTTGGTGCCCATCCACTGGTCCAGCGCTTCTTAGCAGGTGTGGACAGGATCCGTCCTCCTTTGAGGCGGATCAGCCCCGTATGGGACCTTCCGATAGTCCTTGATTGGCTTTCGGGTCCCAGATTCAGGGATATGTCTTCGTTGTCTCTCCAGTTGTTAACCTGGAAGACAGCCTTTCTAGTGGCGATGGCGTCTGGCAGACGGGTAGGCGACATACATGCTATGTCCGCAGATCCCGAGCTCACAGTCTTCCGCAGGGACAGAGTCAGTATCAGACTGCCAGACTCCTACCGACCTAAAGTGGCCCACTCTTTTCGTGTCTCGGCCCCCATAGAATTACCGGCGCTCAAGCAGCAGGCAGCATCAGGTTTTCAGGCCTCGCACGATCATATTCTAGACGTGCGCAGGACCTTGAAAGCATATGTCAAAAGAACAGCCTCTATCCGTAAGGATAAACAGCTCTTCTGCTGTTATGGTGGAGGCAAGCAGGGTTTACCCGCCTCTAAGCAGTCGATCTCGAGATGGTTTGTCTCGACTATCTGTTTAGCCTATGTTCATAAGGGCCGTGAGCCCCCAGGTGACCTCAAGGCTCATGCGGTAAGGGCAGTCGCGACGTGGAAGGCGTACGCAGCGGCCCTGTCCTTTATCCCACGGTTACTTCCCTGGCTGAAGACTCCCGTGGGGTGTTTTATGGGATTTTTTGCCCTCGTTTTCTCTCTTGCAAAAAAAGGGGGGGGGCGGGGTATTTAGACCTGTAAGGCGACTGTGAGTGCGCCATGTAATCCCCAGGTCCTTGAGTTTTCCTCATGGATTCATTTTATACTTTGGGTGAGTTATTTCTGGTACTTCTTTGCGCCTTTGGGTGCAGTCTGAATGCCACTGCCTTTTTTTTTAATCTTTGGGAGTCTGTCTTATTATACCCCCGCTACGAAGTAGTCGGGGGTATATAGCGCTCAGCGCGTCCGTCCGTCCGTCCTTGCGTCCGTCCATCCGGAACACTTTTGGTTCCGCTCATAACTCAAATACTACTTGTTCAATTGTTATGAAACTTTATACATGTACACCTTATGGTCCCTAGATGTGCCTTTTCTATGTTTCACTCAGATTCCATGATTATTTTTTCAGATTTTCCACTTTTAAGCGTCTTTGTGTGCGCGTCTATGCTTACACTTTTGGTTCCGCTCATAACTCAAATACTACTTGTTCAATTGTTATGAAACTTTATACATGTACACTTTATGGTCCCTAGATGTGCCTTTTTTATGTTTCACTCAGATTCCATGATTATTTTTTCAGATTTTCCACTTTTAAGCGTCTTTGTGTGCGCGTCAATGCTTACACTTTTGGTTCCGCTCATAACTCAAATACTACTTGTTCAATTGTTATGAAACTTTATGTATGTACACTTTATGGTCCCCACATGTGCCTTTTGAATGTTTCATACCCTCATTTGCATAATTTATGCAGATTTTCTCCGTTTTTCGACTTTGCCATTCACACTTTTTGTTCCACTCATAACTCAAATACTAATTGTTCAAATGTCTTGTAACTTGATACATATAATCATCATGATGTGTACATCTGCCTTTTGAATGTTTCATACCCTCATTTGCATAATTTATGCAAATTTTCTCCGTTTTCGACTTTACCATTCACACTTTTTGTTTCACTCATAACTCTGAAACCAGTTGTTCAAATGTTACGAAACTTGATATGTACAATAACCATGATGTGCACATCTGCCTTTTGTATGTTTCATACCCTCATTTGCATAATTTATGCACATTTTCTCCATTTTTCATCTTCGCCATTCACACTTTTTGTTCCACTCATAACTCAGACACTAAATGTTCAAATGTTATGAAACCACTGATGTGTACATCTGTCATTTTTATATTTCATACCCTCATTTGCATATTTGTATGTTTCATACCCTCATTTGCATATTTAATGCCATTTTTCAAATTTTTCCACTTTTACTTCTAAAACATGCTTACAAGTGTAATACTTACTCTGCTTTATTAATACTTATATATAATGATCTGTTAAAACAAAAGTTTAAACATTGATGCCCTTTTGCTGTTTTCAAACATTTTTTTTTGACCAATGTTAAAAGCGGGGGTATCATGAGTGAGCTGTGCTCACTAATTCTCTTGTGCAATAAGTACCCCAAGGAGGATCCCTTCTGAAAAAGAATCAAACAAACCTGTATAGGTTCCAGATTCTTTGAAGGGGATCCTCCTTGGGGTAGGGCCACCCACCTCCCCTTCATTCAGCCTGCATGACTGGATTGAAAAGTGGTGAGATCAGAGTTATCTGCCCTTGGTTGCATGACAACCACAAGGGATGAGGCTCAAGAGGGGTGACCCAAAGTACATTTTTTTTATTTTTTTATTTTTTTAACTAATTTTTAAAGTGGAAAAATATAGTTACAACCTGTCATGTATCTAAAATCAAGGATTTTATGCAATAAGTACCCCAAGGAGGATCCCCTTCAAAGAATCTGGAACCTATACAGGTTTGTTCGAATTTGAGCTTGAAGACAAACACTCCATTGAAAGTGATATGTCATTTTCTGAATCGCTGAAAGACATACTTCGTGTAAATGAATGTACCTTCCCTTCTAGTTCCGCCGTTATAATTGCTACAAACATACTATACATAAGCGCAGAATGCACTCAAATTAAGCAGGCCTCAGTTGTTGTAACCATATGAAATCAATTGTTGAATAGTTAAGTAATCCATTTATCGAAAATTTGGGTTGTTTTGATGAAGTTTTCTGTCTTATATGAGCAGTTTAAAAGTTGGGAAAACGCGTTAAATTAAGATTAGCGGCCATAATGAGACTCCTCCACGTACGTCACAACACGATACGCTTCAGTGACCACCGCCCGCCCACTTTCATTCTGGTACCGGGGCTTAATTAGGCACTTTTTTAAAAAGCCCTATATAAGTAATTTATGGGTCGATTTCAGAAATTTAAAATCGAGCAATTGTCAAATTGAAACCCCTTTTCAACGAATACGAAAGTGACCATATGTCATTTCATCTAACCTTTAATACCTCACCAGAGAGACAAAACATTTTCCTAAATACGAATATTGAAATTAATAGAATAGTGTTCATAACTGACAACTTACAGGTATTTTAAGTTTGACAGTTCCTGCGTTCTTTCTAAATTGACAATGGTCACGTTTGTAGTGTGTCTTTGTTTTGTCATAGTTCAACAATGCAAAATCATAGCACGTTGTTTAATACCTTGTCAGAATGGCAAAGTTTTGCTGTTAATGGGGAAAGCATAATTAGTTTGATAATAACCATGACTAATGTGCTATAAGCCATTTATCTTGAGCAATTGTAACTTTCATGTTGTACTGTAAACAAAGGGGGTAAATCCTACTTTCGTTTTACATGATCGACAGGTAGAGGCTGCTGTAGCTTAATGTTTTTACAGATCTTCGTGTAACTTTCAGGAATGACTGCTGATATAATATACTTATTAGGAAATTAATCAAATATGCTGCTGAATGTTTTATCGTCACTTGTGACTATATTTTTAGATATTTTTCATGGAATATTTACAACTATCTTGTTATTTTCAATTGGAGATTAAATTGCAAAGGTACCTTACGGAAGATATTACTCAAATAATCTAGAACCTGTACAGGTTCCTTCAAATTCACTGGCTGTGAGTCCAGCGTCTGCATGTTGTGTAATTCCATAGTGTTGACCAATGCAAGGCAGGGACCACTCCCTGGTAGAGAGTTAGTTTTACTCGTTTTGGCTAATAAAGTTTCAGGTTCCTTCAAACTTCTGTGCTATGTTGCAGCCTGTGTGTGAGACTGGTGTAGTCTTACACTCAGATGATCAAGAGAATTTATTCATCAAATATCAACATTTTATTAAATATTAAAAAGGAGCCTATGAGAAACAGGATTTGCAGAAACAGATTGGGGATCTTTTTCAATTTGTAATAAATGTTGATAATTCCAGAATACAAATAAGAACTAAAACAATAAAATCCAATGGTCTACAATATTTATAATGAATGTGGATTAATATGTACCCAATTTTGATAATAAATTAAAAAATTTGATGACTGGGCATCGCCTTATATTGTGATACGTTATTTTTTTCCCTTGAGGTAATGAACAACTTAATTCCTGATGAGCTTCAGAGCCAATGACTCTATTCTCTTTTTTTTTGTGTGTGTCATGTCATGTTGGTCTCATGCATTGACACTGAACAGTTTCAATGCGTTTTGCTTTAAAGGTTGTGGCCATGAATTGTGCTTTATCTGTCTCCAAGTCCGCACTCTATAAAGCCTAATAACTACAGAGCCCATTGCTCTATTTTTACATTTTAAAAGAAAGAAAAGCACTAGAATGCTTAAATCTTGTGAAGGCATACCTTTCCCAGCGTTTATTATTGCATAATTTAAACTCCTTATTCTGATTCTTCAACAATAACTTAGTCACTAAGTCTTCAACCTTAGATAACATAACACATTCCAAATGAGCTACATGATGTTATTTTTTAACAATATGCTTTTTCCATTACAGATTATGTCCAATGCCCTTGTTGTCAAAGACGGTTTAACCAGAAGGCAGCAGAAAGACATATTCCATTTTGCAAAGAGAAAAATCAGCGTATAACAAATAAACCCCAGTTGAGTGCAAGCATACAGGCTCGGCAGGCAGCCCGAACCCAGGTTGAATATTACTCACACTGTCTACTTATTGCACTTCCATTTATAGAATTATTCTGCATTTAGAACTGAAATTACCCATTTAAGATATTAAAGAGCCATCATGGATGTTGATGAAAATATAATTTTTTTCTCCAAAAATCCATCTCAGTGAAATAAATACACTCAATTTTTCCCTAATTTTTCCAACTTAAAATAAGCCGAGAAATTGTATTAATTAGTAAAGGTGTTTTCCAGTCTAAATATAGATTCAGTCTATTATTTTCAAGCACAAAGCATTATGGTCTAGCTCACACACAGTAAACAAAGACACGAAAGAATAACAAAAAATATGAGCAATGAAAGATATCGAAATATATTTTTTTTTGGCGGTAATTTATTTACTATTTCATTTAATTATGTATTTGCTACAGATATTGGAATAATTGTTTTACCCAACTAGGTATTTTTCTTGAATTTTATAATTAATGAGAGTAAAAATTTGTCATAATTTGCTGGTCTTATCTCAATAAAAAGAACAGTAAACAGGAAATAATTTGTATATTCTCAGGACATTTAGAAACATTGTTTGCAATCGTCACATTCAGTAATGTGTGACAAGGGTAACTTGCAAGAGAGACACATGTGAAGCACGTGCAGCATATGGATTGTTATGGCGACTTGCGCTAGGGACGAGCCTTCACGCTTCGGAAGTGCTTGCTGTTTGTGTAAGGGAGCAAGAGGGTGAAATGTGTGCAGGAGGCTGGAACCTCTGTAGTTACATGTTTCGGGGGTAACAACCGCTATTGTGGTTTACTCATTAACGCTGACAGGTAATTAACAGCTCAACGCCTGGCCCGCCAGGTCCACTAGCACCTGGCTGCAGCGAGACCAATTAGACTTTGTCACCTCTGATTTAGCGAGAGTGAGTGGCATGTCATAAACATGACTGATTGTTTGTTGTGTCTTGCATAACGATCAAAAGTAGACAGGAAATGGGTGATACGGAACTGTTGTAAAGGATGTAACATTAATTATTTAAATACCTATCTGTTGACTAGACCTACTTTGCCTTACCTCCTAAGGGTAATGCTATTTCAACCTTAATACAGACGAACTTGAAGAGTGGAGAAGGGGTGCGTAAAATCCCTTATCCAAGGGCCGGTAAGTCTAGGTGGTCTCGTGACGTCACTACCTGTTCATATCACTCTCCTAAAAGTTGCAGAGCAAGGCAGACGTGTTTTGTTTTGTTCTGTGACTGGGTATTTAGCGGCTTGTGTTGCTAACTTGCTATTTTTCTCTTGTTTGTCAAGAGATACCCTCAACTTTATTCTTCGGTAGTGCAGGTTGTGTTTGCAATCTGTTTCAAGTAGGTGTTAGTTTTCAAGGGGCCTTGTTGACATGTGCTAGCTAGCGACCACCTGGAGTAGGTGGATTGCATGCGCCGCACGTGCAGCTCGTGATTCTTTGTTTTCTCTCACCTGACTGTTGGGTGTTTGACTTGCGTAGGGTAAAGGAGCAGTGGTATCTCTCCTACGCGTGTGACTTGCTTCGCTTGTCATCCGCTTTCGCTTGTCATACGCCTTTCGGTCCGTTTTCTAGTGCTAACTGTTAGGTGTTTGTCTTGCGTAGGGTAAAGGAGTAGTGGCATCTCTCCTAATCGTTTGACTTGCTTCGCTGGCCATTCGCTTTCGCTTGTCATACGCCTGCGGTCCGTACTCAAGTGCTTCGCGTCTCGCTTGGCTTCTCGCCTCGCCTGTCACTGGCTTCGCTAGTTGTTCGCCTAAGGTGGGTGACTAGCTTGGTTAAGGAGCAGTGGATACACTCCTCGTCAGTGACACGCGTTGCCCGTTGCTAGCTTTCGCCTACCATTCGCCTTTGGCATCGCCTTAGGTCGAATCTACGCGACTCATCCTTAGGGTGAATCACTTTGGTTCAAGTGACTCGCTACGCCAGTCACTTACGGTTTGGTATACGCACGAGTGGGCTTGTTCATCTTTGTTTACCGTGACGGGTCGCTACTTGATTTTGACTTTGTGCTCTTCGAGTTCAGAGTTTTTGGTTCAACTCTCTTGATTGCATATCGTCAGAGTTGTTGTGCTTTTGCTCCGCCGCTTGGGTGTTTCACGTGTGTGACTCACCTCGTCTACGCTACGCTACTTAGGTGTCTTTCTGTAGGGATTCACCTCGTCTACGCTACGCGAGCGAGTGTCTCGCGTTTCGCCACGCCGCGTAGGTGACTCGACTGTCTCTACCTTCGCTTACGTTACGCGTCTTATCGTTTCGTCCGCCATGTACTCCGCCTTTTGCACGAATTGCGGAGGCAGGAAGTCCGCCTCTAAGGATCCACACTTGTTATGTAGGAAGTGTAAGGACCTTTGCCAAGAGGAGTACCGTTGCAACGAGTGCGCTCCTCTCTCCGAATCGGAGTTCCACGCGTACGTTTCCGCCATACACAAGTCTGTGGCCGATAGGGCTTCGCTTCAGAAGCGTGCGTCGTCAGCTCAACGTAGGGAGATGTCTCCCATTCGTCATCCGTCTCCGGAGGAGGACGTAGACATTGTCCTCACGGAACGGGCAGATGAATTCGACAGGGAATCGTCGGTCCTGTCCGAACCCGCTAGGGGGTCGAAGGATTCGCGCTCCCCCCCTCCGCCGTCGTGTTCCAGTTCTCGTCCGCGGACTCGTCCGTTGTCCCCTCCTTCGCCAGACAAGCGGTTGTCTCCGCTTAGGCTTAAGGTTGGCGGACCCACTACGCCCAAGAGCAAAAAGAAGAAGTCCAAGAAGGCAAGGTTTGACAAGGTCAATCCGTCCCTCCTTCTGGCATCCGTCAAGGATATGGTCTCTTCCTTGCTCGATGCGGGTCTGGGTCCGCGGACCTTACCCACTCACACTACGACTACGCTACCGTGTGAACCCAATGCGGATGTCGTACCTCAGGGTTCACGTTCTACGTCCGCTAGGGCCTCCGCATCCGATCCCATCGCGTACCCCTCACACCCTACGCGTCGTGTCACGGTGGTGTCACCCCCATGTGATTCCTCGCTGGAGCGTGACGTCCGCTACGTCGACGGGTCGAACCCTCCGTTCATCAGTATAGAAACGAAGGCTGGGGGTACGGGGTTGTTGAAGGATCCGCCAGTGGTTGACGCAATCGCTATGTTATCCGAAGTGGCTTCGTGGCAGGTCCGCTTTCAACTCTCTCGATTAGCTATCGGAAGATTTGTTGTGTCTTACGCTACACTACTTAGGTAGTCAGTGATTCGCCGGTTATTCACCTTGTCTACATTCACGTGTAAGTATCTCGTCTATCGCTCACCTGCGTAAGGGAACGGACTGTCACTCACCTGTGTCTCGCCTTAGGCTCGATTCTACTTGACTCGCTTCGGCTAGCAAGTGACTCGCTTCGCCAGGCACTCGCTTAGCCAGTCATTCGCCTTTAGGTTGTCAATTTGTTTTGGCTCTCTTTCGTCAGTGGCTCGTCTCACTCGCCTTGCCTGTCACTCGCCTTCACCTACAACTCGACTTGATTGCCTCGTGTCGTCTGTGACTCGTTTCGCCAGTGACTCGTTTCGCCAGTGTCTCGCTTTGTCAGTCTTTGGACTTCGCACCCTTCGGGTTCGGAGCCTCTGCCTTCAACACTTTCGATAGTCTCACTCGTCTCGCCTTGCGTGTTTTCACTTAAGCGTTTTCGTTCTACGTTTTCGTGAGTTTACACTCTGGGTGTTTTTGGAGTAATTAGCTATCAGAAGGGTTGTTTTCTTCCTATGTCAGAACTTCGTTCTTACACTACTCTACTTTGCGTTTCGCGTCGTGAATCGACTGTCATTCACCACGCGCCTGTCAGTAAGTGACCTAACTGTCACTCACCTCGCTCACGTTAGTGTTAACTGATTGAGGGTCAATCTCCTGTCACTCACTTCATCAGCTTACGCGCGTGGGTCAGTGATTGACTATCACTCACGTTGTTACTTCAATATGTACTCTGCCTTCTGCACGAATTGCGGAGGTAGGAAGTCCACTATCAAGGATCCTCACTTGCTGTTTAGGAAGTGTAAGGACTTGTGTGAGAAGGATTTTCGTTGCGACGAGTGCGTGTTGGTGTTTTTGGAGTAATTAAGCTATCGGAAGTGTTGTTTCTTAGTGTCAGGAATTAGTTCTTACACTACCTTATGTAGGTGTTTCGCGTCAGTGACTCGTGTGTCATTCAGGGGCGGGATAGCGCAGTGGTTAGCACGTTCGGCTTCGGATCAAAAGGTCCGGGGTTCGAATCCCACCAGGGGCACGGCAACTTTGTCTGCAGTAGAGAACTGTTCTACACGCAGTTAGGTTTGGCTGCAATGCTACTCTGATTTTCAGCGTAATACCAACCATGGTTGGCTAGTTCCAGCCGCTGCTCGCAGGTTTCACCGCAGTGCATAGCCACATGGCGTTGCGGGCTTTCTCCCTGCCATAATACTAGCAGCCGCGATATAAGTGAAATACTCTTGGAAGCGGCGTTAAACCCCAACTCACTCACTCACTCGTGTGTCATTCACCTCGTCTAGTTTACGCAAGTTAGTGACGAGCCTGTCGCTCATCTGTTAAGTGATTTGAGTGTCACTCACCTGTCACTCACCTGGCCTAGACTACACACGTTAGTGGCTTGTCTGTCACTCGTCTGTTAAGTGACTCGACTGTCACTCACCTCGTCTAGATTACACGCGTCAGTGGCTCGTCTGTCACTCACCTGTTAAGTGACTTGAGTGTCACTCACCTCGTCTAGATTACATGCGTTAGTGGCTCGTCTGTCAATCGCCTACTAAGTGACTCGACTGTCACTCACCTCGTCTAGATTACACGCGTCAGTGTCTCGTCTGTCACTCACCTACTAAGTGACTCGGCTGTATCTCCTGTCACTCATATCGTCTAGCTTACTCGTGTCAGTGGCTCGTCTGTCACTCACCTGTTAAGTGATTTGAGTTTCACTCACCTCCCCTAGCTTACATGCGTCAGTGACTCGTTGTCAATCACCTGGTAGTGTCTCGAGGGTCTCGTCAGTGACTCGACTATCAGTCACCTAGCTACTCTACTACCTCGGTGTTTGCGTCACTACGTACTCTGCATTTTGTACATTTGCGGAGGTAGGAAGTCTGTTAGGTCTTGCCTTGTATGAAGTGCAAGGACCTGTGTAACGAGGGTGTCATTCTTTCGTCTTCAGACTTCCTGGAGTATGTTTCGGCCATTCGTAGGTCTGGTACTTCTTCCTGGAAGCGCAGTGGCAACAGAACGTTGCAGTCTTCAGGGGGTTCTGTCTCCTGTTCGGCACCCCTCTGAATCTTTGCATTCTTTCAGTTTGTTATTTAAGAACTGGTTCATCGTCCCATGTTTTGGATTTTGCAACAAGTCTGGAACTGTTACAAAACCAGGCAGCTGTTGAGGCTGGTCTTGCCTCACTCTTCTATGGGCCCAAGGGCTAGATAAGCGAGTGTTGGGGGTGTACCTGAGGTCATTGATGCGTACAAGGCCGCTGACCTGCCTCTTCCTTCGCGTTCCAACCCGCATGAGATCCGTGCAGTGTCAGCCACAATGGCTTACCACTGTAACATCGCGGTCTCGGGCTAGCTCAGTCGGTAGAGCGCGAGACTCCTAGTCTCGCGGTCGTGGGCTCGAGCCATCAATCAACACCAACATGTCTGCTATCCTGTCTGTCCTCAGGAAGAGATCGCCAGGGTTGGATGTGTCGGTCCTCAAGGACCTCATTAAAACATTCCGTTTGGTTGACGGCAGGTCCAGGCTTCGTCCACCTGAGTGGGACTTAGCGATTGTGCTCAACCACCTTCGCTCCGATACGTGAACCGCTCTCCGATGTGTCCCTTCTCCCTCTTTTTTCTGGGGGCTATGGCCTCCGCAGCGCGGATTTCGGAAATCCATGCGTTGCAGGCGGACCTTCTACGTTATGAGGTCAGGGAGGGGGGGATCGACCTCTCTTGAGTTGGCTCCCGACTTTGTCTGTAAGGACCAGGCAGCTTATGAGGCTGACTGTACGTTCTCTATCACGGTTCTGGGTTCTGACTCAGGAGATCTCTCTCTGTGTCCGGTGAGAGCCTTGAGGGTGTACCCGCAGGCTGAGGGATGGCAGGCGTCGTCTGTTTCTTGCCTCACTCACCGAGGAGCACCAAGGAGCTTAATAAGCGAGCGTTGGGGGTGTATCTAAGGTCGGCGGTAATTGATGCGTACAAGGCCGCTGATTTGACTCCGCCGTCGCGTTCCATCCCTCATGAGATCCGAGCAGTTTCAGCCACAATGGCTTATCACTGCAACATCGCGTTTTCGGATGTCATGGCAGGGTGTTTTTGGCGTTCATCAGAGGTTTTCGCCTACCATTACCTACGAGATGTCTCCACAGCAGATCTTGAAGGCATCTCTAGGCTGGGTCCACAGGTCTTCGCGCAGACGAAGGTGGTCCCCCCAACCAGACCAAGAAGGGGTCATCCTTCTTAGACGCTTTTGAGACTTATTGTAAATAAACATGGTTTACATTACTAGCTCTCGTGTCTGTTGGTTTTTTCTTTAACTTCGCTTTAACACCCCCCTCCCTGTTGGGGTTTGGGGGGCGGTGTGTTGATCAGAAGTTGAGTGGCAGGGTTGTCTCTTCGATCTGCTTAGCGGTAGAGATGGTATCTCCCGGGCTGTGCCTTGTCCTCACCACAGGGTGGAGGACTCGTAGGTTAGCTTACACTCAGGGCTAGTCGCTGGTCTCGTCACTAGCATGTATCTACTGACCCGCCTCCTTGCGGTAGGATTCTAGGCAAAGTAGGTCTAGACAACAGATAGGTATTTAAATAATAGTACGTTTTTGATTAAACGTAATTATTTATACTTACCTGTTGACTAGACCTACGCTCTAGGCCCTCCCATCCTCCCCACTTGGTCTGTCTTGCCTTTGGGACTTTCGGAGAGTGATATGAACAGGTAGTGACGTCACGAGACCACCTAGACTTACCGGCCCTTGGATAAGGGATTTTACGCACCCCTTCTCCACTCTTCAAGTTCGTCTGTATTAAGGTTGAAATAGCATTACCCTTAGGAGGTAAGGCAAAGTAGGTCTAGTCAACAGGTAAGTATAAATAATTACGTTTAATCAAAAACGTACTAGATATCAGATATTGAATTTATTTGCTGCTTGTTAGTTATATATTGTCAGATCTTACAGATGAACAATTACGACATATACAGTGCTGTGATAAGTTTGCCAAACTTTAAATCCTGTAAGAAATCTATTTAATCAATGTGTAAAAGTGAATGTCTTTATTTACCTGAATTTATATTTATGCTTGGTCTGTATCACTTGTAACTGTTTGTCACTTAGTATAGTGACATGTTTTTAAAATTGGGGTAATGTGTATGTATTAGATGAGACAAAAATACTTTTATTATAACAGTGTGAAAGTTTCCATTTTACAATTAGGGAATTTAGGGAAATAGGTATTATTAAACACTAAAATAATGCCAGCAAGTTTATGAATATGATTAAAGAGTGTATTATTTATATCTACCGCCGACACATCCTCGATAATCCAGCGCTATTGTTCCGATAAATCTACACACAAGCGCTGGAAAACAGTAAGGGTATTTATCCCTAACCTAGTTACCTCCTCTTGGGTCCATGTTATCCAATCAGAAACGAAACGCAGACACTATCTGCGTAAACAACTCGACCAATCAAAACGCATCACTACCGTTGTTTATAGAAACAAACATGGCGGCGGCCGACTCACTCGATTACGATAAAGTTTGTAACAAATTCAGCGTAGAAAACCTGACAGAAACTCAAAAGAAAGTTTTAAGAAGTCTGTACGAGAAGAAGGGTGAATTCATGTCCATTAAAACGGGTGGGGGTAAATGATTAAAATCCCTGTGCTACCAGGCGTTCCCAATCATCTGCGAAAGCCAAGATCCTGACACAAGAGCGCTTGTTATTTCACCCTTGATTTCAAGTGATCTCATTGGTTGTTAGAAAACAAGCGTTTCGCTGAGTCATTGCGAAGGGAGGTAACTAGGTTAAGGATAAATACCCTCACTGTTTTCCAACGCTTGTGTGTAAATTTATCGGAACAATAGCGCTTGATTATCGAGGATGCCGCCGACAGTGAACAAAAAAGAACACGTTATATAGACATATTCAATAATCCTATTTCTCATGGACATGTGTTTATTTAGAAATGTTGTGTAAACTTGTGATTATTGAGAAGCCTGTCACAGAGAGGTACCGGTACATGTGATTTGCGATGGTCGCCAGCATGAAAGGAAAATACTGAAAGCAAGGACTAACGAAACAGATAAATGATGTTTATATACTTGAATATATTTGAAATATATAAAACTATATTCATCGCTCAACATACATCATATTTGAAGTAAATGCACAAGACATCATTGACATTAGATGCTCAAACATGATTGCATAAAACACTACAGACAGGGACGTGACTTTAGGAAAAAGATTGTCCAATAATATGCTTGTTTTACATCGGTCACGCACCTATCACCTGTCATTCAATTAGGCCGGGTCTCCGTCTGATTTGTAATCCCTGGACTGATATTTCAAGGTCAAATATGTTATTTCTATACTCTAATTGAATGTGTATTCGCGTAAGTATCAATCTCGTAACTAAACAGCATCTTGCATTTATTGCCAATGAATCAACAGCAATCACTAATTACACCGGATGTATTGTTATATGAGATACCCAAGCTGACACTTCATCTACTGAACTCAAAATACAATTGAAATAGTTTATGGTTTACGGATAATGATTAAGTTATTCCATTATGCTCACTTGCATTCATTCCATGTATGTTTTATCTATGTAATAGATACGTGCAGTAAGCGATTTCAAAACATACATGTAACAAATGAATGGCTCGGGGTAACAAGTCGACAACCCACACATTGTGATTTTTTTAGATAATCCTTTTTAGCTCATCAGGCCTGAAAGGCCCGATGGGCTTATGGCATGGCATGGTGTCCGGCGTCCGTCCATCAGTCCGTCCATCCGTCAATCTGTCCATCCGTCCGTAAACTTTTCGCTTTTTCGACTTCTTCTCCAGAACCAATGACTCCACAGAGCTGAAATTTTATGTGCAGACACCTTTGCCAATGGGGATTCTAAATTGTAGATTTTGTGACCCCATGACCCCAAATGGGGTCACGGGGGTCACATCCTTGAAAACCTATTTTCATCTTCTTCTCCAGTTCCAAAAGGTCAAGAGAGCTGAAAAGTTGTGTACAGACTCCTTGGCCAATGGGGATACTAAATTTTAGATTTCGTGACCCCGTGACCCCAAATGGGGTCACATAGTTCCCACCCTTAAAAACCTTTTTTTCCTATTTTCATCTTCTTCTCCAGTTCCAAAAGGTCTAGAGAGCTGAAAAGTTGTGTACAGACTCCTTGGCCAATGGGGATACTAAATTGAAGATTTCGTGACCCGTGACCCCAAATGGGGTCACAGGGGTCACATCCATAAAAACCTATTTTCATCTTCTTCTCCAGTTCCAAAAGGTCTAGAGAGCTGAAAAGATGTGTGCAGACTCCTTGGCCAATGGGGATTCTTAATTGTAGATTATGTGACCCTGTGACCCCAATCTAGGTCACGGGTCATGACCCAAAAACCTAAGTATTTAAGCTCTAGAAATGTGAAATTGTAATTGTAGGATTGGTGACCCTGTGACCCCAAATGTGGGTCAAACTGGTCATGATCTAAAACGCCTATTTTTTGCTTGTTAACAATGTATTACTTGAGATAACTTAGATATTCAACCTTAGATAATAAATCAATGAAATCCTGATGAGCTACCGAGCCCATGGCTTTTTTTTTGTTGGTTTCCATGGAAACAGTTTGAACTTAGTGCATAGGGATAAGGAACTTTTTCCGACCTCAATTTCAAAATCTATTCAGTATTATTTGATGAGACTTTGTATGTGTTTAGTTTAGATGGAATGGTTCCAGCCTTTTGCAACTTAAATAATTCTGAATTTTTCTTTTGGTTTCCATGGAAACAATTTTAACAAGGAGGCCAGAAAAGGGACACAATTTGAACTAAGAGGCTACATGGAAACAAGTTCATTTATTCTAATAGATTAACCTTTTTAGGTTGTCCTTTTTGGATTGTCTCTGACATAAGTGAAAAATAAGGTTAAGATGACAAGGTTGGATTGAAAGTTAGAGCAGGGAGACATCACAGTGCATCACATGCACTTATTTCTAGTTACCAATGTACAAGGCCAAAGGTCATGTATAAAACCCACCCACTTAGTTAAGATATTACAATTCTACAGTTAAAAAAACTACTCACAATGTTTCAGCTAATGCATATTGTCTTAATATTATCAATTCCTATCAGTATTACATGCTGAGAAGGGGTATAGATTCTTGGAGGAGGGAATAAACTCCAGAATCTCCCTAGGTATATTTTGAAGGAGCTTACACTGGGACCCAAAAGTGAAGGATTAAATTCTATTATCATCATTCAGTATATTTCAAACTTTTCCCCACATGTTAGGGGATAGAGCAGACTCTCTCTGCTTGTTTTTCATTGGTACTATATAATATAGATGACATCCCACTTAGACCTCGTTGCCCGTAGGAACCATTCATAAAAGTGGCCTGTTCATTATTGATATCAGGACTGTTTCGTCCAAACAGTCCTGATATCTGATGCACGGACACTTTCAAAACCACTCTTAAACAAAATAAGTTACAGTTTATCAACACCAATGACATGGCGGTTTAGCTAAATGTTTGATTCACTGAGATCAAGGTGTAAAAAATACTAAATTATTTGATGTAATACTCAATACGTTTTACAAAGTAAAAATGAACTAGAAAGAATAGACCCAAAAGATGACTTTGATATATGTTCTACCACAAATTCACAACAACCTTTTAGAAAGTTATGTTAGAAATGATAAATATAGTAGTTTGCAGCATAGAAAATAATATACACTTGAGGAAATATATATAAAAAATAAACAATTTGTAAGAATGTTCAAGTTACCTAAATATTGAAAATTCAACCGATTTTAGTTATATTTTAAAGTCACCTTCAGATTCCATTGTTGCAGAGCCAAGCTAATGAGATGATCTCATTCTTCAGAAGCAATCTAGCAATTGACAAATTGAAATTTCGTCGCAAATTACCCGTAGGTTCGTAAATTACATGAACCTGCACGATCTTAGAACATTTATTTCGTCTGCCTAATTTTACACGAGAGAATCCCGTGCTAAAATCGGTCAGGCGGAACATCAGTAATACTATGCATTTCATTCATACACAAGAGAAGGGGCCACGAAAAGGTTATGGTATTTTACATTATTTAAAAACTGTTTATTTTTCATGTTATTTCACTTTGAATAAGTGAGATGTAAGTCAGTTACTACCATAGTTTCCTCGTTGCATTGGGAAATAGCAGGACAGTTTTCCTCGAGCGCGGTCTTCGGCCTAAAGGCCTCGGACCTGGGCCTCTCGGACAAACTGCCCTGCTATTTCCCGATACATCACGGAAACTATGGTAGTAACTATTACGTAACAGGATATCATGATTTCGACTGACAAGTTGACTGATGCCTGTCTGTAATGAAAATGTTTTATGTTTCAGTACACAGCACCTCGCCCCAAAGCAAAGACAACAGCACAAGCAAATGTAGCAAGCAAAGGCACAAGTACAGTCGTCAGACCTACTGGTGGGTAATAAAGCATTGCTTTGTTGCAAAAATGTCAAATATTCTCTTTCCTCAACTTATATTATTCAATTATGAACAAGAAAAAGTGAGCATGCCTCATATACTTCTGCTGTTTGCTATTGTCCATGGAGCAAATTGTTTCCGGAGCAGCTCAATGAAACTTGTTGTGTGTACCAATCAACAAGTGTAGATGTGCCTTTTAGTATTTTCAACTTTCAAATTTTATTTTTAGCCGTTTAGCTGTTTCCATGGAAACTCAACATGGGCTTTCGTTTCCGGAGTAGAACTCAAAAACCATATAAGGCATAGCCAAACGAAACTTGGTGTATGGAATATCATCATGTGTAGATGTGCCTTTTGGTATATTCAACTTCTTCCCATTTTTAACCCCCGGGTGAAACCCAAGGGGGTTTATGTCGTGGCGCAGCATGTCTGTCCGTCCGTCCGAAAAGGGTACTTGTGTTATGAAATCCACTCCTCCCACAGTTTTGGACCAATCTTTCTGAAACATTACACATGCTTTGGATATACATTGGTGCTATGCATGTGCTTTTTTTGGGCCGATCGGATTAATGTTTTCAGAATAATGACCCTTGACTTAGAGCGCTCAGCTTTCCAACTTCAGATTGACAGTACCTGTGTTCTGAAATCAACTCCTCTCACAGTTTTGGACCAATCTTTCTCAAAATTTACACATGCTTTGGATATACATCCGTGATACTCAAGTGTTTTTTTGGGACTGATCGGATTAATTTTTTCCGAGTTATGGCCCTTGACTTAGAGCCCTCAGCTTTCCAATTTCACACTGGCAGTAACTTTTAGTTCCTCAGCATTTGAACATGTTATGTTTCCAATATCACACACTGAAGTTATAACCTTTGACCATGAGACCTTGACCTTGATGTAGGATCCATTTTGTGAGAAACTAAGCCATGGCCATGTTTTTTTTTTAATTGGTGATAGGCCTTCGATACTTGACATGATGATTTATTTTTAATAGATCATGAAATTACCCTTACAATTAAACTGCTGATTTGGAGGATAAGGAGCCTGGGGTTCTTGTGCTCTCAGAGCACACCTGTTATTTTTCCCTGTTTCGATGGAAATGCAACTTGGATTTTCGTTTCCGGAGCAAATCTAAAAAACTGTAAGGCATAGCACAACAAAACTTGGTGTGTGTGACAATCATCAAGTGTAGATACGCTTTTTACTTTTTCCAACTTCAGAATTTTACTTTCAGCTGTATAGCCATTTACAGAGCAGATTTTAAAAACCATAAGGCATAGTCAGGTGTAGATGTGCCTTTTAGTATTTTCAACTTCTTCATATTTTTAACTCATCAGGCCTGAATGTCCTGATGGGCTTATAGCATGGCACGGCGTACGGGCGTATGGCCGTCCATCTGTAAACTTTTCACTTTTCAGCTCATCTGGCCTGAAAGGCCCGATGGGCTTACGGAATGGCATGGTGTTCGGCGTCAAGCGTCCGACGTCGGGCGTCCGGCTGTAAATGTTTCGCATTTTTGTCTTCTTCTCCAGAACCACTTGGTCTAGGGAGCTGAAATTTTGTGTGCAGAGTCCTTGGCTAATGGGGATTCTAAATTTTAGATTTCATGACCCTGTGACCTCAAATGGGGTCACAGGGGTCACAGGGGTCACAATCTTAAAAACCTATTTTCATCTTCTCCAGTTCCAAAAGGTCTAGAGAGCTGAAACGTTGTGTGCGGACTCCTTGGCTAATGGGGATTCTAAATTCTAGATTTGGTGACCCTGTGACCCAAAATATGGGTCACAAGGGTCATGACCTGGAAACCTTTTTTTTTATCTTCTTCTCAAGTACAAAAAGAAATGTTGTGTATAGACTCCTTTGCCATTTGGTAAATGTATTACTAACCATGCAAATTTTGTCAGTATTTCAACTTCGTCTTTCGCTTTGTTCCACTCATAACTCAAACACTATTTGTTCAATTGTTTTGAAACTTGGTGCATATAATCACTATGATGTGTACATCTGCCTTTTGTATGATTCATCCCCTCATTTGCATAATTTATGCAAATTTTCTCTATTTTTCAACTTTTACTTCTAAAGCACTCTTTCAAGTGTATCTATGAAGACATAGTTACTATGAAAACACACATACTCTGCTTTCATACTCTGCTTTTAAGCCAAATCTGCTAATGTACCCTCGTCTTCCCCTAAGGGTGGGGAGGAGGGTCAGCAGCAGGTGACCGCTGAGGTTCAGTTTCAGGTAAATCAATCAAACACACCTTCACCTACACCAACACCTACTGCACCTGTTACCTGAAGCCATTTACAGAGCAGATTTTAAAAACCATAAGGCATAGTCAGGTGTAGATGTGCCTTTTAGTATTTTCAACTTCTTCATATTTTTAACTCATCAGGCCTGAATGTCCTGATGGGCTTATAGCATGGCACGGCGTACGGGCGTATGGCCGTCCATCTGTAAACTTTTCACTTTTCAGCTCATCTGGCCTGAAAGGCCCGATGGGCTTACGGAATGGCATGGTGTTCGGCGTCAAGCGTCCGACGTCGGGCGTCCGGCTGTAAATGTTTCGCATTTTTGTCTTCTTCTCCAGAACCACTTGGTCTAGGGAGCTGAAATTTTGTGTGCAGAGTCCTTGGCTAATGGGGATTCTAAATTTTAGATTTCATGACCCTGTGACCTCAAATGGGGTCACAGGGGTCACAGGGGTCACAATCTTAAAAACCTATTTTCATCTTCTCCAGTTCCAAAAGGTCTAGAGAGCTGAAACGTTGTGTGCGGACTCCTTGGCTAATGGGGATTCTAAATTCTAGATTTGGTGACCCTGTGACCCAAAATATGGGTCACAAGGGTCATGACCTGGAAACCTTTTTTTTTATCTTCTTCTCAAGTACAAAAAGAAATGTTGTGTATAGACTCCTTTGCCTTTTGGTAAATGTATTACTAACCATGCAAATTTTGTCAGTATTTCAACTTCGTCTTTCGCTTTGTTCCACTCATAACTCAAACACTATTTGTTCAATTGTTTTGAAACTTGGTGCATATAATCACTATGATGTGTACATCTGCCTTTTGTATGATTCATCCCCTCATTTGCATAATTTATGCAAATTTTCTCTATTTTTCAACTTTTACTTCTAAAGCACTCTTTCAAGTGTATCTATGAAGACATAGTTACTATGAAAACACACATACTCTGCTTTCATACTCTGCTTTTAAGCCAAATCTGCTAATGTACCCTCGTCTTCCCCTAAGGGTGGGGAGGAGGGTCAGCAGCAGGTGACCGCTGAGGTTCAGTTTCAGGTAAATCAATCAAACACACCTTCACCTACACCAACACCTACTGCACCTGTTACCTGAAGCCATTTACAGAGCAGATTTTAAAAACCATAAGGCATAGTCAGGTGTAGATGTGCCTTTTAGTATTTTCAACTTCTTCATATTTTTAACTCATCAGGCCTGAATGTCCTGATGGGCTTATAGCATGGCACGGCGTACGGGCGTATGGCCGTCCATCTGTAAACTTTTCACTTTTCAGCTCATCTGGCCTGAAAGGCCCGATGGGCTTACGGAATGGCATGGTGTTCGGCGTCAAGCGTCCGACGTCGGGCGTCCGGCTGTAAATGTTTCGCATTTTTGTCTTCTTCTCCAGAACCACTTGGTCTAGGGAGCTGAAATTTTGTGTGCAGAGTCCTTGGCTAATGGGGATTCTAAATTTTAGATTTCATGACCCTGTGACCTCAAATGGGGTCACAGGGGTCACAGGGGTCACAATCTTAAAAACCTATTTTCATCTTCTCCAGTTCCAAAAGGTCTAGAGAGCTGAAACGTTGTGTGCGGACTCCTTGGCTAATGGGGATTCTAAATTCTAGATTTGGTGACCCTGTGACCCAAAATATGGGTCACAAGGGTCATGACCTGGAAACCTTTTTTTTTATCTTCTTCTCAAGTACAAAAAGAAATGTTGTGTATAGACTCCTTTGCCATTTGGTAAATGTATTACTAACCATGCAAATTTTGTCAGTATTTCAACTTCGTCTTTCGCTTTGTTCCACTCATAACTCAAACACTATTTGTTCAATTGTTTTGAAACTTGGTGCATATAATCACTATGATGTGTACATCTGCCTTTTGTATGATTCATCCCCTCATTTGCATAATTTATGCAAATTTTCTCTATTTTTCAACTTTTACTTCTAAAGCACTCTTTCAAGTGTATCTATGAAGACATAGTTACTATGAAAACACACATACTCTGCTTTCATACTCTGCTTTTAAGCCAAATCTGCTAATGTACCCTCGTCTTCCCCTAAGGGTGGGGAGGAGGGTCAGCAGCAGGTGACCGCTGAGGTTCAGTTTCAGGTAAATCAATCAAACACACCTTCACCTACACCAACACCTACTGCACCTGTTACCATTGACATGCTTAACCAGCTGCTTGCATCACAGATGGCTTCTGTTACGAGCTTGTTCCAAGGGTCGATGGCAGATCTCCGACAGGAGTTACTGCCTCGTCCAGGACACATCTCGTCTATGGTAACATCTGGGTGCGCTGGTGTCGATCCCGGCTTTGGTCGCGGTACCTGAACCTGAACCTCAGCGGTCACCTGCTGCTGACCCTCCTCCCCACCCTTAGGGGAAGACGAGGGTACATTAGCAGATTTGGCTTTAAAGGAAGGCCGAAATAAAATATTTTTTATTGAATTCTTAACTGCAATTGGTTCATTAGACTATTTTGTGAAAAATGAGACCAAAAAAAAATCCATATGTTGTTCCTATATTAAACTAGAGCGGCTTAAAAACACCCAAAAACATCGTCTGCTTTTCACCCGTGACCAACAAACCAAAAATAGGGCGGGGCTTAGAGAGTTGGAAGATACCGGAAGTGACGTACGTGAAGGGACGGGGTGGAAACATTCGCTTACTATTTACAATGGCAAACACTGGGGAATCGGTCAGTTAATCTGTTATATCTACGCTTTGCAATGATGCCACATCGCTGTTCTGCTGTGTAATCTGTTCGAGTAATGTTAGTTATCAAGTTTCACTTTACAAATGCACCAAAATATCGTTATATATATCAAATCAAATATAATTGGTATAACTAGTGAGAGACGGTGGATTCATAGACGTTCGTAGACATAGGATAAATCAATGCTAATGATATATAAGATGACAAAATGAAACCAAGATATGATAATATGAACGAAGTACAGTTGAGACAACGAAATCAGATAGTCGGTGTTGTTATTTTTTGTAAGAGATTGTTTGTGTTTAAAATAAAAAAAAACAAACGTGAGATAAGCACGCCGGCGAAGTAGACCCTATTGTAAGCCATCGACAATAAAAGCACTTCACAACATCCTGTTTTTAAACATCGTTAATCAACCGACAACCTTATTTACTAACTGTACATTACAAAAATCAAAATAACTCACCACATATTTTAAAACATCAAAAGAATAATACGTCTACGAATCCACCTACGAAAACATCGTATCCCAATGTTACATTTTACGATTAAGTTATCACTTATTACACATTAAAACATTCAGAATTTCATAGTTTATAAGATAATGTTTTCAATAAAATGTGTGGTTAATCAAATATAATCAAATAAACATCGTATCAAATTGACAATTCATCAAGAGTGTCAATTTAATGTAAGAAACTTACCTTATAAACGTATCCAAAAGGACAATATGAATATCCAAATGCACATTAGACACAAAATGTTAACCTATAATTCCGTCAATGACAGTACTTGGAAACAGAAGATGGTCAAATAATAACCCTCTTTCAGCAAATGTCTTTTCGCAAATGGCAAGATAGAAAACCAAATAGTTATGATGATTTTACACTAAAACTAATTTCATTGGTACATTAGATTTAAACAAGAGTTTTTATTGGGTAACTTGATAGAGATATGCTCATTGGCTGACAATTTCTAGACTGAATGTCGCGTTAAGTGTATTGTGTGTCACCAAGACAGGACGTTGGCAATAAACATGACATGCTGGTCACCGACTTGTGTTATATAATTCAGTCGATCCAGTAAACTTGTTATCTGTATAAACATAATTACACTCCTTCCTTCTCACATACTCAGCTTCTTAATTGCGTAAACTAATGTGCTGTAACAACACTTCTCCCCTTTGATCTGGAAGAAACATCTATATGGTCCGCTAAACTGAGAATTGTGTGTTGATGTGCAGAAGTGACACATAAAAGCTATCAGACTATTAATTAAACCATTTCGTTTTCATTAACGATATGTTCATTAAAATGCTTCTGGTAACATAATTCTTTTATTCGATAATGTTCGTTGTCTATATCAATCTGTGTATATGTTTAGCGTGCACAATAGAGCAATCTTCATGTAAATTTCATTGAGCTTGTTGACCAATACAGTTCATTTATTTATTCATGAAAGTGAAGTGAAAATGGTTTGCATTCCATTACATCATATATAGAATATTTTAATTGACAAACTTAAAATACAGTAATCTTTTATATTAAATACAAAATGTTATTTATAAATCTGCAACGCTTGTTTGAACAGTCAATCGTTCAGTGTATATGAAGTTATACCTACCATATATATTTATTTATTAATACATACAAAACAAAATTAACATGCCGATTATTCAACATACTTTGATCAATTGATGCTACTTAATCTCTGTTCACCCGATTCCCGCGATAATCTTCTTCCCTTGTTTCAGTGTCACTTGAACTGTCATACCTTCCCTTCTAGTTCCGCGATTAATTGCTACAAACATACTATACAAAAGCACAGAATGCACTCTAATAAAGCACGCCCCGGTTGTTGTAACCATATAAAATCGCTAGTTGAATAGTTTAGTAATCCGTTTATCGAAAATTGGGGTTGTTTTGATGAAGTTTTCTGTCTTATATGAGCAGTTTTGAAGTGGGGAAAACGCGTTAAATTATGATTAGCGGCCATGTAGAGGCTCCTTCACGTACGTCACAGCCCGATACGCTTCAGTGACCACCCCCGCCCATTTTCATTCTGGTCGCCGGGGCTTAATTGGGCACTTTTAAAAAAAGCCGTATATAAGTTATTTATGGGTCGATTTCAAAAATTTTAAATCTAGCAATTGTCAAATTAAAACCCCTTTTCAACGAATCCGAAAGTGACCATATGTCATTTCATCTAACCTTTAACGCTTATCCTTATGGGCCTTCTTGGAAGGCGGGTCATGGAGAGAGACTGCCCCTCCCTAGCACGATGTCTTGAAAAAAGGAGAAGTCGGCCACCCTAGACCCAACATGTGCTTCTGGCTGCCCCCTTCCGGTTCGGGTCTACCCTGTTTCCGAGGGCGCAGAAGAGGAGGAGGCTGCTGCTGCTTTGGCTGCCTACAAGGATCACAAGGCCTTACTAGTCCAGCCAAAGTCTTTCAAAAAGCGCAACTCCAACCTTGCAAATTCCTCCCCTGAAAAGCTGGTTCAGACGACTGAGCCATGGAAATCTTCTATGTATCAGGAGAGGAAAAGCAAGAGGGTAGGAGGCCGAGGCAGGGGCGCTAAGTCGTCTTTTCGGGGCAAAGGGAAGCCAAATGCGACCCAATAGCCGCCTTAGATGTGCCTCAGGTGGCCCCGTCACCCGTTATGGTAGCACTGCCGGTGACAGAGGTGCATTGCCTGCTGCCCCAGCTCCCAGTTGGCGGCCGACTGACTCTCTTTATCGAGGAATGGGAGAAAGTTACGACGAATCCTTGGGTCCTGTCCACACTCAGGGATGGCCACTTGCCACTGTGGAAGCATGGTCCTCCTCCTTCTTGGGAGTGAGGCACATTCCAGTGCCAGCCTCCCAGGAGAAGTCGAAAATCCTCAGGGACAAAGTCCAAGCCTTGCTTGACAAAGCGGCTATAGAGGTAGTTCCGAAGAGACAAGAATACACGGGTCATTACTTGACGTCTTTCATTGTCACCAAGAAGGACGGGGAGTTCAGGCCTATTCTTATTGTCCAATATCTTGGATTTATATAGGCAGTTAGGAGGTTAAGCCTGGTGGCTAAATGATTTCATTGGTCGAGGTCAAGTAAAACAGTTTGAACAACATGTAGACAGTTCATTGTTCTAATGGATTGACATGTCTGGATAGCTCGAAGATTAACGAAGTAATATCAATTAACACTCCTAAATGGATTATCTATATTTAGCCTAAGGGGGTTTCTACAACTAGTACTGTCAGTGTCAGGGATTGTAAAAGGGATTAACTATTATATTATAATATTGATGAACCTGGTAGTCAAGATGTCTGCTCATCAATTGGGGATTAAAGAATTTACTGTTACTGTCACTTGTCAGGAGATTAGCAATTAAAGATTATGCCTTAGGAAGTCTGCATGTTTGCTGATGAGTTTGAGATTGTCTTTGGCAGATGTTGTGTTTTCAGAATGTGTAATTTTTCTAAACTAAATATTGAAGTAATATGTCTTTGGATTAATGTATATGTATTGTGAAATGTATTTTGAGTATGTGATGTGAACTATTTGAATAATGAAGTAATTTATCTAATGAATTAACTTGTATATATGTTCTGAACTGCTAATGTATCTTGGATAATATCTATGAATGTGTAATAGATTTTCCTTATTTCTATGAAGATAGTTTTAGTATAATTTGGGTAATAGCTAGCCCATGATATCTTCCCCTCGCTTGTGAAGTTTGGGCTCCAAACTTTTTGTATGTTTGGTAAGAGTTTTAAAATATGATATGTATATAATAGTTCACAGTTATGATATAAATGATAGTCTATTCTTATGTAGTTGACAATTCACACTGATGATGGTCCATTCTCATGATATAAATTATACTGTTTATATTGCTATTCTTCATAATGATATTGATGATGGTCCACTTCTTTCCTGGTATTGATGTTAGTCCATATTGATAATGATTCACACTGATGATAATGTCTATGACTGTTCTCTTCCAAAATGTGAGTTTCATCCATGCTGCACTGAGTCTTGATTGTTGTTTCCTTGATGGCGATGAACATCAGATGTAGATCCTCCTGCTGTAGGGACTTGGTCTGGTGGTTCGATCTGTACATCTTGATGTCATGGCCACTTGAAACCGTCTCTGTTCATGTTGATCCAGGCAGCATAATATGAAATCATAAAGAGAAATTCTGGGCAGCAAATGTTTTATATAATAGAATCTGGTATTTGTATATATCTTAATAAGCAGGAATAATCTGTATTTAATACTGTATCTGCATAGAAGAAATAATTGTTATATTATCATGTATATCATCACAATCTGGAAGTAAAAGGGTTCATTAGTAATGGTGGTTATTGATATTTTTGTGTCTGAAAAAGATAGAAATTTAATTTCTTATTAAGGAAATAAAAGGGAAAAGTTTATTTATTCGCTCAGTTAATACATGTGTATAATACATTGACTATCTATGATAGTATGAGTGCTTTTGTAATACTGGTGCTGTATATTTGAAGTATACTGACATGGAATGGAATGGTGTGATGAACATATCTATATACAAAACTTATATACCGGTACATAAATAAACGTGTATATTACATTCACTATCTTGGATAGTATGAGTGCTAGGAATATGAGTGCTAGGAATATGGTTGCTATGGATAGCTGTAATGTGCTCACATCTTTAGTGCAATTCATGACATATGTATACATAATGTTGATAATATGGAATAGCTGAGATGCACAAACGCACATTATGCGCTATACATAACGTATTCATAATACTGATATGATAAAACTAATTATGACAATATTGAATAGTTGAAATGCCTGTACGCACATTATGCGCCATACATAACAAACATATTCATAATGCTGAAATAATAATGATAATAATAAATTGTTTTATGATAATATTGAATAGCTGAAATGTCTGTACGCACATTATGCGCCATACATAACTAACATATCCATAATGCTGAAATGATAAAATAAAACTGTTGTATGTTAATATTGAATAGCTTAAATGCATGTACGCACATTATGCGTCACACACAACACAACACAACACAAAGGTATACATAAATGCTAAATGCTAAACTTGGTATGCTTACATTGAATTAGGGAAATGCACAACCACACATTATGCGTTGTACATAACTAACATATTCTTAATAGTGATTATAATAATGAAACTTGGTCATGATAATAGCTGAATGGTCGCACTGGTAATAGTAGGTATTCATAATACTAAATGCTAAACTTGGTATGCTGATATTGAATTGCTGAAATGCATAACTGCACATTATGCATCATACATAACTAACATATTCATAATGCTGAAATGATAATATTGTATGATATTATTAAATAGCTTAAATGCATGTACACACATTATGTGTCATACACAACTAAGGTATACATAATACTAAATACTAAACTGGGTATGCTGATATTGAATTGCTGAAATGCATAACTGCACATTATGCGTCATACATAACTAACATATTCATAATACTAATATAATCATAACTCATGCATAATTGAATTATACACACACATTATGTGAATACAAAACAGTTGCATTTGTATGATAAGAAGATAATAAGAAAAAATAAAAATGAAAATATGAATTCTAATCCATCATGTAATGGTGAGAATATTAATGTTAATGTGCATTGTTAATGTGCAATCATTCGTTCTCACATTCATTCCTGGGTTAGTTTTACCATCTTGATATTGGGTGATCAGTTCAAACATCAAGATTTTTGTGTACTAAAAACAATCAGTGGATCAAGCTGAAGTTAGTGTTCACAAATGGTAAAATAAGGTTTCACAAAAAATAACTCAACACGGTAGAAAGCGGTAGCCATTGATCTTTTTCAAACTGACAGAAAAGCCTGGCGATTGAACCACAATGTATCATACCGTTTATTGAGGAGAACCTGAATTTTCTGCAAAAACATGTTGATTTGTACATAATCAGTGTAAAAAGTGAGTGCATATTGATAGGGTGATGTTGCACTTATGTTTATCTCACGGTATACCATATGTCCTTCCATGTCACTGGTTCTGGAGGCAAATATTGGTAAATTGTCTTTTGTTGGGGTGGGATGATCTCTTTTCATTTCATAGAGGTTGTTCCAGCTCTTGTTCAGGTATTCTTGTATGAGACGTGGATGGACACTCTCAAAGTACAGAACACGTTCGACATCGTCAGGTGCATCCTCGTAGCCAGGTGCATTGAATTTATTTAATAAAACTGTTACATAGCAGTCTCCATCCACAAGTTCAATTCCGACAACTTCTTTGACATTCATTTCAAATTGTCGCAAGTGTTTTGGAAAAATAGGCATTGGTGGAACTGCTTGTACAATGCATGGAGAAATAGGCGTCTGACACAAGTCTGATGTACCTTCAGATATTATGTTGACATTTTCTTCTGGTTCTGTATTCTTTTTCTCGAAGAATTTATGTCCTTTGAGAGGTCGTTTCCTACGCCTTCCTGCCATGTTCCTGTTTGAATGAAAGTCTCTTTTTAATACGTCTGGAATAGTGCTCCCGTATTCCCAAGTATTTCCTCTTTCAACATCCTTCCATTTTATCCTATAATATATTTTCTTGTTTGCTCTTTTTGATGAAAGGATTGAGTCAATTTCATTTGCTTGTATGTGTTGAGTAATTTCAGTTTGACTTGATTCTTCATCCTCATCTTGTTTGTTCTGTATTTGCTTGTCCTGGTTTTTCTTCTTGTGTTAAGCTTTATTGTTGTGTTTTCTTGACTTATCTTTCTTGTTTTCTTGGTTTTTGGTGTTACTTGTAGTTCTGTTCTGTTGATTTTCTTATCTTGATTTCTTTGCTTGAGTTGTTGCTTTCTTTTTCTTGTTTTGCTTGTTAGTTTTTATGTTCGAATTGTCTGGCTTCTGCTTGTTTTTATCTAGGTTTTCCTCTTGGACTTCTGTGTCTTCTTGGTTCGGCACATTGTTGTCAGCTGTCGAGTTGTCGTCTATGACATCTGGATCCATGTTGTCATTGTCGTTGATCAATGGTTCTGGTGGATTTTGTGGACGATCAGCTGGGTCGAAATATGGCTTGAGGCGATTGGCATGGACAAGTGGTTTGTGGATCTTGTCATCAGAACTTCTTCTTAATTTGTAGGTATAATTTGGGCCTAATTGAACAATGTAATAACTTCCATACCATTTCTTTGTGAGCTTGCTTGACAGTCCTTTTTCTACTTTTTGACAGTAGAGCCATACTCTTTGTCCTGGTATGAATTCTGGTTCCTTGGTTTTCCTGTTGTATTGCTGTGAATAAACTTCTTTGGCTCTGGTATTGTTTTCAGCTGCAACTTTTCTTGTAATTTCTAATTCCTCCAGTAAATTTGAAAGAAAGCTCCTGTCATTAGTGCCTAAATTTTCCTTTGGAATGAGGGTGACATCCTGAGGTGCTCTCATTTCACGACCAAAAAGCGAAATAAATGGTGATCTCTTTGTTGATGAATTTGGAGCCATTCTGTAAGCCATCATAATGCCAGGTAGGAGGCGGTGCCAATCATTCTGTGACTTGTTGCAGTAGGCTCGTAGAGATTGGTTGATGTAGGAATTCATCCTTTTTGTTTGAGGGTGATATGGACTTGTATGGGTCATCTTGACATCAAAAAGTTCACAAATTGCTTTTATTAATTTTGACATGAAGTTCTGTCCTCGATCCGATATTAATGTCCTTGGTGCGCCATACCTGCAGAATATTTCTCGTACCATGACATCTGCAACTTCTTTGGCTTCTTGAGTTCGGAGTGGGAATGCTTCACACCATCTGGATGACGCATCTGTGATGACCAGAATATGTTTGTACTTGTCTGGTGTCGTCGGCAGTGGACCAAGAATGTCAATATGCCACCTTGTAAAGATTTCCTCCACAGGCATTGGGCAGAGTGGAGCTTTCTTCCCATGGTAATGCCTCTTGGTTTGTTGACAAACTTCACATGATTGCACATACATAGCAATTTCTTGGTACATTCCTGGCCAGAAGTACTTTGGTCTGATGGTGTTGTGCATTCTTTCCTTTCCGTGATGACAGCCTCCAAGTTGTGAGTCATGGTAAGCTTGTAGCACTTGATTCCTGAGTGTTCTTGGTACTGCTAATTGTTTAATGAATTTGTCTATCTGTCCTTTTTGTCTTTGGGGTACAAACCGATAGAGTATTCCATTGTCAATTTCATATCTATCAGCCTCTACTAGCACTTTGTGTCGTTCTTTCTCGTCATTTGGAAGGATGTCGTCTTCTTTGTAGTCAAACACTTGCATAAAATCTGGACATATTCTCTGTAAATGGAGAATTCTAGCAGGCGTGGACAGGATCCGATCCGTTTTGAGAAGGGTCATTCCAGTCTGGGATCTGGCCATAGTTCTGGACTGGTTATCAGGCCCAGCTTTTCAAACTCCTTACTCTCTTTCAATCCAGCTCATGACGTGGAAGACATCTGGTAAGCGGATAGGCGATATCCATGCGATGTCTGCTGATGCCGAGCTGACTTTTTTTCACAAAGACAGAGTCAGCATTAGACTACCAGATTCGTACCGCCCGAAGGTTGACCATGCGTTCCCTGTAACGACACCTTTAGAACTTCCCGTCCTCCGTCAGGCAACTTCATCAGGGGCCTCGGCTAGCAGCCAGACTTATGTTCTAGACGTAAGGAGATATCTTAAGATTTACCTTAAGCGCACCAAAGAGATCCGTAAAGACAAACAGTTGTTCTGCTGCTACGGGGGCGGTAAGGTGGATTCACCAGCCACTAAGCACTAAGCACTAAGCAGTGTTACGTAGAGATTCTGCTGTATTTATATGGCAACAGGGGGATGCAGTACAGGGGGTGCTGGCTAGTCATGTTGATGATTTCATTTGGGGAGGAACATCAGAGTTTGAAAATGAAGTAATCACCTCAATAAGAGATGCCTTCAAAGTTGGGCGAGAAGAAAAGCGATGCTTTCAACTATGTTGGAATGCAGCTGTCAAGTAGCCCTCACGCTATACAGATTCATCAATATAGCTACATTGAAGGATTGCAACCTGTTCACCTTGACAAAAGTCAAATGTCTCAGACAGATGCTCTGTTGAGTAGCAAAGAAATGGAAATATATCGATCCAAGATTAGACAGATTCTCTGGGTTGCAAGACAAAGTAGACCAGATGTTATATATGAAACTTGTGCCTTGGCTTCATCCATGAAAAGAGCAACTGTTAAGAACATGATTGAAGTGAATAAAGTTATCAGAAAGCTGAAGAGTGAAAAGGTGGCATGAGTGTTTCTATACATTGCGTAGCATTTCAAGTGGAAATGTCCGTGATTTAGAGCTGACAAGCTCTGTCTTCCATTGATTTACATGTCTCCTATCGATTGATAACTGATCAGATGTATCAGAATTAGTTGGTACATCATATGTAAGGATTTAAATTTAAATCAAACAGTTGTTCTGCTGCTACGGGGGCGGTAAGGTGGGTTCACCAGCCACTAAGCAGTCAATATCTCGATGGCTGGTTTCAACGATCTACATGGCCTATATTCACAAGATAAAGAATCCCCCTGATGGTCTGAAGGCTCATTCAATTAGGGTAGTGTCAACCTCGAAGGCGTTTACTGCAGCCCTGCCTATTGAAGAGATCTGCTCAGCGGCTATTTGGAGCCGCCCGAGTACGTTCATTAACCCTTAACATGCGGGTCCCGGAATTATCCGGGCGGGCTATAAGCGATTCCGAGGTACCTCAATACCGATCCCGGATCGCTTACTTAGAAGAATTCACGGCTGTCTAAGTACTTCTCTATCCCCCATACCGGGTCCCGAGTCGATTGTTTCCGATTTTTATAATTTTTACATCATTGTAAAGAGAAAAACATTGTCTTTAATTCCAGATATAATGCGCATGTTTTTGGGAAGAACTATGCATGCGCGAAGCGCCGCAATATTGATGTACGCATAAGTGAAGAAGTATGATAATATATAACTAAAATACTGTTCTTTTGATACGCAAATATAGAGCTTTATTAAACGATGAACAACTGTCATGACGGAATTTTGTTTCCAGTTTTGGAAAAAAAAATATAACATAAAAGCGAAAATATATTTGAGTACGGGACCCGCCGCTCGGGGAAAAGCCTTTTCGTGGGAATATTTTCTCAGGAAAATATTTCACTTTTCGGAGTTTCTAAAAATGCGTGAACATTTTTGTTACTGATGCCATTTGCGAAAGGTTTTTATTTCTAAAATTCAAATACGAGGGCGCACCTTTCCAAACCATTTGAATTGAATTTATTATTTTATCTTTTACATTATTGAATAAAAGACGTTTCATTCAATAAGATTTGAAGAATTATTTATATGTGTAGCGGACTGAACTGAGCAGATGGAGAATTTGATTCCTCACCACTTTTATTACCAAAGTTCTTTTGTATCACAATTACTTTTTTAGGTATTAGTTTTTTCGTGAGCAGGGGAATTTCGGGATTCGCCATGACATAATGAGAAAAAATTCCCATGAACATGGGCGTGGTCCGTCATCTTCGGGACCGACCCACAAGTATTAATATCTACCGGGGGGTGCGCGGACCCCCCCCCGCTTTTGGTCGCCACCCCCCAAACTTTTTGTGCAAATTATTTTTTTTTTTCTACTTTGAAATAAAGGTTCGTGTCATTCCGAGGTATGAAGGTTTCTGCTATATATGTCGAGAGGGCATGGGAACCCATTCCCAATAGAATCCGGGGTTCGTCCCATAGGATTGTTCCTCGGAGTCTCTCGTTCTCAAAAGAGAACATGGGAAACCTGTCCCGCGATTGAATCTGGGGTCCGCCGCGGAAGACGGGGACGGGAATTCCCGGAGAGCATGGGAGTATGCTCCCATGGGTCCGGGCTCCGCCTCGAGAGACCGCTCCTTGGATGCTCTGCTTCTCGAAAAGAGAAGTCATTCGGCAAATGACAACCCGAGTTTCCCTGACGTAGTAGTTTATTTTCCGGGCCTCGCGCCCGGTGCTACACGTTGCCGAGGAAATCAGAAAATGGTCCGTTTGACATATGCGTCGTAAAAATCGGCGCGATGTCAGAAGCCGTCGGCGCCGTCGGCGCTTGCGGCGCAGTCATCCTAGATGCGCCGGGAGGTTCTAAAATTGGCAAATGAACGTCCATGAAGCTCACATTCATTATCTCTGTATGTCTCTAATCACATGTTATATGTTGCATACATCTAACGCATTTTCAATCATTTACAGGTTGAAGCAGAATGCTGCGCGGACGTGGACGCAAGGCCCTGCGACGGCCTAGGGCGTTGCATACTAGGACACGCAGCTTTGAAGCCGTTTCAAGCGACGACGACTTCATCAACGAGATCCATGCTGATGAAGCCTCTGATATGGAGTTAACTGACAGTGATGGTAGCAGTGGTTTAGACAGTGATGATGCATATGATCGGGACACTGTAATAGATAGTGAACATGGTGACACAGATGGTATGAGTGATATAGAGACAGAGATTGCCAGAAAGATTCTAGCCGCCGGTAATTCCACCGAAGAAGACTTTAGTGGTTTTGAGGAGGAGTTTGCCGAAATACCACAATATAATCAAGATAATTCACAGACGTTTGATGAGTGGGTGGATGGTCCGCGGCCACGTGTAAACTTGCCTTTCACTGGTCAAACTGGGTTGCGCCAGTTCATAGAACTTCCTGAGAACCCTGAACCTATTGACTTTTTCAATTTGTTTATACATAATGATGACTATGAGGATATGGCAACGGAAACCAATAGATATTTCAAACAAGCAATGGAGGACAAAATTCTAAGACCCCGTTCAAGAATGCAACAGTGGCAAGACACTAATGCAGAAGAGATGAAGGTATTTGTAGCCATGACAATTGCCATGTCATTGGTTGTGCAGAGAAACTTTGCTGATTACTGGTCAACAAGTGATGTTACCTCAACGCCTTTCTTCGCCAAGTGCATGCCCCGAGACAGGTTTTGGCTTCTTATAACCTACCTACACTTGGCTGACAACAGGAGGATGCCGGGCCGTAACACCCCGTGCTTTTCACCAATAAATAAACTGGGACACTTGTATAACCGGATAGTTCACCGTTTTTCAAGAGTGTATAAACCGCATCAAAACATTTCAGTCGACGAGGGCATGGTGCCCTGGAAAGGTAACTTATCTTTCAAAGTTTATCTTCCCGACAAGCCTAAGAAGTATGGGATAAAGGCTTTCATGTTGTGTGACTCGCACAACGGATACGTTTGCAAGTTCAAACTCTACACTGGAAAAACGAATGAACCGGTTTCTGAAGGTGGCAAAACTTATGATGTAGTCATGGACTTGGTGAACGACTACGTTGGACAGGGGCATCATATCTTTATGGACAACTACTATTCGCCCACAAATCTGTACATAAATTTGTGGGAGCGGGGAATAGGTGCCACGGGGACGTTGAGAGCCAATCGAAAGGGACTTCCTGATTCAGTCAAGAAACCTAAAAAGAAAGCCAAGCAAGGGGACATGACAGTTTCTCACAACCATGGCCTACTCGTTCTTCGCTACGAAGATGGAAAATCAGTGCTTCTCATGTCTACAGTTGAAGATACAGAACTTGAACAAACAGGGAAGAAGAACCGGGCAACAGGGGAACCAGTTCTCAAGCCGCGCATTGTAACAACGTACAACAAGTACATGGGAGGTGTTGATCGGGCCGACCAGATGTTGTCGTACACGCCGTTCCGAGTGAAGACCCTGAAGTGGTGGAAACGGGTTTGGTTTCACGTTCTCAACGTTGCCTTGTTGAACTCTTACATCGTATATAAAGAATATAGCAAAGATAAACCTCTAAAAACAAGTCGGGAATACAGGAAGGCTTTGGCGCAACATATAGTAACATTTGCGGACAAGGAACAAGTTCCATCACTTTGCAGACGTCCCCGTGGTCGGCCGAGCACGAGCGACGAGAGTGTCACTCGTCTTCATGGACGTCACTTTCCGACCAAGATTGAGCCTGTCTGAAGGAAGAAAAACGTCACAAGGATGTGTATGGTATGCTCTAAGGCAAAACGCGCTGTCCTCGCAAAACAGATTGAAGAAGGCAATGGGCCAGCAAGGAAGAAAAAACGAGTAGGCAGAGAGTCTTCTTTTGAATGTACAGATTGTAATGTTTCTCTGTGCGCCGCACCATGCTTCAAACTGTACCACACCGCCACTGACTATTCCAGGGCTTACATCACTGCCACGGAAAAAGAAAGAAATGAAGAAGGGAATGAAGAAGAAGAAAATTGAAAGTAAAGAGAGCCGAAGTGTGGACAACCAGTATATAATCATTATATACAGACCTTGTTAGGTCCCTAAAGCTGTTCTGCGCACTGCCGCAGGTAAATATGTGTTTCTAATTTCATTGTAATGTATGTCATTGCAAATAAAATATTTTTTATTTTATCAAAGAGACAGAGAAAGTGAATGCGAGCTTTCATTGGAAGTTCAGCCAGAACCGCATCATAAAAAACACCCATAAATGGTGAACCAAGTGGCCGATTTTCATAAAACTTACAAGGGGTAAAGAGGAAAGATTCGGCTTTGATTCAATATAAAATTTACACATGTGCACGAAAAACTAAAGTTGTGGCACGTGCCCCGATATGCGCGATAGTCAAAAAGTTGCCTCAAAGTACCGAGGGTACCTTCATTTGGCCCGCTATAGCTTCCGAACAAAGTTGCGCATTTTTTTTCTTTTTACATCATCGTAAAGAGCAATTAATTGTCTTCAATTCCATGTATCATATGTATATGTGCAGCGAAAAATAAACATGCGGCAAGTGATGCGCCAGATGTCGCAAAAAGTTAGTTTTTCAAAAATGAATTTTCTAAGTACTGGGGGTGCCTTCCTTACGCTCTTCATATATTGCGAACCATTTGACGTATTCCAATAATTTTTATATCATTGTAAAGAGGAATAAATTGTCTTCAAGAAAATAAGTGTTTCGCATGCGCCCGAAAAAATTTACGATTTTATAAAGCTGGAAATAAAGACAAACTTTACACCGCGCAACATGTATTGCGTTCGCCGCGGTGATAAGTGTATGATGTGCTCATTAGTACCCATTAGTTCCACGCGTGCTCGGCTCTGGCACCCTCGAGGAGGTCTCAAGGAGGTAACGGTACTGTAATTAGCACAGTCCCGGGGGGACCAAGCAGTGCCAGTAACTTGGTGCGCGTCGGGACCATTCACGTGGTACTGTCGGGGTAGCGTCACTCTCCTTTGGTTGGTTATATTTTCTGAACCATAAGTCGTATTCTAATAATTTTTATGTCATTGTAAAGAGGAATAAACTATCTACAAGCACATATAAATTTCGCAATATGCGCTCTCAGGAGTTTTGATTTCATAAAGCTGGAAATAAAGACAAACTTTAGATGACAATAGAATTATAACCATAGGTCGCATTCTAATATTTTTTATATCATTGTAAAGACAAACATCTGGTCTTCAAGTCCATATAAAAATTTCAGTAGCGCGCTCCAAATTCATGATGTTATAAGGCCCGAATTAAAGACAATCTTTACAAAGTAATAGAAAAGTAAAGAAAAATCGTAATAAAATAATTCAAAGATGCGGGTATAAAGCAACCATTTGTGTACGGGTGCCGCGACTTGAATTTGTATTCAACGCCCGTATATAGCCCGTATTCGCCATGTAGATGCGGTATATTTCGTAAAAACGGTACCGGAATCACCGCCTGGAAATTCCGCCAGCAGAGCTCGTTAGTGCCTAAGCTCAAACTACTGCTGCGAGCTGCGAGCCTGTAAATTCCGCCACAGGGGCTAAAAAGGGTAAAATATATATACGCAACGTAAGGGTTAAAGGCAGACTGCGCCGAGGATAAAAATGAGATCTCTTTTATCTACCTATTGTGATTGACGTGTCTCCTAACCATTCATAAACCCCTGATTTCAGACAATTGAAGTAACTGGTAGTAAAAACTACTTCATGTAAACATTGAAGTGAACCATAACTCATTTGCAGACACGCTAATCACCATAGGAAGATAAAAATGATCTCATTTTTATCCTCGATGCAGTATCCCTTTAAGCACTGTCAACTCGACAAGCACTCGACAAGCACTCGGCAAGCGTGCTCGGTTTGGTCAGTCAGTTCTCTCCAGTGGGCAGGGCCAAAACCCTTAGCTGTTTGAGCTTCAGGTGTTTTTGGGTTTTGGATTTGGTTAGACTAATACGTGAGTTGACGTGTTTTATCCACTTTGGCACTCCAGAGCACTTCAGGGGTTTCCTGCTGCTGGGGGTGGATTATTATGGGTCTTTTGTACTCAATCCCTCATATTGCTTCCAAAAAAAAGGGGGGGGTCATTCTTGTATAAATACCGAACTTGCCTTTTGGCCCTGTGACACTATACGACCCTACCCTATGCTACCTCGATTGCATTATGGACCCTCTCGTCACGTGATGTGAGGTGAGTGGCATAATTGCTAATTTTAGAATTATTAGTGGAAGCATGTTCGAGGTAGCTAATACAGACAGTTGACCACTTCTCCAGTTCTAAAAGGTTTAGAGAGCTGAAAAGTTGTGTACAGACTCCTTTGTCAATTGGGATTCTTAATTGTAGATTTGGTGACCCTGGCCTGGGACCCCAAATAAAGGCCTCTTAGGCCATGACCTAACAACCTATTTTTATCTTCTTCAGAACAAATGTACCTAGAAGGCTGTAATATTGTGTGCAGACTCTTTAGCCAATGGGGATTCTATATTGTAGATATGGTGACCCTGGTGCCCCAAAAAAGGCCTCACAGGACATGATCTAAAAATATATTTTCTTCTTCTCCTCCAAACCAAAGAGACCTAGAAGGTTGTAATATTGTGTACATACTCTTTAGCAAATGGGGATTCTAAATTGTAGATATGGTGACCCTGTGGTGCCCCAAATAAGGGCCTCAAGCCATGACCTAAAAATCTATTTCAGTCTTCATCATTAAACGATATAAACCCTGATGAGCTACAGAGCCTATGGCTCTATTTTTGTGGTTTGAACTTTTTGAACTTTTTTTTCCCCATGGCAACATTTTATCTTTTAGAAAGGAAATAAGTTGAAGTGAATTGGATGAATGAGGAGACATCTGTTTTTACGAACAAAAACACCTTCTAGTTTTAATTATATACTGCTAAAACTGATTATTCAACTTATGTGGGGCCGGGGGATAAGCCATCTCTCCTGATGGCTCTTGTTCAGTTCCTCGGTAGGCAGACCCTGGCCTTCCTGCATGTGCAGGGCTTGAAGTCCACAGCAGGTAACCATATCTAGCTCTAGCCGTACCATTTCCAGCAGGTGTCCTAACTCCATCTTTGGGTTCCCAACCTTTACGTAATGGAGAATGCATGAGGAGCCGTGGATTCGTTTAAAATAATCAACAAGCTATCATAGCCCAAATCCTTTTGTTTGCTAGCCCTCACCGGATTGTTAGGGTTACCTACCTACCAAGGGTGTCCAGGGTCCCTAACCTTAACCCTCTTAACTCCTGCCTGAGGTTATATTGCCCAGTGTTCCTGGATCCTAGTGGGACCCAGGAAGATTTTCAGCGATTCTCATTCTGAAGTTCTTACACGAACTGTCGACATATTTTGCATATCCCATTCCTAGAAATCTTCTTTGAAGATTGTTAGTTTTGCTGTAAACAGAAGGAGATTTTCCATTCTTGTGTTCGGCCATCTGGATTGATTCACCCCCATTTAGTACGGGCCAAGTTTTGTCGAAGGTGGCATCATGGCAGCCTGTGTGCATCACAAGAAAATGTCATATACTTATACTTATATACAAATACTTATGGTTGTTGGTTGATTATCAAGGACTTGATTCTCACTCTATGTATTAGTAGTCAGCCTCTCAATGGACTTGGATGTCGTTATAGTGCTCACACCCTTCTAATCCTTTGACTTGGAAGCATCACTTATTCCTCTCCATACTCAAGTGGAGTTTAACGGGGTCAGGCTTCTACCATCGAGGTGCCCCCTACACCTTCTTTGGTATATGTGTTTTCCGGGAGGGCACAGGTATGTTGTCTGCGCTGTATGGGACGAGGGTCAGAGACTCTCCTCCTCAGCACACAATTTACATGTGTGGCAGGCAGCTTGGGCCACTCAAATTGGGACAGTTCTAGCTCTACACTTTTTATTTCTCATTGGGCTCGTTTCTTTATAGCAAAAACCTGGGGATGCTCGTTGTCTTCACGACCATGAATAACTTCTGCCTGTTGCTTGACTGAGGGTTGTCACAGGCTTTTGTCTGTGGTCTCGTATTTCAGCTTGCCGTTTCAGTTTTCGAGTAGCGCACACTAAGGGTATCTGACGTCATATAACCAGAATCCCCTTTATTGCATAAAACGTACTACACAGTTGCCGAAGCGTGAAGGCTCGTCTTTAGAGCAAGTCGCCATAGAAACCCACGGGCTGCACGTGCTTCACATACTTTCCTTGGAAATTAGCCTACCTTTGTCACACATTACTGAATGTGACGATTGTTTTATAAACAATGATTCTAAATGTCCTGAGAACATACAAATTATTGTCTCTTTAATGTACTTGTTATTGAAGACCAGCAAATTATGACAAATATATTCTCATTGATTATAAAATTCAAGCAAAATATCTAGTTCGGTAAAACATTTATTCCAATATCTGTAAAAAATACATAATAAAATGAAATGTTAAATAAATAACCGCCAAAAATTATATATTTCGATTTGCATTGCTCACAAACTTTATTTTTCTTTCGTGTCTTTGTATACATTGTGCGAGTTAGACCAAAATGCATTGCGCTGGAAAATAATAGACTTGATCTATATTTAGACTGGAAAACACCTTTACTAATTAGTACAATTTCTCGGCTTATTTTGGGTTGAACAAATCTATGAAAAATTAAGTGTATATATTTCACAGAGTTAGATTTTTGGCAATTTTCCTATATGTTCATCAACATCCTTGATGGCTCTAAAATGTTTTTATCTTCTTCTCCAAGATGAAAAGGCTAAGAACACTTAAACGTTTTGTACATACTATTTAGCCTATGGGGATTTTAAATTGTACTGTGCACCACGAGACTCATTACATTGCCTGTTCTCTCTTAGCCTTGGCAGAAGCTATTACATTATTAGGTGTAAGAGAGGGTGATAGTCTTTTTGTAGGTGTTTTGAGGGTTAGAAGGCATGGGGTTGGGTTTGTGAGAGGGGGTAGGTTGGAGAGAGCAAAGGAGGGTGTGGAAAGGCGTAACTTGGTGCACACCTTTAAGGACTGTGATAAAATATGTCAAGGGATTGTACTTGTAATTGGGAAGATCACCTTTTCTTCAATGTCTTTGCAGGAATTAGGATACTTGGACAACCAACTTTATAAAAATTTAGAGTCTAGTCATGTTTTTGTTATGCACTCACAATTTTAAGACTGAGATTTGTCAGGACTAGGGATTGTGCATTATATTGAGAACAATTGATTTCAGTCTTCATCATTAAACAATATAACCCCTGATGAGCTACAGAGCCCATTGCTCTATTTTGTATCATTTTGTGTGGTGTCATTATTTGAGGTTTGTCTACACCATTTGAATCAATAGAATCACCTTCTCTACACGATCCATGCAGAAATTGTGTTGAAATTATGCACTTACACTGGAAAATGTTGGTAACAATGGACATTATAAGGTCATGTCAAGTGAGTGTGCTTTATCTGGAGAAAAATGCCAGTCTTCAATATCACACCCTGATGAGCTACAGAGCCTATGGCTCTATTTTTACACCAAATGTATTCTTCGGTCAAATCTTCACATATGTATGTTAAATATCTACCCTAACTTGCCAATTGATAAATGAAATACCCGGTATAATAATCTTTGCAACTTGAATGACATATAATTATTCATTGAAGAGAATTCTTCTTTGACACATAGTCAAATAACTTGGTCACTTGGAGTATGTTTTGGAGTACATTTGGTTCTCTGAATGCTTATTAATTCAGAAGCTTAACTTTTAATTTGTATCATCATTCTTTTTCAGGCAGCAAAGGTCACCAAACTATAATGCCAAAAAGAGGGCGCTAAAGAAAGCTAAGCAAAAAAATGTGAGTATACACATCAAAGGTACTACATAATTGGTAGACTTTATTTAGAAATTGAATTTATAGGGAATAATAGAAAAAAATAATAGAAATTTTTCAGTCACAAATGGAACCTTCTTTTCCAAGTACCTAGTGGTAACCTCAAACTATTTTCCTTTTTAGCTCATCAGCTTTGACTTTAAAAAACGTTTCCGTTCTTACTTAAGGTACCCCGTTATGTTAAAATGGAGTAACTGAATAATTAATGAAAAGAAATGTGTACAAATCACAAGGAGACAAACTTCAAATGTGCTCATGTTTACTATTTTCTTTCAGTTATTCACTAGATTCTATTGAAATGAATATTTTCGTTCATTTAAATATGAAAAGTCTAACGAAAAAATAATCATGTTCAATCGAGACAATAATCTTTGTTCTGACATGTCGTAATGAAAATGTTTAGACCATGTGATCTGATGAGTGGGCAATTTACTTCAAGGTTGTGTTGTAGTAAATAGTTAGATAAAAATGGCTGAACACATACATACTATTGACAGACAATTTTGAAGGTGATTAAAGATCTGATGAAGTGCATTTTTCTCAAGAATGACAGATGATTACCTCTACGTATATTGTATATCGGAACCAATTGAGCATAAAATCGAGACAATATACACTTGCAATTGCTAATTAAGACGATTCTAGTTCACTCATTTTAACACTACCGGCAATTAGTTCGGCGATTCATTTTGAAAATGCTCACTGAGGCGTGACTGTGATAAACGACAGACGGGGCCGGCTAGACAGTTACTGTGCCGAGTCTTGTTAATTAATTAATGATGATTTTCACTGCCGCTAAATGAATTTATGAGGTGTATTACATCGCCAATAAGACATGTTTATGTAATAATTGTGTAATTGTCATCTGCGGAATTACCTATGGTGGGACAAACGCCTACAGTCTTAAACAAACAATTTTATGCACCAGTGGTTTTGAGTTTTACAGCCTTCAACCTCTCATCAATGTGGAATGACCCGTTACTTTGTGAACTAATGCCTACAACCCGTTACCTACTAATGCCTACAGTGAAAACAATTATTATATACATTTTACCATATCTTCATTATAGCATCATAGTATACATATTCAACACATTACATCTTATGTGTCATACAGATACACATGTGTAGGATTATACATAAATGACGATAATCATAATATATCACATTTCACATATTTATCATTTTTTAATGCACAGAAAATAAATGTGGAAATATAATTCAGATAAATATTTCAAAGATGGTATTCACATCTATTACACTGAATTAATCGGACTTGGCGTTAAAAACTTTTATCATGAATCTTTAAGGTCTTAATTTGTATCTTATTTTTTATAACACAAAACAGGTGTTAGAAACTTTCTTCTCACATGTTTTGGTTACATATCATAATATAAGTAATGGAGAGGTCAGAGATCATTGACGTTTTGTTGCCATTCCTCAGCTATTCTTCAGCTAAATAATTGGCTTTTTCTAAAGATAGATATATGTATTCCTCTGGTGATGTATTATTCATTTCATCGATAATTAAATCCACTTTGTAAAAAAATTCAAACTTTTAGTGATTTATGTGGTATTGAGAGAAATAAGTCTATACTTATGTCAAAATAACTAACTAATATATAAACAAAACAAATATGAACATAGATTTACTATATATATAGATATAAATTCTGATGCAAAGTTCCAAACTGTTAATCCATATAATCTAGAACATTGCTTTATGTAAGTAAAAACATATTAAAACTAAGAAAGGCATTCATAAAAATGAAATCATTTGATAAAGTATTCCATATTGACGCGGATTCATTATATTTAGGTAGATGGTTCGAAATAAGATTTAAAATCTGAAAAAAAGTTCCAAACCGTTACCACATTTGTCCAAGCGTTACCATGAATTTCCTAATCATTGATTTAATAAAAAAAATAAATAAAAATTTAATCTGACAATATGTTTTATTTTTTTATCATTTAAAAAGATATATAAGTGACTAGTTAACATCTAAATATTTATCTTGGAACAAAAAAATATTTTTCTAACATTTGGATCGGACAGAAAAACTTACCAATTTTGAAAATAACCAATTCATAATGGAAATAACTGAGAAAGCTTTACCTACACAGTAAATTTAATTTCATGACACTTGTTCTTAAGCGTTTTGCTCTTTGCTCTCCTAATTCCTCAGCTTCTGTCATTACTTCTCTAGTGTAGGCGTTAGTGCACACTGATTGGAACAGTCACTATTGTGCAGGTAAGCATATCGATGTCCCAACTCAAACTGTAGCTATTAATCCCCGTAGGCATTTGTCCCTGTAGGCGTTATTACACCTAACTCATTGGATATCTAAACATTCAATATATGGGAAATTTAAGTTGGTTTATTGAAGATTTCTTTGTGAAATTAACAATCAAAATGTTGCGAAATTACGTTGAATTATGACTATCGCCGAAAATCAGATTCCTCCTGATACGTCACAGAAGTCATCCCTTCAGGGGCCACACCCCCGCAGACTTTCATTCTGGTCGATTTCAGAAATTTAAAATCAAGCAATTGTCAAATTGACATCCCATTTTATTATACCCCCGCTACGAAGTAAGCGGGGGTATATAGCGGTCATTCCGTCCGTCCGTCCGTCCTTCAGTCCGGTCAATTTTCTCAAAAACCGTCAAAGGTACATCAACCAAACTTTGTACAGATGTTAACCATGTTCTTCCGATCGCGCACAGACAATTTTTATTGTGTTCAATGGGGACAAGTTTTCTTGGATACTGTTCAACCTAGGTGAATGAAATTTTGGTTGTGAGTACTCATGACCATACTCTTTATAGAGTTCGAAAATATTATTTTTTACGGAGTTATGGCCCTTGAATCCGAAATTGAACTTAGTACCAGAAGAACTGTGATGCTCCAATGGGGACAAGTTTTCTTGGAAACTATTACATCTAGGTGAATGAAATTTAATATGGAGGTAGTCCAGATGATACTCTTCATCGAGTTCGACAACCAGTTCCGAAATATAATTTTTTACGGAGTTATGGCCCTTGAATCCGAAATTGAACTTTGCACCAAAACAGCTGTGATGCTCCAATTTGGACAAGTTTTCTCGGAAACTATTACATCTAGATGAATGAAATTTTACATGTAGGTAGTCCAGATGATACTCTTCATCGAGTTCACAGTCCAGTTCCGAAATATTATTTTTTACAGAGTTATGAAGCCCTTGAATCTTGGTACAAATTACCAGTGTGATGCCCTAATGGGAAAAATTAAGTCACCTGAAAAATATTACATCTCGGTGAATGAAATTTTGTAATAACAGTCAGTTCCTAAAATTATTTTGGACAATATTATGATGCTTGAAGCTGTTTTTTAAACATAGTAACCTTCACATCTATAATTCTCAATGGACGGATAGTGGATCGCGGGGATATGTGAGCCATGCTCACTTTTTAGCTCATCTGGCCTGAAAGGCCCGATGGGCTTATGGCATGGGATGCCGTCTGTCCGTCCGTCCGTCCGTCCGTCCGTAAACTTTTCGCTTTTTCGACTTCTTCTCCAGAACCAATGACTCCAGAGAGCTGAAATTTAATATACAGACTCCTTGGCTGAAGGGGATACTAAATTGTAAATTTGGTGACCCTTTGACCCCAAATGTGGGTCACAGGGGTCATAACCTTAAAAGCTATTTTCATCTTCTTCTCAAAAACCAATGACTCCAGAGAGCTGAAATTTTATGTACAGACTCCTTGGCTGAAAGGGATTCTAAATTGTAGATTTGGTGACCCTGTGACCCCAAGTGTGGCTCACAGGGGTCATTACCTAAAAAAAACTATTTTCATCTTCTTCTCCAGTCCCAATGAACGTAGAGAGCTGAAATTTTATGTACATTCTCCTTGACTGAAGGGGATTCTAAATTGTAAATTTGGTGACAGTGAGACCCCAAATATTGGGTCACAGAGGCAATGACCTAAAATGCTATTTTCATCTTCATCTCCAGTCCCAATGGCTCTAGCGAGCTGAAATTTTATGTATAGACTCCTTGGCTGTAAGGGATTCTAAATTGTAAATTTGGTGAGTCTGTGACCCCAAATATGGGTCACAGGGATCATAACCTAAAAGCCTATTTCAGTTTACAGCATCTTTCTGAGATTATATGTGCACTTCAATCAGTAAAGTAGGTAAGGGAGGTAATTTTAAAGAAAACAGCTGAGTTAAAGGCATTTCATCTTTCTGATGTGATAGTTCTAACATGTGCTTTGAGAATATAATATGTCTGATGAAAAAGAGATATTGAGAATTAAAAACTTAGAATTGGAGGTCTAACAAAAATTATAAGTCATATTTTATCTTTGTCTCACATTTCACATATGAGTAATTATTTGTATTTTGCAAGTGAATTTGCTGATAAAGGTACACAAGTCTAAAAGTATTCTAAAGACTTAATACAGAATCTTTTATTAAATCTAATATAATGTTCTTTGTAATTTAAGAGTAAATAATGGAGTTTTTTAATATCTCATGATATTTTGTAATTATTTGGAGAATTAATTAATTAATTAATGAGAATTTCCAGTACGAGTCAATTTGGTATACCTTATTTATATCACATTTTATACTTTATAACTGATTTAGTTTTCTATTAACTTTGCAGTTAATTTTATTCAATAGGAACAAGAAATGAGATAGATGTCTACATCATGGACATGTTTAATGTGAATCTATTTGAAATGAGAACTATTGAATAATGAATACCCTTTGAAGGAATAACTTGAAGAGGAATTAAATTTTTTCATTTTACATGAGATATGTGAACTGAATATGACTAGTGATGACTGGTGATAACATAGGACTATAAAAGAAGTAGCTATATGAGATTGTGACATCACACCTATTTTCATCATCTTCTCCAGTACAGAAAAATAATTAATTGTAGGAAAAACTGCATCTAACATATAAATTTTACTGGCTGTGAGTCCAGTGTCTGCATGTTATGTAATTGCATTGTGTTGACCTCTTCCTGGCAGAAGGATGAAAACTGATAGTTACACAGAGGTTTCAGGTTACTTCAAACTACTGTGCAGCACTGTGTTATCATAGACTGTGCGTGAGACTGCTTTAGTCTTCCACTGACTCTAAAAAAGAATTTATTCATAGAATATCACCATTTTATCAAATATTGAAAGGGAGCCTATAAGAAATGGTGTAAAAGAATTTACTAAAAAAAAATTCACCAATTTATTAAGTATTGAAATGGAGCCTATGAGAAATGGGATTTTCAAAAACTGAGGCTCCTATTCATTATGTAATAAATGTTGGTATTGCCATAATGCAATTAAGAATTAAAACAATATAATGCAAAGGTGTATGATATTCATAACGAATGTTGATTTATGTGTAACCAATTTTGATAATAATTAGCAGGGGTCATGACCTAAAAAGGTTTTTTTCATTTTCTTCTACAGCCCCAGGCCATTATTGCAATAGCTGACAGTGGTGAATTGTATGCAAAGAATTGTACCCGGGGTATTCATTATTATATAATGTGTGTACGATCTTAGAAAATAGTATGATCTCTCCACCACATTATTATATGTTTGATACCAGCAATTTATTTCCAAGCTTTGCGTTGCTCTTTCAACACATATATATAGCAGATTGGCAAAGTTATGGTAACAAAATATTTTTAAACTGCTTTAATCGTTTCACTACCTAGATTCTTATTACTACATTCCATTATCTGACCATTGCTATAAAGTCCACTCCCCACTTATTATCTCCTGATGAGCTACAGAGGCCATGGCTCTATTTTTTCTTGTTGAATCTGATTTGGACCATATGTCATTGCATTTATCCTTTAAATAATTTAAAATTTGGTCATCACGCTTCACTAATTTTGGCAGTAGCAGTGTAGTATTACGGTATGTCACAGTCTTCAACACAGAACGTTTTGATTGCAAGTACAGCATTTACAAATATTTCAAACAACAATTAAATGCAATAAATAGTTTTCAGGCTGAAATGTGAATTTTTTAAACTGATGTGAGGTGAAATGTGTTGTGAATTCAGCCAAGTATATCTTCAAGCTTTTTGTGAGAAATATTTTCTAACTGATATTTATAAAACAGTTTTGGCTTCAGAATATTGACAACTTTTTAATTCTAACTTTATATTTTTAGCTCATCAGGCCTGAAAGGGATGCGATGGTGTCCGTCCGTCCGTCCATCCGTAAACTTTTCACATTTTTGTCTTCTTCTCCAGAACCACTTGGTCTAAGGAGCTGAAATTTCGTGTGCAGACTCCTTGGCTAATGAGGATTCTGAATTGTAGATTTCGTGACCCCATGACCCCAAATGGGGGCACTGGGGTCACAACCTGAAAAACCTATTTTCATCTTCTTCTCAAGTTCCAAAATGACTAGAAAGCTGAAAAGTTGTGTGCAGACTCCTTGGGTAATGGGGATTCTAAATTGTAGATTTCGTGACCCGATGACCTCAAATTAGGTCACAGGGGTCACAACCCTAAAAACCTATTTTCATCTTCTTCTCCAGTAAGAAAAGCTCTAGAACAAGCTAAGAAAATGTATTCTAACAATACAAATCCTGATGAGCTCCAGAGCCCATGGCTCTATTTTTAAGTTAAGAATGCTATTAATATTCAGTTTTTAACCAAAAGTTAACACTTGCAGAATATCATTATTGGAATTTAGAGCAATATGTCATCAAAAAATTAAATAAGTTTATATTTCTCATTCGACACTGCTCACAGGCCATGACCTAAAAACCTATTTTCATCTCCTTCTCTAGAATGAAAAGACCTAGAAGGCTGAAATGTTGTGTGCATACTCTTTAGCCTATGAGGATTCTAAATTGTAGATTTGGTGACCCTGTGGCCCTAAATAAGGGCCTCACAGGCCATGACCTAAAAAGCTATTTTCGTCCTCACCTCAAGAACAAAAAGACCTAGAAGGCTGTAATATTGTGTGCAGATACCTTAGCCAATGAGGATTTTAAATTGTAGATTTGGTGACCCTGGGGCCCCAAATAAAGGCCTCACAGTACATCAATATCTTCTATATGCTTGATAACTGTGTAAGACATGTACATAGAGATTATTACCTGACGAAGTGTAACACACTTTCCAGTGTAATCACTTCTTTATTACCCATTCTATTCCATTTGAATCCTCTAAAAATAATAAAAAAAACAACCCACTTCTCCTGCGACAGTTATGTACAACGTTGTCATGAACAATAGTTTTATGACGTAACCGTTGACCAAATACTTAAAGCCGTGCTGAAACAATGGTTGCTGAGCAAACGTGATGTGTGCACATGGGATTGTACATTAACTCCATTATTTTCAACCATATGGGTAATAAACATTTATTTATCTATTGCCGATAATATTTAAAAACTACATGATGACTTTGTATACAGAATTTGTATATGTAAGCCATGAAGCCAATACAAAAACTAACAAAGTAAATTAAGACTTCTCCTTCTGGATGCTACTTTTGACAACTTTTAATGGAATCAAAGCTGAACCGTCTTTCATGCAATCCAACATACCGGTACATGCATACTTGAACAATTTTGAGTCATTATTATGGAAAGCTACTAAAATAGTTCAGCACGTTTGACAAATGATTATTTGTATCAAGTCACTTACTGTACTATGTTACTCTAGCCTATAAGGCCAGATGAACTTCTGGCATTGGCCGTTGTGTATTGGTGGCCAGGCCAATAGCTCTGTCTGGCAAATTTCGTCACAGCTAAACAGATATTAAATCATGCAAATATTCATGATCTATAGAGCCAATGAATATTTTGGTTTAAAAAGTATTCCATCTATGATAGTGATATGTTATCTTTTTGTGCTCATTTATGGTAGATGCTGATTTATGGTAAACCAATCCAAAAATGTAATTGGTGAAGCTTGATGAGCTTGACAGTTTTTTGTCATGAAAACAGTTCTTTTTAATACCTTCTATATACTTGATTGATCTTTCTGTAAATAATTTCAAAAGTTTAAAATGTGTTTGTTGCAATACTTCGAATCTTCAACAGTTTGCATTCTTGATATGCACTGTCATCTAAAATGTAAGTATATAATTCCAATATTTTCTGTTTCAGTGATCCTTTGTTCAAACCCAGGACAGAAGACCATGAAGTTATCTAGACAAGCGCTGCTTCATGAAATCAAGATACATATTACTGTAGTAAATAGTTATAAATACCTTAATTTATTACATAATTTGGAGTGAGATACTCGGTTCTATCAATGAAATAAACCCTCTATCGAGCCACAGTGGTGATAACCTTTATCACCACTCTACTGAGTGACGATAAACTTTATCACCACTCGCGTGACGTCATCGGGACAATGTTATGACGTCATATTGTCAGTTTGCGAAGGCTGTACGTTTGCCGTTGAAATCACTCCAACTCAACGTAAAACACAGAAATAATGATATAATAAATAGAATATCTGTTTTCCCTTGACAAATACCATGATTATCTCATCTCGTGAGGTAAAAAGTTAATATATTTCACTCGTGGCTGCGCCACTCGTGAAATATCTACTTTTCTACCTCACTCAATGAGATAAACATGGTATTTGTCAAGGAAATACAGATATCCTCTATGTATTGTATTTTGAAAATCACCAAATTGGAAGCTGTATTGCTGATACAGCAGCGAGAGGTAGACATGCACTAATATAAGTTTTTATCAATCTTAGTAAAGTGAGAATGGCAAATTGTGATGTTTTCTTTAAGATATATATGTATTATGCTCGAATAAAACTAATTATACCCCCGTTACGAAGTAAGCGGGGGTATATAGCGGTCATTCCGTCCGTCCGTCCGTCCTTCCGTCCGTCCGTCCGTCCGTCCGTCCTTCCGTCCGGTCAATTTTCTCAAAAACCGTCAAAGCTACATCAACCAAACTTTGTACAGATGTTAACCATGTTCTTCCGATCGCGCACAGACAATTTTCAATTTTCTGAGATTGATATTTTTTGTCGTTTCCATGGAAACGTCACTTTTTGGACTTAGTTTTATTGTGTTCAATGGGGACAAGTTTTCTCGGATACTGTTCAACCTATGTGAATGAAATTTTGGTTGTGAGTACTCATGACCATACTCTTTATCGAGTTCGAAAACCAGTTCCGAAATATTATTTTTTACAGAGTTATGGCCCTTGAAACCGAAATTGAACTTCGTACCAGAAGAACTGTGATGCTCCAATGGGGACAAGTTTTCTCAGAAACTGTTACATCTAGGTGAATGAAATTTAATATGGAGGTAGTCCAGATGATACTCTTCATCGAGTTCGAAAACCAGTTCCGAAATATTATTTTTTACGGAGTTATGGCCCTTGAATCCGAAATTGAACTTCGTACCAGAAGAATTGTGATGCTCCAATGGGGACAAGTTTTCTCGGAAACTATTACATCTAGGTGAATGAAATTTAATATGGAGGTAGTCCAGATGATACTCTTCATCGAGTTCGAAAACCAGTTCCGAAATATTATTTTTTTTGGAGTTATGGCCCTTGAATCCGAAATTGAACTTTGTACCAAAAGAGCTGTGATGCTCCAATTGGGACAAGTTTTCTAGGAAACTATTACATCTAGGTGAATGAAATTTAATATGGAGGTAGTCCAGATGATACTCTTCATCGAGTTCGAAAACCAGTTCCGAAATATTATTTTTTTTGGAGTTATGGCCCTTGAATCCGAAATTGAACTTTGTACCAAAAGAGCTGTGATGCTCCAATTGGGACAAGTTTTCTCGGAAACTATTACATCTAGGTGAATGAAATTTAATATGGAGGTAGTCCAGATGATACTCTTCATCGAGTTCGAAAACCAGTTCCGAAATATTATTTTTTTTGGAGTTATGGCCCTTGAATCCGAAATTGAACTTTGTACCAAAAGAGCTGTGATGCTCCAATTGGGACAAGTTTTCTCGGAAACTATTACATCTAGGTGAATGAAATTTAATATGGAGGTAGTCCAGATGATACTCTTCATCGAGTTCGAAAACCAGTTCCGAAATATTATTTTTTTTGGAGTTATGGCCCTTGAATCCGAAATTGAACTTTGTACCAAAAGAGCTGTGATGCTCCAATTGGGACAAGTTTTCTAGGAAACTATTACATCTAGGTGAATGAAATTTAATATGGAGGTAGTCCAGATGATACTCTTCATCGAGTTCGAAAACCAGTTCCGAAATATTATTTTTTTCTGAGTTATGGCCCTTGAATCCGAAATTGAACTTTGTACCAAAAGAGCTGTGATGCTCCAATTGGGACAAGTTTTCTTGGAAACTATTACATCTAGGTGAATGAAATTTTACATGTAGGTAGTCCAGATGATACTCTTTATCGAGTTCACAGTCCAGTTCCGCAATATTATTTCAAAGCCCTTGAATCTGTAATTGAACTTGGTACAAATTACCGGTGTGATGCCCTAATGGGAAAAATTAAGTTACCTGAAAAATATTACATCTGGGTGAATTAAATTTTGTAATAACAGTCAGTTCCTAAAATTATTTTGGACAATATTATGATGCTTGAAGCTTTTTTTTAAACATAGTAACCTTCACATCTATAATTCTCGATGGACGGATAGCGGATGACGGGGGTATGTGAGCCATGCTCACTTTTTTCTTGTTTTATTATAAATTATGGTTCAGATATATGGAATATGCACACATTAAAAAATGGGAATTTTTTGTCATCAGGCCTGAAAGGCCAGATGGGCTTATGGCATGGGCCTTCGTCCGTTGTCTGTGCAGTTGTGAACTTTTCACATTTTTCGACTTTTCCTACAGAACTGCTACACCCCAAAAGCTGAAATCTTTTGGGGAGGTTCCTTGCACTTAAGGGATCAAAGTTTGTTTATTTTGATGTGACCCCTCCTTAAATATGGGCGTTGCAGGGGGGTCAACCTTATAATGTTTAAACAACTTCTCCTCCCAAACTGTTTGATACAGAAAGTTTAAATTTTCAGAATAACATCTTTATAAGATGTAGACTTAAGATTGTACATTTAGTAAAAAAATGAATGGGTGTGTGTGTGTGTCCGGTTCTTAAATATGGATGTGACAGGTTGTTAAACTCAAACCTTAAATTTAACTTCAGGAACTAATCATGCTTGGAAGTTCAAATATTGAGAATATTATTTTGTGTGATGGAGACTAAGACTTATAAGTTTCATTATTCTATTCCTAAAAATAAAATATTTAGAGCTATTATAAATTCAGGTTGTTTTTCTTCCTTACCCAAGCCAAGCCACAACAGGCTGTGTAACTATAGATAAATGACCAAACTGGATAATTCAGCCAACCATCTAGAGACAACGTGCAGTTTGAAATGTGTGTAGCTAAAGATTCAACCCTTGTGAAGAATAGAATGTTTACTTATGGCGGTAGCTACATCTTAACCCTTTACTTGCTGGTCCCGTATTGGTCCGGCAAAGCCATAGACAATTCCTACGTACATAGCCGCGATTCCCGGATCTTGTACTTAGAATATAAATCCACTCTGTACCATGTTTGCTGGCTGGCACAGGGAGATGCGAGACGTGCTGTCTCTGTGAATCGCTCCATGAAAAGCTCTGTATCAAAGCCTCACAGTTTGCTACAAAAACGAGTCTTTTGTCAATGTCCAGCAAAAATCACACCAAATTGCATGTACATTGCTGACCCGTAACACATTGATTATTAGCTTTACAAAAGGCCAATTTTGTCGGGCTTCACTCCGAAACCTTATCTCCCTGGGGGCTTATTATCATCCATGTGTTTGCAATGCACGGGCTGTATGGGCCCGTACAGGCTGTCTCGCTCGCCTCTTGCAACTGAGTCTCTATTACGGGAACATATATAGCGGTAAACTGCCTTACTTGCGCACTTCATATCATCTGAAACAATTGGTTGTTTTCAAATATTTTTATGCCTAAATAAAGGGGAAAGAATAACCTACAATCCCGCAAATCTACTAAAAAAAATAAAGACGCAGCAAGTGCCGCGAAAAAGTCATTTTTGGGTCAAATTGTTTTTTTTTGTCAATTGGTTCAAGATTATGATATGTAAGTACACGTTTGCAATGCCTTATAAATGTTCTCAGTATTTACGATTTTATAGGTGGAAATAAAGACAAACTTTACATGACTATAGAATTATAACCAATGGTCGCAATCTAATAATTTTTATATCATTGTGTAGCCAAACATCTTGTCTTCTCGTTTCGAAATAACAATATTATGAAGCCCAAATTAAAGACAATCTTTCGAAAGTAATAGAAAAAAAAAGAGCCATGGGCTCTGTAGCTCATCAGGATTTCATTGATTTTTTATCTAAGGTTGAATATCTAAGTTATCTCAAGTAATACATTGTTAACAAGCAAAAGAAGAGGTTTTAAGATCATGACCCCTGTGACCTGTATTTGGATTCACAGGGTCACCAATCCTACAATTAAGAATCACCTTTGACCAAAGAGTCTCTACACAACATTTCACCTTTCTAGAGCTTTACATACTTCAGATTACTTAGATTGGGGTCACAGGGTCACGAGATCTACAATTTAGAATCCCATTGGCAAAGGAGTCTACACACAACTTTTCAGCTCTCGAGACCTTTTGGAACTGGAGAAGAAGATGAATATAGGTTTTTAAGGATGTGACTCCTGTGACGCCATTTGGGGTCACAGGGTCACTAGATCTACAATTTAGAATCCCCATTGGCCAAGGAGTCTGCACATAACTTTTCAGCTCTCTAGACCTTTTGGAACTGGAAAAGAAGATGAAAATAGGTTTTTAAGGATGTGACCCCTGTGACCCCATTTGGGGGTCATGCGGTCCCGAAATCTACAATTTAGAATCCCCATTGGCCAAGGAGTCTGCACACAACTTTTCAGCTCTCTAGACCTTTTGTAACTGGAGAAGAAGATGAAAATAGGTTTTTAAGGATGAGGACGAGATCTACAATTTAGAATCCCCATTGGCCAAGGAGTCTGCACACAACTTTTCAGCTCTCTAGAAATTTTAGAACTGGAGAAGAAGATGAAAATAGGTTTTTAAGGATGTGACCCCTGTGACCCCATTTGGGGTCATGGGGTCACGAATTCTACAATTTGGGTTCCCCATTTGCCAAGGCGTTTGCACATAAAAGTTCAGCTCTGTGGAGTCATTGGTTCTGGAGAAGAAGTCTAAAAAGCAAAAAGTTTACGGATGGACGGATGGACGGACGCCGGACACCATGCCATGCCATAAGCCCATCAGGCCTTTCAGGACTGATGAGCTAAAAAAGAAAAATCGTAGAAAATTCATTCAAAGATGCAGGTATGAATTAAAAGGAGGGTTCTATCGGGGTATTTTTGTGGAAACGAAATTCGAGGTGATGTTCTCGTTTACACGTCCGGGTAACGCCTTCGCTGCAGCGAAGAAGTCTCAGATTCAGCTCTGCGTGCTGCCGTCTCTGATCTCCGAGATGATCGATCCTCTCTTGTCAGGTACTCGTACCAAGTTCGATTTACCCGAACTGAATTTGGTGTTCCAGAGGTGGACGAGTGTGTGAATGCCTCCGGCACCATTGCGGGGTCTATCCCCATCTTGGCTCAGTCCAAGAAGGGCCGGCGGCTGCCGCCTTTCCGGATGTCCGGTCTCACGCTAAAGGCTGTTTACCGCTCTTTTAAGGAGCAGTATCGGAACGCAGCTCCGCAGCTGAGACTGGCCGTACAGTCAGCCTACCTTGCCACGATGCAGGGGAAGCTGACTGGTCCGGTTTCGAGTGTGAGCTCTCAGCCCTCACCCCTGGCACAGCTGACGGAAATCCATGGTTTCCTGGCGAGGGACAGCATCAGCAGCTGTGCTTCCCAGGCCATGTGCGCCGTAATGGGCCAGCGCCGGCTCTGGCTGTCGTGCTCGAAATATCCGACCGACACCGAGTCAGCACTACTGGCACTTCCATTCAGGATGGGGGGCTCCATCTTCCCGAACGCAAAGCAGGTAGGCGGCTGACGCAGTGGCTTTCAAGGAAAACCTTGTATGAGAAACAACCTAATTCGTTCAAAAAACGCCCCTCTGTCCTTGACAATGCTAACTCTGATGCGCCGGCTCAGAACACTGAATCATGGAAGACACCAATGTTTCAGCAGAGCAAAAGCAAGAAGAGCAACAAAGGCAGGGGAAAACATTTGCAGTTATGGGCCGCCAGGGGGAAGCAAAAGACTACCCAATATGCTGTCAGATTCTGTGGGTACCCCAGGTGGTCCCGCCCCCTGCAGGAGAGACACTGCCATGGACCGGTACAAATTGCCTTTTGCCGCATATACCTGTTGGTGGCCGACTGAGCCTGTTTCTTCACGAGTGGGAGAAGGCTACGTCAAATCCCTGGGTCCTGTCCACACTCAGGGATGGCCATCTCCCCCAGTGGAAGCATGGCTCCCCTCTTTCCCGGGTGTCAGGCATACACCAGTGCCGGCATCCCAGGAGAAGGCCAGCATACTTCGAACCGAGCTCCTAGCCTTGCTGGACAAATCGGCTATTGAGGTAGTCCCGAAGGGTCAAGAAAACATGGGTTATTACTCGACGTATTTCATTGTAACCAAGAAGGACGGGGGATCCAGGCCTATTCTCAACCTGTCATACTTGAACAAGTTGATTGTAGTACAGTTGTTCAAGATGGAGACACTGTGTTCATTGATCTCATCTGTGAGAACAGGGGAGTGGCTATCTTCGATAGACCTAAAGGACGCATATCTGCACGTTCCTATACGCCCTGAGTTCATGAAGTTCCTCAGGTTCTCCTTCGACGGGAAATGTTACCAGTTTCGAGTGCTTCCCTTTGGCATCTCTACGGCGCTATGGGTATTCACCAAAGCACAGGTTGCCAGGGCACAGGGCAGGTTTTGCCACCCGTACCTGGACGACTGGCTGAACAGAGCTTTGTCTCAGACGCTCAACTAGGAGGTAACTCGCTTCATACTGGATACACTGATCAGGCTTGGCTGGGTTATCAATCTCAAGAAGTCAGAACTGTCCCCTTCGCAGGATCTTGTCTTCTTGGGAGCCAGGTTCAACACGGAGTAGGGAATTGTCTCCCTGGCTCAGCATCGCATCAACAATGTTCAGTTTCTCGAGAGACCCAGACTGTCGGCACGTCAATGGGTACAGTTGTTGGGGATTATGGCGGCGACGCTAGATGTTGTACATGTCTGGCGGGCTCGTCTGAGAATGAGACCCATTCAGCAAGCCCTGGCGAGTATCTGGACTCATTCAGAGAGTTACGAGACAGTTCTGGTCACTCCACAGTGGCTTTCCTCCTTTACTCCTACCCCTTCTTTCACAGTCCAAACAAACGCCTCACTCGCGGGGTCGGGAGGAGTATTGAAAGAGCTCACTGCTTCGGGTCTCTGGACCGAGCAGGAGGCCTCCTTGCACATAAACATGCTGGAGTTGAGAGCAGTCAGAATGGTGTTTCAGTGCTTCCTGCCTCAGGTCAGGGGTCAGGTCGTCCGTCTCGAGATGTACAATCAGACTGCTATGACAGGGGGGCACAGTTTCCCCGTCGCTGCTTCAGGAAGCTTAGCAGTTTCTACTGTGGTGCGACCTGTACAACATACTGGTAATCCCAGTCTCCATGGGATGGTCAACATCAGAGCAGATGCTTTGTCCCATCGAATCCTAGCCCTACACGAGGAGATGCTCGATCGGGAGATATTCGGGATTATCTCCCACTTGTACGGGTCGTTCCAGGTGGATCTGTTTGCCACTTGAGTGACGAATCATATTCCGGTGTTCTGCTCGCGCGTCCCTGACCCAAGGGCGGTCGGGGCCAACGCTTTCCAGATTAACTGGACGGACAGAGTCCTGTGGGCTTTCCCACCAGTGCCTCTTATACACAAGGTGTTGTTACATCTTTCTCTTCAACCTGCACGGCTACTAGTGCTTCTAGCACCTCTGTGGACGTCGCAGATTTTGTTCCCGGTTCTGTTTGGGGGGTTAGTACAACCACCCATGCTTTTACCGTGTCGTCCAGGTCTACTGTCTTAGGACGGCCAGCCCAGCCTGAATCCCAGGATACAGTGGGTGGCTTAGCCTTTGTCTGGAATCGCCTCCAGGAGAGCGGAATTCATGCACCAGTTGCAAACACAATTCTTGCTTCGAGGAGGGATTCGACAAACATTCAGTATGAGGATCGATGGGCCTGCTACGCGCTCTGGTGTGTCGATAGAGGGGATCTCAATCGCTTTTCTACGACTTTAGTCACCATGCTCGAGTTCCTTCAGTCACGACTTGAGGCTGGGCTTGCCACCTCTACAGTTAGAGGGTATAGTCAGCTATATCAGTGTTCCATACCCCTGTCGACGGGGCGCTCTTGTAGGGGCATCCTCTTGTTCAGAGATTCTTAGCAGGCGTGGACAGAATCCGACCTTGGCCAAGGAGTCTGCACATAACTTTTCAGCTCTCTAGACCTTTTGGAACTGGAAAAGAAGATGAAAATAGGTTTTTAAGGATGTGACCCCTGTGACCCCATTTGGGGGTCATGCGGTCCCGAAATCTACAATTTAGAATCCCCATTGGCCAAGGAGTCTGCACACAACTTTTCAGCTCTCTAGACCTTTTGTAACTGGAGAAGAAGATGAAAATAGGTTTTTAAGGATGAGGACGAGATCTACAATTTAGAATCCCCATTGGCCAAGGAGTCTGCACACAACTTTTCAGCTCTCTAGAAATTTTAGAACTGGAGAAGAAGATGAAAATAGGTTTTTAAGGATGTGACCCCTGTGACCCCATTTGGGGTCATGGGGTCACGAATTCTACAATTTGGGTTCCCCATTTGCCAAGGCGTTTGCACATAAAAGTTCAGCTCTGTGGAGTCATTGGTTCTGGAGAAGAAGTCTAAAAAGCAAAAAGTTTACGGATGGACGGATGGACGGACGCCGGACACCATGCCATGCCATAAGCCCATCAGGCCTTTCAGGACTGATGAGCTAAAAAAGAAAAATCGTAGAAAATTCATTCAAAGATGCAGGTATGAATTAAAAGGAGGGTTCTATCGGGGTATTTTTGTGGAAACGAAATTCGAGGTGATGTTCTCGTTTACACGTCCGGGTAACGCCTTCGCTGCAGCGAAGAAGTCTCAGATTCAGCTCTGCGTGCTGCCGTCTCTGATCTCCGAGATGATCGATCCTCTCTTGTCAGGTACTCGTACCAAGTTCGATTTACCCGAACTGAATTTGGTGTTCCAGAGGTGGACGAGTGTGTGAATGCCTCCGGCACCATTGCGGGGTCTATCCCCATCTTGGCTCAGTCCAAGAAGGGCCGGCGGCTGCCGCCTTTCCGGATGTCCGGTCTCACGCTAAAGGCTGTTTACCGCTCTTTTAAGGAGCAGTATCGGAACGCAGCTCCGCAGCTGAGACTGGCCGTACAGTCAGCCTACCTTGCCACGATGCAGGGGAAGCTGACTGGTCCGGTTTCGAGTGTGAGCTCTCAGCCCTCACCCCTGGCACAGCTGACGGAAATCCATGGTTTCCTGGCGAGGGACAGCATCAGCAGCTGTGCTTCCCAGGCCATGTGCGCCGTAATGGGCCAGCGCCGGCTCTGGCTGTCGTGCTCGAAATATCCGACCGACACCGAGTCAGCACTACTGGCACTTCCATTCAGGATGGGGGGCTCCATCTTCCCGAACGCAAAGCAGGTAGGCGGCTGACGCAGTGGCTTTCAAGGAAAACCTTGTATGAGAAACAACCTAATTCGTTCAAAAAACGCCCCTCTGTCCTTGACAATGCTAACTCTGATGCGCCGGCTCAGAACACTGAATCATGGAAGACACCAATGTTTCAGCAGAGCAAAAGCAAGAAGAGCAACAAAGGCAGGGGAAAACATTTGCAGTTATGGGCCGCCAGGGGGAAGCAAAAGACTACCCAATATGCTGTCAGATTCTGTGGGTACCCCAGGTGGTCCCGCCCCCTGCAGGAGAGACACTGCCATGGACCGGTACAAATTGCCTTTTGCCGCATATACCTGTTGGTGGCCGACTGAGCCTGTTTCTTCACGAGTGGGAGAAGGCTACGTCAAATCCCTGGGTCCTGTCCACACTCAGGGATGGCCATCTCCCCCAGTGGAAGCATGGCTCCCCTCTTTCCCGGGTGTCAGGCATACACCAGTGCCGGCATCCCAGGAGAAGGCCAGCATACTTCGAACCGAGCTCCTAGCCTTGCTGGACAAATCGGCTATTGAGGTAGTCCCGAAGGGTCAAGAAAACATGGGTTATTACTCGACGTATTTCATTGTAACCAAGAAGGACGGGGGATCCAGGCCTATTCTCAACCTGTCATACTTGAACAAGTTGATTGTAGTACAGTTGTTCAAGATGGAGACACTGTGTTCATTGATCTCATCTGTGAGAACAGGGGAGTGGCTATCTTCGATAGACCTAAAGGACGCATATCTGCACGTTCCTATACGCCCTGAGTTCATGAAGTTCCTCAGGTTCTCCTTCGACGGGAAATGTTACCAGTTTCGAGTGCTTCCCTTTGGCATCTCTACGGCGCTATGGGTATTCACCAAAGCACAGGTTGCCAGGGCACAGGGCAGGTTTTGCCACCCGTACCTGGACGACTGGCTGAACAGAGCTTTGTCTCAGACGCTCAACTAGGAGGTAACTCGCTTCATACTGGATACACTGATCAGGCTTGGCTGGGTTATCAATCTCAAGAAGTCAGAACTGTCCCCTTCGCAGGATCTTGTCTTCTTGGGAGCCAGGTTCAACACGGAGTAGGGAATTGTCTCCCTGGCTCAGCATCGCATCAACAATGTTCAGTTTCTCGAGAGACCCAGACTGTCGGCACGTCAATGGGTACAGTTGTTGGGGATTATGGCGGCGACGCTAGATGTTGTACATGTCTGGCGGGCTCGTCTGAGAATGAGACCCATTCAGCAAGCCCTGGCGAGTATCTGGACTCATTCAGAGAGTTACGAGACAGTTCTGGTCACTCCACAGTGGCTTTCCTCCTTTACTCCTACCCCTTCTTTCACAGTCCAAACAAACGCCTCACTCGCGGGGTCGGGAGGAGTATTGAAAGAGCTCACTGCTTCGGGTCTCTGGACCGAGCAGGAGGCCTCCTTGCACATAAACATGCTGGAGTTGAGAGCAGTCAGAATGGTGTTTCAGTGCTTCCTGCCTCAGGTCAGGGGTCAGGTCGTCCGTCTCGAGATGTACAATCAGACTGCTATGACAGGGGGGCACAGTTTCCCCGTCGCTGCTTCAGGAAGCTTAGCAGTTTCTACTGTGGTGCGACCTGTACAACATACTGGTAATCCCAGTCTCCATGGGATGGTCAACATCAGAGCAGATGCTTTGTCCCATCGAATCCTAGCCCTACACGAGGAGATGCTCGATCGGGAGATATTCGGGATTATCTCCCACTTGTACGGGTCGTTCCAGGTGGATCTGTTTGCCACTTGAGTGACGAATCATATTCCGGTGTTCTGCTCGCGCGTCCCTGACCCAAGGGCGGTCGGGGCCAACGCTTTCCAGATTAACTGGACGGACAGAGTCCTGTGGGCTTTCCCACCAGTGCCTCTTATACACAAGGTGTTGTTACATCTTTCTCTTCAACCTGCACGGCTACTAGTGCTTCTAGCACCTCTGTGGACGTCGCAGATTTTGTTCCCGGTTCTGTTTGGGGGGTTAGTACAACCACCCATGCTTTTACCGTGTCGTCCAGGTCTACTGTCTTAGGACGGCCAGCCCAGCCTGAATCCCAGGATACAGTGGGTGGCTTAGCCTTTGTCTGGAATCGCCTCCAGGAGAGCGGAATTCATGCACCAGTTGCAAACACAATTCTTGCTTCGAGGAGGGATTCGACAAACATTCAGTATGAGGATCGATGGGCCTGCTACGCGCTCTGGTGTGTCGATAGAGGGGATCTCAATCGCTTTTCTACGACTTTAGTCACCATGCTCGAGTTCCTTCAGTCACGACTTGAGGCTGGGCTTGCCACCTCTACAGTTAGAGGGTATAGTCAGCTATATCAGTGTTCCATACCCCTGTCGACGGGGCGCTCTTGTAGGGGCATCCTCTTGTTCAGAGATTCTTAGCAGGCGTGGACAGAATCCGACCTACTGTCAGAAGACTTAGCCCAGTGTGGAATCTTTCTGTTGTCTTAGACTGGCTGTCTGGGGCAGCTTTTCAGTCTCCATCTTCAATGTCGGAGCCGACTGTCTTCCACAAGGACAGAGTCAGCATAAGACTACCGGAGTCTTACCATCCCAAGGTCGACCACACTTTTCACGTGACAGCTCCCATTGAGCTCCCAGTCCTACGTCAAGCAACTTGGCTAGCGCCTCAGTGAATTCTCACGCGCATGTGCTTGATGTTCGCAAGTCACTGAGATTGTACATCAAGTGTACGAAGGACATCCACAAGGATAAACAGCTGTTCTGTTGCTATGGTGGTGGGAAAACAGGTTTGCCAGCCAGCAAACAAACGATTTCCAGATGGTTGGTTTCCACCATTTACATGGCCTACGTTAACACGGGAAAGTCCCCGCCTGAAGGTTTGAGGGCTCATTCCATTAGAGCAGTAGCAACGTCTAAGGCGTTCGCCGCAGCTCTGCCTATCGAAGAGATCTGCTCAGCGGCAATTTGGAGCCGGCCGAGAACGTTCATCAAGCACTACCAACTCAACAAGCACTCAAGGGAGCGTGCTCTGTTTGGTCAGACAGTTCTCTCCGGTGGGCAGAGTTCGCCTCATACTACTGACAAAGTCGGATTTTACCAATGCACGTTCAATCACCCCTAACTTTGGTGGAGGTCACTTGACACCTCACGTACTGCACTGTCAAGTCAGAGGTTTTCTGCCGTTTTGGGTGGATTTCTATTAGAGGTTATATTTTTCTCCCCGCTAACTCCTTTTCCAAAAAAGGGTTGGAGGGGGTATTTTCCGGCTAAAAAATACTGTAATCAATGTGTTCAGTTTGGTCTGTACTGCGATCCCACTACCCTGCAACCTCGCTCACCTGCCGTGCCTTTCGTCACGCTTACGCTGGTGAGTAAATCAAGAGCTATTTTTTAATTCAGTGCTCGTAGCGAGGTTTTTTACCTTTTGGTTAGACAGAATGCTGCTACCATTGGTAGTCTGCTTGCAAAGGTACCTTACGGAAGATATTACAAAAAATAATTGAACGAACCTGTAGAGGTTCTAGATTATTTGAGTAATATCTTTCGTAAGATACACCTCCCGTTCTATTGTATCCCATCCCTTTCATTCTGTCTAAATCTCTAGATTGGTTTGAAAGTGAAGCGTGGTTTGGGTAAGCCATCACGAGTTACGTCCCTTCCCTTGCTATTGCATAGGGGGCGCGTGATTGGCTGAGTGGGAATGGTTCGTCGTCGGTAGGTAGGTTTTTTATTTTAAATATGTTGTGGAATATTTACAACTATCTTGTTATTTTCAATTAGAGATTGAATTGCAAAGGTACCTTACGGAAGGTATTACTCAAATAATCTAGAACCTCTACAGGTTCGACCAAATTTTCATGGATGGATGGTTGTTGGCTGGGTGCATTTTTTAGCTGCAACCTAATGTTTATTTTATTGAAAGATGTTCTTTTTTTGTTTTTTGAAATTAATGGTTTGCATGTTTGTGCCATTAAGTTACTTTGGTGAGCCATCCTTTAACAGCATTTTAACTGCATTTAATTGAATGAAACTCCTTTCTGGCAATCTGGCAGAGTTAGTACTATGTGAATGAGCAGTTAGTACCTGGTAAGGTTTATTTGTCGTACTAATAGTCATCAATTTTGTTACCATTTGTTTGTATGATACAATAATTAAAACTATAAAGCATGCAAAAGGCTAACAGAGCCAATGGCTATTTTTTTAGATCTTCAATCTTAGATAATAAATCATTCAAGTACTGATGAGCAGTGGCTTTATTGTATTAATTTAATAGCGTGTAAGATATTTTAAAATGTAAGCCCTGAAAGCCCAAATGCACTTATATATATGGTGAATGCAAAAGATCTCCTCTTAATATCAATGCCATATTAAAGGCACTGCATCACACCTTTCTTAAAGGATAGATGAAATGACATATGGTCCAAATCGGATTCATTAAAATGGGATGTCAATTTGACAATTGTACGATTTTAAATTTCTGAAATCGGTCCATAAATTACTTATATACGGCTTTTAAAAAAACCGCCTGATTTAGCCCCGGCGACCAGAATAAAAGTCTGCGGGGGTGTGACCCGTGAAGGGATGGCTTCTGTGAGGTATCTGGAGGAATCTGATTTTCGGCGATAGTCACAATTCAACGTAATTTCGCAACATTTTGATTGTTAATTTCACAAAGATACCATCAATAAACCAACTTAAATTTCCCATATATCGAATGTTTAGATATCCAACTAGGTTATTCCGCAGATGACAATTACACAATTATTACATAAACATGTTTTTTTGGCGATGTAATACACCTCATAAATTCATTTAGCGGGAGTGATAATCATCATTAATTAATTAACGAGACACCGGCAGAGTAGCTGTCTAGCCGCCCCGCCTGTCGCTTTTCACAGTCACGCCTCAGTGAGCATTTTCCAAAGGATTCGCCGAACAAATTGCGGTAGTGTTAAAATGGGTGAATTAAAATCGTCTTAATTATCAAGTGTATATTGTCTCGATTTTATGCTCAATTGATTCCGATATACAATATACGTAGAGGTAATCATCTGTCATTCTTGAGAAAAATGCATTTCATCAGATCTTTAAAAGGAGGGTTCTATCGGGGTGTTTATGGTGGAAACGAAATTCAGGAGGATATTCCCATTTACACATTTATGCAATTAATACATGATTAAAACACAGTCAAATTGAAAGATATTAATCATGCAAGGTTATATTTTGACGACTTTATATTGTAACTTGATAAAGACAAGTGCACATTTGTTGAAAAATAAAAACGATGAGAACTGAAGCCATTAATCAGCGCTGCGAGTGGGGAAAACTTTAAAACATATTGTTTATTTAATTGTATGTTATGTGTTACTTTGTGAATATTCTATCATTGCATGTGTTTGATTATTATGTCCCCGAATTTTTTTTCGGGAGACATAATGTTTTCACCTCCGCCCGTCATTCCGTCATTCCGTTATTCCGAAATGCTTTCTTTTCCGGGCCATATCTAAAAAAACGTTCAATAATTTTTCACGAAACCTGGTATGTGGTTAGACCTAGTGGTGGAGTGGTGCCTTTTTCTATTTTGGTTATTCTGATTTTTTTGATTTTTTCTGGTTTTCATGGAAACAATTTTGAACTTAGTACAGATTGGGGGTAGGGACCTTTTCCGGCCTCTATTTCAAAATCTATCTAGTATTGCTTTACGAAACTTGGTATGTGGTTAGACCTAATGGTGCATGTTTCTGATTTTGCATTTAGTAAGAAATGTTGATGTGCTCATTGCTCAATAAGTTCCATCTTTAAACAAATCAACAAGTCGCTATCAAAGCTAATTCATGAGATATTTTAAATTATGTGACTTGACCCCTTCTTGTAGGGCCGTGATCTCTGTATGAGAGATATAGATTAGATTAGATTAATTACCATATATTTTCTCTTTTTTATGTGCAGTTGATTTATGCTAATAGAGTAACGTTTTCCGATTAAAGTGAAGTTTTTTACTTTATCCCACCGGTATGTAATACCGTTGGATATAGTCATCGCCCCGTCCGTCTGTCTGTCCGTCCGTAATCATTTCGTTTCCGGAGCAGAACTCGAAAACCGTTCATGATATCTTTCTGAAACTTTGCATGTGTATTACATTATATGTGATTTCTGATTTTTTTTCCTATTTTTGGTCGTTTCCATAGAAACATGTTGAAGTTGGACTTTGTTCAGAGACAGGTTCGTTTCCGGTGCACAGCTCCAAAACCGTTCATCATATCTTCCTGAAACTTTGCATGTGTATTACCCACTAACTGAAGTGGTGCCTTTTGATATTTTAAGATTTTTTCTGAAAAATGTTTTTTTTTCTGTTTCCATAGAAACTTTAGAGGGATGTTGGTTGTTGTTGATTTTGACTGCTTTCTGAGCAAAAGTCTAAAACCCTTAACATACCTGAAACTCAGCATCTGTAATACCCACTAACTGAAGTACGGTAGTAGATACACAAGATGTGTTTTACAAATTTTGTGGAACCGGTGGGAAAAGTCATCTTCTGATGACTCTTGTTTCCCTCTGGCATTGTTAAGTTAGGGTTAGATGATTAGTTTTGATTGAAAATTGGAGCGGGGGATATCACAGTGCATCACATGCACATATTTCTAGTTACAAAAGTGTAAACTTGAGTTAAATACAGCTTGTTTTCATTTCACGTAATGCCAAGAAACCAATATTGTGGATGCTGCCGATAGATCGGTGATAGAACTTTCCCTTTAATGACATAAAGTGTTCTCACAAAAGGTAAATAAGTGTTACAAATGGCTAAATGATACTCCTGAATCAATAAAAAGAGTTCTAAAATGAATGTACATGGTTTGATTCGGTTAAGCAATGCGAGTCCATTTCCCTCTGAGCGCCCATTTTAAGGTGTTCAAATTAGAATGGCTGCTCAAAGGTTGTTCAAGTGATCTGACTGATGTAGTGATACCTAAAGTATTTTAAATATGGTAGAATGATGGATTGGTCAACCATCTTGCTGTCTAAATTATCAAAATCGTATGAGACCTTCAAATCCATCTCTCACTGAAGAGTTCCACAACATTGTCACTTTATATATGTCACACTTTTCTTTTCGAATACGTATAACCGTTTTCTATGGATACGACTTATCAGGTCATGTAATGACATCCTAAACCCTCTAACATAACAATATATTGTATAAACTTTAATAACAATTAGAAAATTTGAGAAAATAAGTAAAAAGAACATGCTACAGCACCAAGGTAGTTTAAAAAATGTATGGATACTGCTCTTTCTCTATTTATTTCTAATTTTGTTTTTTTTAACTGTGGTTTCTCTACTTGTTAACCCACGGGTGAAACCCAAGGGGGTTATTGTCGTGGCGCAGCCCGTCTGTCCATTCGTCCGTCCGTCCCGAAAAGGGTACTTGTTTTTCTGAAAACAACTCCTCCAAAAGTTTTTGACCAATCTTTCTGAAACTTTACACATGCTTTGGATATACATCGGTGATACGCATGTGCTTTTTTGGGAGCAATCGGATTAATCTTTTCAGAGTTATGGCCCTTGACTTAGAGCGTTTGGCTTTCCAATTTCAGACTGACAGTACCTGTGTTCTGAAATCAACTCCTCCCACAGTTTTTTTTATCAATCTTTCTGAAAGTTTACACATGCTTTGGATACATCGGTGATACGCATGTGTTTTTTTGGGACCAATAGGATTAATATTTTCAGACTTATGTTCTTAACTTAGAGTGATCTGCTTTCCAATTTAAGACCGACAGTAACTTTTAATTTGCCAGCATTTGAAAATGTTATGTTTCCAAAGTCACACACTGGGGTTATAACATTTGACCTAGATGTAGGATCCATTTGTGATAAATTAAACATGGCCATAATATCTGATTGTTTGGTGAAAGGCCTTCAATATTTGACAAGCTTTTTTATTTTTAATAGGGCATTGAATTACCCTTACATCTAAACTGCATATTTGGAGGATAAGGAACCCAGGGGTTCTTGTGCTCTCAGAGCAATCTTGTGCATCATATATTTGTAATATCTTATTTTCTTATGGTTTTGGTTATGTGTTGATGTTTCAATCTGTAGGATTTATATCCTCTTTTATTCATGCCTTTATAAATGTTGCCATTAATTTGTTCTTCAAATATTTGACTTACTATGTTCTTTCAATATTCTAATGCCATGAAATATTGTATATATCATGAATATAAAAGCACATTAGCTCCTGAAAAATAATTATTCAGCCTGTATATTGTACATGTAGTTTGTAGTTTGTGGTGGGAATAAACACTTTACAATTAAGGATGTTACTTAAACTGAATATTTGGATCATATAAGAGTGGAAAGAGTGTAAATTGTAAATCCTTCAAGTAATACGTCCTGTTCCTAAAGAGTACATTTAGATATATTTTGTACTGATAGAGAGTCAAGTAAAACATTTCATGTCCCAAGTTGAAAATCATTCAGCTTGCATGAAAGGCCTGATGGATGAATTTTTGGCATGGCATTGCATGACATGTGGCAGAGAAAGACTGCAACACCATGTGTCTATGCATTGCAATAAAACTTGCGAGCATAGGTTGGAACTAGCGAACCATGGGTGGTACTACTTCTGGGTAGAACTGTTCTCTACAGCAGACAAGGTTGCCTAGCCACTGGCGGGACTCGAACCACGGACCTCTTGATCTGAAGCTGAACAGGGTAACAACTGCGCTATCCCGTCCCCAATTAACATGATAAAAACTTGCATAATTAATACAACATAATGCAGATACAAATACATATAATCTTAGTGAAATAGCAATACAATGCATATACAAATCCAGAAGGAAAGTCAGCACAAACATTATCTTTGCCCTTAAGGTGTTTTATTACAAGATTTAACCCTTGCAAAATTAAACTCATCACTGATTGCAGGGGAGTGACATCAATTTACATATTCTATCTTGCATAATATAACAGTTTTAACAATATCTAAAATATGTGTTGCAATAAAGTTGTTACGGTAAGATACCCGAACTTTTCAAGTTTGACAAATGTATCAGGGATGTAAAGTGATAGTAGAAAACTCTTTTCGAGATTGATTGCTTTTGGTAGGATTTTTTTCGATTTATTGCTGAGACACCATTTTGGCCCACTCGAGTTTGACGAGAAAAAAAATCGTGTTTGAAGTGTCATAAAAAATAATGGACCGATTGTGTTGATGTTTGTTTTATTCGAACGAGAAATCACTGTGCTTTAATTCTACAATTTGTTTTAGGTGTACAAAGTGTGTTAACATTTTGAAATTTGTACTTGATTGGACAGGGGGTAAAATTGGCGTTGCATCCCTTTCTTTAATTATAAGTATAAGTATATCGCATCGTAGTATTGGACCTAGGAACTGTTTGTTTTCAGCAATACAAGCCCCTGTCGAATATGCAAAAAACGAAATGTATTAGTTTTACACATGTATGAAATAATTAAAGTGTATTAACACAATTGTTGATTTGATTTGTTTGGAAAATTATACCACATACATGTTACCATTACGATGTATCTTCATTTAACCATCATTTAAACATGTCTGAATTTGAGTGTAGTTTTTGAACACGGCAATTTAGTTAATTATCATAGAATTGTAAATTATCATGATATTGATTGTTTAAAGCTTTCATGCGTTTGTTATCAAACGACGGTTTTCACAGATGTATCCTATTTGCGGTATCCTAAGCTGAAATGTACAAAAACGGTTTTGATTAAAATGCTTCGAAAATGAAGAATTCAATTTAATTTTAATTTAAAAGAGGAATTTCCTCCTGAAAATGATTTTTTTAGGGAGTGAATCCATTGTCAAATGTAGCTTATTAAAATCGTTTTTTGCTTATGTATCAACTTAAACTTCAAACTATTTCATTTTGGATGGAAATAAATACGGTATCGAAGAATTCATTGAACGTTTTGATGAATATAAGCTAACACCAAAGATGATAATACAATTGAAAAGAGAAGATATTTTAAGTAGGAGAACTCGTTTCTAATCCATTTCTCATTGAATGAAATAATTTGGACAGAAATTGAGCTTGAAGCCCGCTATCGACGAAAGTCTGGAAGACCTACTGTTATTATCCTGATTATTATTATTTCCGACGATTTTGTGACGGCTGTACTGAAAAAAATGGCGTAACCGATTTTCATGATTTACAGGAATGGTAGGCTCTCGGCTGAAATTGATACAGATGGAAAAAATCCCGACTTCTGGTTCTGGTTTCTAAGTTACGGCACTTGGAAAATTCGAATTTTAACATGGGGAAAATTTTCAAAATGAACCTAAAGACTTGACTTGTTCCAAAAGATGCGCAATATCATTCTGAACAAAAAAGTAAATCATAGCGAAATCGTAGATCACGTGACTTAGACGCCATTTTGATTTTAGTGATTTTTCGTTAATTTTGACCCCATGCATGCACCTTTAAAAATCATCTTCTCTGAATGTAATTGGGGTAGACAGCTGTAAGTTACATTTTCTTGAAGCAGATGCATTTTAGTATCTGGCTATCTCATGGAAAGTGCGAACTCAATGTATTTTTTTATCACAATCAGCTTTCAAAGTTGTCTAAAAATGAGAAAATAAGAAAAATTGCAAACTTCAAGGGCAGATAATTCAAAAACCTAATAAGGGAACATTATGAATTTTTTAGGGAAGGAAGATACATATGTCCTGTACAGGAATCAATAATAAAATGGCTCACGTACAGTCATTTCCGGTCTGTAGGAATTTTGAAACAAGAGTCATCAGAAGACGACATGTCCCACCGGTTCCACAAAATTTGTAAAACACATCCTGTCTCTGAACAAAGTCCAAATTCAACAAGTTTCTATGGAAAGGAAAAAAAATAAAATTTTCAGAAATCTGAAAATATCAAAAGGCACCACTTCAGTTGTTGGGTAATACACAGTTTCAGAAAGATATCATGAACGGTTTTGGAGCTGTGCTCCGGAAACGAACCTGTCTCTGAACAAAGTCCAAATTCAACAAGTTTCTATGGAAACGAAAAAAAAAAAAAATTCAGAAATCTGGAAATATCAAAAGGCACCACTTCAGTTAGTGGGTAATACACATGCAAAGTTTCAGGAAGATATGATGAACGGTTTTGGAGCTGTGTTCCGGAAACGAACCTGTCTCTGAACAAAGTCCAACTTCAACATGTTTCTATGGAAACGACCAAAAATTAAAAAAAATCAGAAATCTGAAAATATCAAAAGGCACCACTTCAGTTAGTGGGTAATACACATGCAACGTTACAGGAAGATATGATGAACGGTTTTGGAGCTGTGTTCCGGAAACGAACCTGTCTCTGAACAAAGTCCAACTTCAACATGTTTCTATGGAAACGACCAAAAATAAAAAAAAATCAGAAATCTGAAAATATCAAAAGGCACCACTTCAGTTAGTGGGTAATACACATGCAAAGTTTCAGGAAGATATGATGAACGGTTTTGGAGCTGTGCACCGGAAACGAACCTGTCTCTGAACAAAGTCCAACTTCAACATGTTTCTATGGAAACGACCAAAAATAGGAAAAAAAATCAGAAATCACATATAATGTAATACACATGCAAAGTTTCAGAAAGATATCATGAATGGTTTTCGTGTTCTGCTCCGGAAACGAAATGATTACGGACGGACGGACGGACGGACAGACGGCCAGGGTAATGACTATATCCCACGGTATTACATACCGGTGGGATAAAAAAAATACATTTTTCGAAATGTAAATTTTTAACATGGGCAAACATTTTTAAATTGACCTAGAGACTTGCAACTTAATTTAAACGATAGCTTATATCGTTGTGACCAAAATTGTAAATCATGACGACTTCGTAACTCACATGGTTTAGCCGGCATTTACATTTTCTGTATTATAATGCTTTTTCATCGGTTCACTTGGAAGCCCTGCCTTTGGCGGCATGCTCCTTGGAAAGAGGTTGCGGGAACCTGGCATCTCATCTCTTTAGTGTTATTGTCATTGTATTATTTCTAAATATCTACTTTAAGACTTGCAACTTGTTTTTAAATGAATCAAAATAACGTTCAATGCAAATAAATAAAGCTGATATATCCGTTGTAGTTTACAAATAATTAAAATTCAATATTTCCTTCATTTGACGCCTGGTCTGCTTATGCCAGCATGCACCTTGGCAGGATGACGTTATGAAGTCGTAAGTCTTAACGTTTCATTAACTACGTTTAGTGACGTAATGCGTATACGTTAACTACAATTGTTTAGGTCGTCACAACATTATGGTTAACGTAATAATTGTGTCGCAGTGACGTCGAAAAATGTCATTACCAGCACAAAGAGTTTACCCGTTTATGTTTATGGTGATTCCAGTGTGTATATATCTGTTTGATATTATTGAATTACCTTTCGTCTCAGGAATTCTCAAGTAATGTGCACAATTTATGGTTAAATGTTTAAATGAGTGTTATGCTAGTAAAAAAAGGTCAAGTAATTTATACTTTTTGAATTTTCGAAAAACGTACTGGCAAGCTGCTCCAAATTGTTATAAACAGTGCTCCAACATTTTAATAACTGCTCCAATTTGAAATAACCCACACAAAAACGCGATGTATGCTTTAAAATCTTTAGTTCTGATTATTTGACGATTTTTGTTTCTATGGTGATCATTGATTCGGTGTTCGTTTTGAATATGGTAATTTCAATGTTTATGAAGATTGTTATTATCTCCCGCCCCTGAAATGACCTCTGTCCGTCCGCCCACCCGTCCGTCCGCGCGTCCGGGTTTCGTTTCGGATCAGAACTCGAAAACCGTAAGGCCTAGGTCAATGAAACTAGGTATATGGAATAGTCATCATGTGTAGATGTGTCTTTTGGAGTTTTTGACTTCCTCAGCATAATATTGTTAGCTGTTTCGATGGAAACATACTTTAAAATTTCGTTTCCAGAACAAAACTAAAAATCTTTAAGGGTTTTCAACTTCTTTGCGATTTTATTTTTTCAGTCGTTACCATGGAAACATAACTTAACATTTTGTTTCCAAACCAGAACTAAAAAGTTGTAAGGCCTAGCTCAGTGAACTTGATGTGTGGAGCAATCATCATATCAAGATGTATCTTTGGGGTTGTTAACTTCTTTAGAATTTTATTTATAGCCATGGAAAAACAAAATACGAAATGCGTTCTACAATTTCGCAGCGGGAAACACAACTTGGTTATTTTTAGACATAGAGTATTCTATTGTGGAAGTACATTTTCGTCTGTTGCATGAATTAATTACTAATTAGTGATTTAGGATTAAGTATAGCACAAAGCTCCATAGCCATTGTTCAATACATATTTAAAATGTTTCCACTTGGCGGGGTTACAGTAGACTCCGTCTGCTTGTATTGATTTTAAGATTGATTTTCAAAAACATTTGAGTAAACGGTATGGCATCCTCGGTTACCCAGGGTTTTATATGCTCCGTTATTCTCAACTATATCATATATAAAACCCTGGGTAACCGAGGATGACGGCAAGGTAGATATACACGAAAGTTTGTATCTATATGCATGTAAAAGTTTATGTTGATTACGATTTACATATTTATGTTGACATATACGTACATGTAAACTTTGATTACGATGTAGTTATAAATGAAGATGTAAATGTTAATGTAGACGTAGACCTAGACTAAGACGTAAACGTAGACGTAGCCATGTGAACGTTAAAGGACATGAAGATGTGTAGATGTAGATATCTGTATATCAAAAAATGCATGCTCGTGTGGACGTAGACATGACAGGGATGAATATGTAATTGTTATTGTATATACATGTATGGGTACGTTAGTTTTGATACAGATGTAACTGGTGATGTTTTGTAGATAGTAATTATAATAAGGAGCTTTTTATACGCATAGAAGCAGGCGTTGGTGTAGATCCTGATCAAGTGGTATTTTTTTATGTGGATAAAGATAAGGCCATACAGTACAGGTAAACGTTGACCTTAATGTAGATGAAGTCTTAGGTGTGTATGTAGTATTAGTGTTGATGTAAATGTAGGTTTTAATGAACATGTAAACATTGATGTAGACAATGGACGTATTTCTTTATGAAATTTATGGTTTTGATAAACGGATTGAGTGAGTGATTGAGTTATTGTTTAACGCCTCTTCGGCAGTATTGCAGCCATTAGCGGCGACAAACGGATTGATGATGGTATTGTTGAATATGTGAATATACATGTATAGGTGTTATTTTTCTTATTGATACGTTCTGATGTACTGTTAATGTAAATGTAGATGCAGCCCTAAGAGTTGTTAATATTGTTGTTGCTGTTGTTAAAGTATATAGAAGTTTTGATGTAACTTTAACTATTTACTTCTCAGCTGATACACGACTTAATCCTGACGTTGTGAAAAGGTCGTATTTTGGTAACGTAATTTCTTCACGTCGCTACAACGCATTAAGTACGTAAAACTAAACGTAAATTACCAACGTTATGATGACGTTGTAGGTGACGTACCTATCACGTCACTAAAACGTAGAAATGAAATGTTGAGTTTAACGTCCTCACAACGTCATTGTAGGACCAACAAACTCCACCTCACTTCTGACTTCAGTTCTTCAATATATTTGACAACAACTTGTTTCAGATTCAACTAGTATTTATTCTTTTCCATTTGTGTGTAGTACTTGCAGATTAACTGCAATACAATAGAAAACAATTGCCTTAGAAATTGGCTAACAAAATAGCAAATATAATTTCTATTGCGAAGCGTAACCTGAGAAATGTACTTCGGTACTTGAGAAATGTGATTTCATGCTTATTACATTGTACTGAATTCATGAATAAATAAAACTTATTTTGCATGAAAAGGTTACTTTGCTACAAATGAGAATTTACCAATAACAAACATTTAAGATAAATTCTTTGACATTACCCTAGCAAAATTAAGCAAATAACTTTCATAAATACCTGTTGTACATTTACAAGATAAATAAATGAAATTACTGCAGATAATTCCTAACAGAATAACCCTAGCCAAAATAATATATATGATAAAAACAGCAAATTAACAATTTAAAATAACTCACCATTACTGTATTCCAATAAAGATTACTTGACTTAGACTTGAAATCTACTTGAAAAACATCTCAGGAGACAAGCCAGACATAGACTTACCACCTGCTTACAATACATATGAACTTAGGCCACTTTGGTAAACAGGGTTTCTTCCCCAGGCCAAGGGCCAGACCTGAATTTACTTTAAATTATCTCCCTTTAGAAGTTAAATACTTAAAACTGATGAAAAGTGGAATTATCTCCCATCAAAATGATAAATATTAAGTGAAACCCAATTCAAGTTCATAAAAAGAGAGAACTTATGTTTTCTAAACAAAAGAAATTATTAATAATACTTTAAATGAATCATAAATAGATTATTCGTAGAAAAAATAATATAATAAGTGACTTTACTGGAAAAGATTAACATACTTAAGAATAAAGAAAAGTAAAACTAATAAGAGTTAGGCAAACAAATCAAAAGTCCCTCTTTGGCCATTACATTTATTATAACGTACTTATCTCAGAATATAACATCACAAAAGTTATTCGATAACATGAAATAAACGTTCAAATTTCTTTCAATACACATACGAATCAATTAAAAAACTTGCAACAGACCAAACGGTCTATAAATGCCTTATTCTGGTAATGTGATTTCTCGACGTTGCTGCGACATAGTCATTACATAATCACTTAACACTGTGACAACGTTGGTAATTACGTATTTATCACGTCACTTCAACGTGGTCATGTAACGTTGAGCCTTACGTCCTCACAACGTCATAATAACGTCCACATCTCAGAATATCAAACAAGAAAAGTAAGTCAATAATTTCAAATATATATTCACTGTTATTCTGTTAATATAAATAAGAATCGGTAAAAACAGTTACGACAAGCCTAACGGTGTGTAAAACCTCTATTCTGGTAATGTGATTTTTCGACGTCGCTGCGACGTAGTTATTACGTAAGCCCATAACTATTTTCTCAACGTTGGTATTGACGTAACTTATCACGTCACGAATTCAACCGGGTCTTATAACGTTGAGCTTTACGTCCTCACAACGTCATAATAACGTCCATATCTTAGAATATAAAACAAGAAAAGTAAGTCAATAATATCAGATACAAATGTATATATGTTATATATGTATATAGTTATTCTGTAAATACACGTAAGAATCGGTATAAACAGTTATGATAAGCCAAATGGTCTGTCAAACCTTTATTCTTGTAAGGAGATTTCTCGACGTTGCTGCGACGTAGTTATTTCGTAAAACCTAACGTAATTTCTCAGTGTTGTGACGTACTTATAACGTCACTAAAACGTAGGACTGCATCGTGGGACCGCACATCATCACAACATCACAATAACGTACTTATTTCAGAATATATATAAATATATCTCATTCTCGTCTTTATCTTTAAAGTATTTCCCGTGAAATTCTTGCTTCAGATAGTACACTTTGTGAGTGATTCAATTTATATATGGAGTGGCAACGCAAATGTCACCTTACATATATAATACATTACTGTCGATACTAATGAAACATATTCCAGGTTGTAAACATGTCACAATATGATTGTCGCCGTTAGAAGCTGTGTTTAGGATTATTTGTTTGATTTTAACACTTTAGACAAGTTTTATGCAGAACCAGTTTTAAGAATAACGTAAAATAAACTGACTTGCAAAAGAAACGCAACCAAAACATTTTTGGTCTCAAATCAAACAAACGCATATTATAATATTATGTTTCGAAAATACATTCATTTGGAAGGGTCTTTCAGTAAAAATAACCATTAATTTACGTGACGTAAAGAGTCAATTGTCCAGTTTTCGATCATCAGGTTTTTTAGAACATTGAATAGAATAACGATATCTTAAGCTTAACGGTGTAAAAAGGCTTACACACACATGAGGAAAAGGCCAAGTCTCTGTTGCTAATGGCCGAGGTTAGAATTGCAAAGGTTGTTCAATGGGTGACAAGTCAGCAGATCAGTCTTTCTACAACGTGGATAACTCTGGCTTTCCACTCCGTAGCTTGTACGCAATGCTGCCAGTTAGTCTGTAACATTTAGCGAGACTGGCTATTGTACACTTAATGCAATCCATGATTGGGCAACTTGGTTAAGCGTCGCTCGAACCTGAAGGATGCAAATTGTTCTCTCTTTTTCTGTAGCACCTTAAAAAGCCACGTTCGTCGCTTGCAATCGAATATTTTAATGCAAAACCTCCATTCTGTTGATGTTTTATACCCAAATTTCATTTGGTTAACTTTGTACACGATCTGAAAGTTTAGCCAATAAGTTCATTTTTCTGTGATGCTTTGAAAATGTCGAACTTGAGATCTTATTGTAAAAAAAACAACCATTGAAAATCTATGTAATATGCTTTTTGATTTGATTTTAAAATTTGGAGCAAATGTTCAACAGTTACTTCATATTGATATTCCTTATTGGAATGACGTTTTGAAAGCTTAGAATAATTACTGTAAAAAGGAACAGGTCAACTCAGGAAATATTTATGAAATTCTTCCCAAACCACTTTAGATGAACCATAATTTCAAGAATCCAACTTTCTACATCCAAAACTGGGCATGTAAAGGAATTTTCACAAATAAGGATATTTGTGACAAGGATGGCTTCAGAACTTTCAATGATTTGAAACTAAAATATGTAATTAAAGGCACCTATTTGAATTACTTACAATACTTGGAAATATACTATTAGAAACTCCCCAAATATCCCAATGTTTGACATATTTATAACCAATAATCACTTTAATCGATTGAAATCATCTAAAGGTTCAAAAATATTTTATGATCGATTGATTTCTACTGATGTGATACCCACAATTTGTCTGAAATGTCAAGCTTCTTTTGGAAATGTTAATCTTGACTGGGGTAAGATTTTCATGAATTATAGTATGGAAGGGGATTTGTGCCGAAAATGAAGACATGTTGACTTGTAACTTGTAAAGTGTAACATGTCGTTCTCAACCATAACAAGTCCAATCATGCAAAACTAACATTTTAATTCTGTCAATCGTAACTTCGCATTCTCAACTTTACAAAGTTGAAATGTTATTCTAGAAATCGTCAAAGTCGAAAAGTCAGCTTGTCATTTTTAATTATTAAATCTAAATAATATGCACATTTAGTAATGTTACAAGTTACGTTTGACAAATGAAAAAATGGAAAATGAGGAGTTGCAAAGTCAGCTTTGTAAAAAGGACTTTTGCATTTCAAGACTGACATGACCCTCATGGTTGCGAATGCAATGTTTCAAATTACATCTCTACATGAATTCGCATTGACCATATTTGGAAGTTTCCCGAACGTTGCCGATGTTTTCCAAGGACGAGAGGCATTTGCGAAAAAACGACACCTCCCTTGCCGCTGTCCCAGATGGGTAATCCCTTAGTCTATTTTGAGCCCAACGCTGGACGAATTGACCACGCCCCCTGAAAATCAAGGGACGTAACTCTTGTTATGTCCTACAAACAAACGCACGTTGTTAGTTCACGGAGCGCTACTGTCACTTACATTCCGTTTGATAATGTCGCTTAGTATTTAAATGCCAAACGAAAATATCAATTGAAAATTAATTCTTAGGTATTGTAATTATTATCTCAATAAATTTCAAGGACATTTGACAAACAATTATTTTTTTGCAACGCAAAACGAATGCGGAAGTAATGTAAATATGGGATGACACTGACAGATATAAAGGATCGCATAGCTTGAATGGCATTGAAGCTATATGATAAATGTATCCGATCCGTTATCATAAAACTTATTTCATTTACATATAAAACTGCAGATTTACAAACCATATATAGACAGCCTAAACCCGAAAAAAATAATTACTTTCTGTGCGTTCATTTACACATTATCTTCTCTCAGTTCAATCATGTCAACATTCACTTTTTTATACTCCAATTTTACGTGTATTCAGTAAAGTCTTTTGCATTCAGAAATGAATATCCAATTTTTTATAAAGAATATCCAGATATTGAAAGCATATAAACGTTAGTGGTGAAGAAATTGAAAGAAATACATAAGCCAGTGTTGATAACTTATTATTAATCTTAAAATATTTTAAATGTACCACAAAGCAATGATCTAAATCAGGGAACTTCATATACTTGTTTTAAAAAAAATTAAAAATGCATTGCACTTTGATTATAACTGAAAACTTATTCTTACAGACAAATAATAAAGGGGAAATGTTCTTTAGCTGAGTTGAATTTATCTCTTTTAATTATTTTACAAACTTTTCTCAACTTCAGTTTAAATTATTTCTTGGTTTTGAATATGTTAATTTATCTATTTTCATTTACTTATCAAGCAAACTATATTTTTTAGTAATTGAAGCAGTGAAAAGTGTATTGTTGTGGGACAGAAATATATTTGTCCATGATTAATATTTCATTAATTCTATACAAAGAATCAAATTACTGAATTCAAGTATGAAATGTAAATCATAAGCCTAGATCTGTTGTTTCTCCTACTCCTACATGCCAAAATATGAAAATAATTATGAATACAGAATGCAACTGAAAATAGAATTGTATCACTGGTTATTTCAAAAATATAATTGCACTGTTCAATTTAAAAATGTAATCGACTGTAACATATACAGGATATAAAAATAATTTAAAAAACATACAATTTCACTAAAATGGCCATTCATGAATACATTGACATGCGTATTGTTTTCAATAAATCAAATAAGTGTTTTATTAATTCATATATGAAACGATAATTTTTATTTAGATAAAAGTTCCGATAATTTAGGTTTTACAACAATATGTCTTCCCTAAACATACGTCTTTGCCGTGTCTAGTAACACTTTTGTTTGTTAGTCATTAATGTAACAAACTCATTGTAGTAGAAATGTATATCAAATTATTAATTTAAAAGTTCAAAGAAAAGAATTGTTAATTCAATTAATGTGTTGTCAAGGAAAGACACAACACAATCCGGCTAGAAGTTGCAGAATGGGCTTCTTTATACACATATTTCAAGGATTAGTGTGTTTGAAAAGTCCAGAAATTGTACTAAGAGTGTGACATTTTAGATGTTCAGTATATATTTATAAATAGAGCGATCTACACAAGAGAGCTGCTGAAAATGAAAATAAGTCATTCAAATATTTGTTCTTTCTGTAAATCTGAACCAGAAAGTTTCCAATATGTTTTCATAAATGTAATCACGTAAATGAATTTGGGGGGAATCGAAAGTTCCATGAACAATCGTCTTTTATCACCCGAAACTGGCTCCCTAAGTAGATGGTGCTTGTGTGAGATCAAGCGATATCAACAAGCGATATCTACATTGTAGATAACGCTAAAATCAAATCTTCATAATCGTATTATATAATCAGTTAATGACAGTTAATTTGTAACTTTAATGAACTCGTGTTGATATATTTTATATCAGAAGACACTTGGGTGAAATTCTCGATATATACTCTGATATTATTATATCATTACAATACCTCCAAAGAATTAAAATATCCTTAGAAAGTGTTGTAAATATTGTCAAGGATGTTTCTAATGTTGCAAATATTATTCGCTCGTATATTAAAAACAACGCCTTCTTTCCATGCGAAATGGAATTTTTTAACAATATTTCCAGGTTTAAAAATTGTTCCTTAGCTCTGCACATCCTTTATGTTTGTTTCACTTTTGTCTGTATACCTGTGAACTTAAGAAAACATTTGAAAATAATGTTTCATTGCTATACCTTACGGATTTTTAGTTCTGCCCCAGAAAGGAATCCAAGTTGCGTTTCCATGGAAACCGGGAAAACAAATACCGAACTGTGATCAGTGTTGCGTCGATCCAAAAGCTGAGACAGGAAAATGACAATCATTTTGTGGACCCAAATCAAAGCAGTCCGTGACACTGACAGTAATTTATGTTTCGAAACCACTTGAAATTACGTAAGGTTTATTTTGAAAAGTAACAAATATTTACCATCATGTATTTATTTTTAAAATCGATTAATTATCTAACAAAAATCGAATGTGAAAAATTCCCGACCAACTGTTTTTTAGTGTTACTTTTTTTTTTTTACAAAATACGCAATGTTTTCTTTATACCCAATTGATACAGAGTGTCTTACTTATGAAGGCATTAAACATGTAGTTTTATATTATGCCAACTCTTTATACATGTATAGGTATCATTATACCCGAGTGTAAACTGTGCAATACTGTATACCCTTTTACAATCAAATGTAAAATAAAAATAAATTTAACATCCTTCTGGGTCACAAAAAATGTTAAGATTTATTACTTGACTCACACATTTTGATAAACTACCTTACTATCATAAATGGGAATACGTCACTGATTCGAAATACACTGATCTGGATTGGGAGTGTTTTAGCTTATACATATAAAACTGCATTTAGCAAGAAACGATTTACTCCAACTATATTGTATACTAAAAAAAACAAACAAATCATACATACATACAATACTATAATATCACAAACTACATATAATATTATATTAATCTTGACTAGGAAGCATATTTCTTAAAAGTGTGGTCTAGCTATTCCTATGTTATTCAGAACAAATGGATAGACAACACAACACAACAGACACAACTTTTCTCTAAATGTGTTCAATTATTTATTTTGATTCTGCTTGCATTTTGAACTGTATAGTCATTTATATGGTCACCCTGGAAAGAATGTAGAGAAATAAATGTTTTATTTCCTTTTTGTGTTTGACCAGACATTCCTCCACGTGAAAATGTAGATTGGCCTTCCTCATATATAACAAGCACATTCCCGACCATCGGGCTCGCAACAGAAATAACCGCGTCTCGAGCGTTCGGGCGGGCAGTTAGTTCCTCCACAGAAAAATGCGACGGATTCCTATAATGTTTTAGTCAATGTGCTTTTGTCAACAGTATGCTAGCTAATAATGGGAAAACTAGTATGCAACTTTCAAATATGTGTTAGTATAGTTGCTGGGAGATGCTTGCCAAGGGAGAAGTCATTGTTGAACATTGTGTTTATCGGATCGGGATTATTCGTTCCTTTCTGCTAATTTCCGTAATATTCCAAATATGGTCAATGCGAAATCGTGCAGAGATGTGATTTGAAACATTGCAATCGTAACTATGCAAGTCGTGTCAGTCTCGAAATGTTAACTTTGCAAGTCGTGTCAGTCTCGAAATGCTGAAGTCGGTTTTACAAAGCTGACTTTGCAAATCCTCATTTTCCATTGTTCATTTGTCAAACGTAAGTTGTAACATTACACAATGTGTATATTATTTAGATTTAATAATTAAAAATGACAAGTTGACTTTTCGACTTTGAAGATTTCTAGAATAACATTTCAACTTTGTAAAGTTGAGAATAGAAAGTTAAGATTGACAGGATTAAAACTTGTCTTTTCGAGACTTGTATGGTTGAGAACGACAAGTTACACTTTACAAGTTACAAGTCAACATGTCTTCATTTTCGGCACAAATCCCCTTCCATATTATAGAGCTGGTTTAAAATATGTCAAACTCCTTGAATTCCAATACAATTTTTACATGGTACTATATATACTAAAAAGCTATTTAAGATGAAATTTGTAGACAATTTATCTTGCTGTTTTTGTAATGAGATGAATGAAAGTATATGTCATGTTTATTGGGATTGTAGTGTAATACAAACATTTTGGAATGATCTAGAAGCTTGGATTAATTGTCATATAATTATACAATCAATATAACCAAATACCTTGTTTGGTTTGGAACAATTGACATAGATAAATTACTTAATCATACTATATTATCAGCAAAGAAATATATTCACCTTTGTAATATAAAACAACATATTCCAAAACTAAACAGGTTTTTGGTTGTCTTGAAAGATATCATTTATGTGGAAAAGGTTATCGCTACTAAAAACAACAATCTTCATATCCATGACAAAAAGTGGTCATTTATATTTGCACCTTGAACTATTTTGACCCCGATATCTACATCTGTTTGTCATACATGTCTCTCTTTGCAAAAACATGAAGGATGTACCTGTTGCGTGCTAGTGGTAAGCCGCGTCGTCCTAACCGGGGAGTTATCTCCCTTAGTATGTATTGGTCCGCCATTAAACATCTGATCTGAAATTCAACGCACGTGTTTGTGCTAGTATATGAAATACCCCGCACAATAGATCACGTAACATGGTGGCAGCGGTAAGGAATTGTCACATAAGTGTGAATAATCTGTTCTGAACTTTTATAATCTGCTCTGAACTGCTTTGGATTCGTAATTTTCGTTCATAACTGGATCGCTAACGGCAGCATGGCTGAAGGCGGCGTAGATGAACATGAACAATTTGAGTTAGCTAACGGTGGGGACGGTCAACAGGCACGACCGATGCCTCTGTTACAGGGTGTAAAGTGTCCTGGACCATTGTTGCTAGATGGCAATACTGCTGAAAACTGGAAACTCTTTAAACAAAAATGGACAAATTATGAAATACTGACACGTTTGACAACTTATGATGAGAAATATCAAGTTGCTTCGTTTTTGAACGCTCTCGGTGATGGAGCTCTTCGTATTTACAATGGTTTTCACTTCCTAACAAATGAAAATAACAGAACTGTAAATGAAATCATTGAGAAATTTGATGACTTTGCAATTGGTGAACTTAATGAAACCTACGAAAGGTTTGTGTTCAATAAACATTCACAGTCAGAGGGTGAATCATTTGAAACTTTTTATGGACATCTTAGGTCACTCATGAAAACCTGTAATTACTGTGGTAGTTGCACTCAATCTATGCTCAGGGATCGCATTGTGCTAGGAATAAATGACAAAACCACACAGCAAGCTTTGTTAATAGAAAGACAATTACATTTAGACAAAGCCATTGACATTTGTAAAGCAGCAGAGAACGCTTCAGCACAATTCAATGCACTGAAACCAATGAGTGTAAACAAAATTTCTGAGAGAAATGAAAATAAAAAATATCAGAAGAAAAGATATGGATTTCCAAAGAAAAGGGATAAAAGTGAACAACCATATGTGAAAGAATTAGACTCTAAGTTCTGTGGGCGAAAACATGTTCTGAGAAAATATGACTGTCCTGCATGGGGCAGAAAGTGTTCCTATTGTGGAAATAAGAACCACTTTGCTGCAATGTGCCCAAATGCTGGAAAAGGTGAAAAGAAACACAAAGTGCGACAGGTAAATGAAGAGTCGTCAGATGAAGAAGGTTGGATAAACAATGTAAGCTGCATTGAGGAAGTAGAGTGGGTCTCCACAGTGAACATTGAAGAGAGTGAACCAATTAACTCTGTGAACACTTCTAAAGCACAAATCAAGTGTCACATGCTTGTGAATGGACAAGATCGAGTCTTACAGGTAGATACCGGTGCTTCGGTAAATATCCTACCTCACGTTTGTGTACCAGATGTAGATATCAAGCCATCGATGAAAAGGTTGAAGATGTGGAATGATACTGAAATTGTTCCCATAGGAACATCAAGAGTGCTGGTTCGAAATCCAAAGAATAAGAGAAAATATTCAGTGGAATTTGTTATTGTGGAGGAACAGCTTACACCGTGTATTGGTCTTCGAGCAGCAGAGCAAATGAATCTGGTGACAATTCATGAAGAAAACATGGAAATAGTTTGCTCTGTGGTTGCTGAAAACTGTGCACAAGTCAAACAGGATGGCTCATCTGTAGTGAGTCACTTCCTTTCTGTTCTGGATGGAAAGCTTGGTGCTTTTGATGGTCTAGTGAGTCTCAAAGTTAATGAAAGTGTGAAACCTGTTGTGATGCCTGATAAGAGAGTACCACTTGCACTAAGACCAAAACTGAAATCGGAACTTGACAGACTGATAGAAATAGGTGTAATTGTACCAGTGGGTGAGCCAACACCGTGGGTAAGTCAGTTGACAATTACCGAGAAGAAATCTGGAGAACTAAGGGTCTGCTTAGATCCGAGAGAGCTCAACAAGGCATTACAGAGAGAACACTTCACACTTCCGATACTAGAAGAAACTCTACACGAGCTCAGTCAGTCTCGTGTGTTCTCGAAGGTAGATTTATCATCTGGCTATTGGCATGTACAGCTGGATAAGGAATCCAGTCTGTTGACCACGTTTCAGACATGTTTTGGACGCTATCGTTGGTTGAGACTTCCTTTTGGGATATCTGTTGCTTCTGAAATATTTCAGAAAAAGTTGTCTGAGAACCTCTGTGATCTCAAAGGTGTTGTGTCCATTGCAGATGATGTTCTCATTCACGGGAAGGAGCATGCTGAACATGATACCAACCTCAAGAATCTGCTAACTAGATGTGAACAGAAGAACATCAAGCTCAACAAAAAGAAACTGGAACTGGGGATGTCTCAAGTAACCTACATGGGACATCTGATCACTCAAGAAGGTCTTCAATCGGATCCAGAGAAGGTACGAGCTATAGTTGACATGCCGCAGCCTGAAAACCTTGAAGATCTACGAAGATTCCTTGGCCTTGTAAACTACTTGACGAAGTTCCTTCCTAATCTGACGGATGTCACACAGCCACTGAGAAATCTTACAAAGAAGGACGTACCTTGGAATTGGTCTGAAACACAAGAGAAATCATTCCAGGAAGTGAAGAAGAAGGTTATCAACACACCTGTTCTCACGTTCTATGACCCTGGAAAAGAACTAGTAATTGAGAGCGACGCATGCGAGCATGGCTTAGGATCAGTCTTGCTACAGGGCAACAAACCAGTGGCATATGCCAGTCGGGCACTCACAGATTCTGAGCGCGGATACGCTCAAATAGAGAAAGAAATGCTGGCTCTCACATATGGACTTGAACAATTCCATCACTACACGTATGGACGACCTGTGAATGCAGTGACAGATCACAAGCCACTAGTGTCGATCGTCCAGAAACCTTTGTCAAAAGCCCCAAAGAGACTACAGAGTCATCTGCTCAGGGCTCAAAGGTACAATTTTGAGCTCACGTACAAACCAGGGAAAGACCTGCCATTGGCAGATACGTTATCAAGAGCTCATCTCCCAGACAAGCCTACTATAGAGACTGTCAATGTCAACAACTTGACATTTTCTCCCATAAAGGAGAATCGACTTGAAGAGATTCGAAAGGCCACAGAGACTGATCAAACTCTCACTCAGCTGAAACAGACTATCATGAGAGGATGGCCTGAACACAGATCACAAGTAACATAGGCATTGGTTCCCTACTTCAACTTCCGTGAGGAACTTACAGTGCAAGATGGCATTGTGTTGCGGGGAACTAGGGTGGTCATACCGGCATCATTGAGGCGAGATGTTCTTGTGAAACTACACATTGGCCATATGGGTATAAACTCCTGTTTGAGAAGGGCCAAACAGCTTGTGTATTGGCCTCAGATGTCATCTGAAATCAGACAGTACGTGGAAACTTGTGGGACGTGTGCTACCTTCTGCGACAAACAGGCACTACAAACTCTCCAAATGCAAAATGTGCCAAATAGACCGTGGGAAAAAGTTGGAACTGACATTCTAACTTTCAAAGGACGCAACTATTTGGTAACTGTGGACTACTTCAGTACATTCTTTGAACTGGACTATCTACCTGATACTCTCTCTGAAACTGTTGTGACCAAACTAAAACATCACTTCTGTAGACGCGGGATACCAGACACTGTTGTAAGCGATGGGGGTCCGCAGTATACATCTCAGACCTTCAAGATGTTCAGCCATAAGTGGGGATTCGATCATAAAACCTCGAGTCCGGGCAACAGCAGGGCTAAAGGAGCCGCAGAGGCAGCAGTCAAGGTTGCTAAGAACATCATGCGCAAGTGCAGTCAGGCTGGAGAAGATCCATATATTGGACTCCTCAATCTTCGCAATACTCCAACAGAAGGACTCACCACTAGTCCTGTGCAGAGATTGTTTGGCCGCATGACAAAAACTCAACTGCGGACAACACTTGCAACTTTGGATCCATCACATTACAGTCTTCAGACGGAAAAGGAAAGAATGGAAGATAAAAAGTGGAAAGTTGCACACCACTACTCCCAAACCTACAGAGTTATGAAGCCTCTACAGGAAGGAGACACAGTACGAATGCAACCCATTGAGAGGGGCGTTAAAGAGTGGAAGCAAGCCAAAATCACGAAAACCCTCAAGAATAGAACGTATGAAGTCCTGACGGACGAAGGTAAAACATTCAGAAGAAATTGGCAATATCTGAAATCCAGGAAAGAATCGCGGAAAGATTCTGATTACACTGAGTTGAAGACACCTCAGTGCGAGACCCTGAGCAGGCGTGAAACTACATCATCCCTACCTGGTACCCAGACAGAACACTCCAAACAGAATGACATTGTACCAGAGAGTATCGAGCAGAAACCAGAGTCGTTAAGATGGCAGAAAAGCTTGATCTGTAAATGATGTTAAGCGTTAAATACCAGATCACGGTCATCAGTATGGAACTGTTAATTTGTTTAAAATTCACGTTCGTGTTGAAGAAAGTTCGAGCTGAACTTATGGACATTATTTTATCGTTAAATTATGATAACCACTGAATGGTTTAAAGCTTTAAAGAAACTAGAAAGTTTGAATTTTTATAAGCAGTTAGCTTCATTCTGTTAGAGGAAGTATGTTACGTGCTAGTGGTAAGCCGCGTCGTCCTAACCGGGGAGTTATCTCCCTTAGTATGTATTGGTCCGCCATTAAACATCTGATCTGAAATTCAACGCACGTGTTTGTGCTAGTATATGAAATACCCCGCACAATAGATCACGTAACATACCAATGTATATCAATGTACTCATGGGAACAATAAAACATAGTTGAAAAAAAAGTTATTTTTTCTCGAAAATTAGGAAGAAAACTTGCATACGCGTACAGTGAATGTACAGATTACATTTAGAAGACATGTTTAAAGTGTTTTCAATCAATAGGCTTCGTATCTCGAAAAATAATAACCTTTTGTATTTTGGTGGCGTTTCTTTTGCAAGTCAGTTTACAAGAATCATAATGTAAATTACCATCAAATAAACAATTCCTATTAAAACTTTGATTTTACAGACGATATGTAGCCCATTAACTCACATTAACTCGCATGTTTAAGGTTTGTAGGCAAAACAAAGTAGATATTCTTGTACACAACCTTTAATTCAATTGATACGGTTCCATGTTCAGTACAAACATTCATTCACTTCATACTTCATACTCCATATGTTCATATCTTCATATTCATCCACTTTATGTTGATATTCATTCTTCAAATTCAAAATTCATGTACTTCAGAGTTCATATTCAATATTCACAGCACTTCAGAGTTCATACTCAATATTCATAACACTTCAGAGTTCATATTCAATAATTGTTCATATGCATAAGTAGGTTGAGTGAGGTAGACTGGCTTCATAATGTAGGTTTATGTATCTTGATATTTGTTGAGTTGATAAAAGTTGACTAAGTTGATATATGGTGATTACATTGGGTTGACTAGAGGTTGAATAGGTTGATTAGGTTGATTAGGTTGATTCGGTTGACTAGGTTGGTTCAAGCTATAACAGAAACAAAAACATTTCTTAAGTCTAGAATTAAAAATAAATAGAAATTACAAACAAATTACGAGGAAATGTTGCTGTAATTACATTGAGAAATGAATAATTACTAATGAATTACCTTAAATGAAATATACTTACAGCAAAAAATAAACATAACGAAATTATATGCCCTAGCGAAGTTAGGTGACATCGAGCAAAACACGTGGTTTGTCAACGTCTCTTGAAATGCACCTTTTTGAGATAAATGTGCAAAATTAGGATAAATATTGAATTACAAATTATTCAATTAACACTTTACATTTAAAACAAATGAATACTTACAATTTTTGTACCCCAAAAAAGGATGTTAATGCCTACAAAGCGTTCATTATTTCATTCAATTTTCAAAACGATTCGACACGACTTAAAGAGTCCTTTAGAAAGTTCAACAATCAAATACCATATAATACTCAATGAGCAAACGAGTGGTACCAACATCAATATTAGCATTTGCAATTGATCTGCGTAAAATTTTATGTAACTATAAGTTCGGGAGCGGCATTGATATAAGCCTATTGAGCTTGTTTGCCAATCCCTTTTCTTTCTGAAATAAAATATGTTTAAACCACAAAGCGTGGCTTCACCGCAGCGAAGTCACCAACACGATCGAACCGCAGCTCGCTATTCGAGTTACTTCCCCATAATCCCGGGAACTTACAAAACTCGGATTGAAATGTGAAACTTCCAATAAATTAAAAACGAAATAAAATATATCAGCAACATTCCAGGCCCCTAAATGTGAAGCCTTACCAAAGCAAACATTTACTCCTTACAAAATTAAATCCTACAAATAGATTGAAATGTCCTTGAAAACAAATTCTGCAATCTGCAAAATCAACTACTTTTCAATGTCATTGCCACACACTGATATCAATTTCCCTTAATGTTCATTCAACATGCTCCAAGATGCAGATTTTGTGCACTGGCCCACAAACGTCGAACCTCGCATCCTCAGTTCTACGGATCTGACCAATCCGTCTCTTCCAGGAAGAGTTCTTGTGACCCGAGCCAAAGGCCACAACTTGCGTGGAGTATTTGCGTCGCCGACATTGGTATTCACAGACGGCTGCAACCATTTCTGTCGCAGCTGTAGATTTGGTAGATACTCCTTTGTCCACCTTTTTTTCAGAACGTGTCAGCGAGTAACTGCACGTGACGCCATCTTCGACCATAAACACCATTTTTCTGAAAGATACCCTTTGGCGGCAGAGTGTTGGATCGAAGTAAAAGCAGGTGGTTGGGGGTTATTGGTTCACAGTCCTTCAAGTTATCAGAAACAACAGTGATAGATTCTGCCTCACACAAAAGCGTATTGAGTCCCTCATCACACAGTCCATTTTGCTTAGCAAGAGCCGACAACACCTTTCGAACAGTCCGAATTTGCCGCTCCCAAACGCCTCCTATGTGAGAGGCCGCAGCTGGGTTGAATATCCACTGTATGTCTCGCTGCAACAATTAATTGCTTGTCGTAGCTCTGATTCGCCCCTCTGTAGTTAGTCCCATTGTCCGAACGGATTATCTTCGGCCGGCCCCGTCTAACCTCGAACCTCACCAGCGCGTTGATGAAGGAGTCTGTATCCTGAGAATCCAGCTTCTCAATGTGTATCGCCCTGACTGTCAAACATGTAATTAAACATCCGTAACGTTTAACCATACTTCTACCTCTCTTTACAAGGAATGGTCCAAAGCAGTCTACTCCAACAAAGGTGAATGGCGGGTTGTATGGAGTAACTCTCTCCTTCGGTAGACTCGCCATCTGTTGTGACGATTGACGGCCTTGATATCTTAGACAGTGGATGCATGTCCGAAGATTCTTGTTGATAGAAGCTCGAGCGACGAGTAGCCACCATCTTTGTAGTAGTTGACGTTTTCTCTTCCGGAATGTCCCAGGTTTGGGAGTACTGCACTTTACAGGTCGCACTTTTAAACCAATTTTCTCCGCGCCCCATGAGGCGCTAGCGCGGCTCGAACCTGTGTCGACAGGATTATCGAGTCAAGCCACTCAACTGAAAAAGAGCTAATTAGTTCAGGGCTTTAACCGATCGAGCTACTGCGACGATGATACTCATTACGATAATTAACTCATTAAGAGTCGCGTGTTACAAACACAAACATACCAAGCAAAGCCCAAACCGCATTGCGCATGTCTAATTAATTAACGCATGCGCAATTAATTAGCAATGTGACGTCACACCTCCTTGTTCAGGTAATCCGCCATTGTTTACATAGCTGTCAATCAACACAGATTAACCTTTAACCTCTGACCTATTAACACGTCTGCAGTTTTCTAATCATTTAGAAAGCCAAACTGCACTGATGAGTCCTGGTTAGACGAAACGTGTACAACTAATCAAGTCTAATTATATATAAATGGGAGTGTAATTAAACACTCTCAATTAAACCCGTGTACTTATAAACGTAACAAAAGCAACAACTCAACACTAAACGAAAACTAATGAAACACACAAACATCACAATAGGCCTACAATTAACTCGATTTGCAAATGCATTCATTATAAACGTAACAAAAACCAAAAACCCAATGAAAACTATAAACGAATTGAAATGAAACGCTAAAACATTACTATAGGAATTGCGATTTCCGTTTGCAAATTCAGTCAGGGTTAAATTATTTTTTATTATTTAATACAATAAAAACGGGAACCATGGCTTAAGAAGTCAGTGTAAACACGTATTTAGTAATTTAACATAAAATTCAATAGAATCGCTTTAACCAGTCCAAGGGTTGAGGAATTTAGTAAAACAGAAAAAAACTTTAAAAACGAAAAATGTAAATGCGTTTAAAAGGAATATAATTGTGTATAAAACAATGGCATACAACATTTTAAAAAGTACAGTCGTCCGACTTCGTCATAAAAAGTATGTTTATAGTGAAACAAACATGAGCCCTTCGTCCACCATTTTGCCCCCCCCCCCCCATTTCGTCCACCACTTCGCCCTCTCCCCCCCCCCCCCCCCCCATTTTGTCCACCACTTCGTCCCCTCCATTTCGTACCCACCACTTCGTCCATCCCATTTCGTCCCCCCATTTCGTCCCCCCCATTTCGTACCCCCCCATTTCGTACCCCACTTCGTCCCCCCCATTTCGTCTCCCCCACTTCGTCCCCCCACTTCGTCCCCCCATTTCGTACCCCCCCCCATTTCGTACCCCCCCCCCCCCATTTCGTACCACCCATGTCGTCCCCACCACTTCGTCCCCACATTTCGTACCCCCCACTTCGAACCCCCCATTTCGTACCCCCCCCCCCCCATTTCGTACCCCCCATGTCGTCCCCACCACTTCGTCCCCACATTTCGTACCCCCCACTTCGAACCCCCCATTTCGTACCCACCCCCCCCCCCCCCCCCCCATTTCGTACCCCCCATTTCGTACCCCTCATTTCGTCCCCACCACTTTGTCCCCCCCCCATTTCGTCTCCCCCACTTCGTCCCCCCATTTTGTCCACCCCATTTCGTCCCCACATTTCGTACCCCCCATTTCGTCTCCCCCACTTTGTCCCCCAATTTCGTCCATCCCATTTCGTCCCCACCACTTTGTCCCCACCACTTCGTCTCCCCCACTTCGTCCCCCGTTTCGAACCAAACCACGTACCCAAACACTTACTCCACGGTCATATGCAAAGTCATTTCGTATACAAACTTTTCGTACACAGCCTTTTCAAACAAAGCTAATTTGTCCATATCCGTCATTTCGTATCCAGCCGGGTAGTCGTGAATACGGGTTGGAAAAGCGGAAGAAAACAGAGTCCAAATACAATTAATGGATTAGAGGCAGACGCTTTGGCAACCGGTAGGATCAGTCAAGCGTGAAGCGCTGGAACAGAGAGAGCTAATAAGTGAAAACTGTGGTTTAACGGGCCCGGTAAAATGCAGTCTACCCCCAGGTTTTGATGACATTGAGAAATCAGCAGATTTCCAATGTGATGATTCTTTGGAAGAATTGCTTGGTGTTTCGCCATTTCAGAGATTGGTGCATTTGTCAATCTGCCACCTACACAGAGAATACCGTATTCATTTAGGAAGGGCTGAAGTTTATACAGGTTACTTGAGTTCTTGACATGATCATTCATTTTAAGTGACTGTATTTCTTCTTGAAAGTGACGCCGTTGAACATATTTCACTATTTCCGTCTCTGCTTTGTCTAATTCCTTCACAGTCAGACGCAAATCAGCCGATTTGCAATTTTCCCAAGATTTTCTATCGCGGATCCAAAGCCTGTAGCGGAGAAGCCATGCTGTTGCTTTCTTCAGTTTCATCCATGATGAGAACTTGTGTAACAGTTTGTCCATCACTGACTCAGACGAACATGCTGGTGTCACAGAAGTGTTTACCAGTGTGTAGCATTCAGCTGTTTTCTTCACTTCAAGACTGCTCTCAGGCACTTCTAATGTAGTTGGTACTGCGGGCCATTTATCTTCTTCTTGCCACAGGAAGCTTGGGCCTTGAGTCCATCTGACTTGTCACAGGATCTCTTCAGCCTCTAAACCGCGGGATGCATCGTCTGCTGGATTAAGTTCTGACGAGACATACCTCCAGTTGTCTGGTGAAGACCCTGAGTGAATCGCACTCACCCGATTGGCAACAAATGTTTTGAAACGCAGAGTGTCGCTCTTGATATAATGGAGAACTGTTACTGTCAGACCAGAAGAAGGATTGATTGATCTCTAATCTCAGTTCTCTACGCAGGAGTTGATCTATTCTCACTGCCATGGCTGCTGCTGATAATTCTAGGCGTGGAACAGTAAGTTGTTTCAGTGGCGCTAGACAAGATTTTCCGAATGCGCAATGAATCTGTCCATCGTCATTGAGTGTCCGCAAATATGACACAGTTCCATATCCATCCATGGATGCATCGGCGAAGTGATGTATGTCACTCTTGTAGTTTACGAAGCTGGCAGGGCTCAGACATCGATCAACATGATAGGACTGAATTGTTGGTAACTGATGAAGCCATTTTGTCCACTTTTCACTGTTTGCTTGTTCCAGGGTCTCATCCCATCCTTTATGCAGACGACATTCATGTTGAAAGATAATTTTAGCCTTTAGGACGACCGGACAGATGAATCCCAACGGATCGTACATCGATCCTATTATACTCATGACACCTCTCTTTGTGTGTGGCTTAAGCTTTGATCTGATCTGGAATCCAAGTGTGTCATACTCTGTACTCCATTTCACTCCCAGGGCTCTCTCTTGAGGTAGCAATTCACAGGTAAGGTCAATATTCTTTAATTCTTTGGCTCTCTCCTCAATTGGTACAGATTCCAACACCGCTCTGTTGTTACTTGTCCATTTCGTCATTCGGAAACCGCCCTTTAACAGAAGTTCACTTGACTGTTGAATAAGTTGAATGGCCTTTTCTTCAGATGGCATAGATTTCAAGCAGTCATCAACATACATGTCTCCAAGCACCATCTCCACTGTTTCAGGGTCAAAGTCGTTGGCGTTATCTTCAGCTGTTCGTCTCACTGCATATGAAGCACAGCTTGGGCTCCACACACCACCGAACAGGTGTACCGTCATCCTGTAAACCTTGGGAACTTGACTTCTGTCCTTATTGGGCCACCATAGGAACCTTAGTGCATCTTTGTGTCTTGTGCTCACTTTCACCTGGTGAAACATGCCTTCAATATCTCCCATAAAGGCAACTTGAAACTGTCTGAACCTTTGAAGTACACCTATCAGTTTATTGGTAAGGTCTGGTCCCTGAATTCAAACTCTGTCCTCCACATTGTGCAGAACAATCAAAGACTATTCTAAGTTTATCTGGTTTTTGAAGATTAATCACAGCATGGTGAAGAATGTACCATATTGACCGTTGGTTGCATTAAGTTCACCTTCAGGGACTATTTCGGCATAACCTTTCTTGAGCAAGTCATCGATACCTCCTTGATATCTTTCGTACAGTGTTTCATCCTTTGAAAACCGTTTGAAAAGAGATTCCAATCTGGCCCCAGCTAGTCCATAATTGTTCGGCAAAGTTGGGTTATCTGATTTGAATGGGATGTCCATCATGTAATGTCCATCTGAGATTTCAAGGCTTCTGTTCCATATCTCGATAACTCTCTTGTCGTTGACGGACATAGCTGCTGCTTCACTGTTAAGATCACTTGCATCAATCTTCCAGAATTGTTCAATCAAAGAGTGGAGTTTGCTGTCATCCGGAGAAGCTTGGACAAAGTGAGATGTGGCGGAACTTGGAATTCCATGCTGAAGAGGTCCGTTTATCACCCATCCGAATACTGATCTTGTAGCATATGGTTCATTTGCCTCCCCTCTCCTTACGTCAATTGGGGCAAGCGCTGACGGGTTGTCTTGTCCAATAAGCAGGTCAGCCTTGGCTCCTTCAAGTTCTTCGAGATTGATTCCATATAGATGTGGCCAATTCTTGATATCATTTTCTGAAGCTTTGTTTGGGTAGACTGGAATGTCAGGAATGACAAAAACATTATTCATCTTCAACCAGTGCATTTTGTTCTGATCTGCAACATCAAGATTTACCAAGCTTGCTTTAGATGTAGATTTATCACTTGTAAGAGTAGTCAAGTGTAGTGTCGTGCTATTTTCTTCAATGGCAAGTTTGTCGACAAGATTCTTGGAACAAAACGTGTTAGTACTTCCCGGGTCTAGTAGTGCGTAAGTTTTGACACTGTTCTCTTTACCTTGAATCACAACGGGAACAATCGGTAGAGCTGTCCTGCTAACACCGGCCCCATTTTCCCTGCTTACAGAATTGTGAAGGGACTGTACTGTAGTCTGGTTTGAGTCCTCTTGGAATTTCTTTGAGTATCCATTCGACCGATTAACCCTCTGGGCATCGCTGAAGTGCAAGAGTCCTGAATGTTTTCTGTTGCATCCATCCATCCAACATTTGCTTGGCATAGGGCATTTATAAGACTTGTGCTCATTGGAGAAACAGTTGAAGCATAAGTGTTTGTCCCTAACAAAGTCTTGTCGCTTTCCTGGCGTCATAACTCTGAACTCTTAGCATGTGTAAATAACATGTGGCCCATTACAAAACTTGCAAACAGGTTGATACCTCCTTCTGAAATTCACTCCAGGCTTGGTCTGAACATTGAAGTTGGAAATAAAATTACCTTTGTGACTGTGGCTGCTCTTTGGTTTCATCTGGCCAAAAACTGGATCATTAGCTTCCTCTGCTGTTGTCTCCAAAAAACTTGCCATATGATATATGTCTGGATAATATCCTCTACTTCTCAGGACACCAACTGCTTCTCTCCTCAACCTACCTTGTAGAAATGTTGGTAACTTCTCCACGATCTTGCTCATTCTGATCTGGTTGTCAATTTCATTGATGCGACCCATTGCTGATAACGTCACGACGCAACTTCTGATATCGTCAGAATACCGTTGTAGTTCAGCACCATCACCTGGTCGTAAGCTTGGACGTTCTGTGACTTTCTGTACCCAGGCCTTTGGAATAATATATTGATTACCAAAGCATTCACTCAAAAGTCTCCTTGCTTCTGCATAACCAACATCAGGCTCCATAATAGCACAACATTCAATTACAGACAAGGCTTTTCCAGTGCAATATTGCAGTAGACGGTTTAATTTGATGCTATCACTGGCCCCAGAATCTGCTAGACTACTTTCAAATGACCTGATAAACATCCAATATCAGAGTGAGTTTCCATCAAATGTCATTAATTCAGTTTTGGGTAGCTGGAGAATGTTGAGCATTTGTTTTTGTATAGACAGTGGTTGTGCTTCATTACCTTGATTGACTTGTGTATCTGGAGTCTTGACTTGATCTTCTGGTCTGGGAGTGTACAATCTTGGCGTTGAATCAAGTTCAGCCGAAGCTTGCTGTTGAAGGATCCTGATTTGTTCATCTTGTTCTATAGGGCTGCTCGTTTTGTCGCCGGTTTTCCTCGCCGGTTTGCCGGCGGCGTGACCCGGTCACGTGACAGGTAACTATGCAAATGAAGTGACCCGGCGTAAACAAACATGGCGGCGTCCGTCATCGCCGTCGCTTCAATTCTTAAAAAAACAAATTCTGTTTGTTGGATCCACAATTAAAATCTCTTGTGATATTAAATTAATGTTTTAAAGGAAACAATTATTTCGAAGTGTATTATGACAGGATTTTAAATCACAGTGCTATTATGAACCATGTACAAAACACAATAAATAGCCTAACAGATCTACAACCAACAGTCTAATGAGATGTTTTGGTATATATACTAAATTATTTATAGCGTTATAAAATGTGTCGTATCTGTTTCGTATCTCTCCAAGGTTCAAGCTCAATGTGTGTTTTCCATGTATATATCATCATGAAATAGATTTAAAACTCAACCGTTTACTTCCATGTAGATGTGGTTGTGTATTTCACACATGTTTTGATTGAAACATATCTAGATCTATTTCCACACCAAACTACAAGAAACTCTCTTGATTTATTCATTGGGGGTTATATGTAGGCTACAAAAGGCTACCGATAATGATATCGTAAATGTTCCTTACAGACACAAAAACATGCCAGTTACCCGCACTTTTCTGCCCCTTTTCAGTTTTGACTTTGAAGTCATATATCATCAGTAGACTCTACAGTTGCTATATCGTTGATACAAAAACAACAAGTAACATACACCTATTCAACAAATTTGGCTTTAATGTAAGTGTACTTACCATTTGTTTTATATAAGTGAATTTCACATTATCAACAGATTCAACACATCCTGATTCCTAACTTTCCACAAGTAAAATGGAGGCGTTCACCGACGTCTTTACCAACGTAAACATCTAAGGGGATACAACTCTCAGAAGCATCATGGAAAGACGTCCGCGAAAAAAAATGACAGAATAAAATTATAAGCTGTCTAGATCTGTGCTGATGTGCAATTGTTTACTCAATATGTATAAATAAATAGTCTGCACTCAGCTTTTTTCATATTATGTTTACAATGTGGTATGTGGGTTTTAAATAATTATTAAAGGACTAATATAAGTACAAATAAAGAAAACAGATTTTACAATAAAAATGTAAGCTATGTAAATATCTTAAAGTTATTATAATTCATGAAGAAAAGCTAGATCTGTATTTATAAAAAAATTTAATTTTTTTTCAAATGCTTCTGCACGTGTAAGAGTAGACTAACACAGAAACTAATTGGTTATCGTCAATTTAAAATAAAATAAAAGAGTTGATACAAATGAATGCTTATAATTTCATGAATATCGGAAATATTTATTATGTTTCCCTATTTTGACATTTAAACATATCATAGAAATAAAATAACAATTTGAAAAGAAGAAAAAAACTCACGAGGTTCGTATAATAATGGAATTTACACTTAATTTAATTAGTCCTTTTTGATATTTCTTTTATAAAAACTAAATAATGGAAATGTTTTTTCCTATCATCACAATTATAATTTTCCGTTCATCACCCTTGCAATTTGCCGGTCACCTGAGAGCGGCGCATTCGGCGTACGCCGCCGGCAAACCGGCAAACTTTGCCGGTCAAATGAAGCAGGCGTGCCGCTGAAACCGGCAACCGGCACACGCCGGTTCTCTTGCCGGCGGACAAATCGAGCAGCCCTATTAATTACTTTCAGTAATGCTGACTGACTATACCTGTCATTATTTGCTTCATCTGTAGTGAGGCTTTCATTCTCTATTACATGCTTTCTATCTTCAGTTACCTTTCTAGGAGTGCTCTGAGATTCATGTTTCACTTGACTTGTAGATCTGTTACATGATCCTGCATAAATCATCTCTTCTGATTCTAACATAGCAATATCAGTCTCAATATCTAGGTTCTCTTGAAGTTCATTAAGTTCCATCTGACGAGGCTTAATTTCCTGAGATCTCTTTAAGTTCTGTGAACCCACAAGCAGAGCTGCCTTTTTAGCTGCAACCTTTGTCAATAGAGATTTTGTGGAACTTCTGGAAGTTTGACTTACAGAGTCTTCTGGATTTACTTCAATTTCCTGCATGGAACCGTTAAAACCTATTCTATCTAGAGTTTCCATTTTATCATAAATTCTTCAACTTTTTGTAGGCAAAACAAAGTAGATATTCTTGTACACAACCTTTAATTCACTTGATATGGTTCCATGTTCAGTACAAACATTCATTCACTTCATACTTCATACTCCATATGTTCATATTTTCATATTCATCCACTTTATGTTGATATTCATTCTTCAAATTCAATATACTTCAGAGTTCATTTTCAATATTCACAGCACTTCAGAGGTCATACTCAATATTCATAGCACTTCAGAGTTCATATTCAATAATTGTTCATATGCATAAGTAGGTTGAGTGAGGTAGACTGGCTTCATAGTGGTATTTTAGCGTAGGTAAAATAAGTTTTGGTGGGTTGCAGTTTTTCACGTTTGGGTTATTTCCCTTGACGGCTCTCTTATACTTTTGCGATTCGGGGTGTTGCCGTAACTTTTATAGCGGTAAAATCTGCAAAAAATGAATGGCTGACTCGAAGCAGATAGACATGCGGCCTAAACGTTCGTCAGCGGGGAGTAAAATGAAGGGGATGATAGAAGCGGAACTAAAGGGACTAGATGAATCGGTAACATTCGAGGAGCAACAGACACCGAAGCCAGAGGCGGCATGGTCCAAAATGGCGTCGACACCGGGCCACGAGGCAAGAAAATACCTACGCGAGCAGGTGAAAACATTAGAATATGAAATGGAAACATTGTCATTAGAAGCAAGGAAGGTGGAATTGATCAGAAAAATTGAGGAGAAGAAAGTTGAAATTAACTACACTCAACAGTTGTCACCTCCCCAAGTTTCACCACGTGATATGCAGCAACCTGTTGTTGCAGCGGGTCAACAGACCGGGAGTTTGCTACATTTGGATTCGGCAGGTATGCCTTCAGGTACGATAGACACTGTTAATGAGGGAGTAACTACCGGGAAAAAACTGTGCATTCATCATTTCTTGTGGGATATTGATCAAAATGATCAGGACTATTATGACTTAGGAAACGGGGCAATTCTGAAGCTGGGTGCAAAACGGGAGAGAAAAATTAATATGGAAAACTGGGGGTATGCTTATTTGAAAATACTGTCACACATGATTACAAAAGAGAACATAGGAAAAGAGACAATCCTTGAGTACATCAAATACTCAACAGACATTTTCCGTCTTTCATCAAAACATACTTGGCAGAGTGTCCTGGCATATGACAAGGAATACAGAGACAAACAGTGGGAAGAGAAATTTCATTGGGGAGTGTATAGGCCTGATCTACATGATTTTCGACTACAGCCTAAACCAGCCATAGCTCCGGTTAACACCCATACCAAGTGGAATGCCTCGGGCAGACAATACAATCCTACAGCCCCAGGAATGAGAGGACCATTTCTTTCCGATGGACGTCAGATCTGCAGAAAATTCAACTCTGAGGAATGTATGTATCCAAATTGTCGAATGGCACACAACTGTGACATTTGTTACAGCCCGAATCACCCATCAAGGCGACACCAAAATTACCCAAGTGTACCTCAAGGGCAGAGAAGTGCACAGTTCTACACAGATACAAAAAACGCTTAGAGTGGGGTCATTCTTACGAAGGGGCACATACTGAGTTTGATGTAGCCTCTAAGGTAACGAATGATAGTTGTGAGGGTGAAAGTGACACTAACAATATTGCAAAGTACTTATCTGATCATGATATAGTTAAAAATGTAAATGCTGACAATTTTAAATTGAACTATGCTGCATGGGCGGAACTTCTTCCGCAAGGTGATTTGGATAGAGATTATATCCTCGAGGGGGTACGTGACGGCTTCCGAATTGTTGAAAATGTTAACTTGGATGAAGTGAAGAGTGTGGAAGTTGAGAACTATCAATCAGGATTGTATTATAGGTCCCTAGTGGAAGCACAGATTATAGAAGAAGTGAGGGAGGGACATTATGTAATATGCCAAGATCCTCCTAGGATTGTGAGTAGTTTATGTGCTATCCCAAAACCCAACGGTAAGGTCCGCCTTATCCATGATGCTAGTAAACCCTTGGGAAAAAATCTAAATGCATACTGCACAGACACTTCATGTGAATATATGGACCTGCGTGAGGCAGTTAAACTGATTAAACCAAAATCCTACTTAGCCAAAGTTGATTTGCAAAGCGCTTATCGCTCGGTAGCTATTCACCCATCTAACTACACACTCACTGGTCTTAAATGGGCGTTTAGTGATCTAAAGACACCCATATACATGTATGACACGAAACTTTCATTTGGAGTCTGGAAGTCGCCAAAGATTTTTCAAACTCTTAGCTCGGCAGTGTGCCGAATAATGAAAACAAGGTACAATATTTGTGTTATATCTTACCTGGATGATTTTCTTGTCATAGAAGACTCTGCTCAGGAATGCGGGAGGGGATTGATGCTGTTGTGCAAAACCTTGCGTTTATTGGGTTTTCGTATTAGTTGGACCAAGGTGGAAGGCCCGAGTACTCTGTTAATTTTCCTTGGAATTCAGATAAATACTGAAAATATGACATTGGCCTTAACCAGATCAAAAAGTGCAGAACTGTTGCAGACACTTCAAGACTTTAGTACTCGGAAACGTGCAAACAAACGTCAGCTGCAGGCTTTGGCTGGGCTACTGAACTGGGCGAGTCAAGTGATACATGGAGGAAGGACATTTCTTCGTAGGGTCATAGATATAATAATAATAATAATGAGGATACTTATATCGCGCTGAACTCCACAACACTAAGGGCCATGCTCGAAGCGCTACACACATTATTACCCTGGTGTAAGGACCAACATCGTACCTTTTTCATTCTCAACTCCCTTTGGAGTATGCAACCTGGGCTGCCAATTAAGGCGCTCGAAGGTTATCTGTCACATTGCCTGCACTTCCAAACCAGGTACTCAATTGTACTGCTGAGTGAACAGAGGCACATTTCGAATAAAGTCCCTTGCCCAAGGTGACACCACGAGCCTCTCAACTCAGGTCTCAGTGTGGGGCAGGGAATCACCCTTCAAACTCTCAGTTTCCATTCAGCAATGAGGCGAGTAACCCACCCATCCAGCGAGCCACGCCCGTTGTTGCTGAACTTAACTGATGGCGGTCGACTGAGCTATGCAAAGGACCACGTGCCACCATATACAATGCCAGTTAATAGCCAGTCACCATAAAGCCCGCTTGTCTGAGGACTTCTATGCAGATGTAAATTGGTGGATACAAGTTCTATCAATTTTCAACGGAACTATGCCCATCCTGGACAACAGACCTATTACAAGCCTTCAAACTGATGCATGTGATGAAGGGGCAGGGGGCTATTTTGAGGGGGATTATTTTTATGCAAATTGGTTGATTGACCTACCTGATGTGGCCAGGTGGCATATTAACTATAAGGAAACTATGGCGATAGTATTGGCCGTTCTGCGGTGGGCTCCTTTCTGGAGCAACAAGCTTGTTATTGTTCAGACGGATAATGTTACTGCTAAAAGTATCATTAACAAAACGACAGCAAAATTTCCTCCCATCATGCCTTTCCTCAGGGCGTTGTGTTTCATCTCTGCTATCTTTAACTTTAATTTGAATGCACAGTATTTGAAAGGTTCTCATAATTATGTAGCTGATACTTGTTCAAGACTGAGTGAAACTAATAAACTATCTGAGCTTTACAATCTTCTCCCCGATCTAAAATTGAGGGAGTTTTCCATAAGTGAATTAGGCTGCCACATGTCACCAACATTCATCTGTTACAGATGGCCCAGACAACTTGCTATGGCAACTGCGGAAATGATTGGACATATTCAAGGAGAAGGCCTGGGCCGAGTCGACGAAAACGACATACAGGACCCACCTTAAGTGTTACTCCAAGTTCTGTGAAATTATGAAGTTGCAGCCTGTGCCGGCTACTTCTAAGGTTGTTGAATTATACATGGTATACCTGTCAGATGTGAAAAAGCTCAAATACCACACCATAAAATCATATGTGAATATTGTGTCGTTGTTGCATAAAGCTGCAAATGTGCCTGATCCCACCAAGGATGATTGGGGGATAGTGCAGTTGTGGTCTGGTATGAAGCGTGTTCTGGGTACATCCCAGGATTGTGTGCAGGCTATTACGCCTTATCTCCTACTCAGCTTGAAGTGTAAACTGGATTTCAATGTTGTGCATGATGTTATTTTCTGGGCAGCCTGCCTCCTTGCCTTTTTTGGGTTGTTGCGCCCAGGAAATTTCTTACTAAGAGGCCTGTTCAATGAGAGCAGGGATATCCGTAGAATCGATGTGGTGCCTTGTGTTTGGGGATATATTGTGAAATTGCGATGGACAAAAACAATTCAATACAGACAACGTGAACTACAAACAGTTCTCCCCCGAATTGAGAATCACCCACTGTGTCCAGCAACAGCTATGTACAATATGTTAGTTGCGACTCCAGCAGCCCAGCCTCTTGGGCCCCTTTTCTGTGATGGACAATCAAAAGCACTTTCATATACAGACTTTCTTGTTAGATTGCGTTGTTTGTTTAAGAAGTTAGGACTAAATCCCAAAGAGTATGCAGGGCATTCCTTCAGAAGGGGCGGTGCCAGCTGGGCTCGCCATATTGGATGTTCTGACTCAGAGATACAAGTTCTGGGTGATTGGTCATCTGAGGCTTTTAAGCGTTATTGTGGTGTTGATGTTGATAAGCGTTAAACTGTTTTACGCCGATTCGGACGAATGTTGCCTGTTCAATTTCCAGTTTAAGCATATTTACAGCTTTTTGAGGTTAAGATTTTAGCTTCGGCTATTAAACACTTGCTTTTCTAACCATACTTCTACCCACCTATTGTCAGTTTAAGTTAATGATTTCTGATTTTCATGCAGGTTGCTAACTATGGCTTCTCTCCATCACTAAGGTTGGACTTGTGTCCGTGCATACTGGTGTTTGTAGTTCCATACCTTAATTTTGGTGTGTGCGAATATTTTCCATCTTATGTAGGATCATTTTATTTTATTTTTTTAATTTTTATTTTATTTTTTACCTTAAGGTTGTATTCCCTTCCAGGTGTAGTTTCTTTTATTTATTTTATATAATATAATTTTTTTTTTTTTTTTTTTTTTTGACCTTGGGGGTACCTCAATTCGACTCTTGTCCAGACTAGAGTCTTTCGGTTTCTTGTTGTCTTTGTTTGTCAATTAAAGTTGCCCAAATGCTATTATTTCTTTGTTTTCCTTTCTGTGTTCCTTAAATGGTAATCCATACCAAAGTGGTATTTTAGCGTAGGTAAAATAATTTTTGGTGGGTTTCAGTTTTTCACGTTTGGGTTATTTCCCTTGACGGCTCTCTTATGCTTTTGCGATTCGGCGTGTTGCCGTAATTTTTATAGCGGTAAAATCTGCAAAACCACTCCCACCCTCCCAGTAGCTTTACTTAGGGTGCTTGGTATGCTATCCAGCTATTTGCTATACGCTTCTCTATCTCTTACCAAGGTATTGCTATTTCTTTATCATGCAAGTAAAACATGTAACTTCTTGTTAACTGCAATGCGTTTTATGTGTATTATGCTTTAATGTTAAAGGCTATCTGAGGTTCATATACCCTCTAGGGGGTACCTCAACTCGACTCTTGTCCAGACTAGAGTCTTTCGGTTTCTTGTTGTCTTTGTTTGTCAATTAAAGTTGCCCAAATTTCTATTATTTCTTTGTTTTCCTTTCTGTGTTCCTTAAATGGTAATCCATACCAAAATGTAGGTTTATGTATCTTGATATTTGTTGAGTTGATAAAAGTTGACTAAGTTGATATATGGTGATTACATTGGGTCGACTAGAGGTTGAATAGGTTGATTAGGTTGCTTAGGTTGACTAGGTTCATTCGGTGACTAGGTTGGTTCAAGCTATAACAGAAACAAAAACATTTCTTAAGTCTAGAATTAATAATAAATAGAAATTACATACAAATTACCAGGAAATGTTGCTGTAATTACATTGAGAAATGAATAATTACTAATGAATAACCTTAAATGAAATATACTTACAGCAAAAAATAAACATAACGAAATTATGTGCCCTAGCGAAATTAGGTGACATCGAGCAAACACGTGGTTTGTCAACATCTCTTGAAATGCACCTTTTTGAGATAAATGTGCAAAATTAGGATAAATATTGAATTACAAATTATTCAATAAACACTTTACGTTTAAAACAAACGAATACTTACAATTTTTGTACCCCAAAAAAGGATGTTAATGCCTACAAAGCGTGGCTTCACTGTAGTTCAACAATGTTAAACGTGGTGGAAGGCCTCATTTATTATCGGATGTTGATTATTGGCCTGACCCCACGTTTAACCGATGAAGGCTATTTTCTCGGCGCAAATTCCAACGCTGTGATCGTCGGAACGAAAATGGCTTCAAAATCACTGAAAATGCAGCTCGCTATTCGAGTTACTTCCCCTTAATCCCGGGAACTTACAAAACTCGGATTAAAATGTGAAACTTCCAATAAATTAAAAACGAAATAAAATATATCAGCAACAAAGGTTCTTTAGATGAACCACCTTGATTGAAGATGAAGCAATTAAATGGCCATATTTGGAAAATGAGAAAACGATATTTTTGGGTTATTACAATTTGGAGCAGTTTTTATTACAATTTGGAGCAGGTATTACAATTTCGAGCAGTTTGTATTACAATTTGCAATTGGAGCAGGTATTACAATTTTCGAGAAATTATTACAATTTGGAGCACTACAGACCCACCCAGAACAGAGACACCTATAGCACGTTTTTTGTGCATATTATTCTTCTGAAAATTGCCATTTATAATTAACGTTTGTACAATATACTGTTACCTTAGAGGGTCAGACATCTCATTACCCGCCCCGATAAGCCGTGTCAATAGAAAACGGTTATCCGTATTAAATGAGAATGGTGCGGCGTATAAGCAACAATTTTGTTGAATAGTATGTAGGTTTCATGCGGTTTTCAGAGTTCGGACAGCAAGATTGTTGACCATTCCAACATTGCACCATATTCAAAACTTTAATTTAGTCTAAGGATTGTTTATAATTAGTGTACTTAACTCCTTTTGATTATATAGATCTAATACTTTCAGTTCCATAGTATTCAGTTTCTCCGCTGGGGGATATATTCATTGCCTCCGTCTGTGTGCCCGCCGTCCGTCCGTCCGTCCGTCCGTGAGTACATAGTTTCCGGAGCAGTACTCGAAAACTACTAGGCCAATCTTCACCACATTTGGTATACAGCCTCCCCATATCATGTGGATGTGCCTTTTTGGGGTTTCAACTTTTGGAGAAAATTATGTTTTTTATTTCTATGGTAAATTTTTTTGACTTTGTCTGTTTGAAGGGTGGATTTGTTTCCGGAGCAGATCTCTAAAACTATTTGACCATACTTCACCAAATTTGGTTAACTGCTTCCCGATATCATGTAGATGTACCTTTTGGGGATTTGACTTTGTTTATTGGAAGGGCAGAGTTTCTTTCAGAAGGGGATTTTTAAAACTGTTTGACCAATCCTGAAAGGCCCGATGGGCTTATAGCATGGCATATTGTCCGCCGTCCGTCCATCCGTCTGTAAACTTTTCGCATTTTCGTCTTCTCTTCTTCGAGAACCAATTGGTCTGGGGAGCTGAAATTTTGTGTACAGACTCATTGGACAATGGGGATTCTGAATTGTAAAATTGGTGACCCTGTGACCACAAATAGGGTCAAAGGGGTCACGACTTTAAAAACCTATTTTCATCATCTTTTCCAGTTCCGATAGGTCTAGAGAGCTTAAAAGTTGTGTGCAGACTCCTTGGCCAATGGAGATTCTAAATTGTAGATTTCGTGACATCTTGACCCCAAATAGGGTCGCAGGGGTCACGACCTTAAAAACCCATTTCCATCTTCTTCTCCAGTTCCGAAAGGTCTAGAGAGCTGAAAAGTTATGTGGTTAGACCTAGTGTTGGAGTGGTGCCTTCTACTACATAGGTTATTCTGATTTTATATTTTTCTGGTTTCCATAGAAACAGTTTGACCTCAATTAGGGTCAATTGGGTCACATCCTTAAAAACCTATTTTCATATTCTTCTCGAGTTCCAAAAGGTCTAGAGAGCTGAAAAGTTGTGTACAGACTCCTTGGCCAATTAGGATTCTAAATTGTAGACTTCGTGACCGCCTGACCCCAAGTAGGGTCACCGGGGTCACATACTTAAAAACCTATCTTCATCTTCTTCTCTAGTTCCCAAAGGTCTAGAGAGCTGAAAAGTTGTGTGCAGACTCTGTCCTTCAACCGGGCCAATATATTCGATGATGACTTGGCCGCTTTACATATAAATAAGTGTAACTTAAAGTTCAACCGACCTGTGTACGTCGGTATGAGTATACTCGATATTTCTAAGCTCCTGATGTACGATTTCTTCTACAACGAGCTCAAAAAGCAATACGGCGAGAAATGTGAGGTCATGTATACACTGTATGGGACCTGCGTCGGCTGGAATTCTTTTTTAAAGCTGGAACTCGCGGTGGGCCCCTACCGCCACATTCCTGTCAATGTGGGAGTGGCTTTACTGATAGTAAGGCTCTCAGAGGCAGGCTCAACTGTGGGCTTGTGCTATATATAGGACAGCACATGGTGCTAGGTTGGGGCTAGAGAGAGGAGAGATGTGTGATAGTGAAACTAAAGCAACTACTTACTGTCATATTTCAACTGATGCTCGGGTAAAATCCACTGTTTAGGATATTCCACTCAATGAATTAAACAGACTCACTGTAAATCCAACTGTTATATCTAACACATTGCTGAATGTTAGAGCTAACTTGTCAAAATGTTCATATATTCTCTTCACACCCAGAAGTTCGTGCCGTTGTGTCACAGGGTCATCTTCTTTACTGTCATATTTCAACTGATGCTCGGGTAAAATCCACTGTTTAGGATATTCCACTCAATGAATTAAACAGACTCATTGTAAATCCAACTGTTATATCTAACACATTGCTGAATGTTAGAGCTAACTTGCTCATGTACTGTTTGAAAACTAATTCTCTATGATTAACTGAAGTGTCATACCACTAGTGAAATGTGAAATTTCCTCATTTCCCTCCATATAGATATTCCATATACATCAGCCAAATAATATCCCTGAAATGGTAGGTCTTCTTTTTGTGTACTGGATAACCAAGCAGTGCTCTGGAATGTTTCATATCATCTGTCAAAGTGCGTGATGTCACTGCTCGATCCACGTTTTCGTTCCAGTCCAAAATTGCAAGGTTTATTCTCATTTTATAAATGTTTTGGCCAAAAACAACCCTTTTATCAACATACTGAAGTACAGCATTATTGAAGGATTCCACATAATGTGTATTCCTACATAGTGCATATAATTCAGCATGTTTATACACAGGTAAATTTTGAAGAAATTTGCGCAAGCATTCTTCAGCTATACCTTGTGTTATGGCAAATTTTGTCGGTTCATAGAATGGATCGGATCTACATCTAGAGTCCTCTCTGCAGTTTTTGTGGATGTCCTTGTAATGATGAATGATGTTGTCAATGCCTGCTCGGAGTTTGTTGGCGTCACCTTCACAGTTCTTCAGACAGAAGTAGATGTGTGTTCTGACTGAAGCTGCCTTATCAGAGAGTTCCTGATACCATGTTTTCCCCATGTTCTTCTTTGAGCCGCTTGTTATTTTCTTAATATCCTTTGATATCTTTTTTGACATATGCCAGGTGTCATTTGCATTTTGCGTGTCTCCTCGCTCCCGGACAAATTTTGTAACCGAAGCATTGTTGTCATGTGCATGAACCTTAACTGGAACTTGTTTATTGTCAAAATGTTCATATATTCTCTTCACACCCAGAAGTTCGTGCCGTTGTGTCACAGGGTCATCTTCTTTACTGATTGTTTCCAAGTTAAGAACTTTATGGGTATTTTCGCCAAGGCATACTACATCTGAAAATCTTGCATTTTTGCGCCAGCAGTGTCTTGCGTCTGTCATAATGGCTATTCCGTCATCTACACCTGAGGCAACAGACGAGGCTATTTCTTCCATAACCGCAGTTTCCTTGGATTTATCAGACAGCTCTGTAACAACTGTAGCGTAGCCATTTTGAATGTAATTCATGTAGCTATTACCTAGTTTTCCAATACCTGCACCAGCACAGAATCTCTCATACTGGGTAGGAAGCATACCTGAAGTGAAATAGCCATGTGCTAACCTCAGGTTGACTAAGAGTTTACCTCCTTCAACATGTGGGGAGGTACACCATTCAAAAGAATGTCCAACTGAACATTTGATGGTAAACTTAGTAGCATGGTTCCGCTTGACACTTTTCTGCACCAGCTGTTTAGACGAGCAAGTTGAGTTATGTTGCTCAATGCAGGTAATAAGGTTCTGAATGCATGTGTCTGAACCAACAAAAAGTTCTTCATTCAAGCTCTCTTCAAATGACACATACTGAAAACTGTTGGCACTGGTGTTTTGTGTTGGCTCATCTGACATTGTATTCCTTCCAATGCTGTTCTGGGATATATAATAATCCAGTATGCTGTTTAGGAATGAGTATGTATTCACCTGAGATGCCTTCCCCTCTCCAAGCTTCATCTTGATAAGATCCATCTTATTAAACAAAGACACCTTCTCGTCATTATGGTTATAGTAAAATTTTAGCTCCCCTCGAAACTTTGTAGGTTGTAGTTTTCTTTTCAAATTTCTCTCACGTTGTGATGTTGGGTTATCTGATGCACGCCTTTTTCGTGTACTTGGTGCCTTGTTGATGTCTCGTATTCTTTCCATTTCTTATTGAGGTTGATAATTCACAGGATATTTTGGTTGTGTTCGTCGCTATACCAAATCGCTGAAGAAGTGAATCTAACTGTTCCTCTATACCAGTACCAGATTGTATTTGGTAAATTTATTACTTGAAGTAACGGATGTTTACAACAGTTATCAGCGATATCTCCAAAGTAAGATATTTCCCAGTCAGCAGTAATTGCCTTGTCCATTCCTAGGACCCGAGTCAAGTGTCAAACATTTCACACTTTTGGGTCTCATTCTCCATTAGACAACATGGCAGAAAGGAAGCAAATTGTTACTATCAGAATTACAGAAGAACAAAAAAAGGCTATACGTGGATTCTTTACCCACTTTGACTGGGATTTGGACATAGTTGATGAAAGATACGAAGATGATGTTGGGGAGACAGGGGATTCGGCACAAGCAGCAAATGAAGGAGCAACATCTGGTCCCAGTGTAGCAGATAGTGCTAACAGTGAAGATCTTACCCTCACACCTCAACTTCTGACTGAAGGACAGTGTCCAAGATGTTTTTGTTCACCATGCGTTACAACTACACCTCAGAAGTGGTTAGGTAATGGACAGACGGCTAGAACTGCCAATAGTGCTATTCGGCGTGATCGATACAGTAAATTTTGGAAAATGCTGAAGGACAGAGGTGCATGGAATTTTGCAAATTACAGAATAAAGAAAGCTGAAAAGCTGAGAGAAGATGATTCAAAAGGAGAAGTAGTTTGGATAGAAAGATACTGTGACAGAGAAATCATGCCTGACTGTGTTATTTCTCTAGTAAGACATCTTTATCCAAATCCTAAAGGAATACCTTACATGGGACATAAATGGCAGTAAAGATACACCATGTGCATAATATAACTATGTGTGGGAGAACCATGTATGTATGTAAAATTACACCTAATCTTTATGAGTCAAACTATGTAAATATACCATATATAATATTAGTGTATAGTTCACATTCAGAATAAAACAACAACTTGTTAACAGGTCTAATTTCACAGTTTTATCATTGTAATCAGTATGTGTCAAAATGGGGATTCTCAGCTGCCTGCTAAATGGCAATTTCCCGCCATGTGTGGTACCAGGATGTAAACATAACCTCTGACACGTGACCTCTGTGCCTGTCAATCTCTCTCTGCTAACGTACTGACTTCCTTATGATTTCAAATATGTTTTCTTCCATTTGAATTAAGTATTATGTGTTTGACTGAAAAATTCAACACAATGACTTGCACCAGTCTTATGTATAAATACAACAAGTATGAATACTCAACAGTTTCTGTGACTTTATATATCAGCATTTGTTTGCTCTCAGTGGAGAGGCGACCTATTTGAATTTGCCACTCCATATTTGTGAAGTCTCGGCAAATCTCGCGCTATTTATAGTGCGGCTCCAGCTTTAACGGGTATTGGTTACGCTGCTTCACCCGGGAAGGCTGAGGTCGTGCTTTCGGAAAAGTTTTAGTTGTAAAAACATTTGAATTCAAGGAAAGTCTACTTTCTATGTACCTTTAAATAGATGTATGATCAAGACGATATGTTCAAGCATAATTTCCTAACTTCTGAGCGTAATCTGTGTATTAGTTATATAGATATGACAAATATATCTCATATTCCTCGAAAACATTGACTATTTAGCTATTATTATTTAAAATGGACGATTTAAACTTTGACAATTATATATTGAGGAAAATACACTCTATTGAAAGTGTACATCACTGTTTGAAATGATATCATAGTCAAGAGAACATGTTGAACATTTCGCCTGTTGATGTACCGATTTTTTAACATGCCACGTAATTTGATCAACGTGGAAGAAACATGGAATAATCTCCAAATATAGTACATTAAACTTACACCATTTGGCATGTACAGCCATATCTTGTTGCATAGATGGATAGAACCATTGAAGAAGAGGAGGACAGTATGATCCAGGCAGGTGACAGCACGGATTTAGACTTCATCAACGTAATCAACGATGAGGAAGTCCAAACAGCTTATTATACCCCCGACCTAAAAAGGTCGGGGTTATATTGTAATACCAATGATTCCGTCCGTCCGTCCTTCCGTCCGTCCGTCCGAAGAATTTGCACATGTCTTCTTCACAACTAGGAGAGGTGCAGTTCAATATTTAAACGGAATTGGTGTATTTTTTCATTTTTGCCGAATTTCTGTATTTTTTAACTTAGTCATATTCTGAGCATTTTTTGTCCGATCGATTACAGAAAAACTATTCATCTCATCCCCTTATCAAATTTGGCACATGTCTTCTTCGCCACTAGGAGAGTTGCATTGCAAAATGTAACACGATTTCGTGAATTTTTTAATTTTTGGCAATTTTTTTATATTTTTTTACTTCGTCATATTCGGAGCTAGAATGAATGAAGCTACTTCTACATGTGTTGTGATTTGTTGACTTCATCATTTTTTTGTTCATGTAACTTTCATCAAAAGCTACTTCTTTGTTCTTGTTGATTTTACTATTTTATATTTCCACTGGTTATATTTTTGGAGATGTTAAATTTTCTTTCCTTTCAGCCATAAACTGCTGTATATCCCTCACTGTGCCTACAGGGGTGTGCTTCCATGTACCTGTTGTTTCAAGTCATTCGAATGAATCATTATGATGGATTAATTTCCAAAATAAAGTTGAAATCAGTGGTAATGGCAGTAGTGTATCATGTTATCTATACCTTTACAAGTTACTATTATTCCTACTTTTACTTAAACCACCTTTTTTATATGAAGAGACTTGACTACCCTTTTCACAAACAGTTTAATCTTAGCAATTACATTCCATAGCTTATCAATCCTTTGTTGTGCGGACACCTTTCTCTTTAAGTAAAATACAAATTCAAACTTTAACAGTCGGGGTTATAAGTGAGCCCCGCTCACTTTTTTGCTTGTTTACAGTAATTCTCAAAGAAACTGTACAATTCAGAGACAAATAAATTCACGACAGTCAAATATTTTCCAAAACTACCTTTGTTGAAACAGTTTTTAATTGTTCAGCACTCGGTTTTTAACAATATTACATTTGTAGGACTAGTTTGAATGAAGTAAAATACCCTAAAAGGCCCAGATAAGTACGTTCAAGAGTTATAAGTAGTTAAACATAAAACTACAGGAAATTACTGTTTTGTTCTTGTTTCGCTGCAAACGTCTACAAAGGAAACAAGTTATTCCTCCGAAAAACGTAAAAACACTGCATGCTGACAGTAAAGCATATTTCACTTTGTTGACCTCACATGACACCTCTTCAAAATTCAAAACTGATGGAACCATCCATACCACATTTACATCGTATCAAAAAATAATTCATAAACTTGAAAACAAATCGTTTTCCTTTCAATAAAGTGCGATGGAATAACTCGACGCTTACCATTCTTTAGCGTGATGTAAATAACCAAATTTCCAACAACCTATCCACTTTAATCCAACAAATTATATAGTGTTTAATAAACTCGTCGCTATAGAACATACAAGATATTTCAACCAACGAGCGATACATATGACTGAAACAGTGTAAAATCTTGTTTTCAGAAGCCAACTTAACTAATATCTGTTCATATTTATGTGAAATACACGTTTTAAGAAATCTTCATTTTGGAAAATTCCATAAATAGATGAGATAGATCCAAAAATAGTACGTTTTTGATTAAAACGTAATTATTTATACTTACCTGTTGACTAGACCTACTATGCCTACCTCCTCTCTTGGTATGCTATTTCAACATTAACACAGACGAAACTTAAAACCGTGGAGTAGGGGATGCGTAAAATCCCTCTCCAAAGGGCGGTAAGTCTGCATGGTCTCGTGACGTCACCACCTGAAGTCTCCACACTCCGAACAGGCCCAAAAAAGGCAAGACAGACCAAGCGGGAGGATGGGCGGGGCTAGCGCGTAGGTCTGGTCAACAGATAAGTATAAATAATTACGTTTAATCAAAAACGGACTATTATTTAAATACCTATCTGTTGACTAGACCTACTTTGCCTAGAATCCCACTGCATGGAGGCGTGTCAGTAGATATGTGGTAGAGACGAGACCAGCAACAAGCCCTGAGTGTAAGCTAACCTACGAGTCCTCCACACAGTGGTGAGGACAAGGTACAGCCCGGGAGACGCCATCTCTACCTCTAAGCGGATCGAAGAGACAACCAAGCCACTCAACTCCTGATTAACACACTGCCCCTGACCCCAACGGGGAGTGGGGTTAAAAGCGAAATTAAAGAAACAAAACAACAGACAAGGAGCAAACGATGCGAACCGAAGTTAATTTCAAGGAGCATCGTGAGCCACGCGGGAACAACCTCCAAAGAGGACTGTCCCCTTCTCGGTCTGGTCGGGGGGACCACCTTCGCCTGAGCAAACACCTGTGGACCCAGTCTAGAGATGCCTTCGAGATCTGCTGTGGAGACATATCGTAAGTAATGATTGGCGAAAACCTCTGAAGAACGCAAAAAAAAAATCCTGCCATGACGTCTGAGACCGCAATGTTACAGTGGTAAGCCATTGTGGCTGAGACTGCTCTGATCTCATGCGGGTTGGAACACGATGGAGGAGGCAAGTCAGCGGACTTGTATGCATCAATGACTGCCGACCTCAGGTATACATCCAACGCTCGCTTGTCTAGCTCTTTGGTGCTCCTCGGCGAGTGAGGCAAGAACAGACGACGCCTGCCATCTCTCAGCCTGCGGGTACGCTACACGTACACACTCAATGCCTAATCTCTCCCGAGTCAGAGCCCAGAGCCGGAATAGAGAAGGTACGGCCAGGCTCATCAGCTGCCTGGTTGCAGACAAAGTCGAGAGCTAAACCAAGTAAGGCTGACCCCCCCTCCCTGACCTCAAAACGTAGAAGGTCCGCCTGCAACGCATTGATTTCAGAAATCCGAGCTGCGGAGGCCATGGCCAGCAGAAAAAAAGACCTTGATGGTGAGAGGGAGGAGGGGAACGTCAGAGAGCGGTTCATACCTATCAGAGCGAAGATGGTTGAGCACAATTTCTAAGTCCCACTCAGGTGGACGAAGCTTAGTCCTGCCGTCCACAGAACGGGATGTCTTAATGAGGCCCTTGAGGACCGACACATCTAAACCTGGCGACCTCTTCCTGAGAACGGAGAGGATAGCAGACACTTTGGTATTGATTGATGACGCCTTAAGATGCCTGGTGTTGCATAGGAACTCTAAGTACTCAGCACCTTAGGAACGAAGGCCTCTGCTGGGACAAAACCCCGCTGAGCACAGAAAGAGGCGAAGGCCTGCCACTGAAAATCATAGAGTTTCCTAGTGGTCTTCCTATGAGAGGTAGCTATGGCATTGGCAACGCACCTTGAGTAACCACTGCTCCTTAACCCTCTCTTAATGCAAGCCAAGCGTGAACGCAGAACAGCTGAGGGTTCTAGTGTAACCTTCCGCTTGGCCTGCTGAGGAGCAGATCTCTTTGTGGCTAAAATGGAACAGGTTCCTGATGACAGAGCAGCCGGAGAGGAACGAACACGGTCGGACTGGCATGGCCACCATGGGGCGCCAGACTGAGACCAGACTCCCGCCACCCGCTCGTGACCCAGATGCGCCACCGCCCCCCCCCCCCCCCCCACCCCTGAGTGGAGGCGTCTACGAACAGGTGAGCTGAGGGGGGACGAGGCAGAAGTGGAACCCCGGAGAAAACATTTTCGTCCACCCGCCACCAAGCTAGGATGCGATGCAGAACTGGGGTCAGAGCTATGGCGTGACGACAACGAGTCTCCCTGATGTGGGGGTTCAAGAACACCTGTAATGGGCGGAGGAAAAACCTCCCCCTGCCGTCAGGTCCTGAGCTGAAGTTATCAACCCCAACACTCTTTGCCACTGACGTAGGGAGAGCGACGCATCGAGGGCGTGATCCATTAAGTGATCGTAACGAGCCATCCGCTCCCTCGTGACGAACCCGCGGAACAGCTGAGTGTCTAGGATAGCCCCTAAGAACTTCAGACGAGTCGCCGGGACCAAGTCCGACTTCTCTTAGTTCACTAGCCACCCTAGGCGACGGAACAGGTCTATTTTGAACCTGAGGTGAGCCCCTCTATAACGACGGGAAAATGGTCGTGAGCGAGCCCCTCGTGTTGAATACCAGAGGCTCCGAACCCGAACCCGAAGGGTGCGAAGTCAATGTCGACTACTGGCTAGACACTGGCGAGTGAGGCGAATGGCCGAAGGCAAGTGACAGGCGAGTGACTGGCGAGGCGAGACACTGGCGAACCGAGTCACAGGCGAGACGAGGCGAGCCAAGTCGAGTCGAAAAGCCGAAGTCGAGTGACTGGCGAGGCGAGTGAATGGCAAAGCGAGTGACTGGCGAGGCGAGTCGAGTCAAAGGCCGAAGGCAAGTGACAATCGAGTCACTGACGAGTCTAGACTAGTCGATTCGAAGGTGAAAGCCAACTGAAGCAGAGGACTAGCTATCAGAAGATCAAGAAGACAAAGGGACTGGCGGAGGGCATGACCAAGGCCATGCGAACCAAGCAGTCACCCGACGAAGGCGAGAGAAAACAAAAGACACGAATTGCACGTCCAAAGCATGCAGCTACCAGCTAGGTAGAGCACACCTAGCACATGTCAACAAGGCCCCTTATTAACTCAACACCTACATAAAACAGGTTGTCTAAAACAACCTATTAACGACGAACGTAGATAAGACGTTGATACAACCTCTTAAATGAATAAGAGTTAGCAGGTTAGCAAAGGTAGCGAAAAAGCGCTAAAAATACCCAGTCGCAGAGCGAAAACACACACGTCTGTCTTGCTCTGCAACTGAGAGGAGAGTGAAGACTTCTGGTGGTGACGTCACGAGACCATACCGCCCTTTGGAGAGGGATTTTACGCATCCCCTACTCCACTGTTTCAAGTTTCGTCTGTGTTAACGTTGAAATAGCATACCTAGAGAGGAGGTAGGCATGGTAGGTCTAGTCAACAGATAGGTATTTAAATAATTGCTATTAATAATGACGACCTACAATAATAAGGACGCGTCGAAGAAGGTACATTATACCAGGGACTTTCTATACTCCCTTAGAGTGTCGCTGATTATACCGACTATCGTATACTAACATAATATCCTGTTAATTAAGCAGCTTCTGTATAAAATCAGTATCGTAGGAACATTTGTCGCAATCATTTTATCATCTAAAATGTAATTTAGTTGTTTTATTTCGTGTCCTTTAACATTTTAATTTTGCGAGTTCTTTTCTAAAATCGTAACACTGTCATTTACTCACGTTCAAAAAAGGTTCAAAATACGTAACAGTAAAAATAGGGTTCTTGTGTTTGAATGGAAATGTTGAAATAACGCGTGAATTAATTAGATTGCAGTCAGTTTTTACATGAAGATAAGAGGTTTTGAAGACTCAAATAAGAATCTCAATAAGAATTATTAAACAATAGCACTTAATTATCGAATTATATCTCGAAAGTCAGAATATATAAAAATTACAATAAATTGACTTCTAGTGTTAAAAAAAGATGACCAATGTTAATGAAATCATACCAACTTCTTAACAAATGTATAAGTGATCAGCGACCAGTAACAAATATTCCTGTAGAAGATCCGTCTCTTTCACCCACGTGTTTTTCTAGTGTAGGGGTACCTCCCCGTTGCAAAATCGGAACATCCGTGTGAAGCAGCGTAACAAATACCCGTTAAAAGATTCTTCCTGATGATGCAGGTCCCATACAGTTGTATACCGACACTGACTCCCTGTTTTTAAGTTTAGGAACAGAAGACGTTTATCGGGACATGTTTGAAAACATGAATGTATATGACACCAGTGATTTCCCTATGGACGATCCCCTTTATGAGCCTACCAATAAAAAGGTATTGGGAAAGATGAAGGATGAATGCGCTGGAAATCCAATCGTTGTGTACGTCGTTTATGGTAAAAAATGTGCTCGACGGCGAAAAACGTCCAAATTAAAAAAGCAAAGGGAGTACAAAAATATGTAGTTCAGAAATATATTAAAAACTAACAGTATAAAGAGTCCTTATTTAATAGAAAAAAAACATTCAAGCACGAGATGAATACAATAAGAAGTTAGGGACATCAGATCTATAAAGGATAAATAAAACATTGTTGTCCACCTTGAACACCCAAAGGTGGATAGCCGATGATGGTATTACCACACACGCATATGGCTACTCGGGGGAAAAGAGTTAATGATATAAGAAGATTCAGCTTCATGCGGACGCTGAATTCTGGGTTACAAAATGTCCATCATAAAAACCTAGTATAGTCTTGGGGTCAATTCAATATTAAATATTGCTTCAGTGGCAGTGGTCCAGAAACCCCATTATCTATACTACTGACCCTGTTAGTATGTAAGATGTAATAAACGCGGTAAGATGTAATAACTGCAGTAAATTGTAATAAAAATGCGGTAAGATGTAATACTGCGGTAAATTGTAATCAAAACGCGGTAAGATGTAGTAAACATAAGTGCGGTAAATTGTAATAGGTGGTGCGGTAAATTGTTCAAATCAAAAGTGCGGTATATTTTTATACGATGTTCGGTAAATTGTAATAACATTAATGAAGTGGTTCTGGTTGAAAAAGATAGCTTTAACTTGTGAGTAGAATACGCCAAGTAAAACAAACTTCGATAATAAATTGGCAAAGTGTTTTGTTTGAAAGTGATGTATATCAATATTTTCTGTACATTCTACACATATGTTTTGCGGAAAGAGAAATTATGTTTATATCATGATCATTTCCAGCTTTTGAATTTACACATATTCCTGAATTTTGATTGTTTTATTTCGTACCAATAGACCACAATGAATTGATATTTGTATCCATGCTTCTCTAGTTGTGGTGTTTTAAACTATGCATTTGTCTTCTATCTGGTATTTAGGTACCACGTCAGAAAATAGAGTTCTGATAGTTGTCAACTCATGTGTTTATTATTTTGTACATAACTATATTCTAAGGAAATCTGGAATATTAAATTTATTGTGATGTTATGATTCATGCATAATTTATAAACCCGGATGAAGAATGTAAGAAATAATTTAGACAAAATAAATATCAGAGGCTACGTACTTGATAAACCACCCGATACAACTACAATCAGGCATTGGAAGCCAAGGTTTATAGTTGCACCGGGGGATAAACAGGCTATTTTCTGTAAATATGGCAGTCAGTCTAATGTGTATTATATAAGAACGTCATTTTATTATGTTACAAGGAGCTGCAGATTTTCGACTGACATTTACCTGACTGATCACCTATTTGTAATAAGTTCATCCAATGCAATTACTAAATAACATGAAAGCAAGTTATGATTTCAAAGACCATATAGGTTTCAGTCTTACATCTTTGAAGGCTTAAATGAGCTGTAGGACGACGTTCTAATGTAAATAAAGTGCTTTTGCAAAACGTGTTACAAATGACTATATAATACTCCCGAATCAATAATTTGTTTTTTGTAAAACTAATGTACAAGGTTCGGTGAAACCATTCGAGTTTATTTCCCATCGAGCAGCCATTTTAAGTTGTTCACATTAAAATTGCTTCCTTAAGTAAGTGCAAGTGATGTGAATATGGTTCAATGATGAAATGGTAAACCATCTTGTTGTCTGAACTCTCAAAATAGTACGAGACCTACAAATCGACCTCTAACACTGAGGAGTTTCACAAACTGGGCACTTTTTACGTCGTACTATTGTCTTCCAATATGAAAACTGTTTTTTAAGGATACCGCTTATCGGGTCATGTCATGAGATGTTTTACCCTCTAACTTAAAAATACATTTTAAAAACTTTATTTATAAAACACAAATTTGAGAAAAAATAATATGCTAACAAAGTGCTACAGCACCTTTAAACATTTTCAGCATTTGGGTTCATATTATCTGCAATAACATAAATACAAGGCTTGTTCTTTTTGGGACAAATCGCTTGCAAGGTGCGATACCCTCAGAGTTAATCACTAGCACTGATAGTGTCTACATCATATGCACTCAGATAGGAAGACTAACGTCCAGAAGCTATTGAGAGAGAGAGAATCATAAAAATTCAGAATTTGGTGTTATTTATTAAAATTGGCAGTCTTAATAGACATAGCTAGAGTTATCAGGGATTTGGGTTAGGTTATTACATTTTACTTTTAAGGAACATTTAACCGCACCCCCTTTTTACAATATACCGCTATTATCTTTATTACATTTTACCGCATTTTTGTACAATTTACCGCATTATTACATCTTACCGCGTATGTATTACAAATTACCGCAGTTATTACATCTTACCGCATTTATTACATCTTACGTCGTAACAAACCCCCTACACCTAACATACTTTTGTGCCGAGTTCTATAAGATTGCAATAGCTAATAAAAAAAATTCTATTTCTATTTCTATTTTCTATATCTACTTGGTTTACATTATACACTACCTCTGAGGTGAGAAGCTCTTTCATCAATACCTGATCGGTCGACCGGTCGCTTTGAAGGATACTCTGCACTGAACATCCTACCTTTTATAAAGTTAGCTAAAAATTTTGCCCCAAACAATTATATTTGCTTCATCTTTGCTTATATTTGCTAATTATTTGCTAACATTTGCTAATTATTTGCTAACATTTGCTTAAATGAATTCATAGTATTTTCCTCGACTTCTTTTATATTTGATTTCCATTTCTGATATATTTCAAAAGTTCATCAGATATCTTCTTTAATTCTTCATCCGAAATTTCGCTCTCATCAAAACCACAAGAGATAAGCTTGGAAATATAGTTTATTTTTTAATCGATTATAATGCGTATGTCTTCATCTTTTTTAATTTTGAATGTAACTTACGAGAAACAACTTTTAAAACTATTCCTAATATCCCACTTACACAAGAAACTGTTTGTAAAACAATACTGACTGGTGCTAAAACAACTGAAGATAATAGACCGAGACCAGCGGCGCCGAAACCATCACTCGTCATTCAATAGTGCAAAATATTAATAAAACAAACAATATTTCTGTATTTTTTTTTACAATTGTCCCTATAACGACCATGTTCTTTTATGATTTCGCCTTTAATCTCGCTTATCCTATCTAAGCGAAAGTTATTAACGTCATTTTCTAAAACAGAACTCATATCTTTTTTTCTTGTATGTATATGTAATATTATTAATTTAATTAATCTTTATGAAGGCATCATACTCATTAAATTATCCATAGGTACTCTATAGTCAGTAAATATCAATAAATATTATCATAAGATATTATCTAATCTTATTTATTATCTTATTACGAGTTAAGTGATATTCCTCTGAAATTAATACGCCTCTCTTTTTCGATGGGATATATGATATCAATGCAGACCCATTATTGATAAATTTGTTCATGCCATGCAGCTTTCCAGACATTACATTCTTCGGAGTAACTCTAATATCGATTATCCAATTAGGTTTTTTGAACAAGACCCATTTTCCTACATCATTTCTTAATATGCTATATACTACATTGGTTTGTTCTTCAGGAATGTCAACGTTACCTAAATCCTCGAAATGTACAGCTTTTATTTCTGGTTGTTCAGAAGAGAGAACTACCTTTCGTTTGTAAATACCAACATGGAAGTGAAACCCATAAACCGCATTTTCTTGTGGGGGAACATCAAAACCTTCCACAATTCCCACATTGAAACACCTTTTACTTGACTCATTCATCTTTTATAATATCTAATTATCTATTTTTTTAAATGTAAAGTTAAACTTGTATAGCCCATATTTATCAATTGATTTATTGTATCTAAAATGGAAATTGTCAAGTTTGGTATACATCCTGTTTTTAATTTTTTTATATTGGAAATTACTAAATGATTCGTATCTGCCCCGCTTGTATACTGCTCCCCCCCCCCCCCCCCCCCACACACACACATTACTCGATATATTAACAAGTTAGGTAATGAGTTGGCGTGATGAAGTCTATTGAGTCTTAGATCCGCATCAAATCCTAATGTTTGAGCTAGTAGTGGAATGAGAACTATTTCTGTATCATCATATAAGGAGGTCATTATATATGCAACACATATGAAATGTGAAATAAATAATATTGTATTAGAGTTTGACAAAGTCACAGAGGCAGATTTGGCAAGGGAAAAATACTGGCTCATTCACTGTGTATCATCGTACACCGGAAGTAGAGAGCTGTACATCGATGATATGTTTGTAGAAAGGATTAGAAAAACAACACACGGTATGTAACAGCCGATCTATCCTATTGCTTATTAAGTTTTGTACACAGTAATGAATGTTAGGAAAATGATACATTTTGTGAATGCTGAAGGTTGTTTCAATGTACTACGGCATATATAAATAATCCAAAACTTGCTTTGCTCATCGACCCTATCGACAATTTTGATGCGATTGAGATGTTTTACACGAAAACTTGACCAAAATTTATACAATTTTTAAATAAGATTCGCTGGTATGCATAACTTGACTTCTGCAAAAAAGAACCCATGACAAGGAAATGTTTTCAGGTTGCTTTCTAGAGCGGTATGTTGTTTTTTTCCTTTCGTAGCTTGTGTACTGTTTGAATCATAAATTGCTGCTTCGCTGTACAGGTTGTAGTTTTGGTTGATGTACCGCTTGTAGATTTACATAAGTAATCAACAAAACATTTCTGACACACAAAAGCAATTCTTTCACGTAAAACATATTGTTTCTGCATCATTTACAGGTTATGTTCGATATAAACGTACTGTGTATGTTATCATGAGCTTCCCACGAAATAGGCTCATTAGTTTCTGGAACTTTTGAAAACAAAACACAAAAAAAACCTGATGACTCATTGATGGCTAGGTTTGCAATACGAAAGAATATGATTCGTATGGTTGCAAAATATGTCCACGAATATATGACCAGAGCAAATCCGTTAAAACAGCAAAACTGCGATATTCCAGATCGGAAACTGGTCAGCTGACAACATTGAACGACAGATATTTTTTTTGTAATTGTCTATATTCCTTTAACTGTTCTGTCACACAAGGGGGCATTTCTGTACTCCGTGTGAAATCATCCGTCAATGATCCAGATTTACCTGTGTTTACTTACATGTTAAAGCCTTTACCGTAATTTAGAACCTAATGGACTTCTCCAAGAAAGACATAATAACAAGCAATGCCTTATACTCACATTTAATCAACGGCAACACTTCTTTTCTATGTAACAGCAACTTCCATTCTATATATTATGCTCTCTCTCGCACTCTTTCTCTCTCATTTAATGTGACAATTGATAGAAGACCAATTGCTAGATTTAACAAAATTACAAGTATTTTGTATATTGTTGAATGATACCTACCTCTAAACTTATAGTTTGTATCCTGTCTTGTAAAGCTGTCTTCCAGGATAAGAACTGCAGGGAAACATCTTAAATAGGCTCAAACTCAAACCGTCCCAGCTGATTGACATTGCGTCTACGGCGAAGGCCTGAGGATCCGGAACTGGACTGACGTAGACCGGGAGCTGTGTGTTGAGTCTGGTCGCAAACAGCTCTATCATCGGGGATTCCCACAAGTTTGAGACCATCTTGAAGGATGTGGGATGCAGAGTCCATTCTGTTGACTGGATCTGGTTCGGACGAGACAGGTTGTCTGCCAGAACATTCAGATGGCCCGGAATGTGTCGCCCTGATTTGACAGCCGTTCCTGTCGATCCAGTCGAACAGACGAAGACAGAGGTCTAGCAATCCCTTTGATCGAGTGCCTCCCTGGCGATTGACGTAAGCCACTACCGTGGTGTTGTCTGAGGCCAACATCAGCTTCTTTCCCTTCAGCTGGTCCTGCCAGAACTGAAGAGACTTCAGAACGGCTAACAGTTCTAGCTGATTGATGTGTAGAGGAGCTTCTTCCAGAGACCAAGATCCCTGAATCATCTGGTCCATCAGGTGAGCTCCCCAACCCACACTTGAAGCGTCCGTCACCAGCAGAACATCCTGCATGAAAGGGACCAACTGAACACCCTGCAGAACGTTCTGGTCTTGAAGCCACCAACGAAGCGAGTGGAGAATCTCTGGAGGAGGACAACAAAGAGTCGAAAGCTCGAGCGATCTGACGGAGTTGATCCAAAACTGAAAGTGACGGAGTCTCAGCCTCCCCCTGTTGGTCAAATCCTGCATGCTCGTGAGCTTGCCCAACAGGGACATCCATTGCCTTAAGGTTTGTGGAGACTGAGACATGGAATGGATCAAATTCCGAGCGACCTTGACCCTGTCCTCCGGTGGTAGAACTTTCGAGATCCCTGTGTCGAAGATGGCTCCGATATACTTTACTCTCTGGGACGGAGTGAAGTCTGACTTCTCCGGATGGACGATGAAACCCAGATGTTCCAAGATAAAAACGGCAAGGTCTCTGTTCTTCTCCAGACCGCGATGAGACTGGTCTGGTAAGAGGAAGTCGTCCAGGTACCCGTGAATCCTGATGGACCTGGAGTGAAGAAAACTCAGGACCGGAGCTGTGATGCGAGTGAAAAGCCAAGGTGCTATCGAGATCCCGAAAGGAAGAACCCTGAACTGGAACAGCCTGCCGTTGAGAGCAAAACGAAGATACTTCTGGGACGCTGGGTGAATCGGGACGTGGAGATACGCATCCCTGAGGTCTAACGAGACCATCAAGTCCGCTGGTCTTAGAGCCAGTTTCAGCGCCGGTATCGACTCCATCCTGAAGTGCGGAGGTCTCTGCAGGAAGTTCCGGTTCAGAATCTTCAGATCTATGATCATCCGCAACTCGTCCGTGTCCTTCTTCGGAACCAGAAAAACTGGAGAATAGAACCCGCGGGAAACCGTGGCCGGATCCAGTTCTATAACTGCCTCCTTCAGCAAAAGCTTCTGAATTGCGTCCTCTGCTGCCACCAAAGGACGACCAGAAAAATGAAAACGGGGCCCCTCCGGGATGAAAGTCGTCGGAGGAAGAGAATCGAAAATCAGTCGGTAGCCCTGGGAGACTACGGACAGGATCCAGGGGTCGTCTGAAACAATTGGCCAATTGATGGCAAATTGTTGAAGACGACCCCCGACCTGACCAGGAACTACATTGAACGGGAAGGTCGGGGGGCGGACAAGGGTTGATGACTGGATGGGAACGGGTGTTGGGTCGTCAAACCCGCTGCTGGACTCTGCCTCGGCCTCGTCCACCACTCTTGTTGGGAGTCGAGAACTTATCGTAGCGAGGGAACTTGTCAAAATTCCTCTTGGGTGAGAGGGTCCCTGGTTCTTTTGGTAGCCTTGTTTCCTGGACGGAGTGGACGGCTTGTTCCTGGGAGACTGTCTCCTTCTGGGAGAAGCAGACAAGACAAGGTTGTGGATATCCTCATTCTTCTTTCTTTCCATCTCCTTGTCCTTGCGTTCTAAGGCCTCAGTCACTGAGTCCCCGAAGAGAGTACCTCCGAACAGAGGAGCCTGGTACAGCATCTCCTTAATCTTAGGATCTGTATTCTGGGGTAGCTGCTTCACGTAAGCAGACCGGCGAAGGAGAGTGAGCTGAGACTGGATCCAAAGCAGGTGTCTGTCCAGGTCGAGAACTGCCTCTCCTAGGGAGTCGAAGAAGGCGAACGCGGTGGCCAGAGATGAAAACGGAATTGAGGTGGAGCCAGTGGGAACTGCCGAATCCGGGATGATAGGGAACTGTCTGGCTGCGGTGGCGGCGAACCCATGGATGTAAGAGGAGGTTTGCATTGCTTTATGGACCGACGTCTCCACTTCCCTCAGACGGGAATCATGCACATTAATCTGGTCCGAGGGTGTGCCCTTGCCCAAAAGGTATCTGAAGTTGTCGTCCAACAGGGTCTCCTCTGTACTGGCAAACTTCGCATTATGGGTCTTGTAAGGAAAAGACCTGTAAAAGGAGCTCCGGGCTGGTTGTTTATCAAAGGCCAGAGACCCGACCCTGTCCGAGAGTTGAGCCGCTAGCTGAGCCGAAGATTCTGGAGGAGGAAGAGAATTCGCTGGAGCGGCCTTCACCTTGGGTACCCCCCTGCTGATATCATTGTGAATAGGCTGTGATTGCGCTGGAGGCCGTTCGAGGTCCGGAAAGTGGCGGTAAACCTCGTCGATCTTATCATACCAGCTTAACGTCGGAAAGGAAGATTCTTCTGAACCCCCTTCCTTCGACTTCTTTTGTGGAGGCTCTGGTTGAGACCCGTAGAAGGAGATCTCCGGAGGGTCTTTTGACTTCCTTTTGGACTGCTGACGGAGCACCGAGCGCTGGCTGTCCGATGGAGTGTGGTTGACCTGCTTGCGGTGGACGTCCCGTTGGGTATCCACGGTGCGCTGGGGATCACCGGAACGTTGGTGCTCGCTGGATCCGTGCGGGTCCGATGCGTCCTGTGGTTCCATGGAAACCTGTGGGTCCACATCCTGCTGGTCCTTCCGTGCGGACCGCCGGTCCGTACGGGGCGAGGAAGAGGAGGAGCCGGAGTACTGGACAATACTGCTGTTGGGTACCGGCGTGGATGGAGCGGAACCGCCGGGAGGATCCGCACGGTTCGACTTCTTGGTCTTACGGGTCCCGTTAGAGGCCGTGCCGATGTCTGCCTGGTCCTGTCGCGGGATCGTAGCAGACTTGGGAAGCTTGCCCTTGGCCTTCTTCAAGAGCCTAGGGTCCCTGGAAGACGGAGTGGGGAGGGCCGAGTCGATGGCTGAAGGGGCGTCGATGGAGATACCGTCCTCTTCATGCTTCTCTTCACCCCCCCGCCGACCAGTTTTTGGGAGACTAAGTCTCGCCCTGGCGACGGGGGAAGCCTTTGACCCTCAGAACTCGCAGCGTCGTCCGCGAAGCCCATAAGTTTGTTCATCAGGGGCATCATGGTCGCCGCCATCTTCCGGAATTCCGCCAGGTGCGCAGCTAGGTCGCCCTGACCAGGGGGAACAGAGACGGTGGACGACTTGGACGAGACCTTAGCAAGGCTTCTCTTGCGTGAGGCAATGTAGGCGTTGAAGGCTGGCTCGTCCAGACTGTCACAAAACTCACAAGTTCGGTCCAGAGAGCAGTTCACACCATAACAGCGTGGGCAGTAGAGATGAGGGTCCAGCACCGACATAAACTTGCTGCAGCCCACACACTTCTTGGAGTTATTCATGATACTGTGAACAGTTAAGGAAAATCATTAACACACAGAAAATATCAACACACTGTCCAATCAATAAATGTAGAGGACGTGATAAATTATATATATGAATATATAAATATGTATAATGTGAAATTCCCGTACATAGAAAACTCACATAAACAAAAAAAACAGAGATGGTTATATATATCAAAAAATATATATAAAGTAAGTGATGAATTAATATATATAAATATATACATATATATAAATATATAGAAATATAATTGTAGAGTAATGTGAAATTCCCGTACATAGAATTCCACATAAAAAGAAAAAGCATTAGTCATATATATAAAACAAAATATATATAAACACAACACATCATGTGGAAATTGAAGCGTCGTAAAATGACTGTAGGCGAGAAACGAAGCAGTCAACGCCCATAGAAAAAAATCTATAATTGAGTCGACAAGCATACGGCCTTACCGAGCCCGAATACCGACGGAAATAAATCGAGGCAAATAAAATACCAAAAACATATTTAGCTAAGCATGAATGGCTAAATAAGTATTATAAGGCATATAAGAATAAAAAATCAACACGAAAAATTTAACAAGATAAATTTCCGTGACGTGTTCGAAAACACGTGGAAGAAAGTCGCCATTTTAGAACAATCATGTTCGAGAAAAAAAGGCGAAATACATGAGTAAATAGGATTACAAACATGAAAAGAAGATTATATGGATAAATCTCACGATATCAGGATACAGAAACACTTGGGAGGTTTCGTAGCAAAGGTAAGAAAACTTTTCACAGTAAAAAAACAGCAACGTCTTGACAGGTTGCGAACAACAAGGAAAGTGGTCTCTTAGGCTGAGGGATTGTGGGCGTGAGTTTGTCTTTGCACGTGCTAGCTCGTGGGACTGCTGTGACTCAAAAGTTTGACATGTCTATTTCTAGACTTGATCAAGGTATTGATTGTTGTTATATGTTTGTAAACAAACAAGGAAATGCATATAAGTTTAGAGGTAGTGAATGAAAGAAATCTATCCTTTGTTACCCAATGATATTTTATTATAATCTTATTACTTTCTATACTCTTCTGATCATTTCTGTTTCACCGCTGAGTAATTGCTCACCCTAAATGTATCGATTAGTATTTGACTAATGAGTAACGGAACGAGTAACTGTGTTATGACAGGACTTTAATATACTCTCGACTACAAAGCGAGCTTCAGTAAAAGTCTTTGCTGTGATGCTCAATCTTTTCAGAGTCACGATTTGGCATGGTTGATAATGTCATATAAAGTATATCATCCTTGTCACATTTCTTAAAATATACATAATGAATAATTGGTTTATAATTTGTTACCCCTTTGAGACCTCGCAATGAAGGATACTGATGATACAGATGATTTACAATATTCCGTAAAAATACTCACAACAGTACACAAAATTTCTACAAACTGTACACAAAGGAAAATCCACACCGATGTTTTACAGACTGAAATAACAAACTTGAATAACATATTGATAGAATTCACACTGCGTCAGGTAAATATGGTGCTTAGTAATGACATTTCTCGTGTGAGTGAATCAGAATGTAACATATATTTTTAAGAAATGATCAAAATATGTGAACATATGCCACCCAAAAGACAACCACCAGACTGAGCAACGCGAAAATACAATGATATACGTATATATAATAATACACAAGCAATGTTGTTCTTTATCTATACGCTAAAGAAACAAATTCAAGGCAAAATATATTGTGATAATTATCTGTCGTTGATGTTATTTCCAAATAAAGCTGAAAATGTAGCTATTTTCCTCCTCTCTACAAACATATCATCGATGTACACCTCTCTACTTCTGGTGTACGATGATACACAGTGCATTGGCTATTCAGTATGACCGTGTACTTCACCACAGAATGATACCCGCAAATAAAAATGATACTTTTTGGAATATTAACATAAACGTACCAGCTAAATCGATGAAAGGAGTGCTCATTCTATTCAAAATTCCAAATAACGGGTTTGATAGAATAACTGAATCATTTTATAATTCCCAATTTACGTCAGTACAAATGACCATTGAAGGAGTTCCAAATCAACTGTACAGTCAAAATATGCGCAAACATAGAAATTAAGAAAATTCCGACTATAAAAGTAATCCATTGACAAATATGGTTGCGAAATAATTATGTCTGACTGATATGACCATTGGTAGGTTCTTAAATGACAAGTATGCTTTGTGGCTTGATCTTGATCAACTGACGATGATGAATTACATGGGTCTGGCAGACGAATACATATAATACATATTTATACCTATGTTATATTGGATGGTCATCTCAATATAGATAATGGAAGATTTGAATCTGTTCAGTATAAGTGATATAAGGTAATTCAGTGATACTTATCACTGTATGCTGGGGTTACAAAATGTACATCGTTAAAAATCTAGTAAAATATAGATATTGATTTGGTTTTAAATATTGCTTCAGTAGCAATGGTCCAGAACCCCCATCCCCCATACTACTGGGTCTGTTTTACATATGCTATTTTCAATATTGTACTTTTGATGAGCATGTGTGATTGAGTCGTGTTTGAAAGTGATCTAACCGCCGAATGTGACACAGCAATGAGGCAGATGCCAGACGAGTCAAATGAAACATTCAAATAAAAAAAATAATTCCTTAAAGATAAAGTCATATTTCTCGTTTCAAAACAACATGAAAATGCATGTTTGAAAGTAAACAAGTAACGAACTCGTATAAGTAACTTGTCATATAATTTAACACGTCAGCAAACTACACTCGCGGGCAAAAGAAAGTAAAGGTACAACAAGAGAGTGAAATGTGGCTTTCTGACTTGTTTTATGACATCATACAGCAACAGTACTAGTGCGTCATCGATTTAAAGTAAAAGAAGGTATATTTTGCCGACAACATCTTACACAGTATCCACATTTCATCAACAACTTATATTAAATACCAAACATTATGTAATCATATATAGGGTAGCATACTCTAATACATGAACTTGTGTATATCCCTTCAGAGATATATCCTCATCACAAACAGTCACTATCGACTTTATCCGACAGGAATATTTTGTAAACATACTATACCCCAAAATAAAATATAAATGCGAACACATTAGTACTAGTACCACAGAAACCACCCTCAGATCACTTTGTATGGTATGATATCGTTTTTGCAACAGAACTACCAACAACTCAATAGTGTTACCAACATCCTTCTTCTATTGTCACCGGCATTTTGTATCATGCTCATTTGGAGTTACGAGCACCTCAGCATGATTCTAAAATCACTCATTCTTCAAGACTTGGAACTTTATATGCAAATTCAGTGCATCAAATCTGTTTACACCATCAAAGTTCATATGTGTGCAAAATTAGTTTGATTAGATACCCAGAGACAGCTGTTAATTCTTGTTAAATACTTACGAAGCGATCTTGTCTTTCGCCATATTGAGATGTTGGTAACAATTTAATTTGATAGTGTAAGGCGGTCAATATATAGACACAATTACGTGAATTTCGTGAAAGACAATCGAAATGTGGAACAAAACAATCTACCATCACTTTTGATTACCATGAATCAATGTCCACAAAAGTATGGAGCTAAAAGTGAAACAAAACACATTTGCATTGGTAGTGTCACTTCTAAATGTTCTTTGTAGACACTAGTGTACATGTTATAAGAATGATCAATATCTTGTAGGACCGCCACGTACCCGGATAACACTGCACCCTACGTCTCATGCCTCCAGTCAGACGTCGGATATGTTCTTGTGTAAATCACATCCACTCAGCGTAACTCATGTAAATTCTGTACTGGAGGGTTCCGAGCCTGGAGACGCAGCCCTAGAATATCCCACACATGCTCAAGAGGGTTTAGATATGGGCTTACTGCTGGCCAGGGTAAAGTTGTTACTGCGTTGGCTCGCATGTAATCGACAACGGCACGTGATCGGTGAGGCCGCGGCCGGGCGTTGTCGTCCATGTACTGTGGTCGTGTAGCAAGAGCATGGTTATCGAAATGAGGAACAGCGACCGGCTGTAGCACGTCTGTAGCTCATGTATGGAACTCCCGTTAAGTTGCCCCTCATGGTTACCAAAATCCAGCTTGCAGTCATGAGACAGGCATCCCCATACCATAACAGAGACACCTCCATACGCAACAGTTGGCTGGATGTTCCTGCGGGTATAAGCTGTATTCTTCTGTCTCCAAACACGTGCACGCCCATCAGTAACGGGGAGCAAGAATCGACTCTCATCAGACCAATTGATTTTCCGCCAGGTCCTCAGATTTCAGTCTTGTCTGTCCAAACACCATGCCAAACGTTCACGTTCATGATGGTCTCTCAACAAGGGACGTTTAATTGATGTCTTACCGGGAAGCAGACATTTGATATTACAGTAAACATCATTTGATGCTTGAGGAATGACGTGTAATTACCCTTCTTGCCTTTTGTCCTGCCGATTTCTGACTGTTCTGGTGTGCTGATGTTTCGATTTGGTAACCCCAGACGTTTCAGCTAAAGGAATTGTCAGGAAGGGTTCTCGGCGTACATGTCGAAGAAGGTGCCGATCCTATCGAGGTGTAGTGACAGTAGGTCTTCCAGACCTTGGACGGTCCATTGCACTTCCTGTCTGCGCATGTTTCCTGACTAAACGACTGTGTAATGGTAGCCCAGATTTCGTCCTATCGCCTTAAATGACATTCCTGCAGAGTGCATACCACTAATTTAATTTCTGAGATCCATTGACAATCGTCTTCGTGTCATGTTCAATAGATATGCTTGAATGGCTATGGAAAGCAACGATACATACCACCAAATGCAGTTGGGCCATTTAGCTTTTTGTGATCCTCGAGCATGTTGCATGTGCATGCATGTGCATGTCACGCATCACTGGTTGGAACGTATCGCACAAACACTACTCTCATAAATGAACCTTGTTTAACTATTTAAAGTATTCTCGAATATCATCACAAATCTCAGGGGGTGCTTAACTTTTTTCTTTGTGTATTTATCTCATCGAGTGAAGTAGAAATGTGTATGTTCACGAGTGGCGTAGCGGCTTTTATTTTTTTTTACTAATTTCACCACAGAAATATAATATGTAACATGATTTGTGTGTATATCCTGGAGATATGCATATATTCTGTTTTAAGTTATTTAATTAAGGTGATCATTTTATTGTATTAACTTATCGCCCATTTCACTTCTAAATGGTGTTCGGAAGCCGTATTTAAAGATTTATTTAAAGCGGGTCTGCAATTACTTTGTGTGAGATATCAGGGGGACTTCAGGAGAGGTCAACTGCATAGCAACTGCTAGAAATGTATAATTAAATGTGTGTATATAACTTGATAACATGGGTTATTATTGTAAGGTGTTTTGTATCAAATGCCTTTTTGGAAGAGTTTGTCACAAATAGATCATGCTTTAATAAGAACACGAATGCGAAAAGGTGCTTGATAAAGTTATGTTATAGCGATCGTAATCAATCACTTTTACACGTTGTGTACGTTGGTAAAATAATGGGAAGAGGCATCGAGCGGCAGTGTTAAATTGTTTGTGTATCGATCTGTACCTATATGCAAAGGTGTCCCCAAGCGGTAGGGACCAAGGCAGAGAGGACGGGAAGCTAGGTAACAGCTGGCTAAATGTTACAGTCATGCATGCACCACACGCACAAGCCATTACGACCATCGTGATACTGAGGCGGTACTATGGACCACGTACATCAAAAAAGGCAGAAAAGAGGAGACGTGAGCTATCATTTTTTATTTAGATAAATTGAAAACACTGTCAACGGTACATGTCATATGTTCACGTGGCAGTGCATGTGTTAATGCAGGTGTAACATGGGCCTAGTGATTGTGATTCAATCCAGCTGTTGTGCGCTGTGTAGTGGTCCCGCACCTATATGCGGGTTGAAAAAATAGCCAATATTATATATATATATATATATATATATATATATATATATATATATATGTTTATAGCAAATGTGGCTGTGATTACAGTGCATTGACACGAATATTATTTAGCGTGAAGGATGTTCTGTGCAACAGCCCCTTCAACACACGATGAAATCCAATTGCAAAGAAAATGCCGCTGGGAAACGGTAATAGTTCACAGACCAGAACGTGCAGTGCAGTCCTTATCGTGAAACCTAACGTTTATTTGATGAATCGAACCCAGGTACAAAACAGAAAAATATGTTGCAGGCCTACTGGCGCGATTTTAGCCTTGTACTTGACATTGTCAGTAAAGGTGAATACTTGTCAATAACTCTTTATTTAGCAACTAAAAAGGCAAGAGTCATGTCGAATTAATAGACAGACAGACAACCGGGTGATTTGTTAAGCCCCGGCTCAAACGACATAATGTAAGTACATTATGGAAATACAATAAAAGGTGTGAGGTTACAAAACACAGCGGACTAACGGCGAACTTCCTCATAGAGGTGAGGTAAGGTGAGGTGAGTTGGGGTTTAACGCTGCTTTCAAGATTATTTCACTTATATCACGGCTGCTAGTGTTATGACAGGGAGAAAGCCCTTAACGCCTTGTGGCTATGCATTACGGTGAAACCTGCGAGCATCGGCTGGAACTAGCGAACCATTGGTGGTACTACGCTGAAATTCAGTGTAGCATTGCACCCAAACTGCGTGTAGAACTTCAGACAAAGTTGCCGTGGCGGGATTCGAACCCCGTGGCGGGATTCGAACCCCGGACCTCTTGATCCGAAGCCGAACGCGCTAGCCACTGCGCTATCCCGCCCCCTCATATAGCTGCCGGGTATCGAATTTCATTCTCATGCAATTTCACGGTGTATAACCGTACAGCAGAAATAGCGAGGTGTACGGCGGCACATTGTTCCTAGCGAGGAGCCGATATCGAAAGTAGAGGTATGTATTACTTCTCAACTCTGAAATAATCCATATCCTGTCAATGATTTAAGCCCCAATGCTCAGTAAAATGTGTGTTTACATGTTTCGCAAACAATGTACGTTAACTAATAAACTAATAATTATGTGCCAATAAATTGCTCATTCAGGCCTTCGCTTCAATTGGCGATCTGCCCGTGTTTACATCAAATATTAAGAAATATAATGAATATATTGCATTATTAATGTGTATTGTTTTGTTTCCCAAGCTTTCTAAATCCATTCATAACAGAAAGCATTAATAAAGTTTTTCAATTAGTCGGCAATGGACGTTTTTCTATTGATGGTTGATGTACGGTCGCTAGTTGCAGAAGTAAAATTACTGTACTGTTCCTGGTCAAAGAACTACATGTATCTTAATGTCAGTATAGGATACATTTTGAGCACATCTATTTATTTGTTGTCAGTGGAGAATTAACAAAATTTGCAACAATATATTTGAGGACACTTGTATTAGTGTTAATGGTATTTTGTATAAGCATTCACGCCTGTAACCGTATTGTGCCCAACGCAAACTAAACTGAAGTACAAAAGAAAGTACACAACTCAGTTGGTTTTATCATTTTATTATGTATGGTTTTCAATTACAAATATCTTAAATTTCGACGCCGTACTCTAAACATGAAAAATGCAGCGTTTAGTCATTAGATATTTCAAATATATTTCGAGTCTATAAATATTTCAAAAAATATTTTGGATGAAACAAAACTGTTCATCGATATGAAAGACATCTTCTTTCTTGCCCCTGTCTACATTAAACAAATATATTCTAACTAAAAGTTAACCAGTTACCAATGTAATTCATTCAAACTACTGCAGATTTGTGTTATTGTATCATGTCATAATCAAATGCATCTAAAAAAATAAATATTGAATTAATCGAAACCAACTGAGTTGTGTACTTTCTTTTGTACTTCAGTGAATGCGTTTTCAGACAGTGTACAATGAATCAAGACAGCTCCTTTGACGTGACCGCCAATGAATACATTTTAATGCAGATACTCCAAATAATGTATGTTCCTGTACCATATATGCACTTATACAAGTAAGAAAAACGAGCCATTGGCTTTTAGCTCATCCGAAATTGCATGAGTTAATATCTCAATTTGACGAATTAATGAGTGAATTGTTTAACAACTGCTTGAATCAGATTTAGAGATTTTTGTGTGTAATTACAACTGCTTCAAAGGATATGTTAACATAAGATTTCAGAATGCTAGTGCTTTTTGTTCATTTAAAGTAGTATAAATAGAAATATGAGCTCTGTGGCTATCCTGCTGTATAGTGAGTGATGTTGTAGACTAAAATAAATAGTTCAGATAAAACACAATAATAGCCATAATTTTCAAACATAAACGTCTAATACTGATCAGTGTCAGTGCATTAGACCAACATGACTGGATCATATGGTTGTCTAAATAATAACAATCCTGCAATGATCTAGAGTAAATTCTCAAAGTAACCTACCGGTAATATAATTCAATTAGATTCCCGAAATCATGATACATGATTTTAAACAGTCCAATCTTTGAATAAATTTATGACATATAAGTTGAGGAAGTTTCCCAATAAACATACAAAATTTATGAATATCTTATTGGTATTTCAAGTCTTTTGTGGGCAGGAATTTTACTTTCGTCGTGTTGTCTGACTGGTATTTTGCTAGAAACCGTACACAAGGTTACTAGAAGCAGTACAGTACACCAAATGCATGACCCATCAGTACATGTGTTTATTGTTATATTTAGATATTTGAATCACAGTTCTGTACAATTCATAGTTTTACTACATTTCAAATAACAGGTCAGAGTTCAGTTTGTATTTATTAAAGGGATTTAACAGCTTCAACATATATAGAAAACATGATTACATGTACGAGCTATCTCTTCACAACGGTGAGCAATTCTGTTATTAGTAACATGTTTGCTTCCAGTATATTTGTCAATCATCTTCAATTAAATTATAGTGTTTCTAGAAGTTATTAAAATCAAACTCACGTTGAAATAAGTTGACAGAATAACAATAACAGCAATGACATTGTTCCCGTCCGCAATTACGCTCCTCGCTAGGAACAATTTGCCGCCGTACACCTCGCTATTTCCGCTGTACGGTTATACACAGTGATTTTTAATCACCCTGACTGAGTTTCCTCGCCAATGTTTTGTTTGCTATATTTATTTGCGACGTATAAGGCCAAGTAATATATCATTTTTGTAAATAACCAAAGTACAATTGTGATGATTTTGCAAATAGCATTGTGTGATTAGAATAACGAACCTGTTTTCATCATGAGCTAGATAATCCATGCACATCGTTGTATAACACCCTAAGTTGCCTAATTGTTGTCAAGTTAACGTCTGCTTATAGAAATAGTGACCGTAAGTATAATCGCCCAATGATATGGTTTTATTCAAATGAGTGTCAAACAAAATACAAAACTATCATCCTATTCCTAAATTCCATTGGTCGAATATATGTTCCTAACTTTGATTGGCTGACAATATCTAGACTGAATGTCGCATTAATGTGTATTTGTGTCATGATGCGCATTGTGTCACCAAGACCGAACATTTGACAATTAATATGTGAATTGACATGCGGGTCACCGAGATGCCATTTGTCAATTTTCAATTCTTTTCAATTCTTTATTCTCCAAAAACCACCATGGTGGTACAAGAGCATATTTACAAGATATGATATAATATAAATACAATTTTGATTCAAAACAACAGATAGGCGAAATCTAAATAGTGACATGGTCTGTTCTAACAAGAGAGGAGAGATGTACAATATATTTTGATAAGTTAACTAAGTCTTGTTTTTTTAGTAGATAACATTTTTATGAACTTTGATATAGTCGGAAAAGATGTTAGAATACTAGGTAAATATTGTGTTCGCAAATTATCAAGGGCTACACAATTAAACATGTAATGAAACTCATCTGCAATGCTTTTAGATGTGCATAATTTACACGTTCATTCATCTCTTGGAACATTATACCAGCGGCCCGTCTCGATAGGTAAACTATGGTTAGAAGTTCTAAATCTCAATATTGGAAATGAAATATATTTTGGAAGGAGGAGATATACATCGAAGTTCGGAGATGGCTTTATTTGTTGATAATAAATTCCCTTAGGACTAGAGATGACATCACTTTGCCAGCTTTGAATAAATTGATCTTTGAGAGTGTGTTCAACTTTCGAGACGAGCCATTGGGTAGTACAAACAGAAGGGTTTTCGAATACATATGACAATCCAGTATTGTCAAGTATGTTTTTTACAAGCAGACACCAGGGATTGTCTCTAGTTCTTATGTGTACTAAATAGTTATAAATTAGATTCGTTAGCTTATAAGGGGCCCCTTGGTAAGTTAACTTATGCCAGAACGTAATTAAACGTTTATATATCATAATGCTAATAGGGAATCTTCCAAGTTCTCAATATAACATGAAACGGGGGGTTGAATTTCTTAAACCAGTAATAAGTCTAAGGAATTTTAGGTGTATTTTCTCCAAGACTTCAAAATGTTCAAAGCTCCATATTTCTTCACCATGTGTCAAGATAGGAATTACCATTGAGTCAAATGCGAACAGTAAGCAGTCAAATGGAAGGTCTAGCTTTCTTGTTTTTATCACTAACTTATACATTGCTTTTAAAGCACTATTACATACAGCTTTACTACTTGATACGAGTTTCCTATTTCTATGAAGCGTTATACCGAGGTATGAATAGCTATCAACGATATCAATTTCCTTACCACCCAAGTTAAATTTAGTTTTTGTGCTTTTTGCCGGTCCTCCCCCAAATATTATTATTTTAGTTTTGCTTATGTTTACATTTAGCTTCCAGGTGTCACAATAATTCTTAAATGAGTCTAGCGCATCTTGCAATCCTTTCGGTGAAACATCGAATAATACGGCATCGTCTGCATATAATAAAACTTACAACTTGATATATAACAACAGATCTTCGTCTTCCATATATTCAAGTGTTACCCCACCACACTCGGCGTCAAATAAATGAGATTAGATATCGTTTATGAACATAGAAAAAAGTAACGGTGAAAGATTCTCCCCCTGTCGAACACCCTTGTTGCATGCAAAATAATTTGATACTTCATCATTACATTGTACACGGGATTTGATATTGCTATACATTGATTTTACGAGATTCAGAAATTTACCCTCAATACCAATCGTTTGCATTTTCCCCCATAATCCCACTCGCCAGACAGTATCGAAAGCTTTGGTGAAATCTATAAAAGCGCAATAGAGTTTTTGCTTCCTACTTTTTAGTATTTGCATAATATTATAAATTATAAATATGTTGTCAACAGTGGAGAATGACTTCCTAAATCCGGCTTGGGCAGATGTTAGAATATTATTATCATCCAGGAAATCTGAAAGACGGTTATTTAATATCTTCGTGAACAGTTTCCCAAAGCAACTAAGCACAGTGATTGGTCTGTATGAGCTTGGGTCACATTTATCGCCCTTCTTCTTATAGATTGGTTTAATGATTCCCGTTAACCACGATTCTGGTAAAACACCTTTTCCAAATATAAGATTAATAGTTCGACTAGCAGCGGTACCATGATGTTTACGCTATTGATAAAATATTCATTTTCGATGAAGTCTACCCCTGATGCTTTGCATCTCTTTAGTTGTTTAATTGCAGACATCACTTCTTCTTTCGAAATGACTTTGTTTAAAACCTCAGAGGAAAGCTGTGTTATATTGTCGCTATCATCATGATCATTCTGTTCATCTAGTTCTGATTCATTCAGTGACTTGAAATACTCATAGATGTTTAAATAATTAAGGATTCAGCCATAAGGCTGAATCCTTATTGTTATTGGCGTGTTTTTTGTTTTTGTTTTTTTTTATTATTCCACCGATTTTGTGACCGCGGTACTGAACTAACGGCCTGACCGATTTCTCTGAAACTTTCAGGGATCGTAGCCTGTGACCTAACTTAGATCGTAACTGAGCCCGATTTTTGATTTTCGACTTCTTTCGTGAGTTATCCCCCTTGGAAGTTAAAACTTCAAACCTTAATAGCTCGAAAACTTATCAAGATATTTACACAAAACTTTCACCAAAATGTGCGCAACAACATTCCTCATCATTTCTTAAACTTTCTACGTCTAATTCTCTGATTTTGGACTCCGAAGGTTGCACGTGCAGCCTCTGTCAGCACATGCGTGACCTCGTCAGTGATGTCATTAACCAGTACTGGGTCACAGCACTCAAGCTTAGCTGAGCGTGTCTTCTGACACAGGTTATTTATCCTAGTCGTGTCTAGGTTTTCAACGAATACTTTGGATTTATTGTTGTCATATCGTCTCGGTCTACGTTGATGATACTGTGACTTATTATCATATTCGTGAATATCTTCACTTTGTGTTTGGGAGATATTACTGGACATACTGAATGTTACTGGACAGTGAGCATCTGGATAAAGGTGTGAGAAATCAAGAATATTCAAGTCTGTCATTACAGGTAAGCATGATGGAGAGCATATAACATAATCTACAACACTAGCATCTTTACAGGTTTTCATACCAACAGCTTTATCTTGACCAATTCTACCATTACATATAAATAGGTTTCAATTTCTGCATATTTCAATAAGTTGGTTACCTGAGTTATTTGATCTATCTGTATCTTGATTGGCTCTGATCAGGGGTAAGTTGAGTGTTTCTAGTATATAACATCAGGTTGGAAATTAGAATCAATATCACAAATATCCATACCCATATCATTCAATATTTGTTCATTAAACAGAATAAAATCACAAAGCTGTTTTGTTCTGGCATTGAAATCTCCCATCAATATGATATGTTCACTCTTAGAGCTAAAATAAACTGATGAATGTTCAATATCATTAAAGGTCTGATTTGTAAAATATTTAGAGTTTTCAGGAGGTATATACACTATAACTAAGTAGATATCATCTTTGAAGTCAAATAAAGATTTACAAAGTTTTACCCATAATATTGATTTACAGTATTCATCTGTAATGACTGATATATGTTTTTCATATTTAAGTCTAATAGCAACACCAATACCACCAGACTTTCTTAATGATTGTTTCCTATGTTGAAGAAATAGCTTATATCCTGGAATATCAATACTGTCTAAAGCATCAGTTTTAGTTTCTTGAAATCCAATAATATCATTATTTGATATCATTTCTTGTAGTTCTGGATAATCTAGGCGTTTTTTCAGTCCACATACATTGAGAGAAAGGAATTTCAAAGTGCCATCATCAATAATTTTAGAATCAACATCATCATCATCATCATCAGATTCAACATCATCATCATCATCATCATCATCATCATCATCATCAGATTTGTCAGATTCAACATCATCATACTCAACAACTTCAACATTATCAACATCATCATCATCATTATTATCACCAACAACAACAACAACAACAACAACAACAACAACATCATCATCATCATCATCATCATCATCATCACTACTGTCATCCTCATTGTAAACTTCATTAGCCTCACCACCATCAACACAAAATTTAGCATTAACACCAGCATTTACAGCAAATGTTTCATCACCATTTTGAAAAGAATGGATAACACTATGTACAATACTATTTACATGCATTTCAATTTGGGTATCATACTTAATTGTGGTAATGTTATTGTGATTTATATGTGCATGGTGTTTGACTATAGGTTCGGGGTTTAGCAGAGTTCTGATATGGTATGATGCAGTGTCTGTCATAGAGTTAGATGGTTCAGTATATGTTTTACCATCCTTATCAAAGAACAGTCCAGTAGTGAGATAAGAGGGGTCATTTTGATTTCCTGTTTGGTTAAGTGAATCTTCATAAAGGTCTGATATCCAAGAATTGCCGAATAACTGATAAGTTAATTCACTGTCACTGTCCTCACATGAGGAGCCAGGGGGAATCACATCCTTGGAGGAGTGCACATGTAACTGCCCCTGTCCACCTGTGTATCCCTATCTGAATCCTCCTCTGGGGCCTCTAGTGGATGCTAGCTTGGGGGGCCCTGTAGGGTGGGTGGGGGGTATCGGCAGGTCTACCATCAATGTAGAGCTTGTCTACCACAATGTTAGCTCTCCTCCCGTCTCTCTTAGCTTCCCTCAACCTAGGTAGAAGTTCCTCACGTCTATATTGTGCAATTTCAGGTGGGAACTGTTCTACGACACCATAATGTTTACCTCTGAGTTCCTTGCCAGCATGTTTCACAGAGTCACGCTCCCTTGTGTATAGAAACTTGGCGATGAGTGGTCTGGGTCTCGCCTGCTCCGCACCATGAGAAGTATACTGCCTCTGTCCAATCATGTGTACTCTTTTAAAATGCAAATAAGAACTGTCCAATTTCATATGGTATTTAATGAAATTTCTCAAAATGTTTTCACTCTGTTCCCACGATTCGCTTTGCTCTTCGGGGATGCTTGTAAATATCAAGTTATCACGCATAGGCCTACATCTTTGATCTATAACATTTCCTCTCAATTCAACGTTTTCTTGTTTAAGTTCGTTTGTGAGGCTAGCTTGTACCTGTAATTCTTTCATTTTCTGTTCGATCACTACTTTCTCTCTGTTCCAATCATCGAACTGTTTACTCATGAAGTCAACACATTCTTCGACTGATTCTACCTTAGTTTTCAGGGTGTCTATCTTTTTCACTTTTGTTTCTAGTTTGGAAACATTGATTTTTATGTCCGTCACATCCTTTTCAATGATATCTAGTTTCTGCAATCTACTGTCTATTGAGTCAAGTCTTGACAATATGGCGGCCATGTGAATATCGATCGGATTTGACATAGACTGACCTGTTGCGTGTGTTGATCCTTGTGAGTTGGTGGGTGTCACCGGCTGTTGAATCTGTTCAACGTTGTACAGAGTGTCTAGAGACTCCCTCACGATCTGTCCAGTGTCCATGGCTAGCTTCTTGCGAGTCTGGGTAGAGACACGGTCTCGGTGTTCTGACGTGTCAGTGTTCGGCGACGATTTTTTCCTTTTTCTCTCTTTCTTGCTCTTTTTATTATCAGATTTTGGGGTGGACTTTGCAGGCATAATAAAACGGGAATGTGAGGTGGGTAAACATGTACCAAACTTCAATATAGCTTTCAAAACGTATATCTCTTGTCAGGAGCTCGTTACACCACGTCTTGCCTATCCGCCATTTTGAATGTGAAGTCTGCGTGTCTGTTGTGTAATTGAACCGGTCCAGTAAACTTGTTATCTGTAAAACATAATAATTACACTCGAGGCACCTCCTTTTTTCTCACCTACTCAGGTTATTTGACTTTGTTCAGCTTAATTACGTAAACTAATTTGCTGTAACAACACTTCTCTCTCCTTTGATCTTGAAGAAACATCTATATGGTTAGCTAAACTGATCATTTCTATTGGAGCGGCAAGTAAATTCTATCAGCGTATTTACCAATGCGTGTCGTTTTCATTTACGAGATGTACAGTAAGTTGCGTTTGGTAAAAAATGTATTTAATTCGATCTTGTTCATTGTCTATGAATGTGTATAATCACAATGTGGTTTAAATGTATTGTATTCAATAAAAAGAAATGAATTGGCAAACAAGTGTAGATGACTTATGTAAATGCAACTCAACAATGCATGGATGGTTCACATTTATACATGATGTTTAAATGATGATACATTTATGAACATAATAATCATAATGTATACGTGTGCGTGTACAGTGCAACAATCTTCATGTACATTTCAGTGAGCTTGTTCAGTTGTTTTTAATTTATAGTTTCTTTTTTTATTTTCCATAGTTTAAGGTACAGGCAAAGAATATTACATGACAAAACAACATTACGTATATACAGGTTCATAAATCCAAAATTGGCTGATACAATTCTTAAAAGTTATTTTCCAAGTAACAAATGTCAAGTAGACCAGTATTGGAAAACATTTCCTCTGTTCCTGTTGACAGAAAAACATATCTAGACATATCTTAGTAATGTACAATTGCCTTTTTAAGTAGTCTAATTTAGGTTTAAAACCATTTATGCTGCATCGATATAGATACTGTTTGACAAGAAGAATGATTGCATTAACAGGATTATTGTTCTTTCCATTCATTCCCAATGTTGTTCAGTCGTTGACCAATCCAGTTCATGTACTTATACATGAAATAAATTTTGAAACTCATATAGCAGGTGAAAATGGTTTACATTACATAACATTACATTCATTCATTCATTCATATTACCCCTCTTATGCATTCTATGAAACCATTTAGTAGCATTTAAATTATATTATTGGTATTTAGAAGCTTAGTAAACTACGACTTTCTCTATGAAAAATTGTAACAAACTTGTTGAAATTGCAATCCTGGACGAAAATTACATGCAGTATAGCAATGATAAATGACATATATATTCACCCTTTAACCCTGTTTGTCAATCCCCCTGGGGGGGGGGGGGGGGGGGGGGGGGATGAAAGGAAGAGGGGGTAGGTTTATTGGTTAATTTTGGATGTTGGTTTACTTATTTTTGGTGTTTTAGATTCGGTCCAGAAGGCCCGAATCCTTAAGGTAAGTGCCGACCGCTTGGAAGGTACTATTATTATTGTGTGGGTTTAGAATTTGATATATGTTATTTGTTTGGATGTTGTTGGCCCTTAGTTTTAAGTTAAGTATTTGGCGGAAGGCCGCATACTGTGGGCATTCAATAAGAATGTGGTGGATTGTTTCTGCCCGTGGTCAGTGTGGGCATGATGCGGGGGTGTTAGTAAAGTTAAATTTATGGATATGGCTATTTGATTTTGTGTGCCCCGTTTGGAGCTTAATTATTGCCCTATCAATATTTCTATTTTTGGAGGAGATTTTTTGTTTACCTAGGGGTTTAGATAGAAGTTGTTTGGTGTGATGCGCCTTGCTGGAATTTGCATATTACAGGTGCCATGCTCGCTTTGCATGAGATTTTGATGGGCTTTTTGCCTCTTGTTTCGAATGGAAAAGGGGGAGAAAATTTGGTAGTTTAAGGCCCTCCTTGGCAGCTTTGTCGGCTTTTTCGTTGCCAAATATGCCGACGTGTGCTGGTACCCATAGGAGCTTTACTGCCTTGCCTTGATTATTTAGATTTTGGATAGAGTTAAGAATTTTGGAGATTAAATCAGGGCGATTTTTGGTTGATTTGTTTTGAAGTGCCTGAAGGGCACTGAGAGAATCCGAAAGGATAAGAATTTTGCCCTGATCCCTAGTTTTTGGATGGGATAAAGCGAGTGCTATGGCCATAAGCTCAGCAGTGCAGACCGATTGGTCGTTTGGGAGCCTATTGGAGTATGATAGTTGTTGGGGATGCTGCATGTGTATGCCTACACCTGTTGTGCGTGCATCGGGGTCACGGGACCCGTCTGTGTAAATGTGACACCAGTCAGACCAGTGTTCTTGTATGTAGTTGAGTGCGGTGGAATGCGCTAATTTAGGGGTTTTTTTTGGGGGGGTGGGGGGTGGGGGGGGAGTTGGATATGCCCCATCTCAGCTTGGCATAGAAGGGTTTGGATGCGGTGGGAAATGGGTGCCCGAATTGGATATTTATTAAAAATTGCCGTGTTACGTTTAGAGGTAGTGCTAGTAAGCATTTCCCTGATAAGTGGGTCCTCCGAAGATCCAGCCCAGAAGTTTAAGGTGAGTTGGTCCCGTCTCAGAGTGAGGGGAATTTCACCAGTTAGGGCTTGGAGAGCTTCGAGTGAGGTACCCATTTGGGTGCGAGTAGCAACCCTTAGTGCCTGATATTGGATAGAATTTAGGGTATTCATTTGGGTTGGTTTAAGGGTGTTATAAATAGGTGCGCCATAGTCCGGTTTGGACCATATGAGGGATGAATAGAGGTTGAGTAGGGTTTGCCTATTTGCTCCCCAGCCTGTCCCGGAGATTGCTCTCATGACATTAAGGTCTTTAGAGCATCTAAGTTTAAATTCTTTGACATGAGCTTCCCATGTGAGATGCTCGTCAAAGATTAGCCCTAAAAATTTAGTTTGTTTTGGAATTTAATTAGGTTCTTTTTTAGATAAAGGTTGGGGGAGATAGGGCGCGAATTTTTATTTTTGAATACTGCCCCTATGGTTTTTTCCGCATTTAGTTTAAAGCCCTATTTATCGGCCCAGCGGCCGATTTTATTTAATGCGGTTTGTAGTAAGGAAGTAGCTTTACCTGGGTTTTTACAACTTGCCCATAGGGCACCGTCGTCTGCAAACTTAGAGTTGTTTATTTTTTTGTTGATACCTTCGAAAACATCATCAACCATTATGTTGAATAAAGTGGGGCTAATGATGCTGCCTTGTGGGGTGCCGTTTTCCAAAAGATGGTTATCTGATTTTTGGTTTTCGACCCCGACAGTTATTTGCCTATTGTGTAGGAAATCCTGGATGTAATTAATTATGTTGCCTGAAAGGCCTTTTTTAGTTAATTTTTGGATGAGGCCGTTATGCCACACCATATCGAAAGCTTTGGAACAATCCAGGAATATTGCCAGTGTATATTGCTTTTGGGTTTGGGATTTTTTAATATCTTGCTCTAAGCGAACAAGATTGTTTAGAGTTGAACGACCAGGAGTGAAGCCACTCTGGTCGTTATTTAGTGGATTTATGTTTAGATGAGGTTGGAGGCGATGTTTTACCATTGCCTCCATTACTTTACATAAGTTAGAGGTGAGGGAGATGGGCCTATAGGAGTTTGGGTCCCCGGGGGGTTTATTGGGTTTAGGTATTGGTATTACTAAAGCTTCCTTCCAGTTGGAGGGGAGCTTCCCTGCTTGCCAAATGGTATTATATAAGTTTAGTAGGATAGATAGGGTGGAAGGTGGTAGCTTCTTAATTATTTGATAGGAGGTCAGATCAAGCCCTGTGGCTGTCCCTTTTTTCCTATTATTAATTACAAATTGAAGCTCCTCCATTGTGAATGCTTTGTTGATAGGTTTGTTATCTGTGGGTTGCTTTGCAGTGCATGCGGTGTTATTTTTGTGTTTTAAAAACTCCGGGGAGTAATTAGTGTTGCCGCTTGCAGTAGCAAAGTGTGATGCGATTGCGTTAGCTTTATCTTTAGGGTTTTTAAGATTATTTATGGGTGGGATTTTACTTCTGCCTTTTCCGCCATGAATGACTCGGAGTTTATTCCAGACTTGTCTGGAATTGACTTTGCCATTCAACTCCTCGCAGAAGTTTTCCCAGTGTTGTGTTTTTGTTTGTTTTATGAGAAGATATACTTTGTTTTTTATTTGCCTAGCATAAGGTAATTTTGAGAGGTTGCGCTTTGCCTTTTTAAAGGCCGCTTTACACTGTTTGCGTGCAACTTTAATTTCCTCAGTCCACCAGGGAACTGAGGGTTTGGAAATATTGGGGGGTGAGAAGGGTATAGATTGTTTTGCAGCATTGATGATGGCGTTAGTGAAGTTATTGGAAAATGTTTGGGGGTCATTATTTTCAAGAACTACTGGGTTAAGTTGATTGCAAAGTGCATTAAATTTGTCCCAGTCAGCCTTGTTGAAATGAAATTTTAGGGTGGGGGGGGGGGGGGGGGGGGGGGGGGGGTTAGGTGGAGGTTGGTTTTGGGTATCATGCTGGTTAGGGTGGTGAGAGAAGGATTGTGGGAGGGTGGTTTGGGTTTCATGCTGGGTTTGGGGATTAGGTTGGTTAGGTGGGGCGTTTTGCGTGTCCATGGACTCGGCTTGGTCAGTAGGGAGGGGTTGGATGTGAGTTTGGGAGACGGGTGGCTGAATGAAGTTATAGCCGGTGTTATTGGGGGGAGGATGGTAGAGGGGGTGGGGAGTGCGTTGGGCGGAGGATTTGGGTTTGTGAGTGCGTTTTGGGGGTTTGGGACGGGTGAAAAGTGGGGTGGCTTGGGTGGGTGGGTGAGGTGGGGGATGGTTAGGGGTGGGTTTTGGGTAGAGGATGGGGGATGAGGAACAGGATGGTTAGAGTGGGAGGGTGGTTTAGTGGGTTTGTTTTGTTGTGTGTGCGGGTTTGCTGCCGTTTTGTATTGCCTGTACGTCGGGCAGGAAGGGTGAAGAGAGGGGTGCTCATGCGACTTGCAATGAATGCAGAACCTGTTGCAGCTCAGACTTTCATCTGAACTGCCGGAGGACCTGTCGCCGCAGTTAGCACATCTCTTCGCCCGCCTGCAGTTAGTACTGGTATGTGTTTTGTAGGTTTGGTTTAAACATATTTTTATTCAATAAGAATGTGGTTTGGCAAACAAGTAAAACTCTGCTTATGTGAATGCCTCACCACTACATAAAACATAAACAAATTCACAAGAGCTGGTAACATGTTAACAACAAATGAAAAATCAGGACAATCAAACTATAGATATACGTACATAAGTGTTAATTGATAATTTGTTGCAGTTTCGTTCCATTATATTTATTTAGATAATTTTAGAATGATTTTCAAAGCGTTTGGATTTATTGATATATTGATGTAGGGACTTAATTATGTTAATATTGACATTATTATATTCTTGAGGTGTTCCGTATAACACAGTTTGGAGGTTATGGCCATTTACATAGAAAACTGTATTATTTCTAAGAGTTGTATATAACTTACATGTAAAAAGATAATGAACAACATCTTCGTTGTGGTATCCACAAGCGCATTCCGGATTGTTTGAGATATGTTTATTTACTTTATCTGCGTTCAAATCGCTGCATCCAAGTTTAAGCCGACAATGTATAATCTGGCAGAAACGACTACCATAATTCAGATCTAGGTAGTTGTTATTTGATTCTTCATGTTTTAGTAGTGATTTAAATTCGCCAATTGTGTTGGCTTGTACGAAGTTATCAGGTAATGAATTCCAAGTTTTGATCGTATCAGGTAGAAAAGATTGTTCGTATATTTTGGTTCTACAGTATATTGTTTGCAAATTGGATTGATTTCGAAGATTGTAATGACTGTTTTCAGAGACAGTTTTAGGAACCAGATCACAGAGGTAGTCTGGTGCGAGCCCGCTATTCATTTTGAAGAAATTAATCAGTTTGATATCCCGCCTTCGTTCTTTAAGGGATTTGAACATTGTTTCTGTGTATAGCTTATGATGACTTGTGCCACGAACTGTGCCACATATCGTACGGAGGGCGTCTAAATGTAATCTTTCAAGAATAAGCAATTGGTCGATTGTACAGTTGTCTCAGATATGGCAGCAATAATCAAACATCGGCATGATAAATGATTTGTACATGGTTTCTAGGGTTTTTCTTGAAAGTCGATATTTCAAGCTTCGGAGGCAGTTAATCATGGGGCTAACTTTTTTAACAATATCTCCTATATGATTTGTCCATGCGCAATCTTTCTGTAACGTTATGCCTAGATGTTTATGGCTTTCGACTTCTTTTATTGGAATTTGGTTCATATGCAAAGTTGGAATTTTTTCGGTTTTATGTTTACGAGAAAAATTTATTGTTTCGGTTTTATCAGGATTAAAGTTAACTTGCCATTTATCTGCCCAGCTAGATATGCGCTTTAGGTCGTCGTTCAGACTGCATGGAAGCGGCAGTATCGTGATCATCAACAATTACATACATTGAAGTATCGTCAGCAAATAAGCGTATGTGACTTTCAATACCATCAACTAAGTCATTTATGTATATAATGAAAAGTAACGGACCCAATACGGAACCTTGTGGGACGCCGGCAAGTACAGGTTTATAATCAGAAGAATATCCATTTATGACAACTTTCTGTAAACGGTTTTCTAAGTAACTTTCAAACCAGCTCAATAAAGTACCATCGATGCCATAGTTCTTAAGTTTAGAAATGATGCCCTTGTGCCAGACCTTGTCAAAGGCCTTACTTTTATCGCAGAATACAGCCCTAACCTCCTTTCCTTCGTCAAGCCCTTTCGCAATAAAATCGTATAAAAAAGTTAATTGGTTAGCGGTTGAATCACCAGGCATAAAGCCGGATTGTAAATTGGTTAAGATGTCATTGTCTCGAAAGTAGTTAAATACATGTTTAAAGATACACTTTTCGAATACTTTAGACAGACAACTCGTAAGTGCGACAGGTCTGTAATTGGAACATTCATTAACACTATTCTTTTTATGCAGAGGTATGACTGAAGCTTCCTTCCAGGCGGCTGGAAACGTGAATTGTTGAAGAGACCAATTAAATAGTTTTGTTAATATAGGAGCTAAACCTTTCGCCGCGGCTTTAAGAAATCTATTTCCTATTCCATCTGGTCCAGTTGATTTTGATGGATCAAGAGAGAGAAGAATATCTTGTACTTCCCCAGGTGTAAGATGGACAGTATTTAATGATGATACAATAGGATCTGAGAGATATTCGCGATCGGGTACTTGTGCATCGGGATATTTTACTGTTGACTGACTAACAAAGAAATCATTAAAAATATATGCAATCTCTTCGGGGTCATCATAAACAATGTTGTTAGAAACTATTGATGGAAAGAAGTTACGTTCGGATTTACTTTGAATAAACTGTTTTATCAAACGCCACCATGTTTTTGTGCCAACGGAGGAATTTACCTTAGTATCTATTTTTGAGTCACATATTCTTTTTGCTTCACGTATTAAACTAACGACTTTGTTTCTGGATGAACGGAAATTTGCCCAGTCAGAGGGACGATTTCGTTTTTTGGCAATTTTATGAAAACGATTTCGCTTACGCATTTCAGCGCGAATTTTGCTATTCATCCATACGGGGTCATCCGCTTTTATATTGACCAGTCTATTCGGTGTGTTGTTGTTCATGATATATCTTATTTTATCAGTTAAAATTTCAACTGCAGTATTTAATATATATTACCAGAGTTAAATATTTCGTTTTCATCAACTTCGTTTAGATGTCTTTCAACACTATCTTTATCCATGGAATCAAAATCATATACTACTCTTTTTATAGATCGCGTTTTAAATATTTTATCTAAGATTGTCAGGAAAATAGGACAGTGGTCACTGCATACGGGATCGAGAACGCCGGAGCTAAGCACGCTGTTTTCATGTGAAACAAAAATCAAATCAATTAAAGTGCTAGAGCTTTGCGTTATTCTCGTTGGAGCAGTTATAATCTGATTTATCCCGTATAAACGTTTGAGCTTTTCGATTTTGATGTTACTTTCTTGTAAGATATCTATGTTAAAGTCGCCAACAATAACAGTAAACATATTTAGATCTATCGCCATTTCGATTGATTGGTTAATCAAGTCCCAGTAAAATTCACTTTTATCCGCGCGGTAAAATGTACCGATAAGATAATTTCTATTTTTGCATTTTATTTTTATCCATAGTGCCTCGAGGCCAACAATATCTAATGTTTCCATACTCTCTACGCATAAGTTTTGTTTTACGTAAATGGCCACGCCCCCGCCTCGTGTTAAACGATCTTTTCTTAACGGACTGTGAAAGCCTGGAATTTGTATATCCCTGCTATTAATATTATCATTTAGCCAAGTTTCTGTGAGACAGATCATATCATAGTCTAAAAATTCCGCATGAATGATATCAACTTTATCTTTTAGACTTCTTACATTGAGATGTATTATCTTAAGATTTCTATCAGGTTTTGGTCCCGGGTTTGGGTGAATATCTCCGCAACAAAGTAAGAGAATAATGATAAATATTGAAGTGCATGGATCATACACACATCGAAATCTTGAAAGATAGATATATAAATAAAGATTGTATGAACTTCTTGAATGAAGTGAAACTGCAAAGTTTCCCACTGCCTGCCTATATAGCATTATGTCAACCGACATGATACACAAACAATCTATGAAACATATCAGAAGGCTGGCAGTGGGATTGGGTTATGTACGTAATTACACATGCATATGTATGTTTGCAACTGCAAATATATTTGTTTGATTTTCTTGAGTAATCATAATGAAGAGAAGTTTCAAAATTCAAACAAAAAGAAAGAAAATATACAAAAAAGAAAGCACTCATAGAGTTTTTCATAAATTGAAAAAGAGAAGGAATCCCCTGGCTAAATAATCAGTGATAAGTACATATGTTTGTATAAGTATATGATGAACAAGCAAAAAGCTATCAAGTTTTACGACAATAAAATCCGCCGTTACTCGGGTGATACACGGAGGAGATTAACACGTGTTGCACGTGCATACGTTCAGGTATTGTTAATGTACGTGCTGTGGGAGAGATGTGGACAGTTGGATACATGTGCATGTGAATGTAAAATTATGTAAGTATTTCTTAATTATTTCAAATTCTCAACGTTTCATGTTGAAATTAGTATCACTATATATATGTAAACCAAAATGGCAAACTACAGAACTTCATTATATGACCAAATCAAATTTGGAATGTTAGTTATATAGTAATGTTATTATTGCATATATTGTTATGTAATTATGTCAATGTACAATAACTGGAAGTATAATTATTAGGACAGTCTGATGTGGGTTGCATACATGTGTATGAATGGTTTACCAAAGAAATTCTTTTCACCTAGTAGGAGCACTGTCGTAGAAGTTACAATCAAAGCAAATTAACAGACCAAATATTGTATAATATACACTCATCTTAAACCATCTAAACTATTTTAAAAAAATTAAATAAAAAAAAAAAAACAAAAAAAAAAACAATAATAAAAAAATAAAAAGTTAATATAATAATAGGAATTCATAGCATGGTTCAATTGTAGTAATGAACACAAGTCGGTACCTGCCTGTCTATATAATAATTAACGATGCTGCATGATACGAAGGCCATTTCATGATGTATGTTTTTGATATGCCTAAGAGAATATATTTCCCAGTATCGCTATCACCTATGTAACAAGTATATGCCATGTGACGTAGATTAATGACATCACGTTTTCACATCGTAGTAGATATTTGAAAGGATGATAGCCTTGATCTATGTACGATCACTTTCATTATCCATACAAATCAGCAAAAAACAACAACCCGATTTGATAGCGCAGAACAGTGTTGGTATAGTAGTGTATAGTACCATAGATCAGGTTAGATCGGATGAGTCAAGTTGGTATATTTATGTGATCGACACACTGTTACAGACATGTTGCAATAGAACATAAAATGTCACATTCACATGTTTTTGTTCAAATCACGTCTTGTACATGTGATTATATGGACGGGAACTGTTCTGTCTCGTTATGTATATAGAGTCACATTCAACAACTTACCACTTTCTTGTAAAGTGCATCCTATGAAGTTTATTTTAAACACTGCAATCAGTTCATTTACTTTTTTTTCTTCTTTTTTTTTTTTTTGGTTGACATATTACATGTTTTTTTTTTTGTTTTTTTTTTGGTTTTTTTTTTTTGGTTTTTTTTTTTTTTTTTATTGGTTCCAAAGATTACACATATAAACACACATAGAGTTGTCATGGCATAACAATAAATTGAGAGGTACAAGGTTACAGTTGTGATAATAGTTACACAAATAGTTATATAAACATGACATAGGATATTTCATGGATGTAAGTAAGAGTTCTATTGGTCAATAAGTACTGGTAGGAGAGGGTTCCATTTGCGATTGAAATTATCTAAATCATTTTTCTTTTTGGAAATAAAGTTTTCAACAAAAAATATTTGCTTCAGAGTTTTTATATATAAGTGAAGATTGGGAAGTTTATTTTTTATATTGCATAAATAAATATGCCTCTTTGCAGAGATGATGATATGGTTCAGTAGTCTATTTTGATATAAAGTACCAAACCAGACCATGTATTTTGAAAAAGTTGGATGTGGATATATAAACTTATTAAGCCAAATTTGTAATTTATTCCAAAATGCTTGGGTCACCTGACATTCCCAGTACACATGACATAGATTTTCATCTTTATCCTTACAAAAACAACACAAACTGTTATCAACCTTTTTCATTTTGAGCAACTCATGTTTTGTGTAGATAATACCATGTAGAAATTTGTATTGAAAATCAATTAGCTTAATGTCTTGTAAACCCTTTTTATATATTGTAAAAATATTTTTCCATTCAAAGCCAATTCCAGGAAATATATTCTGCCATTTATTACAAATGTTAGGTTGTTTTGCATTCGAAATAAGTTTATCATAAAAAGTTCTGCAGCCTTTTGATCTTTTCAAGAGGTTTATCTGGCAAGGATTAATATCTAAATTCCTGACTGGGATAGAATGGCAATGTCTAATAGTATGTTTCCATGAATCAGGTAATAGATACACTATATATCTCAGATCTAAGAAAGTACCTTTTACAAGATATTTTTCTTTTAAAGACTCTATAGATAATAGGCCATTTTCATCACATATGTCTCTGATATTCATAATTCCTTTCTCTGCCCAATTCTTTATGTAGTGTTCAGAATTTTTTAAATTGTGGTTGAACCACAGGGGTTGAGATAAAATTTCATCAATGTTATCTGGTTCAACATCATGTTTTTGATGAAGTTGTTTCCATGCTCTAAGCACATCATGCCAAAAGGGATTTTGGATCTTTAATAAAGTTTGAGAATTTGCTCCAAAATTGAAAATAGCATTAAAAGGTATTTTGCAGGGGTTGTTTTTATCACCTTTTTGGAAGTAGGATCTAAAGATTGATAACTTCAAAGCATCAATAAAGCTTTTTGTGTCAAACATTCTCAATCCTCCATCTTCATATTTGTTTTTTATTACACTTCTTTTGATTTTATCATTTTTATCATTCCAAATGAATTTAAAGAATATTGTATCCAGAGAAGTGATAAAATCTGCTGGTGGGTTGGGCAAAGAATTGAAAATATGAACTAATTTGGAGATTGCTAATGTTTTAATTACTGTAATTTTTCCAATCAGAGTTAAGTGTCTTTTTCTCCAAGATGCTAAGAGTCTATTGATTTCTTCCAGTCTTTTTCTAGTGTTTATTACCCATAGGTCTTCAAGATTTGGTGTAAACTTTATACCAAGAACATCAAACTCACCAGTAAGTTGGGCAGTAACCCATTCAATGTTTAGGTCATGACAAATTTTTTCACAAACTTTAGCTTTTGATCCAATCCAAATTGCTTTTGATTTATCTAAATTTATTTTTAAACCTGACATCTTATAGAAAGTATTAATTGTGTCAATGGCAACATACAAAGTTTTCTCAGTTCCATCAAGAAATAGTTCAGTATCATCAGCATATTGATCCATTTTGTATTCAATGTTGTCAATGACAATTCCTTTGATGTCTTCGTTATTTCTAATCATACACCCAAGAATCTCTGCTACAAAAAGGAAAAGATATGGCGACAATGGGTCCCCTTGTCTGCATCCCCTTTCATTAGAAAAAAAGTCAGAAAAATGTCCATGTTGGATGACACAAGATGTTGTGTCATAAGTTAAGATATTTATCCATCTTATAATTTCAGGGCCAAATTCAAATTTATTTAAAACTAGGTTGATAAAATCTTTAGAGACAGTGTCAAATGCCTTTTCAAAATCAATCAAAATCAGAAGACCAGGGATGTTTTGTTTTTTGGTTTCAAACATTATGTCATATAGTAACCTTGTATTTTCACTAATAGTCCTGCCTGGTATAAAACCGGTTTGATTGGAATGAATGAGTTCATCTAAAGTAGTTTTTAATCTCTGTGCAATACAAGAGCTTATAATCTTATAAACAGCATTTAGTAGAGTAATGGGCCTCCAGTTTTTAAGTAATGTCCTGTCTTTGTTGGATTTGGGGATACAGGTGATAACACCTCTTTTCATGCTTAAGGACATTTCATTTCTCTTAGATACATCATTTATAAATCTAAAAATCCATATCTTTAATTCTTTCCAGAAAAACTTAAAGAAATCAATGGGAAAACCATCAATCCCTGGGCTTTTGTTATTCTTCATTTTATAAACAGAAGTGGTAATTTCTTCCATACTAATTTCTCTTTCAAGATTGTCTTTTAATGTTTTATTTAAAGTTGGAGTTTTAATGTCTTTCAGGCAATCTTCTCCTCTTGATTGATCATGAGAGGCATATAGATTTTTGTAAAAAAGCTTAACTTCATTGAGTATTGATTTACTATCAGTAATTTCTTTGTCATTAATTTTCAGCTTATTAATGGATTTCTTTGAAAAATTTCTATTTTCTAGATTGCAAAAATATTTTGAGGGTTTTTCACCTTCATTGTACCAAAGAATTCTGTTTCGGATTTGAATCCCTTTCATTTCCTCATTTTTTATGTCCTCCATTTCTTTCTTATATTTTGATAGTTCATTTAGCAATTTTTCATCAATGTTTTGAAAGTCTCTTCTAATATTGTCTTCAACCTGTTTTATCTTAAATTCCAGATCCTCTGTATTTTTAGCTTTTTGCTTTTTGATGTAGGATGAAAATGATATAGTCTTTCCTCTGATGTTCATTAATAAAACTTCTAGGAATAAGGAATCAGAAATTGAAAGATCAGTATGTTCAATATGTTTAGAGTCATCAATCACTTCTGTTGCATATTCCTTGATAGTATCATTTAGAACAGTTCTGACTAAGTCACCATATGCAGGGTTTAAAAGCAGGGATGTATTAAATTTCCAATAGCCATGTCCTCTTTCCTGGTTTAAAGTGTTTGAAAAAGTTAATGATATTGCTGAATGGTCACTTTTGTAGCCAGGCAGAATGTCTGAATCCAAAGTTATGTCAAATATGTCTTCAGATACAATAAAGAAGTCAAGTCTAGCCTGTTGCCTTGGATTCTTTTTCCACCAGGTGAATTTTCTTGTTTTATCATTAAGTTTTCTCCAAATGTCAATGAGGTTATATGTTTCAAGAAATTCCAATACAGTCTGTCTTGAATTTGGGTTATTTATATGCTTATAATTTTCAAGATCAATTAAGGGGTCAAGAACTAGGTTCCAGTCACCAACTATAGCTAATGAGTCATTATCAAATTTTTGTATATTTTCAAATAGATTAATGTAAAAATTTGGATCATCATTGTTTGGACCATAAAGATTTGTAAGTGTCATCCTTTTATCCTCTACTGTGATATCAACAATGATATAATTTCCATTTTCATCTATAATGGTCCTATGTATTGTCAAATCAGTGCCATTATTAAAGAGGATTGCAACTCCTCTTGAATTAGATTTATATGGAGCAATAATTGATTGTAATCCCCATTCATTTCTCATTATGTTGGAAGTTGATTCATCGATATGAATATCTTGTAAGCATATGACTGAGTATAATTTTTTTCTATATAAATTCATTACTTCTTTTCTCTTCGCTTTGTTTGCCAGTCCTCTACAATTAGCTGAGATAATCTTAATTTTCTTGATATTATCCATTAGGGGAATTTATGTATCATTTTATCAAATATAGTATCAATAAACATACCGCCAGTCCATCTAGGTATTGATAAAGCATTGCAAATTGGAAGGAAATAAAAGTTCTCATAAACTAATTTGGGAAGCATACATAAACCTTGGAAACCATTTTTTGAAAACAAATGAAGAAAGAAAATAAAAGAAGGGAGGAAATAACTAAAACTGAACAACGAGCAAACCATGCCCTGTGTCATCGAAATCCAGCCAAATGTAACAATACCCAAAAGTGCTAACATTACAATCTCAATACAGTTAGAATCTTGATCATCACACATGTCATGTGTTGAGAAAATAACAAAACTAAATGCTACTCAGTACAGTACCGTATACAGTAGCGGCCATCAGCTGGCCAAGCGCTGGCGTTGACCGCAACTTTGATAGAAATATGAGTGAAATATAGTCATACATATACATGTACATGTAACCACGGCTTCAAAGTAAAGTATAGATATGGTCATTTCATTGACGAGGAGTTGGAGACATTATACAAACCCAATTTGACCATGTTCATCCGTACACGTACATCCAACAATGCACAATAACAACATCCGGTGTAAGCCGAGAAAGCTAAAAATAGACTACCGCGTGCGTTTGTTTACAAACATGAGATGTGAAGAAATACAGACGAAGACATTCAAAACACGTTCAAATTAAAGCTCTCACTGTCTGATCGTCACATTTATATGCACATTTAGGAAGCACAATGAGTTAGTCCAACGAGAAAATATAGAAATTTGCAATATCTGCACAATTATTTGAATGTTTGTCAAAATAAATACACAAGTTCTTGTTAATGATCTGATATCCTTGAATGCTTGGGTGGACGACGATTAAACAGATTCGTCAAGTCCAATTGTTCTCCAGCTGTCCTGAGAGTTTTTCCGGATTTGTAAAGAAATGTCAATTCCTTGTTCAAGAATCCTTGTCTGAACTTTATTGTTTTTTCTCAATTCAAAAGCCTTATTGGCGAGGCGGCCACGATGTTTTTTTAGGATGACGGGGAGATCCGTACGAATTGTGACTTTCTTGTCTTTTAGCGTTCCCCAGTTCTTACTTGCAGCGTTATATGCCTTCTGCCTATCTGTTGCCCTGACAAACTTTACCAATATTGGCTTCGGCATTGAAGCCCTGAAGTTTTGTGGGTCGGTGCTTTTCCTGGGTAATCTGTGGATATTGTCGAAAAACAATTCGTCAATCTTCATTCCTAATGAGGTGAATATCTCCGTAGCTGCCGTTTCCGCATCTCTCTCATCAGGTACACCATAAACAAGTAAATTATTTTTCCTTGAATACAGTTCAAGAGTTAGATACTTCTTTTCATACTCTGTTTTCATTTCCGACATCTTGTTTTTAAGATGATTTATTTCAAATGTGTGTGTTTCAATTTGTTCAGCATTGTCTCGAACCATGGCAAGTATGTCGGAGGCTTTTGTATGTAAATCTTTTATTTCATCATTCATAATGTCCATTCTACTCACTATTTGCTTAGTTTGTACTTGTAAAGCTTCTGCAATGAAGTTTTGTAGCTTTTCGTCCCGGTCTGTCGTGTCGCTAACATCAATGGCGCCCGGCGAGGTCGGCATGTTCGCTGTGCTGTTCGACACCTGTGCGGGTTCTAGTGTGAACCCCTTCTTCTACACCGGTGCTAGACTTCTTACCCGGGGTATCTGCATCTTGTTTGGATTTGTTATTTCTTTTATTGTTGGACATATTCAGCTTAATCCTGGATTTTCGTAGAGCGAGTAGTTAACACGTCGTCATGCGGCGGTAGGTGGCGCTTGTTCATTTACTTAATGGAAACACGGTCACGACTTCACAATTGTGTTCATTCACTATCCTTTTATAAAGGATTGTGGTGATTTTAACACATACCACCAATATCACCAATACTTAACGTGACTTCCAGGAATTTGTACACCATTAACGACTAGAAACACAACACAAGAAAATAAAGAGAAGACACTGATACTCGGTGCCGATTTGAGCAAAGCTCCCATTTGCTATGACGGACCGAGAAGAACATTGAAAACGCAGAACAGATTGATCATAGAGTAGTTGTTCACACTAGTCGTTGTGGGATGTATCCTGGGAAAGGTTGATGACAAGTTTGAGCCTTGTTTGCTCACAGACACTGTTGAAATGGGAAGCTGTCGCAACTTTCTTCAGACTTCCGTCTTTCAATTTTATCAGAATTACTCCACCAGTAACCCAGGTGGATTCTACGCGATTATCCTTCACTAGATCCCTGGCTTTTCGAGCTAGAAGGGCCCAGGTTTTGGTAAGGTCCTCATTTACATAGACCTTTGATGCCCTGTTTGTGTTCGCCTGCTTCAACTTAGATCTGTTGGCGATGAATTGTCGCTTTGTAGCGTTACTTACCGTTTTGTAGGTGAGGCAGTTGGTGCAGTATGTGATTGGTTTGTGTACCGTTTCCACAGTGCGTGCACTGGCGCCGAAAATAATTGTTTTAGGAAGTGTAGGGGTTTCGAATGTGAGAATAACCGTGGGCGTATTTATTTGATTACCGAAAGGATTTTTGGCTGTTTTTGCAGAAAGTTTGCCTCCTCTATAAAACTTGTTAAATCATTCTCGTTTTTCGAGAAACTGATGACGCCTCTAGACTCCGAAAACCAAATTGGAGTTTTATAAGCTACTTGTTGGCCTGCAATTTTGGTGAGAGATGTTTTTGCCACGTTGGCCAGTTTTAGAGATCTAAATCTAACCAGAAAGCCGCTGCCTAATTGTTTTAATAAAGTATAAGAATAGCCTTGACTGCAACTTCCAAACGCAAGGCATAACTCTTGCCAGTCTGCATTACTGACCTAAATCAGCCAGTAATGGAGACTGGCAAGAGTTATGCCTTGCATTGGGAAGTTGCCTTGACTGTTGAGGACTGAGCCGATCCTTTCACGACTCAACACCTTTGAAAGATGTTGTCCTACAGTAGCAGCAAGGATTACAAAAGTTACCATGCTAGGTGTTGTTGCCGGTGAGTGCGTTTGTGTACCTGACATGTGAGATGTTGTTGCAGCTGAGTGGTGAGCCGGGGGCTCAGTTGAGTGAGATGTGGAGTGAGATGCGGGCTCATTGTTTGTAGGGGAAGCGGCGCGCTTGCGTTTAGATTGCAGTTGATTGGATGGAGAAAGCGGGAAATTAGCCGTAGGATTGACACCCGGTTGGTGTGCTGATAGATTCGCGGGAAAATTCGCGTCGTAGTTTTTTGTTTGTGGTGAATTATTTGCAGAATTTGGAATTGAGGTTTTGGTCACCGATTGTGCCATGGAAATTATGGAAGTTAATGCCCCCATTGTGGAGCATATACAATTGTTGGCTTTAGGTGCATATTTGGTGTTTTAAGGTGTGATAAATTCCGCGGTAGGGGGAGATTTAGGTTGGTCTATTGCCTCCATAGGTTGGACGTAAGTAAGTAGGGGTTGGAGAAGGGAAGGTGAAGTAAAACTTACAAGTTAGAACAGGGAGTATGGCGAAGTCCCGGCAGGACTTCCTTGGGTCGATCCGTGGGCAGCGGTGAGGCGTAGAGAGCTCCGAGGAGAGGTGTTACCAGTAGGCGAGCCAAGCTGAGAATGTATACAAACTTACTCTTCAAATATGTATTCTGAAGCGTGAACAAATCGGGACAATGTGTACATATTGTTAAGCGGTGAGATGAAAATCCCCTGCCTAGACATTGACGGACTCTGCAGAAGCCCAGTTTGATTCACGTGACCGTGTTACCCATAAAATCAATTACGTAGCGGGCTCGTTAGCGGCGGTCAATTTGGGATGAGACTCGTACGAATAGTCCCCCTTGTTGTTATCCAGAAAATAAAAAATCTTCCTGTTCTCTAGATGAGTTTATAACAAGTTTAAAAAATGCAATGTGTATATGTTCACGTATGCCTCTTAAAGAAGATATTGTTCACCTTCAAGAACATTTGTCATGATTATATTTCTATATGTTTGTTAGTCGGATGATTTATATATTAGGGAAACATTACTGAACTGCGTTCTCGTTGATATTAAACCAAACATAAGGAGGACATACATGCATTTCTCCATGTAATCAATTAACCCAAACACTATATTATAAGTTACCATGTGCCCACGAGTTTGATGTGGACGTTTTAACATGTGCCCGAGCTATTATATTAAAACGAACGAAGTTTCAGTCGATATTTCACTCGGACATATGATAAATCTCCATATCAAACTCGCAGCTCTAGAAAACTCGGTAACGATTTTGTCCGACGAGAATCCTCTTTAAATTCGTTAAGTGAGGCTTTGTTGGTCAAAATGGTCGTTAATATGTCTGTGGAAGGGTTTATTTGGGAATGTATAAATATAATTCTTCATACTATCGTATAAATAATGAAAAGTACAGTCCAGTACTTTACAGCAGAAATTACGGAAGAAAATGAAACAAATTCTAAAGCAATGCAACGATTCCTTGGGTTTCATTTTTGGTCACGTGACTCCATAAACTCGTTCTACCTTTGTCCTTTTAAACAGTAATTCGAAAACGTGTTTATAATAAATAAACATATGCCACAAAAACTATTCATATCACAACAGTTTGATACTATCCTATGCATCTGAATCCTTGTAGGACCATACAAAAGTCATGTCATCAGATTAAGGTAAATTGCATTTAATTCATTGCCATTCCAACATACCTATAATTTTAAGTAAAAGACAGAACGAGTAGCAGTACAGTATCGGGAGATAAAAGTACGGGTTTCAGAGGGGAGGGCGAGAGACCAGCCGAGCCTAATCCTCTCAAAACTGTACATTTATCTCCCGATAATGTACTGCTACGATTTCTCTATCTCTCTTAGAGCACTGCCAGATGCTTGAGTCATGAAAAAATGATATAAGATGGCAAAATGAAACCAAGATATGATAATATGAACGAAGTATAGTTGAGACAACGAAATCAGATATTCGGTGTTGTTGTTATTTTTTTTGTTGGAGAATGTTTTTGTTTAATGATTTTAATAATATAAGAAGGTCATTTTTACCACATTATTATTGTAATAATCCTTCTATAGATAATTTCACACATCTTATGTCCTGTAAGCGTTACGCACTATACTGTGGAAAGTTTGTAACTATGTAAAAACGTATCTACGTATGCTCCCATTATGATATTGTACATTGCCATTATTTCTATATGTCACTTTTGTGAACTTCATGAGAATAAATCATTCATTCATTCATTCATTCATTCATTCATTCAATATTTAATACTTAAAGGTCACAGGCCTATAGAACATTATGCAAAAGGTACATGTTAATACAAGTAAACATGCATGTTATTAATACGCTTATTTGCTATGACTCTTTTCTCAATTTCATTGCGTAGTATATGTACATAGCAAGATTTTTAATTACATTTCGATTAGTACAATTTAATACAAATTTGTTTTAAACTTTTTATTTTTAAGAGCATTTTACAGCATTAAAAAAAACCCCTCAACATATGACATTCCAGTATTCAGTATATACATTACCCAAAACAAATAAACTCCACATGAACAGGATATGAGATGTTGACCAGAATTTGTAAAAAGGCTAATATTACACTCAATTATTGCTGAACAATTAGTAAGGATGTAATAGTCCTTTATTTCATTCTGTAAAGTTCGGAATGGTGGCATTCTTTTGTTCAGTTTACTTTTAAATATAAGATATTTTATTATCATGAGTATGACATTCAGAGGATCACTGTGCCTGTCCGGATAACCAATCATTACATGTTTCTTTGTAATGTTAACTTGGATAAGAGCCTTTTGATGTAGCCAGGTTTCTAGTTGTTGCCAGATTTGGCTGACCATGTTGCACGACCAAAAAAGATGGACTGGTGTCTCGATATCGTTGAAACAGAAACTACAATTTGGACTGTCAACATAACCTAACTTATACAGGAAAACATTGGTTGGCAGTATATGGTGCAACATTTTATATTGAAACCATTGAAGCCGTGTGTCTTTTGTGCATCGAAAAGGTATGGTATTGTAATGTGACCAGTTATCAAATGGGTAATCATTAAAGACGTTTTGTTCCAATGTGGTGCTGTGTAAATTTTTTGTCGTGATGGGTGTAATCAGTATGTCCTAAAAATACTTAGATCCTTTAACATATTTTAGAATATTTTGGAGAGTTTGAGGCAAAATCGGGTTTTCTATTTTTTTCAAATTTTTAAAATTCACATTGTTTTTATTGAAATGGTTTTTAATGCTTGCGATAAGGCCATTATAGGTAAATAATTTTTTTTTTATTTCGAACGTTTTAGAAAATTCGTCAAACCTCATGAATCTTCCGTTTGTATCAACAAGATCATCAATGAGACGTACTCCCTTTTGATTCCAACTATTGTAAAAAAAAAACAGGTTTACGTCCAATACATATATTACTGTTAAACTAAATATTTCGTGCTAGCAAATATTTTTCGTTACATTTTGTTCTAGTGTTGAAGTCCCACCATGCAGTCAACATGTCTTTATAGTAATCGTTAGGTGTGAGCGAAAGCAGTTCTGGCCTCAAGTAATCACAGTTATGTTCCAATATATTAGTTATACCTGCACCTAATTTAGGGAGGTTGAGGTTAAAAAGATGGCACCATTTTGACTCTGAGATGAGAAAACGTCTTATCATCGATATTTTCTGAGCCTGGATTGTTGCTTTTATATTAGGGACATTAAATCCTCCATTCTTTTTGTCGCAATATATTGGACTTCTCTTAATTTTGTCAGGTTTGTTTCTCCAGATGAATTTAAAACACTTTTTTTGAAATGCATATATAACATCGCTGTTTGGATCTGGTAATGAACTAAAAAGGTGGTGAAGCTTTGGAATAATTACAGATTTTAAGACAGCATTTCTTCCAAAAGGAGTAAGGTCGTGCGTTGACCATATAGAAGTTCACACGATCGTAACTTATCTTTGTAGTTTATTTCTATCATATCTTCAAGGTCTTGAGTGAACGTTAAACCTAAGAGGTCAAACTTATTTTGATCCCAGTTAAGATTAAGCTGAGGACAAAGCTTCATTTTTGATCGTTTCATTGAGCCAATCCAGAGGAGATGCGTTTTTTCAATGTTGACTTTAAGCCCCGAGAATCTGGCCAAAAAATTCAGTACACTAAACACAGCAAAAAGGCATCGTTCTGATCCATCTGGTTTAGTAGAAATTCTATATTGCCTATTGTTATCCCTTTGATGTTTTTATTATTTTTTATCATTAAAGCAAGGATTTCAGCACATAAAATGAATATATGAGGAGAGAGTGGATCCCCTTGACGGCATCCTCTTTGTATATCGAACATAGGCGAACCATAACCATTCACCAGTACATGTGATTCTATCCCGTGATATAATGTCTTGAACCACAGGCGTATTGATTGCCCAAACTTAAAGAAAGCAAGTGTCTTATCTATAAATGACCAATCGACTGTATCAAATGCTTTTTCAAAATCTATAAGGAGGAGAAGTCCAGGAATTTGGTGAGATTCGGTATATTCCATAAGGTCATATATTAATCTCGTTATGTCACCGATGTATCTTCCTGACATGAAACCTTTTTGATCTTCACTAATCAAAGTAGGGAGCACAGTTTTGATTCGCTTGGATATTGCAAGGGAAGCTATATTATAGAACACTGATAGGAGCGAGATTGGTCTCCAATTTTTTAGAAACATCTTTGGTTTCTCACCTTTTGGTATGCAAGTAATAAGTCCTCTTTTTAAAGAAATAGATAATTCACCTTTATCGTATGATTGATTTATTGATCTTATTAAGAATTTATGTATATCGCTCCAAAAGAACTTTAAGAATTCAGACGTGAAACCATCCGGCCCAGGGCTCTTATCATTTTTCAAACACTTTAGTGCTGCAAGTAATTCCTCATATTCAAGTTTTCCCTCCAGTGATGATGATAAGTTATGATCTAGTTTAGGTACATTGTAATCTTTCAATAAATGCTCCAGATTGATGTCAATCACGTCGGTTTTCTTATGATAGAGTTTTGAATAGAACTTTCTTACTTCCTCCTGTATTTGTTGTTGATTTGTCACGATATCTCAAAATCGTTGTGTAAACATGGAAAAGATTTATTTAGGAAGTTTCGAGATTCTAGACCTAGGAAATATTTTGTTGGCTTTTCACCTTTTTCTAAGGCGGTTACCTTCGATTTTATCAGTAGCCCCTGTGTTTTAATATTATTCATAATTTCTAGTTATTTTTATTGAACGACTCAATTTCTTTTAGGAGATTAGATTTTACTTCAATGTCATTAGAAGCATCCATGTCTTCTGCAATGTCATATAACGTAGATATACGTTCAGTTTCATCTTTTTCTCTTTGTTGCTTTTTATATGATGAATACTTTATAGTTTCACCTCTTATTTGTAGTAATAACATTAAAAAAAACATTGGTCGTCGATGGTGAATTCGCCCTCAGTGTCACTATCATTTTTATATTGTAACATAGTTTCCGATATAGTCTTTTTTACAAGTGAGATATAGTCTTTGTCTCTTAAAAGAGAGTTATTGAATGTCCAGAATCCTTTTCCCCTATCTATTTCCGTGAGTGCAAATAGCATTGATATTGGTGAGTGATCTGACATGAAGCTTGCTTCAATTGATATGTCTGATATCGACGGGATCATATTATGAGATATAAGAAAATAGTCGAGTCTAGCCTGTTTTAATGGTGATGGTTGACGCCATGTATATCTTTTTTCATTTGGATGTCTCTCACGCCAAGGATCAACAAGGTCAATGTTATCCTTTAACTTCATTATTCTATATCTAGCCTTTGGGTTGTTGTTGTGTTTATAGTTGAATGTATCAATATAGTAATTTTGAACCGCATTCCAATCTCCACAAATAATGATATGATCACTTTTTAGGGTTGTTATTTTTGCTTCGAGATCATCAGCATTTGGACCATATAGATTGATGATAGCTAATTCATATTTCTCCATTGTGATTTCAACAATAATAGTATTGCCATCATTATCTTTTATAACGTTATCAAGGGCGTAATCTACATATTTTGAAAAAAGGATAGCAACACCCCTAGAATTACTGCTGTAATAACTAAAATAACAGTTTTTACAACCCCAATCTTCAATTACCTTTTTTTCCATATATTCAGTAAAATGAACATCTTGAAGACAATATATAGATGAGTGTTTCTTTTTCAAGAATCTGAACAGCTCCTTTCTCTTTTTCTTATTATTCAACCCTCTGCAATTCAATGAAGTTATTTTAACCTAGTCATTGTCATATTGGTGATGGTTAGCAGCAAGATTTATACTGAACGAAGCAAGTTGTAATGCCAGATGGTGATGAAGTATAATTTGGTTTGATGAACAAGACTTGAGTGTAATATTGCCCATTATTATAGCCACATGGACCAAAGTGTCAAAAAGAAAACAAATAGTAAAGAAAGATAATATAACACAGACTGAACAATGCTTGGATGTTTGGCAGCGAGAACTCATACATCTGAGTATCCACGGATGAAGACAAGTAACATAGTTCACATAAATCAAATAATGTTTTTTTTTATACTCACACGTTTGTTAAATGTCCGTGCAAATTTAGTATATCCATAATTCCAAAACGAAAAGGAGAATTCATACACAACACACAAAAGCACAGCACAGAACAGAGCAGAACACTTCAGCACTCCCAGTTGTAGTCTGACCGCGTGTCTTGTCTCTCGTGTGTCCCGCGCGAGAAGCACGTGCAGTTCGGCGGTGTACGCGAACGTACTGACAAAAACATATTATGTTAGGTAACTTTGATTTTGCAGAAACGAGAGCAAATACATATTTACATAGGAAGACAAAACACATGACCATCGACTTGGGGGAGAGGGCACAAAAACAGAAGAAGAAAAACAATTTGGCGGGAAAAACAGTTTGTTTTCACGTGTTCATTGTGAGTGTGATGTTTATCAGTTGTATGGAAATACATATAAATAATCAAAACAATTACACAGTTAGACGTCATTGGAGTTCTTAATCGAATTTTTTTCCACAAAGGATGGTACACTAGGATCACGAGTTTCCAGGATTACTTCAGTGCCGACGACTCGTACCCTTGTCCATAGTTTTTTTTATCTTCTCGGATAGCTGTGGCTTGACGTCCCAGGATTGCTCGTCTCTTTTTCATGAGAGCCGGTAATTAAGTCTGTCTGGATACTTTTCGGTGATCCCTTCAGCAGTTTCCGTGCCTCATACACTGCGTCCCTGTCTACCATGTGTATGAATGTCGCTATAATTGATGAGGGCGCAGAGGGCTTGTGCTTTCTTTGGTATTCCGATTTTGGAAGCCTGTGTACAGTCTTAAAGTACATGTTTTCAACCTGGTCCTCAGTGAACTGGAGGGTGTCGACGAAGTAGTTTCGGAGGACTCGTTCCGTGTTTTCCTGGGGCTTCTCTGATATACCGTAGAATAGGAGATTTGTTTTCCGGTCGTGGATATCCTTTAGAATGACCTGTTTTTCCAGAGCTGTTTTAGATTCCCTCACTTCTTCCAATTCTTTCAGAATAGCGCTCAATTCATCCTCGTGCTTTGAAACCACGTGTTCGACGGCATCTACAGTTGGCTTCATCTCGCATATATCAGATTTTAAAGCATCAATAGACGTTTTAATCTCTGACTGGCAACTCTTAATGAGCAAAGCTAACCTTTTCTCGACGTTCTGGATTAGCTCATCCGTGTTTGCCGAAGCACGTGTTGTTCTCGTCGCCTCTGACATTTCAAAGTTCCGATGTTTGGATAATAATTTAACAAAATATATATTATTATTAGGTTATGTTCTACGATGTCACTGTGTAGATTTGAAGAGTTTTCAGATATATTTGTTCAGTTTGATAGCAAATTAATCCGTGGAAAGGGAGAGCGCCTCAGCCACGCGTCCGACTCGTTTTCATGCGCAACCGGATTTTAATAATGACATGAATTTGTCCGTAGATGGATGGACATAATAAAATTCTTTAATAAGTTTTCTGCGTAATTCATTGTACAATGGACACACAAGCAAAAAATGATATTCGTTTTCTGGGACATTGATATTACATGATTTACATAATCTATCTTCTCTTTTAAAATATCTGCCTTTTTCAATCCACAAGTCATGTGACGAGCATCGGAAACGTGATAAACTTTTTAAAAAAATTTGTGCATGGTAACGCATGATAGATAAAGCTCGGTATAAATGTATAGTTTAAGAGTTGAATAGTAATCACATTTAGTGGAAAGGGAAAGTTTGTTAAGCCAGTTTTGTTGGTATATATATTTTAGTCGCTGCGTGATTGAACTTATAAAGGTTGGAGGAAAGTCAACATTCTGCTCATGCCACATGTGATTAAAACCTGTTGTGAATAAAACATTTTAAAAATCCGTTACCCAATTTTTGTGCCACTTTTGGTCACATAAAATCATTTCATAACATTTTTAGCTTTAGCTTATGGCATGGCGTCCGGCGTCCGGCGTCCGGCGTCCGTCCGTCCGTCCGTCCATCCGTCTGTAAACTTTTCGCTTTTTCGACTTCTTCTCCAGAACCAATGACTCCACAGAGCTGAAATTTTATGTGCAGACTCCTTGGCCAATGGGGATTCTAAATTGTAGATTTCGTGACCCCGTGACCCCAAATGGGGTCACAGGGGTCACATCCTTAAAAACCTATTTTCATCTTCTTCTCCAGTTCCAAAAGGTCTAGAGAGCTGAAAAGTTATGTGCAGACTCCTTGGCAAATGAGGATTCTAAATTGTAGATTTCGTGACCCCGTGACCCTAAAATGGGGTCATGGGGTCACATCCTTAAAAACCTATTTTGTTCTTCTTCTCCAGTTCCAAAAGGTCTAGTGAGCTGAAAAGTTGTGTGCAGACTCCTTGGCCAATGGGGATTCTAAATTGTAGATTTCGTGACCCCGTGACTCCAAATGGGGTCACAGAGGTCACATCCTTAAAAACCTATTTTGATCTTCTTCTCCAGTTCCAAAAGGTCTAGAGAGCTGAAAAGATGTGTGTAGACTCCTTGGCCAATGGGGATTCTTAATTGTAGATTATGTGACCCGGTGACCTCAAATGGGTTCACAAGAGTCACATCCTTAAAAACCTATTTTCATCTTCTTTTCCAGTTCCAAAAGGTCTAGAGAGATGAAAAATTGTGTGGTTTAAACATATTTTTATTCATAAAAATGAATTGGGATTGGTGAACAAGCTATGTAGCTTATATTAACACCGCTCCCATACAACATATGATACAGAATGAATTACAAAGTGACGTCAATGATAAAGATTGTTATAAATAAAGGAATGTATACATGCTCCAATTAGGTTAACATTAATATTATCTAGCAATCAATCATAGAAAATTGTGTTTGGAATGGTTTATCAACCCATCTGAAGAAATACAAAGATTTAATGATATCATATAGTAGACATACATAGCTACGGTTCAGTGTGTCCAACGGCCCATATACAGAACTAGAAATCAAACAAAAACGTGAATGTTAAAATTTAAATCGTCGTGTTTTGGTGATTAAACTGTGAACTGAATCAATTAATTGTTGATTTTGTTTCCGCGAAAGTTCTTTGTTTCCGTACAAAATGGTCTCCAGGCTATAACCTGTGATATAAAAGTACATACCCTGTCTTAGATGATCATAATTGCTGCATGTGAAAAAATAGTGTAGGGCGTTTTCAGTCTGATATCCGCATGAGCAGCAAGAACTTTCCAAAATATGTCGGTTATATTTGTCGGAATTGAGATCGCTACAACCAAGCCTGAGGCGACAGTGAGCAATTTGGCAAAATCGTGTGCCGTAGTTTAAATTAAAATAAATCTTGTTTTCAGTTTTAGCGATTAATGTTTTGAATTCTGGCAAAGTGCATGACTCTTTTGAATTTGGAAGAGTATTCCATATATTTATTGTGTCAGGTAAAAATGATCTTGCGTAAGAAGTAGTTCGGCTGTACATTCCTTGTACTTCTGAACTGTTTCTTAAGTTATATCTTGCAGTTTCGAAAACGGAATTAGGAACTAAATTACATAGATAATCTGGGAGTTGACCGTTGTTCATTTTAAAGAAAACGGTTAATTTTTGACAGTATCTTCTTTCATAAAGAGACTGGAATTTGGTTTCGCTATAAATTTTATTATGACTCGTGCCTCGAACGGCACCACAAATCGTTCTAAGGGCATCCAGATGCAATTTTTCTAATATTCGCGATTTTTCAGACGTACAGTTGTCCCAAATGTGTGAACAATAGTCAATATCGGCAAAATATACGACTTATACATTGTATCCAAGGTTTTATGTGAATCGGTATTTGAAACTCCTCAGACAACTGATCATAGGGCGAACTTTTCGTACAATATCATCAATATGCTTATTCCATGCGCAGTCGCTTTGGAGTGTTATGCCTAAATGTTTATGACTTTGGACTTCCTGTATGATTGTTCCGTCCATGACTAGATTCGGTTTCACAGATGGTTTAGCTTTGCGTGAGAACTGAATAGATTCGGTTTTGTTTGGGTTAAACGTGACCTGCCACTTACGGGCCCATTGTGAAATTTTATCTAAATCGTTGTTAAGAAAAGTAGCAGAAACAATTGGATCTTCAATGATTACGTATAATGAAGTGTCATCCGCAAAGAGACGAATGTTACTGTCAATATCACATACAATATCATTAATGTATATCAGGAATAGAAGTGGCCCCAGGACTGAGCCCTGGGGTACTCCGGCTAGTACAGCTTTCTTATAGGATTTATACCCGTTAATTGCTACCTGTTGAAACCTACTTTCTAGATAACTTTCGAACCATTTCAATAGTTCGCCTTGGATACCGTAAGTTTTCAGCTTATGAATGATTCCTTTATACCAGACCTTATCGAAAGCTTTACTTATATCACAGAAAACTGCTCTTACTTCTTTTCCTTCGTCAATAGCTTTAGCTATGAAATTATACAGATAGGTCAACTGATTTGATGTCGAATCTCCTGGCATGAATCCTGATTGTAAATCTGACAATAAGTCATTATCTCTAAGGAAATTGAATACATACTTAAATACACATTTCTCAAATACTTTCGATAAACAAGATGTAAGTGCAACAGGGCGGTAGTTTGTGCATTCATGCACACTGTCTTTTTTGTGAAGAGGTATGACCAATGCTTCTTTCCATAAACAGGGGAACACTGACTGGCTAAGCGATAAATTGAAAAGTTTCGTTAGTATTAATGTCAGACTATTTGCGGTATTTCTGAGAACTTTATTTCCTATTCCGTCTGGACCGGTTGCTTTTGTTGTGTTTAGTGACAGTAAAATATCTCTAACGTCATTGTTGGTTAAAGTGATATTGCTTAAGGTTGACTTACTAGGCACTTTCATTTCGGGCAAATCGCGATCTGGATCTTCAATAGTCGACTGTGTGGTGAAAAAGTTATTGAAAACATTTGCAATTTCTTCAGGGTCATTATAGACTGCATCATTAGAGGTAATTGTTGGAAATTGGGTGTCATCGTTACGCGATTTTATAAACGATTTAGTCAGGCGCCACCAAGTTTTGGTACCAAGCGAGTTGTTAACAGAATCTTCAATTTTAGAAAGGAATAATTGTTTAGCAGTTCTGATAGCGGATGTAACATTATTTCTTGCTGATCTGAAATTAGCCAACTTTGTTTGATGATTGGTTCTTTTCGCCATTTTATGTAAGCGGTTACGCTTCCGAATTAACGATCGTATTTGACTTGTCATCCAAATAGGATCTGCAGGTCTGATAGTTACAATCTTATTTGGTATATGTTCATCACAGATTTGTCTTATAGCAGATGTAAGATCGATTGCAATTGTATCAACGTTATGAGAAGAAAATAAGTTGTCTTCATCAATGGCTTTGACACTTCTGTTCAAACTTTCTATATTAGCCAGCGAATAGTTATAAACTTTCCTCTTATAGTTTCTAATTGAGGGAACAGATTCTTTAATTGTCACGAATATCGGACAATGGTCACTAAAGACGGGGTCAAGAACCCCCGATTCAGCTACAGCTTTACTATTTGAAACAAAAATCAAATCTATGAATGTACTTGAGTGTGGTGTAATTCTCGTTGGTTCTGATATGATCTGTTTAATGTCATACATCGATTGAAGGTTAACTGTTTTTGATCGATTTTCCCGAAGGACGTCAATGTTGAAATCCCCGACAATTATTGTATACATGTTCAGGTCGACTGCGTTACCGATGGATTCCTCGATCAGATCCCAGTACGCCGCGCTCTTATCTGCTCGATAAACGGAACCTATTAGGTAAGAGCGGGTCTTACATTTAATTGTTACCCATATTGCCTCAAGTCCAGGACGGTCAAGATTGTCCATATGATTCACATGTAGATTACGTTTGACATAGATCGCGACTCCGCCACCACGAGTCTGCCTATCTTTCCTGAATGGTAGATGGTACCCTGGAAGTGTTATATCGACACTGGGGATGCCTGCATGCAACCAAGTTTCAGTTAGACATATAACATCATACGATCGAAATTCCGCATCAAGTAAATCAATTTTGTCTCTCAAACTGCGGACGTTTAAGTGTATTATTTTGAGGTCTTGGAAATATTTCGGTCCTGGATTTGAGTGAATATCGCCACAGCACAATAGGAGTAAAGATATTAATATTGATACTCGTGGACTGTATAGACACAGAAACTTAAAGCTATGAATGGTTTTCACAAACCGGACTGCGAATTTTGCATGTAGTTTAACAGCAAAAGAACCCACTGCCTGTCTGTATTGTTCAATATCAGCCATAATCAAATATCATACATAAAATGGTTACAGGTAAGGCAGTGGGTTCAAAGGGATGCTGGTATGGGGGTAGACACACACAAACTGAACTGAAGTAACTAATACATGTATACAGGTTTGTTGTAATTTGATGTTGATCTAAGACAAATGATTTTGACTGGGAAACATGGAAAAACGAAAAGTAAAACGAGAGGAAAAAAAGAGAGATCATAACTATGATCTAAAAGAAAACTTATTGATTGAAAAGAAGCTAAAATATCGCTTTTATGGGAGGAATGAAAATACCAATAATATCATTTGAACGAAAAAAGAAACAAAAATTAAGTTTTAAGAAGAGAAGGGAATTGAAAATCTTCAATTTAACTGATATGCCTATCAGATTCACGGTGCACACACACACATACACACACGCTCTTTTGCTGATACATACATTTGATTCTGTACACACACACACAAACACACACACACGCATGTAGGAAACCATGCACACGAACACATCACTCAAGGACAGGATACCATTATAAACTACACAAACATAACACCAAAATAATTGTTTTTAAAATGACTGTTCAACGCATACTATAATCATGCAAAAACAAACAACAACAAAACACCCGCAAAAAAAAAAAAAAAAAAAAAAAAAAACCCAACAGAAACTATGCTACTTGCCCATAACACGATTATTAGAGATGTCTGCTATACTGTACCGTACTACAAAACACACAGAGACAGTAAATGATGTACTGCATATATTTACACCGACTTTTACAGAAAAAGTATGCTATACTGTACACATACCGCACACAAACCAACAGTATCTGATTTATTGCATATACTTACACAGCATTATACATGTGCAACTACCGTTTACTATCAATTGTTAGTTCATTCATGTTGTGTAACTACCGTTGCACTGCTTGTAAAGCTCGGACACATTGCTCGTGTATACCGCACACACACACGCTACACGCTATATATACCGTTTACTATCAATTGTAAGTTCATTCATGTTGTGTAACTACCGTTGCACTGCATGTAAAGCTCGGACACATTGCTCGTGTATACCGCACACACACGTGCTACACGCTATATATACCGTTTACTATCAATTGTTAGTTCATTCATGTTGGGTAACTATTGTTGCACTGCATGTAAAGCTCGGACACATTGCTCGTGTATACCGCACACACACGCGCTACACGATATATGTAAAGCGTTTACTATCAATTCATTCATGTTATGTAACGAGTTATACAGTGTAAGTAGACATGATGAGACTCGAGTTCAAAGGCAAGACGTTAATTATGATGTTCACAATCACATTGAGCGTATCAAATGCATATTTTTGCTTTTAATATTATGGTTTACGATACATTTCTAATTGTGTATAATTCAAGCAGTGTTAACATAATGACTGTTACTTACAAAACTGCGATTGATATTTCACACCATGGTTGAGTTTGATCATGTTATTTATGTTGACTTAGGTTGATGATCATTTTGAGTTTGGTTTCCTCACACACTGCATCAAAGTGGGAACTGTTGGCGACCTTCCTAACCGTCCCGTCAAGCATCTTTATGAGTATGACCCCACTGGTTACCCAGGATGCCTCAACTTTCTTTTCGAAGACAAGCTGGCGGGCCCTTCGAGCTAACGCTGCTCGGGGTCCGGTTAGATCTTCATTAATGAAGACTTTGCGGGATCCAGGGGGTTTCACGTGTTTGAGTTGCGATCTGGACTTGAGGATTGTACGTTTTGATGCATTGCTCACAAAACGAACAATAACAGGTCTAGGATTGTCCTGTGGTGTGGCTGGTCGTTTGGGTATACGATGACTTATATCGATATCACCACGAGTGAGGTTAACTCCGATCGACTTGGCCACATCCAACACTAACTGGTCAGTTTCTTCATCCTCCGACTCTGGTAATCCTGAGATTCTGATGTTATTCCTCCGTGAGTACTGCTCACTTCTATCGAGCTTAGTGGTGAGAGTTTCTATTGTCTGTTCTTGTTCCATAAGTTTAGTTGATAATTCAGTCACTTTCTCATCAAGAATTTTGTTTTGTGAAATTATTTGTTCCATTTCTTGACGAAACATTGGTCTTATCACCTCTGCGACGTTAGAGCTTATAGCTGAGATAACATCAGTGTTTTTTTAATGCTTTAACGATTTCACCAATCAGGTTGTCAGAGGTAGAGGTTGTAGCTGATACATTTAATCCTTCGTCACTCATCATGTTTGAGGAGTCAGAACTTGAGCTATTCATACAAGGGCGTTTCAAGTCAAAGTCTGTCTCCGAGTCAGGAGAAGTGAATACTACGTCTCTGTTACGTTTAGACGTGAATGGCGTACTTGTGACAGGTTTCTCCATGCGAATATAAAGTAAGAGTCAATCACAATGGAAAACGTTTGTACTTACTCAGTAGCGTGGTGATAACTCCGTGATATGTCCGTGAAATCCAAGGAAATTATATACACATCACAAAGCACAAAAACGATGAGTTAACAACTCAAGCACATGATGACGTGGGTCACGACTTTCACGGATACACTCACAATCAATCAATCCACAATAAATCGTCAAGATTTCAAATCATCTTCTTCCAATTTTCACATATAATGAACTTGGCATCATTTACAAAGCATTGTTTGAAGATTTAGTGGTATAGAGTCATTCTTTCACCATAAAAGCGAAGTTGAACGCTGTCAGCTCTCGATAACACATCCGACCATCATCGTGACGTCACTTCCACTTGAGTGAGTGAGTGAGTTGTTGTTTTACGCCGCTTTCAAGAGTATTTCACTTATATCGCGGCTGCTAGTATTACGGCAGGGAGAAAGCCCGCAACGCCATGTGGCTATGCATTGCGGTGAAACCTGCGAGCAACGGCTGGAACTAGCGAACCATGGGTGGTACTACTCTGAAATTCAGTGTAGCATTGCACCCAAACCTGACTGCGTGTAGAACAGTTCTCTACTGCAGACAAAGTTGCCGTGCCCCTGGCGGGATTCGAACCCCGGACCTCTTGATCCGAAGCCGAACGCGCTAACCACTGCGCTATCCCGCCCCCACTTCCACTTGAAAGAAAATAAAAATTGTGTGCAGACTCCTTGGCCAATGGGGATTCTAAATTGTAGATCTAGTGACCCCGTGACCCCAAATGGGGTCACAGGGGTCACATCCTTAACAACCTATATTTTGCTTGTAAACAATAACTTTAATCAACTTTAGAAAGTAAATTAATGAAACTCTGATGAGCTACAGAGCCCATGGCTCTATTTTTAAGTATTGAAATGGAGCCATTGAGAAATGGGATTTTCAAAAACTGAGGCTCCTATTCATTATGGAATAAATGTTGATATTGCCATAATGCAATTAAGAATTAAAACAATATAATGCAAAGGTGTATGATATTTATAACGAATGTGGATTTATGTGTAACCAGTTTTGATAATAATTAACAGGGGTCATGACCTAAAAAGTTTTTTTTAATTTTCTTCTACAGCCCCAGGCCATTATTGCAATAGCTGACAGTGGTGAATTGTATGCAAAGAATTGTACCCTGTATATTCATTATTATATAATGTGTGTACGATATTAAAAAATAGTATGATCTCTCCACCACATTATTATATGTTTGATACCAGCAATTTATTTCCAAGCTACAAAACAAACACTTGCACATATATTACACGAAAAACATCTTTGGCATTTATTATCTATGCATATATTGTCATACTAACATTTTATAACAAATAACATGTTTCTGTGCAACTTTGTGTTGCTCTTTCAACACATATATATAGCAGATTGGCAAAGTTATGGTAACAAAATATTTTTAAACTGCTTTAATCGTTTCACTACCTAGATTCTTATTTCTACATTCCATTATCTGACCATTGCTATAAAGCCAACTCCATAACATACCCCACTTATTATCTCCTGATGAGCTACAGAGGCCATGGCTCTATTTTTTGGGTAGGCGATAAGAAGGCATACTTAAAAGTCTCAGCCAGTATTTGACTACTTTAACCTGAGAATGTATGATTAGCGAAAACCTGCCACATTCTCCATATATCATAACAGTTGGTGTGTTCATTTTAACCCCACGAAACTTCTTACATGCTAATAAATATTGAAATCCCAAAATTTGAGCCCCGTATAATAGAATTAGATTAATTTAAACATCACATATTCTAAAAAAGGATGCAAGATGTAAGTTTCCAAGTACCTTTAAATTTGTTTAAATCCCTATCAACACTTTTTGTGTCTGAATTGATGCATACTTCGCATTGGTTGCCCAAGATGATTAGTAAAGTACACAAACAGTTACTTATATGAGGTTGTTGACTCTATCATGTTGCCTTTAAAATGCCATTTTTCATGTTGAGACAATTTATTTCCTTTCTCTAATGTAATTACATTTCTTTTGTCTATATTCACATTTAGTTTATATTGTTCACGATAACTTTCTAGTTCATAAATTTTTAGTTTTTAAATAATTTTTTTATTTTTGGAAATCCATACATGGCAAACTTATTACAGGAAACAGTTCAGTTTAACATGGATGTATAAATCGGTCTTGATAATGTACACAGGTATGCTTAGTAAGCATTTATATATATATATATATATATATATATATATATATATACAGAAAGTGGACAAGTATATGAAATATTTGATGTACAACATTGCTCTAAATACTCAAAATAGATCATGACAGATCGACCAGAATTTCATGAAGCTGTCATATTTGCAGTTTGAATAGGAGTTAAATCGGTCAATATAGTACATGGTCTTTATGTCTTCTTTAACATGTTTCAAATTTGGTAATTTTTCTTGTTGTTTCATTTTGAATATATTGTATTTTACGACTATTATTATCAAGTTCAGTACATAGTTTCGCTTTTCGCAATATCCTAGGATTATGTTTCTTCTGGAGAAGCTTATATTACATCCCGTTTTATCGAATAACCATTTTTCTATTTCTTTCCATATGGTTTTAACAGCTTTACAGTCATAACAGTAACAGTAACAGATGTATAATTGATTCTTTCTCGGTTTTGCAGAAAGTACAAGTATTAGTTTCTTTGTATCTCATTTTTTTAGTAGATCATTCGTTGGTAAAAACCTGTGCAATATGCTATATTGGAACCAAGAATGTTTTACACTGTTATACGACTTAAATGTTATTCGTTCTATCGTTTCCCATGTTTTGTCATCGATGAGTTCGTTTAATTCTTTCTGCCATTGTTCTCGGTATGTTAGTGTTTTGGTGTTTTTTCTGTGTATGAGTATGTCATAAATGTCTCTACAACCTTTTGGATTTCCGACAATATTTTGCAAGAAGTACGCTAATATAGGTAGTTATAGTTTCTTTAGCAAGATGACATTTAAAGATTTACAATAATATTTAACAGCTTCTATTACTCCTTGTGTTTCTAGGAAATTAGTTTTTCATCCGAATATCTGTACATGTTTTATTTGTTCCGAGGTTAAAAACTTCCCGTTGGTATCTACGATGTCATTTATATATGTAATTCCTTTACGTGAGTAATGTTTATATTTAATTGGTTTAATTTACCACCTATCTTGATATTTTCATTTAACCATAAAGGTTGGGATAAGACATCGTTGGCACTCGAAACGGTTTCTGCTTTTTTTGTTATAAACGTGCCCCATGATTTTAGAGTGTCTTTCCAAAAGTTATTTGTTCGTGGTGTTATTACAGATCCAAGTATGTGTGATTCACAAGTTTGTATACATCTGCTTGTTTGGCATTGAGTATTTGTATGTAACAGTTTACTTATTTTTTAATCAGTGTTAGATATTCTTTTTATCCATGATATCTTTTGTGATTGTATGAGACTTACTATATCTGGTGCTCGTATTCCACCTTGTTCATAATTTGTAGTAAGTGTGTCTCGGCTAACTTTGTCAGGTTTGTTTTTCCATATAAATTTATAACATAGCTGTTTGATTTCTCTTATTATTTGATCATTTGGGTTGGGTAAACTTGCAAATACATGGTTAAGTTGTGGTAAGAGTAGGCTTTTTAATACAGTATTTCTACCAAGGGGAGTGAGATCCCTAGCTAACCATTGATTCATAGATACTTTAAAAGTCTTAAGTTTATCTTTGTAGTTGCGTTCGACCATTTCCGCGAGATTGTGTGTAAATATAACTCCTAATAGTGTAAAAAAGTCGTTTTTCAAATCTAGATTCCAGCTTTTGCAAAAAGTTATTTTGGAATTCTTTTCTGATCCTATCCATAATACCTGTGTTTTGTTGATGTTTATATTTAGGCCTGAAAAAGAGGGATATTGACTAAGCGTTTCTAATGTGGCTTGCAGGCATTTTTCAGTGCCATCTAATATAAGCGATGTATCGTCGGCGTATTGGGAAATCAGGTATTCTGTATCTCCAATTTGTATCCCTTTATTGTGTTTATTATTTCTAATCAATATGGCCAGAATTTCAGCGCACAAGAGGAATATGTATGGGGAGATAGGATCTCCTTGTCAACAACCTCTTGAGACGTCAAAATAGTTTGAGAGAAAGCCATTTACTACTACGCATGATTGAATATTGTTGAAGAATGTTTTTATCCACCTCGTAATAGATGTTCCAAAACTAAAGAATTTAAGGACTTCTTGAATGAAATTCCAGTCGACGGAATCGAATGCTTTTTCAAAGTCAATGAGGAGTAGAATACCTGGTATATTTATATATTCGGTATAGTCAATGATATCATATATTATCAACCTACCAGCCATAGAAAAACTATGAGAAACTAACTTAGACTAATTTTGAAAAAATTCATAAGTTTACAACAGAATATGTACAGCAAATGTTTTGCAGAAAGTGCGTCTCGAACCCGTATCCACCATCACTTGTAGTTAATGAGTCAACGCCTCAGACTACTGCGCTAAGGGGACAAACGAGAAACAACGGAACAAAAGAAACTCATATATAGCGCGGCTGTTAACAGGCTGACATCACCGAGGGATCCTCAATATACCGCCAGGGATCCGCAAGATCCTCAATATAACGCGATAACAAGTAAAAGGCCTGTTTTACACTAAAAAACGGTTGATAATACAGATAACCCATTCAACCTCGGATACGGTAAGGTTGTAGACCCTGATAGTCATGAAAACCCCTCAGATGCTTCGCATCCTCGGGTTTTTCCTTCCTATCAGGGTCTACAATCTTACCATTTCCTCGGTATCATGGGTTATCCTTATATTAGGCGCGTACGTTCCCCGATATACCTCTTTGACATAAATCCTTTTTGATCTTCATTTATTACAGAGGGCAGGACATTTTTTATTCTGTTTGCAGAGAAATGGGTCTCCAATTTTTTAGCAAATTTTTAGGTTTGCCTTTTTTGGGGAAGCAGGTTATAACACCTTGTTTTTGAGTTAGGGACAATTCTCCTTTTTCATAGGCTAAATTTAGTGATCTTATGAGATATTCATGAATATTAGACCAAATTTTTTTGAAAAATTCAACAGTAAAGCCAGATGAGCCCGGGCTTTTTTCATTTTTCATTTTTTTCAGAGCAGTTAATACTTCTTCATATTTGAGCTGTCCTTCTAGATTTTCTTATTGATCTTTAGTCAGTTTTGGGACTTCGATATCTTTAAACAGTTCTGTGAGATTAACCTTTTCGCATGACTTTTTCTGGTACAAATTATGATAAAATGTTCTAGTTTCAGTTATCAGGTCTTCTTTTTTGGTGAGAATTTCTTTTTGTTTATTTTCGAGTTTATAAATAGCTTTATTTTAAAAAATCCTATTTTCTAATGAAAGAAAGAATTTGGTTGGCTTTTCTCCTTCTTCTTTCCATTTTGATTTAGACCGTAATATTATGCAATCTATTTCCTTTTTATTAATGGTCTCTAATTCCTTATTTGTGTTGTTAAATTGATCTTGTAGTTTTATTTTAGCGTCAATATCACTGGATGAATCTATTCTTATTTCAAGGTCTTCTATTCTTTCTTCAAGGGTTTGTCTAAGCTCCCGGTTTTTTTTTTTATATGACGAGTATTTTATTGTATGTCCTCTGATCATTAGCAAGAGTGTTTCAAAGAATAGTTGATCATTGATTTTGAAGACATATTTGCCTGTTTCATCTATATATGATTTATACTGTTCTTTAGTTTCATTGATCAGTAATTTGGTCTCCTCTACATAAGTTTTGTCATAAAGTAAAGAATTATTAAATTTCCAATAGCTTTTTCCTCTTTCTATTTCGCTTATATTTAGTTCAATCCAAATTATAGAGTGATCCGATCTATATGCCGAGTCGATTCCCGTTTCATTAATTGAGCTTTCGAGGTTTTTTTTATATGATAAAATAGTCAAGTCCTGCCTGTTTGATAGGGTTTTTCTGTCTCCAATGTGTATCTTTGACTTTCTGGGTTCTGTTCTCTCCATGGATCTATTAAATCATGTTCTTCCATGTATTCTAACCAGGTTTCTCTAGCTTTAGTATTATTAATATTTTTATAATTAAAGTAATTTAATTTTGGATCTTCCAAAAGTACAAAGTTCCAGTCTCCACATATAGAAAAACTATCTGATTGGAAATCAGTAATGATCGACATGATTTTGTGATAGAATTCCGGAGTATCAGTGTTTGGTCCATATATTGTTATCAAAGTAAAAATTTTATTCGTAATTTTCATTTTCAATGCTACGTAGTTCCCATTTACATCATATCTAGAGTCTTCAATTGCAAAAGTTATTATTAAGAAGTATGGCTGTCCCTCTGGCATTACTTTTGTAAGAGCTGAAAAAACAATATTTTAATCCCTATTCATCTCTTACTCTATTTTCTATTTCCTTTGTGAAATGCGTATCTTGGATACAATAAATATTAGCGTTTTTGCTTTTAAGACGGCGAAAGAAATCTGTACGTTTACGTTTATTATTCAGGCCTTGGCAGTTTGATGATAATATTTTCAATCTATCATGCATTATGGTGGGTATTTGATCTGGACTATGGCGAATGAACTGTTTTTGTGAATATACATTTGTGCATGGAGAACGTTTTGTAGATAAAAAGATGAAAGTTGAAGAAGAGAGCTTAAAGAAAAGGTATAGTTAACTAGAAATATGTGCATGTGATGCACGGTGATGTCCCCCGCTCCAACTAAGTTACTTTCAATCCAACCTAGTCATATTACCCTTATTTTTCACTTAGGCCAAGCACTAAGTTCAATACTGCATTAATAACGAGAAATAAAACATTCAGAATAGCCAAAGTAGCAAAAGGTACCACTCCATCACTAGGTCTAGGCACATACCAAGTTTGGTGAAAAAATATTGAACGGTTTTGGAGATAGAGGCCGGAAAAGGTTCCTACTCCCAATATGCACTAAGTTCAAATTGTTTCCATGGAAACCAGAAATTTTTTTTCAGAACAACCAAAATAGCATAAGGCACCACTCCACCACTAGGTCTAACCACATACCAAGTTTCGTAAAAAAATACTAGATAGATTTTGAAATAGAGGCGGAAAAGGTCCCTACCCCCAAATTGCACTAAGTTCAAATTGTTTCCATTGAAACCAGAAAAAAATAAATTCAGAATAACCAAAATAGCAAAAGGCACCACTCCACCACTAGGTCTAACCGCATTCCAAGTTTCGTGAAAAAATATTTAATGGTTTTTGAGATATGGCCCGGAAAAGAAAGCATTTCGGAATGACGGAATGACGGAATAACGGAATGACGGACGGAGGCGAAAACATTATGTTTCCCGAAAAAAATTTTCGGGGGACATAAAAAATAGGAAGTTTGTTACCTTCATGTGTTTCATGTTTATCCGGGTAATGTGGGAACCTGAGAGTGGGAAGTTAATAGGCTTCAGTGGGAGAGAGCTTGAAGTTAAGTGACGGGTGTCATGCTTTCATCGTGATGTGCCGCGCACGTGCAGCGGGCTTGTTCATTTCAGGTTGTGGGTTTAGTGTTGTTTTCAGTCAGTAATTTAACGTTTGATGAATTTATATTTTTGGAATGTCAGTGAAAGTGCGTTTATGAATTTGTAAGGTAAATATATTGTTTATGGTAATTGAGTTTTGTGAATATTATTAACGCTTTGGCGGTTATTTATCTATGTGGGATAGATGTTTGGATACTATTTACACTTATACATGCTGGTATTGACTACATTAGTAAAGTTGATTGTTATATTTGTGGTTTTAAGTGAGTTATTTTCTAATTCTATTTTGAAGTATGTTATGTTTTGGATATTTCAGTATAGAGGAATTGTATTATTCAAATTTTTTGTTATGATATTCGTGACAAATTTATTTTGGTAGATGTATAATAAGGTCATATATAGTATGTTATTCAATCAAGTTATAAATAAATTATGCTTGAATTGTGTAATAAACAAATGTCAGAAATACACTTGAAAATTCCTGATAAATATCAGCATTTACAACATATAAACATGGACAAAAGTAAATATAATACACAAATTTCAGCAATACACTTGAAAATTCATTGTAAATATCAGCATATAAAACATATAAACATGGACAAAAGTAACACAATTCTCAAAATAGCATATATGTGATAAATTCATATAGAGATATACACAATTGGATATTTGTATAAATATTCACTTGGGTGTAGTCAAAATGTAAGGAAGTGATAGCTCTCCAGGTATAGTCTGCATACATAGATGTTAAATTTTCTTAAAAATTAAATGATTATTTATATGCATACTACATGTACACACATAATTACATACATGTATACATACATATGTTCAAAACAAGCCACCTGCAGAGCTTTCAATACATGTATATGTATAGTATAGATGAATCATGGTGTTAGTTAAGTCTTGTTCTGTATTATACTGACCAGCTCATAGTTGTTACTCATATATATGTTATATGTATAGTATTACTTATTAATAGTATTTCAAATCAGATTAAAGAGTAAGTATTTTTACTTCCAAGTGCATATTTTACTGGAAATATGGATGTGATGGGATTCATTGTGGTAATTTTTTAAATTTTTTATTGTAAACTGCTTTATAATGTTCATTATATGAAACCATCTCTCATGAAAAAAATGTATGTTTGTTCCTAATTGTATGGAAATTAAGATTCTATAGGTCTGTGTTTGTTTATCTGAGATGAGCTCAATACCATTCAATTCCATACTATTCCATACTATTCCTGATCAGTTCACAAGTTGCTTATTCTTCAACCTCTTCCATATATGTGTACTTATACATATACATACACACACATACATAAATACATACATACATACATACATACATACATATATACACTCAAGTATATGTTAATGATTCCTCACTAAATTATTACATATTTGTCTTACATATGTAGATGATATATTCAATTACATCAAATATGTATAGCAGAACAACTTTGATATTTCATATCACACCTTTTAGAAGTTGGTTCTTTGTTCTAAGTGAATAGAAATAAAACTGAAAGGTTTTTGCTGGTATATTTGATATGAGTGACATTGTCTAGACTCAGTACAGTCTGAGTGCCTCTGGAATGGTTACAGGCACTAGTCTCCAAGCTGATTGTGGTTCTGTAGGGAGCTTTTTCTCAAGAACAAGATCAATGCCTTTTGTTCTTATTCTTGTGTAAACATTGTCTTTTGATCTCAAAGGTCTCAGTTCATAGGCTCTTTTGTTGAGGAAGGCTCTTATTCTCTTCATACCAATAGGCAGATCTGTCTGGATGTTCATCTGTGTTCCATAAAGTCCAGTTTTGGCCCTGAAGACATCTTCCCTGTCAGCCATAGACACAAATGATAGTTCATAAATTTACTTCTGGAGACCTACAGCAGTACTAGAGATTAGAGCAATGTCATCTGCAAATAATAAGAGGAAGAATTGAAACAGATCTGGGTGTAACTGGATTCCATTTCTGCAGTTGTTTTATATTTGCATGGCTAATTCATTGATAAAGAAGGAGAATAGAAATGAACTAAGTATACAGCCTTGTCTGACACCAATTTGTACATTAAACGATTCTGATATTTCATTTCTATATTACAGAAGCTTTCACATTCTCATAAATGCTTGTTAGTAATATTGTCATTTTACTGCTTAACCACCCGTTTTAAATATATCCCAAAGCTTATGTCTTTGCACCGAATCAAAAGCTTTAGAGAAATCAATAAATAATGCGTAAAATTCGGCTTGGGTAGTCAGAGGGGTAGGACGTGTGTGAGCGAGCTCGGACACCAAGTGTTACAAAGAAGACTCTGCGTGAATACATATGCTATCAGTGAATATATGAAGAAGAACATGCATTGAAGAAGATACAGAAGAAGTTTATGGTGTTTATTATGCACGGAGAACCAGATATGAACAGTTTTGGACTACTACACTGAACGAGGTATAGTGTTTTCAAAATGGCCTCTTCACCTCAAATGTATGCAACCCAAACCCCTGATGAAACTGACTACGCCATTCTAAATGAACTTGATGACATATTGATGGAGTATGACAAAGTTACATGTGAAAAGAAGCTGATTGAGATATACAAGGATGATGTGAAGAAAATGAACGATGGTAGACTCTCACTGTATGACATTGCAAAGAGAGAAAATGACGACTTCCCGGAGGGTGTACTAACACGAAGAGTAAACCGCGGAGGGCAGAATGTGCAACAGAAGCATGCATCGGATGTATACCATCTCTACAAGTACATAAAGGGCTCGATTCCGGGACATGTAATTCAACAAGAAGTTCTCAGCAAACACAAACTACGTGGAAAAAGTGAGTGTGACGTTCAAGCAAATGACTATAATGATGTAAATATTGACCTAACAGACAATTGCAAGGACAAAGATATTTTGTGTCATATTTTGAGTAAGTTGTTGTCAATTCATGATGATATGAAAGATCAGTTATTTTGTGTCAATGCTAAATTACAGAATCTTCAGGATAGCTATGAAAGTTATATGAGACGAATGATAGATTCATATGAGACAAAGAATGAAGAAATTAAATTCTATTCATCTGAACTACAGAAATCAAAATGTCAACTTGAAATCCAGAATAAGGAAATCAGATCACTGAAAGGTGAACTGAAGGATAAAACTATTGAATGTGCATTGTTGAAAGACAAGTTATGCGATGACATTGCATCAGTTAACAAACGAGCTGGTGTTATTGATGGCAAAATAGATTGTATGAGCATTAGAAGTAAGCTTCTCTATTCAGAAGCTGTAAAGACCCCAAGCCCTCTAGGGCTCCTACCTCCCGCCCTGACAGAGAGTCAATCACACCACAAGCCAGCACCACCGAGCAACAACTGAGTGATGATGACGTTATCATTGAGCATGTTACCCAAGACTTTCGCAGGGACGCTGACTACGAGGGAATAACAGTGCAGGCAAATCAAACTACTGACTGTGACGACAACACACAACGAACTGTTAACTTCTCAGGTCACTGACAGAGAGCTTTTACCGGCTCCTCGCGATCCACGTATTGTCTTATGTCAAAGCATCCCAGTCTTTTGATGTTGTCCAAGATGCGATCCATGATTATGTCAAAAGTAGAGGCATAACTGTGAGTAAAATTACACTGCTCAAACACTGGAAAGGTCATAATCCAACCTATACAATTGTGATAAATGTTCCAGTTCAGTGTAAAAAGATCATTCTTGATGATGTTGAATTCTGGCCAAAAAATGTAAATTGTAGAGAATGGGTTCCCCGCAAATACTTGTATGCACAAGATAGTGAACACACGAGACCAGACAATAAGACAGAATGATGTGTTTGAACTATGTATACCCAATACTCATAAGTATGTTGATAACATGTCTTGCAACATGGAATATACGTGGTATTAATAACAGCATATCTGATCTGAAGACTAGACTGTCACACGTGGATGTCATGCTTATATGCGAGGCATGGCTTGATATAGTCTGTCGACAACTGACCGATATAGACTCTCATTTTGATGTTGTTTACAAAGGTTCACGAAGCCTTCCATACTCAAGAGGGACTGGGGGTTTGGCTATGTTTGTAAGGAAACAGCACTCGTATGTCATTAAGCCGGTAGATACACATGAAAGTGATCGTGTAATAGGTGTCGAACTTAGATCTAAAACATGTGATGGCTCAATGATAATCCTTGGAAATTACTTACCCTCAACAAATGCGCTAGATTCTGAATACTATGAAGCTCTTGATTATTCTATGGCACTGTTCGACAAGCATTCAAGTGATTGTAATACAGTCATGTTGGGAGATTTTAACGCTGATATCAGATCCTGTGTCAGTAACGTGAAGAGACGAGCTAAGTATATGTACCGATGCCTACAAGAACGACATCTTCTATCTGTTGTCTCAACTGACGATCAGTCTCTGTACTCCTTCACCACCAAGTGTAGATCAACACGTACCATGATTGACTATATACTGATTAACATTGACTACGTCTCAACTGTGACTGGATACATAATTGATACTAGTGTTAATTATAGAACATCGGTCCATATGCAATTTATTGTGTATATTGACTCCAGCGCACAAACTAAGCGTTATCATGCTGATCAACTACAGTGGAGGAAAGCCAGCGAGGTGGACCTAATGCTATATAGATATGAAACCGAGAACTACTTTAGGGATACATCTATAGACAGATCTCATGATCAGTACAGTTCTAACGAGGAGTATATCAGCTGCTATAATGACCAGTCCAGTCACTACAGTCCTCAGCATCACTAAGTATCCCAAGGTCCAGGTATCAAGCACATCTGAAGCCATACTGGAAGAAGGACAACCTTTAACCTCTACACCAAAATATGAGACAATGGCGACGACAATGGCGTGACTCTGGAAAGTCACATGATCAAACTGATGAACACTATGTCGAATACAAGGAGGCTAAACGAATATTCCGTAGACAACACCGTAGGTCAAAAGTGCAACTTTTCGACGACAAACTAACTGAAATTGCCAAGACTGCCGAGGTTGATATCCAGGAATACTATAAAGTGACTAAGCGGAAGTCAGGACAAAAAAGTTATATTACTAAGCTTATTTACCAAGAGAAATGTTCAACAGAACCACAAGATATCTGCTCAATGTTTGGAAAAATTCTTCAGTCACCTTGCCACCCCAGTTATGCTCAACAATTTTGATGATAAATTTGCATCAAATGTATTGGATACTGTGAACTCTCTATGCAACGAAGCACTGTGTGACCCCTTTAACTCACCTTTATCTAAGCCACTGACACCAAATGAGATATGGACTGTTGTAAAATCCCTTAAAACAGGTAAATCTCCAGGACCTGATGATATTACAAACGAACACTTGAAGCGAGCAGGTATATCACTAACTACTCAAGTGTCAATCATGTTTAATAATATGATAAAATATGAATGTGTACCGTCCTCATACCATATCGGGAAAATTCTTCAAATCCACAAAGGTCATGAAAAAACTAAGATCGACCCAAGCAACTATAGGGATATAACTCTGACCTCCGTTCTCAGCAAACTATTCGAACGACTTCTACTCAACAGAATCGAAACATGGGTCAGCATAGATACGGTTTTTCCACATCAACTTCAATTTGGCTTCCGCAAATACGCCGGAGTTGAGACAGCATGCTTTAGTCTTTTTGAAAATCTTACATATTATACAGAGAGGAAGTCCGCTTTCTTCTGCGCCTTCCTCGACAACGCGAAAGCCTTTGACAGGGTATGGTTAAATGGACTGTTCTATAAACTACACGATCTCGGCATAACAGGAAAAACATGGCGTCTACTACGTCATATGTACTCGTCAATGCAGTCTTACGTGACACACTCAGGGTGCCAATCAGAACTTTTTCCAGTGAAGCAGGGAGTTGGACAGGGTCGTGTAATGTCAACCTGGTTTTTCTCGGTCTATATTAACGACCTTTTGAATGACCTTGATAACTCTGGACTTGGACTTCAGCTACCATGGGGACATTACCCGGGACAACTGCTTGCAGATGACACCACAGTTGTAACCAGTTCATCTAAAAATCTCCAACACCTGCTCAATATTGTGTATTACTATGCATGCAAATGGCAACTAGTGTACAATGTTAGTAAAAGTGCCCTACTCACGTTTTCACCCCATCGCTATAACCTACCTACAGCTGTCCTATGCGGAGAAGATGAACCAATAAAGAATATATTATATACGCGGGAGTCCAGATAAGTACTTCGAAATCATCACTTGTACGATCACAAATGACTTGTGAAAAACTCAAGAAATTGATAAACATCAATCATAGCTCTGGACTCTACCTTGGAGGACTAACTCCTATAGCATCCTCGCGCATTTGGGAAAGAGTCATCTTACCCTGTGCTTTGTACGGATGTAACGTCTGGGGGAAACTCAGCAGTAAAGAATATGACATGCTTGACACAGTGCAGCGATATTTCTGTAAAAAAGTACAAGGTTTCCCAAAGCAAACAGCTAACCCAGTCGTACTAGACTGTCTTGATCTCCCCAGTGTACAGGGCTACATTGATAAACAAGCTCTCCTGATATTTGGAAAACTGTGTAGATCGCACTGTGATATGTACTTCAAAAAGATATTCACATATCGACTTGGACAACATCAATGCTATCACGTCGATTACACCGAGTACAGAAAATCTCCAATGTCTAATATGCTCAGACTTGTGAAAAAATATAACATGTGTGACCTATTACAGAACTATATCGATCATTCCATAATGCCAACAAAACCCGTCGTGAATCGCCTCGTCACAGAGATAATAACACAGATGGAGAATGAAACATTACTGTAACAAATATGTGTCAAAGAGGATCTGAAACGGTATGCCTTGATAAGACAAAATGGAATACATGCTATATGGAAATTAGCTGTTCATGATCCCGATAGGACTACGGAATTGGCACTAATAGCAAAACTCAGTGTCAGCAAGATTTAATCTGGTGAATGTGAGTGTGGAAGAGTAGCGAATGACATTGTAAAACACATTCTTATGTTCTGTAAAATTACGATGTCAAATAGAAATGAACTGTTGGATTGATTATGTGATGTCATCGATGTGAATGTCTTTGTTGACTGGTGGTCTAATGACGACGATGTCATTATGTCATTTATGCTTGGAGTTGTACCCAACTGCTTCTCAAATATGCAATTCCAAACTTGGAGAAAGTGTATGTTGCTTGTAACATATTATTTCAAATCATTGTCTCACCTACTACAACCTCATTTCATTGTATAGATCCTGTCATTTGACTGATATTGTTTCAATTTATAAAATTCATGTGTAATATGTAATCTTCAATCATGGAGGAAATAAAGACAATCTATCTATCTATCATACATACATACATACATACATACATACATACATACATACATACATACATACATACATACATACATACATACATACATATATACACTCAAGTATATGTTAATGATTCCTCACTAAATTATTGCATATTTGTCTTACATATGTAGATGGTATATTCAATTACATCAGATATGTATAGCAGAACAACTTTGTTATTTCATATCACACCTTTTAGAAGTTGGTTCTTTGTTCTAAGTGAATAGAAATAAAACTGAAAGGTCTTTGCTGGTATATTTGATAAGAGTGACATTGTCTAGGCTCAGTACAGTCTGAGTGCCTCTGGAATGGTTACAGGCACAAGTCTCCAAGCTGATTGTGGTTCTGTAGGGAGCTTTTTCTCAAGAACAAGATCAATGCCTTTTGTTCTTATTCTTGTGTAAACATTGTCTTTTGATCTCAAAGGTCTCAGTTCATAGGCTCTTTTGTTGAGGAAGGCTCTTATTCTCTCCATACCAATAGGCAGATCTGTCTGGATGTTCATCTGTGTTCCATAAAGTCCAGATTTGGCCCTGAAGACATCTTCCCTGTCAGCCATAGACACAAATGATAGTTCATAAATTTACTTCTGGAGACCTACAACAGTACTAGAGATTAGAGCAATGTCATCTGCAAATAATAAGAGGAAGAATTGAAACAGATCTGGATTCCATTTCTGCAGTTGTTTTATATTTGCATGGCTAATTCATTGATAAAGAAGGAGAATAGAAATGAACTAAGTATACAGCCTTGTCTGACACCAATTTGTACATTTAAACGATTCTGATATTTCATTTCTATATTACAGAAGCTTTCACATTCTCATAAATGCTTGTTAGTAATATTGTCATTCTACTGCTTAACCATCCGTTTTAAATATATCCCAAAGCTTATGTCTTTGCACCGAATCAAAAGCTTTAGAGAAATCAATAAATAATGCGTAAAATTTACCTTGCGAATTAAGATATCGTTTTACAACACTATGCAGTATACACATGTTTTCAATCGTACTATATCCCTGTCTAAAACCTGCCTGTGATTCACTTATTTTATCCATTGTTTCCCCCCAGAAAACCAATCTCTTCTTGATAATCGCTGTGAAAACTTTACTAAATACACTTAGTAGAGTGATGCCTCTATAGATGTCCATATTATTTAAATCACCTTACTTGTGTAAGGGAACTATAATCCCAACTGACCCCGTTTGAGGAAAGGTGCCCTTTTCTAATATTAAATTAAACACCAGATCAAGGTATGGCAACAACAAATCAGCAGAATATTTTAGAAACTCCGGTATAACACTATCGATTACTGGTGATTGTTCTAGTTTGAGGTTGTCTATGCTATCTAATATTTCATCTCTTGTTATTGGAGAATCAACCATCTCTTGCGTGTTGTCATGGTTTTGATCTATTAGCTAAAATGGTGGGCAATATACACTGTCATTCACATTGTAGCAGTCATGGTCAGCTTTAAACAAAGTTTTTAAAGGTCGGCTCCCAACAAGCCGACGCTTCATTTCGCAGACACTTAAACGGTTCAGCAAACAGGTTAATTAGCTCATATGACCCCTACTAGAAAAGTTTATTTGCCTCAGCTTGGCTCTGTCTGCCATCTCAATCCTCCTGATGACCTCGACAAACCTGAAGATGTTTTGGTGGCGATGTGGAAGGGTTCTGTTTAGCCTGTTGTGGAAACCTTCCAAGTTGTTGTTGGTCCTTTGTCCCTAGTTGTCATGGTGGTTCCACAGCGATCGGGGGAAGCGAGCGTCGTAGTCTACCCATGTCGCTGTAATGTAATCTTTGAAGTCCACAGCAAGGCAACGGCAGCTGCTCTCCTGACGAACTGCGTCACAGCTGGGTCCTCCTTGTAGGCAACTGCCAACCCAAGATCTTGTGTCTTCCTCCAAAGGGCTTGAGAGTAGTGGAAGTAGAATCCCTTTACCACCGCTTGAGGAAACTCTGTCTCTATGGCTCGGATGGCCGCCTGTTCAAAGTCTGTCTGGATTCTAGCTGGGGCGAGGGGACGATTCAGCTCCTCCAAAACCTTGGTCTTTGGGATACTGAAAAGTCTCACGTAGGTTGGGATCCGACGATCAGGCAGGAGGGCAAACACCAAGGGATAAGACACATCAAGAGTTGAACGGGCATGAATGATGTATACCTGATCCCAGAGATCAGGACACGCAGTAAAAGTTCCATCCATGTAGATGACGTCAGCGTTCTGCAAGGCCTGGAGCTGTTCCGTAGTAGAGAACACTAGAATCTTGTCTTCGTCACCATCAGAGAGAAGTAGGAACCGCCGGCTATCACTCGTCTCTGTCCACTTGTCTTCTAAGTTGACAACGCTGCGGCTTGCAGGTAACGCTGGAATGGTCTTGCGACGATGTCTGTAGAGGGCGCTGCTGACGCTGGAGTAGGATGGGAAGATGGGGTGGTTCTCGTCGGCCGCGAGCTGCTCTTCGTACAGGGTCTGCATCGGCGTTGTCTCCTCTCGGGCTCACTTGCGAAGTTCACTAACAAACTTCTGTCTAATGCCGTCATCTGGTGCGTGGTTGTGCTCTGTCTGTGTCCTGATGAAGTCGCCGACTGTTGATCTTGTTCCGAGTGTAGACATATCCATCTAGAATAATCTGAGGGTCTCCTTTCTGCGACACAATATACTCTGCGTAGTCCAGCCATAGTGATGGTGATGACCATGTTCTGTTTACCATTTTATATACCTTTTGATAATCAATTAAAATCCGACAATAATTGAATGTAAACGCAGTGCTAAGAAGAGAAGACTGATTATCATAAAGTTTTATATAAACACAACTTAATGTCATTGTGCACCAATATACTCTAATCCGACAATAATTGAATGTAAACGCAGTGCTTAGAAGAGAAGAAAGATTATCACAAATTTTTATTAAACACAACTTAATGTTATTGTGGACCAATTTACTCTAATCCGACAATAATTGAATGTAAACGCAGTGCTAAGAAGAGAAGACAGATTATCACAAAGTTTTATAATTAAGGATTCAGCAATTTGCTGAATCCTTATTGTTATTGGCATGTTTATTATTAAGGATTCAGCACTAAATTGCTGAATCCTTATTGTTATTGGCGTGTTTTATTATTATTATTCCACGGATTTTGTGAACACGACTTCTACCAGAAGGAATGCAGCTAATACTAACAAACTTTGCAAGATGATCGCCCTTACTGCAAAGTTTCATGCTGCAGCTTTTGGGCCGAATCGGCCAAACCATTAAAGGTCAAGTTCGAATCTAAATTTCGATTTTTAACATGGGCAAATTCTCCAAAATGCAGCTAGAGACTTGCAACTTTTTCTAAAAGATGCGCATTGTCAATGCGAGCAAAACAGTAAATCATGGTGAAATCGTACATCACGTGGTTTAGGCGCCATATTGTTTTTAGCGTTGCTGCAAAATTTCCCGACCCAACGCATCTTTGACAATCTTCTTCTCTGAAGATACTTGCACAACGACGCTGAAACTTATATATGTATGTAGCTGAGGCATTGGTGAATGCATGGTGTGTTTTTTCAAGAGTGTACTCCCAATACTTTTTGAACAGTAAGCACTCAAACTTCAAAGGGACATAACTAAAAAATCTACTCGTCGAATTTCATGATTTTTTCAGGATAGTAAGTCAATACTATGGTGGTTTTACATAAAAAATAAAATCGCTCGCGAACAGTCATTCTTTGTCAAAATTTCATAAAAACTGAAAATGTACTGAAATTTCACGATTTTGAGGGTGTGCTTCTTTAACAATCTTCTTCTCACTGACGGCAACACATACAGACATGTGTGATAGCTTATTTTAAAGCTGTATAAATTGTTAAGACAGTGGCGAGCCAAAATTTTTTAATTTTGTCCTAGAACCTGAATTATGTGCCCTTGAATATGGTCTTTTATTAAATGATCGTTTTTTTTTGTTCTATGTTCAAAGGGACATAACTCTGTCACAAATACGTTTAGGTCCAAATTATTTATTGCAATCTGTTCCCAACTTCCTGCCTAACAATTCCTCTTCAGATCACTATCATATAAAAGTTGATAGTTACGGCACGACAGTCATTTTTAGACACAAATCGAAAAATACAGAAAATGTACTGAAATTTCGCGATTTTGAGGGTGTTCTTCTTAGAAAATCTTCTCCTCACTAACGGCAATACATACAGATACGTGTGATAGCTCATATTAAAGCTTAATACATTGTTAAGACAGTGGCGAGCCAAAATTTTGAATTTCGTCCTAGAACTTGAATTATCTGCCCTTGAATATGGTCTTTTATTAAATGATCGTTTTTTGGCTCGATGGTCAAAGGGACATAACTCTGTCAAAAATAAATCAATGCAATTGGTATTTATTGCATTTTATTCCACGATATTTGCTTAACAATATAAGTTCAGATCACTATCATATAAAAGTTGATAGTTACGTCACAAGTTGGGCTTTTCTCTAGGAGTCGGAAATATGCAGTTTTGATCATTGAAATTTGGGTCTCAATAATCCTACAGACTAGCTAGAGACATACACATTTTTTTTAAAGCTTCGCAATTAAATCAGAAGGATGGCTTCATTCATTACATTTATTCATTTATGCGCTGAATCCTTTTACGTCACTTGTCACAACGTACATGGGATGATTTCCGACATCGATAATATTTATATTGAAGAATTATTTTTCGATAAAAACGTAAATGATATTGCAATTAGTTGTTGGGCTCGATTTAGACAAAGTAGAAATAAGTTATCTCATCTGTCAGATCAGCAAAACGCGCCTATGAAAATAAACTCGTTGAAATAATCAATCAAACCACTAGTGATAAAACTTGGTGGAAAATAGTAAATAATTGTATGAAAAGAAAAAATAATACTACGTTTCCTTCTTTAGTTCAATATGATGTAGTTTGTGACGACTTACAAGACATAACTGAAACTTTGAATGATTATTTCATTAGTCAAGCACAAGTATAACATCCTGAATCAACACCCCCTCATATCGATCGAAAGACAGTTGATAGTTTATCTGAAATTAATCTTGTAAAGTGTGGTATACGATATTTTAATTATCTGGCCCGGATGGAATTGGGAACCGAATTCTTAAATTAATCGCACGCAGTATTTCTCCCCTTTTAACAGATCTCTTTAAGCTCTCTCTACAACAAATGATCTTCCCGGTGTAGCAGTCTCAAATGACTCTGCCGCCTCATATGACTCTAGAGTTATTTGAGGCTAGTCCCATAGGACTCTAGAGTCGTATGGGACTTGCAAAATGCGCAAATGAGTCCAGCCTCAAATGACTCTATTCAGGCTCAAATGACTCTATCTTATGTTCGGTGAAAGAAGATTCACGTATTCATAATTTCACATTTTTCATGTTTTAATTCATTTTCAGAGACAATGGAATAGTCTGAATTGAATATTCTCAGAAAAAAAGTACCAGAGTTAGATGGGCCAAGGCTCAACACACTCTAGAGTTAAATGGGCCTAGGCTGAAAACACTCTGAGCCCAGGCCCAAAACACTCTAGAGTACCAACTTTGCCCGATTGATAGTAAACACCTCAAAGGTGGGAAGGGTAGACAAAATAATTAAATGGTTAAATACTTGCAAATGCGTGCTGTCTACGTGCATAAACGTGGGTAAAATAGTGATAGCCGTACGTTGTAAGTACCGACACGGTACGGATTTGAGAGCACGCAGACACGCCGTAGCGCTTATAGTGCATGCAGAACTTTCGCTGCGTGCAAGCTGCGTATTTTCCACACGTACGACTTCCGTGCTTGCACTCTACGGACACTGTGCGCACAACGCACGGACTCTGTGAGTGGATATAAAGTTTTCACATGGACACATACTCCACGGACGACGCATTTAGCACGTGCGTGCTCCGCACATTGCAACTGCGTTTCCAGTGCGTCGTCCGTGCTTACTCGGCACTTTCTCCAGTTCAACTGACATATGAGCATGCAACACTCACGTTGCCAGTGCCGAGTAAGTACGTGCTCCGCAATTACAACGTACGTTGTGCGCACTGATTTCTGCAGTTATTATGCGCTGCCATTTGAAGCTGCTCTTGCAGCATCAGAAGCGGGAGTCTCTGAGTTGAATGGGCGGCATCTTGAGGCAGCAGCACTGAGAGAGAACCCCTGAAGGTCGCCCTATACCCCTACCACCTGGGTGCCTGAAATCGGCCTGAAAAACTTAAGTTCATTGCACTTGCACGCACTTTCACCGTGCGTGTAAGTAAGGACATCGTGCTTGTGCAGCACGTGTAAGTACGGTATCCGTACGTTAACGTGGCAATCGCACGTCACACGCAAGGTGTAAGTATGTTGTAAGCACTTACAACGCACTTACCACGTGCGCAACGTACGATGCACGTAGCAGATCACGGCCAGGCATTTCGTGCGGACAACGTACTTACACCTTGCGTGTGATGTGTGTTGATTTTGTGCTCCCTCCCTGCGTTTCCCACTTCCTCCCCACTTTTTCAGAAACGTGGCCTCCCAAAAAAACGTACGGACAAAAAAACTCACGGTGGGTTGGAACCGAGGCTTAAGCAGCAGTTGAAATTAATTTTCTGAACAAAGAGCTTCTCGTTATAAGAGATACACATTTTGGAGTATATGCTCCTATCTATGACTTATTATTTGGTATTCAATCAGGTAACAGTTTTGAGAACAGAACTGACCAGGGGTTATCATTTTAAAAAGTATCGTTGTTTATGTTTCTCTGTAAACTATCAAAAATGAGTAGCGTTGTTATATATTGGTGATGTATTTTTTGTTTTACTTATTCAATGTACTTGATATTGTTTTCTTATAAAATCCACATGGAAATTATTTACAATTATTAAAAAAAGAAAAATCGGAATTTTGAAGAGTTTACCCCTTCTTTCTTCTTGCAAGATACGAAATCTTGCACAACTGATAAAAAGATAAATTTGAGAGTGAATATTGTATTCATAGAAAACGATCGATTTGTCAGTACAGGTGAAATAATACAATTGACGTCCAAACGAAACCAAACTTACAATAACAATTAAAATAGTACTTACAATATTTTTAAATTTTAGGATGAAGCTTTGCGATTTTTAACATTGTGTTTCGTTTATACTTGGATACAAACATAAACCATTTAAACAATCTGTACGTAAGGAACGCTGTCACGCTGTGCAAAAAACCTGCTTACATGCATTGACTGTATATCAATCAACAAAATACCACATATCCAATGACAAAACTCTTGATTAATTTAGATTTAATTGACATATTTTGATGACTCATGTTCTTATCAATTATTCAACTGAACAGGATATCATATTCATTATTGATGCTCCGAATGAAATATTATGGGGGTTATTGATGTTTCTCACCAAATATATTCCATGTTCTTTCATTTGTGTATTCTATTAATAGGAATATTTCATGATAAAAGGGGATTTGTGGTCGACCGGGTGATTTTAAAGGCAAGCTTTCCGAAAGTTGATCCTATAGGCAAGATGAATTCATATTTACATTTCTTTAGAAGCGTTTATTCATACATATATTTTTGCAGGACACGAATTTTCATGTCAGATTTGATTTGGTTGCTAAAATGAATCGTATTTGCATAAATCCTATTCCAGTATGCTTGAGTAAATGTTGTTTACATAATATTTAACTAATAATCTATTTTAATTAAACTTTGAACATTATATGTAATTAAACTAGAACATTATGTGTGTGGCCATGCCATACGTGACACCATATTATCAGCACAACATTTCTATTCTCTAGGCTTATCAAATTTCAAACTCTCAGAAATATGGAATCGTAAATGTTACAAAATTTGAATTCCATTCATTATTCAATCGTATATTTCATGGATAGTTATTTCGGTATTGCGGATATATCTTTACACATTTATCAAATAATTATCAAAAAAATGTGTCTATATCATTTTATTGTTATTGTGAACACGATGTTATAACCATTGCAAAATTCGAAGTCATTGAGGTTATAACAAGGTTATATCTCCAAGTAATATTTGCATGTAACCATTTTCACAAATAGTTATTGATGTCCCACAGCTATGCACATCCATCTAACTACTCAATCACTGTTGACTATCCATAAACGTTTATGTTTGCTATCATATCTCATTCAACTTAAATAATTAATAATACTAAATACTTTCACATGCTTTGGAAAGAGGTCAATGGGAACGAGGCTATAAATACCAACGATAGAATTTTCGTTAAACCAAAGCTGAACTGCTGTAGTTTACTTACATTATAATAGAAATCAAACGATAATAATATATAAAGATGAACAAATCATGATGGTCTCGTAAGGATAACCGGGAGATAATTAAACGTTTCTGCTTGATATTATCATATAAGTTCTTCTTATGCTTTTGCATAAGTAAGTTTCAAATTTGATTAACCCTAAACACAGATAGACTAAATTAAGTCTAAACGCAATAAATAACTGTATACACTGAAATACAGACTGTCACAGTGCGATACTATTTTTGTCAGCATGGACAAAAATGTTTTAAGTTTTTTCTTTGAACTTTAATTGCATTATTATTCCCCGCCGCGCGTTTAGCGCGAAGCAGGGGATATAGTATTTGGTAACGAACGTCCGTACTTTGAAGTATTAATTTACGGTGAGGGATCATGTCACCTCAGTGACAATTGCTTGTTTCCAATGGTCACCATATATGTGTGTGTGTGCTTAAAGAGCCATCAACGATATAAGTGTTTCAAATAAAAAGTTTTTTTTCGGAAAATATACTTATAACGCCAGAGATATTTTTTATTTGCAACATGACATGTGATAAATATTTTTCATATCACGACAATGTTACGACAAAGTACTCCTTCAAGTAGCGCGCTAAGGGTTTCTGACGTCATATAAACAGAATCCCCTTTATTGCGTAAAACGTACTACACAACAAGCAAGCGCTTCCGAAGCGTGAAGGCTCGTCTCCAGCGCAAGTCGCCATAACTACATATGTGTTGCACGTGATGCACGTGCTTCTCTTGCAAGTTAAACTTGTCACACATTACTGAATGTGACGATTTCTTTATAAACAATGTTTCCAAATGTCCAGAGAATATACAAATTATTGCCTGTTTAATGTACTTTTTATTGAGATAGGACCAGCAAATTATGACAAATTTTTACTCTCATTAATTATAAAATTCAAGTATAATACCTAGTTGGGTAAAACAGTTATTCTAATTTGGGTTACAAATACATAATTAAATGAATTGGTAAATAAATAACCGCCAAAAATTATATATTTCAATGTCTTTCATTGATCATAAACTTTGTTATTCTTTCATGTCTCTGTATACAGTGTGTGAGTTAGACAACAATGCTTTACGCTTGAAACTAAGACTGGATATATATTTAGACTGGAAAACACCTCTACTAATTAGTGCAATTCCCGGCTTATTTGGGGTCAAAATAATTTGGGAAAAATTAAGTGTATATGTGTCACGGGGATAGATTTTTTGACAAGTTTCCTATATGTTCATCAACATCCTCGATGGCCCTTTAACACATTCGAAGTATCTCGTGACCATCGTCTCTGATTCAACGAACTATTGCATCACAAGAGCACCGATAAATAATAGACTTACCATACTCAATGCTAATGATATGTCTACACAAGATTTTCGCATTAATATCTTTAAAATTGAAATACGGACAAATTCAAATTCTATATATAGGAGAGGGCGTGATAGGTTGAGCCAATATTTTATTACAGTTGTGTAAAATATGTTGATCAATATCAATATGTTTTGCCAAATACATAAAATATTTAATGCTGCATATATCATGATAAGATGCATATTTGCATTGTTACAGGCTTTCAGGGGAAGTTGATCATCTGTTAGTAGTTAGTTGATCCCTTAGCTTATTTTATATAAAAGAAACATCAATATAAGAAATACAATTTCTCGTAGCATAGTACACGCGTTCTTAACCAGGATTTCAGACGATTTCAGAGATTTTAGGAGCGACTTTATATATTTACCAGGGATCTTGATAACGCGAACTTTAACACGGTTAATAATAATGCTCTCCGGCTTATCTTTGGAAATCCGGTCGAGTCTGAAATTTGTCACGACAATAAAAGTGTTGCGACTAAAATTTTTTTTACAAACAAATTTCATTATTTAAATGCCCTGCATGAGTTCTCTGGAAATTTTCAGGTTAAGATTATTTTTGTTCAATTTTTAAAAAAAAATTCCAATTGAATTTTTTTTTCCATTGGAAATGCACATTATGTAAGACCTGGGACTTTCTAATACACAGCACACTTAAATACCGTTAAAATAATTATATTATTGCTTTAAATTAAATATTCGTTACTTCCTTTGTCACAATCACTCCATGTTTTTCTTTGAATATGGTTATATCGAATGAAATGCGATGTTTATTCAATATTTCAGTATGCATATGATACACATGAGAGGTCTATCACTAGTTAATAACTGTCAAAGCGATGAAAATATTTTGAGTGTCACATAGAATGCACCACTGTCAGCTTAGTTGTGATATCCATGGGTTTAGACATATTTGAAACAATCAGCCTTTGGTGTCAAATTGAAAGTGTTAAATCTTTCAGAAAAGCCATGACGTCACACATAGGGATTTAGAATCATGTTTACCTTATTAGGCTATAAGCCAATAAATAATTTCCAGTCACCAAAGTCAATCTCTTAAAAGTCAACAAATCCTACATGAATAATATTATGCATATTATAACTATTCGCCTGTAACAAAAACAAAAGAAATTCATGATCTAATATGTTAAAGTTACATAACTTACGTTTGTTAGGTCCCACCTAAACATTCTCAATAACTTTACCAAGCGCTATTAGTTCATGGTCGAGACTGTCATCTGATCGCAGATAAATTTGCAGTGTAATGCACACAGATCGGAAACGAATAAGTGCTCATGTGGTCACTCTATTGAAACCTGACTACATTGGCGTTCTTGTAACACCTAGCTGCTGGGTCAATGGCGTTTAACCGGTAATAACTTACCTGTTGGCCTTAATGAGTTGATTGTATACACTTGTTACGTAATACCGAGAGGGACGCCGTAGGGTATTCTGAGAGTCAATACACAAGCCTGATATATCCCTTTAACCTCAGTTGCATGATTAAATTGCAATTGTTATATCGTTATATATCTGTAACCTGCAATCAGGTGTGTATAAATAATCAGTCATGGTGACTGATGTAATGTGGGCAATAGCGTAGTCAAATGACCTAACACATACTGTCTGAAACATCCACCTTTAGCCAGACTATAGTGTTCAACTTAAAAAAAAGTCATTAGATAGATATTACCCACTAACTGAAGTGGTGCCTTTTGATATTTTCAGATTTTTCTGAATTTTTTTCTGTTTCGATAGAAACATGAGGGGGATGTTGGTTGTTGTTGATTTTGACTGCTTCTGGAGCAGAAGTCTAAAACCCTTAACTTACCTGAAACACAGCATCTGTAATACCCACTAACTGAAGAACGGTAGTAGATACACAAGTATCTGTCAAAGATGTGTTTTACAAATTTTGTGGAACCGGTGGGATATGTCATCTTCTGATGACTATTGTTTTTATCGTTAACACCCTATTATATTTTCAAACATTGCCAACATGTTTTGGTGCGTGTGACTGTTTCACGTTCTCGTGATATATATAAAATACACTTGAAAAATCCCAATTGACCTCACATTACGAGTTCTTGCCATATTAACATGCTTATCATCTTATTTTAGGAATCTCAAGCTCCTTATATTAACATGGAAGACCCCCATCGACGAAAGCGACTATTTCCTTTCGGAAAGGGAACACCGCAGATACCTTTTCAATGTAATACGTGTTCAATTGTGTATTATCCACATAAATAGAATCATCAGTTGGCATTGTTTGTTGTTTTTAATAGAAGTCCGTGAACCAGTTCTATGAGCATGATACCCTAACGCAACCAGACAACTGTACATCAATCGGGGTATAAGTATACTCTAAGTTACCACAATACAATCATATGATTGGACAAAAGCATTTGACTGTGCTCTAAGAGCTAATACATGTGCATTGCTCAGTCATTGTACTGTCTCAAATACAACAGATAATAAACGTCAAAAACTTTTATTTCATGTTTCAGGACACAGCTTTTGGACATCCAAACTTCGAAGTGCACATCGAAAAAGGGCGCTCAAAGGACAGACGCAGTGTGTTGGATGAGATTGTGAACCTTCTGCGGCGTGTGCTGCTTTACTGTATATGTGTGTTGTCATGTGGCTGTACGAGCGTGCCCCCTGCTCACAACAACAGCCTCTCCGAGTACGGTACAGAGCTCCTGGACACAGAGAAACTCGCCGTGGAAAACCTTCTTCTCTACTTGGAAACAGGTAAGCAGCACATGACGGACCAGGTTCATCATTGAAGTTCCATCGAGGTTCAAAACAATTAAATTTTAAATTGATTAATGGATTTTTGATAAGAAAAGATTAATAAACACTACGATATCCTGTTATCCTAATCACGAAGCGGAAGAAGGATATAAAAGGAATCTTGTCTGACTGTATGTCAATCTATAACTTGAGTTTATTTCCCGATATATTTAGCTCATCTGGCATATATGTTCGTCAGTCGTCTGTCGTCCATAAACTGTTTTTAAAGAACCGCTGCACTCCCAAATAAATTTACTGCTCTGTTTAACATCATGCTACGGTTCTGTTGTTTGATGACGTGCTGGTCTGTGATTGGTAAGTGCTCATGTAACCTAGTCGAAAGTGTAGAAGTATAAAACACAGACGAAGGTTGGTGTTCGAGTATGGCCAGCAGTTTATTCACGGTAGAATATACTATGTAAAAAACCCTGAAACAATAATTAACAATATTTAAGAGTTTAAGTTAATGATGGCTGTAAACCAATAGCATTTATAATTCTTAAATACATGATAGATGAATGCATGTTGTTGACAATACATTATGCTAGGTTACCGGTAATTCAAACATGATTACAGTTGATATTATAATAATTACACACATACATGTTATGCATGAACATAATGATATATGAAATATCTATAACATGAGCATAATATGCATAAGACACAATGATATAAAATATATAAAACATATAATAAATGAAAACCCACGAAGTGTGTGGACTTGTTAAACTATACCGTTGCCCATGGGGTGATAGGGTGTAGTCCGACTCTTCTCCATTCCCAAGATACTGCACAGTTCCTTCATCAGATGGTTCTCGAAGTTAGCACCTTGATCACTGTGGATCCTCTTCGGTATTCCGTAGTGCATGATGAAGTTCCTGTAGAAGGCCTCTGCTGTTGTTCTTGCAGTCTGCTTCTTCGTTGGAATGGCCTTATCTGGGGAATTTGTCCGTGATTACGAGTATGTTCTTGTGTCCTCCTTTTGATGCTTACAGAGAGAAAATCAAGGCAGTTAAGTTCCAGTGGCTGTGTGGTAGTGATGCTCACTTGTGATGCTCTGCTGTTCGTAGGGGACTTCCTTCTCAGACATCTGTCACATCCTTGAACCCAGTCTTCGACGTCCTCGGCCTTGCCTGGCCAGAAGAATCGGTCACGGAGAAGGGACAAGGTTCTCTCTTCCCGGATGTCCTACATTGTCGTGGAGTCCTCTAGGCCCATCTTCTATATGGGCAGATGGTAACACTCTCTGCAATCGGTCTTCTCCATTGATGTTGACTTTCCTGTAGAGAATTCCTTCCTTGAGTAGTAGGCTGTCAAAGTTCCGATGCAGTGCAGTGTTGGCTTGGCAAGGGGGATAATCCTGTCTCCTTGGCTTGAGATTCCTTCTGACAAGATTAATCCATGGAGCCAAAATGGTGTCTGCTGCTTGAGCTTTCCTCCAATCCCTGTTCGTCATTACTTCTAGGTTGTCTTCAGGATCCTCAAGGTATTGCAAGTTAGGATTGGCTGGGAAGCAGAGACTGTGCACAAATGGGTGTTCCATCAGCATATGCGTTGCTTAGCCCTGGCCTGTAGATGATGTTAGAGTTGTATGCTGACGGGGCCGCTAGCCAGCGATGACCTGTGGCATCCAACTTCGCAGAGGTGAGTACATAAGTCAGGGGATTATTATCCGTGAATACAGTAAAGTAGTCCTTGAACTTTTCAGTCACAGCCCACTTGGGTGCAAGAAACTCAAGTCGGTGTGTTGAATAGCTACTCTCTGACTTACTCAGACCTCTGCTGGCGTAGCTGATGACGTTCTTCTGTCCTCCTTGGTCCTGGTACAAAACAGCTCCGAGTCCTTGGCCACTGGCGTCGGTATGGACTTCAAATGGCTGTGTGTAGTCAGCGTATCCAAGGACTGGTTGCGTTGATAAGTATGTCTTGATAGTCTTGAATGCGGTTTCCTATTCTGGTCCCCATTCCCATGGTTTGTCTGGTTTGGTAGGCTGGTGATTCCTTCTTGTCTTTACCTTGGTGGATGGCATTAAGGCTGAGAGAGGCTTGGAGATCTTCGAAAACTCTTTCACAAACTTCCTGTAGTAGCCTGCGATCCAAGAAATCTGCGAATGTCATCTGGATTGGTAGGTGTCGGCCAGTCGAGTACTCTCTGAATCTGGGTCGGTCTCTATGCCATCTTCTGAAACAATATGCCCGAGAAATTTTATCCTTTTCTTGAAGAACGAACACTTGTCTGGACTCAGCTTCATCCCTGTTTCCCTTGATCTCTTCAAGACTTGGTCCAGGTGCTGGAGATGTTCTTCGAAAACACAATGATGTCATCCATGTAGATGAGGCATATGTTGAGGTGGAGGCCGTCGAAGCATTCGTTCATAACTCGTTGGTATGTTGCATGGCTGTTGAAGAGACCGAATGGCATACGATTATACTCGAAGAATCCCAAGGGCCCGACAGTAAGGTCGTCCTTTCCTTATGTGATTCTTCTATATCCACCTGGTGGTATCCAGACTTCATGTCCAGCGTACTGAAGTACTTGGCTCCTGCGAGTGCGTCGAACATCTCTTCTATCCTTGGCAGAGTATAACTGTCTTTAATGGTTCGACGGTTGAGCTGTCTAAAGTCTACGCACATGCGCAGTTTCCCATTCTTCTTCCTCACCAAGACAACATTAGATGACCAAGAGCTGTGAGAGTGACGGATGACTTCACTTGCAAGCAGTTGTTGAAGATGTTCCTTGACCTCTTGGTACATAGATGGAGCAATATGTCTGTGTCTCTGCTTGAAAGGTCGTTCATCTTCAAGGTCGATCCTATGCTTGACGTTTGGGACATGTCCTAAGTCGGTTTCGCCGTGAGAGATTTTCTCTTCATATCTCTTGATGACTTCAATCCCATCCTTCAACTGTTCAGGTGTCACTTCTCCTTCCTTGAAGTTCATAAGGTTGATGACGTCTTGGCCTTCAACGTTGACAACCTGAAGCTCACATAGTACTGCGAGAGTTGGGATGGCGACTGTTCTTGTGGTAACATTGGCGATGTGGACTTGGACCATGATCTTGTCACTGTGGCGATAGTTGATAACGGTTGGAGCGATGTCAAGGTCAGATGGAATAACAGATCCAGTGGTAGGCTGTATCATGGCAACTGTATCTCTGTACACAAGTGGGTTGCTGATGGAAGATTTTGGCCATCAGCACAGTCAATCTGCAAAAACACATCTAGTGGCTAAACAGGGATATCAGAAAGAGAGCTTTTGTAGAAAGATTGAGAAACAGTGGAAACTGTAATAATAATAATAATAATAATAATAATAATAATAATAATACTTTTATTTCCCGATGAAGGAATTCGTTTTACAACAGTGATACAACATTTTGTAACATTAAAATACAGACATACAAAGATGAGACATATAAATATTAAATACAGATAATACGTGTGTAGTGTTCAAACTACAAAGACATAATAAATTAGGAGCATAAATGTACATAATTAAAAGTATTTGCATGGTTGTATAGTTAAAGTTCATTTAAAAGTTTAATACTCGTAGGTAAAAACGACGAGCGTGCCCTCTTCGTCCTCGTAGACAACCTGATGGTCTGTATCAGGAATCAACTGTGTTAAGTAGAGCCAGTATCGAAAAGAGCTGTAGTTTGGATATTGTTTATGAACTCTGTTCCCTTGTTGGGCTCTCCTACGAGCTGTGCCACTTGTTGCTTTGTCTTCTGTAGTCTATGGTCTGCCCCGTCCCATCCGCTTCTTCTAGTTTAAAGTCTGGCTATAATCAAGGCGTACGCGGCATCCATACTGCAGATGTCCTGGCTATTTACACTTGAAGCATATCGGCTCTCCTGTGATTGGGTCTTTGGATGGACGCTGGTATTCCATGTGTCTTGAGTCCTGCAGGTACCACTGTGTTGGGTGAGGTTGTGTCCATTGCTGAGGGGGTGGTTGCATGAAGGGCGGAGGTCCCTGGTTGATCCATGGCATAGGGTCAGGACGTGGACTGTTTTGCTTCCTCTTCATCTCGGATACTTCGGAAGACAGCTGCCTCAATATCCCCCTGATTTCCGTTAGCTCTGAGTCCTTTGTGGTTACAGTTGCCATGCTAGGAGTTGGGTTCCTCTTCTTGGTTCCAGATCCTCTCTGCTGTAAGTCCATTTCAGCTCGACGCAGGGCTCTGAGGAGGTCATCAAAGGTACATCCGGTGTCAAATAGGAGAGCTGTCTGGTCCCGAAGTGCTGGTCTGGATTCTGACCACAGTTGATTCCTGAGCATCTCGTTCCTGGTTGCTATGGATACTGATGCTTGAGTGTCCGCCTGATGGAAGAGCTGCTCCAGCCTGCATGCCCATTGGGAAACGTCTTCTGTATCTTCTTGCCTTGCAGAGTAGAAGTGTGAAAGAAGAGATTGACCTCTGTCGACAGTACCAAAAGTAGCTGCCAACTTTGAAAGAAGAAGTTTGATGTCAGCATCGGGTCCAAGACACATAGCGACAGCAGCTGCTTTGCCACGCAATGACTGCTGTACTGCCGTAGTAATTGTGTCATGCGAAAGTGACCCCTGCTGCATCAAACATTTGACGTGATATCGCCAAACTTCAAAAGAGGGTCAACCTTCTTCTCACCTGAAAAGAAAGGCAACTTAGGGGCCTGTGAAATGGTAACAGGTGCATGGGCATTACTAGGGGTAGGGTTACTAGGGGTGGTCTCGGGGGTTTTAACCTCAGGTTTAAACTTAGTCTGGGTGAATTTCTTCATTTAGTCAAGCAAATCCGCTGAGTTATCGACACTCGGCCAAGTACCTAGTGATTCGAAAGCTGAAACGAGATTTTTAATCTTGTTCGGCTTTATTTCACTCATATTTGAATGAAATGGTAGATTAACAAGTGGATTAACATGAATAACAGTTGGGTAACAATAATGATGGTGCTATGTGTAAGCAAGTGATTGAATTATGATTAACATGTTGGATGTTGTAACAACCTGAAATAGAAAATACCCTACAATTTTTGTAATTATATGAATTACACAAATTAATTGGAATTTAAAGATTTAAATTTAAATACTTCACACAATGAAATAAACTAACATGTGGGCAATATGAAAAATAAATGTGTTCATGTGTACAAATGCATGGTGTAATGCTATAAGCACGCGTGCAGGGACAATTCTTAAATACATGATAAATGAATGCATGTTATTGACAACACATTATGCTAGGTTACCGGTAATTTAAACATGATTACAGTTGATATTATAATAATTACACACATACATGATATGCATGAACATTATGATATATGAAATATCTATAACATGAGCATAATATGCATAAGACACAATGATATAAAATATATAAAACATATAATAAATGAAAAAACCCACCAAGTGTGTGGACTTTGGTTTATACAAGGCCAGACGTCACATCACCGTATCACGATATCATCATGACGTCATCAACATCTGCATAATAGCTAAGATAACTAGTTACAATACTATAGGTGAGGTGAGGTGAGTTGGGGTTTAACGCCACTTTCAAGATTATTTCACTTATATCGCGGCTGCTAGTATTACGGCAGGGAGAAAGCCCGCAACGCCATGTGGCTATGCATTGCGGTGAAACCTGCGAGCATCGGCTGGAACTAGCGAACCATGGGTGGTACTACGCTGAAATTCAGTGTAGCATTGCACCCAAACCTTACTGCGTGTAGAACAGTTCTCTACTGCAGACAAAGTTGCCGTGCCCCTGGCGGGATTTGAACCCCGGACCTCTTGATCCGAAGCCGAACGCGCTAACCACTGCGCTATCCCGCCCCCACAATACTATAGGCAATTATGCAGATGATAAAAAACGTTAATAAAATACTTCATAATTAAAACCATGTTTCGTTCATTCATTCATCCAAACATACATTCTACATTACACACTTTGCATTTAATAAACACATACATTCAACACAACACACATAACCTACTGTTTCACATTGTAACCTTTCGTACAACACACTTGTTTACTTAATTTATGCTTGAGATAAAGTTTAATTTGTGTTAAAGTTATTTAAGTTTATGTTTAATAAGAATGATAATTACAGCAGAACACATATACTGTGTTCATACAAATAAACTATTACCGGACACATTGTACTATGTGTCCATAAACACAGAGCATAGAAATATAAAAGGCAATATTTACACCAAACATACATGATATGATTAAATACAAGATCCCTACAATACTGGGAATATACATACATGAACCATACAAAATAGACCATAAGAACTAACCTTGATTAAACGAATCCAAATCCAACGATGCTAATGAATGACACAAAGATCCAAGTGAAACAACGAATGCAATAGACAACGTCTTTGCACCTCCTGACAAATCTAAGGAAAATCCTACCTAAACCTCACATACAGATGAGAGAAGCTGAGAAACCTAGAACAATAGAAAGTAGAAAGGTCGCGCTTGGGGCAGGCTATTGTTTGATAGTACACTGGCGATTGAGTGAGTGCAAAACGCTCATGCAAAGGCTGTGGAGTAATTTTGTATAAACTAAGTGTGAAGAAGAAGCTAAAACCGCTTACCGGCTCTGACACTGTCAATGAATATTACCCGTACCTGACCGTTTAATCAATCTATCAACTTTATTACCACAAGTTTACAAATCGGTCAAAACATCATGGGGTAATTTTTTTAAATATATCACATGTGAGACTATGGGTTGAGACAATCCAGCAATTATATTTTGATAGACTAATCATTTAACATTTGTAGACGTAATAATATAGATGAACTTACAGATCTGAAATTCTAAGTTTAACAGCATTTTTAAATCAAGAGAAGCAAACAATATCTTAGGATTGCCATATATTCGACATGCCAATATTATCTATATTATCAATATTATTTATTCTTATAATAATTATTGTATTTCACTGAATTAGTCAATGATATCTGATATAATGCTCTCTCGTAGAATTACACTTTCCTGTTTGATTTTTATCAACAAGAGGCGATCTATCGGTTTCAGGAAAGAACATATATTAGTCAATGATATCTGATATAATGCTCTCTCGTAGAATTACACTTTCCTGTTTGATTTTATCAACAAGAGGCGATCTACCGGTTTCGGAAGGACCTATACAAAAAATGTATGTTGAGCGTTAGCCATGGTTAACTGTGAACAATTTTGGATTACAATCTGAATACAAAGTAAACATCTCGGCGGGTTTCAACACGATCAGTGGGGTGACGCTTATTTGAGAAACGGTAATCAGTCAGTAATTAATTACGGCTTTCAAGGCAATGAGGGCTCTTCATGAAATGTTGCTTTCGCGGCAGACCATAATTCTCAATTTTGGCTCTCACGGGTGGATACCGTTTCACCAAGCCGGCTGTACAATCCCTTTGAAACCCAAAGTGATCACATGTGCCTTTTCTTTTGGCAAGCACGTTTAGACTGATATGATCTGAATGGGGGTATAAGCTTTGAAATACATTCTCAGCAATTCAACTCATACTCGGAAGTATGGGGAGTTTCGCTTCGACTGTTTGGAGAAATTACACCTTATGGCATGCAAGCATGTTTTGTGTGTTGGCTCCGCTACTCCAAATTGTGTGTCTATGGTGAATGTTGGAGATACCCTATACATATTAATTCACACATATACGGTGTTTGAAATACTGGTTTAAAATTCTCATAATGTATGATGGTTGCCTGCACAAAATATCGTACAATATCGTTTATGTAGATGATGGGTCCTGGGCATCACATATCAGGAATCTTCTAGTGGCAAGTCTCCATCCTAAAATGTTAAACAACTTCTTCTCCCAAACCAATTAGGAACTAGAATTGCTAGGACGCTCAAAAGTTTAGAACATCATGTTTCTATGATGGAGACTACAAGTTTCGTTGTTATTCATTTATGTTTTGAAATCCAAGGTGTGCATGTTCGTGCTTTTAAATTACTCTGTGTGAGGCATCCTTTTTAACTGCATTTAATTTAATGAACCTCCTATCACACAGTTGGTTCTATCTGAATTAGCAATAGGTACCTGTTTGTCTAAGTCCTGTTTGTCTAAATGATAGTCATCAATTATTGTGACCTTTTGTTTAAATGATAAACTACCTTAGACTATAAAGCATGCACAAGGCTTATCTACAGAGTCAATGGCTTTATTTGTTTATATCTTTAATGTTAGACACTCAATCATGCAATTCCTGATGAGCTACAGAGCCAGTGCCTCAATTCCTTTCAATTTCAAGATCTTCATGTCAATCACATCAACTATGATGTCAGGACGAAGGGAAAACAGATAAATTCCACATCTGTTTTTAGGTTTAAAAGGTTTATGTAGTTCATTGTTCAAATAGTCTATGAAGGGCATGGATGATGAGATTCCTCTTATAGTACATTTCATGAGATTCTGTTTGGGCGTTGCCAATAATGCCTGCTGACATGTTAATCGTCATAGGACAAAGGTTTATCGTAAATATTGTTCTTTCAAAGTTGTATTAAACATTATCATGTGGCTCTGTGTATATAACAGGAGCGTGTATCCCTCGGAAAATAGCAACAGGCAGACATACACCTATATAAACCCTTATAAGACAAACGACCTATTAATAAAGGGTATTGTTATAGAGAAAGACTATGCAGGCAAGTCATACATGTCTTTCTAATGTTATTTCTAAGCGATACACGTCCTTGTTGTGTTGAACTCATTTGAAATTCGTATATATACTAAAATATGATTCTCTGTCATTCTCTGGTGGTTCCTGATAATGCAAATCCTACATTAAAACATGTTTAAGAAGGCCTCCCTATTCTCTGATAGTATTTTTAAATAAAAATAAGGAGTATCAGTTACCTGAGGATGACCTAATAGGCTTTATATTGTTGATCTCAGAGGCGACCCCAGTGCTAACGCGAGAGCACATGGAAGCGTTGTCGGTTCTTACCAACTCTGACAACCCGGATCTTCAGGCTTCCGCAGCGCTCTGCTTCCTCGAGTTCAGTGAGAGAAGTAAGTTAATTTATTGGATCATTCTGTGTAGAAATTGTAGCAAATTGTGACATTTTCCGCAAAGTGTTCCTACAACAAGTCAAAGTTAATGTCCTTTGAATTTACTCTTTGCAACCACTGCAATCAAGATTAATGATTAAAACAATTAAAGATTTGAATCTCAACCAAATGAACCTACCATTTCATATGTGTATTCTCAAGTTTTAAATGGAATGGCAGCTGAACGTTCATTGATGAATATTTTCTGGGCAGTTTATTGATAATACCAGAAATGCCATGTAGCGAGATAGATACTTGTACTCATTAATGTTTTATTTACATGGAGACAAATAGGAAAGAATCATCCAACATATCTAAAATACCTTACAATAGGAAAATTAAGACGTGTCTTGGTTTGAATTAATTCATAAGAAATAGGAGAATTCGGCTGTTACATACAGTGTTTGGTTTTCTACTCATCTCTACAAACATATCATCGATGTACACCTGTACTGTACCTGTACGAAACTATATAGTGTTCACATAAGGTTTTCAATCTCCTCCTTTTAACAAAACTCCGGAAAATCCTTCGGAATTCTGTACTGAACATAAAGATTGAAAAACACAGATTCGGCTTTCCATCTACCAACTGCAGCGTTGAGTTGGGAAGGGAACCAACGCTCTGTAATGAACATACAGATTGAAAAACACAGATTCGGTTTTCCATCTACCAACTGCAGCGTTGAGTTGGGAAGGGAACCAACGCTCTGTAATGAACATAAAGATTGAAAAACACAGATTCGGTTTTCCATCTACCAAGTGCAGCGTTGAGTTGGGAAGGGAACCGACGCTCTGTAATGAACATAAAGATTGAAAAACACAGATTCGGTTTTCCATCTACCAACTGCAGCGTTGAGTTGGGAAGGGATCCGACGCTCTGTAATGAACATAAAGATTGAAAAACACAGATTCGGTTTTCCATCTACCAACTGCAGCGTTGAGTTGGGAAGGGAACCGACGCTCTGCCATTGTGGAGGCGCCTGTTGTTCTGAAGTATTATTTTGGCTTGTTATGAGAAGTGAGATAACCTTTAACAATTGCTTCTCGCAATTGGATACACCTCAACTAAGTGATTGAAATAAACACTGGTTGGTCCTGTAAGGATTGTCGAATCTGATCTGTCCAAATAATATAGTCAGATAACGATGGTACTGGACACAATCCAGCGCTGAACCTGGACAGTAAAGTCTGTCCTAGAAGAATCATGTTTTATTTCAAACAAAGTTAACATGAGAAGGGCATCCTAGAAACAGACGTGATCAGTCGAAAACTCATTATTTTTCACTTCCATTGGATAAGAGAGCTTGAGGTGCAAGATCCGAAAATCTCAGCATACGCACTAGAGATAGCAGTGGTATAGCCTCCAATCTTAGCCGTTGAGTAGTAAGTCGGATGTCCACTGCAACTTTAAGAAGAGGTCAAGAAGAGGCCTCTGAACACTTCTCCTGAAATGATATGCGACGGTGACCCCCAACTCCAACAGTTTTTTTTAACACCGTTAAGGATCAAAAGAAAGGTTCCTACACTTCGGAAAACATATCATCTTAGCATTGGTTTGAACCTTTCAGGAGATTGTTGCATCAAGCTGTGCACCCCAATGAACAGGACTGCGATTATGACCTTGACATTGACAAACCTTTCTCTACTGAGGAAATTAGGATATAAGTGTTAAGCATAAGTAAATAATTCCCCTGGGGAAGACGGAATGGCAGGTGAATTTCTGAAATCGACAGAACCGTATGTTACAGAAATGTTAACAAACATCTTTAAAAAATGTTGATGTTTACATCAGTGATTGATACAAGGCAACAAAACTGATGTGATGAAGAAACGTTTATTGAAAAAACCCAAACAGGATTCGCACCCGGCTATTCGACCGTTGACCACATCTTTACGCTTCAAGCAATGGTACAAAGGTAACTTTCTTAAAAAAACCATGATTTGCTGCTTGTTAAAATTTTAACATCAATGTACAGAAATGTCAGTGCGTGTGTAAGAACTGGAAGCAGTCTCTGTAAATATTTCAGTTGCAACATAAGTACCAGGCAGGGATGTGTTGTAAGTACCAAACTCTTTATAATCTTCATTAACGAACTTGCGGCAATGACGAACAAGACAGGAGGACAGGGAATTTCATCACAGCAGAATACCTGATGTATATAATGTTCTCTTTGCCGATGACGTGTCTTCTGTTGCCGATTCTGGAGCACAATTACAAATAAAGATAACTGTTGTAGAGGAATTCTGTGATAAAACTGGAATGAAGCTCAACTTGAAAAAGACCAAGATAATTGTCTTTAGAAACGGTGGTCCTTTCAGAAACTACGACAAATGGTGAAAGAATTGAAATAGTATAGATACCTCGGCATTGTCTTCTGCCAAAAGTTATCTTGGAGCAAGGCTCAAACTACCCTGGCGACACAATCAAGGCAGGCTCTATTGGCTATTTATCAATACCAAAGTAAGTTTGGATATTTTGCTCACGCTGACATTTCCAGGCTGTGGTTAAAGATGGTGGTTCAAATACTATGTTATGATGCCGAGGTGTCGGCAACACCATACAGCAAAACCATAGAAACTGTCCATACCTCCTTTTGTAAGTATGTTCTTGGTGTATCCAAGTCAACCCCTACGTAAATGGTACTCTGAGAGTGTGGACAAAACCACATTCAGAGCGTATACATGACTAGAGCTGGTGCCGTGCTATTCACCTCCCTCCGTCCATCCACACCAAGCTTATCTTATGTCAAAAGCAGCCTCAGAAGCAGGAAGAAAAACGTGGGCATCAGACATAGAAACAATACTATACAAGAGTCATCAGAAGATGACATATCCCACCGGTCCCACATAATTTGTAGGACACATCTTTGACTGATAAGTGTATATCTACTACTTCAGTTAGTGGGTAATACTCATGTTGAGTTCAGGGTTTTGGAGTTCTGCTCCTGAGCAGACCTATTTCTGAACAAAATCCAAATCAAACACATTTGTATGAAAACGGTAAAAAAAACCATTTCAGAAATCAGAAAATATCAAAAGGCACCACTTCAGATACTGGGTAATACACATGCAAAGTTTCAGGAAGATATGATGAAGAGTTTTGGATCTGTGCTCCGGAAATGAATCTGTTTCTGAACAAAATCAAAATTCAACACGTTTCTATGGAAACAGAAACAAATTAAATTTTCAGAAATCTCGCAATATCAAAAGGCACCACTTCAGTAGGTGGGTCATACACATGGGAAGTTTCAGAAAGATATCATGAACGGTGTTTGAGTTCTGCTGCGGCAACAAACCTAACCCTGCATTTTCGACACGTTTCGATGGAAAAGAATTTTTTTTTTAAAAAAAACTGAAAATATCAAAAGGCACCACTCCAGTAAATAGGTAAAGCATGTGCAAAGTTTCAGAAAGATATGATGAGTGTTTTTTTAGTTCTGCTCCGGAAACGAACATATCCCTGAACAGAGTTCAATTTCAACACAACGAAAAAAAATAAAAATTAAAAAAAATCTGAAAATATCAAAAGGCACCACTCCAGTAAATGTGTAATACATATGTGAAGTTTCAGAAAGATATGATAAATGGTTTTCGAGTTCTGCTCCGGAAACAAAATGATTACGGACGGACGGACAGACGGACCGACAGACGGACGGACGGACGGACAGCCAGCCAGGGTGACGACTATATCCCACGGTATTACATACCGGTGGGATAATAAACTAGGTTTTGGAACTGTTTGGATTCAACAGGAAATATGTAATACTGCCATCTTCTTATCTGCGTTTAAACGACTAAAGGATACACTAACTCCTCCCTCTACTTATGGTTTAAATCGTTGCTAAACGTTGAAACTATCTGACTCATGATTTTTCTCTTTAACTCCGTAGAATCCTTTCTAAATTCAGATGTTCAAACTTTCCACGAGAGATACAACTAGGTCGCCATAACAGTAATCATAAAGAAGAAGGCTGCAAACGATTCAAGAAACGTAGCATATCCGTTATTGAGGATGCATTCCATGTACTCTTAAATGTCCATCTCACACGGAACTACGAAAAACTAACCTGAAATCACACTTGCAACAATATTCAACGATATATTAACATTATACTACGATCAACCGAAAAAAACTACCCTATACAATTTAAGTAATTTTCTTCTCAACTACACTCCTTACTACAATCAAATGAAAAACAATGCATGCTATGTATACTCATTCATGTTTAACTATGTATCTTTTGCCAATTGCCTAAAAGTAATACTGGAAAAAAACTGTTTGTCTGTCTGTCTATAATACAGTCTTAATGTTGACTCAGCTAAACTGTGTGATAATCGGTTCAAGGATGATTTTCCCACAATAAATTCTCCAGCACAAGTAGCGCCATTTCCGGTTCTTTAATGGTTGCGCCCTTTCGCCCTAGATCACTATCTCCCGAAGTTTGTGTAAAAGAAATGGTTGACACATCGTCAGTTTCTTCAGTATGTGGTACTACGGTTGACCCGACCAATCAGGCGCAATCATCTTTACCCGTGCAGATTGCAGTTTGGTCACATGTAGCCTGTACATTTAGTATTAGTCTCAATAGTTCATTGACAAAAATAATTGTGTTCCATCTAGTGCATCTGTAGCAATGCGCCCTTCTCGTACTGGGTATTGAACACTGCATAATATATTATCCCACTGGTATGTTATACTGTGGGATATAATCGTCGCCCTGTCCGTCCGTCCGTCTTTCCGTCCGTCCGTCCGTCCGTCCGTCCGTCCGTAATCATTTCGATTCCGGAGCAGAACTCGAAAATCGTTCATGATATCTTTCGGAAACTTTCCATGTGCATTACCCACTATCTGAAGTGGTGCCTTTTGATATTTTCAGATTTCTGAAATTTTAGTTTTTTCGTTTCCATAGAAATGTGTTGGATTTGGACTTTGTTCAGAGACAGGTTCGTTTCTTCATCATATCGTCCTGAAACGTTGCATTTGTATTACTCACCAACTGAATTGGTGCCTTTTTCAGATTTTCTGTCTCTATAGAAACATGATGGATTTGGACTTTGTTCAGACATAGGTCTGTCTCCGGAGTAGAACTCCAAAACCCTTCATCATACCTGAAACTCATGAAAAGCACGTGCATTACCCACAAACTGAAGTATTATATATAAAGCCATCTGTCTCAGATTTACAAACTATGTGGGAGTGGTCATCCTCGGTTACCCAGGATTTTGTATATGCTCTGTTACTCTCCACTATATCACCCCTGGGAAACTCCATCAGAGAAATGTGTACTAAAATTACCCGCCCATGTAATCAAATCAACGTTAGTCTCTAAATATATATATTATATATATATATATATATATATATATATATATATATATATATATATATATATATATATATATATATATATATATATTATATTCTCATATTTTGCTTTAGGAACAGTGGTTTAAGAATTCAAATATCTTGCATTTACCACAGAAATTGGATGCAGACAATATGGCCAATCTCTGATTTCAGAATTATCAACCAACAGGTGTTTTATAGCTCACTGTCTACAAAACGTGATCCTTTACTGTTCAAATGTTTGTTTGGTAATTCAAACCAAGGCACAATGAGGGTGTACACCATTGGTTTGACTATGGTTTCAATGATCATTTTTAAAATTCAACCCATTGCCCCTTGGATCCGACCATGGAAAAGTTGGTTTTCAGTTTACATTTGAAAAATTGTAGGGTTGTGGAATGTTCTTAACTCAGATGGGAGTTGATTCTAGAGAGACGGCCCTGCCATCTGGCATGCTTGATCCATCGATCCTATATGTTGTCACGACATAATCTTACTTTGAAACAAATGCGAATGAGAAAGTAAAGGGATTTAAACAAATTGCAGAGGTTTGGCTGAAACAAATAAAAGAAATTTGATCATGAATCTCACAAGAAAAACATATTCAATTATTTGTCTTCAAGACATTGATACTGCTCCTGAAATAGTTGTGTAGTTCTCCGTATTTATCCACGGCAAGAGGTGTAGCAATACTTCTTAATGATATTGGCTGTACTATTCATATCACTATATTATTGTATACTATAATGGCCGAGAGGGGAGCTCGCTCTTTCGCCCTCTGGTATCAATGCGATAAAGCGAGAAAGCGATATTGCTACAGGACAAACGATATGGCCACACAACAAATGTATAGTCATACGACAAAGCGAAATGGTAACATGACAGAGTGATAACCCTGTACGGCAAAGCAATAAGGCCATACGACAAAGCAATAAGGCTGTACGACAACGAAATAAGGCCGTACGACAAAGCTATTAGGCCACACGACTAGGGGTTACGGTCACACGACAAAGCGATATACAAACTAACAACGCGATAAAGCAATAATAAAATACGATAAAGCGAAAGAGCAATAAAGCAATATAGTAACGCAATGAAACGATATACATGTAGTAGCACGATAAAGTGAAATAGCGATAAACCGAAAGAGCAATAAACCGAAAGAGCGATAAACCGAAAGAGTGATAACCGAAAATGAAAACCGACACATATTCGAAATGTCGACATTTATCTGTTTGAAGTACATAACAGTAGAATACTGGTTTCATTCAAATTCTTTTCATTTGACTTGGCTTTGGATTTACATAACATAAAAATGATTTTAATAAATAATTCCACTTCAAATACCGAAAGGTCGCTATTATATGAATATAATAAATACAAGTTTATTTTATTAATAAATTGAAACAAACTTATAATGAGATTCCTCTATAAAACAACTTAATGTGAATAATTGAGAAATCCATGCCAATTGAAATAGACATCAGCTATAAGCTATCAGACTATTCTAGATTAATTCAAAACGTTGACATGGTGTGTGTAAATATGTACATAAATACTTCCTTAGACATACTTTATGTGACTGAGTATACAAGATTTTATTGAGCAAAGTTTATATAAATCGGCGCACTTCTGATGTATATTCATAAACATAATTTAAGATACAAGTTTGGAAACTTTTGGTATATGATTTAGCCATTCACTAACAAATCAAAATAAATAATAAAATAATCTATCATTATCAAAATAAAATATATCTTATAATTTTGTTTTGCTGGCTTATAGTCTGCGAATAAAATTGAAACAGTGTGCGAAGAGTATACCGATACTATTAGCGCTGATGGTCAGTCATCAGTTGTCTGGGTGTGGCGGAGTAATACAAAATAAATAATAATAAAAAACTAGATTAGCATTTGTGGAAAGGGGTTTCATAACAAAGTGTTATTCCGCATATGTGTCATGACACCTTCAAGTAATTTGATTGACTAACGATGAACTTTGACACTGCCTGGACTACTCTATTCATTCATAAAACGAACGTGAATTCATTCATGGAATTACAAGTATTTTACGACAATTCTTATAATTAATATTTATCTCATTGTTCAGTTAATTCAGAAACTCGTACTCACCGCAATGATTGATTTTAATGAATAATTAACAAATAACCATGACTAGAGCAGAGGTAATTAGCACAAAGTTTTGAATGCAGCAAGGGTTTTTGCTCTCAATCTTACCGTTTGGAATGACATTGCACCAAACGCTCAGTATCTCGGTAAAAACATTGTGTTCGTAACGGTGGACAGTGAATTCATACTCACAAGGCGAACATAACCGAAAGGAAAGCCTCTTTAACGGCGATCTTCATCTAAGACTTACATTTTATGCGTTTGTTTTTGCTTGTTTACACATTCCGACGACAAGAAACATGCGAATGGCAGCCGCCATGACATGACGTCATTGAAAGGACGGATAACTCTTATCTCATGTCCTTAAGTAGGGAGATGTTATATTACGTATGCTTCCTTCAGCATGACTAGTGCAACTGGTTTCGCCATACCGAACATCACGGATTATAGAATGGTTTGATTTTAAAAGTGTGAATATTTAACGCCGTAATATTATGAACTTATAGATGCTGTTACAGGGTTGATATTATTCCGCTGTTCTGTTCGCCAAAGCTCGAGACAAAACAAAATTATTTCACTCGGGACATAAACTTGATATGAAAGGGGAAGCTCGTTAGATATCCTATACTTATTCAATGAAGAAAGGGATAAGAAACAAGTTATCCAACTTAGGTTACCTTCTCCCAAGTATTTACAAAATGATAGAATTATAACAACATACATGTAAAAGGAAAACAATGTAATACAGAAATGGTAGAAAGATATTTACAGAGAAATGAAAAGACATGCATCAGTCAGGAAAAACGTTTAAAATGGTTATAAATTGCTGAACTGCTTTAAAAATTGCCTGTTTTTTCGAATATGATAGTTTGTTGTTGCCACTTGACCTTAAATCTAAATCTGTATCATCTTTATGTACATGTTATTTTAAAATGTTAAACATGTTTTTTTCTGTGTACATCATATAAACAGCATATAAACATGAAGTGAAACACATTTTCACATAAATAACCACATTCACATCTTGAATCTGACTTGATGTCAATATTGAAATATAGCCTCAAGCGACGATAAACGGATTCAGCGCATAACTTACTCAATTAATTGATTTATGATGAAGTAAGACATCTTGCCAATATTTTTGCGCATCTTATAAAAAAAGTTGCAAGTATCTAACATATCTGTAGGATTGTTGAGATCCAAAATGTCTATGGCAAAACCTCATGAATGTAAAGAAAATCAAATTTGTAGTTAAACCACGTGACAAATGAACTCGACATGACAGTTTCAAGTCTCTATCTGCATTTTGATTTTGTTCCCATTGTTGAAAATGCAAATTTTGATTCGAACCGGACCTTGTATGTATAGGCCGATTGAGCCCAAAATTTCTACACCGTGAATTCATAGTTAGTACTCTCAGTACCTCGATATTAAGAATGTTAACTCTCGTAGTTTCGGCTTAAACCCAGTGCAAAAACTAAAAGCAACATAACAGAACAGACTTTTACACAGTCTATAGCTGCAGGTGTGACCCAGATCTCATATCTCGCCTTTAGCACTCCATTCTCCCTGTCTGTTTTAGATAGAGTAGAGACAAAACCATCAGATATACTTGACTTGACAATGGATTACATTTTTGTCTGTATTGTATTCTGTATTATTTAATGAAATCTGCAAGCCTTAAAATGAAAATTGGAGAAATCACATATCAATGAACCCCATCATTAAGGTTTCTCATGATTAAGATAAACGGTTAATATTTTCATACTAAGGAATAACATAGAAAATGTTGTGTTTTAATGCCCACTTAAGTAGGTGTACTCATCATTTAGATTGCATACATACTTAATGCGTTATTGTCTTCTGAATATATTTAAGAAAAATGCTTATTGTTCGACCCCTAGGCGACGTTTGCGATGATTGCAGCCTAACTATCAACCTTTTGATGAAAGGGTTCAACACAAAAGTTGTTTCTCTTAAAAATGTTCAATCCTAAAGCGTAAATCATGTTTCAATTGCTTATTTCATTAAGACCCTGTGATCGTTTGAAGTTTGTTGAAAATGACGATTTTCGAAAAATGGCAATATTCAATTGACTCTAACTTGAAAACCTTAATAGATACATGATTGAAAAATATTGTGCTTTATGTAATATATTTCCGCTTCGAAATGATATTGTATCTTTATTGGTTGCAGAACAATAATTCCCGAAAGAATATTCACCTAGAAAAGTCCCAAAATCATAAAATTTCAAATGTTTTAAAAACTGTTTAAAGGGGCAGTAGCACGTTTTTTGCAAATTTTATTTTTTCAAAATTCCCATTCATAATTATAGTTTATGTCATTTATATTTACTTTAGAGGGTAAAACATCTTATTACACAAACCAATTATCCGTAGTGGTAATAAAGGTGTTGCGTATAAAGCTAAAATTACATGGCGTCTGTTTTATTGTGAACACATTTTATTATTTCGAATGGCAAAAAACGACTCACATGGCTTTACGAAACCATGTACACTCATTTCTAAACTTGATATTCCGAAGAGATAAGACTGTTTTACTATTGGTGACATTATTTTTCAAATACTTTTCATCAACTTATTTCAGCGAAAAAAAACGTGCTACTGCCCCTTTAAATTGTGCCCAAATTATAGTTTATGTCATTTATATTTACTTTAGAGGGTAAAACATCTTATTACACAAACCAATTATCCGTAGTGGTAATAAAGGTGTTGCGTATAAAGCTAAAATTACATGGCGTCTGTTTTATTGTGAACACATTTTATTATTTCGAATGGCAAAAAACGACTCACATGGCTTTACGAAACCATGTACACTCATTTCTAAACTTGATATTCCGAAGAGAGAAGACTGTTTTACTATTGGTGACATTATTTTTCAAATACTTTTCATCAACTTATTTCAGCGAAAAAAAACGTGCTACTGCCCCTTTAAATTGTGCCCAAACTATCAACTTTTATATGATATTGTTCCGTAGGGGAGTTGTGGATATAACCATGTAAAACAGATTGCAAGAAACAGATTACAAATCAAACTATTTCTGACAGAATTATGTCCCTTTAGATTCAAAAGTTCCATTTTAAACTTGCTGTAACCCGTTAACGGTTTAATGTAGAGCTTTGGTTTATAGATTCATATAAACAGCAGCTTCACAATGAGCCACAGCATGATGCTGTATGTATTGCCGTTATTTAGAAGAAGATTTTTGAATATGCGAACCCCAAAATCGCGAAAGTGCGCAAAATCGATGCCTTATCGATGGGGAATGTTGTTGCCCACATTATGGTGAAAGTTTTGTGAAAATATCTTGATTATTTCTCGAGCTATTGAGGTTCGTGCAGAGCGAGATCTTGAGACGATCTATCATCCCTGAAAATGTCATGCCAATCGGCCCAGGCGTTAGTTCTGAAACGTATCCACAAAATCGGTGGAATAATAAAAAAAAACCCACAAAAACACGCCAATAAGAATTATAGTCACACGTGACGATAAAAGGATTCAGCGCATACATGAAACACTTATTTTGAATGTTATTGACATTGTTCATCCTTCAAAACAAGTTGCAAGTCTTTAGAGTTATTTTGAAAGATTTGTCCATGTCTCAAAATGAAAATGGAAAAGTCACACACTAATTGACCATAACATTATGTTTCTCATGATTATGATAAAACGGTTAATATGTTCATACTAAGGTGTAACATAGAAAATGTTGTGGTTCAAATTCGACATAAGTAGATGTAATCATTATATATATTGTATACATTGTTAATGTGTTATGTTCTTCTGCATATGCAATCAAATACTAAACAATGCTTATTAACGGACCCCAATACGACAATTGTGATATTTGAAGCTAACTACCAACTTTTTGATGAAGGGGTTCAATACAAATGTTGTTGCTCTTGAAATTGTCAATACGAAAGCATAAGTCATGATTAAATTGCTTATTTGATTAAGCACCTGTGTTCGTTTGAAGTTTGTTGAAAATGACGATTTTAGAAAAATGACAATATTCAATGGCACTTTAACGTGGAAACCTTTATAGATATATGCTTGAAAATTATTATGCTTAATATAACATATTTCTGCTTTGAAATAATATAAGTATCATGTCTGTATCTTTATTGGTTGAAGAACAATAATTCTCCAAAGAAAATGCACCTGGAAAAGTCACAAAATCATAAAATTTAAAATGTTTTTAAAACTGTTTAAATTGTACACAAACTATCAACTTTTATATGATAATATTCTGTAGTGGAGTTGTAATGGTAACCATGTTCAGCAGATTGCAAGAAATAGATTACAAATTAAGCGATTTCTGACAGAGTTATGTCCCTTTATCTTCAAAGGCCGAAAATCCCTTTTTTTTAAAAAATGCTGTAACTCATAAACTATTAAATGTAGAGCTTTGGTTTATAGATTCATATAAACATCAAAGTTTCAGCTGTAAAATTAGCTATACTATGTGTCTGTATGTGTTGCCGTTATTTAGGAGAAGATTTTTGAAGATGCGTACCCTCAAATTTGCGAAAATTCACCTGTTTTTCAGTTTTTCGAAATAGGAAAAATTATTAAGGCCGACACCGCTATAGGCCTCATCGATGGGGCATGTTGTTGCCCACATTTTGCTGAAAGTTTTATGAAATTATCTTGTCAAGTTTTCGAGTAATTGAGTTTTGAAATTTACTTTTTTCAAAATCACCAGATTTCAAATACACACTGTGCAAAAAGTAAAGCGAATTCGCAAAATCCGTGAGGTGATTTCTGTAAGCAATGCCTCAACTACATTATGTGAAAATATGAGCTTTCTAATGCTTGTATCTTTAGAGGAGAAGATTGTTAAAGGTGCATGGGGTCGGGAAATTTTGAAAAGTGTCTAAAATCAAAATGGCGGCGAAACCACGTGACCAACGCAATCGTCATGGTTCACCTTTCTGCTCGCACTGTCAATGTGCATCTTTAAAAACAAAGTGCAAGTCTCTAGCTGCATTATTCAGTTTTTTTCCCATGTTAAACTTCGAAGCTTAGATTCGAACAGCACCTTTAATGGCTGGGGCGATAAGGCCCAACAGCTTATTTGTTCGATGCCAGGGCAGGGGCTATCAGCCTGTAAAATTTGGTTGCATTTGCTTTTGCCGTTTTTTCTAAAACGTGAGCCAAACTTTCTTGAATAAAAATAATAATATTACACGCCAATAACAATAAGGATTCAGTACTTTAGTGCTGAATCCTTAAATATAGTTGACAGCGACAATAAAATGATTCAGCCCGTCATTTTGAATCTGTAGTCCTTGGAAGCAATATCCTTAACATTGTGAAATCAAACTGAAATGAGAAACGTTGTGAGTGTGAGTGGGGCCTTAGAAGGCAATATGTAGTTAGTTTGGAGTCAAAAACGTAGGAGAAACGTTGATGGTGACTGTTGCTTTCTGAAGCAAAAATTGTTTGTGAAATTTTCCTTTGCGATTTTGCAACAAAATCAAATACCACAATGCCTGAACTATCCAGATGAGAGGGAGTGTCATGAAGATTTACGAAGACCCGTACCCTCAAAAGCGCGAAAGTTCACCAATTTCAAGATGGCGGCGAAACCACGTGACCTACAAATTCGTCATGACTTACTTTTTTGCTCGCAGTGTTATTGCACATCTTTTGAAAAAAGTTGCAAGTCTTTAGATGCATATTGAAAATTTCTCCAATGTTAAAAATCGAAGTTTAGATGCGAACTGGACCTTTAATGGCTGGGCTGATTAGGCCCAAAAAAGGACATTTTCGATTCCAGGGCAAGGGTTACCAGCCTGCAAAATTCGGTTGCATTTGATTCAGTTGTATCTTTCGTATTTTATTGCGAATCCGTTAATACAAGTTGCAAATTTCTAGCATGTCCCTAGACTTATTGATGCCAAATATGTACATGTCATATCAAAGAATTGTAAAGAAAATAAAAATGGCGGCTAAACCAAGTGAGCTACAATTACGTCATGATTTACTTTTTTGCTCGTATTGTTGTTGCGCATCTTTTGAAAAAGGTTGCGAGTCTCTATGTTGATTTTGAAAATGTTCTTTTTGTTTAAATTTGTTACCTTAATTATGACCGGAAATGACTGTACGCGAGCGATTTTATTATTGATTCATATAGACCACAAACTTGTCTTACTGTTATGAAACAATCTTTAAATTCGGTGGGTAGGTGTTTTAGTTATCCCGCTTTGAAGATTGCGATTTACGAAAATTGGCTAACTTTGAATGATTAATGTGAAAAAAGTATATGGAGTTTGCATTTGCATTTGACTATCGTTTAATCACTAATGCTTCGGCCGCACAGATGTGCAAGTTTGAGCTCTTAGATGCTGATATCTTCAGAGGAGAAGATCGTCAAAGGTGTATGGGGTCAGCATATTGTAAAACGTCCCTAAATTCAAAATGGCCGTTAAATCACTTGATGTACGGATTCGTCATGATTTTTTTTATTTGCATGGTCAATGCGCATCTTTTAGAACAAGTTTGAAGACTGTAAGTGCATTTTCACTTTTTTCTCAATGGCTGTGGCCATTGGGCTAAAAAACGCAGTTCTATTCCATATTGAAGGCTATCAGCATAAACAATTTGGTTTGATTGGCTTCAGCCGTTTTGGCTGAATCTTGTCCACAAAATTCTTGAAATAATGAAAATAAACACGACAATAACAATAAGGATACAGCCTTATGGCTGAATCATTAATAAACACGCCAATAACAATAAGGATTACATGATATCGTAAACGAGTATGATGAGTATTCACTCTGCGGATACGTGTGGAAAAGTATGAAAAGTACTTTTCTGTTAATTGTAACATTCGTTTTTCCACAATAGTGTGGTTGACGGGATAAAAGGCTGGCATGAATGTTTCAGTCTATATGATGGAATAACTAAGTTTTCAGAAGTTCATAAGTAGTGGAGTCACCACATTTTTTATTCTTTATTATTTACATTTTATTCCTTATTTTATGTTTGCACTCCGTCAGCTAAAAGACTTTAATGTCAAAGCTGACGTTAACCTGTATAGTCCCATAGGACCATTTATGTGCCCCTCCATCAAAACCCCCTATAGTGCCATAGGACCATTTATGGTGCCAAACAATGACCCCACTAACCTCATTGCTATTTTTTTTAAATAAAGATCAAATCAAGTTGACAATAGTTTTGGCAGAAACCCTGTCAACTAAGCTTCAATTTGATACCACTTTTGTGCAATATAACTAAATATTGACAGAGATATCATGAATTTCACAAACAACTGTGATCAACAAAGTTAATCCCCTCTGTCATGGTGCCATTGTCTACCTCACTACATTGCATATCTAAAGGTATACAAGTATTACAGTAAAAGAACAATGTAACACAAACAACCAAATTCACCAAAACAATCTACATTGTGTCTAGTTTTTAAATCACATGCTAATAAATAAAAAATACTTTCAAGTTAACAAGAACGGACCCTGCAACCCATAACCAAGAAAAAATGTCAGCTTTGAATAATGGCTATCTATGTTGCGACTACAGGAAAACTGCTATGATGCAAAACCTGTATCAATATATTTGTATGAAATGTACACAGCAAATAAAACACGAATTAATTGTACAGAAATAAATTTCATACAAGAAAATGCAACTCAGCAAGAAGTAACATGTATAAAACATGCCAAATAGTATATTTGAAATTCGGGTATCGACCATTGTTTACTCTAATTGAAATGTTAACAAAATGGCCTGTCAACTTAGCTAGAGAGGGGAGCATGCCTAATGATCATTATGATATTTGATACATTAACGATTTGTTTCACGAAAAAGAATGGCAGAATATTTTGCTCAAATTGATTTTAGATCTGTAGGTGAATTCTACATTGTAAACCATGGTATGTCACAGTGATACGACTTGTGTCAAATCAAGTAAAGGCTTCGTGTCAATGACAAATTTGGCTGAACTAAATAAAGTTGCTACACGATTCGCGATTTCAATATTTTTCTGTCCCGTTTACGTGGAACAAAATGGCAACATTACCTGAACATACTATCAAAAGATAGAATTTTTATTTTTGTTTATGTTTCTGTCCGTGATTTTCTTGTTTGATGCGTTCAACACGGTAAAACTGCCGTATTGATATGCAGTGTAAATTGTACCTCGCGGGCCTTTGTTGACAAAATGGCGGTGACACTGCAGATACCACTTTCCGGAAATCTTATTCCAATTAACTAATATGCTACGGACATCTGATGGATATTATGATATTAATAATGATATTCATTGAACCTTTATAAGTTATGTTCGCTTTTATATTTACTATTTATATCAGAAACTGTATCGAACTGCAAATGTCAAGTGTATTGCTCTATGAAATCTGAAAACATTGACAAATATAATGTATTTACCCATCTAAATTGCTATAAAGACAACGGGAGAAAAGTGTCAAGAAAATGTTATCTTATCATATATTTGATTGAAAGTTGGAAGGGGTATTTCAATACATAATTTTGAGGGAAATATGACCAAAGGACGATGAGAGTTTGTTTGAAGTTACAATGGAATGTTTTATCTGGCGCGAAACAATGTTCAGCTGTCGGGGAAACAGCACGAGAGATGATACATGACGTTTATCCAACCTGGTTCCCTGGCCTCGTTCCGCGTGCGCTACAGTGAGGCCATGGTACTGGCTGTCTAATGGCGATGCGCACTGCAACTATCAAAGATGGCGGACAAGGTAAGTTTTCCATAGATACTGTTAAATGTTTCTCATTCCCGCTGTCTAGCCACGACATTTTCACGACAAATAGCTTTTTAGAGTCTTCATAAAATTAGCAATCGGAATTTCCTATCAAATATTTTTTATGGCAACGGCATTTTGCTAAATATAATATTGTTTGCAGCTGAGCGATAGCCCCGCCCACACAGAAATGTAAACAAAACAGCGGGAGGCTACGTGCACTGTTTTCAGCTATGACAGGTCGAAAAATGAAGTAATTGTTGTTTATCTCGTGTGCTGACAGGTGGTTGTAAGTACTGGCAATGTAGGAGTAAGGCGATTTTACGATATTTCCCAGAAAAGACCCTATCCAAAACGGTCAACTTATAGACGCTCATGAGCAGTAGCCACACATACACTACCAGTCAATCTCGCATGTACTAGTTACAATGTCATCAAGTTACAGCAGCAAATTTTTACCAGTCGTATGATCCGATCTCCGATATTTTACGGTTTTCTTTCGAATTCACATTTTGATTTTATTGATATAACTTGGAATTTATTATTTATTTGTCATATAATATTTTGTGTAAGAGCATGATTCATTTCTATGAAAATACTGGTGTCAAACATTAGCATTTCCAATGATTTTCTGGATTGATTTGATAATGGTTTTAAATTACATGTATATATTTCCTATTTCAGAATTTGCTAGTATCATCATGCAAGATCTAAGTTTATCTTTGCATTCAAATTGTTAAGATGCCACCAAGAATTCTACCAGAAAAGACACTGAGAACAGAGGGCCCTTTTGCCTTCAATGCCATAGTTATGCCAGTTCAACACCAAGGCACAGGGAATGCTCAGTGAGAGCGAGATCTGCACCAACTGTACACACCTCACATGCACTGGAGATGGATGTCATATTGTCAAGGAACCCAGGAAACACTTATATGTAATACATTTCTTCAAGGACTGGACAGTTTTGTATCATGTATCATGATTTGACGAAGCTTATTGTATAGGTTACTTTGAGAATTAAAACCCTGATTGAGCTTACAGAGCCTGTGGCTATATTTCTTGCCATTGAATCAACTTTATAGTCAACTGTATTAAAGGTACTAATAGAAAAGTCTAGTATTTCCTTTCAGGCACAAATGTGAGTACAGCATTAATGACAAATTGATAAGAATAATAATGAAAATTTTAACACTTAATATCCAACTATTTTATTCCGCAATTAAGCGCATCTACGTATAGTGTCATACTTCCCACATTTCAGATACCCACTTATACAGCTTGGTTGCAATGTGGATGAAGTGCCTTGCCAAGGGACAGTAAGACCCAATTTTTTTGGTGGCTCAACCGGGATTCGAATTCGAACCAGGGCCTCTGGCATAAGAGGCTAGGAGGTTAATCACTAAATCACTGTGCTCCACATGAAAATGATGATACCATTTCATTTGGTTGTTAGTCTGTTAATTTTTTTTATTGTATTCTTAAAGTTAAAGCGCTGCATGGGATAATATATTCGAATTTGCAACATATGTCTAAAATATACAATCATAGTGTCGGTTATTTCTGTAAACAGATTTATTTGTATTTAGATTCCTGATAAAACATGTAGGACGATTAGTTTGAACAGGTTAAAACTTGGCCTCAGGCCAAGTAAGCAACCTGATATACTGTCGAGTGCTTCTTTGATACTTTGATATGCTTCACTCTAACAATATACTATGGTACACTTGTAGATGGAAAGGTGAAAGTGTAATTTTGGCATATGACTTTAATTTTCGTGTATATACTCCTTGACCAATCAGAATTCTATATTGTAGATTTGGCGACCATGTGACCTCAAATATGGGTCATAGAGATCATGATCTAAATCACTATTTTCATATTCTTCTCAAGAAAAAAGGTCTTGGAAGCTGAAATGTTGCGTACATACTCCTTTGACAATGAGGATTCTAAATAGTCTAATAGCTAAATGAGCTACAGAGCCCATGGCTCCACGCTTGAATCTATGAAATGGTCCCTTTTGAAAAATAATATAATATAATTCTCTGCAGTCCTCTAAAGACCTTGCATTCATCATAATGCCATAAACAAGTAAAATATTTTTCACAACTGATTCAACATGTTTGATATTGTTTAATTTCCTTTTAGGAACTTACACTGCTAGCAACACCTGCAGAAGTTGAGGATTATCTATCGACAAAAATTTTATGACGCTTTTCCATGAGAGGCACTTTAATGACTCAAAGATTTGGTGATACAGATTACTTTTCCTTTTCTCACACATACTACGAGAGGCTTCACTAACTTCTGACAAAACATGCTCCACAGATTAAGAGGGATATGCTGATAAATCATGTTTGCAACATCCGCAGTGTTTCATGCCATGAGAAAATTATTTATGATGTCACTGATGTCGCTTTGCTTCTTTCGATCACATTTATTCACTTGTCTCAGTTCGGTGAGGAGAAGGCTAAAATGTCTGAAGGTGTCCACAGGTGGAAGCTTTGTTCAACTGTTCTAAACTCTGTCTGTCTGTCTCTCTCTCTAGGGTTCTTGTAACCTGTAAACAATTACATTTATGAGTATAGATGTCTAATGCATGTACTTTGATTAAAAAACCCGTATTACATGTCTCACCTGTATACACCAATCCAGCTTTAAATCTTAAATGGTTCTAGTATATGATGTATACAAGGTGGTCACACTGAAGGATATATTGACATTGCTTGCAACAGTTTGATGCATTTCTGCAATGAGGCAATGGAGTAAAGAATAGTAAAAAATTGATAGAATTATGGAACAAAATATAGTTTGATGTCATGTTCTCCATGTGGCCAAATAGAAAAATATATGGCTGTTTTCTTACCTCTTTCTTTCGTATTCAATTAAACCCGCTTCAAATGAAGCCGACATAATTCTCCTGCAAAAAGATAAGTCAAATGAAAATGTATGTTGATTAACGACAAACGTACAAATGTACAACAAATGCATCTCAAAGCAGCTTTAAGAGCACCGACCTGAATTTAAAAGTTCATATTATTCACAAAGATGCATATAGAGATAATAAGGTGACATTCCGAATATTCTGGTTCTGACATAACTGAAATGTGTGGTTAATGTATTTTCAAAATAGCTATTTTCAGAATTCAGAATCAATATCCTTGATGGAACCACCTGAAGCAAATAAAGGTTTGCTATGTATATGAAAAGCACTGTAAGTTCAACTACTGATCATAAATGTTTTCTCCAAATTGTATCACGTATGAGGAAAATTGATGCGATTTAGTGTTTAATGCCGCTTTCAAGAGTAATTCAGGTACTGCACTGAAATTAAGTGTAGCATTGCATTGCAAACCTTACTGCTTGTAGAACAGCTCTCTACTACAGACAAAGTTGGTGGGATTTGAACCATACACCTCTTGATCTGAAGCCGAACTCGCAAACTACTGCACTATTCCGCCCCCGTATTACATATGGAACTTAATATGAATATGAAACTTACCATGCTTACAGCATGTATGTTGTCCAGTGCATGTGGAGTGTGTACAGTTGGTGCAGATCTCGCTCTCACTGAGCATTCTCTGTGCCTTGATGTTGAACTGGCATAACTATGGCATTGAAGGCAAAAGGGCACTCTGTTCTCAGTGTCTTTTCTGGTAGAATTCTTGGTGGTATCTTTACAATATGAATGCAAAGATAAACTTAGATCTTGCAGTTGCCTGATGGTACAAGCAACTTCTGAAATAAGAAATATATACATGTAATTTAAAACCCTTATCAAATCAATCCAGAAAATCAGTGGAATTGCTAATGTGTGACACCAGTATATTCATAGAAATGAATCATGCTCTTACACATAATATTATATGACACATAAATACTAAATTACAAGTTATATCAATAAAATCAAAATGTGAATTCGAAAGAAAACAGTAAAATATCGGAGATCGGATCATACGACTGGTAAAAATTTGCTGCTGTAACTTGATGACATTGTAACTAGTACATGCGAGATTGACTGGTAGTATTTGTGTGGCTACTGCTCATGAGCGTCTATAAGTTGACCGTTTTGGATAGGGTCTTTTCTGGGAAATATCGTAAAATCGCCTTACTCCTACATTGCCAGTACTTACAACCACCTGTCAGCACACGAGATAAACAACAATTACTTCATTTTTCGACCTGTCATAGCTGAAAACAGTGCACGTAGCCTCCCGCTGTTTTGTTTACATTTCTGTGTGGGCGGGGCTATCGCTCAGCTGCAAACAATATTATATTTAGCAAAATGCCGTTGCCACAAAAAATATTTGTTAGGAAATTCCGATTGCTAATTTTATGAAGACTCTAAAAAGCTATTTGTCGTGAAAATGTCATGGCTAGACAGCGGGAATGAGAAACATTTAACAGTATCTATGGAAAACTTACCTTGTCCGCCATCTTTGATAGTTGCAGTGCGCATCGCCATTAGACAGCCAGTACCATGGCCTCACTGTAGCGCACGCGGAACGAGGCCAGGGAACCAGGTTGGACGTTTCACGCGAGTCTTGACGTCATATCCTGAGGTCCAGAGCGTGTTTTTAGATATTTCGGGAAAACCCACGTCGCGGACGAAATGTTATTTATATCAATTTTGAATTATGAAGATGTAATAAATTGACAGCTCCTTTGGCACTGAAAAATCCGTTGATATTGTAATCGTCCACGGGACTGACACCCGACTTGATCAAGTAAGATGCACTTATATTCTCATGAATATTCAAGAAGGGTGCAACACTGAACAAAAAGTAAGCTAAACAAAGATTAATATTATCCAAATTTACATATTTTTACAAGAAGAGGATGCCAGTAGAATGCACAGGATTAGCTGTTTGAGAAACAGAAAATATGAAAAGTAAGGTAAATACATTGAATACAATGAATTTGTGTTCAGATTTATTTACATTTGTTAAAACATTGTGTATTTTCAATAATAATGCAATTTTCATGGATTTTTTTTCTATGAATTTATTTTATTATAAAATATTTCCAAATTTCAAAATAAGAATATTCTACAATAAAGTAATGTTACGTGTATTGCCAATTAAGTAAACAATTATAACTTAATAAATATAACAGTAAAATGTATTTAGAATTTTCAAATTAATATTATAAAAATAATTATTAGTTAAAAAGTTAATGGCAAACATCGCTGCTAAAAAAATTGTTTTAAATTATTGTTCAAATTAAAAATAAATTCAAATTAGGAGATAAATCCATTCTGTTTTATATTTTGGGGTTGTATGTTGTGCATTTTTTACCCCTAAATTTAATTTCAAACCGAGCTTGCGAGGTTTGAAATGTTAATTTAGGGGTAAAAAATGCACAACATAAAACCCCAAAATATAAAACAGAATGGATTTATCTCCATTCTAACATGACTAATTAGGAAAATAATGAGGAACTCTTTCGTCTTGCGCCAAAGCGCTGTGCTTGGGTCAAACCAGTACAAATCGGTTTCACTCGCCCGCGACCCTTCGGTGCAGTTCACTTTTCAAAGAACATGCTTCAATCAAAATATCAAAACAAACACTAAAACTTATTTCAATGTAACTTATCTTTATTCAATTGATGATAATATCAACAGAAAACCCATGTTGGAAGTCATCAGACTCACAGAAGCGAGTTTCAAGTAAATACATAGTCCGACCTATCTCCCCTACAAGGCCGACAAGGACCAATCCCATTCAAGGGGGGCTACTCTGAAAGTAGTTATTCACTACAAGCGAAGAGTTTGAGACCTGAAGAAAGCCTGACAAGAACGCTTTTTGTGTCATGGTTGAGGACATCGTGGAAGGAAATGGGGTCATTTGGGATTGTGAACTGGAGGCAGTGGAACATTTTTGCAAAATAGAGGAATAACGCCGCTTCTGTTCATTGGATGAATCGCTGTTGTATGAAGCGAGCGACTGTTGACGTCAGCGGAGCAATGTGAATCGGTCGCAAATATTTAGAGGTGATTATCGGTAAAATAATTACTCCAAAATTGATACGAGGAACCAATCAGAAAGCAGTATTTTCATTCTAAATATAGTGTCATGTTAGAATATTGTATAATCTGGAAAAATTCTTTAATATGATGAATACTACAAATTTGTGAACTGACTAAATAATATGTTGGGACATGTCTCCATTATTAACATAGATCTAAGTAATTTATTAACCCCTTTTCCCAAGCAGACATTTATTATTTTAAATCCATGCTTAATATTCATACTTTGGGAAAATACATTTTAATTTCTCTTTGTCATCTAGTAAGAAATATTGAAAGGTAAAGCACTAGGTAATGAGAAACAATAAATATGTTTTGTGTGACATTTGCTTAACGATATATTTTAAAAGAATTGTCTTTGAATGTAGGAACAGGTACAGACTTTTTAAATAATAAATTCTAGCCGGTGTTGTTCTTTTTTTATGACCTAAATATTATTTTTTCTATTTTTTATTTTACATTAGGGAATATATCATAATGACTTTTTTTTACAAAATAAAACTTGATACATTAAAACGTGCATCATTGATGCATGCAAATCCTGGTGAAATTTAAATGTTTTTTTTTATGTTTGTCCTTAATAAAAAAAAAAGTTGAAGTGACAGTCTCATCAGTTCATATGGTCTTTTGTCATCCACTCGGAAGTTGTGATGATCAATGGGGAGACAATTTGCAGAGCAGAGGCTTGGCCTGCGGAAGATCGTCATTGTTTTTTTTTATGTCACGTTATATTGAAATGAACTAACAGATAACACTATCAATCTTAAATAAATTGGTGTCTTGCAAGACAACTACAAAAACAAAAGAGTATACGACGACTATGTTCCCGCCATATTTATTGCGCCAATGTGCGGGTGAAGTGGGCGGGGCTTATGCGATGGACAGCGGGCCTACATGTTTGTCGGGGTTCGAGATACATGCGTTGTGAAAGCATGTACTTCCGTGTCAAGTAAGGACATAACATCTGCTTGGTAGAGAATATAATTAGAAGCTTTCGTTTGTTTTTGGAGTAAAATTTATTTATGATATTTTCAATTCCTTTACTGAAACACCAAGTTGTCTACGGCCAACTTTTACGATTTTCATTTTGACTTCGGAGTTCCGTGAAATAAACTTTCTGCAATGCATTTTCGCTTGATAGACACATATTTTAGTGAATGATGTGTGGTGTACACATCTGCCATGATTCAAGATATGTTCATGATTGAAATCACACCCTGATGATAAAAATAGTTTGCAAACGGATTGCAGTGAAATCGTTATGCTAAAACTGCCGTGGTACGGCGCCGACATATTTCCCCCAGTTTTGTCGTAATGATCGTCATGGATTATCGCTTAAAACGCCAATGGAAAAATATTCCACATGGATGTCTATGTATTCTAGTATGCAAATCTATTTCAATTTAGTACTTGAGTTCGGTATAGACCGACCATTAGACACTTGTTTATACCCTTGCATTTCTAGCTATCAAAATGTATTTTTACCCACTGAAAACGGGTCTCGCTTATGGACTATTGAACCATGATATTAATTTCCTTTCAAAGGTTTCCGAAATTCATACCATGCTCAAGCTAGAAACAATAGCTATCAGTGAGTGAAATATCAGCCACTATCCTTGTATTTTGAAAAACTACGAAAGATTACCATGCACAGTACATTTTACGGTCATTGTTTGTCAATGACGTCACAGTGAACAATGTTCAACAAAATGGTTACAAAAAGATACCTTGTATTAGTTCGTGAACTAAAGGTCGCATGTAGAAAGTAAATACATCAGCGTGATCCCTGACATTTTCTCTCTAAAAAAATAACAATAAAATTAAATTTTTGAACACAGGAATTTATTTCCGAGATAGTAAACAAAGATATACGCATACGTGGCCATTGGTAATTTACGCTAAAAATGTCTTTGTCGTTTATAATCAATGCTTATTCGTTTTTATACTAAATATTTATAACAAAAAAATACATAGGTAGAGAGACACCCAACTTGGTATCCTTCAGTTAAAATTTCATGATTTTATAAACATGAATAACGCCCTGGTGACATTTTATGTACAACGTTGACCTAAATCTTGAGTGACTCAAAAACGTTAGCGGCACTGTGTGAGCGCATAGCGTAAACGGCCGGGCACTAAGAGGGTTAAACACTTGTTTTAACACACATCATCATCATCAATACATATGAAGTGTTTAACGTAACTTTCTCACTTTAAGGTTTGCCTCAGAACACAAGAAATATAAACTGAACGCCAAAAGAAATGTTACACCTCTTTGAATTTGAATATCATAAAAAAGTTTAGTTTTAAGAGGGATTTGCTTTGTTGTGTTGTAACACTCCATCAGTTTAGTGTTTTGTGCTGAAATAGCAGATCTGTAACTTTAATGGTCAATACGTTATCGCCCGTTCTTCATTGGTGGGGCCAATTGTCCTATTTCCGATCATGCACAAAAACAACTAAATAATAGAATAATCATTAGTTTAATGACAAATTGTATCTGATCAGTATATGGTATGTCCGCCGTTGGCATTCAAACATGCCTGAACTCTTCATTTCACAGAAAATGTTAGTCGTCTGATGAAAGCAGGTGGTATCTGCCTCCATTCGGCAATCAATGCAGCAATAAGTTGTTGACGTATGTGTGGTTGGTGTCGACGTTGACGGATCCTATGATCGATGTAATCCCAGACGTGCTCGATGGCATTCATACCGGGCGATCTGGCAGGCCAAGGCAAAACATGAACGTTGTTGACGTTGAGGTACTGTTACGTCACTATTGCTACATGAGGACGAGAATTGTCCTGTTGAAAAAGGGTGTTTGGATGGTGTTGTAAGAATGGGATGACCTCTGGCTGTAGGACCCTATCAATGTACCTCTGCGCCGTCAGATTGCCGCCAATGACTATGAGGTCAATGTAAATAATTATCAGCGCTCGTTTAATGAAAACCTGAGAAAATGGTTTGTCGACAGCTCGGTCCCAGTATGTTTCCTTTTGTCGACAGATAGGTCCGACCCCTCGAAGACAATACTTGAGTCGTGACTGTGGTTAGAGACAGACGCTTGTCAGCGTTATATCATACATTAATTAATGATGATTATCACTGCCGCTAGATGAATTTATGAGGTGTGTTTAATTGCCAAAATCACATGTTTATGTAATAATTATGTAATTGTCATCTGCGGAATTACGTAGTTGAATATCTTAACATTCGACATATGGAAAGTTGTTTTATTGAAGATTTGATTGTGAAATTAAGAATCAAAATGTTACGTTAAATTATGACTATCGCCGAAAATGAGATGCTTCCAGTGACTGACGAGCGTTTGTCAAATTGAAATCTCATTTTAATGAATCCGAATGTGACTATATGGCATGACATCTAACCTTTAACAATATCAACTTCCCAGTAAACCATACGTTTTGGTTTTGAGAACGTTTTTAAAGTTTTCAATTTGTCACAACGTCTTTCTATAGTTAAAACGTTTTAAAAATTGTGACGTTTTAGAAACGTTTTACGTCGTTTCTCTGCAGTTCTCAAATCTTTAAAAAAGATGAATGTCTGGACCTTTGATAGACGTTTTCGTTGTCTCAATCACAACGTTTGCGAAACGTTTTGATGTGGTTACCAAATACATCACGTGGTCATATGACGTCATTTCCCGCCGCCATTTGTAATTTGAAAAGTTTTGTGTCAGGAATATTTGATGACAGTTTTCCGACACCACAGCTTTAAAAGAGTGTTCCAAAAGGTAAGAACCTAATAATCTGTTCAATAAGGATTTGTATTTTTAGGAATATGTTCTTAAATCGAACGATATTTCGAAATTAATGTTCAATCATTAATGAAATAAACGGGTAGATGTATTGGGTAAAACGTATGGGTCTAGTTTTCAAAACGTCAAAAAATTATTCTTTTGCTTTCAGCAGTTTTATTGGTAACTCTCTAAACAAAATTGAAAGTAATCAAGGGAAGCAGTTTAACATTTAATTACATTGAACTATATATTTAACATGTTTCATCACTTATAAGCAGGACGTTTCAAACACAAGGTAATAACCTTTATTTTTCGTTTTTGAAGCGTTAATCCACCGTTTGCATATCCGACTCATTCGGTTTTATGATAATACTTTTTTTTTATTTGATTTTGCAAATATATTAAAATCAAACGTTTGCATTTAGTTTTGCAAACGTCTTTCAATTACTAGTTTAAGTTAAGTTTTGTAAACGTATCAAAAGAAAAAAATAAACGTCTGGTTATAGTTTTGTAAACGTTTCAAAGTAAAAACGTTTGGATGTAGATTTGTAAACGTTTCAAAATACGAAGTTTTGGATTTAGTTTTATAAACGCTTAAATATAGAAACGTTTGGATGTAGTTTTGTAAACGTTTCAAAATAAGAACGTTTGGATTAAGTTTTGTAACTGTAATCTTTTGTAACTGAAATATTTTCAATTTCATTTTCAGAAATATCTACCTTGAAGAAACAATATTATTATAGTTATGGAAAACCTGTTATTACGAAGGAAGAAGTCAAGCACAATGGCATAAGCAAGTGTAGTCAGAGCCAATCTCCAGAAAAGCAGATTCAGAGAGCCTGATTCAGCCTGTAACAACTGAACTTTGTACGACTGATATAGTTCCTGAACTTCTAGAATTGATTTATTTTGTGAATATTCATGACTAATAACTTAGGGACTTCCAGAACGGATACACTCTGTGAATTTTGAACACTAATAGCTTGTGAACTTTTGTCTCTGATAAGGTTTTTTTCAGTTTTAAGACTGACATAGTTTGTATTTGTAGTTTGTAGTTCTTTTGGCAACTGTGTTTATAAAATGTGTGTATTTACTACAATGTCAAATTTAAAATATTTAGTTCAGTACTGCACTAGAGACATTTCTGTGTCAACAAGAAGTGAGAAGAGATCTCGATGAATTACTACCAGAACATTACACAAAGAGGTGACGAGGTCATGTTTGTGCTTCATTAAAGATTATCTGTATATCAGCTTTCTTAGTTGTTTATTATTTATGCAGGCTAAAGCCTGATATCACGGTACGATTTGTAGGTACAACTTGTAGTATCAACCTTTAGTATCATAAATGATTTTAAGTTGATGAGTTTATACGAACTTGGATATCCTTATAGTGCAACTGAAGTTGTATGCAACAAGTCGTAACTACAGATCGAATTGTAAAAACAGATATAGTTCAGATTGTTTAAAGAATTTGTAAACCCGTTTTATTCTATTTTAATCGATAATTCATACAGACATTACTTTCAGCTATATAAGGGGAACATTTAGTGAAAACTAGTGATTAATACTCTGTGGTTATTGGTCACAAGTCTTTCTATAATCGTTTCCTCAACTTAAAGAATGAGTTTGAATTGTCCCCTCAGGGGAAAACAGTTTTGAAAAAGTAATTGGTAAACGATATCAAACACGGAATATAGGAACGATGACAAGCTGGTATTGCGGTGCTTGATGTTTCCATTAATAACAACATCATTTCTACTATCGACATCCAGATATTTTTGTATTAACTGTCTCGTAGCATCTTGTCATTTAACGGACAGGTCAAGTCAAGGGAGTGTCGTTCTTACCCGGTAAATGCCTTGGGATCGGGTCGCGAAAATAGAACTTTAGATAATTTTAGAAATACATTTACAATGAAAATATTTATATGTCATTCATAAATTCATTTGAACATAAAGATTAGTCAGGAGTTAACACAGACAAATTCATCAGAACAGGTTTGGGTTTGCTTAACTATGCTGTTTTCTAAAATTCGTGGATCCTTAAATCAGTTTGTATTTCAAACTGAGTACTGTTGTGGTAAAATAAATGTGAAATTTGTTTTTACCCAGTTTCCATCAAATGGAGTACAATTCGCTCCATTCGATTTCAATTTTAGCTAATCATCGATTCCACTAGAGTAAGTATAGCTATGCAATAGATAAGATTGGAAACGAAACGAAATTAAGTTACCAGAAATTTACCTTGAAAAAGACACTGTTAATAATAGTGTCCCCCGCCGCCGCGATATCTCATGAATTTCTGCACCTAGTAAATGAACCATCTTTTCAATGTACATACTAACACTGTCGTTTTAATGCAATATGCATCTCATCTCTTACCGGACCGACGGGATATGTATCTTCTGATGACTCTTGTTATAGGCTGGGGAGGAAATATGAAAATGGGTGTATAGTATACCCATATCAATATTTCCTCCCAGCCTGTGGGGAATACGCAGACACCAGTCGAATTTGGTGACCTTGACCTTTGGTAACCTATGCACAAATGGCTTCGTCAGTAATAGACTAATGTTAAAGCTTATTAATTTTATGTTTCATGGCTGATTAAAAATAACACTGTACCAAAGGTACTTGAATATTGGAACACTGTTTTCCAGCATGATATAATTTGGGATGATGTGTTTAGATTTTATAAGAAATGCACAAATGATTGCAAACTCCTAGATTTCCAATACAAGTTCATTTTTAGAATTGTATATACAAAAAAAGAACTAATGAAGATGAAGCTTGTTGATAATGATAAATGCTCTTTTTGTAAGCATACCTCAGAAGATATTTTACATGTGTACTTTGAATGTGAATTTGTTCAGAATTTTTGGCTGAATTTGGAACTCTTTATTAACCAACACCTAAAAGGTAATATAACACTTACAAAATGGCATATTATGTTTGGATTTTCCTTAAACAATAAAATACTCAATCATATCACACTTCTAGCAAAAAGATTTATCTACATCTCAAGTATTAAACAACTTGTACTTTCTTCTGAGGGATTCTTTAAAAATCTAAAGATGACATGTTCAATTGAAAGATTTATAGCTAGGAAGAATAACAGGTTAGGTCTTTTTTAAGAAAATGGAAACAGTTACCAGTGATACTAGACACTGTATGAAGCACCCATAAAATAATTTACTTTCATTGTCCTTGTAGCTTTACCATATACAATTTTACATGTCTTTTTAAGAAAATGGAAATAGTTACCAATGATTCTAGTCACTGTATGAAGCACCCATAAAATAATTTATTTCTCATTGTCCTTGCATCTTTACTTTACAATGTCAACACTGTTACAACTATTATCTTAACTGAATATGTTCAATGCCTTTGTATGCTGTATGCATATGTGATGTGAAATGGAATAATAAAAAACTAAATTTTTAATTTTTTTTTTATGTTTCTTGGCTTATTTTAAAGAAAAATGTATTGGCTTTGGAGTAGTATATAATCTGAATATAATTTCAAACGGAAATGGGGTGATGACATCTTACATCTCTTTACTTGTATATACTGTTATATAGTCGTCGCCCTGTCTGTCCGTCTGTCCGTTCGTCCGCCCGTCCGTAATCATTTCATTTCCGGAGCAGAACTCGAACACCGTTCATGATACCTTTCTGAAACTTCCCATGTGTAATACCCAACTATTGAAGTGGTGCCTTTTGATATTTTGATATTGTTTCCATAGAAACGTGTTTAAAATGGACTTTGTTCAGAGACAGGTTCGTTTCCGGAGCACATCTAAAACTCTTCCTCATATCTTCCTGAAACTTTGCAAGTGTGTTTCCAACTAACTGACGTGGTGCCTTTTGATATTTTGTAATGCTTTTTTCCCCCCGTTTCCATTGAAACGTGTTTGATTTGGACTTTGTTCAGAGATAGGTCTGCTTCAATAGAGAATGGACTTTTTCGTTTGAAATATAGAAATCATATTAAATATTGAAGGCTTTGCATTATATATTTTTTAAATAAACTGTTCCTTTGATGAAAAAAGCACAGAGGCATAGATAATGATACTCATCTCCTATTACATTTGAAGCTCATTAGGAACTTTTTCTATATTCATAATCAATCATAGACCGACTTGTGAACACAGTGGTGTAGTGGTTATCATGCTGGCCTCTCATCCTAAAAGCCCGGGTTCGAATCCGGTGGAGACACTTAAATGTGTGACCTGGGTCTAAACTTCGTTGTGTCTCTGAGCAAGGCACTTCATCCACATTGTACTCAGTCCACCCAGCTGTTTAAATGGGTACCTAAACACGGGAAGTACGGACCTATATGGTCACGGGGAGCGCTAAGTAGCGGCACTGAAAGTACAATTCCTTCTGAATAATAATGTACCGCCATTGAACAGTACCTGTATTGGATATAAACTGTATGTTATTATTATTAACTTCCAGTTTCCACAGTAAGACGATGATTGGACAGTCTAAAGTGTAATAGATTAAATATATATTTTTCAGGCAAGTGCAATAATAAGTGCAAGTCAACATCAGTGTTATTTTTAATGATCTTATAAAATTTACCGTTTGAGTACATTTCAAAATCTGAATGCCATTTTTTTTTATAAAGAGGTCTAAAAGAATTTTTTCTTGACCGTTTATTGTAATCAATCAATATTTACAAAAGGATGATATAACCATATGCATTATTTCCCGTCTTTATCAATATTTTTTGGATACATGCTAGCCATTTGTTCTATATAATTTGATAAAATGTGATGTAATAAGTTTGATAGCTTTGAATGTTTTCCTGTGATCAATCTTGCTCAGTAAGATTTCATTTTGGTATATACAACTATAGAGAGTGGCTTACGTCCTGTTTCTGCATAAACCATACATAACGGTGTACTTTTCTTGATCTGGAGCACTTTCCTAAAAAAACCTCGGTGGATATTCTCTAGAATGTTTAAGTTTTCAAACCCGCATACTTCACATCCTTAAGTCCAAATTAGAACAACAAGTACATCAACAAGTTTTAACTGACAGAGAATTGATAAATTGAGATGTCTAACTTTGGATAAGACATAATTCATGGCTTTTATACCCTTGTCACAATTGTCACAGATGTAAATGTGCATTTCCTACTGAAGATAATGCCGTAGTCATCAACATTTTGAAAGAATGTATTTGATATTGCAAATTTATAAGAGTATTCTCTCTTTGTGCTATTGAATATTAAAACATTACATATATCTATATTGATTTTTAGCTTCCATGTTTCACAATATTAGCTGAATACATCAAGTTGTTTCTGTAAATCACACCTGCTTGTTGCTATAAGATGACAGTATCGTCAACATAAAGCAATGCAAATAATTTCAGGTAAATATAACAAGGCTTTCTTCCGTACCCTTTTATTTTAGGCGTTCATAACCCGTTTATCACTTTTGTGGTTTTTGGCTTGGGGAATTAGCCTCGGTAGAGATGGCTACTTTACAACACTACACAACAACTCCAAGATCTGTTGATTCAAAGACCAGGGTTAAATTTTTATTCAAGAACATATATACAAAATCACACACCAATTATAATGCATAAATCATAAATCATAATACAACTCATTAAATGCAATATACATTAATAAAGAACGGTAAACCCATACAGTTGATCATACATCAACTCGTTACATCTTCATCACGTTTGTCATCAAAGTTTTTTATTCGATACCTTTATACTTTTTCATATCATAACAAGAAAGCATTTACAACGGTATTTTCACATTAAACATGCCGACACACACTCTATATATCCCCTTGGAAAGTGCTGATAGGTTCTTTCATTTACATGAACCCATAAGTGATATTATTTATATTCACATACTCATCGAGAATACACACATTAATTCTCTTATTAACTTTCACATTGTACACTTAAACTGTGTATTCCTCATAAGCAATAACTTGAACTTCAACTACAAACAACAGTTGACTTAATATTCACAACAACTGCACACATCATATACAGTAATATATACCCATAAGGGTATAATGTATGAAACTACAAATATCATAAACATTAACAAGATACCCATACGATATGTCAGTATATCACATAACTACTAATATCATCTACATTGACAAGATATCCATAAGATAATTCAGTATATCACATCACTACAAATATCATATACATTGACAATATATCCATTAGATAAGTCAGTATATCACATCAATACAAATATCATATACATTGGCTAGTTATACCAGATACAGTCCGCAATCATTTACCAGTGAAGCACATGTAAGCATATTCTAAGTTAAACATTTACAGATACATTGATACCGTTAGACCCACCTGTTGATTCAAAGACCAGGGTTAGATTTGTTTCTCATTTACCCTGGCCCTCCCGGCCTGCTTCTATTCACTTTCCAAATGGTCACGTATGGATGTATTATTTAATTTATTGTATAACCAAGGTTATGCCCATGGTGATAAGTAGGTAATATATCATGGCTATTAATCTTCTCCTGACATATTCGGCCTATCTTCATCTGTATTTATTACGTGGCTGAACTTCTGACCTTGGCGACAGGGTGACCTAATACTTTAATGTTGTACATGTGGGACTAACGCACTATGTAACCTAACCTATGAAGAGATACATTTTCGTGTGTATACTTTGTAGAAAACAGCATATGAACGGTTAGTGTAGCTTGAAATTAATTTGTTCAATTAATGTAAAATACTCATGTTAATAAAATGCAAAGTACTTACAGAACAACACCTTCACATGAGAAAACGTTAAAACATTGCTATCGATCCTTAAGGAATAGGTTCTCACCTTGCTTGACTCCTTTTATGAAATCAAACTATTCAGATGAATGGAATTTGGTTGATAGACATGACTTTGTACCCTTATACATGGATTGAATAATTCTGAAACAGTTACCCGTGATGTTATAATTAGTAGCTAATTCTATAGTCCAAACGTTCCAAGTGATCGTTTGTCAAGTATCCTTTCCTAAAACCAGCTTGTACTTCAGATAGAACATGCAACGATTTCAAAAAGTTAGTCATTCTATTGTTAATTATTGAGGTGAACAGTTTGCTCATAGCGCATAATAAAGTAATCGGTTTGGAATTTTTTTGGATCCGAATGATCCCCTTTGTTTTTGAAGATCGGTTTAATATTTTCTCTAAGCCAGCTTTCAGAGACATAACCGGATTCCAGGAAAATATTAAAAAGTTGTGAATATAAATGAATAATTTTGTCAGTTTTTTTTTTATTCATACATGTTTATATAAAGCATGTGTGACTTCTTCTATACTAACTGACCGATCAAGTTTATCTTTTTTGTCATTGATATGTTGACGAATATTATCATTAATATATTCATCTTCATCAAATTTGATTTCGCAATTCAGAGTTTTATAGTAATCGAACAGCTTATCAGAAGGCGGTGTACTTTAGTCCGATATACCCATCTTTAGTAATGTCCAGAATCAATTTGGGTCATTCTTGTTAAGGTTATAAAACTTGAAACTCGAAAATTACTATTTGATTTTTGTAGTGTCTTTTTGAAAGATCTACTAGCATTAATTAGTCCCATTTTATTTGGACTTTGTTTTGTTTTGTCTGTTCATGTTAAACCTTTCTTTGCAGAGCAATATTTTCAGCTTTTTGTGTCTTGGTGGAACTATCAAACTAACATCTCGAAAAAACTTATTTGCACCCGTGGTGAAAAGGTTGTTAATGTTCTGGACAGCAGAGTCTATCTGAGTTGCAGCAGTAGCTATACTTGATATGTTATCCAACTGTTCATGGATCATGTCAATGTCACAGGTTTTAATACCAGCTGCAAACTCCTCGGCAAGGTCCGGGTTCCACCTGTGCGTAGTCATATGACTTGACTCAAAGCAAAGTGTGATGTTAAGGGGAACACGTTGTACGATGCAATAACATAATTAACTAGGGATAACCCCTTACAAGTTTCATTTCCGATGCCTTTTCGAGATACAAGTTTGGCGTATAGATTCATTGACTATATATATATATATATATATATATATATATATATATATATATATATATATATTAATAATTTTTATTTTGTTGCATTTCAGACATGAGACGGTTACATCAATGACATTGTATACAGTAAACAATTCAAATAACAAACAGTAAATGACAAGATGACAAGAACTTGTAGAATCTATCTATTCCTGGACCAATTAGAGCTGCAACTTTGGTCAAAAGATAATATTTATAGATCTCTTCTTGCAAGAACTGGAAGCTTGGTACTTTTTTGGAAAATCTGTGTTTGAAAATAATGTTTTTGCAGAGAATTATAATAATGTTGATTGGGTCATTATTTCGTTGGTGAAAACCAAGCAGAACATGTTGTTTTGTTAATTTTGTTAAGTCTTACATGGATCTTTTCTGATAGCCAGAGTTCCAGTTTTTGCCAAAGCGTTTTTACTTTGCTACAATCATAAAACACATTGGCGATTGATTCTATGTGATTAGAACAAAAACTACACATATACGAGTCTATAAGTTGCATTTTAAGTAATCTCCTGTTAGTCGGTAATATGTGGTGTAGCAATGTATATTGGAACCATTGTAATTGTGTATCGTGAGCACATCTGAAAGGTAGATGGTTGTAGAATCTCCACATCTCTGGTTCTAGGTTGCTTTCAACTATCTGATTCAATTTACAAGCATGCTGGTTAGTAGTGTTATATTTAGTTATTAATGTTCTGTAGTAAGTTTGGCTGTTGCCTTTAAGTATCTTGTTCAGTGTAGAAGGTAATATTGGATTCTGATTCTTCTCGATTTTTGTAGACATTGAGGTGCAATATGTTTTGATGGCGCTTACAATTCCTCCATATGTTAGAAAATTTGTATTTCGCCCAACGTTAGCGAATTTCTTACATGGCGATCATTGAGCGTCCTTTGTGACCTTAGAACGGTCGTGATATAAACGGCTCTGATTGCACAGAGTACGCAGTAGGAAGGCACAAGGGAGGCAGAGGCATCGCCCAACGTTAGCGAATTTCTTACATGGCGATCATTCAACGTCCTTTGCGACCTTAGAACGTCCATTGTACGACCTTTCTGCCTCATGGGAGCAACCGTTGAGCGACCAGAATCGACGGCGACCCCTCTGCGGAAGTTTTGAGCATGTTCAAAATTGTTTGGCGTCCTCCGCGTCCTTGGCGATCAATCGCGATGTCTCAACATCCCTTGTGCCACCTCCTCACAACCTGAGCAACCATTCTGCCTCCCTTGAGCGTCAAACGGCGATCTGTTATGTTTTTTGGTCGCACAGAGGACGCGTAAAGGGGCCTTAATGCAATCACCAAAGTTATATAGAGTTAGAGTCTTTTCTAGGAAAGACCATTCTACCGTATCGAATGCTTTTTCAAAGTCAATTGATAACAACAATCCAGGTATTTGAAACGTTTCAGTATATTCAATCAAATCATATATCTGTCTTGTTATGTCACCAATGTATCTCCAATGTTTTGGTTTATTCCCTTTAGGGATGCATGTAATATGTCCTAATTTCTGAGATACTGATAGTTCACCTTAATCAAAAGCGCAATTGAGAGAGCGGACAAGATATTTTCCAATGTCATTCCAGAAGAATTTGATAAATTCGGCTGTAAATCCATCTGCCCCTGGGCTTTTCTCATGTTTAAGACATTTTAAGGCATTGAGTACTTCCTGATCAGTGAGTTTACCTTCCAGTGAATCTGATGTAGTTTGGTTCAGTTTAGGAACGTCGTGTTCATGTAGAAGCTTTTCAAGGTCAATTTCTAAAACATCATGTTTACAATAAAGCTTTTGGTAGAATAGTTTCACTTCGTTTTTAATGTCTGTCAGCTCAGTAAGTATACGTATACGTCCGTTTGAGTCTTCTATGTGGGTAAATGATTTATTGAGGTAGTTGCGTGATTCAAGTTTGAAAAAGAATGAAGTTGGCTTCTCCCCGTATTCTATCCATCTTGCTTTAGCACGAGTCATTTGTCCTTTTGTTTTAATCATAATTATATCTTCTAGTTCATCCTTTAGAGAACTTATTTCATTCAGTAGGATGTGTTTACGAGCTTCGTTTTCAGTTTCATCTAATTCTATTTCTTTACAGTGTAGTAAGTCAATAATTTCATTTTCTTGTTTTTCTCTTTCTTTCTTTTTGAAGGAAGATTATTGTATGGTTTCCCCGCGTATCATAAGCAAAAGGGTTTCAAAGAAAAGTTGATCATCAATAACAAAGAAATTAGAGACATCGTCATTGTGATTTTTATATTGCTCCACAGTGTCAGTTACAATTTTTTAATGTTATTTACATATTCTTGGTCTCTCAAAAGTGAATTATTGAATTTCCAGAAGCCTTTACCTCTCTGCATGTCTGATAGTGTAAATGTCATCGATATCGGAGGGAGGTCTGACTTAAAGCTAGATTCTATTGATGTATCAGTGATTGATGATACCATATTGTGGGAGACTAAGAAGTAGTCGAGTCGTGCCTGTTTCAGAGGGGTTGGTTGTCGCCAGGTAAATCTGTCAAATTGATGTCTATATCGCCAAGGGTCTATAAGGTCATGTTTATCTTTGAGTTGCTCTATACGTTCTTGTGCGTTCTTATTGTTCAAATGCTTATAATTATACGTATCCATAGCAAAGTCTTGGACTACGTTCCAGGCCCCACATACTACAACGTGGTCACTTTTTAATGCTTTTATCTGTTGATCAAGGGTATCGTAAACACGGGGTCATCGTTGTTTGGTCCATATAAATTATAATTGCCAGTTTATATTTATCTATAGTACATTCAATAGTTATCCTATTCCCCATTTCGTCTGCGGTTATTTTATCAAGTTGAAAACCGAGATATTTCCAAAACAGAATGGCGACGCCAGGTGAATTGCTTTTAAAGGAACTGAAGTAGCATTTTGTTGTTCCCCATTCATCACAGATAGTTTTTTCCATTAAATGCACATCTTGCAAGCAATAAATGGAGGAACGTTTACGTTTTAAAAAGTTGAATATTTGTTTTCTCTTGAGTGCGTCATGAATACCTCTACAGTTCATTGAAGTGAGGTTTACTTTGTTAGTCATTGTGTTTTATGTTTGGTTCATTTAACATATACCCAGACGTTGATTGTAGCAAAGCAAAATTGTAGTTCGTGGTTCTTGATGTCAAATGAGATTGGATCAAAATGTAAAGAGAGCTTGGAGGTGATAACAAAATAGTACTGCCGTCAACAAACAGATATACATGGAATACAATACGCAACAAAAAGGAACAAATAAAACAAACTAAACTAGTAAGCCCCATGTGGAATATGTCCATAGCCCACGGATAATCGTGAACAAAAGTTATAAAGAAGAGTAAATAAAGAGTACAAATAAAACGGGCGCAAACACAAAGGAACACATGTTGGTTTATCCCCGACCACGTGATCAGTAAGGGCGCAAAAAGCATGGACTTGGAGAACACTTGCAGGATCGTGTAGTCCTTATGACTAATTACATTATTCTTGTTTTGACCGTTGTTTTCAACGTTTTTAGAAGGTTTTATATGTATATAACAGTATGTGGTTGTTTAGACAGATTAGCACATACAAGGACATTCTAAAAAAGTTTTGTATAGTCTCGAAAGATATGCTATTATTGTCAATGGTTGTAGATATTGATCATCGGGTGTTTGGAAGTCAGTTTTTATGCAGACGTAGATCAAAATAGTGTGAGATTGAGTGTTTATATTCACTCATTTACTGCCATTTTTGCCAAGCAGAAGATGGAATGGATGGGTCCTTTATTTCAAGAACAACTCCAGTCCCGAGAACTCGTACTCTGGTCCAGAGTTCAGTTTCTCGGATTTTGTTAGCTTCTCTACTGAGGATAGCCCTGCGTTTTTTCATGAGGCCTGGGAGGTCGGTCTGGATACTAATTCCGGTACCCTTGAGAAGTTTTCTGGCCTGGGGAGCAGACGGGTTGTGTGCACGCTGGTATTCAGACTTAGGCAAGCGATGAACTACTTTGAAGAATATATCACGGACCCTTTGGCTACTGAAGTTGAGCTTATTGATAAAAAAATTTCTGAGTGTTCTCTCAGTATTCTCTTCCGGTTCCTCGGCAATGCCGTAAAAAGTAGGTTCGTCCTTCGGTCATGTATGTCTTTCAATACCACCTGTTGTTGTAAGTAGTAAAGAAGGGGGGAGCCGATGCTCCTTAACCGGAGGGAGAACCGGAGGGAGGTTAATTTATGCAGCGTAGCTCATTAACAAGCTAATGTATGCATGACGTCACAGCTCAGAACGGTTAATGAGAGTCTTAGCTATTCAATGTAAGTATCTTTATGAGTCCAGCAATCATCATTAACGAGAAACAAAGCTTTTAATGAGACCACCCCCCTTTCAGAATAGTCAAAAGGGGAGGGGATTCCCCACAAGTGATGAGTATGATGTAAAAATAGCTATGACGACGGATCTCGCAATACCTGTAGATAGGCGAGTTTACCCATCGTCACGGCTAGCCAATTTCTTTATTAAACCTCACAAAGAATTAGGATTTGAGTGGACGTTATACAAAGCGTGATAGCTTATATAAATAAAGGGTGCTTCTAGAAATGACATCTTAAATATAGAGGTCACCCGTGTTGTAGCAAGACAGATTTTATATGAAAATTTAATACTTACCTGGAGGTTTAGATGGTGATAGAGAAAGCAAGCACAAGTTAAACATCTAGTTTGATAATACTTATATCCATTCCAAAACATAGCTAAAAACGAAATATTCATTGGAAGATCTTTAACATTTATGTGAAAAGTGAATAGGCTATTTTATTTCAACTTTAGATGGCTAAATTAGAAATGTCTGTGCTGTGTATGTATATACATTAAGCTGTCTCCCGTTTTCACTAATCCTATTTTGACATGTGTTAGCATTTGATATCTCCATCATCTCATAAGCTTCTAAGCTGTTTTTATGAAACTAGTAACATGTTATCAGCGAAAATCTATAACAAGGCAGTATAAGATACGAGTTGGTGATTGATATTAAAGAGTCAGCTTGTACGTCGTGTTTATAAATCAAGTAAAAAAATATAACGCTGAAACATGGCTGATAAGGTGTTATCAAGTAGGATTCTACATTGAAAACCTATGAACTATTTTACTATACGTAATAATAATATAGGAAGTTATTACTGATATATGTACTCGGTTGATACGACTCACTACAGCGTACGACAGTCATGAGAGCGAAGAAGGTGAACAAGATTGAGCTGTATCGAGAAAGAAAGGTGTATGGTTTTGACGGCTTAATAAGGTGCCGTTTTCATAGTAAAACATCCATATATGGGCATTGTACTATAGGGGTCAGCTCGAGTTCGTGTGGATTGTCATTGCTGTAAAACATCTGAATTAACATGAGTTGCGTATTCCAGCATCAAACACATACATTTATAAAAGACATTAGGTGTTTTTTTTACATCGTGTGAACAACGACACTATATACTCTTGAGATGAACATCAAGTTCAGTCATCAAATAGAACTTTATGAAAATGACATACCTTGACACGCTAGCTCGTTAATCATCGTCTGTTATATACGTTGATATGATATGTTTTCCAAAATGACATTCAGCTATATATGATACACGTTATACTATGTCCACCCATATATCCAACGTGGCAGAACATAAGCAACTTTTACGGGTTTGTTATCTGGCGAGGTCTAACGAGGCAAGACCTACTTGAGTTAAGCAAACAATGACCAGTGAAGCTTGGCACTTTGGTCTGAATCTACATGACTCAACAAATTGATCTTCTTCTTCTATGAAAATAGGCAGAAAACTCTCTCTTAACTAACCGTCACGTAGCAATAAGAAATGTGATGCGGTTTAATAATAATATAGGTAGTTATTACTGATATAAGGTGGAATGAAGGCTGTCTCGTCAAAAACCTATTTTATCATCATAGAACTCAAGCATGTTCAGACCGAGACAGAAAGGTGTATGTTTTTGACGGCTTAATAACACGCTGTTTTCATAGTAAAACATCCATATATGGGCATTGTACTATAGGGGTCAGAGTTCGGGTGTATTACTCATTGATGTAAACATCTAGGTTCGAGCTACATGTAACTGGCAAGGTCTAACAGGCAAGACCTACCTACGTTAAGCAAACAATGACCAGTGAAGCTTGACACTTGAGCTGTCAATCTACCCATTATGGTTCACATCCCCGTTATAACACTGTTATAAACACTGGCCCATTTCGCCCTCAATATATCGCTTTTCTTTCATGTAATAGGTGCATTCGACTTACACCTTGGTCTGTGCACTATAACCTCTCCATACATATATGGAGGTGTTTTATTATCATTAGAAAAGGCCGGTCCTGTAATGTTACTGTGAGAATGTATAAGCCTTTTTGTTAACAAATAAAACTCAGCACGTGCACTCTGTCCCTCTAGATCACAATGGGTGGTATACATTTAAGAGGAAAGCTTGCAACACCCCTCTGGTTTTGCATTCTAATGAAACCTGATTTCATGGGATGGATCTAGCAAACTAATCAAGATAAATGCATGACTTTCGATGTATCATAAAATCATAAAATCAATATAATCGTGGTGTTATTCCAATACTTATGTACAATGTAATGTCTTATAATACTGTGATGTTTGGTATAAAAAGTGTGTCATTGCAAGGCGTTGTGCAATAACCAGGCTATTAATAGAAAGGGAAATCCCAAAGAGAATTGAATGGGCGCTTGATTCAAGTGAATAGTGATACAAGACTCATAAACAAGCATCGAAGCAGTTATCTCCCGTTTCTGTTTATTCTCAATGGGTTGGTTAAGAGATATCAACGTTTCTTAGTTCGGTTATATTATCCAAACGTTCCCTACATGACTGTGTGTATTGCTATGTGGTGGCGTGAATGATTGGATTATGAAAGTAATGACCCTGCTATCCCGCCGAACAAGTATAGGAACCTTATTGAATACAGAATATGTCCCGCTTCATCGATAGCACAGGGTTTGTGATTGACTGGATACGGCTGACGTGTATTGCCATGGCGACATGTCTAGTACTATCGTAGCATTGTATGTTGAGGCATGTCTAGTTGAACGATGTTGATCACGTGACGTGATGGTTATCACCACCACCACCACCACTATCGCCGCCGCCTGGAGCTTCCATAACATCACGGCCGCCGTCGCCACCACCGAGGACGAGGAGGATGGAGGAGGAGGAGGAGGAGGAGGAGGAGGAGGAGGAGAGAGGAGGAGGAGGAGGAGGAGGAGGAGAGAGGACGTCATCACCACTATCGCCGCCGCCTGGAGCTTCCATAACATCACGGCCGCCGTCGCCACCACCGAGGACGAGGAGGGTGGCAACGGCGGCAGCGGCGTAGTGGACTGCACTGAGGGTGGCAACCGCGGCGGCGGCGGCGGCGGCGGCGGTGGTGGTGATGACGTCCTCTCTCCTCCTCCTCCTCCTCTCTCCTCCTCCTCCTCCTCCTCCTCCATCCTCCTCGTCCTCGGTGGTGGCGACGGCGGCCGTGATGTTATGGAAGCTCCAGGCGGCGGCGATAGTGGTGGTGGTGGTGGTGATAACCATCACGTCACGTGATCAACATCGTTCAACTAGACATGCCTCAACATACAATGCTACGATAGTACTAGACATGTCGCCATGGCAATACACGTCAGCCGTATCCAGTCAATCACAAACCCTGTGCTATCGATGAAGCGGGACATATTCTGTATTCAATAAGGTTCCTATACTTGTTCGGCGGGATAGCAGGGTCATTACTTTCATAATCCAATCATTCACGCCACCACATAGCAATACACACAGTCATGTAGGGAACGTTTGGATAATATAACCGAACTAAGAAACGTTGATATCTCTTAACCAACCCATTGAGAATAAACAGAAACGGGAGATAACTGCTTCGATGCTTGTTTATGAGTCTTGTATCACTATTCACTTGAATCAAGCGCCCATTCAATTCTCTTTGGGATTTCCCTTTCTATTAATAGCCTGGTTATTGCACAACGCCTTGCAATGACACACTTTTTATACCAAACATCACAGTATTATAAGACATTACATTGTACATAAGTATTGGAATAACACCACGATTATATTGATTTTATGATTTTATGATACATCGAAAGTCATGCATTTATCTTGATTAGTTTGCTAGATCCATCCCATGAAATCAGGTTTCATCAGAATGCAAAACCAGAGGGGTGTTGCAAGCTTTCCTCTTAAATGTATACCACCCATTGTGATCTAGAGGGACAGAGTGCACGTGCTGAGTTTTATTTGTTAACAAAAAGGCTTATACATTCTCACAGTAACATTACAGGACCGGCCTTTTCTAATGATAATAAAACACCTCCATATATGTATGGAGAGGTTATAGTGCACAGATCAAGGTGTAAGTCGAATGCACCTATTACATGAAAGAAAAGCGATATATTGAGGGCGAAATGGGCCAGTGTTTATAACAGTGTTATAACGGGGATGTGAACCATAATGGGTAGATTGACAGCTCAAGTGTCAAGCTTCACTGGTCATTGTTTGCTTAACGTAGGTAGGTCTTGCCTGTTAGACCTTGCCAGTTACATGTAGCTCGAACCTAGATGTTTACATCAATGAGTAATACACCCGAACTCTGACCCCTATAGTACAATGCCCATATATGGATGTTTTACTATGAAAACAGCGTGTTATTAAGCCGTCAAAAACATACACCTTTCTGTCTCGGTCTGAACATGCTTGAGTTCTATGATGATAAAATAGGTTTTTGACGAGACAGCCTTCATTCCACCTTATATCAGTAATAACTACCTATATTATTATTAAACCGCATCACATTTCTTATTGCTACGTGACGGTTAGTTAAGAGAGAGTTTTCTGCCTATTTTCATAGAAGAAGAAGATCAATTTGTTGAGTCATGTAGATTCAGACCAAAGTGCCAAGCTTCACTGGTCATTGTTTGCTTAACTCAAGTAGGTCTTGCCTCGTTAGACCTCGCCAGATAACAAACCCGTAAAAGTTGCTTATGTTCTGCCACGTTGGATATATGGGTGGACATAGTATAACGTGTATCATATATAGCTGAATGTCATTTTGGAAAACATATCATATCAACGTATATAACAGACGATGATTAACGAGCTAGCGTGTCAAGGTATGTCATTTTCATAAAGTTCTATTTGATGACTGAACTTGATGTTCATCTCAAGAGTATATAGTGTCGTTGTTCACACGATGTAAAAAAAACACCTAATGTCTTTTATAAATGTATGTGTTTGATGCTGGAATACGCAACTCATGTTAATTCAGATGTTTTACAGCAATGACAATCCACATGAACTCGAGCTGACCCCTATAGTACAATGCCCATATATGGATGTTTTACTATGAAAACGGCACCTTATTAAGCCGTCAAAACCATACACCTTTCTTTCTCGATACAGCTCAATCTTGTTCACCTTCTTCGCTCTCATGACTGTCGTACGCTGTAGTGAGTCGTATCAACCGAGTACATATATCAGTAATAACTTCCTATATTATTATTACGTTTAGTAAAATAGTTCATAGGTTTTCAATGTAGAATCCTACTTGATAACACCTTATCAGCCATGTTTCAGCGTTATATTTTTTTACTTGATTTATAAACACGACGTACAAGCTGACTCTTTAATATCAATCACCAACTCGTATCTTATACTGCCTTGTTATAGATTTTCGCTGATAACATGTTACTAGTTTCATAAAAACAGCTTAGAAGCTTATGAGATGATGGAGATATCAAATGCTAACACATGTCAAAATAGGATTAGTGAAAACGGGAGACAGCTTAATGTATATACATACACAGCACAGACATTTCTAATTTAGCCATCTAAAGTTGAAATAAAATAGCCTATTCACTTTTCACATAAATGTTAAAGATCTTCCAATGAATATTTCGTTTTTAGCTATGTTTTGGAATGGATATAAGTATTATCAAACTAGATGTTTAACTTGTGCTTGCTTTCTCTATCACCATCTAAACCTCCAGGTAAGTATTAAATTTTCATATAAAATCTGTCTTGCTACAACACGGGTGACCTCTATATTTAAGATGTCATTTCTAGAAGCACCCTTTATTTATATAAGCTATCACGCTTTGTATAACGTCCGCTCAAATCCTAATTCTTTGTGAGGTTTCATAAAGAAATTGGCTAGCCGTGACGATGGGTAAACTCGCCTATCTACAGGTATTGCGAGATCCGTCGTCATAGCTATTTTTACATCATACTCATCACTTGTGGGGAATCCCCTCCCCTTTTGACTATTCTGAAAGGGGGGTGGTCTCATTAAAAGCTTTGTTTCTCGTTAATGATGATTGCTGGACTCATAAAGATACTTACATTGAATAGCTAAGACTCTCATTAACCGTTCTGAGCTGTGACGTCATGCATACATTAGCTTGTTAATGAGCTACGCTGCATAAATTAACCTCCCTCCGGTTCTCCCTCCGGTTAAGGAGCATCGGCTCCCCCCTTCTTTACTACTGTTGTAGTGACGAGAAGGCTGACTTAGTAGCAACAAGTTCTTCACGTAGTTTACTGCTTTCATCACTGTGTGTAGAAACCACGTGTTCAGTGGCGTTTACTTTTGTCTTTATTTCGGTTAGTTCTGATTTTATTGAGTCTATCGATGTCTGGAGTTAGATTTAATACTCACAATAAGATCTGCTAACCTCTTTTCTGATGCTTGAACAATATCCTCCGTGTTCGAACTTGCACGCGTTTTTGTCCCTGGATCAGGCATAGTCAAAGAAGATAGGGACGTCAAATTTAGTAAACGTTTCTGCACAGTGGTTTACAGACGTTCAAATAATAGTATAGTTGTCCTTTTGTGTCATAAAGTTAAACGATAATATTGGATTAACTGGATAACATATCCGTGGGCTGAGAGCAGCTCGCTACACGTTACACGTCCCATGCGCAACCGGAAGTCTATATTGACTATATGTTTTTACAACGACGTTTTTAATAACAGTGTAATCTAAAATAACACAACGTTTTGGATTATATATAAAACCTATTTGAAGGAGGTACATACTGGTTACAACTCACCAACATTTCAAACAATTATTAATTTGGGGTTTTATTATGAACAAATATTTGTCCTGAATCAAATTCAATTATGATAACGGCAAGTCATCGGCGCAATTTAAAAAAAAATGGTACCCTCAAGTGACACCGGGTTTTGAAAACGTAACGTGAATAAAAAGGTCTCTCTTAAGTGATATGTTTCTTTTAGGTAGACAGATTGTACATGTATTTGTTATTAAGATATTCAAAAATTGATATGAAACTAAACAGACAAAAACTCAAGCAATATGTAGTAACATTCAGAACTAAAATTAATAAATTAGAATACTTTCTTTAAAAAGGCATTTCATACAGAATAAATACAAATTAATTTCTTTTTAACTTTTTCAAGAGATTATAAAGCTAAATGAATTTATTACCAAACGAAGAATAATTTGCACACATTTAATACAATCGTACACTACAAACATTGAATTTCTAATGTACCTGCGAGACACTTTCAATGAACAGGGACACAAAAACTATAAGGCCATTCAGATCTAAAAATGACAAGGAATGTGCAGCACGAAGGTATCCTTGTAGTGCTCAAAATTGTAATCATTGATCAAAATTGTAATACTTGATCCAAATTTTAATAAAAATTGCTCCAAATTGTAATACCTGCTCCAAATTGTAATAACACAGATCAAGGCGATGTATGCTTAAATATCTTTAGTTCTGATTATTTGACGATTTTTGTTCTATGGTGATCATTGATTCGGTGTTGTTTTTGATAATGGTAATTACAATGTTTATGAAGATTGTTATTATCCAACGTCTCAACGAAGTTGTCAAGGGATATGGAAATGACTTCCGTCCGTCCGCCCGTCACCATGTGTAGATGTGCCTTTTGGAGTTTTAGACGACTTCTTTGGAATTATACTTTTTAGCTGTTTCGATTGAAATTTCGTTTCTGGAACAAAGTTTTAAAAAAACTTAAAGGGTTTTCAACTTCTTTGGGATTTGATTTTTTCAGTCGTTACCAAGGAAACATAACTTAACATTTTGTTTCAAAACCAGAACTAAAAAGTTGTAAGACCTACTAGCTCAGTGAACATGATGTGTGGTGCAATCATCATAATAACATTATCAAGATGTACCTTCTGGGTTGTTAACTTCTTTGGAATTTTATTTTTAGCCATGGAAAAACATCTACATCTTGATTCCCGAGCAAAATACGAAATGCGTTCTACAATATTGCTTCCGGAACAGAGCTTGGTTATTTTTAGATAGACAGTATTCTATTGTGGGAAGTACATTTTCTTCTGTAGCATGAATTAATAACTAATAAGTGATTTAGGATATATTATAGCATAAAGCTCAATCATCATTGTTCAATACATATTTCTGTAACAGGTTTCCACTTGCAGGGGTTATAGTAGACTCTGCTTGTATTGATTTTAAAATGAATTTTCAAAAACATTTTCGTAAACAGTAAGGTAGATATACACGGAAGTTGTATCTATATGCATGTAAATGTTGATGTTGATTACGATTTACATATTTAAGTTGACATATACTATAGATGAAGTTGTAGATGAAGATGTATATGTTAATGTAGACGTAAACGAAGCCATGTTAACGATGAAGGACATGAATATGTAAAATGTCCTGATTATCAAGCTGAATATGGAGATGTAGATGTCTGTATATCACGCTGTACATGTTCATGTAGACGAGATAATGACGGGATGAAGATGTAGTTATTAATGTATAATGGGTACTGAAGTTGTGATGTAGACGTGACTGCTGATATAATGTGGATATGAATTATAAATAAAGAGTTGTTTAGACGCATGCATTGGTGTAGATGTGGATCAAACCGACACAACGTGGAATAAGATCTTTTTGACTTTTATGTTATGAATTATATATAAATTATAAATTCATATATTTATAAATTAATGACATTGCCAAGTTGATGACTGAATGATGTTTTTATATCATTCTAATGTAATACAATAACTCATTTTAGTCGCTGTAGGTCTTTATTTCTTTGTGCAAAGCGAAATGCTGTAGGTATAAAAAAAAAAAACTCTATTGATATCAGATGTACCATTGTGACTATCATCATCATAATACTACTGGGTATTTACACTCTTAAGTTCAATTTGGAGCTGTTATTACAAGTTGGAGCAGTTATGACAATTTGGAGCAAAGGGTTGCTCCAAATTGTCATAACTGCTCAAATTATATAATCCTCATAAATTCAATATCATGTGACCAACAGTAGAAATGCTGTAGGCATAAACAAAAAAACTCTATTGATATCAGATGTATCATCATCAATATACAACAACCAACTTTGGGGTATTTACACTGGAGCTGTTATTACAATTTAGAGCAGTTATTACAATTTGGAGCATTTATTACAATTTATAATTTATTACAAGCTTGATCCAAATGGTAATAAGTGCTCAAATTATATAATCCTCATAAATTCAATATCATGTGACCAAAGGTAGAAATGTTGTAGGCATAAAAAAAACCTATTGATATCAGATGGACCATTGTGAGTATCATCATCAATATACCACAACTAAATGTTGGGTCTTTGCGCTGTTTAGTGCAATTTGGAGCTGTTATTACAATTTGGAGCATTTAACTGCTAAGTTATATAATTCTCCAAGATTCAATATCATGTGACGAAAAATAGAAATGCTGTAGGCATAAAAAAAAACCTCTATTGATATCAGATGGACCATTGTGACTATCATCATCAATATACTGCAACCAACTTTTGTGTATTTACACTGTATAGTGCAATTTGGAGCTGTTATTAAATTAATAAATGCTTGCCCCAAATTGTAATAACTGCTCCAAATTATAATAATACTCATCAATCCAATATTATGTCACCAAAAATATCCAAACGGACACAATTCGGAATAAGATCTATTTGACTTTTATGTCATTATTTGAAAATTAATGATATTACCGGGTTGATGACCGTATGAATTTTCATGTCATTCAAGTGTTAATCAAGAACTAATTTTAGTCGCAGTAGGTCTTTATTTCTTTGTACAAAACGAAATGCTGTGGGCATAAACAAACTTCTATTGATATCAGATGTACCATGGTGATTGTCATCACCAAAACACTACAACAAAGTTTCGGGTATTGACACTGTTGCAATTCGGAGCTGTTATTACAATTTAGAGCTGTTATTACAATTTGGAGCAAAGGCTTGCTCCAAATTGTAATAACCGCTCCAAATTGTAATAATGCTCATAAATTCAATATCATGTGACAAAAAGTAGAAATGTTGTAGGCATATAAAAAACAACCTCTATTGATATCAGATCGACCATTGTGACTATCATCATCAATATACTACAACTACATTTTGGTATTTACACTGTTTAGTGCAATTTGGAGCTGTTATTACAATTAAGAGGAGTTATTACAATTAAGAGGAGTTATTACAATTTGGAGCATTTATTACAATTTGGAGCAAAAGCTTGCTCCAAATTGTAATAACTGCTCAAATTATATAATCCTCATAAATTCAATATCATGTGACCAAAAAAGAAATGCTGTGGGCATAAATAAAACAATCTCTATTGATATCAGATGTACCATTGTGACTATCATAATCAATATACTGCAACCAAATGTTGGGTATTAACACTCTTTAGTGCAATTTGGAGTTGTTATTACAGTTTGGAGCAGTTATTATAATTTGGAGCAAAGGCTTGCTCCAATATGAGTAATGCTCATAAATCCAATATCATGTGATCCAAAATATCCAAACGGACAAAATTCGGAATAAAATCTATTTGACTTTCATGTCATTATTTAAAAAATTAATATCATTACCAGGTTGGGGATAACCGAATTAATTTTTATGTCATTCAAGTGTAAAAGAAGAACTCATTTCAGTCACAGTAGGTCTTTATTTATCTATGCAAAAACCAAAGGCTGTCGTAAATACATTTCTATTGATAATATATGTACCATTGTGACTTTCATCATCAAAACATTAGAACTAGTTTTCAGGTATTCACACTTGTAATTGCTATTTGGAGCTGTTATTACAATTTTGAGCAAAGGCTAGTTCCAAATTGTAATCCTTTCTCCAAAAAGTAATCAACAATGTAACTATTTGAATATTTATTAGGTCTTCAAGACGAATGTCTCGAAGAGCTATTGTTATTATCCTGATTATTTTACTATACCCCCGACCAACGGTTGGGGGTATATAGTTATACCAACGATTCCGTCCGTCCGTCCTTCCGTCCGTCCGTCCTTCCGTCCGTCCTTCCGTCCGAAGACAATTTTTGTCCGATCGATTACAGAAAAACTATTCGTCTCAACATTTTTAAATTTGGTACATGTCTTCTTCACCACTAGGAGAGGTGCAGTGCGAAGTTTAAACCGAATTGGTGAATTTTTGAATTTTTGGCGATTTTTTTTTTTTTTTAACTTAGTCAAATTCTGAGCATTTTTTGTCCGATCGATTACAGAAAAACTATTCATCTCATCCATTTCAAATTTGGCAGATGTCTCCTTCACCACTAGGAGAGGTGCAGTGCGAAGTTTAAACGGAATTGGTGAATTTTAGAATTTTTGGCGAATTTTTTTATTTTTTAACTTAGTCAAATTCTGAGCATTTTTTGTCCGATCGATTACAGAAAAACTATTCATCTCATCCTTTTCAAATTTGGCACATGTCTCCTTCACCACTAGGAGAGGTGCATTGCAAAATGTAACACGATTTGGTGAATTTTTGAATTTTTGGCGATTTTTTATATTCTTTTACTTTATCATAACTAGAATGAATGAAGCTACTTCTGTATTGTGATTTGTTGACTTCATCATTTTCTTTTTCATGTAACTTTCATCAAAAGCTACTTCTGTGTTCTCGTTGATTTTACTATTTTATATTTCCACTGGTTATATTTTGGGAAAAGTTAAATTTTCTTTCCTTTCAGCCATAAACTGCTGTATATCTCTCACTGTGCCTTCAGGAGTGTGCTTCCATGTACCTGTTGTTTAAAGTCACTCGAATGAATCATTATGATGGATTAATTTCCAAAATAAAGTTGAAATCAGTGGTAATAGCAGTAGTGTATTATATTACCAATACCTTTTCAAGTTACTTTTATTCCTTTTTTGACTTAAACCACCTTTTTCACATGAAGATCTAGACTTGTCCTACCATGTTCACAAACAGTTTAATCTTAGCAATTACATTTCAAAGCTTATCAATCCTTAGGTGTGCAGACACCTGTCTCTTTAAGTAAAATAAAAATGTCAAACTGAAACAGTCGGGGGTATTAGTGAGCCACGCTCACTTTTTTGCTTGTTATTATGATTATTATTCTTTGTACCGAATTTGAATACATACAGCTTTGTGTGATAGCTCATTTTAAAGCTGAATACCCGCTGTGTAAACGATATTTCAAACCAAAACTCTATTGTTAACGGTTATCAGACTACAACTATTTGAAAAATGGACTTTTTAAAAATTGAATTTTTTGGACTCGCATTCAAAGGAATATAACTCTGTTATCAATGAAGTTATATCAAAGTTTATGACTTCAATCTCTTTCTAATAACTAGATTAACAAATCCATAACACATCATTATCATATAAAAGTTATTAGTTTGGGCACAATTTGAGCATATTCCCAAAACAATGAAATATTTTGATTTTGAGACTTTTTGAGGTGTTTATCCTTGGGGGAATTCTTGATTATGAACCACTGAAGATAGGAAGATTTTAAATAGATCATGGTGATGTAGAAACGTCATTTATTAAGGACAATATTTTTCAAGCTCAAAACTGTCTTTTTTTGTGACAAGTCATAGAAGTTTGTCATTTTTAAAACATCGCCATTTTCAACAAAGTTTAAATGTTCATAGCTGCTTAACTTCTTATGCTATTGAAATGTTATATACACCTACGTATGCACAATTTCAAGAAGAAAAACTTTTATGTTGATTGCTTTCATCAAAAAGTTGATAGTTAAGCCTCGAACATCGCAAGCGATGTCTGGGGGTCCACATTTAAGCATTTTTGAGTATTTTCTTGAATATTCAGAGCAGCATAACGCATTAATTATGTATGCAATCTAAATGATGATTACATCTTCTTAAGTGGAAATTAAAGCACAACATTTTCTATGTTACACCTTAGTATGGAAATATTAACCATTTTGTCTTAATCGTGAGAAATGTAATGTAGGGGTCCATTAATATGTGATTTTTCCGTTTTCAGAGGGGTACCTTCTTTTGAGATGTTTTGTAAAAAAACTACTGAAGATAGAGACATGTTTGATAGCTCATTTTAAAGCGGAGAAACCGACGAATAACCCTGAGTCCAACATGGAGTTGAAGGTCAAGCAGAAGTCTTGAAGACCTAAGTATTGACGCGTCAATCCTAGTTATTATTATTATTTCCACACATTTTTGTTGGGAGATTCCTGAAGTAACGACTGAACCGATTTTGATGAAACTTACAGGGATGGTAGATTTCAATGGGATCTGGAAAAATGTTGAACGGATTTTTGATTGCTTTCCTCATTAAAGGTCCAGTTCGATTCAAAATTTCGATTTTTAACATTGGAAAAAAATTCAAAATACACTTAGAGATTTGGAACTTTTTTTAAAACATGCGCATTGACAATCCGAGCAAACAAGTAAATCGCGGTGAAATCGTAAGTCACGTGGTTCAGCCGCCATCTTGTATTTTCTATCTTTTTCAAAATGTCTGACCCCATGTACCTTTGCGGAAACACCACTCCGAAGATATTAACATCTAATAGCTGAAACTTAAGTTATATATAGCTGACACATTGGGGAATAACAAGTTTGTTCTTGTTTGTGCGAATTCCTAATACTTTTCGCACAGTGACCTTTCAAAGTTGGGCGACTTGATAAACTGGACCTACTTTAAGGGGAAATTACTCCAACTTCCCGACCTTAGAACTGAATGAAATTTTCAGGGCTACTAGATCAATATAGTGTCTTAAGGAATCAATAATAAAATCGCTCGCGAACAGTCATTTCCGGTCACAATTTAGGCTGAAAAATGACAGAAAATCACGATTTCGAATTTAAACATGGGGAAAATTTTCAAAATTGTCTTAGAGTCTTGAAACTTTTTTCAAAAGATGGGGAATAACAATGCAAGCAAAAAAGTAAATCATGAGGAATTCGTAAAATAAAATTTATGATTTTTTTAGGTTTTCTCAGCACATTATGAGATGTTACACATAGAAGTTTTGTTAGAAACATTATTGGTGACATTCTTCGATCCAACAAGGAGCTGAAGGTCAAGCAGAAGTCTTGAAGACCTAAGTATTGACGCGTCAATCCTAGTTGTAGTTTGTTTTTGATGACTATTACTATTGTTTATCAGGACTATTACACTAGCAATCTGCCATGATACAATAATTAGTAAATAATACAGTGATGAAATATAACTTATATAATATAATTGGGTGACATAATTTTCTCTTGAAATGAGCCTTTCATCTTTCATCAAATGTGTATCAACATTTTATTTTAAAATAAAGTTTATATACAACTAGAATCAACTCAACCATAGCATCAAGATTAAATCTACACTAACACATACAACGAAATCTCCAAATGAGAGATACCCTTGTATCTGAATCTATATCTACGCATACAGTTACGTTTACAGATACATCTACCTCTCCACCAACACCTTGATCTACGCGTACCTCTGCGCTTACCTTTACATCTACATCATCATGTACATCTACACTTACGCATTTGCATCTATATAATCATCTACAGCTGCATCTAAAGCAACACCTATATAGTATTCTACTTCAACATCTATATCTACGACAACTCATGTCAACTCATATATACATCTATATTATATCATATCTATTTCTATGTCAACTCCTATATCTACATTTACTCTTTCTATATCTTTATCAGTTCGTATATCTCCCTCACATCAACACTAACATCTACACCTACATCAACTCTTACATCTACATCTACATCAACTCTTATATCCATCTCAATCAACTCTTCTATCTACATCAATTCTCTTTATATCTGTATCAACTCTTACATCTACACCTACATCTACCTCAACGCTTACATCTACATCTACATCAATTCTTACCTCTACATCTACATCGACTCTTAATTGTACATTTACATCATCTCATACACATACATCTACATCAACTCCTACGTCTTTATCTACATCAACTCTTATATCCATATATCAATCAACTTTTATATATCCGCATCTCATTCAACTCTTACATCAACATCTACATCTACATACATCAACTTTTACATCTACATCTACTGTACATCACCGCTTACATCAACATTATCTCTTACATCAACATCTACATCAATTCTTACATTTACATCAACTTTCATATCAACATCTACATCAACTGTCACATCTACATCAAATCTTATAATTTACATGTACATCAACACCAACGCATGCATCTACATCTACATCGACTCTTATATACAAATTTACATCTTTGCATGTAAATCCCACTGCTACTACTTCTACTTCACATCTACATCTTCATTTAAAACGCCACGAATATCTTCATCTACATCTGTTCATTTACAACTAAATCTATATCTTAACCAACATCAACCGTTGCTTCTTAATCTCTATTTATACATACAGTTACACGTACTTCTACATCTACATCTATACCTCTTATTTCTATATCAAATAATATATTTACATATTTGCCAATATCTATACCTACATCTACTTTGCAATCATCGCCCACATCTTGTTCATTTACATCTGTATATACATCTACATCTGTGTCTACATCTACATCTACATCTACATTAATTATTTCTACATATGCATCAACTTTTATATCGATATCTATATTATCACTTACAATTTAATTATTCTCAACATGAGATGTAGCTTCACTCATGTTATTACAATTTGGGGTTTCTCTTTCAAAAATAACCCCGTATGAGCTTGCTTTGTTTTCGGTCTTACTTCCCGCTAAACTTTCTTACCTCAGGTTTTAAAATCCCAAGCATAACCTCTGCATCTGGTTTTGTTGTACACATAAGACCTTTGTCTTATCATACATAAACATCTAAAAAATACAACTAAAATTAATATCAACAATTACGTCAAGATCATATCTACATTTACACCTACAATAACATATAAAATGGCAACTACAGCTACGCATACATCTGCATCTAAGCAAACTTTTACATTTCAAGATACATCTATATCTCTATCACCATCTTGATCTTCATCTCAATTTCATCTACAGCTACACTTATTCCTGCATATACATCTTCGTATAATTCTACATCTACAACTATATCTAAATGAAGATCGAAATCTGCATCCAGATTTAGATTTACATCTACAACTTCATCAATCGTCTAAACCTACATCTACATTGACACTTACATCTACAACTACAATTACATCTAAATAATCATCTCGATCAAAATTTATATAATCATTTACATCATTCATTTATGTCTCCATCTATATCTTCATTTACGTATATATTTGCAACTATACATGTACATATGTATCTACATATGTATGGTAACATGCTCCTGCGTGTACATCTACCTATACATCAACTCTTATATCTAAATCAACTATTGTATACACATAAAGTCATATATCTACATCTTCATCTTCGCAAACATCTTTACCTACATCTACATATAAATCATCACCTAGATCTTCAACTTCATCTACAGGTTTCTAAATGTAACTACACCAAAATCTTTGTCTACAATCAACTCTTGATATATGTAAATGTACTCTATGGAGAACCAAAGTAGGCGAAATAATTTGTTGTTTCACGGCGTACCAAAGGTTAAGCACAATGAAAGTTGGCAAGACTGTGAAAAGCTTGTTCGCGATGTATTGTAATCTAAAATGGACATTGATGATTCGGCAATTACTATTGAACGAGCCCATCGTGTGAATCGCGGACAATCAATCATCGTCAAGTTTCTTAGTTACTGTGACCGAGATTTAGTCTGGAATAAGGCAAGATCTCTGAAGGATTCTGGGTTTGGATTGTCTGAAGATTTCTCGCTTTTAGTCAGATCGAAAAGAAAGAAGCTAAAGTCTATTATGGATATCGAGAGGGGTAAAGGGAGGAAATGTCGTCTGAAGTTCGACAAGCTGGTGTTTGATGATGGTGAGACGGTAACATGGAACTTGGAGACTGACTCTGCCGAGTACATAAGTCAGCATCGTACAGAGGAGTCACTGCAGACTAGACGCAAATAAGGACGTGGCCGGTGTCCCAGTATAAATTCTCCCCCGTATAAAATCTCCCCCCGGCGATTTTATACCGGTACAAATCCTCCCCCGGAGATTTTATACCGGTATAAAATCGCCCCCCGGCGGAATTATTTCTCGCCCCCCTCAGAATAAAATCTCCCCCCTTGTTTCTTTTTAATTTTCAGTTTGATTAATATTTTTTGGCACTTATTTATTGTCCAATGTTATACTGAAATAATGACTTTAATTTGCAACCAAAAAACTTGTAAAATGTGTTAATTCACTTGAATTATTCTTTCCTATACATGTTCCTCCTTTGAGGTAATTATTTAACGATAACAATACGCGACTTAGTTTGTATACATCTATATACATCGCTAGAGAGAGAGTTTATACCGGGGCATGTTAATACTGACTTACTGTAGTGGGGGAGGATCTATACTGACATTGTGTGTACATATCTATATACATCTCTAGGGGGGAGAGTTTATACCAGTGTATGTTAATATAGTCTTACTGTAGAGGGGGAGGATCTATACTGACATAGTGTGTACATATCTATATACATCTCTAGGGGGAGAGTTTATACCGGTGTATGTTAATATAGTCTTACTGTAGAGGGGGAGGATCTATACTGACATAGTGTGTACATATCTATATACATATCTAGGGGGAGAGGTTATACCAGTGTATGTAAATATAGTCTTACTGTAGAGGGGGAGGATCTATACGGACATAGTGTGTACATATCTATATACATATCTAGGGGGAGAGTTTACACCAGTGTATGTAAATATAGTCTTACTGTAGAGGGGGAGGATCTATACTGACATAGTGTGTACATAACTATATACATCTCTAGGGGGGAGAGTTTATACCGGTGCATGTTAATATAGTCTTACTGTAGAGGGGGAGGATCTATACTGACATAGTGTGTACATATCTATATACATATCTAGGGGGGAGAGTTTATACCAGTGTATGTAAATATAGTCTTACTGTAGAGGGGGAGGATCTATACGGACATAGAGTGTACATATCTATATACATATCTAGGGGGGAGAGTTTATACCAGTGTATGTAAATATAGTCTTACTGTAGAGTGGGAGGATCTATACGGACATAGTGTGTACATATCTATATACATCTCTAGGGGGGAGAGTTTATACCGGTGCATGTTAATATAGTCTTACTGTAGAGTGGGAGGATCTATACGGACATAGAGTGTACATATCTATATACATATCTAGGGGGGAGAGTTTATACCAGTGTATGTTAATATAGTCTTACTGTAGAGTTGGAGGATCTATACTGACATAGAGTGTACATATCTATATACATCTCTAGGGGGGAGAGTTTATACCAGTGTATGTAAATATAGTCTTACTGTAGAGGGGGAGGATCTATACTGACATAGAGTGTACATATCTATATACATCTCTAGGGGGGAGAGTTTATACCAGTGTATGTTAATATAGTCTTACTGTAGAGTTGGAGGATCTATACGGACATAGTGTGTACATATCTATATACATATCTAGGGGGGAGAGTTTATACCAGTGTATGTAAATATAGTCTTACTGTAGAGGGGGAGGATCTAGACTGACATAGTGTGTACATATCTATATACATATCTAGGGGGGAGAGTTTATACCAGTGTATGTAAATATAGTCTTACTGTAGAGGGGGAGGATCTATACTGACATAGAGTGTACATATCTATATACATATCTAGGGGGGAGAGTTTATACCAGTGTATGTAAATATAGTCTTACTGTAGAGTGGGAGGATCTAGACTGACATAGTGTGTACATATCTATATACATATCTAGGGGGGAGAGTTTATACCAGTGTATGTAAATATAGTCTTACTGTAGAGGGGGAGGATCTATACTGACATAGAGTGTACATATCTATATACATCTCTAGGGGGGAGAGTTTATACCAGTGTATGTAATATAGTCTTACTGTAGGGGGGGGGGGGGGGATATTTACTTACATAGTTAGTACATATCTATAGTGTATACATACTGGGTACATTTACTATGGTGAAATCACAACAAAATTGGCTCAGTCTTTTCCCGCCACCGTCATACTCATTATACATAAGCACCTATATATTTGAATACCACAATAACCAATCTTTCTCTCTGTCACCTTCATGTTAATTACACGTATGCTCATTACTATGAACCAGGGTGATTTATTAGATTTGATGGAAGACTTTGTGCATTGGGCACGGATACGAACACAATTCGCCAATAGGATGTTTTTACATGAATTACTTGGCCAGACGTCCTGACGCCTAACATACAATTTACATGGTCAAGTGTATACGACGACGGAATATCTGATATTATCTTAGTTATTATTAATACCTAACTTTTATAGATTTCAGCATTTACATTTTATTTGTTTTTAACTTTCTTAAAAAAAACTATAGTGTCATAAATTGATTTACAGATGTTGCTTCAGCTTCTCATCAAGGTACTTCACTTGCAGTTCTATTTGATAATGCTTTGAGAGGAAACAATGGTGGTTCATTCAAAATCCATTAAAATTATTTGATAGATAAGGTTACAAGAAGGTTTAAGTCACCTGAAAGTGACTTTTGTCTACATTGTTTGGTCATTGCCACTTTACACAAATGTTCCTGTTGTGTTCCTCTCTTTCGCCTTTATTCAATAGTTCAACTTAATTATTTTAGAGTTATAACAATTTGTATTTAATATGTATTTCTAATTTAATATGTATTTGTCTTGTACAAATGATAGATTTTGTAAATTTATTGTGACAGCTAATCATTCAGATAGATGTTCGGAAAAAAGTTTTATTTTCATTCTTTTATTGGCATATAACAATGTAATAGACAATACATAGATATAACAATGTATTTGACTAAGTAATATGATCTTAATCTTTGGTTTTTTTTAAATCATTTATCCTCCTGCAAATATCACATTTATTCACTTCAATATGGACAGGTATTATTCAGAGGAATATATCATTGTAAATGTATATGTCCATCTGTTAGAATCATATTCCAATTGGTAAACACTGGGATATACCCACTCTGCTAAAATCATATTCCATTTGGTCAATACCTAAATGCTAGGATATACCTACTCCGCTAAAAACACATGTCAATGGGTAAACACTGCAAACTACATTCTGGGGCATATTGCTAAAATCACATTTAAATTGGCAAACAGTACTTGGCAACTAAATCTAACATTAGTCTTAGTTAAATTTGTATGCAAAATATATATTTATTCTGTTTTAATACACATTTTTATAGAACATAACAAAAGTTTATTCAATTAAGTGACTTGAGCTCACAGAACCCCTCGTCAACATTACAAAATTTACAATCAGAGTATGGAGGCGGGACATTTCAAAATGATATTGAATATAACTCTGTTTTATGAACTTAGCTAAATACAACTGAGTGATTTTATTCTGAGATTGTAACAACTGAAATAATTTATATTGTGATGGACATTCCCAATAAATTCTATCAATATATTTAACTCTATTTACATGATACTTTTGACAAACACAAAAGAAATGATATTCGTCTTCAATAACAATATATAAGTATGTAGTTCACAACCATTATAGATCCTCCCCCTCTACATGTATGTAAGTATATAGTTCACAACCAGTATAGATCCTCCCCCTCTACATGTATATAAGTATAAAATTCCACAACCAGTATAGATCCTCCCCCTCTACATGTATATAAGTATGTAGTTCAAAACCAGTATAGATCCTCCCCCTCTACATGTATATAAGTATATAGTTCACAACCAGTATAGATCCCCCCCTCTACATGTATATAAGTATATAGTTCACAACCAGTATAGATCCTCCCCCTCTACATGTATATAAGTATAAAATTCCACAACCAGTATAGATCCTCCCCCTCTACATGTATATAAGTATGTAGTTCAAAACCAGTATAGATCCTCCCCCTCTACATGTATATAAGTATATAGTTCACAACCAGTATAGATCCTCCCCCTCTACATGTATATAAGTATAAAATTCCACAACCAGTATAGATCCTCCCCCTCTACATGTATATAAGTATGTAGTTCACAACCAGTATAGATCCTCCCCTTTACATGTGTATATAAGTATGTAGTTCACAACCATTATAGATCCTCCCTCTCTACATGTATATAAGTATATAGTTCACAACCAGTATAGATTCTCCCCTCTACATGTATATAAGTATGTAGTTCACAACCAGTATAGATCCTACCCTCTACATGTATATAAGTATATAGTTCACAACCAGTATAGATCCTCCCCTCTACATGTATATAAGTATATAGTTCACAACCAGTATAGATCCTCCCCCTCTACATGTATATAAGTATAAAATTCCACAACCAGTATAGATCCTCCCCCTCTACATGTATATAAGTATGTAGTTCAAAACCAGTATAGATCCTCCCCCTCTACATGTATATAAGTATATAGTTCACAACCAGTATAGATCCTCCCCCTCTACATGTATATAAGTATAAAATTCCACAACCAGTATAGATCCTCCCCCTCTACATGTATATAAGTATGTAGTTCACAACCAGTATAGATCCTCCCCTTTACATGTGTATATAAGTATGTAGTTCACAACCATTATAGATCCTCCCCCTCTACATGTATATAAGTATATAGTTCACAACCAGTATAGATCATCCCCTCTACATGTATATAAGTATGTAGTTCACAACCAGTATAGATCCTCCCCTCTACATGTATATAAGTATATAGCTCACAACCAGTATAGATCCTCCACTCTACATCTCAGAGGTTTGTGTACAGAGATATGTGTACACCAAATCTCACTGAGATATTCCCACTTGAACTGTCTCAACCTTTGTTCAACCCACCCAGTATGCATTAACCGTTTATAAGAATGTTATTATTTTTACCAATTAATTGACGGAAATAGTTTACAAACATGCTTGCAAACTAATATTTATACAATCTGTTGTAATTATTTCAATATTTTTCATTTTATTTCACAAATTTAACGGTATTTTTCATTTATTTTGGAGGGGGCGATTCTGTTCCAGGGGGAGATTTTATTTCGTGGCGGGGGGAGATTTTATTCTGAGGGGGGAGGATTTATACCGGTACAAAATCTCCGGGGGGAGATTTTATACCGGGGGCGATTTTATTTCGTGACACCGGTCTGCGTTAGAACGTGTTATCAGAATTCTCAACTGGAATATCCATGGACTTTCCACAAAACTCTCCAACGTTGATTTCGTCCAATTCTGCTTGTCTTACAATATTATCAGCTTCTCAGAAATATGGAGTAATTGTAAATTAACTGATATAAACAATGCATTCCCAGATCATCATTGTCATGTGACTTTCAGAACGTATAACAATCGAGGCGGTGTTGGAGTGTTAGTACCAAAGTCACTTGCTGTTCACATTATTAAGGTATACATGACCTATAGTGACTGTATATTCATTGTTTTTGATGCATTGTTCACTGGTCAAGGAAGGGAACTGATTTTAGGATTTGTTTATTTACACCCCGAACACTCTTCAATAATGAGCGACACACGTGAATTTAAAGGTGTACAATATATTGATAAAGCTATCATCGAACTTCGATCAAAATATGGTGACTGTGACATTCTAATAAGTGGGGACTTTAATGCCCGCACTGGTCAGTTAACTGATTATTCTATATCAGGATCACACGAGCATATCCCTGAGCTGAATGATATTGACAATATCATTGATAACTTCGAAGTTCCACGTTCGACTCAAGATAAGGAAATAAACTCCTATGGGAAGGATCTGATTAACCTGTGTTGTTCACACGGGGTTCACATTCTGAACGGCAGATTTAACGATGACCCACATGGTGATTTTACATGTTATGTAAAAAATGGTGCAAGTCTTGTTGATTATTCACTGTGCTCATCTGACTTATTTCCACGAATTGTGAACTTTAGTGTTATAACTAGATCGGAGTCGGATCATTTCCCTATCACTTGCACGTTAAAGTTAAACGATAGTAACATATTAGCAGATTCACCTACAGTATGTACTAAAACTGCTCCTATCAGAAGACTATTATGGCGTCCAGAACGTGCAGAGGCTTTTCATGACAGACTGAGTGAAGAATTAAGTCATATCCCTATCAGGGATTTCAAGGACATAGCAGACCAGAGTCCCTCTCTTGCTGCCCGTAAACTGATAAAGTGTATAGAGTCGTCAGCTGGAAGCTGTGGTATGACACCCTGTGTTAAAAGTAACTCTGTTAAAAGTCACATCAGTGCAGTATGGTTTGATAAAGACTGTGAAAACTTAAAACGTGAAAAATATTACCTCTTGGACAGATTCAGAACAACGGGTGACTTTGGCTATATATCATTATTCCATACTGCTCGAAACAAATTTAGAGAGTTATGTCGTCACCAGAAAGAACTTTACTACTCAAATGTTACTAGTGACGTGCTTGTGAAGTATCAAAGCAATAATGCAAGATCTTTTTGGAGTTATGTTAAAACCTTTAATAAGAATTTTATGTGTACTTCCCCATCCATTGATTGTTCGTCGTGGGTCGATTATTTTAAATCTGTTCTTAATATTGAACATGCTGTTAATGATGAAGAGTTTATCACGTTTGTCAAGGATTATATAAGTTGTCATGACGATAGGGCCTCTATGTGCTGCGTGTGATGATGATGATGTTAATAATTTGTTAAACAGAGATTTTACTCAAGAGGAAATTGATAGAGCTGTACATGATCTCAAGTTAAGAAAAAGTTCTGGTCCTCATGGTGTACCACCTGAGGTATTTAAACATAATTATGATATTTTCTCTTCTTATTTGCTTCTACTTTTCAATAATGTATTTAAATGTGGGAATTTTCCAGAGCAATGGTCTGAAAGTATAATTTTTCCTTTACATAAAAAGGGCAGCAAACATGATGTAAATAATTATAGAGGTTTGTCTCTGATGGATATTTGTGGTAAGTTGTTTACTGCTGTACTTAATAATCGTTTGAAGGATTTTGTTGAGTTTATGAGTTTGTATCCGGAAAGTCAAGGAGGTTTTCGCAAAGGATATTCAACGGTGGACAATATATTTACTTTACAAAGCATAGTTCAAAAGAATTTATCAAAATCAAAAGGGCGTTTTTATTGTTTATTTGTTGATTTTCGGAAGGCTTTCGATTCTATAAATAGAGATTTATTGTATTATGTTTTGTTATCCAATGATATTCACGATCGTATGTTTAAAATCATCAAGGATATATATTCAAAAACAAAGGCTTGTGTTAAACTTTCTAAAAATTCAGTTTCAGACTACTTTGATTCGTTCAGTGGTGTGAGGCAGGGGTGTATTTTGAGTCCTTTATTGTTTTCTTTGTTTATAAATCAACTTCATGGTGAAATGGAGAAATCTGATAGAGGAATTTTCTTGTGTTCAGAGTTTATGGACTTATACCTGTTGTTGTATGCTGATGATCTTTGTTTATTTTCGGACAGTGTTGTGGGTTTGCAAAAGAAGATTAATTTGTTGGTTTAATTTTGTCACAAGTGGGGTTTGGTTGTTAATTTTGACAAAACAGAAGTAGTAGTTTTTAGGAATGGTGGTAAAGTTAGAACAAGTGAAGCTTGGTATTTTGAGGGTAATAGGTTGAAAATCTCTTCTTACTATAATTACCTAGGATTATTGTTTTCGAGTAGACTATCGTGGTCCAAGTCTGTCCAAAATCTTGTTAACAAAGCTTCCAAGGCTTTATTTTCAGTAAAATTACTTGGTTATAAACTTAAAAATATATCTCCATTGGTTCTCTTCAAAATTTTTGATGTTCAGATAAAACCTATTATATTATACGCTTCAGAAATATGGGGTTTTCAAAAGTGGTTAATAGTTGAACAGTTTCATGTAAGATTTTGTAAGTTTGTCTTAGGTGTGAGTAATAAGAGCACTACTGTTGCTATTCTGGCAGAATGCGGCAGGCATTATATTCATGTTGATTCATTGTTAAGAGTTATTAAATTTTGGCTGAGGTTACTTGAAATGCCGACCGATCGTTATCCAAAACAGGCTTATCTTTTGATGTATAATTTGGATAAAGTTGGTCGTAAAACTTGGATTTATCACGTGAGAACGGTTTTATTTACTTATGGTTTTGGTTTTGTGTGGGAGAATCAAGGTGTAGGTTTTAAGGATATTTTTCTCATCAATTTTGAAACAAGGATAAAGAATTGTTCTGTTCAATCAATAATGTCTGAGATAAATGAGTATTCAACATTACATTTATATTCTAAAATCAAAACTGAGTTTTGTTTGGAAAATTATCTTATAACTGTTAAATCTAAGGAGGCAAGGCGCAGGATTACTTTATTAAGAATTGGAGAGTTAGCCATTTACAAAAATATTGGTAGACGTGATGGTATCCCTCGTCAAAATCGCTACTGTAAAATCTGTAAATCCAATTATGTAGAGAATGAATTTCATTTTCTTTATAAATGTCCAGTTTATGAAAATCTACGTGTTAAATACTTTGAAAATATACCTGTGTATATTAATGAAGATATCATGATCCATAACCTTCAAAATGATAATTCTGCCTATTTAATGTCCATTTCAAACTATGTTAAAGATGCCTTAATTTTACGTAATTCATTTAATAAATAGCAACTCTCAATACATGTACTATATATAATTCTGTACGTGGGCCGCAGGCCTTTCTACTGAATAAACGATTGATTGATTGATTGATTGAATGTACTCTCAACTATTATATTTACATCCACATCAACTGTTATATCTACACGTACATCGTCTCCTTTATCATCATCAACTCTTTCTGTACATACATCAGCTATTTTATCTACATGTACATCTACTGTTAAATAAACATCAACCGTTATATCTACATCTACATCTTCGCATAGCTGTACACCTACATCTACATTTAAATCACACCCGAGATCTACATCTACATATTCATTTGAATCTCAATTTATATCTTAACCAACGTCTATCGTTGCTTCTACATCTACATTTACACATACAGCTACACGTAACCTACATCTACTTATCTTTACTTTTATATCAACATCTACCACAATGTGTATATCTACATCTACGTCAACATCTTCGCATACTTGTACATCTACATCCACATTTAAATCTCCACCAAGATCGACACCTACATTATCCCTTATACCTACATCTACGTCAACATATTTGCATATATCTACACCTTCATCTACATCAACTCTTATATCTTAATCTTTATCTACATCTTAACATACATTACATACATTTCTATTTCTACATCGAAATCGAAATAATATTGTAACAGAACATAATCTGTACTCATAATTACTCATAATTGTACTACAGGCCTGTGGCCTTCTAAATACCGCAATAAAGATTGATTAAAATCGCCACCCAGATCTACATTTACATCTATATGTTCATTACCATCTCAATCTCTATATTTACTTACGTCTCCCGTTACAACTACATTTACATCTACACACACAACTACACGTACATCTATATCTACAACTGCGCCTGTGTCTGCATTTGTATCCATATCTACATCTGCATCCAATTTTATATGTACATCTACATATTCGCATTCATCTATACATACGTCTAAATTGCCATCTACAGCTACATCTACATCTAAATCGCGATCAACATCTACTTATTCATTTACGTTTACATTACTTTGTATCTACATTTAAATGTTATTTGCATGTGTGTCTTCATCTACATCTACATCTACATCTACATCTAAATCAACATCCACATCAAGTCTGTTATCTACATCAAGTTGTCTTCCGCTACATCAACTCTTATATCTACATCTACATTAACGCCTATATCTACATCTACACCAACGCCTATATTTACATCAACATCGTGCCATACATCTATACAAACATCTAGATCTAGATCTAGAAATCATCACCTACATCTATGTCGATTTACATTTGTATCCATATCTAAATAAATTGTTTCTACATCTACATAAACTCTTAAATCTTCATCTGTATCAGCTCTTCTTTTCATCAACTCTATATATTTTCTTTTTCATCAACACGAGATGTAGCTTCACCACAGTTATTACAATTTGGAGCAGTTATTACAATTTAGAGCACTTTTTATTACAATTTGGAGCAGCTTGACAGTAGGTTTTACGAAAATCGAGATAATACAATTTGGAGCATTTTTTATTACAAATAGGAGCAGGTATTAAAATTTATTACAATTTGGAGCACAACAATCCTACCTATGAAGTAACTTTATCTGCCTTGAATAAAAAAACTGAACAATGACTTTCATTATTCACACACATTCTGCAATTATACAAACTGAACTAATCTAGATAAGGCGTTCAAACATAGGAATATGGCATGCTCTTCACGAGAAGTGTTAACATATTAATGATTAGTGGTGCATCTATATTTTGCATAACAATCCATTTACTAGCATTAATTCTTGTTAGCACTTACGTTGGTTTAAAGTTGGTTCCAGCCCAAATTCTAATCAAAATTTTAAACTATGATTGTGTTCTGAGAAAATGTCAGTGACATTCTTTCTAAGATGGGCCAAGCGCACCTTTGTTAGAATTGGGACTCACTTGTGATAATCATTAAAGGCCTGCTCCATTAGGAGAGGTAATAATCTAACTGATGACCACCATTTTAATTCTTCATAACGTGTATCTGCTACCTGCTAACAACGTTCGCACAGACTACTCGAACAATTTCTAAAACCTAGACAGTGTGTTTGCGAACGAGTGCAACTACCATCAATGTATACAGTTTTTAATTTATCAATATCTCGGCTTTAATTAATCTATGAATGCTATAACATTCATTATTGGCTCCACCCATGTAGATTTCAGTTTTCGCTTTGACCGTCACCTTTTCGCGAATGTAGCGTCTGTGAACCATAACTATCAAAGAGTTAAAACAAGTTGATATTGTTAACATCACATAAAGGAAAACATTAAAAACTGACCAATTTCGGACCCACCCCAGTTGAAAAACTACTGTCTGTCGAGAAATTGGTTGCCAACTTGGTTGCCAATCAATAAATTAGTGAGATAGTTGGAAGTTTCCGAACTCTCTGCTTTTTAATCCTGAATATGGAAAGCTCTTTAGGAATAGGTTGAAAGAAACTGTGCAAATATTATCCGACCCAATTAATAGCGATGACCAAAGAAAAATAAAGCTCAAGGTTGATGCTAGCTTGTTTGTTGGAAACTTTCCTATCATCCATCTATCCATACACAGCATTACATATCAGAAGAAAAGTACACGGAATAGAATTGCTGAATAAGAATCCAGAATAAAGATCATTGACGAAGACATTAGAATTTATTTTTAAAATATTTCGGCAAAATGCTAGGTGAATTAACAAAATAGAAAAGTGAACTTACGCAAAACATTAAGCGATACATTGAACTATCTAATGCTAGATCAACGTCTAAAGAACAAATCAGTGACAATCTTTATTATGTTCCTTTTGGGGCCATTTTTAAAGTTGGTGGAACTGTTAATCAAGTAACTCATTGATAACTCTTACTGAAGAGATGTTTTGAAAGCTTGGAAATATTGATTAAATTCTACCTCAACCACTTTTGTTAATATGGGCAATAAATGGGGGAGGGAATAGGACATTGCCTTACCTATTTGAGGCCATTGCCAGTTTTTGACCATCAGGCATATGGAATGTCTTTCTTACAATATAATGATAAAGCCGAAACCCAATTTCTTTTAGAAAAATCACTTTTGTTAAACCATTATTGCAAAAAATATCCCGCTACGTTAAAAACTGGGGAATCAAAGGAATTCTAACAGTTAAGTAATATTATGACAATGAAGATTTCAGCTCCTTTAATAATTTAAGGTAACTTATGGCAATAAAGGCACATATCTGAAACATATGCATATTTCGGATTCCTGAAAATCATAAATGTACCGTTTGTCACACACTGTTGTAAGTGCCCTCTTTTAAAATATGCATCAAACATAAATGAAGTATCTTACCCAACGTTTGGATTGGTAAATTAAAATGTGTTTTCGGCCCATTGTCAGACTTAAATCCATTTCAAGGCTTTGGAAGCAGACGGAATCACTAAAACCTGGGCGTCAACCAGGACGGATTGTGTGTTCTGAATAATCGAGATGTTAGGGTCTATAAACGCTCATTTCAGGAGCGATATTCACGTTATTCAGGACAAGCGTACAGCACAGCATTATTTTGGACAAATCCTAAGGCCTGAACTAGTTCTATTGCAGTGCTCCCTGCGACGATTTTCAAGCTTGACAACGCACGTCCTCATGCCGCAAGAGTGACACAAAACTTCATTAAACAACAATGCGATGAACCGGCCCGCTTATTCCATTGAGGACTTGTGGGACGATCATGCTTCAACGTCTTCACGCCTGTATCAGGGCTGAGGGAGATCAGACGAGATGCTGCTGATGTTGTAGGGCTTCCTTAGAACGGATGTTGTTCTTGTACTTTTGACAACATTGGATTCCTTCTTAGATGGACTTAATCCTCATTCCGCTTTTGACTTTTGTCTGATGTTCCTTTTCGTTTCTCCTCCGGTTCTTAACATCCCCTGATATTTTCACAACAGTATCCAATAAAGAAAGTTCACTGTCACTTGTTTCCATCGTAAATACAATGTGGAAATATATAACTTTTTACTTAAGTAAGATAAAGTTTTAAAATTTAACATTTAACATTTAAACATTGTTGTTCAATAAGAATGTACACTCCCAAGTATAAACGATTTGCTTAATCTATCAGATAATAGCTCTGGATGTTTATCTAACCAGTATTATTTTGCTTCAAGTCCAAGTTTATGAGGAAAGATTTGGAAATATATAACATTTTACTTTAATAAGATAAAGTTTAAAATTTAACATTTAACATTTAAACATTGTTGTTCAATATGAATTTACACTCCCAAGTATAAAAGATTTGCTTAATCTACCAGATAATAGCTCTTGATGTTTATCTAACCAGTATTCTAATGCTTCAAGTCCCAGTTTATGAGGAAAGATTTTGAAATATATAACTTTTTACTTAAGTAAGATAAAGTTTTAAAATTTAACATTTAACATTTAAACATTGTTGTTCAATAAGAATGTACACTCCCAAGTATAAAAGATTTGCTTAATCTATCAGATAATAGCTCTGGATGTTTATCTAACCAGTATTATATTGCTTCAAGTCCAAGGTTATGAGGAAAGATTTGGAAATATATAACTTTTTACTTTAATTAGATGCGTTTTAAAATTTGATTGCGACTTCATAACGCCACCACTGGCATACTCCCCTATGATACCAATGAAACATGTTTGAGTGAAAATGGCTCTGTGTCTTATTTGAGAACAACAAGTGCAGATAAAACTGAAATATGTAAATTATATCAATTCACTACATTATTATTACAATTTATCGCAACTTTTTCATTTTACCTCATTAATTCCATCTGGCGTCATAACAAATTGATTTGGTGCCTGTTGACAGACTACAAGAGTGTAAACGCCGTGATGGGGAGGCTTCTGACACAGCTGCTTCGATCCGGGGACTCCACGGTGAAGAAGGTGACCTGTCAAGCTCTCAGCAACTTCACACTTTCCTCACAAGGTATGGTACTTCCTCGTACTATAAACACACAAGCACAGAAGCTAATCACACACACACACACTCACGCACACGCACACACACACACACACACACACACACACACACACATACTCGTTTTCATATACAAGTGAGGTATATGTTACCACACCAACGTAATGAGGTCTACCCTTTATAAGCATGCTATATGGAAATTGTAAATAAAATACTCATTTGCACAATGACCAAAATCATGTCATATGTTGACTTTCGACAAATAATGAAAATAAAGACGTAAACACAACAGCAACATTCTGAGGTTTTGCATATTAATGAGGTACTTCCATATAAGGAAGTGCATATTCGGGTGCTACCTTTTGAGGTATTTTCCAAAAAAGGGCATAGTACACATTCACCATTGTGAGGTACATTCTTAGTATGGAATATTTGTATGCACCTCATTTTGGGAAATGAAATTTCTTGCTGATTTAATGAAATTCTTTTATTCACGAGCACTTATTTCCTGATAGTTCTTAAATTAATAGATAATTAAGTTCTTGTTTAGGTTGAACCTGTACCAATAAAATATATAATGCGGAGAACACAGATAAATGCATAGATAATTATACAAAATTAACTTTGTATTGCCATCTTTACAAATAGCTTTATATGGTGTCTCAACAACTTTCTGAGGTTCATTAAGAGGTAGTACATGTACATACACGTCTATCATACAACAGAGGTATAACGTATTGCCAATGTCATACGCAGACAGAGGTATATCACACAGATAGTATCTGACCAACTTTCTGAGGTTGAATATGTACCATTAAACCTATATAATGCAGAACACAGAGATACATGCATACAATACCTGATATATTTTGAGGTAATACACACAACTATATCAAACACTTAAATAGGTATAATCAAGTGACTATGTATTGCCCGTTCCACGCAAAATGAGGTACATCACAATATGGTGTATCACTATCTTTCTGAGGTAGAACACACAGACACATATGCACATAATACCAGATACATTTAGAAGTAGTACACATACGTCTACCAAATACATAGAGAGGTATAATCAAGTGAATATGTGTTGCCCACTCCACGCATAATGAGGTATATCACAGATGTGATATCCCATCGACTTCCTTGGATAGAACACAGATATATGTCGAGGCGAAATGGTCGTGTGGTAAGCTGTTGGTAGAGTCAATGCTGGCGATAGTTGCCTTACTCGGCCCTCAAAAGTACAAGTGTTATCCCAAATATAACCATGTTATAAAGATATATGGTGTATCACTATCTTTCTGAGGTAGAACACACAGACATATATGCATATAATACCAGATACATTTAGCAGCAGTACACATACGTCTATCAAACACTTAGATAGGTATTATCAAGTGACTGTATTACCCGTTCCACGCAAAATAGGTACATCACACATTTGGTGTCTCACTAACTGTCTGGGGTAGAACACACAGACAAATGCATATAATACCAGATACGTTTAGACTCTGTATTGCCCGTTCCACGCAAAATGAGGTACATCACACTATGTGTTGTTCATTCCAAGCATAATGAGGTATATCACACATATGATATCCCATTAACTTCCTGGGGTAGAACACAGATATATGTCGAGGCGAAATGGTCGTGTGGTAAGCTGTTGGTACAGTCTATGCTGGTGATAGTTGCCTTACTCTGAAGGCGCGGGTTCAAATCTCGGATGGGACTTGGCCCGCAATAGTACAAGAATTTGTACAATTGAAGGCAGTGTTATCCCAAATATAACATTGTTATAAAGATATATGCATATAATACCAGATACGTTTAGAAGTAGTACACATAAGTCTATCAAACACTTAGATAGGTATAATCAAGTGACTCTGTATTACCCGTTCCACGCAAAATGAGGTACATCAAACATATGGTGTCTCACTAACTTTCTGAGGTAGAACACACATATATATGCATATAATACCAGATAATTTAGAGGTAGTACACACACGTCTGTCACACACATATAGAGGTATAATCAAGTGACTCTGTGTTGCCCATTCCACGCATAATGAGGTATATCACATATGTGATATCCCATCAACTTTCTTGGGTAGAACACAGATATATGCATATAATACCAGATACACTCTGAGGTATTTAACACTTGCATATAAAATGTGTCGCAAGCATTCAGCAGTAGATGTTTGTGTGGTCAATATTACATACACTCGGAGAGGTACGTCACTTATATTATTATGGCTAAAAAGAAATAAAGTACATACACTTTAAAAAAGAAGTCAAACATACAGAGTAAAATGGATGTACGATTACATTTATTCCTCAGAATGTATAAGGACAAGAGTATTCATACATGTACTCCTGTATATTTACTCATCAGTTTAGAATGCCTTTTATATTCAAAAGTTCTGCATCGTATTAACATCACTGGTTAAACAGCATCACATGTCATAACATTATTGACCTGCGTGAAGTGTTGTTACCTTTCTTGCTACCACCTACATATGCATGGAAGCAGGGCAAAGCAACCACATACCTCTCAAAGTTAAAGATGCAAGTGTGTGTCATAGCCCTATATGTATACATATATCTCAGCATGCAAACTCCAAAGCAAGTTCGCGAGTAAAATTACAGGAACATCAATACCTCTTCCACATTCTCCTACTCCCAAAGTTATAGCAGCCCGCCTCTATAGACCATAATAACACCATTGCTTATGTAATATTATTGTAATAAATTAGTGGAAAATAGTCATACTCTAAATGACATTCAATGACCGACTTTATAATCAGAGCTATGAACTTAGTCATCCAATCCTCTTAGCAGCAAGAGACTGCAGTTAAAAAAAAACAATACTTTTTATTCAAAATTTATTTTTATTCTTGACATAAATATCTGAACAGAACTTGATCTTCAGCAGCTACCAGCCGCGTCCCTGCCTGAAATGTAAATTATGAAAATTAGTCACATAAAAAACTGTACGTGTATCCAAAAGACACATAATGTTAAAAGATAAAACACATGTATCTTATAGTTACGATCTTTAAAGGATTAATTAACTGAAAGCCAAGTACATGTAAGACATACTAAGACATACATTTAAATGGCCTACTTAGCTAATCAGGATTTCATTGATTTACCACCTAAGGTTAAATATTTAAGTAATACATTGTTTACAAGCAAAAGATGGGTTCTTAGATCATGACCCCTGTGACCCCATTTGTGGTCATGGGGTCACGAAATCTACAATTTAGAATCCCCATTTCCCAAGGTGTCTGCACACAACATTTCAGCTCTCTAGACCTATTGGAACTGGAGAAGAAGATGGAAATAGGTTTTTCAGGTTGTGACCCCTGTGACCCCAATTGGGGTCATGGGGTCATGAAATCTACAATTTAGAATCCCCATTAGCCAAAGAGGGCTGCATACAACTTTTCAGCTCTCTAGACCTTTGGAGAAGAAGATGAAAACAGGTTTTTAAGGTTGTGACCCCTGTGACCCCATTTGGGGTCATGGTCATGGCTGAAATCCCCATTAGCCAAAGAGGACTCCACACAACTTTTCAGCTCTCTAGACCTTTTGCAACTTGAGAAGAAGATGAAAATAGGTTTTTAAGGTTGTGACCCCTGTGACCCCATTTGGGGTCATGGGTCACGAAATTTACAATTTAAAATCCCCATTAGCCAAGGAGTCTGTACATAAAATTTCAGCTCTCTAGAGTCATTGGTTCTGGAGAAGAAGTCGAAGAAGCGAAAAGTTTACAGACAGATGGACGGATGGACGGACGGACGGACGGCGGACGCCATGCCATGCCATAAGCCCATCGGGCCTTTCAGGCCTGATGAGCTAAAAATCGGACCGTTTTTGGTCAAAATTTCAAAATTATTTGAACCTTTGAGTCAAAACCCCTAAAAGACACAACAACACTATATAGGTTACTTCCAGACTAAATTTGAAGTTTCCAAGTGAAATAGTTTTTTAGATATGCTCCGGAAACAATTTCGGATGGACGGACACACGGATGGAAATGTGGAGCGCTATATACCCCGACTAAGTCATAGCGGGGGTATAATTATTACCCGGGTATAAAGAAACAATATATATGAGGTGTTAATATCTTTATGGAAAAAACGTTATTTGGTGATTTCAAAACTGGTGAGCTTGACGATATCTCGTGACCTTGACCTTTGACCACCAAGGTCACACAATCAATGATCACTTTTCATTGTGTATTACAATTATGTAATGATTCAAAGAGTAAAAAGTTTAAATAAGGCATTTTTACAAAAGCAAGCTTAAGTCGTGACCTCATTGTGACCTTGACCTTTGATGGATTTTATTGAAAAGTTTTTCAAATCTCGGCCATTTTCCATACTTGATATACACCACAAAACAGCCTGATAGCACAAATATTTTTCAAGTTACTGTGTTTACAAGGATGTTTTAGAGCTTTCAGAACTCGTGACCTTGACCTTTGACATTGAATGTAAACATGTCAAAAACATTCCCCAGGGTATATAGAGGAACTTATGTATATGAGTTCTTGAAACCCTATTGGAAAAAAGTTATAGCCAAAACAAAACACGGTGGCGGTGGAAACTGCGCAAAAACTGACAGCAGCCCCGACTAAGTTGGGGCTGCTGATAAACCAAAGGTCAGAAAAATTTATGACTAGTAGACAAAAAGGGCTTGACAGGTACAAATTCAAGTGTCTGAAAGAAACAAAAATTGGCAAAAAAAAGATGACGGATAAATAATGTCTCCAAAACTGATGGCTGTGGACTTTGGTAAAATATCATTACAAATGATAGTCAAGGGGGAGATAATCTGTGCCTATTGTCTCCCCTTTGACCATATCTCAACTGACAATGACCTATACTTTTTATTTCTATTTTGCTATTACTAACTTACATTAACTCTCAAATTCTTGTCTTTCTTTATTCTGATGCAATTTAGTTGAAAATTGTCTCTTTCACTTTGTCCCAGCTTAGTTATACTAGTAACCTATCCTGATTTACAAAAAGCAGCAAGATTTATAACTGTGATATAGTGACCATCAGCTGGAACTTGCTATGGGTGGTACTGCGCTGAAAGCATTGCACCCAAACCTTACTGTATGTTGAACAGTTCTCCACATCAGACAAAGTTGCCGAGGATCCGGCAGAATTTGAACCCAAGGCCTCTTGATCCGAAGCCTAATCACTGCGCTATTCCAACCCCTTTATGTTTAGAAACTAGTAACTGTGAATTGAAGGGTTGTAGAGGAATTCTACTGTTCACATATGGGTATTTCCATATTCAAAAGTTACAAAGTTGAAAGCCAGACGTATACATGTTATGGATGGACAGTCAAATTTAAAACCCAAGCAACAACGTTGTTGACGGGATAAAAAATATATACATATTTCAATGAACTCATTGGCAAATTATATCACTTGTGTAAGGCTATAAAGTACCTTAGCTGCATTTAATGTTGTTGATGTGGGCGAGTCGATGCTCTGCTCTCCCAGACTCTTCAATACAAGTGAGCGAGTTCACTGCAGCATCAGTAACAGACTCTGAAAAATATGAAATGTATGTTTACATTTATTCGCAGAGTATCACACATAGCAACCTGTGTACTACTTCACAATGCTAACATCACATTTAATGTGCTCACAGATTTTCATATGCTACCTTAAAATCCTCACTTTCTTTAGCAAGTGTATCTCTGCATTTTGCATCAATTTAGAGGCTCTACATTGGTAACCTGGGTTTGTTAATATTATATGAAAAACAGACAGAACCAGGCCTCCAGCTCAAAATAAATGTACATCATTTTTTGTATAATAAAATAAGTATATAAATAAGAGTTCACTTCAATATATTTTCATTTAGATTTGTGTTTTTTATCATCATAGTATGAAAAAGACATAATAGCCTTCATGATATTAACATTGTTACTTTGGAAATTGGATATGAAAGTGATCATAGTTCAAGATTTCCTGGAATATTTTGATATGTAATTAATTATAATATCAGAATATGTATAACAAATATAAAAAAGTACATGTCATTAATTTTCAAAAACAGATATTGAGGGTTGTCATTACATATTAAAATAGTTCCCTATATTTAAAAAAACATTTGAAATGTTTGTAATAGTGACATTTATTATTGTTATCCAGAGATGATTGCCAGGATTGGGATCATATAGCATATCATCTCTGTCTAAACAATTTAACAAATAATTTGTGGGTACCAATTTCCTGGCTCAACAAAACAAAAACAAGGCCTCAAAATGTACGAATCACAATTTAATCTGTTCAGTCATTTACCTTTGCCTGCCAAAGGCTTTTGATTCTTCCTGGGAGGTTCCTGTAGACCTGTGACATGGTTCCATCCCTGTAGCGTCAGTAATGACATAACTTGCTCAGAATCTGAAATACATCATGTTTACATTAAGGGACTTTATACATCCTCACAATAAACAAAAAAATAACATCTTTTAAGGAGTAATTTAACTGAAAACTAAGTAAGATATTGAAATGGATTACTTTGGTCATTACAAGAGAAAGAAATAGTGCAATGGGCTCTGTAGCTCATGAGGGTTTATATTGTTTGATGTTTGAAGACTGAGATAGATTGCTCACAATATAATGAACAATCCCTAGCCCTGACAAATCTGTCTTGAAATTGTCAGTGCAAAAAAAAACATAACTTGACAGTTGAGGCTAAATTTTGATAAAATTAGTTGTCCAAGTATCACAATTCCTGCAAGGACATTGAAGCAAAGGGGATCCTCCCAAGTACAATCCCTTGATATGTTTTATCACAGTTTTTAAAGGGGTGCACCACTTTTAAGTTACGCCTTGCCATACCCTCTCTTACTCTCTCCAACCTTCCCACTCTCACAAACCCCACCCCATGCCTTCTAACCCATGAACACTATCGCCCTCTCTTGCACGTAATTATACCCCCGCCTTACAGCGTAAGCGGGGGTATATAGCGTTCATTCTTTCCGTCTGTCCGTCCGTCTCCCAAACTATACGTGCTAGCTTCACCAAACTTCATACACATGTAAACCATAATCCCTAGTTGTGCCTTTTGAGGGTTAGAACTATTTCTGAATTTTGATTTTTGCGGTTTCCATGGAAACGTGACTAAAAAGTGACTGTGAGGAAGTCATTTTGTGCGGAGCATATCTCCCAAACTATACGTGCTAGCTTCACCAAACTTGATAAGCATGTCAACCATGATCCCTAGTTGTGCCTTGAGAGTTAGAACTTAATTAATTTTCAAATTTATTATTGAACATAGACCTATAGATGTGTCTTTTGCTGATAATGAAATTTGTTGAAGTAAGGGAAACGGGGGTATGTGAGCTATTCTCGCTTCTTCACTTGTTATGTATAGTTCAATTATGAATATCCATTGACTATTGTTCTAAGTCTTTTCAATTTGGAGAAAAAGATGAAAATAGGTTTTTAGGTCAGGGCCCGTGAGGCCCTTATATTGGGTGATAGGTCACCAAATCTGTATAGAATTTCCATTGGCTATAGAGTCTGTACACAATATTACAGCCTTCCAAGTATTTTCTTTACGAAAGACGAAATTAGGTTTTTAGTTCATGGCCTGTGAGCCCTACAATTTAGGCTAAAGAGTCTACACACAATATTACAATATCATGTAACATTTTTAGCAATATCTAAACTGTTTGTGAAAGTAAAAAATTGCCATTTTTCTTATAAAAGTAATTTGTTTCGACTTACACTGTTCAAACAAACAATTTTCAAATAAAGATAAACTAAAGATCTCTGTAAGTGATTGAAATGTGTAGTTTACACACTGATAATGGTTTAATGGTAAGAATTGGTTAAAATAGCAGAATTATTATGAATGCAGTAATCCCTTTAAAATGGTTTGATGAGCTGCATTTTCTCAAATTTTTGGATAAAAGACACAATAAACTTGAATACTAAAATAAATTATTTTTTCGTCTGTCCTCTCTTTGACCACATTTATCTGTGCATGTATGCCAAAACACACACATCGATCTCTGAGGCTTTGTCATGTGTAACCTTGGTATGTTAATCATATATGTGTGTATAATACCTCATTGTTTATAATGTATGCATCACAATTTAAACTTTCCAATTTACCTTTGGTTGCTGAGGATGGGTTGGTAGTTCTGAGGAATGGTTCAATTCACTGCAGCATCATTTGTGGAATGAACTCGACCACCATCCGAAAAAAAGTACTTACATAGTTGAACAATAGTCATCTGAAGATGACATATCCCACCGGTCCCACATAATTTGTAAAACACATCTTTGACAGATAATTGTATATCTACTACTTCAGGATAATAATAAACATGCTGAGTTTCAGATATGATGAAGGGTTTTGGAGTTCTGCTCCGGAAACAGACCTATCTCTGAACAAAGTCCAAATGAAACATGTCTCTAAGGAAATGGAAAAATGAAAATATCAGATATATCTGAAAATACTAAAAGGCACCACTTCAGTTCTCTTCTGCTCCGGATACGAAATGATTACGGACGGACGGACAGGGCGAATATATTCCACAGTATTACATACCGGTGGAATAAAAAAAACTGTACACATATTCACCTCAGTATGTTAATAATATACATGTGTGTACTACCTCACAATGTACACACCACTACAAAATGTTTCCACATTACCCTAAGATAACTACCACAGTATGTGGTATAAAATAGCAACATGTGTACTACCTCACAATGTATACACCAGTACTTTTTAACACATCTATCTCACTATGTACAATGGTTGAAGACATTTATCTGTAGGTGTTAAAGATGCTTCAATCTCTGAAGTTTGTAAATAATCTATGTATGTGTGGTACCTCAAAATGTAGGCATTGCAGCCTAATGGTTTTATTCACTTACCTCTGGTTGCCTTTGCTGAGTGAAATGTTTCACTCCTGTCTGGAATACTAAACAAGTAAGATGCTTCCACTTTCTCCGAGGCCCTTCATAGACCTTGAAGATGGGACCATCACTGCAGATTCAGTTGTGAACCCAACATGTCCAGAGTCTGAAAAATATGTGCTTTCATAAATGGGCAAAACTATACACATAGTAACATCAGTATTTTAATTATATGTATGTGTGTACAATCTCAAAGTGCAAGAACATTAATTAGGTTTCATTTATATACCGTCATCATTTATTGTTGAAGGCCGCTGACCCTTGTGACCCATGAGAAAAAGATGAATAACTTTTTAGGTCATGATCCATATATGTGTCACAGGGTCACCAATTGACATACGCAACTTAAACCGTTATTTTGAGGGTAACTGAAAGAAATTACATATACCTATATCAAAATCTAGTAAAATACTTAAGTCTTTCTGTTCAATATTTTGATTTGCTGAAATTTAATTTTTTACACATAATAATTAGTATGTTATCATTCATAATATATGAATGGGAGCAAAACTTCAGTCAGTTTTCCCTACTAGTTCCTGGAGTGAAATTAAGGTTGAAAATGAGGCCAAGATGAACAAACATTGATCCTCTAGACAGTTTAAGCTAGGTACAAGATTGAAATTACCCCCCTCACAAAATTGCAGGTCTAGGGGTCTAGCAGTTGTGGAGAAGAAGTCAGACCCCACACATACACCCATTCCATAAGCCCATCAGCCCTGATGGGCTTAAATAGACACTAAAGGGGGCGGCGCTTGTCCACGGCGGGTTTAGAAGTAGTTATTTACTGTTGGGAATATGGATCCACTAAAGGATACAGGCGGCTACGGCTAATGGGGGGTACATGTACCCGCCAAACATATTGACAACAGAAGGGCAACTTCAAGGATATACTTTTAGTTACGTTTCGGGGAGCGTTGGCTCCCCTTCATCAGAGTCTGATGAAGGGGAGCCAACGCTCCCCGAAACGTAACTAAAAGTATATCCTTGGGCTTAAATAGAGTGAAACCCTTGCATTAGGTTGAAAACAAAGACCATGAAAACAGTCTAATGTGATTGCATGAGACCAACATGACTTGACACTAAATATAAAATAAATCGGTCACATTGTTGTTTGAAATCACTATTGATGCAAATATCTTGAACAAATGCTCCCAAAATCATAATACAAAACGGTACAAAATTTGAAGGAATTCATCACATATAAATGAGTCAAAATTACATGCATTGAAGCGATTCAGAATAAATTATCTTCTCACTCCACCCTCTAACCCCTTTCCTATGATCTATCCCAAACATCCCTCCCCCTTTCCTCTGATAAACAACCAACCAAATGTAGCCCGTCTAACCTAGGTAACTAGAGACTAACTCTCTAACAGAGGACTAACATGCACCAGTGTCACACAGCTGTGATGGCTCATCTTATTAGCCAAGGGCTCAGTCAGAAGCATAGTGCTCAGTGACTAGACTGGCAGTATTATGAATGGGAAGGTTGAGGCCTGTTGAGCTGAAAATTTATGAGACGATCAATTTAGCATTAGCATTATAATTTTTTATTATATGATTGCATATACGTGTTATCAGTCACTAGTGACTGATATAACAATGACCTGACGTCATGAAACAATGCTCCGACGTCATGACACGTTCATGATAGGGCTGGGACGGGTAGATATTTCCTACCCGGGTACCCGACCATCTGTTACCCTACCCTACCCGGATACCCGTTTTGTTGATCTCCAACATCTAATTGTAAGATTTTGTACTACTTTATTCAACTGGTTGGCTGAAATATGGGGCTAGAAGCCTAGCATAGAGACCCATGGCTATTTCAATCAAATTTATTATGTATGACAATAGATCATTTTAATATTATGTTAGAATCTTCAAATACATTTTAATCTTGAAATGAAAGAATAGCAAATTAAACTGTCTTATGATTAGTCACATGATAAAAACGGGTCCGGGTAATGTGATGGGTACCCAGGTCCTACTCAGTACCCACCAGTCCCGGGTATCCGGGTTACCCGTCCCAGCCCTAGTTCATGACGTCACATTGTTGCTGAGGCGACAAGCTTAGTCCGGAGCCCACTAACGTAAATGCAAGTCTATTTTGGTGAATATGCAAAGATTTGGTCATATAATAAATAGAAAATTTGTCTTTTCTTGACAAATGCCATATTTATCTCATCTCGTGATGTAGCGCAGCCACTCGTGAAAATATAACCTTTCTACCTCACTCGATGAGATAAACGTGGTATTAGTAAAAAAAAAACAAATATCCTCTAAAAATTTGAATATATTGCAACATTGTGTACAAATGTTAATTTTTTTCTTCAAATTTTCTATTATACGGTACAGATTTACTGGCAATGACATACATATAATTTTTCACAATACACTAGAGATATTCTAGTGAACTAGAGAAATATTTTCAATAGATGTACCTTGTAAACAATGCTAGAAAATGGATAATGAAGCGACACTTGTGTATTTGTAATTGATTTCAAAATATTTAATTGAATACATATATATATATTACCAAGAAAATAATTTTCAAACAGCTCACATGTGGTTAGTTTTTCGTGATATTTGTAACGATGTGATGTCGCTAGCTGTCAGAATAACATGCTTTGTGTTAAACTTCCTTTAGATTTATAATGTCACACAAACTTCTCTTTTATGCTTAATGTGATTTCTATTCTGAACTACATTTTGCATGTTATGAAAAAGTCAATAATTTAATAATTCGAACAAGTCTTACCGACTGCCAACAAAATTTCTATGCCTTGGTGTTATGGACATATTCGGGGTCAACGGAACTTCCATCAATAGCTTGGGATATCCCATTCCGACATTGGCTCGCTGACTCACTGTAAAAATTCCAGAAGCACTCACTAAATGGGACAATATAGTAAGTCATCAAAACATTTTAACCTACAAGTTATCTCAAGTTAGATAAAGTTCATATGCAAAAATAGTGAAGTGTATTTATTCATTTTAAAACAAGTTTATTCGCATTATTGATGTATGTCTTAAGTGGCCGAAAGCAAATCACTCAAGGTCATTTCAATTTTACACTTAACTCTTAAACATTTTGGGGAAATGTTGCTGCTTGCATAACATACTTTTTTATTTTATAAACTGTTCAAAATAATTTAAATATCAAGTAAATATGCTGTATTTATTCACTTTAAAAAAAATAAATTCTTGTTCAAAATGAATATGGCCTAGTCAACAAGCAAGGCTTTGCTTTTCTGATACCTCACCATAAATATGTATGTGTGCTAAAAAAAAATGGCATTGTCAAACACCAAAAATTAACATTACCTGTTTTTAAATCATTTGCCAAACTGTGATATCCAGATGTAAAATACTCTATATATTACACATTCATACCTATTTCATTGAATACATTTACATTGCAATGCTACAGTTTTAATTTTGACCATATGCTTTAATATTCTGGGGAAATGTTTTAAAACTATACTTTTTAATCTGTTGAAAATAATTGAAATATCACAATTAAATTGTTGTATTTTTTCAATTTTGATATGAAAATCAATCAATCAATTATATTTTTAAAGGTGCCTACACTTATTAAGGTATGTGCATTCCATTTTGCAATGATTTTTACTGCACTGATATTTATAAATTCTATTTTTTTCTGAAAATGTCACCCTAATGTTTATGTGTCTTTTATATACTTGTGTTCATGTATTTGATTACATACAAACTGCAAGCTGTTTAACAAATAGGAACAAATATTTTCCAAACTAAGTTTGACTGCGTCACCTGGACCTGCTTCTTTCCCCCCTCCTCCCCCAACATAACAAGCAACAGATCTAAAATGATGGTTCAGATATCGTCGTATTCAGCAGTTCAGTAGGTTAATACAAACATGTCAACGGCTGATACCTATAGTTTAAGCAATGACAAATCTAAACTACAATATATAAGATCAAATGTTCGAATATTTATACACCCTTGCTTGATTTTGACAGATACCAGAGCCATACCTGACCACCGTCCAATATTTTCCTAGGTTATGGGAATAGAGTTACCTCCCCATTACCCTTATTAAAATCCGGAAAAACAACATTTGAGCCGGACAGAAACCAGAAACAATCACTTTTTATAAAAGGACTGGTGTAGAATTACATTCAAATTGAAGTTGATATAAGTTTAAATTGTTTTTATTGAACTCTACAAGCGATGCATCACATTCTCTGCTCTAGAAATAAGTATATGTTAGAAATGTACGTGCTCTATAGCTATAATAAAGGGGTTATTTCTTTCTGTGCTAATAATTTATGGCTAATTTAGGCTATTTCTTTTTTTTAAACTTTTTACAAACAAGGCTATATTGTCCAAACTTTGCAAATGAAATTATTGTTTACGTGATACTATATTTATTAATTATACTGAATTTTGTGTATGATTTCCCTTCGCATATCTTCAGCCTACATGGCTGTACTAAGATATATTATTAAGCTAGAATGTAAAAACAAAACATATAACAACTTTAGTTTATGCATTTCTATTATGACCATCTGTGATTGGAATGCAGTAAAATAAATCATCGTAGCATTTGATGTACTGTCCTTATTTCACCTTAAACAAAATGAAATACCACGAAAACAAGTGACACCTCCATATTGTACAAATTAGCAACTTTGAATAATGGAACTAAAATAGACAAAATAATAAAATAAATGATCGTGTCGCATCACATATTGGGAATATGTGTAATCTATCACGTTATCGTGCTAAAGATGTTTGTCAATAAGACTAAATTCCACAGTAATTGATATCCCAATACCAATCATACTAGAAAACGATGGTATATATTACCTCAAAATAGCGATAAAGAACTATACACACTGAAAACAAACTCTGCGACCTTTCACACTTTACTTCTGACTTAGAGTTTATTGTGAGATTGTAAAACACCATGGTTGAATTAAATTGTACCTTACCTTTCATCATCGTTGATCCAAATCATGGCAGCCGTCAAGATCATGCATTGGTGTGGTTTTGTTCGGCAGTCCCGGCAGTTCTCGTAACGATATGAGGCGCCAAGACTTCACTTCCGGTATTGATACTATGCGCATGCCCAGGCAGACGGAACGTCATATGCACATTAGGTACCGTCCATACATGTATGCGCAGTTAGATGCGCGGTATGATGGCCCCATGTGTGCTACTTTTGCACCACACACACCAAACACACAGACACGTATTTGGCCGCTATACCGAGGTAATTGAGATATTTCGAGTGTGTGAAACACTCGTTGAATGCAGGTAGAAAGTGAGGTAAAACTTCTGAGGTAATGATAAAATGTACCTCAGTAGTTTGGTGTACCTCATTAGGTTGGTGTGTAAACATATAATGTACCTCAAAAGTAGAGGTTTACAAACGCACACACACACACACACACACACACACACACACACACACACACACACACACACACATACTCGTTTTCATATACAAGTGAGGTATATGTTACCACACCAACGTAATGAGGTCTACCCTTTATAAGCATGCTATATGGAAGTTGTAAATAAAATACTCATTTGCACAATGACCAAAATCATGTCATATGTTGACTTTCGACAAATAATGAAAATAAAGACGTAAACTCTTCAGCAACATTCTGAGGTTTTGCATATTAATGAGGTACTTCCATATAAGGAAGTGCATATTCGGGTGCTACCTTTTGAGGTATTTTCCAAAAAAGGGCATAGTACACATTTACCATTGTGAGGTACATTCTTAGTATGGAATATTTGTATGCAACTCATTTTGGGAAATGAAACTCTTGCTGGTTAAATGAAATTATTTCATTCACGAGCACTTATTTCCTAATAGTTCTTAAATTAATAGATAATTAAGTTCTTGTTAAGGTTGAACCTGTACCAATAACATATATAATGCGGACCACACAGATAAATGCATAGATAATTATACAAAATTAACTTTGTATTGCCATCTTTACAAAGAGCTATATATGGTGTCTCAACAACTTTCTGAGGTTCATTAAGAGGTAGTACATGTACATACACGTCTATCATACAACAGAGGTATAACGTATTGCCAATGGCATACACAGACAGAGGTATATCACACAGATAGTATCTGACCAAGTTTCTGAGGTTGAATATGTACCAGTAAACCTATATAATGCAGAACACACAGATATATGCATACAATACCTGATAAATTTTGAGGTAGTACACACACGTATATCAAACACTTAGATAGGTATAATCAAGTGACTATGTATTGCCCGTTCCACGCAAAATGAGGTACATCACAATATGGTGTATCACTATCTTTCTGAGGTAGAGCACACAGATATATATGCATATAATACCAGATACATTTAGAAGTAGTACACATACGTCTATCAAACACATAGAGAGGAATAATCAAGTGAATATGTGTTGCCCACTCCACGCATAATGAGGTATATCACAGATGTGATATCCCATCGACTTCCTGGGGTAGAACACAGATATATGTTGAGGCGAAATGGTCGTGTAGTAAGCTGTTGGTACAGTCAATGCTGGCGATAGTTGCCTTACTCTGAGGGCGCGGGTTCTAATCTCGCATGGAACTCGGCCCTCAAAAGTACAAGTGTTATCCCAAATATAACCATGTTATAAAGATATATGGTGTATCACTATCTTTCTGAGGTAGAACACACAGACATATATGCATATAATACCAGATACATTTAGAAGCAGTACACATACGTCTATCAAAGACTTAGATAGGTATAATCAAGTGACTGTATTACCCGTTCAACACAAAATGAGGTACATCAAACATATGGTGTCTCACTAACTTTCTGAGGTAGAACACACATATATATGCATATAATACCAGATAATATAGATGGTAGTACACACACGTCTGTCACACACATATAGAGGTATAATCAAGTGACTGTGTTTTGCCCATTCCACGCATAATGAGGTATATCACATATGTGATATTCCATCAACTTTCTGGGGTAGAACACAGATATATGCATATAATACCAGATACACTCTGAGGTATTTAACACTTGCATATAAAATGTGTCGCAAGCATTCAGCAGTAGATGTTTGTGTGGTCAATATTACATACACTCGGAGAGGTACGTCACTTATATTATTATGGCTAAAAAGAAATAAAGTACATACACTTTAAAAAAGAAGTCAAACATACAGAGTAAAATGTGTGTATGGTTACATTTATTCCTCAGAATGTATAAGGGCAGAAGTATTCATACATGTACTCCTGTATATTTACTCATCAGTTTAGAATGACTTTTATATTCAAAAGTTCTACATCGTATTAACATCACTGGTTAAACAGCATCACATGTCATAACATTATTGACCTGCGTGAAGTGTTGTTACCTTTCTTGCTACCACCTACATATGCATGGAAACAGGGCAAAGCAACCACATACCTCTCAAAGTTAAAGATGCAAGTGTGTGTCATACCCCTATATGTATACATATATCTCAGCATGCTCAGCAAAGCAAGTTCCCGAGTAAAATTACAGGAGCATCAATACCTCTTCCACATTCTCCAACTCCCAAAGTTATAGCAGCCCGCCTCTATACACCATAATAACACCATTGCTTATGTAATATTGTTGTAATAAATTAGTGGAAAATAGTCATACTCTGAATGACATTCAATGACCGACTTTATAATCAGAGCTATGAACTTAGTCATCCAATCCTCTTAGCAGCAAGAGACTGCAGTTAAAAAAACCAATACTTTTTATTCAAAATTTAATTTTATTCTTTACATAAATATCTGAACAGAACTTGATCTTCAGCAGCTACCAGCCGCGTCCCTGCCTGAAATGTAAATTATGAAAATTAGTCACATAAAAAACTGTACGCGTATCCAAAAGACACATAATGTTAAAAGATAAAACATGTTTCTTATAGTTACGATTTTTAAAGGATTAATTAACTGAAAGCCAAGTACATTTAAGACATACTAAGACATTTAAATGGCCTACTTAGCTCATCAGGATTTCATTGTTTTACCACCTAAGGTTAAATATTTAAGTAATACATTGTTTACAAGCAAAGAGTGGGTTCTTAGATCATGACCCCTGTGACCCCATTTGTGGTCATGGGGTCACGAAATCTACAATTTAGAATCCCCATTTCCCAAGGAGTCTGCACACAACTTTTCAGCTCTCTAGACCTATTGGAACTGGAGAAGAAGATGGAAATAGGTTTTTCAGGTTGTGACCCCTGTGACCCGTGTGACCCCAATTGGGGTCATGGGGTCACAAAATCTACAATGTAGAATCCCCATTAGCCAAAGAGGGCTGCATACAACTTTTCAGCTCTCTAGACCTTTGGAGAAGAAGATGAAAACAGGTTTTTAAGGTTGTGACCCCTGTGACCCCATTTGGGGTCATGGTCATGGCTGAAATCCCCATTAGCCAAAGAGGACTCCACACAACTTTTCAGCTCTCTAGACCTTTTGCAACTTGAGAAGAAGATGAAAATAGGTTTTTAAGGTTGTGACCCCTGTGACCCCATTTGGGGTCATGGGGTCACGAAATTTACAATTTAAAATGCCCATTAGCCAAGGAGTCTGTACATAAAATTTCAGCTCTCTAGAGTCATTGGTTCTGGAGAAGAAGTCGAAGAAGCGAAAAGTTTACAGACAGATGGACGGACGGACGGACGGACGCCGGACGCCATGCCATGCCATAAGCCCATCGGGCCTTTCAGGCCTGATGAGCTTAAAATCGGACCGTTTTTGGTCAAAATTTCAAAATTATTTGAACTTTTGAGTCAAGACCCCTAAAAGACACAACAGCACTATATAGGTTACTTCCAGGCTAAATTTGAAGTTTCCAAGTGAAATAGTTTTTTAGATATGCTCCGGAAACAATTTCGGATGGACGGACACACGGATGGAAATGTGGAGCGCTATATACCCCGACTACGTCATAGCGGGGGTATAATTATTCCCCGGGTATAAAGAAACAATATATATGAGGTGTTAATATCTTTATGGAAAAAACGTTATTTGGTGATTTCAAAACTGGTGAGCTTGACGATATCTCGTGACCTTGACCTTTGACCACCAAGGTCACACAATCAATGATCACTTTTCATTGTGTATTACAATTATGTAATGATTCAAAGTGTTAATAGTTTAAATAAGGCATTTTTACAAAAGCAAGCTGAAGTGGTGACCTCATTGTGACCTTGACCTTTGATGGATTTTATTGAAAAGTTTTTCAAATCTCGGCCATTTTCCATACTTGATATACACCACAAAACAGCCTGTTACTGTGTTTACAAGGATGTTTTAGCGCTTTCAGAACTCGTGACCTTGACCTTTGACATTGAATGTAAACATGTCAAAAACTTTCCCAAGGGTATATAGAGGAACTTATGTATATGAGTTCTTGAAACCCTATTGGAAAAAAGTTATAGCCAAAACAAAACACGGTGGCGGTGGAAACTGCGCAAAAACTGACAGCAGCCCCGACTAAGTTGGGGCTGCTGATAAACCAAAGGTCAGAAAAATTTATGACTAGTAGACAAAAAGGGCTTGACAGGTACAAATTCAAGTGTCTGAAAGAAACAAAAATTGGCAAAAAAAAGATGACGGATAAATAATGTCTCCAAAACTGATGGCTGTGGACTTTGGTAAAATATCATTACAAATGATAGTCAAGGGGGAGATAATCTGTGCCTATTGTCTCCCCTTTGACCATATCTCAACTGACAATGACCTATACTTTTTATTTCTAGTTTGCTATAAGTAACTTACATTAACTCTCAAATTCTTGTCTTTCTTTATTCTGATGCAATTTAGTTGAAAATTGTCTCTTTCACTTTGTCCCAGCTTAGTTATACTAGTAACCTATCCTGATTTACAAAAAGCAGCACGATTTATAACTGTGATATAGTGACCATCAGCTGGAACTTGCTATGGGTGGTACTGCGCTGAAAGCATTGCACCCATCCTTACTGTGTGTTGAACAGTTCTCCACATCAGACAAAGTTGCAGAGGATCCGGCAGAATTTGCACCCAAGGCCTCTTGATCCGAAGCCTAATCACTGCGCTATTCCAACCCCTTTATGTTTAGAAACTAGTTACTGTGAATTGAAGGGCTGTAGAGGGATTCTACTGTTCACATATGGGTATTTCCATATTTAAAAGTTACAAAGTTAAAAGCCAGACGTATACATGTTATGGATGGACAGTCAAATTTAAAACCCAAGCAACAACGTTGTTGACGGGATAAAAAATATATACATATTTCAATGAACCCATTGGCAAATTATATCACTGTGTAAGGCTATAAAGTACCTTAGCTGCATTTAATGTTGTTGATGTGGGCGAGTCGATGCTCTGCTCTCCCAGACTCTTCAATACAAGTGAGCGAGTTCACTGCAGCATCAGTAACAGACTCTGAAAAATATGAAATGTATGTTTACATTTATTTGCCGAGTCCCACACATAGCAACCTGTGTACTACTTCACAATGCTAACATCACATTTAATGTGCTCACAGATTTTCATATCCTACCTTAAACTCCTCACTCTCGTTTAGCAAGTGTATCTCTGCATTTTGCATCAATTTAGAGGCTCTACATTGGTAACCTAGGTTTGTTAATATTATATGAAAAACAGTCAGAACCAGGCCTCCAGCTCAAAATAAATGTACATCATTTTTTGTATAATAAAATAAGTATATAAATAAGAGTTCACTTCAATATATTTTCATTTAGATTTGTGATTTTTATCATCATAGTATAAAAAAGACATAATATCCTTCATGATATTAACATTGTTACTTTGGAAATTGGATATGAGGTGATCATAGTTCAAGATTTCCTGGAATATTTTGATATGTAATTAATTATAATATCAGAATATGTATAACAAATATAAAAAAGTACATGCCATTAATTTTCAAAAACAGATATTGAGGGTTGTCATTACATATTAAAATAGTTCCCTATATTTAAAAAAACATTTGAAATGTTTGTAATAGTGACATTTATTATTGTTATCCAGAGATGATTGCCAGGATTGGGATCATATAGCATATCATCTCTGTCTAAACAATTTAACAAATAATTTGTGGGTACCAATTTCCTGGCTCAACAAAACCAAAACAATGCCTCAAAATGTACGTATCACAATTTAATCTGTTCAATCATTTACCTTTGGCTGCCAAAGGCTTTGGATTCTTCCTTGGAGGTTCTTGTAGACCTGTGAGATGGTTCCATCCCCGTAGTGTCAGTAATGACTTAACTTGCTCAGAATCTGAAAAACATCATGTTTACATTAAGGGACATTGTACTTCCTCACAATAAACAAAAAAATAACATATTTTAAGGAGTAATTTAACAGAAAACTAAGTAATACATTGAAATGGACTACTTTGGTCATTACAAGACAAAGAAATAGAGCAATGGGCTCTGTAGCTCATGAGGGTTTATATTGTTTGATGTTTGAAGACTGAGATAGATTGCTCACAATATAATGAACAATCCCTAGCCCTGACAAATCTGTCTTGAAATCGTCAGTGCAAAAAAAACAACATGAATTGACAGTTGACGCTAAATTTTGATAAAATTAGTTGTCCAAGTATCACAATTCCTGCAATGACATTGAAGAAAAGGTGATCCTCCCAAGTACAATTACTTGATATGTTTTATAACAGTTTTTAAAGGGGTGCACCACTTTTAAGTTACGCCTTGCCATACCCTCTCTTACTCTCTCCAACCTACCCCCTCTCACAAACCCCACCCCATGCCTTCTAACCCATGAAAACTATCACCCTCTCTTGCACGTAATTATGTATAGCCCCTGCCAGGCTCCAAACACTGGCAGCACTGATCAAACTAAGGCTGAAAGAGAAGAAGCAATCTGATGGGTCTCTGATAGTTCAATAAAGGATATCCATTGACTATTGTTCTAAGTCTTTTCATTTTGGAGAAAAAGATGAAAATAGGTTTTAAGGTCAGGGCCCGTGAGGCCCTTATATTGGGTGATAGGTCACCAAATCTACAATTTAGAATGTCCATTGGCTATAGAGTCTGTACACAATATTACAGCCTTCCAAGTCTTTTCTTTACGAAAGACGAAATTAGGTTTTTAGTTCATGGCCTGTGAGCCCTACAATTTAGGCTAAAGAGTCTACACACAATATTACAATATCATGTAACATTTTTAGCAATATCTAAACTGTTTGAGCAAGTAAAATATATTGTTGAATATCCAAAATTTGATAAGAAAATTGCCATTTTTCTTATAAAAGTAATTTGTTTCGACTTACACTGTTCAAACAAACAATTTTCAAATAAAGATAAACTAAAGATCTCTGTAAGTGATTGAAATGTGTAGTTTACACTCTGATAATGGTTTAATCGTAAGAATTGGTTAAAATAGCAGAATTATTATGAATGCAGTAATCCCTTTAAAATGGTTTGATGAGCTGCATTTTCTCAAATTTTTGGATAAAAGACACAATAAACTTGAATACTAAAATGTCCTCTCTTTGACCACATTTATCTGTGCATGTATGCCAAAACACACACATCGATCTCTGAGGCTTTGTCATGTGTAACCTTGGTATGTTAATCATATATGTGTGTATAGATACCTCATTGTTTATAATGTATGCATCACAATTTAAACTTTCCAATTTACCTTTGGTTGCTTAGGATGGGTTGGTAGTTCTGAGGAATAGTTCAATTCACTGCAGCATCATTTGTGGAATGAACTCGACCACCATCTGAAAAAAAAGTACTTACATAGTTGAACAAGAGTCATCTGAAGATGACATCTCCCACTGGTCCCACATAATTTGTAAAACACATCTTTGACAGATAATTGTATATCTACTACTTCAGGGTAATAATAAACATGCTGAGTTTCAGATATGATGAAGGGTTTTGGAGTTCTGCTCCGGAAGCAGAACCATCTCTGAACAAAGTCCAAATGAAACATGTTTCTAAGGAAATGGAAAAATAAAAATTTCAGATATCTGAAAATATCAAAAGGCACCACTTCAGTTCTCTTCTGCTCCGGAAACGAAATGATTACGGATGGACGGACAGGGCGAATATATTCCACAGTATTACATACCGGTGGGATAAAATACTGTACACATATTCACCTCAGTATGTTAATAATATACATGTGTGTACTACCTCACAATGTACACACCACTACAAAATGTTTCCACATTACCCTAAGATAACTAACACAGTATGTGGTATAAAATAGCAACATGTGTACTACCTCACAATGTATACACCAGTACTTTTTAACACATCTATCTCACTATGTACAATGGTTGAAGACATTTATCTGTAGGTGTTAAAGATGCTTCAATCTCTGAAGTTTGTAAATAATCTATGTATGTGTGGTACCTCAAAATGTAGGCATTGCCACCTAATGGTTTTATTCACTTACCTCTGGTTGCCTTTGCTGAGTGAAATGTTTCACTCCTGTCTGGAATACTAAACAAGTAAGATGCTTCCACTTTCTCCGAGGCCCTTCATAGACCTTGAAGATGGGACCATCACTGCAGATTCAGTTGTGAACCCAACATGTCCAGAGTCTGAAAAATATGTGCTTTCATAAATGGGCAAAACTATACACATAGTAACATCAGTATTTTAATTATATGTATGTGTGTACAATCTCAAAATGCATGAACATTAATAAGGGTTCATTTATATACCGTCATCATTTATTGTTGAAGGCCGCTGACCCTTGTGACCCATGAGAAAAAGATGAATAACTTGTTATGTCATGATCCATATATGTGTCACAGGGTCACAAATTGACATACGCAACTTAAAGGGGGACAACCCGGACAAGTCTCATGAGTGTCATCCCCAATTGACCGCCGCTTACGAGCCCGTTACGTAATTGATTTTATGGGTAACACGGTCACGTGTATCAAACTGGGCTTCTGCCGAGCGAGCTCGTCAATGTCTAGGCGGAGGATTTCCCCTTTTGACACGCGATCGCTGATTGGCTGTTTCATCTCACTGCACACCGACATTTACACCCTGTCCCGAGTTGTTCACGCTTCTGATGTCGTATTTGAAGAGTAAGTTCTTATACATTCTATTAATATTATTATTTCACTGACAATAAAACATCTTGAAACAAAATTAATAGAAATATTTTCAACTCGAAATTATTTGACAGGTTGTTGATACAATCTTTCGGAGTCTACTTCTACATTAAAACTTCACATACGGGATTAAATGTAAATGTAGGAACATGTATATATTACTTAAACGGCATGTATTTCAAGATGATACATGGAAATGGTGATTGACAAACAGGGTTACAGGTACACACACACATGTATCATTGCTATACTGCATGAACTGGATTGGTCAACAACTGAACAAGCTCACTGACATTTACATGGAGATTGTTGCACTGTACACGCACACATATACATTATGATTATTATGTTCATAAATGTATAATCATTTAAACATGTATAAATGTGAACCATACATGCATTGTTGATTGGCATTTACAAAAGTCATCTAGACTTTTTGCCAATTCATTTCTTCTTATTGAATAAAATACATTTAAACCACATTGTGATTATACACATTTATAGACAATGAACAAGATCGAATGAAATCATTTTTGTTACCAAACTTACTGTACATCTCGTAAATGAAAACGACAGATTTTTTTATTGGTAAATACGCTGATAGAATTTACTTGCCGCTCCAATACAAATGATCAGTTTAGTGTACCATATAGATGTTTCTTCAAGATCAAAGAGGGGAGAAGTGTTGTTACAGCAAATTAGTTTACGTAAATAAGCTGAACAAAGTCAAATAAGCTGAGTATAGGTGGGAAAAATAGAGCCATGGGGTCTGTAGCTCATCAGGGTTTATATTGTTTAATGATGAAGACTGAAATAGATTTTAAGGTCATGGCTTGAGGCCCTTACTTGAGGCACCACAGGGTCTCCAAATCTAAAATTTAGAATCCCCATTGACAGAGTCTGCACACAATATTACAGCCTTTTAGATACATTTGTTCTGGAGTAGATGAAAATAGGTTTTTAAGGATGTGACCCCATTTGGGATGACAGGGTCATGAAATCTACAATTTAAAATCCCCATTGACCAAGGAGTCTGCACACAACTTTTCAGCTCTCTAGACCTATTGGAACTGGAGAAGAAGATGAAAATAGGTTCTTAAGGATGTGACCCCGGTGACCCCATTAGGGGTCATGGGGTCACGAAAGCTACAATTTAGAATCCCCATTGGCCAAGGAGTCTGCACACAACTTTTCAGCTCTCTAGATCTTTTGGAACTGGAGAAGAAGATGAAAATAGGTTTTTAAGGATGTGACCCTGGTGACCCCATTTGGGGTCACGGGGTCACGAAATCTACAATTTAGAATCCCCATTGGCCAAGGTGTCTGCACACAACTTTTCAGCTCTCTAGACCTTTTGGAACTGGAGAAGAAGATGAAAATAGGTTTTTAAGGATGTGACCTCTGTGACCCCATTTGGGGTCATGGGGTCACGAAATCTACAATTTAGAATCCCCATTGGCCAAGAAGTCTGCACACAACTTTTCAGCTCTCTAGACCTTTTGGAACTGGAGAAGAAGATGAAAATAAGTTTAGAATTAGTTAAGTTAGAATCCCCATTGGCCAAGGAGTCTGCATATAAAATTTCAGCTCTGTGGAGTTATTGGGTCTCGAGAAGAAGTCGAAAAGCGAAAAGTTTAAGAACGGATGGACGGACGGACGGACGGATGGACGGACGCCGGAGCCATGCCATGCCATAAGCCCATCGGGCCTTTCAGGCCTGATGAGCTAAAAAAGGAGGAGCCTCGAGTGTAATTATTATGTTTTTACAGTTAACAAGTTTACTGGACCGGTTCTATTACACAACAAATGGCATCTCGGTGACCGGCATGTCAATAGACATGTTAATTGTCAAATGTTCGGTCTTGGTGACACAATGCTGATCATGACAACAAATACACATTAAATGCGACATTCAGTCTAGATATTGTCAGCCAATCAAAGTTAGGAATATATATTCGACCAATGGAATTTAGGAATAGGATGATAGTTTTGTATTTTGTTTGTTTGACACTCATGAATAAAACCATATCATTGGATGATTACTTACGGTCACTATCTCTAGAAGCAGACGTTAAACCTCAGTCCAACAAAAATTAGGCAACTTAGGGTGTTATACGACGATGTGCATGGATTATCAAGCTCACAGGTTCGTTACATTGTCACACATTGTAGATTGCTATTCACATGCGAAATATTTGCAAAATCATCACAATTGTACTTTGGTTATATTTACAAAAATGATATATTAATTGGCCTGTACGTCGCGTGTATGTTTTCTTACATACATAAGTCTATGGCTGGTATACCGATCCATTTCTCTTTTTTTTTGTCATTATAAGAAACCATTACCATTTAAAACAAAACAGACTGTTACGGTATTTGTTTCGATCAAAAGACATTCATATACCGCACATGTACGGCAAGTAGTGGCGAGCCTTAGCCTTTGGGCAAGTAAGCATTGCTGAGTAGGACTAATGCTAATTGAGATTTTCTACTCACGTATTACCTTACTGAATTTTCTCCTTCCATAGCTAAATTCGCAGAAGTGTCCTCCTTTAAACCGTTATTTTGAGGGTAACCGAAAGCAATTACATATACCTATATCAAAATCGAGTAAAATACTTAAGTCTTGATGTTCAATATTTTGATTTGCTGAAATTTATTTTTTACACATAATAATTAGTATGTTATCATTCATAATATATGAATGAGAGCAAAACTTCAGTCAGTTTGCCCTACTAGTTCCTGGAGTGAAATTAAGGTTGAAAATGAGGCCAAGATGAACAAACATTGATCCTCTAGACTAGGAACAAGATTGAAATTACCCCCCTCACAAAATTTCAGGTCTGGGGGTCTAGCAGTTCTGGAGAAGAAGTCAGACCCCATACATACGCCCTTGCCATAAGCCCATCAGCCCTGATGGGCTTAAATAGAGTGAAATCCTTGCATTAAGTTGAAAACAAAGACCATGAAAACAGTCTAATGTGATTGCATGAGACCAACATGACTTGACACTAAATATAAAATAAATCGGTCACATTGTTCTTTGAAATCACTATTAATGCATCTTGAACAAATGCTCCCAAAATCATAATACAAAACGGTACAAAATATGAAGGAATTCATCACATATAAATGAGTCAAAATTACATGCATTGAAGCGATTCAGAAAAAATTATCTTCTCACTCCACCCTCTAACCCATTTCCTGTGATCTATCCCAAACATCCCTCCCCCTTTCCTCCGATAAACAACCAACCACATGTAGCCCGTCTAACCTAGGTAACTAGAGACTAACTCTCTAACAGAGGACTAACATGCACCAGTGTCACACAGCTGTGATGGCTCATTTTATTAGCCATAGTGCTCAGTGACTAGACTGGCAGTATTATGAATGGGAAGGTTGAGGCCTGTTGAGCTGAAAATTTATGAGGCGATCAATTTAGCATTAGCATTATATTTTTTTTATTATATACATATGGAAAAAAGTTAAGCACCCCCAGTATTTTTTCAGAAGTTTCATGAAGAAGTGACACTTGTGGTTTTATGAAAGAAGTAACGCTTAAAAAATCACTGTCGTTTGATAACTACCACTGACCACTGTATGCACACATAAAGTTAAAAAGGATATGTGGTGTTTGCAATACACAGTATGACTTTGCAAAAAGCATTATTTTTTATCAAAAAGTATACCCTTCACAAGTTTGGTCCTGTGAAGAAAAAACAACAACAAATAAGGTTTAATCTGACTTAATAGTGTAATTTCAACCTTATTCTACACAACTGAACCGTTTACAGTCAATAGCATGTGTATCCGCCGTGTGCAGTGATGACAGCTTCCACCCTGTGTCGCATTCCACCTGTGTACCTCCTTATTTCGTCTATGGTCAAACGACGCCATTCCCTATGCAGGGCAGCTTCTAACTGTTGACGAGTTTGGAGAGGAGGATCATAGGCTCGAACTCGTCGACCAATGAGGTCCCAAATGTGTTCCAAAGGGTTGAGATCAGGACTCATGGCAGGCCATGGTATCCTCTCTACAGCATTGGCATTCAGAAAATCGTTGACAGTACGAGCTTCGTGAGGTCTAGCGTTGTCATCCATGAATAACGGTCTTGTTGCGAGGACATGGTTGTCGAAATGTGGTACAACAACTGGCTCGAGCACCTCCCGCTGGTACCGATCCCCTGTCAAGTTACCACGAATTGTCACTAAGTCCAGTTTACAGTCATGTGACAAGCAACCCCAGACCATAATCGATCCACCACAGAAAGCAACTGTTGCCATGATGTTCTTAGGTGCCAATGCTGTATTGGGTCGCCGCCAGACTCTAACTCTGCCATCATTTACATGCAGCAAGAACCTTTGCGCCATGTCCTCTGATTCCACCCTCTACGAGCTAAACACCATTCTAATCGGAGTCTCTTGTGATGATCTTTCAGTAAGGTCCGTTTGATAGGTCGTCTACACTTCAATCCAGCATGTCTTAGACGATTGCGAACAGTCCGGGATGACAAACGACGGTTGGCTAACCAGAGTTCCTTCAGAACTGTACTTGAGGCCATCGGATAACGTCGCACAAGTCTCAGCAATGCTCTGTCCTCACACCGATCAGTCTTTGCCGGTCTTCCGGATCGTGGTCTGTCCTTCACATGGTCTGTTTGCTGGAATTTCCGCACCAAACGGCTGATAACGGTGTAGTGAACGTTCAGTTGACGTCCAATGGCTTTGTAAGACATTCCAGCATTGTGCATTCCAATCACTTGCCATTTCTTGGCTTCTGTCATTCGTCTTCTAGGCATATTGGTTTCAGAATGATCTTCACTTGAAAGGTTTCAGTATAAATACCCATTTCTGCCACGCGCCCAAACTGCTTTTTGTGAAGATCGTGCATTGCGGTATTGGAGTCGCTCCTTGGTTGTGTTTTGGCGATAAAACGGAATGAATGTCATGGGAAGTTCTCGGTGTTGGGTCATTTCAGTTACACCGTAATCCGTACAGTATTATAATGTACAGTTGCAAAAATATCGTCATATGAATTAGGGGGTGCTTAACTTTTTTCCATATGTATATGACGAGCAGTGAAATACCGGGATTTATCAGTGAAATAAATTGTCTATCAAGCTACAGTGAAAATTACTTATATTTTCACTGCGAACGGTGACTGATATAATTTGATAGGACTTTAATAAAACAATGGTCTCGCGTGGCAATTTGGCTTATGACGTCACAGTGTTACTGTGGTGACGGGCTGTTCCTTGCGACCGCTTGGTGAAAAAGGACCCTTTTCGGACATAATTACATGGATAATATCATATAATAAATAGAATATCCGTCAATTCTTGACAAATACCATGTTTATCTCATCTCGTGAGGTAGAAAAGTTATATATTTTCACTCGTCGCTGCGCCACTCGTGAAAATATAACCTTTCTACCTCACTCGATGAGATAAACATGGTATTAGTCAAGAAAAGACAGATATCCTATATTTATTATATGATTGCAGGTGAAATACCCGGATCTATCAATGAAAATAAACCGTGTTATCAGTTACTAGTGAAAATAACAATGGAACGTGACTAGTGACTGATATAACAATGACCTGACGTCATAAAACAATGCTCCGACGTCATGACACGTTCATGATGTCACATTGTTGCTGAGGCGACAAGCTCAGTCCGGAGCCGACTAATGTAAATGCAAATCTATTTCAGTGAATATGCAAAGATTTGGTCATATAATAAATAGAAAATATGTCTTTTCTTGACAATGCCATATTTATCTCATCTCGTGATGTAGAAAAGTTATATATTTCACAGCCACTCGTGAAAATATAACCTTTTTACCTCACTCGATGAGATAAACGTGGTTTTAATCAAGAAAACCCAAATATCCTTTAAAAATTTTAATATATTGCAACATTGTGTACAAATGTTATTTTTTTTTCTCTAATTTTCTATTATACGGTACAGATTTACCGGCAATGACATACCTGGTACATATAATTATTCACAATACACTAGAGATTTTCTAGTGAACTAGAGTATTATTTTTAATAGATGTACCTTGTAAACAATGCTAGAAAATGGATAATGAAGTGGCACTGGTGTATTTGTAATAGATTTCAAAGGATTTAATTGAATACATATATATATATTACTAAGAAAATGGTTTTCGAACAGCTCACATGTGGTTAGTTTTTCGTGATATTTGTAACGATGTGATGTCGCTAGCCGTCAGAATAACATGCTTTGTGTTAAACTTCCTTTAGATTTATAATGTCACACAAACTTCTCTTTTATACTTAATATGATTTCTATTCTAAACTACATTTTGCATGTTATGAAAAAGTCAATAATTTAATAATTCGAACAAATCTTACCGGCTGCCAACAAAATTTCTACGCCTTGGTGTTATGGACATATTCGGGGTCAACGGAACTTCCATCAATAGCTTGGGATATCCCATTCCGACATTGGCTCGCTGACTCACTGTAAAAATACCAGAAGCACTCACCAAATGGGACAATATATAAGTCATCAAACATTTTCCCCTACAAATTGTCTCTAATAGTGAAGTGTATTTATTAATTTCAAAACAAGTTTATTCGCAATATTGATGTGTGTCTTTAATGGCAGAAAAAAATCACTCGAGGTCATTGCAATTCTACACTTAACTCCTAAACATTTTGGGGAAATACTTCATGATAAACATACTTTTTATTTTATAAACTGTTCAAAATGATTTAAATATCAAGGAAAATTTGCTGTATTTATTCAAATTTAAAAAAAATTCTTATTCAAAATGAATATGGCTTGGTAAATAAGCAAGGCTTTGCTTTTCTGATACCTCACCATTAATATGTATGTGTGCTAAAAAAAATGGCATTGTCAAACACCAAAAATTAACATATCCAGATGTCATATACCCTATATATTACACACTCATGCCTATTTCATTGAATACAGTTTTAATTTTGACCATATGCTTTAATATTCTGAGGAAATGTTTCATAAATAAACTATACTTTTTAATCTGTTAAAAATAATTGAAATATCACAATTGAATTGTTGTATTTATTCAATTTTCATATGACAATCAATCAATCAATTCTATTTTTAAACACTTATTAAGGTTTGTGTATTTTGTAATCATTTTGACTGTACAGTATGGTAGGGTGCCCTAAGTTCGTTAGTATCCTAAGTTCGTGACGTCATTTACACATGTGCGCGCTCCATTATGAATCGCGCAAAATATCTTAAACGCCCGGACTATTGTTTCAAAACACAAACAAAATTGATTTATACAACTTGCAGTAGCATATAACCAATTAAACATTTACAATGCCAATTTTGTCAACAAATGTGCTCAAAATCACTGTTTGTTCTACCTCCAAAATGTCTTGATTTTCAAAAGTCGATAATTTTTTTTCAGAATGATGTATAAATTTCATTTCATGTCGTCTGCTTTCCAAAAGTAGGTCATGTGGCAGTGTGCCAACTATCAAATACTGGTCGTCACACAACAATTTTATTAAGCCAGAGAAGTCGTCTGTTGGATTGTCAAAATATTCATAGAGATGTTCAAAAATAATAATTTCAAAAAAAAGTTACTTGAGAAAAATATTTATCATTATTTAATTTCATATTCATTTATTTGAGCATTGGTTATTTCTTCACATGGTGTTGTCAGTCAATCAATGTATAAAGTTGTTTGTGAATAAAATATTCTCAAAATAAATATTAAGCAAGTTTGTCATAATTTTTTTGGAAAATAAATACATTAAGAGTTTTCTTACCTCTACAATAACAAAATATATTAAATTGTATAAAGAATGCCTTCAATTCAGAAAGAAAAATATGTCAGGTCAACAGATGACCATACTTGACTAATCATACATAATTAGTCTTGAAGAAAACAGCATTAAATCAAAGGTCACGAACTTGTGTCCCAAGGCCACTACACTCGTTTTTTGACAGCAAATGTTTCTCCTTGATCAAAGCTTCTGCTATAATATAAAATATCCACCTGATCCTGTCAGGTAATTCATAAAATGTTATAATTTTGCTGTAAACTTTCAAACTAGGCTGACATGCATTTATTGAAGAGAAATTATTGATAAGATGCTTAGGGCCACGAACTTTGGGCACTCGAGGATATAGATATTTTCTGAATATCTCACCCTAAAAGGCTAAACAAGTGTCTTTAATACCGGTACTTGTGTTTATGTCTTTGATTACATACAAACTGCAAATATTTTCCAAACAAAGTTTGACTGCGTCACCTGGGCCTGCTTCTTTCCCCCTCCTCTCCCAACAAGCAGCCAACAGTTCTACATAGACCAACGATGATAATGGTTCAGATATCGTCGTATTCAGCAGTTCAGGAGGTAATACAAACATGTCAACGGCTGATACCTATAGTTTAAGCAATCACAAATCTAAATTACAATATATAAGATAAAATGTTCGAATATTTATACCCCATACTTGATTTACACAGAAACCAGAGCCATACCTGACCAACGTCCAATATTTTCCTAGGTTATGGGAATAGAGTTATCTCCCCATTACCCTTATTAAAATCCGGAAAAAAACAACATTTGAGCCGGACAGAAACAAGAAACAATCACTTTTTATAAAAGGACTGGTGTAGAATTACATTCAAATTGAAGTTGATATAAGTTTTTTTTATTGAACTCTACAAGCGATGCATCACATTCTCTACTCTAGAAATAAGGCAAAGTATATGTTAGAAATGTACGTGCTCTATTATAAAGGGTCGGGTTATTTCTTTCTGTGTTATCATTTATGGCTAATTTAAGCAATTTTATTTTTTTAAACTTTTTACAAACAAGGCTACATTGTCCAAACTTTGCAAATGAAAATATTGTTTACGTGATACTCTATTAATTATAATGAATTTTGTGTGAGTGAGTATGATTTCCCGTCGCATATCTTCAGCCTACATGGCTGTACTAAGATAAATTATTCAGCGAGAATGTAAAAAAACACAACATATAACAACTTTAGTTTATGCATTTCTATTTTATGACCATCTGTGATTGGAACGGAGTAAAATAAATCATCGTAGCATGTGATGTACTGTCCTTATTTCACCTTAAACAAAATCAAATACCACGAAAACAAGTGACACCTCCATATTGTACAAATTAGCAACTTTGAAAAATGTAACTAAAATAGACTAAATAATAAAATAAATGATCGTGTCGCATCACATATTGGGAATATGTGTAATCTATCACGTTATCGTACTAATGATGTTTGTCAATAAGGCTAAATTCGACAGTAATTGATATCCCAATACTAGGCCTAATCATACCAGAAAACGATGGTATATTACCTCAAAATAGCGATAAATTAAGAACTTATATATACACACTGAAAACTCTGCGACCTTTCACACTTTACTTCTGACTTAGAGTTTATTGCGAGAGTGAAAAACACCATGGTTGAATTAAATTGTACCTTACCTTTCATCATCGTTGATCCAAATCATGGCAGCCGTCAAGATCATGCTTTGATGTGGTTTTGTTCGGCAGTCCCGGCAGTTCTCGTAACGATATGAGGCGCCAAGACTGCACTTCCGGTATAGACACTATGCGCATGCCCAGGCAGACGGAACGTCATATTCAAATTAGGTACCGTCCATACATGTATGCGCAGTTAGATGCGCGGTACGATGGCCCCAAGTGTGCTACTTTTGCACCACACACACCAAACACACAGACACGTATTTGGCCGCTATACCGAGGTACATGAGATATTTTGAGTATGTGAAACACTCGTTGAATGCAGGTAGAAAGTGAGGTAAAACTTCTGAGGTAATGATAAAATGTACCTCAGTAGTTTGGTTTACCTCATTATGTTGGTGTGTAAACATATAATGTACCTCAAAAGTAGAGGTTTACAAACGCACACACACACACACACACACACACACACACACACACACACACACACACACACACACACAGCGTAAGCGTCATTATAGCTACAAGCGTCAAAGAGCAACATTAAGGTAACAGTTAATAATTTTTAAATTATGCCTCATTTCAACATGAAAATAGGTTTTGTAAAATTTAATTGTCTGAAAGCAAAACATAGTATTATTACTATGAAATTAAGCGTTTAACTTTAAATACTACTGTTGCCCAAATATCCTTACACACGTCATGTCGTCAGGGCGACAGTCATATAAACACACAGCTATATAGACATTAGAACAGTTTTAGATATTTTTAGAACAATATACATGTACATATCTAAGAGGGGACAATAAAACACTTTTAAAACACACACACAGACGTTATGTTTGCTGCATCGCAGTACATGTTTTTATATTAAATTGATACTTTTTATACTTTCTGGTCGACGTGTCACATTTTAACGAATTATTTATGTTTCGTTGTTACCATATGAATAATGATATACATGTATATTAAACACTTGAAAGTATGTCATATATTTTCTGCCAACTCCAACTTCCAACTTGAGAACTCTTCACTACAACCAGATACAAGGGTGACTTTTACAAGTTTCGAGCATCAGTTATCAGGGGATACCACAATTTGCTGAGCAGGATTGTATGTAGCAAAATGGGTCTAGTCAGGCGCATAGGCGAAATTGACAATGACATGTTTGGTCAGTATGGGTTGCACAAGTGTACACCAGTTGACATCAAGTTGAAAAATGATACTCTTTACAGCACGAATAATACCATTTCCACTGATGGGAACTGATGAATTATTGAAGAAGTCACAGAGCCCACATATTGATGTGCTCCTTTGGTTTCTGTCCTAAAGAAATCGGGTAACATCAGAATATATGTTGACCCGGAGAAATTGAATTCTGCAATACAGCGTGAAAGTTACATGATTCCAAACTTGGACGACATCACACCCAAGTTAGCAGGTTCTACCCTTTTCACGACTTTGGATGCAGCATGCAGATTCTACCATATTCCATTGTCACCAAACAGTCACAACTTAACGACATTCATGACTCCATTAGGACGCTTTTGCTTTAAGCAAGTGCCTTTTGGCATTACGTCTGCACCAGCACTATTCCAACGCAAGATGTCTGAGCTCCTAAAGGGACTTGAAGGTGCCAAAGCTATTATGGATGACATCATTGTCCATGGGAAGAGTAAAGAAGAACGTGATCGATGATTAGATGCTGTACTATATAGTCTCAAATAAGCCTCGGTCCCAACCCACTGTGCGTTTTTTTTTTGTACATTTTTAAAAACGTGGGGAGGAAGTTTGAAACGCAGGGAGGGAGGAAAATCAACGCACGTCACACGCAAGGTGTAAGTACGTTGCCCGCACGAAATGCCTGGTCGTGATCTGCTACGTGCATCGTACGTTGCGCACGTGGTAAGTACGTTAAGTGCTTACAACGTACTTACACCTTGTGTGTGACGTACGATTGCCACGTTATCGTACGGGTGTCGTACTTACATGTGCTGCACACTCACGATGTCCTTACTTACACGCACGGTGGAACTGCGTAGAAGTGCGATGAACGTGAGTTTTTCAACCAGGTACCCAGGGGTTGGGGTATATATAGGACGACCTTCAGAGGTTCTCTCTCTCTGTACTGCTGCTTAAAGATGCCACCCATTCCAACCCAGAGACTCCAGCTTCTACTACTGCAACAGCAGATTCAAATGGCAGCACATGACCATGACGTAGCATTGCGTGCCTTGATGAGGGAGAGGGAGAGGCAGAGAGGGAGAGACGCCGACGCAGGAGATACTGGGTTTGCCCATGGATCGAGAGGAGGAGGCTTTTCCGGCAGTATGACACGTTGTTCAAAGAACTAGAGCGTGAATCTATGGGGGATTATGTCGGTTACATACGAATGGATCCCAATCTATTTGCCGAGCTTTTGCTCCGAGTGACCCCTCGAATCACCAAGGGCCCAAGGTGGGTGTATTCACTTTGCCACAATAGATGTTTGTTTACATCGTTTTGTATTATATGTATGTTGTATTATAATATCACGAATACATCATATTTATGTATTGATATTTATACCCTTTTTGTCTCAGGAGTCGGCGCCCTCTGGAACCTGGCCTGAAGCTTGTCATCACCCTGCGCTTCTTGGCGACGGGGAACAGTTACAGGTCCCTTGCCTATGACTTTTGGATGGCTCACATCAGCATATCCAAGTTCGTGCCGGAGGTCTGTACTGCCATATTTGAGGAATATAAGGCGGAGATGTTCACAATGCCCTCCACCCAGGACGAGTGGAAAGCTGTCGCCAGTGAGTTTGGAACTCAATGGAACTTTCACCACTGTTGTGGAGCATTGACGGGAAACACATCGCCATCAGGAAACCCAAGAAAAGTGGCTCGCTTTATTACAATTATAAGGGGTTCTTTTCTGTGGTACTCCTGGCCATCGTAGATGCCAACTACTCTTTCTTGTGTGGCATGGTAGGGGCCAATGGCTCCTCCTCAGACGCAGGCGTGTTCAACCAGTCCACCCTTCAGGATGCACTTGAGAACAACACCATTGGCTTCCCAGAACCGGATCCACTTCCAGGGGACGATCGAGACTTGCCCTACTTCATCGCTGGCGACGATGCGTTTCCCCTGTGGAAGTGGCTACTGAAGCCATACAGTCGCCGTGCTATGACCCACAAAGAGAGGGTGATGAACTATCGTACCTCCCGGGCCCGTCGTGTTGTGAAGAACAGTTTTGGTATATTGGCCAACTGGTGGCGATGCCTTCTCACTACTCTTCAGATTGAGCCATGTGAGGTGATTCGCGTTGTGTTGGGCTGCCTCACCCTTCACAATTGGCTGCGAAAGATACGGCCTGGACTACAGGACCTTAATGTGGATCACAAGGATGAGGATGGTAACGTGGTCCCTGGAACCTGGAGGCTGGGTGTGCAGATGACCGACGCTAACCAGATGGTGGGCCAACGGGCCTCAAGAGAAGGAAAAGCCCTGAGAAACTATTTGGCAGACTACTATAGATCCTAAATTGGTCGCCTCTCTTGGCAAGATCGTGTTGTCTGAACACATAAATTGATCAAATCTATGTACATTCGATGAACTCCATCTGTATGTGCTCATGGGTGAATAATCATTTAGAAGTTAATTGTGTGTCCAACAACTTTTTCTTACTTCAACATTAATGTGAATGGTTCAAGTGCGATTCACTCCCCCTTACAAATAAACCTTTAATAGACGATTATACATTTAATGTTTTATGCACCATATGATGTACATCTCTGTACATTTGTTCAATGTATACAAATACCTTTTTAGACGAACCAGTTCTTTATTTCACTCAATTATACATTATTTAAGAAGTACTATACTCAATAGTACAAATAATAAGTGGTAAAAAGAAAAGTGTATGTCCATATAAGCCTGTGGGTGGGTCTGGGGAGCTGTCTCAGTCATCCTCTGAGTCTGCGTGGGTCCCCGAAAGACTGGATGCCTGTGATGCTGCTCCTGTGTTGGTCGAAGGGATATCCTGGGTCAACTGTTTCATAAACAAATCAGTAAAGCCACCGCCAGTGATGGGTGAATCCAGAGGGGAGACACGGACTGCGACCTAGCTGAACCAAGCTGGAGTAGAATAAGAGAAAAGGAACGTTGTGATTGAGTATATGAAATGCTCAAAAACGTTAAGAAAGTTATAAGATAGATATACCCCCCCCCCCCCCCCCCCCCCCCCCCCCGCCTACTTTTAAAACTACCTTTCAACAAGTATAGTTGTAAAGTGTTTCTAAAATGTATTTACCCCGGGAGTTGGCCTCACAGGCTGCACATTGGCGGGTGCGTCAAGGAGCTGGGACTTAGAGGAGGAGTTGGACTGCTGCCACACCAGTTGCGATGGCTGTTGCGGTGACTGGTGCACATTGGTTGAGGCGCTCCACTGATGTTGCCGGTCTGGCCACTGTTGCTGCCATGTCTGACCCCACAGCTGTTGTTGCTGCTGTGGGAATTGCTGCCACTGCTGCTGGACTGGTGGCCTTGGCCCGAACTGTGCAGTTGGAGATGTGTCAGGGTACGGTCGGGGCCTGGTGTAGTTCTGCACGAGCGCACCTGTCTTGGGAGATAACAGACAGCCTGGTTGTGATCCATTGGCCAAATGCTGACACTCGTCTGGCTGGTGGGGTGTAGGGGCGGCACCAATTTTCTCCAACTGCAAATACATAGTTTCGAACATAAACAACAATTTGGGACACTGCATTACAAATAGAGCAGTAATCATTTGCAAACATACACTTTGCAATGTGTTCTCCATTAATTATTAACATTAAATACCTGTTTACTCAGCACGTCCTCGGGCCTAGGCCGGTCCAAGAACTTCATCGGAAGTTCGTCAATCTTCGACTTCTTCTTGACTGAAGGCTTTGTCTTCGAGATGGCCGTGGAGGTAGAGGGAGAGGGAGACTGTGATGCTTGCCGGATGGATGACAATGGAAGTAAAACCTCGTCCTCACTCTGCTCTCCCGTCTCGTCTAGCTGCAAGTGATTAACAAGTTTCCTTTCAATAAATTGCATGTTCATGAATTTTAAAATGAATGAATTCATGTTTGTATATTAATATATGAAATGTCAATTATAATTGTATTGTAATGTTGAAGAAAACTAGTAATGTCTACCGGTGTGGTCTCTATAGTATAGGTGCGTGGAATAATGTGGGTCTTCAGGAAGACGAAGTTCTGGAGTTGCCACTTCTTCCTTGCAGTGAGAGGTTTGGTAGCCTGGCCTGATTTGGTCTTCTAAAGTTTCCCGACTGACGTCCGCAGGTTTTTAAACCAGCCCTGGATCTGTTGTCCTGTGGAACAGAAAAAGAAAGTTCCAACATGATGAAACCAATAAGTTCAATAATTCATGATACATTCTATGTTACAAACCTTCATTGAGATCTGTGCTAAAAGAGCTAATAAATGAAATGTTTCTCCTGAACTTGATATATATATATATATATATATATATATATATATATATATACAGCAATACATAGAAAATAAGGGCACTTACTAGTCGTGTTGAGTTCCTTGGCAAGCTGGTCCAGAAGTTTATTCTTCAGTTGCTGGTTCTGGTACTTTGGGTCTGCCTTATCATAAAAGACTGGGTTAGCTGAGATAAATCCAACTAACCACTCCTCCTTGCCTACCGAAAATGAGCAATTGCCCTTGCTCACACCATCTTCTCCTTGGGACTCCAAATCTGATCCTCCAACTGCACTATCCTCATGGTCAGACACACTGACGTCGTCAACATGTGATACTTTTTCATCACTCCTCCTCTCCGCTTCCTCGGCATGTTTCTGTCGTTCTTTTGTATTTGCCGCCTTTTGAGCTGCAGTTACACCCTCCCTCTGTGTCTTCTTAGACATTTTACACTAATGAACGAATTTGTTAGTTGACGCTGCTTTTATAATAACACTAAAAAATCAGTGCGCACAACGCACGTTGTAAGTGCGGAGCACGTGCTTACTTAGTACTGGCAACGTGAGTGCTGCGCGCTCATTTGACAGTTGAAATGGGCAAGTGCCGAGTAAGCACGGACAACGCACTTAACACGTGCGAAGCACGTACGTGCTAAGTGCGTCGTCAGTGAAGTATGTGGCGATGTGAAAAACTTAAAACACTCACGGCGTCCATGCGTTGTCCGCACAGTGTCCTTAGAAGTCGTACGAGTGGAAATAAGCTGCTCGCACGCAGCGAAAGTTCTGCATGCACTAAAAGTGCTACAGCATGTCTGCGTGCTCCAAAATCAGTACGGTGTCAGTACTTACAACGTACGGCTACCACTATTTTACCAACGTTTTTGCACGTAAAAAGCAAGCACTTGCAAGTACGGCGGGTTGTGACCGCCGCTATAAGTAGGACTTGTTCTCAACAAGGAGAAATGCCATGTTTCTCAGAAAGAGATTGTGTACTTTGGACACAAAATCAAAGTAAATGGTATAAGCCTAGACCCAACTAAAGTTGCTGCAATCGCAAGTTTAAAACCACCAAAATATTTAAAAGATCCAAGAAGCATAATCGATATAGTTAACTATCTTGGGAAATTCATTCCGGATAGAGCTACCTTGTTGAAACCAATGACTGATCTTCTGAAGAATGACACAGTAATTGAATGGGCTCACTATCAAGAGTCAAGCTTTGCCAAAATTAAGTCAGCATTAACCAGCTCACAGGTATTTTATGATTCCAAGCTACCTACAATTGTATCAGCCGATGCAAGCAGCTATCGACTCGGAGCAGCTTTGTTCAAGATGCATAGAAATGAACTTAAACCAGTAGCATATGCATCACGCACGCTGACCGAAACAGAGGTGAAGTATGCTTAAATCGAGATAGAATGTCCTTCAAGGGTGTTGGCTTGCGAGAAATATGAGTGATAATGTGGTAGGACTACCAGATTTCAAGATGCTTACAGATCACAGAACTCTAGTTCGACTGATGAATGCTCAGGACATAGACAGAGTTCCGCGTAGATGTCAATGTTTGCTGATGAGGCTTCGAAGATACAACGCCGTTGCAGAGTATATTCCTGGAAAGTATCTTGTCGTCGAAGATGCTTTGTCAAGGAGTCCAATGGACGAATCATCGATCAACACAGAATGAGAGCGAAGAAGTCGTCGAGCAGCATGTCAACATCGTACTGCCAATATCTGATGCGAAGATGGAAGAGCGAAGACAAGTAACTATGTCTGACAGTGAATTGCAGATGGCTATACAGCTCACGAAGACTTGATGGCCTGATTACCGCAGCGACGTGCGAGAAGTTGCTGCACACTACTTCCATGTTTGCATCGACCTGTCAACTGCAACTGATCTTAATGTACAGAAATCGCATAGTCACTCCCAGAAGTATGAGACACTCAATACTGGAATCGATTCACATTGGTCATCAAGGGATTACCAAGTGCATAGAAAGAGACAGAACAAGTGTATGGCGGCCAGGCGTAGTAAATGACATTAAAGACAGAAGAGTGTTCATTCTGCACCTGTAACAGTCCGATTCAAGGGAGAGAACCACTCATTACCACTCCACCTGTGCTACCTGAAAGTTCAGAATGTTTTTGTCGTAACTGACTGCTATTCAGCTTCATCGAAATTGCTCACTTGGCGAACATATCAAGCCAGCAAGTCATCGGAAAAATGAAAGCTATGGTCGCACGATGGGGTATTCCAGAAGAGGTATTGTCGGACAACGGCACACAGTTTACGTCTGAAGCCTTTAAACAGTTTGAAAGGTTTATCGTTTGAATTATGTTATATAAATCACAATGTGTAAGTTACTATGATGTTGCTCTAATCACCTTTATGCCACTATTTCACTACGAGCCGAATTATCACGAATAGCCACGAATAGGTGATTGTATAAATTAATAAACATTCGACAAAATTTGTGAACAACAATTTCACTAACAGTAAGTTAATACCTGGAAATGTTGCCAATTAAAAAACCCAGAAACACAGTATACGTTCTTCCGGTTTTTGCGTGTAGAAACATTCGGGGTAATTTTTCCACGAGGCTATCTTTTGAATCCGTGCAAGGTTAATTGTTCAACAGCAGTCGGGTTTTTATGTAACGTTGAAAAAAAGACCTAAGGCGTTGATAAGTGACATTGGGTCATTATTCAACTTGAAAAAGTACACGTCGGGTATGTTATCAACACGGGTTTGTTTTCAATCTTACACTGACCACTGTTATGTACAACTCTTTTTAGTCTAATTGCGAGGGTCAGTGGTCAAATGTGAATTGAAACTGGAGAAATTGGATTGGACACATAGAAAGGCATAAGAAGGTCTATATATCTGTATAGTTCAGTAAATCTTTTTGTGAGAAAAACAATGGTAGATTGAACCGCACGTTGGAATAGTTTGGGAGTCCGGTTTTCGACCATAACTTCTTAACGCAAGTGTCATCCCTTGTGTCTTTATATCAATAATGGGAATAGTTATCTAAAATATTTATTTCTTCGGCGATTTCGCTCAAATATGGAATATAGGCTCACCACATCGTATTTAAACAGAATATGATTGCAAATATCTAGATTTTGAATTTTGAAAATATTGTACAAACAGCGATTCGAACCTTTCTGAATTTCATTGTGCACAAACGTTGATGTTTTAGTCGTGAAAACTTTCAATGAGAATAACATGGTAATTGTCAAGGATAGCCAAAAAAAAAGAGAAACTATTCAGAAGTTATGTTCTTCTAATGTGAGGAAGAGGCTTTTTATCTTGCTTGTTTATCGACGAAGTTTAAAATGTAAAAAATTCTGTATTCAAACCGCTTTATTGTGAAACTGCGTTACCAAAGCCTGAATTCACTTTATATAAACTCAATTTCACTGACCAGTGAGTTTCCTTCACGTTGCTAGAAGTTAACTTCAATATAGCAGTCGCCCGTCTGAAGAGATGAGTACACGGATGAATATCATTGCAGGTAACAACAGAGATGTCTTAGTCTCAAGTCAAATCGTTGGTCCCCTCGTCCATTTACTTAAATCTGCAGATTACGAGGTTGAATGCAATGCATGCGGATGTATTGCCAGCCTGGCTACGCATGGTAAGTACTGACATACATTATATAAATATTTTTTATGCACACTTTATAAACTGAAACAAAGGGTCATATTGACATATTAACTTAACACCCGTCCGTCCGTAATCATTTCGTTTCCGGAGCAGAACTAGAAAACCCCTCATCATACTTTTCATGTCTATGACCCACTATCTGAAGTGGTGCCTTTTGATATATATTTTGATTTCTGAAAATTTAGTTTTTTTCATTTCCATAGAAACTCGTTGGATTTGTACTTAGCTCAGGTACAGGTTTTGTTTCCGGAGCAGAACTCTAAAATCATTCGTTATCTTTCTTAAACATTGCATGTGTATTACCCACTAACTAGTGTGGTACTTTTTGATATTTTCAGATTTCTCATTTTCCCCCCGTTTCCATATAGACACGAGTTAGATCTGGTTTGTGTTTATGGATAGGATCGTCCCGGAACAGTACCTCAAAACCCTTCATCATATCTCCCTTTCTCTTCCCACAGAGGTTACTCCCTTCAGATTTCCGATCCTAACCTCTGTTCTAGATGGCCTGAATCGGCCGGCGAAAATGGAGTGTCCTGATTGGTTACAATTGAATCTAGTTGTTTCCCTCAATATTTGCTATTTAATCAACAATTGATCATAAACATGCCCATAAATAAAGAATGGTTCTGCAACTTTGTATCCACTGGCAACATCTACCACAGTTAATGCGTACTTGTAACTTCATTTAATTCTATCGTGTGGTAAACATTGTAAATCTGCTTGATGAACCTCATTTTGCATAGATATATAAACTTTTTGTCTTGGTATATATTTCGGGGAGGGTAAATATATTTGCCAAATAGCTTGTTTAATCAATCAATTTCTTGTTTCTGTCTGATTTTCAAGTCCCACCTAAAAACTTCCCTGTTTCTTTGTTATTGACATTTGTGTGTACGCGCTTAAAGCATGACCCAATGTTGTGGAATTTAGCTCATTTTAAGCGGCCTATATCGTGAGTTACCATAGTAACTTAGCAAGTTTATTTACAGCTGCAAGACCTTTCCAATATCCCCTGGGACTGTAATATTTCTTTTAGAGTTTCTTTTCCATATTTATTATAAAGGAAACCAGTTTTAAATAGCCGTTCAACCTGGTGAAAATCCATATGCATAAGTATCAAGTTTGGCACCAGTTTTTCTACATCGGGTAATCTTTTTCCAAACTAATAATTTAGTTTCGTAATAAGACAATCATTTTTGTTAAACCTCTAATATTTCAAGAGCTAAAGGATAGGTATTGTGAAGTATATGTGTTTCTTTCGAATATTCAAAATAAACCCACTTTACCGAACCCTTAGGTATATTAATAATGTAAGAGGTACAGTCTTGCAGAGAAGGATCTAAGAACTATATCCACATACACCCTCCAGGGGGTAGATATTGACTCATAGCCAACCCATAAAGGTTATTGTAGTGACTAAATAAAGTATATAATGTTAAAGCTTACTTGAATTATATCCTTCTACATATGTATTGTTAGCTTTTTAATGTATGTTTGACACCATGGATATACCACCTCGAAGTCCTTTCTCGATAAACAAGTGCAAGAGTAGTCGGTTAATAGCTGCAGTTTTACCCCAGCATTCTTAAAGAGCCATCAAGGATGTTGATGAACATAGGAAAATTGCCAACAATCTATCTCAGTGAAATATATACATTTAATTTTTCACAGATTTTTTCGACCCAAAATAAGGCGAAAATTTTCACCAATTAGTAAAGGTGTTTTCAAGTCTAAATATATTTGCAGTCTATTATTTTCAAGCGCAAAGTATTTTGGTCTAACACACACTGTATACAGAAACACGAAAGAATAACAAAGTTTATGAGCAATCAAAGAACTTGAAATATATAATTTGTGGCGGTTGTTTATTTGCCATTTCATTTAATTATATATTTGCTACAGATATTGGAATAATCGTCATAATTTACTGGTCTTATCTCAATAAAAAAAGTACATTAAACAGGCAATGATTTGTATATTCTCAAGACATGTAGAAACATTGTTTATAAAGAAAATCTCACATTCAGTAATGTGTGACAAGGGTAACTTGCAATAAAAGCACGTGAAGCACGTGCAGCACGTGGGTTGTTATGGCGACTTGTGCTAGAGACGAGCCTTCACGCTTCGGAAACGCTTGCTCCTGCGTAGTACGTAAAGGGAATGCTGTTTATATGATGTTTATATATAACGCGCGTGACTCGAAGGGTTACTTCCCTTTGAAAACCAATTTGCATTACATTGTCGTGAAATAATTCATCACATGTCATGTTGTAGATAAAATATTTTTCTGGCGATTGATGAAGTATATTTTCCACCAAAAAAACAAGTATTTGAAACACTAACATCCTTGATGGCTCTTAAGTAAACTAAGCAAGCCAGGATAGACCCGGACTTGTGAATTAACGTGCAGGATCTTATTCGTATTGTTTCAAACACATCCGACAATATCCGTGATATATCGGTCGTGATAACCACCTAAATGTTTACATCCAAGTGAGTCGCACACAGCTTAACATGGTTGTAATCCTCATCACTTATATGACTTTCTGATAAATTATTATAGAACTATTCAATAGTTGGTACAAATGTACATGTAATTCAGTTTCTTCAAATCTAGTCCAGTCATCCATGTATTTGTATGGATAAACACCACTATTCAACAATAACTCTCTAAATACTACGGATTCATTCCAATGGAATCTATAGTCCAGCATAAGTGCTACATATATAGTCTAGCCATCGAGTAAATTTTCTTTGACGCACTTTCTTGACGACAGAGAGGCGACACGGTTTTAGGATAACTGAGAACAAAAATCAAATATTTCGATGGGAAGAAGTGCACGGATTGCTACAACAAACATTGATCTTCAAAACGAATCACTTACCTCGACTTTAATCAACTCAGTTTATTTCTTAAAAATTGTTAAACCTTGACACCCTCCACATTTTCAGTATCTGTCGGCCATTATGACCGGTTGTGTAAAACTTGGACTCAGATTAAAACGGACCATGATTAAATGGCGTGCTTCGCTCGGGAGAAGGCAAACGATGTTTTTACAGTCATAAATTGTTTATTCGATGTATTTTGTTAAAAAAAGATATCATAAAACAATATTTGAACTGTTTTATTGTATTGGTTGTGATAAATTCTTTTGAATGAACTATTATTTCAGCACATGTAACTTTGTTATATTATACTAATTGACAAAACATAGACAACCTTTTAAGCTAGCGTAAAACGTCTTGAAGATAAACGTTTAGTGAGATGTAAAGATGTAAACGCAAATCCAAATATTTAAGACCAAATATATAGAGAAAATCTTTGATTTTGCCAGGTACCTCCCCAAAAATGTCAGTTTTGTTGGGACATAGCGGTTTTTGAGAAGGCGAAAGTGCTTCAAAACACGTGAAGGCAATCATGCGACGCCAATTTGACTCTTTCATTGCAACCGCAATGTTAACGTACTTGTCTATTGTTTGTTAATATTTCATAAGTTCTAATTTTCTTACATGACAATGTAAAATCATTTTAAATAGCAAATACATACTTACTTCGGCCATGAAGAAATGTTTTAAGATAACTGACGATGTCTGGAGTGACTATATCTCTATCATTTACCAAGCACTATTGGGACAATCGATATTTTAATGATTAATATTTTTTGGCTGTCAAAATAATCATGCATGTGTTTGTATCTTTCAGTTTCCATCAGTTTATATTTGCGAAACATCGGCGTTTCATAATCAGGAATAAGATGTCCGTTTCCATCTTCTCCTTGCAAGTTGTCACTCGATGTTTTTTTTCTAAGTTAAATAACTAACTTTATTCAGTTAAAATATTGATATAAATGGTATAGAATTATCAAATCTGATAATAATGTTATTATTGCTTCTTCCCCACTGCAGTAGGCTAGTTGCAACAACAAATAGTGTGTGTAGGGTACGTTATCAATACTGATAATAAGGCGAAAAAGGCTTTATATGAGGTCTTGCGGACGATGTATTCTTATGGCCAGTTTTCCTACAAGGTCTTTTTCACAATATTTGATTCTCAGATTATGCCAATTTTGTTATACGGTTCCGAGTTGTGGGGTTTCCAGCGTCATGAGTGCTTGGAAAGGGTACATCATCTTGCTTGCAAGCGATTTCTCAGTGTTGGTAAAAGGACTCCGAATGTTTTAGCTATGGGAGAATGTGGCAGATTCCCTGTGTATCTAGCGTCCTTGTTAAGGTGTATTAAATTTTGGCTAAGAATTATTAGTTTGCCTGCGCACCGCTACCCATTTAAGGCATATAAAATGTTATACTCTTTAGATAGCGTTAATCGTCATACATGGGCTTCTTTGGTTAAGAATGTGCTTTTTAGTTACGGGTTTGGCTACGTCTGGTTGTTTCAAGGAGTAGGGAGTGTGGAATTATTTCTCTCGGAATTTAAACAACGGGTTACTGATATTCTAACTCAGGAGTGGAAATCCGCTTTGCAGTCTAGTAGCAGGTATGTGTATTATTCTGAATTTAAGTTGAATTTAAAACCGCAATTGTATTTAACTCATAGTGATTGTTCCCTTTACCGTCGTGAAATGACGAAACTTCGTATTGGTATGGTAAGACTACAAGTTGAACTTGGGCGATATTGTAATGTTATAAGATCACTGCGCTTATGCAGAGTATGTAAACTGGATCATATTGAAGATGAATTCCATTTTATTATGGTTTGTCCAGCCTTTGACGATGACAGCGTGTCACAGGGTTCCCGTCTCACTCCCTTAAGGACCTCCCGGTCGGCTGCCTCCTTGCGTTCTTATTATGGCCTCAACCCTGACCAGAAATCCTTCCTCCCGCAAGCCTCGGCCAACTCTGAATCTCTCTTTGGGGGTCGTATCCCCGAGGTTCTTAGAGCGCGGCAGGAGGCTCAACAACAAGACCTCACCAATCGCCTGAGGGGAATCAGAGGCAGACTATGCCCAAACACCTGGCGACTAACTACCATCAAGGTCAGGGTCACGGCCACTCCCAAGAAAGCCAAGACGGACTTTCGGCGGGTAGGGCATGGCCGCGGATCCATGGGTCAATCTCCAAAGCCCACATGCACATTCTGATTCACTGGTACGTACCTCCGCTTCATTCTGGATGGGAGACACTTTCAGTGGTGCATGCTCCCGTTCGGTAACTCGTCGGTCCCCTGGCTATTCACACGAGTAACTCAGCCTATCGTCCAATTCTTACACCAATGCGACATTCAGTTTCAAATGTATTTGGACAATGGGCTCGCTCACGACCGTTCTCCCGTCGTTCTCGAGGCACAGCTCAGGTTCACAATAGACCTGTTCCATAGCCTAGAGTGGTTAGTGAACTTCGGACTTGGTCCCGGCGACTAGACTTAAGTTCTTAGGGGCTATCCTAGACACTCAGCTGTTCCGTGGGTTCGTCACGAGGGAGTGGATGGCTCGTTACGATCACTTAATGGATCGCGCCCTACGTCAGTGGCAAAGAGCGTTGGGGTTGCTAACGTCAGCTCAGCACCTGACCCGCAAGGGGAGGTTATTCCTCCGCCCATTACAGGTGTTTCTGAAGCCCCATATCAGGGAGACTCGTTGTCGTCACGCCATAGCTCTGACCCCAGATCTGCATCGCTTCCTAGCTTGGTGGCGGGTGGACGAGAGAGTTTTCTCCGGGGTTCCACTTCGGCCTCGTCTCCCCTCAGCTCACCTGTTCGTAGACACCTCGACTAAGGGGTGTGGGGGGGGGGGGGGGGGGGGGGGGGGGGCATCTGCGTCATGAGCAGGTGGTGGGAGTCTGGTCTCAGTCAGAGCAGAACTCACACATCAACGTCCTCAAGTTGGACGCAGTCCGTCTAGCCATTCAACACTGGCAGGTCCCCTTGCGAGGCCAGTGCATACTAGTCCACACGGACAGTTCAGCAGCTGCTTGGTCGATAAACAAGCAGGGGTCCACCAGGGCCGGGTCTTGTGGACGATGTGGAACTAGACATTCGAGAGAGCAGTCTACATTCCAGGTGCCAAGAACATCTTGCCGGACGTGCTGTGGGACTAGATGCCCCTCCCCCGACGGAGTGGCAACTGAACCTGGCAGTCTTCAAGGGGTTGTGTCTCCAGTCCGGGACCCCCCTGATAGACCCCCCCGCGACATGCCTCAATCACCAGTTACCAACCTATGTCTCTCCAGTAGCAGACCCGCGAGCGATGGGCTTAGACGCGCCTTCGTTAGGGTGGGAGGGGATGGACGCCTTTGCTTTTCCGCCGCCGGCCATCCTCTCCCAGGTGGTAGCCAAGATAGGGACAACTCGGGTCCTTCGACTTCTTCTGGTCGCCCCCTGGAAGCCAGCCCGACCGTGGTTCGTTCCTCTCCAGCGACTCTGTCATCAGGAACCTGTTCTGATTCAGCCACGGAGAGATCTGCTCCTCAGCAGGCCAAGCGGAAAGTTACACGAGAACCCTCAGGTCTTCTGCCTTCACGCTTAGCTTGTATTAAGCGAGAGTTAAGGAGCAATGGTTACTCAAGATGCGTCGCCAATGCCATAGCTACCTTTCATAGGAAGACCACTAGGAAACTCTATGATTTTCAGTGGCAGGCCTTCGCCTCCTTCTGTGCTCAACGGGGTTTCGTCCCGGCAGAGGCCTCCTTTCCTCAGGTGTCGGAGTACTTAGTGTACCTACGCAACACCAGGCATCTTAAGGCGTCATCAATCGATACCAACATGTCTGCTATTCTCTCTGTTCTCAGGAGGGGTCGCCAGGTTTAGATGTGTCGGTCCTCAAGGGCCTCATTAAGACCTTCCTTTCTTTGGACGGCAGGACTAAGCTTCGTCCACCTGAGTAGGTATGAACCGCTCTCTTACTTTCCCCTCCTCCCTCTCACCATCAAGGTCATTTTTTCTGGTTGCTATGGCCTCCGCAGCTCGGATTTCTGAAATCCATGCGTTGCAGGCGGACCTTCTACGTTTTGAGGTCAAGGAGGGGGGTCAGCCTTACTTGGTTTAGCTCCCGACTTTGTCTGCAAAAAACAGACAGCTGATGAGGCTGGCCGTACCTTCTCTATTCCGGCTCTGGGCTCTGACTAGGGAGAGATGGATCTCTCTGTGTTTGATTAGGGCGTTGAGGGTGTACGTGCAGCGTGACCGCAGGCTGAGAGATGGCAGGCGTCGTCTGTTCTTGCTTCACTCGCCGAGGAGCACCAAAGAGCTAGACAAGCGAGCGTTGGATGTATACCTGAGGTCGGCAGTCATTGATCCCTACAAGGCTGCAGACCTGCCTCCTCCATCGCGTTCCAAACCGCATGAGATCCGAGCAGTCTCAGCCACGATGTCTTACCATTGTAACATCGCGGCCTCAGACGTTATGGCGGGTTGTTTTTGGCGTTCTTCAGAGGTTTTCGACAATCATTACTTACGAGATGTCTCCACAGCAGATTTCGAAGGCATCTCTAGACTGGGTCCACAGGTGTTCGCTCAGGCGAAGGTGGTCCAGACCGAGAAGTGGACAGTCCTCTTAGGAGGTTTGATCCAGCGTGTTTTACGATGCTCCTTGAAATAAACTTCGTTTCGCATCGTTTGCCCTTTTAACCTCTACTATCTACTGACCCGCCTCCATGCAGTGGGATTCTAGGCATAGTAGGTCTAATCAACAGATAGGTATTTAAATAATAGTATGTTTTTGATTAAACGTAATTATTTATACTTACCTGTTTTTTTAAATATCGTATCGAATGTTACTTGCTTTTACTTAAATTAAATACTTGTACAAACAGGCCATCATGACATTAAACAAGCACAAAATAACCAACAGTTTATACCAATACATTAGAAGCAGTTTTATCATTGTCTGATGGTAGTTTGGAATTAAAAACTATTTCTTGTTTAAGTGTTAACAAACAATTAACGAAAGCTAAAAAATAGTTTTCCTCCCAGAGTGTTATTTAAACATGATCCGTTTTATGCGATTCAAGTTTTTTACACACCCTTCATTAGCATTTCAATATGGCTGACAAAATAAGAGAGTAGCTCGCATTCAAAGAACTGTAAATAATAAACCGAGTTCATTTTAGTGGAGATAAATATCCCGATTTGAAAATGAATGTTTGTTTTATCGATCCGTGATCTTGTATCTATCGAAAAAGTGAGTTTTCATTCCACTTTTTGCCTGTAAATCCTTCTGCATGAAATCGTTGCGGAAGTGGCGTCAAAGAAAATTCGTTCGATTAATAAAGTCGATGAAGGCCTTTGCCGTATATGAGTTTATATTAGATGAACTATGGAATCTAGTGAGTTCATATTTATACTTCTCAGTTTTTGGGAAGTTATGATAAGCCTTAACCAAAGACATTTAAACTGGCAACTGTCTATAAAGCTGTTTTTAGTTGTAAGTTGCATTTGCTATGAGCTGTGCCATGATATTTCCATTCAATGTGGCCATGATCACGTACTCGGTCAATCCCTAAGCATCAGCTACAAATACTACAATTTGGTGCTGTTCTAAACTCATTCAATTCCTCTTTAGTCATTGATTCCATAGGTTCTATATTGTTTAATCGCTCCCTAATGTCTTTGTCTTATTCTTGAAGAGTAAATAAAAATATTCATTATGTGACGAGCAATGAAATACTGTGATTTATCAGTGAAATAAACTGTCTATCAAGTTACAGTAAAAAAAATCATTTTCACCGTGATCAGTGACTGATATAATTTGACGTCATATTTTGTTATGAATTTTTGTTTAAAACAGCAAGACAGCAAGATGGTTGACCATTCTATCATGGTATCATATTTAAAACTCTACTTTGAGTGTTAAGGTATCGCTACATCAGTAAGATGACCCTGAACCACCTTCGAGCGGCCATTTTAATGTGAACACATTACAATGACCGCTCGTAGGGCTTAACCGAACGATGTACAGTCGTTTTAAAGCGCTTTTATTGATTCGGGGGTATTATTTTGTCATTGGTAACACGTATTTACCTTTTCGTGATGTCACTTTATTTCAGTAAGAAAAACGTGCTACAACGCCTTTGAAATAAGTGTATTTACCTACTCTACCTGTATTTGTCAGCAGTTATTATCACTACTGTCATGCCATACCTCTTTTGGTTTTCTGAAGGAGTATACAATTCAGTTCGGGCCCCAATGGTTCCAGAGTATCACCAAATCTAATAGAATATTTATGCATCGCCTCATCAACGTTATTAAAGTTTTGATAAAATGATTTTGTCGTTTTGGTTGTTCAGTTCTATCTCTTTCCCATTCAGTCTTACAAGCTACAAGTTTTTCTAAAGTCGTGTCATGTCTTTCTCTTTCATCATTGTCCATTTTTTTAAACAAATAATTACTCCCAGAGAATGTCAATGCATTCACTACTGTGTCCCCTACCATCATTGCAATTGTGGCCATTTATAAATAAATAAATATATGTGTATTCTTAACTCAATTTGTTGAGAACTAATTGTGGCATGCTGACCAGACATGATGACATGAATTTTTAATAATTACCTGAAACATAGGCAGCTAATTTATCTATGTTATATATGTTGCGATTATCGTTTTTCATGAATAGAATTGTTGGTAATATCGTTTGTTGTTTTGCTTTAAATATATTATATTTTATGATTTTCAAGATAAGGTTGTTTCTACTTTCAGGGTAACCAAGGATAACAGTTTCTTCTGACAAATTTAATCTGCATTTTATTTTAGCTCATCAGGCGTGAAAGGCCCGATGGGCTTATGGCATGGCATGGTGTCCGGCGTCCGTCCATCCGTCCGTCCGTCCATCCATCCGCCCGTAAACTTTTCGCTTTTTCGACTTCTCCAGAACCAATGACTCCACAGAGTTGAAAGTTGATGTGCAGACTCCTTGGCCAATGGGGATTTTAAATTGTAGATTTGGTGACCCCATGACCCCAAATGGGGTCACAGGGGTCACATCCTTAAAAATCTATTTTCATCTTCTTCTACAGTTCCAAAGGGTCTAGAGATCTGAAAAGTTGTGTGCAGACTCCTTGGCGATTAGGGATTGATCGATTCTAAATTGTAGATTGTGTGACCCAATGACCCAAAATGGGGTCACAGGGGTAACATCCTTAAAAACCTATTTTCATCTTCTCCTCCAGTTCCAAAAGGTCTAGAGAGCTGAAAAGTTGTGTGCAGACTCCTTGGCCAATGGGAATTTTAAATTGTAGATTTTGTGACCCTGTGACCCCAACCTAGGTCACGGGTCACGACCCAGAAAACTATTTTCATCTTTACCGCAAGTATGTAAAGCTCTAGAAAAGTGAAATGTTGTGTAGAGACTCTTTTGTCAAAGTTGATTCTTATTGTAGGATTGGTGACCCTGTTAATCCAAATTTGGATCACAGGGGTCATGATTTAAAAAACCTTTATGTTTTGATTGTTAACAATATATTACTTGAGATAACTTACATGTGGATATTCAACGTTACATAATAAATCAATGAAATTCTGATGTGCTACAGAGCCCATGGCTCTTTTTTATTCAATCCAATCAGCTATTTCTGACCAGATATATTTTGATATTTTGATTTTGCATTCATACATTAAGTGGAGCAGAGTTTCGGCGCTTTCCCCATTTGTGTCAATAAAGTATTTGTGGGTAGGATCCTATGTATCAAACGATACTGGAACCATAAATGGTTACTAGATGTGTGGCATATGTGAGGGGATTGGTGTATTACTTTCCAGTTATCTTCTGTGAGACTGCAATCTAAATGCTCTTCCCATTTTGTTTAGTGCCATTCTTATTTTCAAGTTGCAGTATATGTAAGACCCCTTCCGGCAGCCTAAAACAACAAAAGTTGATTGTAGAGTCAGCGGATTTATTTATGGCGGGCAGACGACACAAGTGTGTCCAACAATCAATTCACAATGCGCAACGGATAATACATTTCTATCTGAACATATCAGATCAACACACCACACAGTATAAACTGTTATCACAGTGACACTGACTTTTTCAATCATCATAAATTCAATATGAACTATTAACTTAAACATTCAATTGGATTAACTTCATTAAACAATGATGTAAAATATTAATGTGTTTACCAATTACTACACTTAATTGATAAATTCATGTCCAGGTATCTGGTGATTATTATATAGTAAACAGAGAAACTTGCTTTGTTTACAACAATGGAAATGTAACTACTTTCTGTATTTCACAAATATTATTGCAATATTACTACAATGTACATCAGTAATTTATCAAAATGCATTTAATGGTTTACCACAATATTAGTTTTACCTGAATGACATTACAAGAAAAATATAACGTATTTTTCTCACAACAATATTTACAAAATTCTTTTACAAAGAATAACTTCTTTACCAGTTTGTTAATTGACATGAATTTGAAACTAAATCCACTTATACCTGTATTGCCATATCATATTGCAATATTTACATCATAAATTTACCAACTGTACTTTATATTCCACCAACATAATAGTTTTACATAAATAATACTTCTATACAAATATAACATATTTTTCTCACAACAGTAATAATTACATACTGTTGCAACACCAAATGTTATAATAACGCAAGTGTCCCAGTCATAACTCGCTTTCGTTGATTAAAATCACAGTGTCACGTAAGCCAAATAGAGATACTTCCCTTACATCACTAGATACACTAGTCACGTGACCCACGAAAATAGGTGACACTAAACGCTAACACGAAGTTGGTGGATATTCAATATTACGTCATTTTACTTAACTATATTGCTTGAAACATAACCTATGATGAATATTTACCTTATAAAAGCTGCTATTTCCCTATATAATTGACATAAACAAACTGAACGTGTATTTGACATGACGTGACCTTCATGAAAACTGACGGCTTCAATCTCGACATCGATAAATGTCAAAACAACAAGTAAACAATTGCTAAAAATGCCTAAAGTTTATATTCCTAGTCCCTAGTAATGTTGCAAACAATCGTATGTACATAAGGCCTTATTTCGACCAAAATGAAATGCATACAAACCTAAAACAACAAAAGTTGATTGTAGAGTCAGCGGATTTATTTATGGCGGGCAGACGACACAAGTGTGTCCAGTAATTTCATTGGTCGAAATGCACCCCTTGGAAATCCGCAGAGTTCTCTCCCTTAGACCGTAGTCTTCACTGCGGGAAAGTTACTCGACTCGCTAATAATTCCACAATGTTACATATATCGTAAAATTCTCTCTTTCCGTTTTATTTACTCTATAATTTTCGCGAAAAAAGGGAATATTGGATTCGATTATTTGCTGTTTATTACTTTGTTTTGTGATTTTATGTTTCGTTTTGACTGCTGCAATAATACCTGTGCTTCAAGAACATTTTTCTTCACATCGAACTCTTTTGTGACAGTATTTATATCAAGATAGTATCTCTGATTATCAGTAATGTCATTTATATGATTTATGCCACCGTTTGCCAGTCTTTTTTATATATATTTATTTCCCGTTTACCGTTATGTTAGCGTTATGCAAAAGGGCTGTGTGAGTATATGAGTATCATTTAATTCAGTTTATTGAGTCTTCGGTTTTGTTTGGTAATGATGAAAATAGATTGTTAAGTTTGGAAAGCAACAGACTTTTCAACACTCTGTGTCTGTCTATAGGCGTTCAGTCACGTGCAAGCCACATCTTTTTTCAATTCTTATATTTTTTAGTTTATTCTTATGGTTTCGTTTAATCATTTCTGCCAAGTTGTAAGTAAATGTTATTCCTACGTTTTTAAGGAAGTTTGTAACCAGTCTGGTTCCGACCATGACGTAGTGTAATGCGAATTGGAAACTATACCAGCTAAGCACAAACAATCACCTCGCAAGATACCACTGTACAATAAAGCCAACTGGACAACAATGGCACATGAAATGGACAAGATCATGCAGGAAGTTAAAGAACGCGAAGCTTCGGGCGGCAGCACAGAATAACTGTGGACCGTTTTCAAGAAAGGCCTGGAAAAAACATCACTAGTCATATTCCCCAGAAGACGTATAAAACCGAAAAAAGTCCACGCTGGATACTGCACAAACTACAACAGCTTGGTGGAAGAACAGACAATTCAAAACAATGAAGAAATCCCCTTGCCATGCAAACACCGAGAACTTTGAAAAGACCAAAACAACAGTACAAAGAGAAGTAAGGAGGTCATACTGGAACTATATTGAAGGTATTGTCACACCAAAGGTTGACGATAACAAATATAACTGCTTAAAAGGGTTCTGGAAATGTATCAAGCACAGAAAAACATACTCGAATGGTATTTCCCCACTGCGACAGGATGGCAAATTGCACTCAGACCCCTAGGAAAAAACAGTCAGCAATTCCTCTCTGCCTTCTCCGAGAAGACTTACATATGCATGTATGAATTCTCCATATCCCATCAACTACCTGGAAGTTTTGAAGCCATGGACAGCATTGAATTCACGGGGGCAGGAGTCTGTAAACAACTGGAGCATCGCAAACCACACAAGGCTGCAGGACCAGACAACTTAAAGCCAAGAGTATTGAAAGAACTAGCCAACATTGCATCAACACTAACAGTCATATTCAACAGTTCCAGTAATAATGGTGAAGTACCGCTAGACTGGAAGAAGACAAATATGGCACCCATATACAAGAAAGGGGAAAAGCACAAGGCCGAAAACTGCCACCAAGTCTCACTCACGTGCATCATCTGCAAGGTCATGGAACTTGTAGTTACAAGCTGCATCATGAAAGCACAACGAAAGGCACAACATACTATACCCCCTGCAGCAGGGATTCAGGAGAGGTCGGTCCTGCGAAACCCAGCTGCTTGAATGATGATTTAACAATGAACACGGCAGACAAGAAACAAACAGACTCATCATGGACTTCTCGAAAACTTTGGATAAAGTAAGCCACAGCCTCCTACTCCATAAATTGCACCACTAAGGAAAGGTGAACACCTGGATTGGTGCTTTACTATCGGACAGAGAACAATCAGTCCGAGTAGTTGAAATATCTGATCCCGTAGATATGGCATCGGGCGTTCCACAGGGTTCAGTCATCGGCCCATATCTCTTCATTCGCTACATTAACGACTTATCTAACAACTTCTACCATGAGATTATTTCCAGACGACACCATTGCCTGCATGACAATAGCCTCCGACAGCGACGCAATCCATTCCCAAAATGACCTTGACAAGCTGACTGGGAGTCGAAAATGGCCTTCCATCCGGGAAAATGTCGAGTCCTATCAATATCTAGGAACAAAAAAAAGAGTCAGACACCGAAATGTTCTCCACGATCAGACACTTTAATCAGTAGACTCTGCGAAATATCTTGGATGTACCATCATATCAGATTTAAAGTGGGGAACGCACACAAGTAAGATCTGTGCCAAGGTAAACCGATCTATTGGATTCCTCAAGAGAAACCTGAACATCGGTAACACTGTTCTGAAGACCAAAGCCTACCAGACACTTGTCAGACGTATCCAAGAATAGGTGAGGTGAGGTGAGTTGGGGTTTAACGCCGCTTTCAAGAGTTTTTCACTTATATCGCGGCTGCTAGTATTATGGCAGGGAGAAAGCCCGCAATGCCATTTGGCTATGCACTGCGGTGAAACCTGTCAGCAGCGGCTGGAACAAGCGAACCATTCCAAGAATAGGTCTGGGATCCCTACCTACAGATTCGAAATGGTACAACACTGATATACTGTTTTTATCCTGTTTTAATCTTCTTTAATGCTCGCCAGTATTCCACCATGCATGCACATCAAAATAATCAGCTTTTGGATTGTGGACATTAACTGGAAGAAGAAGAAGAAGAAGATTCTAATTACTACAGAGAGAACGTTTTTCATATCAAGTTTGAACCTATCCACATCACTTGTGTTTTAGAAGGGTTTATGTTTAGGCCTGGAAATTATGTTAAGATTTAAGGGTTTTGTAAGGCGTCTTGAAGACTATTTTCGCTTCCGTCAAGTGTTAAAGTAGTATCATCAGCAAACTGCGATGTGAGATATTGTACACCACCAATTGTTTTTCCGTTTATGTTAATGTTGCTGCACATAGAATGGAAATAAAAGGAGAAATAGGATCGCCTTACCGGCACTCTCTTGATAATTTGAAGAAACTAGAGCCGAAGCCATAGATAAAAACACTTGACTTTATATCATTATAAAAGGTGGTTATCCATTTTTCAATAGATGATCATAAATTTAAGAATTCCAATATCTTTTGAATAGAGGTCCAATCTACTGAATCGAAAACCGTTTCAACGTTTTAACAACCAGCAAACCTGGCACTTCCATGCATTCTGAATAGACAATAATGTCTGTACCGAAGTCATAGTTTAATGATATCTACTTAAATCATCCCAGAATCCTGATGGACCAGGACTTTCCTTTTTTGACTTCGTCATACCTTAACTCGCCTTCCAGTTCTAATTTTTGCAATTCTGTTAGTTTTGGCATTTCTTTTTTGTAAATCAAGGTCAGTACAGGTCTGTTTAGTATATAGATTCATAATATAAAGATTTGGTCTCAAATAAAATATCTCTCTTTTCCAGTTTACATATTGCTTTATAGATACATCCATTGTTTTTCATAAAATTGTATTTGACTTAAATACGTGCCAACATACGATATTTGCTGATTTCAGTTCAAATAATTTCACTCAACTTGCATATTCATCCCCAATAGCCAATTATATATCATAATTACTAGTTTTCAATTAAAATTGAACAACATCATGATACATGTACCGAAACCGAAACTACACGTCCCATTTACATGCACAGTAGTTATAAGACCCGTTAAACACTATTAACCCAAGGTTATCTGTTTGTATGGTGAAAATAAGTTTCCAAAATTACGTTTGACCAACTGGCGTGCGCCACACGCGGTGCATTGCCCGGTTTTCGATCCTTTATATCGTCAATATACTGAATAGACTATATTCAAAATGGCAATGTTCGGTAACAGTCAGTACTTCTCGAAAGATTATTACCATTTATAACGTTAGGCCAACAACAACACAAAGGAATGCACCTTTAATGAAAATTCTGTTTTCTAAAGATAGAAAATACTTTGTTGGTTTTTCATCCTTCTCCTTCCAATTAGATTTTGCACGAAGAATTATTCCTTCAGTTTTAATCGCGCTTATTTTGTTTAGTTACCATTGGCTGGATACTTTCCGTTCTATCTATAATTGTTAGTAGTTCTTCAATTTCATTACGTAGCAACTTTCCTGTTTTCTCTCGGGATCTCTTACCATTAAACGTAGAGTTTCAAAAATGAATTGATCATCAATACTTGATTCTACACTGTCATCTTCAAACTGGCCTATTTGATATTGATCAAAAGTTGATTGTATGATATGTTTAACACTGTTCACATAATGTTCATCATGTAATAAAGAATTATTAAATTGCCAAATTATTTGCCTCTTTCATTACACTTACTTTTAATGGTAACCAGGTTGTGGAATGATCTGATCGATATGCTGGGTCGATACCTACATTCACAATTGAATTCTCTAATTAAGTTCCTTGATAGAAGAAAGAAATCATATCTAGACTGTTTAATAGGTTTTGATTTTCTCCAGGTATAAAGTTTACTGTTTTAATTAAATGCTCGCCACGGGTCAACCAGGTTTTCTTTCTGTTTAAATTCAAGTACAACATCTCTCACGTGTAATGGACAACATGTTTGAATTGTGTATTTACATGAAATAATAAGATGAAAGTTCTTGTAGTTAACAAGTGTGACGAAGAAAAGAAAAAGTATGTACATGGGATAAGCCAAAGTCAATAAATTGACTAATTAACCTTTGCAAGATGATGCAGTTTATGTTGTAATAATGTTTATCTCAAGAATCGCAACGGTGTTAGATTTGTCGTAACAGCTCTTCAAAGTGTATATGAGAACGCGCGGAGCATGCAATTCGTGCGTCAATGCATGTTATCTGCAGCTGTCTCCACGTTACCTGAGTTTGTTTGGATAATGTGTAAATTCACAAATGGAATTACTATAGCCGTTAAAGCATATGTAATTATTTTAATGATATCAATGTATGTGTGATATATTATTCAAGTATATATTATTTATGATTAATTGTTATTACCAATTATTCATGTCCAAAAATATTGTCTAGGTCAAACAATGGGAGGGAGTTAACATTTGCTTTTACATCCTTTATGAAAATCACACTTACATACGTATTATTAAAGTATTACACATTTAATAGTGATTTCTGGGTTAAAGTTTGCTAAAGTCTTTTCAATGGCTGTTATACACTTTTAGTCATGGATGAAGTAAAATTGTATCCATATTATTCATTATAAATAGTATTGTTTAAATACCCATCTATACTATTCTATGCCTGCCTCCTTTTAGGCATGCTTAATTCAACCTTTTTACACAGGCGAAACTTCAAGGAAGTAGAGTAGGTATGCGTAAAATCTATGTCAAGGGCGGTCACTCTGCGGTCTCATGACGTCACTCCCATGATGGTTCACACTCCTCTCAGTTGGGAAGCATGGCAGAGACACCTTTTTTGCTCTCGACATTAGGTATTTGTTAGCGTTGTTTTTCGCTGCTTAAGCTAACCTTTGCCCTAGGCAGTTTACCCTAGGCAGACTGTTTATTATTGGTGTTGAAATTGAGTGACCTTGTTGACATGTGCTAGGATTTGCTCTACAAGCTTGCGCTGCTTGCTATCTGCTCGTGCAACCTGGGTCGCTTGGTGCTCTCGCCTCGTCAAATCGACTGGACGGTTGATGCAACCTTGTTCATACCCTCCGACAGTCCTTCGTCGTCTAGTGTTAGGTGGCTCTTCCAAAGTTTGCTTCGGTTGACCTTCACCTCGACTTACACTAGTCTCTCGTCTTGGGACCCTCCGGTTTCGGAGCCTCTGATAGTGGAGGCTTACGTTAGTCGGACCCTCTGGTTGTTTGACCCTACGATTGTCGGAACCTCCGGTTAGGTCTCTGACTATCGGACCCTCCGGTGAGAGGCTTTTTGATACCCAACTCGTGTTAATAGTCATACCCTCCGGTAGTCTGACCCGCATTAGCCGGACATTCCGGTGTTTGGGTCTCTGATTATTGGACCCCCTGTTGAGGGGACTTCGTTTTTTTAACTCTTCACTTCCCGTACCCTCCAGTCTTCGGACCCTCCGGTAGCCCTCATCGTCTCGCCTTGTGCGTTTGCATACTTAAGCGTCTTGTTGTCCGACGTTTTGTGAATTATGTGCTTTGGTGATTCACCTACTTAGCTATAGGAAGGCTTTGATTCAGCCTCGTAGAGGTCTGCTCCTCAGCAGGCCAAGCGTAAGGTTACATGAGAACCCTCTTGGCTTGTATTAAAAGAGGGTTAAGAAGTTGTGGTTACTCAAGGTGTGTCTCCAACGTCATAGCTACCTCCCAGGAAGACCATTAGGCAGGCCTTCGCCTCTTTCTGTGCTTAGCATGGTTTCGTCCCAGCTAAGGCCTCAGTTCCTCAGGTGGCGGAGTACTTAGTGTACCTTCGCAATACCAGGCAACTTAAGTCGTCATCAATTAATACCAACATGTCGGCTATCCTCTCTGTGCACAGGAAGAGGTCGCCAGGGTGGGATGTGTCAGTCCTCATGGGCCTCATTAAGACCTTCCGCTCGGTGGACGGCAGGCATAAGCTTCCTCCACCTAAATGGGACTTGTACGTGGTGCTTAACCAACTTCGGTCACTTTCCGATGTTCCCCTTCTCCTTCTCACCATCAACGTCATCGCGGATTTCAGAGATCCATGCGTTGCAGGCGGACCTTCTTCGTTTTGAGGTCAGGGAGGGGGTCAGTCTTGCTTGGTTAAGTTTTTGATTTCGCCTGCAAGAACCTAGTGGCTGATAAGGCAGGCTGTACTTTTTTCATCCCGGCACTGGGGTCTGACCCTGGAGAGTTAGATCTCTCTCTGTGTCTGGCAGGGCCTTGAAGGTATAGGTGCATCGTACTGACAAGCTGAGAGATGGCAGGCGGCATTTGTTCTTGCCTCATTCGTCGAGGAGCTTGAAAGAGTAGGAGGTCAGCAGTCATCTACGCTTACAAGGCCGCTGACTTACCAGCCCCGTCGCGTTCCAACACGCATGATATCCGAGCAGTCTCGACCACAATGGTTTACAACTGTAACATTGTGGTCTCGCATGTCATGACGGGATGTTTTTGGTGTTCCTCAGAGGTTTTTGCCAACCATTACCTACGAGATCTCGATGGCATTTCTAAGTAGTAATTATAGCTGCGCCGGTTATTCAAGTTTAAATTTCACGTTTCAACCAGGTTATAATTGCGTGTACCGACACATTATGACATTCGTTTCTTAAATAATTATGTTTAAACAAAAACGTACTTGTTAAATGAAATATTGGTATTTGTGAAATATGTCAATACTTCCAATTCATGGATCAAGTATACTTATATCCATATGAATCCATATACAAGTGAATATTGATTAAATGAAGTATCGAATTGCTGGGCATCATAGGTTGTCCATCTGCTTTGTGAGCCGATGCATTGTCAGTAAGTAACTTGTTTCCGAACACCTTCCGAGGGTTATCCACATTTTGCAGGTTTCCATATAGAGGAACAGAGTATTTAAATGGAAAACTGATATGTGTTATAAATACAATAACTTACAAGTGATTGGGAAACGACAAGTCATCTTTCCCTCGCCAAGGCTCGAGAATTCCGTAATTAATATAAATCAGAAAATATAATATCCCCCGGACACTCGTTGGTTTTTGTCTTAGCCATAAATGAATGTATGTCAAGCATATTGCTCATTTACAGACGGATGTATGGATCAGTTGGTGGCTGAGGATGGGGTGGCAATTCTGATAGGTCACCTCACCTCCCCGGATCTTCGTATACAACGAAATGCCGTAGGAGCAGTGCTCAATCTTACCCATTTACGTAAGTATCACTTCAACAAACTCTGAACAAAAAAGCATGTCCTGGCGGGTCTGCACTTTCCCGGACGCTTTTGTTCCATTTACAAATACACCAAACATGAAACAAAAGGGGACTATTGGATAGTCTGTTTATGAACAGGTGTAAACACTCACTAAGCATTGAATTCTCCCGGTTTCGGCAATTCAATCCGTCATGGGCCATAATGAGTTTGGGCATTTCAGAAAAAATTTACACAGTAATACAAATACAAATAGCTTTATTTCTGAACACCTGTTCATATTGATATTCAATTTTACAATCCGTTGCAATCCATTCAAAATATATTGTCCATTCAAAATCCTATAATTTTATTAAAATACGTCAAAAATATATTAAAAACGTCAACATACGATAAACTAAGCCAACTGGTTAAAATAAACTGAATGGAGGGTTATGTATACTGTGTTGTGAGGTTGTAAGGTATGACATTGTCATATGTCACATGCATACATGAACATCCATGATTTACAACTTGGACCAGCAGTCACCACCATATATGTTGCGCAGCACTATCACTAACTAATGAGCATTGCAATTTGAAACGATACTTACCACATAGATGTTCCTTGATTTTTCACGAGAAAGATATGCTAAGGGTAGTGTTGGTTCCATGTTAAATTCAGAAGCGCAGCATGAAGAGCTGGTGAGGTGCGGTGTCCTGGCTGTGCTGGCTGGTCTCCTCGACACTACCGACAAGCAAATCATGTACTATGCGACCGCAGCGCTGGGCAACATCGCTGTTACAGACCAACATCGGGCTATGATGGTGGCGGTCGGCAACAATGACATTCTTGTTCGACTTATACAGCTTCTGTCCTCTCGGAGGCTTAAGGTACTGTTTTTTCAGATTGTTGATTTTACATTTTCATGCCAATTTTAAAAGACTCGCCACTTTTATTTGCTACAATAAGAAAGAAAAATTGTTGCGAGTGTTATATTTCCTTAAATCTAATATTTAGAAGTAATTATTCACAACAAGTTTCGATATGTACTTCTCCCGAAAACAGTCAGGGACGTGACGGCTTTCTGTCCCTGGTTTTACAAAGACATGTGCCGATGCGCCTCCTCCAGCGCAGTGGCAGCTAAATCCGCGAGTGTTCGGAGTGTTGTGTCTCCAGTTGTGATTGATTTCAACCATCAGTTGTCGACCTGTGTCTCATCAGTGCCAGATCCTCTCCCAGGTGGTAGTCAAAATCACAACCACTCTCATCCTTTGTCTTCTTCTCATCGCGCCTGATGGCCATCCTGGACATGGTTCGTGCCGCTCTGGCGACTCTGGCTACGGGAGCCCATCTTGATACCCGGGGCAAAGGGGGACAGTCCTCTTAGGAGGATGAATTCTTTTTTCTTCGAGGCCTTGGTTAATACTTCGGATCGGTTCGTTGGTGTTGGTCTTGTTGTGTTGGGTTATATTGCTTCTCTTATGCCCGTGTGGATCGAGGGAGAGACTATGTGTTTTATCTCGAAGTTGGTGTTGCTGGGTTATCTCCTCGATCTGCTAAGTTGTTAGAGATAGTGTTAACCGGGCTAAAGCCTTGTCCTCATCCTTAGGGCGTCGGATGTCTCATTGGTTAGCTTGCATCATCATATAAATATTTGTTTACCGCCAATATCCAGCTAAGCTAAGCTGCTCAAAGGCGCTTTGATTGACCTCGATCATTGGAAGTCACAGTGACTGTTAACGACACTCTTTGTCAATTTCAGCTCCATTTGGAGTATGCAAGTTTGCCATGGCATTCAATAATGCCACGGAAAAATGCCATGGCATTCGCCAATGACATGGAATTCTGCTATGGCATTCTTTGGCTGCAGCAAAATGCCATTGCATTAATCATTGCTGCAGCAGAATGTCGCAACAATGCATACAGTGTTGCATCAGAAAGCCATAGCAAAACTCATTTTAATATTGAAGAAAAGTGGACTATCAAATATATATTGGGTTTGGTGAAATGTTGACTTGGTGGAAATATTTAATGACTTTGATGAAGTTTAGTAGGTAAGTGATCTAACACTTACTGTCTGAAACATGTATCCAAGCCATACATTAGTTGTCTATAAATCAGAGTCAAAATGCCATTAAAGTTGAACTTCCACCAAAGTCAATATATGGCCATGATATATAAATATATAATGAGGCAAAGGTGACGGATATAAAATATATTGTGTTATGTTGATGAGGGTATATGCCTGCTATTTAGACAGTCGTGTATATGAGCGAGAGACATAGTTGTTAATTAGCAGAATACACAACTTTGTTTTTTACGCCGCGCTGTGATGGGGCATACACCCCGCTTCAGTGGTTGTCGCCGTTCTAATTGTTTCTATTTGATTAAGTGATTTGCAACAAGGCACGTGAAACATGTAAGAATGTTTTTCTCTTTACAAAATTGTCAGCATGACGTATGTTATTGTTACCTTTAAACTTTCACAACTCCCATCAATGTAATAACCGTTTTGTTGTAAATGTAATTAATACTCAAATTGATTTGCTTATATCTTAACACATTATTGAACTAGAACTCAAAATGTATTTGAAGAGATTTCACTTTTTTCTTTTTTGAAATTTGATTTTCAACCAATATTGTTTGAGCACACGATGCCTGTTCCTTGTTTTAATATCAACAGAAATACATTAAAAATACTAATAAACTCAATAAATAAAATCAATCATTTCAAAGTCAACATATTACAAAATTCAAAATATGTTTTCAAAATCAACATTTAAGGTAAATACAATTTTCACCAATGCATCAACCAACATTTCACCAAATTTAGACTCATATCTATATAAAAGTCAACAAGAGATCAAACTCAGTTGTGTATATATCGTTAATCTTGGTGACATGTGTGTATCGGGCGACAGCGCAGGTAAGTGATCTAACACTTACTGTCTGAAACATGTATCTTAAGCCAGACATTAGTTGTCTATAAGTCAGAGTCCAAATGCCATTTAAATTGAACTTTCACCAAAGTCAATGCATATCCATTGAAAGTTAACATTTCACCGAATTAAAGGATTTTATTAAGATTAAACTTTCACAAAAGTCAATAATTATTTCAAATATCATATTTTTGTCAAAGTCAACATTTCATTCAAGTTAAACTTCATCAAATTCATTAAATATTTCCAAAGTCAACATTTCACAAACATATTTTTTTTATATCAAAGTCAACATTTCACCAAACTCAATATATATTTGATAGTCCACTTTTCTTTAAAATCACATTTCCCCCCCCCCCCCCCCCCCCCCCCCCCCATCAAATTCAATATATACTTTCATGTCAACATATCCTTTAAATTGAAATTCACCAAAGTCCAAAATATTTCCAAAGTCAACATTTCATAGCAATTCTAATTTTTTAAGGTTAACATGTCACCAAAGTAACTTCGCCAGATTCAATTAATATCTCCAAGATCAACATTTCTTAAACCTAAATTCCAAACAAACTAGATATTTTAAACAAAGTCTTAATTCTATTATAGTCATATTCATTATCTGAACCCTGGAAATTGACCAAATGTCCATTGAAAAATTCTAATGGAAATATTTCAATGGAAAAATGTAAAAAAATATATCACTACTCATATTTCATATTTTGAATTAACATTAAAATGAGATATGATAAATGCCATGGCATTTTGTTGCAGCATTAAGGAATGCCATGAAATAATTTCATGGCATTGGCGAATGTCATGGCAGAATGGTAAAATGCTTTTGCAGAATGCCATGGCATTTTTCCTTAAAGTTAGGTTGCATGAAAAATAATTATCATATATTCACCTACATGCTTAAGTTGTTATAAAACTGTAATTTGATAAAAAAAAATGTTGTTTGAAAGCGATGAAATTTGAGCGGTCTATTTAGGACTCTGCGATCCAATCCCAAGTTGTACCGACCGGCATTAAACGGATTCGTGGGTTCTTTTAAGTGCATAGGGTTGTGTACTGGACACTTTGGGTTGTGACAACACTGAAAGAACACAAAGTTGACGCTTTTGCCGACTCGCCCATCGTTTCTGATAATGTGGTGTAGACAGCATCTGAGGTACAGAAGGAGCGACTGGAATAGTTTTCTGTTCTCAGATGAGTCTCGTTTTCGTCTTGACAGTAGTGACAGGAGTACACGTCCTTAAGACGAACGTTACGCTGATGCGAGCTTCCTGCAACACAATTGTTTTGCCGGTGGAAGCGTTATTTTTTTCGAGGCATCACAGGACAGACCTGTTCGTTGTTGATGGTAATCTTACAGGCTTCCGGTACAGAGATGAAGTTTACTATCTCATGTGTTGCCCTTTCTACAAAAACATGGGGTTTCAAATGGACTATCAGCCTGACAATGCAAGGCCACATTTGCGAGTGTTGACTTTTTTCTGCAGCAGAACATCAGAACTCTCCCATGGCCGACCGCGGACTTTTCTCTAGATCTCAACCCTATTGGGCATGTTTGGATAGAAGATTGAGAAGACGTCAACGTCAGCCTGTGACCTTGAACGACCGGAGGCAAATCTTGACCTCGGTCGAGAAAGTATAGATAAATGCAATAAATTGCACAGTTTCACTTTTCTCATAGTAAATAAAAACTGTCAAATATAATACAAAGCATGTAATAAATGATATTGGTTCTTCATTTTGTGAAGAAAGGTGATTTGATTGTTATCAGTAACGCCTTCATCTGTATAAGAAGTGGTAGATTAAATACAATTCCAAATGCTACATAGATAGCAAAAAAACTAAAGTCTCTTTTTATGACAGAATAACTTTTTTTATGCTTGTCACATTTCTTAGAAAAATAACACACTGAATGATCAATTCATGCCCTTGCATCACTTGCATCAATTTGCAATTTAAATCCTTTCTCAAAATTTAGTGCATGCAGCAAACGTACGCTCTCTAATGTCAGTATCTTAGGAGGAGACACTTTTTAAAGGTGCATGGGGTCACCAACTCCTCAAAAGAAACAGCCTTGCTAGCTAACTTCTGCAACTCAACATCCGGTAGGTGAGGTGACTTGGGGTTTAGCGCCACTTTCAAGTGTATTTTACTTTATCACGGCTGCTAGTATTATTGCAGAGAGAAAATTCGAAACACCATTGCATTGCAGTGAAACTTGCGAACATTGGTGGCAGTTTGTTAAATTCATAGTTGCATTACACATAAATCTTAATGCATATAGAAGAGTTCTCTACAGTAGACAATGTTACCCAATGATCCGAAGCCAAACGCGGAAAACACTGCGCTATCCCGCCCCTGCTATCTAGAAACAGTGTGACCACCACCTTACACACTGTCGGACTCATCTAGAACCTCTGAAGAGTAGATTTACTCTTTGAAGATTAGCCGTCACCCTCTATGATCCATAAAAGTACCTAACAAATCGTACTCGAATCACTTGACAAAAAGGTCTCAGAAGAAATGGCTTTAAACATTGAACAAGTAATGGAGAAGGAAGAACATACTTTCTGGCTTCTTTATTTATGATAATCCTCTGCCAACTCTGCTGCATCATGAAAAACATCAACCTTATGTGCAATCAAACAAGAAAAGCCTTTAAAAAGCCAAGCTTGAGGCCGTGATATGTTAGTGGGAGATGATACCAGGTGAATGTGAGTGCTGGATGGACTGACGGGTGTCCGACATTGTATGGTGAGAGGGTTGAGAGAGTAACATGCAAGGAAAGAAGAATTGCGTGAGGGGCTGAAGGAGTAATTGTATTTGCCAATTCTTTGCTCTCTAATAAGAACATGTTATTATTTGACCATAGCCAAAACATCTTGTTCAAAAATTGCCAAATCAATTAAATGAGTCAAAACAATTCTCAAAATAAGCTATGATTGATGCGTCAATACTTAGGTCTTCAATATTTCTGCTTGAATTTGAGCCTCATATTTGACCTATTTCCATCTTAATTAATCAGTTTCTCCGCTCTAATAGGAGCTTTTGATAAGCAAAACATATGTGAGTGAGTGAGTGAATTATTGTGTAATGCCCCTTGGCCAATATCCCAGCCATTAGCGGCAGTGAATTTGATTTAATTGCTTAATTAAAAATATATTGTCGAGCAGACTAGAGTTCGTTACGTCAGTTTAACATGTGCAATTTCGTGCAAAGTTTACGTCATCAATCACAAGATCAAATAGGATTGTTTGACATACTCAGGTTGGAAACGAGATTCAAACAGACGAGATTCACGTAAAAAACATGTAAACATAAAAAAGTGTGTTAAAATGTTAAATGATAAATATCTCCAACTTTAATTATTCATTAAAGTGTCTAAAATAAGTTAAAAGTGAAAAATGAAAACCTGCCGGTGTTACGCTGTGTCTCTGGTGCTGTCATGTCAAAGCATCATATTACTAGTCGCACAACTAATTATATTCAGTCATGAACAGGCGTATGTTGGCTTATGTTAAAAGGGTGTTTTTTCATTGAATTTACACGCATTTGTAATTTAATAACAATTTAGATTGTTGTAAACATATAGAATTGCTTTATTCCAAACAACTGTACCTTTTACTATAACACATTCAGTTGAAGATTCATTTTAGGTTAAAGCTGTAAAGTCTAAAACAAGCTATTGCCATAACAGTTATACAGTCCTGACGGAAACATACATATCTGTTAAAGTAAAATACATATCAAAGCATCACGAATATATCAACCCATGCAGATCCTACGTGACAGGGTACTTGACAAAATCAGCATAGACACAGTGACAACCTGGGCACCTGTTCTTACCCTAGATAGGGAGGAAAAGTTTGTAGCTCATCTCAAGCAAGTGGCTAATGATGGGTATGGTTACACCAGACAAGTGGTTGTGGATATTGCAACTGATTATGCTACGGTATTGGGAAACATAGCAAAAGATAATCCATTGATTCTAAGTTGGATTAAACACTTTGTAAAGGGATTGCCAGAAATAAAGGTACTAGGACCCGGATCCCTAGAATTTCAAAGATCCATCTCATCTACACAAGTTGACAAGTACTTTGACCAGTTGGAGTACATTTTCGACAAATATAATTTGCATGGTAAACCTCATCTTATATTCAGTGTTGATGAGAAGGGTGTCAGCCCTGTTCATACACCTCCATATATTGTATCTGGATCTGATTAGCATCCACAAGCTTTAACTACAGGGAAAGGGAAAACGACAACACTCATCACCCAGCGAGATGGCGACAAGCACCTCGTCCTTCTGCTTGATGGCCACACTCCACACATCAGCTTTGACCTCATTTTAAAGTGGTACCTGCACATACATCCCATGTCCGCCAGCCCATAGATGTTGGGTGTTGTGTTCCATTTCAAAGGATGTTTCACATGGAGTGTCACGACTTCTAAGACAAGCCATCTCTGCTGTGACCAGAATTGATATTTGTCACCTATCCTGTAAAGTCTATGGCAAGGCTATGTCCATGGAAAATCTTCGCATAGCTATCAGTAAGACAGGTGTGTACCCACTGGAGAAATCAGCCATTAGCAGCCACGCAACAACACCAGCTCAAGTATTCAAGGTGAACGACAAGGCTCTTTGGGTCCGTCTGCTCCAGCTGACATCCCATCTCTTATTATGTCCCCCGTAAAGCTTTGCGGGAGACATAATGTTTTCGCCTCCGTCCGTGATTCCGTGATTCCATCCTTCCGTGATTCCAAAATGCTTTCGTTTCCGGGCCATATCTAAAAAAACTGTTTAAAATTTGTTTTTACGAAACTTGGTATGTGGTTAGACCTAGTGGTGGAGTGGTGCCTTTTGATATTTAGGTTATTCTGATTTTTATATTCTTTCTGGTTTCAAAATCTCAAAATCATAACGGACAAAATAATGTCAAGAGGACCAGGTTGGATTGAAAGTTGGAGCGGGGGACATCACAGTGCATCACATGCACATATTTCTAGTTGCTGACATCCAATCTGTTCCTGCTGACATCCCATCTCTACCTGATGACAGTCCATCTTTTCCTGCTGATGTTCCCGCTGACATTCCTTCTCTTCCTGATGATGTTCCCGCTGATGTCCCATCTCTTCCTGCTGATGTTCCACATCTTCTTGCAGTACCAATTGTTGTTGTGATGGTACCCACTTGTGATTGAAAAATGTTATTGTAAACACTGTCCTGCAGACACAGAATAATAAAACCATTTTCATGACTTCTTCGTTAATTAAACATATGTATATATTCAGATTTAATTAATGTTGATAAATGTTTAACCCTAACAAAGGTTTAATGTATTTGAATAAAATTCGTCATGATAAATATTAATATTCTTGATTATTTATAGTTATTGTTCAAATTAAAAATCATTTATATCAGTTAAAAGCTCCCCTATCTAAAACACATTTTCAAGAGCTAAATAGATTGTGTTTGTGTACGTGATCGTTATTTAGCAATGTGAATCTTACTTTACAAGCATTTCGATAAGTTCGCTAAGGGTCACGAATTTACGCTGCTCGAGGGTAATGCAAAAGCAACAAACAAATGAAACAAAGGTCGTATAATTAACTTATCACAGGTAAATTAAAGGCTGATAATGAAAAGGTATCTTTTTATCAAATTTATCAAAGAGATGTATTGCTCTGATGAAGTCTTAAACTCGATGTTCACCGATGGGAGTAAAAACTTGAGTGATAGCAATAGTTGGATGAATTGTTACCCTGATGTTACCCTGATGAGCGTAACTGTGGCAGGGAAAACACATCGTTTAGTCTTACCCTTTTAGAAAATGTTTTGAGTAAGATAAGTGTGTCCAAATATGACATCGTCATCGTGGACACAAGCTTCTTGCCTGGTGAAAGAGGAGACCCCCAACTCTGTTTAATGTACGATTTAATTGCAGGTTTTTAATCTTTATAAACTATACACTCAACCGCAAAAGAAACGTCACCATACAAAATACAAAGTAATTCAATCCACGAGTGATAAACACGACTGAAACAGATGCATAATGTCTTTAGAAGCCAACAAAACAAAGTTTTAATTTTCAGAACAATTTTAGTTCGTATTTCTGAGAAACAATTGTTTAAAAATAGTCGTTTTCGTATCTTCTTAACTAGACGAAGACTCAAAAAGGCCTTTTTTAGCTTGTTTTACCACATCCTACAGTAAAGACGCGTCAATTTATCTTTTTTTAATAAAATTTCTACATTTTTGGAATTGTTAAGTTAAATCGCAAACATTCTGGCCAAAACACATTTTGAAAAAGCGATTTTAACACCCTAAGTGTACTTGAACAGACATAAAAATACCAATTTACAAATCATGTCCATATAAATAGAATTCTAAATCGACGTTCTCTGCCAGCAGTATTTTCTTTTTTACACTATTGAAAGTGTGGTGATGTTTCTTGTGCGGTTGAGTGTATGTAGAAGTATTTTTGAATATTAAAGCTGATTTATCTGCTGCATCAGCCTTGACACTGCCTCTTATACCCATGTGGTTTGTGTCGTAATAGTCAATATTTTACGTTCGCATCTATCAGTACCAATGAACTGAATATGACGTTACGTCATTATGAGAGTTACCTCCCCTACAGAGGGGGCTTGTAACATTAGTCGAATAAACATGGCCGCCTAAGAAAACCTCGTGTTGTTTATCCTGGAGAGTTGGGCAGAGGTATGAACCTATAGTTACACAAGAACACAAAAACATTACATGGTGTCAGAATCGGGATACTGTAGAGTTCAATAACGCACGAAAATGGCAAATCTGTCCAATCCAGCGATCAATTGGGACTCACCAAACATTGGTGAAGAATGGCGCTTTTCAAACAAAATGCCGAAATTATGTTGAAGGGACCACTAGCGGGAAAGAATGAAGAAGTTAAAGTAAGCTACTTACTTCTGTGGGTTGGTGATAGAGGCCGTGACATATCTAACACGTTCACGATCACAGATGAAGATCGTAAGAAGTTGCAACCTTTCTATGACTGTTTTCAAGAATATGTTAACCCCAAATCAAACCCAATCGTAGCTAGATGGAAATTTAGGAACAGAACACAATCATCAACGGAAAATGTAGAAACTGAGATTTGAGACTGTTAGCCCGTGACTGTGAATTCAGGGATACAGATGAAATGGTTAGGGATGCCATCGTGTTTGGCACCAACTCACAATCAGTACGTGAAAAACTTTTGCAAGAAGGGGCAGACCTGACAGTAGCTAAAGCAATGGACATAGCTCGATCGTGTGAAATCTCCAAAGCACAGATCAAAAGTATGCTTCCAGAAATTAACGCTACAGTAGACAGGGTGGATGGTATTTCACATAAGAGAGAAAAACACAGTAGATCCTTCAAACAAAGATCACGTGATCCCACAGGTGGAAAATGTTGATATCAGCATGATGAGAAACAGAAATGTCCTGCTAAAGGTAAACAGTGTACCAAGTGTGGGAAATGGAACCATTTTCAAGCAGTCTGTAGAAATTCACAACAAAAGGGCAACAGGGCAAAGTCTGTAAACGCCATACAAGAAGAAGATGATGAGTTATTCGTTGACACTATTGACAGCACTGTCACAAATGACCAAGCATACACCAAGTTTCAGCTAACTGAAAGGAATATTCCAGTCAACTTCAAATTGGACACAGGAGCTAACACTCTACCTGCTAAAGTATTCTATAAGATGGGTGTAAAAACACGTTTGCAACCAGCCACGACAATGCTGAAAGGATACGGAGGAGAACTTCTCAAGGTACACGGACAGTTACGCTTATCAGTTACAGTACCGTGCAAAAAGAAGACCACAACATTAACCCTCTTCATCGTGGAAACTGATGCACTTCCTGTACTGTGCCTCAGTACTTGTGTTGACCTACAGTTGCTGAAGCTTGTGTTGTCCGTCGAATCTTCTACATGTGAAGAGAAGGACAATCTCATCAAGGAATTCTCAGAGCTGTTCACCGGTGTGGGTGAGTTGGAAGGAGAGTGTAAGCTATTCCAACAAGAAGATGCCATTCCAGTGGTGCACCCCCACGCCGTATTGCCTTTGCGCTAAGGGAAAAATTGAAACAGGAACTCGACAAGATGGAGCAGATGAACATTATCACCAAGGTCACAGAAAGCACAGACTGGGTGAATTCACTGGTCGTAGTGGAGAAGCCAAATGGAAAGCTGCGAATCTTTCTGGACCCAAAGGACTTGAATACGGCAATACGAAGACCGTCCAACAACATGCCAATGTTTGAAGACGTAACATCAAAACTCGCTGGTGCCAAGTACTTCAGTGTTTTGGATGCCAAGTCTGGATATTGGTCGATCAAGCTAGACAGACCTTCATCGCTCCTCACCACAATTAACAGTCCCTTCGGACGTTACCGTTTCCTGCGTCTTCCCTTCGGCATCAACTCTGCGCAAGATGAATTCCAGCGTCGTATGGATGAGATCTATGAAGGTCTAGATGGAGTAGATGTCATCGTAGACGATATTCTTGTCTATGGCCGGACCCCTGCAGAACATGACAGGAACCTGAGAGCAGTGCTAGAGCGTTCCAAGCTGAAGGGAGTTCGATTCAACCCTGATAAAGCCGTGATCGGAGTACAAGAAGTGAGTTACTTTGGACATGTACTCTCAGCTGATGGAATCAAACCAAACCCCAAGAAAGTCAAGGCTATTACAGAAATGGAAGCTCCAACAAACCGTGCTGAGTTAGAGACAGTGCTAGGAATGGCAAACTACTTGTCAAAGTTTGCTGCTTCCTTATCCGAAGTGACTGCGCCACTTCGCGACCTAACCAAAAAGTCAAACATATTCCAATGGGACGCCAACCACAACAAGATCTTCCAGCAAATGAAAGACATCGTCACACAAACAGACTTCCTGGCATACTATGACCAAAGCAAGCATGTGACCCTTCAGGTTGACGCATCCAAGCATGGACTTGGAGCTGCGCTGCTTCAAGATGGAAGACCTGTAGCATATGCGTCCAAATCACTGAACGCAACTGAGCAAAATTACGCCCAAATTGAAAAGAAATGTACGCTATACTCTTTGGTTGCAAACGCTTCCACCAATATATCTACGGACAAGACGTCACCGTGGAGAGTGACCACAAGCCACTGGAGATAATAGTCAGGAAACCTCTGTCAGTTGCACCTCCTCGACTACAGCGAATGATGCTCCAGCTTCAAAAGTATCGCATCACTGTTGTCCACAGACCAGGCAAAGACATTCCTCTAGCCGACACACTATCAAGGAAATGTCTCCCGGACTATGACAGCGCAATGTCCGAAGGCATGGAGTTGAAGATCCACTCTGTCATGACGACACTTCCTGTCAGTGACAAGAAGCTTCTACAGTTGAAGGAGGAGACAGAGAAAGACAGCACCATGACCCGATTGGTGAAGGTTATTCAGGCCGGCTGGCCAGAAAAAAGAAGCATGTGTGCAGACCCAGAACTTCTGTACTGGAACGTTAGGGACGAACTGTCTGTAATCGACAGAATTGTGTTCAAGGGCGAGAAAATCGTCGTACCAGAATCCATGAGAGCTGACATGCTCAAAGCTATTCACACAGGCCACATGGGTATTGAAAAGTGTAGGAGTAGAGCTTGCGACATCCTATTTTGGCTTGGAATGAACGTCGACATCGAAAATATGGTGTCCCGGTGTGAAATATGTCAAGAGAGACGCTCTGCAAATCAAAAGGAACCACTTATCCCAAGGGCTATTCCGACATACCCATGGCAAGTGATAGGAACTGACCTATTTAATTTCCAGGGTAGGAGCTACATCGTCATCGTAGACTACTACAGCAGATGGCTAGAGTTCGAGAAACTTCCAACTACTACCAGTGCAGTGATCATCGACAAACTCAAATTGATCTTCACAAAGTATGGGATACCTCAGGAACTTATGTCGGACAACGTCCCACAGTACGTATCCGATGGGTTCAACCGCTTCACAGAAGGATGGGACATCAAACATGTCACTTCCAGCCCCTACTACCCCAAAAGCAACGGGTTCGCAGAGAGAAGCGTACAAAACGTCTTCTAGAGAAAGCAGAAGCTGAAAATCAGGATGTTTGACTCAGTATCCTTGAGTACAACAACACCACCATCGACAACATCGCGTCACCTGCGCAGATGTTAATGGGCAGGCTCAGTTCTACCATCATCGTCATATCAACTAGCTCCCCGAACTGTCAAACCGAAAGATGTTCACCAGGCTATGACCAAGTCTAAGTCACAACAGAAGCAGTATTACGACGAGAAGGCAAAACCACTACCAGAGCTCAGCGTTCACCAACCAGTTCGAACCAGACTCCCGAATGAAATAATCTGGAGACCAGCGACAGTGATCAGCAAACATGACAGTAGGTCTTACGTCGTCCAGACTGAAGATGGGACTAACTACAGGCGTAACCGCAGTCACATCATCAATCAGAACCAGTCCACCAAATCTCCGGTTTAACTTAAATAAAACGTGACTTTGAAAATGATTTTTTTTTAATTTAGCGAAATGTTGACTTTCATCAAGTACTTATTTGGTGAAATGTTGACTTTGAACATATTTATTGACTTTTGTGAAAGATTAATTAAAATAAATGTTGACTTTGAAAAAGATTTTTTTGAATTAAGCGAAATGTTGACTTTGATCAAGTATTTATTTGGTGAAATGTTGACTTTGAAAATATTTATTGACTTTTGTGAAAGATAAATTTAAATAAATGTTTACTTTGATAAATATATTTTGCATTAAGTGAAATATTGACTTTGATCAAGTATTGAATTTGATGAATTGTTGACTTTGAAAAATATTTTTTTGAATTTAGTGAAATATTGACTTTGATCAGGTATTGACTTTGGTGAAAATATGACTTTGAAAATATTTATTGACTTTTGTGAAAGTTTAACTCAAATGCAATATTGACTTTGAAAAGTGTCCTTCCCCTTAAACATATAGAGATTATAGATATGTAGTTTTTTTTTAGACGTTTAAACAATATACACGACTATAAAATATTCACCTTTGCGAAATGTTGACATCATCATTTGACTAGGCTATTGCTCACATTACATCAGTCACCATAACTGATTATGTATACACACCTGATTGCAGGTTACAGATATATAACGATAGAACCATTGCAATTTGATCATGCAACTGTGGTTTAAGTGATATATCAGACTTGTGTATTGACTCTCAGAATACCCTACTGCGTCCCTCTCGGTATTATTTGTGTGACGTCTTGGCTTTCCTAAAAGGTTTAACACTTTCAATTGGACACTAAAGGCTGATTCTTTCAAATATGTCCAAACCCATGTATATCACAACTAAGCTGATGTTGGTGCATTCTATGTGAGACACAAAATATTTTCATAGCTTTGACGGTTATTAACTGATTGACCTCTCATGTGTATCATATGCATACTGAAATATTGAATAAACATCGCATTTCATTCAATATAAACTAATTAAAAAAAAAAACATGGAGTAATTGTGACAAAGGAAGTAACGAAATTAATTTAAATTAAGTGTGTATCTCCTACCAGACTATTAGGGGTGGCCAACATGCCGACGCGTTCAAATGTTCTTATAGATCTAATGCACAAGTATTATATAACATGTGATCTTAGAGAGGCAGTAATGAAACTTCAATTATCATGTACTGTAACAGATTGTGAATTGTAAACGCTCAGTCAGTCGATTATCGTATCTATGTACATTGGAAATCATATATTATTATCTTATTGTGTTCTGTATAAATGAACACATAAAACACATACATTCGCTGTTGGAAAAAGGCATTTAGTAGCTCCACATTTAAGGTTGTGATGTATGATGTCATTAAAACCGATGCCGTTGAAATCTGGTCAATTTAGACATAAAACACAGAATTATTGATATAATAAATAGAATATCTGTCAATTCTTGACAAATATCATGTTCACCTCAACTCGTGAGGTGGAAGATATATTCTCACTTGCGCCTTCGCTGCATGCGAAAATATAAACTTGTACTTCACTCGATGAGATAATCCTGTTATAAATCAAGAAAATCAGATAGACAAGAAAGACATAAACCATCTATATATCTATATTTAAATTTAATTGTATTGTGCTGTATATCACGAGGTCATGGATAGACGCGTAGGATTTTCGTTCTCAGTGATCGACCACATTTTCTATTCGTTTGATTTATGTAAAACATTAAAAATTTAACTGTAAAAACATTGATTAAACATCGTATTTATCATAAAATATGTCTTGCCGTCACAAATCATAAGCATAAACATAAGCCATTTTAGTTTGTTGTACATTTAAATATATCTCATATATATGCATATTTGAATATTCAAAATAAAGTACACCTATTGTATAATGTAAGAATCGACGGAATTCTTAATTATCATTTTCTTTAAACATGAAGACACAACATGGAAATGGGAGAGTTATGGGACATGGATTTTGATGTCTCGGTAATGCATAATAAATGTATGTATGATAACTTGATAAGATACGTGCTTTCAAATCATTGATTACAATATGAATACGAAATACAAACGTGTAGAATGCAATGTTTATGTAACTGCATGAATATTTAGATATTATGACACTTCCAACAACCGTACACACTATTTGAAACGTAATATATGTTGTTAAAAATGTAATAAACAAAGTCATGATATCGGTACCTGTCTATCTATACTAATTTGAATTTCAAACTGTCTTGTAACAAACATTTTAAACTATTTCCGTGCTGTAGTAACACTTATATTTAGCAACATTGTCAACTTTAAAATAAAAAGAGAACACATGTAAATTATTCATTAAGTTCTCAAACAAAATTTGAAATCAACCAGTGTGTATACCGTACAGTATTGTAGTATCTAATTACTATCACTAGTCATCCTGTGATGAGCCAACTCGCGCTCTTAACGAGTTAAATAGAATATACAAGTCTGGATATACTGGGATATATGTGTGTATTGCAAGGGGCAGTCTGTGCGGGTATTACCATAAACCAATCTAAAAATACGTACGAATGTGTATTGTCGCCAATACTGTTATTTCAATCTGAGCACCGTGACACATGTTGGGTTGACTCAGAGATACACACAAGTTGTCACTGGGATGTTCAGGAGATACGGTTCACTGAGTGAGTGAGTGAGTGAGTTATTGTTTAACGCCGCTTCGGCAGTATTGCAGCATTTAGCGGCGAGATATTTAATTTATTTGCCTAATTTAAAAAAGAAAATTGCAATTGAAAAACAGAACACGGCACGAAGGCCGCAAAAACATCAGCATATTATCACAAGTTGAATCAAAGCTGATAATGAAAAGTTAAAATTTACAATTTGTCAATAAGGTGTATAGCCTTTTAAAAATCTAAAACACGATGCTCACCGGAATGAGTAAAAACTTGATTGATTGAAATAGAAGGATAAAAAGTTTCCCTGATATGTGCAGTGTCCCAACACTCACATAGAATGTGTTTGATTGTGAGAGGACACTGACAGGGTATACATACCGGGGGATCTTCCCCCTTTAAAAGATATGAGTGTGTAAGATGAGAGTGTCCAATACGACATCGTCGTAGGACACAAGCTTCCTGCCGGGTAAAAGAGGATAGAGATTTGTAACCTAAATGAGGTTGAATAGTGTGAAGTTTGTTATGATGTTGTTGGTCCCATTGGGACTTCCAACGTTGTTTAATGTAAGATTTAATAGCAGGTTTAGAATCCGTATATGGAACTTTAGTGGGAGAAATATGTTTGAGGTTTAATGCTGATTTAGCAGCTGAGTCAGCTTTGCTATTACATCTTATACCCATATGGCTAGGAAGCCAGCAGAAGACGATGTCGCATTGGAGACAAGAATTATGAAGTAATAAAATATCCCTGATAATTGGATGATCACTCTTACAGTTTTTAATTGCTTGCAGGCAAGAAAGTGAATCGGAAAAAATAATGTAATTATTAGGGGTTGAGTTTTTAATGTGATGGACAGCCTTAAGGATGGCCTTAGCTTCTGCAGTAAAGATGCTGCTGCCATCATGCAGCCTTGATTATGTTGTTGAAGGAGTCACAGTTGCTGCTGCAACTGTGGGTCCATCCTTAGAACCGTCAGTGTAAATTGGTATATAATCTGTGAAAAAATCACGTAGTTCAAAAAATGCCTGTTGAAATATTAATTGGTCTGTATTTGATTTTTTTATGAGTAGATAGAGAGAGGTTTACATGGGGCCTGACCAGCTGCCATGGCGGAGCGGCAAGCAGACCGTGCTCTGCTATTGTTGTTAGGTTGATATCAGAATTTTCAACATGTTGTTGAAGTCTGATACCGAGTGGTGCAATTGCTTTAGGTTTAAAGTTATACAACTGCTGGTATTCTGGATTGAATACGCAGTTGTATGCAGGATTACAAGGGTTGGCTTTAAGTTTGGTGATATATTGTAGTGCTAGCTTGATGCGCCGATCTTCAAGAGATGGCTCATCAGCTTCAACGTATAGGCTTTCAACAGGTGAAGTTCTGAAAGCCCCAAAACAAAGCCTGAGACCCTGGTGGTGGCTTGTATCTTGCATTTTGATATATGAGGGGCGGGCAGATCCATATATTATGGATCCATTATCAAGTTTGGAGCGGATGAGTGATCGATAGAGATGAAGAAGAGTTTCTTCATCTCCACCCCATTTATTATTTGAAACGACCTTTAAAAGGTCTAATGCCTTTAAGCATTTAGCTTTAAGGCTTTTAATGTGTGGGATAAATGATAATTTACTATCAAATGTGAGACCAAGAAATTTGGCCTCAGGAACGACTTTGATTGGAGTTTTATCTAGAAATAGTTCTGGATCTTGGTGCATTTTGCGCATATTGCATTTGCATTTTCCAACGACCATTGGTGGATTTTATTGAGGCAGAGTTGCAATTGGCTCTGGATTGATGGCATATTTTTGCCTCTGCAGGAAACTCCAAAATCATCCACAAAAAGTGAACCATCTGTATGGCCATTTAAGACTTTGGCCAAGCTGTTGATTTTAATGCTAAATAATGTGACAGATAAAATGCTACCTTGTGGGACACCCATTTCTTGATCAAAGATTCAGAAAGAGTGGAACCCACACGCACTTTAAATTGGCGGTCATGTAAAAAATTAGATATAAAATGAGGCATACGACCTCGCAAGCCAAATTCAAATAAATCTTTTAGGATGCCATGCTTCCATGTAGTGTCGTAAGCTTTTTCTAAGTCGAAAAAGATAGACACAGCATGTTGTTTGTTAATAAATGCATCACGAATAAATGATTCTAAACGAACAAGATGATCAGTGGTACTGCGTTGTTTGAGGAAACCACATTGAATATCAGTTAGTAATTTATTAGTTTCCAAGTACCAAACAAGACGATCATTGATCATCCGTTCCATAGTTTTACATACACAATTTGTTAAGGCTATAGGACGGTAGTTGGAAGGGTCTGTATGATCCTTCCCAGGTTTTGGGATTGGTACAATAGTAGCATTGTGCCAACAAGATGGAAATTCACCTGTTTCCCATATATGATTAAATACCTGAAGTAGAACCTCAAGGCAAGGTTCCGGTAAATGTTTTAAAAGCTGATAATGGATTTCATCAGGGCCGGTTGCTGTATCATGAGCTTTAGAAAGTGCAGTTTTAAGCTCTGAAAAGGAGAAGTGTTCATTATAATCTTCTCCATTGTCAGATTTGAAATTAAGTGGTCGTTTTTCCTGTACCTTTTGGTACTTTTGGAAAGCAGGGACATAATTTGCAGATGAAGAATTTTTAGAGATTGTTTCAGCCAACTTATTGGCAATGACGGTTCACTGACTTGATGGATAAACGCTAAAGAATTTTCGTGTGAATTGATATATTTTAATGAAAATCGTATCTCGTTAGCCTAATGGCTTTGTGCTGTTTTTGATCATGTTTTATATGTCAATATTATTTATGTTCGGCATGTGACACCTTAATAAACTATTCTTCATCTCTCTACTATAATCTCAATATATGTTTTTAGGGGAAGGACACTTGTGTGAAATGGCTATTCATTAATAATACCCGTCAAAATCGTAAGATGTCTTAAATGAACAGTGTATCGTATTGAGAGAGCGGCCGAAATTGTAAACTGATCAAATGGTTAATGTTAATGGTTAAATGTTTAATGTACACTTTGCATGCATCCCTTCCCTGCTGTCAATAATCTTACAGTGAGTGGGTCATCCTAAGATCAAAATTGGTGAGTGAGTGAGTGAGTTATTGTTTAACGCCGCTTCGGCAGTATTGCAGCCATTAGCGGCGAGATATTTAATTTATTAGCCTAATTTAAAAAAGAAAATTGCTATTGAAAAACAAGATCAAAATTGGAGACTAGTTTCAAGAGATCGAATTAATTAAACTGTACTGTAAACGGTACTGGCGAATTTGATAACGCAACAAATAAAGACATTCTGAATTCATTACATCACTACATTTCTAAAAGTAAACTGATTATTGATACAAAACGAATAATAAACATATAAGATGTGTGAGCATAATATTGGCGAACTAATCGATTGTCCAAACGAGGCAAAGCAGTATTTCGACGCAAAGGACAACTGAGCACTGCCATAAATACATGAAGGTATATACGTATGTATTGTTTTAGTTATTCAATGAATAAAAAAGCTCCACATCGAATCAAACAAGACTTAGTGAGGTAAGAAATGAACTGTTTCATTTCCGTAATGGATAACAACCTCGTGCTTTTTGTTCACTCATCCATTTAATAAAGGGCTTCTGACTCTATTGGCGTTCTCTGCTCACTCAGGAGCTAGGTCAGAGCAGGGACATTATGTATATAAGGTCCCTGGCCAGAGGCGTTGAACCGGTAACTAATTACCTGTCGGCCTAAACGAGTTGTGACTTCTGTGATGGGTTAGTTGATCGATTACACATGTTACGTAATACTAAGACAAGCTCGTTGACAGACAGGATGTTCTGATAGCTAGGAAGTCTGGTATATCATATATCTGTAACCTGCAATCAGGTGTGTATAAATAATCAGTCATGGTGACTGATGTAATGTGGGCAATTGGGTAGTCAAATGACCTAACACATACTGTCTGAAACATCCACCTTTAGCCAGACATTAGTGTTCAATTTAAAAAAAGTCATTAGATAGAAACCTTATCAACGCAATTAATATTTCAAGAGTCAACATTTCGCAAGGGTGAATATTGTATAGGAGAATATATTGTGGAAACGTACAAATACTACATATCTATAATCTCAATATATGTTTTAGGGGAAGGACACTTGATAATTTTCTTTTTCAAAGTCAACTTTTTATTTGAGTTAGACTTTCACAAAAGTCAATAAATATTTCATAAGTCAACATTTCAATAAATTCAAAATATCTTTTTCAAAACCAACATGTCACCAAAGTCAATATTTTATATAAGTTAAACTTTCGCAAAAGTCAATAAAAAAAGTCAACATTTCATCAAAGTCAATACTTGATCAAAGTCAATATTTCACTTAATTCAAAATATCTTTTTCAATGTTAACATTTTATTTAAGTTAAACTTTCACAAAAGTCAATAAATATTTTCAAAGTCATCATTTCACTAAAGTGAATATGTGATCAAAGTCAACATTTCACTAAATTAAAAAAAAAAATCTTTTTCAAAGTCAACATTTATTTAAATTAAGCTTTCACAAAAGGCAATAATTATTTCCAAAGTCAACATTTCATCAAAGTCAATACTTGATCAAAGTCAATATTTCACTTAATTCAAAATATCTTTTTCAAAAGCAACATGTCACCAAAGTCAACATTTTATTTGATTTAAACTTTCACAAAAGTCAATAAATATTTCCAAAGTCAACAATTCACGTAACTCAAAAAATATTTTAAAAGTCAACATGTGATCACGTTCAATATTTTATCAAAGTAAAACTTCCACCAAAGTCAATAGATATTTCCAAAGTCAACATTTCACAAACATTATATTTTTTCCAAAATCAATATTTCATCTAACTCAATATATGTTATTAAAATCAACATTTCATTGAAAACTTCACCAAATTAAAAAAAATAGAATTATAATATTTCATAAATTCATTATTATGAAAACTGCCTTCAATGACTAATCCCACCACCCTTTTCCACATTGGAAAAAAAAATTCCATTGGAAATTGGAATTTTTTTTCAAAAATTTAAAAAATAATTTTAACCTGAAAATTTCCAGAGAACTCATGCAGGGCATTTAAATAATGAAATTTGTTTGTAAAAAATGTTAGTCGCGACAAACTTCGGACTCGACCGGATTTCCAAAGATAAACCGGAGAGCGTTTTTGGTATTTTCACCAATGACTCAAAAATAACATTTCTTATAAGAAAAAGAATAAGTACCACCATCTAGTGCCAGCTAGTACTAAGCGCTTCTACTAAACGGTCTATCAAAAATGCAAAAACAGTTTATTTTAATAGCAAATATATGACAAATGTCTTCATTCTACTGTTGCAGATAAAGTGTCAAGTCTGTATAGCCCTCCGCAACCTTGCCTCCGATGGTATGTAAGAATCTATCAATATAATAGGTTTGTCCTCCTCCACCTTGTCACAACAAATTCTTCTTCAAAACTAGACGCTAAGGATGCTTATATTTGACAATTGACAATTGAGCAACGTAGAAAACCACTATCTTATTCAAAAGTTTGTGTTTACATTATTTAGCGTTTATTGCTTTTGATCACCAAGGAGGGGTTTTAAAGCGCATACGGTCAGATGGGGCTAATGGCACCACAGAACCACTGAACGTTTTTGCACCTTTAAAGCTGATATTTTGTGGGGATGTACGTGGCACAAAATAAGTGTGTTTAACTTTGTCTTTGTGACGTGTCGAGTGTTGATCTTATACATCGGCAGTTTTCTGTGCCTTATCTGGCGAACTGTTGTATTTTAGTTCTTCAAATATTTGTAAAAAACTTATGACATTCCGTTACTAGCAATTGGTATTGCTTATCATTAACCCCTTATTATGATATAAGCGATATTAAACAATTATAACATATTCTCTAACTTCTCTATTTTACCTAAGATAATATATCTTGCAATACAGAGCCTAAAGTCAAAACATTTTTAAAAATATAAAGACGGTCAACAGAGTTCTAAATTAAAGGATCGACGTACATTGTAGTGATTGTCCTGGATTTACAGGCGACTGCCAGCGCTGTTTGGTGGACCAAGGAGTGCTCGGACCTCTCAACAAGCTGCTCCGTGCTTCGCTTGATTCCTCCGCACACACCCAAACACCCGTCATGCTCGGGGCGGCCACAGGGTGCATTAGGAACCTATCTATGCTTCAAACGAATGAGGTAAATTAACAGCTTAAAGGTAATAAACATAGCATTATATATAATTTAGACTGGAAAAATACTACAATTACATGTTGTTATGTGGCAGGGTGAGGTCAATAGCGTTCTTACTAGCTTGGGCTAGTGGGATATTATATCCCTTTAGCTCAACAGGTAAAGCGCTGGACTCTTACCCGGAGGTCCCGGGTTCCATTCCCACTGGAGGTGATATCTGAACTGAACTTTATTCAAGAACTCAGGCTGCAAACAGCATAAGAGGTACATAAAACATATATACATTGATACAATATACAATATAATAGGTATGTACAGCTGGTGTTTTCAGTAAAGGTACATTTGATTATAAAAGCTATTTCTTGAACAAAGACATAATGATTTTACAAAAAATTGAGAGTTTCCTTAAAGTTCCTAGCTAATTAGAATTAAATAAAATATTCATTTTGTACATATTTGGCCTATTGTATTAATATTTGTGAATATAGTTTTCTCTTTCTGATTTAATATAGGACAAACAAATAAATAATGAAATTCGTCCCCAAGATCGTTTAAATTACAAAGAGTACATTTTCTTTCATGAACTGGGATATATCACAATCACTCCTTTTACAGTTATACCCCTGCTACGACGTAATGTCCGAGGTCTGAACTATCGTCTGACATAAAAACTTCAATTTGTTCATGGAAATGTAGAGGAGTTTTGCCTTTTAGGGGTTACACATGCCAATTCATTAGATATTTCTGCAATTGTCTTTGTTGTATTGCATACCATTTATCCAAATTCACAAAACCATTTCCTATGACAGAAGTATGGAAAGAGGCGACATTCAAAGTTTGGAGAACAGAGTTCATAATTCAGTGTAACTCAATCAGATGGTAAAGAACTCATGACGTCACAGGTCATGTCGATCAGAAAGGTCAATGGATAAGTAATGATTTAAGTGCGCTTATATATATATATATATATATATATATATATATATATATATATATATATATATATATATGTATTATGCTCGGTTGCCTACCATCTTTTATGAGATGGAAAACAAAGCTTCATCAAGACAACCCTCCTCACGCCCAACCTCATTGATAAATAGCTAACGTGAGTAGTGAGAGGTCATCTCAACAGTTTCAGAAGTAGTAATAATGCGACCTATCTTCGTTAGATGAATACAAGACAAGATGTTTGAGCTGAACAGACACAAAGGAGACAGATACTTATCTAGCAGATAATCATCGTGAGCATCAGTACTAGACATATTTACACATATATTAAGATGAGTTTGAAGTTACATCCCTAGGTTTTAAATATTCCATCATATATACCACTCTCATACACACATGAACGGGAGTAATATACACAACAAAAACTAAAGGTGCGTTTAAACTTGCACGAATTTTCCACCCGCATTTCTTGACCTCGGTGCGTGCCAGTGCCTGAAGCATTGATTATATAATTTGTGTACATAATAATAGTTAATGCGCACACCTCCGTTTGTGTATTATTCGCACACACCTCACGTATATATTGCGCATTTGACGCGCAAAATACCACATAAAGTGCCACGAATTGACCCCGCATTGAACGCATAATTCGCGCAAAACTACGACTATGTTGCGTTTTATGCACGCATATGTTGCGTCTATGGTCCGATGAAGTTGCGTTTTGGTACGGAGTATGCGCAAATGCACGCACAGGCACGACTAAATCACGCATGCTTGTTAAGATTGTGACCTTTTTTAGTCTCGCTTGGTGTACGGTACTGCCCACATTTGATGTGTATATAAAGGCAGTACCCCATCTTAATTCTTTAAATCTTTTTCGGTCGTGGCATCCAAATTATCCTATTTCAGAAACCATTCGGAACTTTATTGAAGGCCCCAGTGGCGCGAGTGCGAAATTAGCTCTGCTGGAAAGCGGTCGTAAACTCTCTAAGAAATCAAACAATCTTAAATCAGTTCATCCTCTACTTTCACAAAGTGAACACCGTGAACATCTCACAAGATATTAGTCAGGCAGAATGGTGAAATGATTGTCCACTTTGGGTGATAAGTACCAAACTTTGCACAAAGATAGCTTATGGTATTGTGATTAAATTTGGTCTGAAGGCCAAGTCAATTTCGATCCAAGATGGCCGCCAAATTCAAAATGGCCGCCACTGTTAAAACGTATCTACTTTTACATGTTTCTGCATATTTAAATGATCCATTCGTGTTATTTTATTGCTATTCATGCTAGCTTAGAAACCCCAAAATTGGGGATTGGTTCTGTATTGATTAATCCATTGTTGATGATGGTACAACTGATCCATATAGAAGCTGAAAAACCAAAATGGCAGCCAATTTTGTGATCTAAGGTGATTTATCTTTTTGTACGGTTCTACGTGTTTATATCATCAAATTTGACCGTAAAATTGGCTTGTTCAGACTAGAAATACCATGACTAACAATTTATTGGTAATCCCGTTGTTGACAGTAGCAAAGATAATCCAAAATGGCGGCCAATTTGTCACTCTAGGGCATCCTTCGATGACATAAAATTGAATTGTTTTCCTTAATCTTGTTAGGATTAATTTATGTTGGTATTCTTAGCTTATGGTCTTCAAATGGTGGGTTTTTGAAGACCATAAGCTAATAATACCAACATAAATGAATATAAAATAATTCAAATAAATATAGTCCAAGGGGTCAAATTTATTTCCTTCCAAGATGGCGGCCATGGATGGATACATAATACACAGTATTACACTACTATGCAATATTTGAAAGTACACAATGTAAATTGGCCAGTGCAGCGCTTTGATGCCACATTCACAAGTGTATCCTTCGATTCTCCAGGTAATATTATTCTTTCATCTTGTTGTCATTCTTTTAGGTTTTCATTCTGTTTTCGGTATATATTAAGTCATCATATAGCTCATATTTCCAGAGAGAACACTTTGAAGCACGACGAAAGTTTGAAAAAGAGCAACCACAATGACATGACAATGACTTTACGACAACCACATTTCAACAGGTCTATCCTGCCTGGTATGCTGCTCTCCTTGTGTGTTAAAACACTTTTTCTAAAGATTTTAATGGAATTTGATTTATAAGCTAATAACGTTTTACTAGAACACTCTCACAGGAATGTTTGTGCATCACATAGATCTCGTCCAAGGGTTTAAATAATTTTCTTTCCAAGATGGAGGCTAAATTCAAAATGGCGGCCACTGTACGACAACATTATCTCTTTCGCCATATTCATGCATATTTAAATGGTTCAATAACGCATTGTATTGTTATTCTGAAGATAATGGTATGTTCTATGTTTTGCAAATAATAATTGACTTTTTGCAAGGGAATAACTTCTTACTATTTATTTAGGTTGGTATTTATAGTGCCATATAAAATACTTATTTTATTGACAGGCATAGACATGATCTTCGCCAAATCTTTTCCACCAACATTATGCAGAGTTATGACACTTATTTGGACTTATCCCCAGCCAAGTTATAGAACTAGTTCTATCAGACATAACACAATGCACAAGGTTTGAGTCGCATACTGTAAACAGTGGTTCTTACAACAGACCAGACATGTATATTTAAAAACAACATTAATTGATTGCACTGTATAAGACTATAAGTGGTCTAGTTTGTTGCATTTCTTTTTTTGCGACTGTAACCTCTTGGCAAACTGGAAACATTCAACAAATGCATGATCTCGAGTATCTCAGTTTTCAGCGTGTCTTGAACATTGTTACTGGTATCATGACTCTCACTCCACGATACCATCACACCACCCCTATTCAGACATCCATTCACTGCCAGTGAAATACAGGATACATACTCTGTATCTACAATCAGTGCAGGATAAACACATATATAAGCTATCTCTCAGAACTCCTTATGCCCTTCGCCTACCAGATCTCTTAAGCAAGTATCTGATGTAATGAGTTACCTCTCTATAAGCATCACCTGTGCTCCCACAGGAACTTAATTGTCTGTCTTTCATGAGGGCAAACATATATTGCAATTGTTTGCATTCATTCATTCATGGTGCCTTTTTTTAATAATACAGTATCCGAAGAGTTGCAAAAAGCTTCTACACTGTCAGAGAAAAGTTTGCCTGCTTCCATGTTTTCAATTGTCTTAAATAAGGTTGGATCACAACCGATATAGATATATGAATCGTTAGAGACAATTTTCTACGATCCAAGGATCTTGGTAGTAGTATTTGCTGGTATGAATGTGTGATTGTTCCAGTAGCAAATGCTAGCCAGAGAGCAATGAGGATGGTTTGACTGAACAAGGGTACAGCCTAAAGAACAATGTCCGTGTCCACAGTGAGCAGCATGATGCTCTGGTATCATTGAGCAATGACATTGATTGTATAAACTAGAAGCCTAGTATTTACGCCGGTTTGCGATGAAGATACTCATTGTCACGAATTAATGCGTGCCAATGCGGATTCGAAAATCGTGCAAGTGTAAACGCCGCTTTAGACTACGCGAATGGTTATCCAACAGCAGTTCAATTGCAACAATAAAATGTATATACCGTGCGTGTATTAGATAACTGAGATTTAACCCTTACAGGCCTCTACAGAGGCCAGAAAACATATTAGCGTTCAGGTTTCTTAGTGGTGAAAGGATTAATGAAACAATTACTATTGCATCGATTTGAGTTAACTTGACTTTGACTTTGATTGTTTGTCAGATGTTGTTAGCGCTTTTCCTCTGGAACGGCTTCGCCTATAGGCTTCAAATTTGGTACCAGTCTTCATTAGGGAAATACGCAGACAACAGTGGAGTTGGGTGACCTTGACATAAGCTGTGTGTTCATCCTTTTTGCTCGTTTCTTAACTGCGGAGGAGGACATGGTCACGTTTGTGACAATTACTTGTTCTTCATTGTTGTCTTCCTATCAATCGAATGTCATATTGACCTGAAAAGGTTACAATTACCACGTATTCAGCCATAAGGCTGAATCCTAGTTGTTATTGGCGTTTATTCAAAACTATTATTCCAGGTTTCTTGTGAGCAAAATTCAGCAGATAATTCAACCAACTTCGGGTCTGAAAGACCTTACTATGAAGTCGTCGCGCGAAACGTTTGGGTCCAATCGATCCAGTCATTAAAGGTCTCATTCGAATCTAAAGTTAAATTTTTAACATGGGGAAAACAATTTCAAATGCACTTAGAGAGCTGAAGATTGCTTTAAAAGAGGAGCTTTAATGCTTCAAGCGTAAAGGAAATCATAGCAAAGTCGTTGGTCACATGGTTTAGACGCCATATTGATTTTCGACACTTTTTTCAAATTATCCGACCCCATGCATTTTATGGAAACACCCAGAAGATATTTGAAACTGAGATTTATATGCAGTCAGTATCAGATTTTCAGTGTGTTTTTAAAACTTCATAACTCAATAACAACAAATTATAGAACGGTGTTTAATACCCTTATTAAAAATGATTTCGATAATATACATAACCAACGAGCTACAAACCTTTTAAGTTGGTCAATTTCGATTTTCATTTTGAACAAATAGGGAAATATGCCTATAAATAATGGCAGGTAAATCCAAACATTAATCTTCTATATTGAAATTTACGACGTACCAAATCAGAACAGGAGTTCAATTCAATGTTGTGGGCATTTTATTTAAGTTTTTAATATTAAGTTTTCCAGATGAAACCTTTTATTTGTACTTCATTATAGAACAATATGGCAGTAAGCATTGTGCAATTTCTATTTTCACATTTTCATTTAGTTTTAAAATACATACTAGTTATAACAAACAAAGCATGAAATTTATGAAAAATGTATATTTCTTTAATGATTATGTTAAAACTTAAAGTATTTAGTCATCATAACAGATATGCAGGAAACAAACAAGTACAGTGAGGTACTCTACTCAGATCTTCTTTTCCCTGATTTGATTTGCTTAAAAGAAAACTGTAGCTAATCGCCTAAACATATCTGAATGAAACTTTCAGGAATGGTGAGGAATACTAAAATAAGTTAATACACATTATAATAAATCATGGATCCGACTGAATTATTTTTCGCTAAACAACTAGTTGTGGTGGTTCAACAATGATTATAGAGTTGAACAAAGTATGGAACAAACTGTTATAACCACAATTTGATATATTGGGCTCAGGCCAGCCAATAATGTGTCTCCTAATCATCCATGAGGTGTGACAAACAGATGGTTTACCAAGATGGAAAACCTCGCGGCTATGACTGGTTCCCTTCGATGTGTGTATAAAAAACTCGAGTACTCATGCATTGGACAGGCAGACTTGGTCTCTCACGAGTCCTCAGAACAGGTGCTTTCATTCTCTATGGATTGTTGTTGGACCTTACTGTAATCATGAACTTGTGATGAATTGCTTTGATTAGTATGAGATATTGTATATGCATCTGTTGTCTACTTCTGACCAATGGATAACTGTTGGTTACTGTGCTACAACATATACGTCATTAGCTAATTTAAAAAGTAATGCTACTATATTTCTTTGAACCGGTCCATAAAAATAAAATTAAATAATTCGTTTTATTGTTTAGCTTGAAATCGTGAGTGAAGATTTCCTCCCGGTCTTGTGTAGAGTACTTGAACGTAGCGAGCTTGCAGAAGCTCAAAGACATGCAGCTGGGACTATCCGCAATATTGCAGTCGGGAGTCATCTTCAGGTGAGCAGCCGGCAGCACACATCTGTGTCCGATAGATGATGTGTCTTTCCTCAGCAGGTGTTTTTAAAGAGGACATGTTTTTAGGGTCGGTTTTTAGTTATCTAGCTATTGTGTAAATATTGTACTGTTCAACGACTTATCTTCATTCCAGTACCAGTTGCAGAATTCAATTACTTCTCCTCTGTCGGGTAAATTGTGAACATGTACTATTTACTGACTTAGCAATCAAATACATGTTGTACAGTTCAATGGCGTCTCCTCAATCGCGGAAATGATGCACCTATCAATGACCCAATTCTATATAACAATTTTTTTTTGCAGGCCGTGTTGGATAGTGACTGCTTAGATAGCTTATGTCTATGCTTACTAGATCTGAAGACAGAGTTATATGTTCTTGGCGACGTGACGGCTGCTATAGCCGTGCTAGCAGATGAAGGTTAGTAGTTTAACGGTAATACTAAGAAATCATAGAAAAACTAACTGAATTAAATACTCTTGTGTTCGAATAATAACACATTATAATTGGAAAGTATTACAAAGTATTATTATTGCAAGCACATGTAAAAATACACTGAAGTGTTTATTTATTTTTTCCTATTTTACCATAGCCTCTCTACTTGAAATTCTATGGACAACAACTGATAACTGTTTGAAATAGCAATCCCATGCATGGAATGTTTTCCAAAATGATAGGAATGCAGTTCAAATCTCCAACGGGATCACAATGAATATCGGCAGTATATATGAGAATCAAGAGGGAATAGTTCAATTTGCAATTCACGAAACTGCAATACAAACTAAACTGCAATTCAGAAGATTTCGTTTCGCCATTTTTATGCGGCAAATATCTTATTGTTTAAACATTAATTGCATTCACAGTGAGTTACTTCCAATGGTAAAGTCAAGGTAGTAATGTCAATGTCAAATTTGGAAATAATGTCCTTCTAACTGTTATTGGGTGCCAAACAGGACTTAAATCGCTATTTAGTAAGCTTACTACTTCGAATGAATAAGTTTACTCAATCATTTTTGTTTATTTCCCCGCTTAATACCAAATAATGATCACTCCCTCCAATGCGTTAAAGATACAATAAACAACACGAGACGGACAGGGAGATTGCATGTGTATTAACAATATACAACACGAGAAGGACAGGGAGATAATATATGTACTAACAATATACAACACGAGACGGAGAGGGAGCTAGAATGTGTATTAACAATATGCAACACGAGGCAGACAGGAAGCTAGTATGTGTACTAACAATATATAACACGAGACGGACAGGGAGCTAGTATGTGTACTAACAATATATAACACGAGACGGACAGGGAGCTAGAATGTGTACTAACAATATGCAACACGAGGCGGACAGAGAGCTAGTATGTGTACTAACAATATATAACACAAGACGGACAGGGAGCTAGTATGTGTACTAACAATATATAACACGAGACGGACAGGGAGCTAGTATGTGTACTAACAATATATAACACGAGACGGACAGGGAGCTAGAATGTGTACTAACAATATGCAACACGAGACGGACAGGGAGCTAGTATGTGTACTAACAATATACGACACGAGACGGAGAGGGAGCTAGAATGTGTATTAACAATATATAACTCGAGACGGACAGGGAGCTAGTATATGTACAAACAATATACAACACGAGGCGGACAGGGAGCTAGTATGTGTACTAACAATATACAACATGAGACGGACAGGGAGCTAGAATGTGTACTAACAATATACAACACGAGACGGACAGGGAGCTAGTATGTGTACTAACAATATATAACACGAGACGGACAGGGACCTAGCATGTGTACTAACAATATATAACACGAGACAGACAGGGAGCTAGTATGTGTACTAACAATATATAACACCAGACGGACAGGGAGCTAGCATGTGTACTAACAATATAAAACTCGAGACGGACAGGGAGCTATAGCATGTGTACTAACAATATACAACACGAGGCGGACAGGGAGCTAGTATGTGTACTAACAATATACAACACGAGACGGACAGGGAGCTAGAATGTGTACTAACAATATAAAACACGAGACGGACAGGGAGCTAGTATGTGTACTAACAATATACAACACGAGACGGACAGGGAGCTAGTATGTGTACTAGCAATATAAAACACGAGACGGACAGGGAGCTAGAATGTGTATTAACAATAAACAACACGAGAAGGACACGGAGCTAGTATGTGTACTGACAATATAAAACACGAGACGGACAGGGAGCTAGAATGTGTACTAACAATATATAACACGAGACGGACAGGTAGCTAGTATGTGTACTAACAATATACAACACGAGACGGACAGGGAGCTAGTATGTGTACTAACAATATAAAACACGAGACGGACAGGGAGCTAGAATGTGTACAAACAATATACAACACGAGGCGGACAGGGAGCTAGTATGTGTACTAACAATATACAACATGAGACGGACAGGGAGCTAGAATGTGTACTAACAATATACAACACGAGACGGACAGGGAGCTAGTATGTGTACTAACAATATACAACACGAGACGGACAGGGAGCTAGCATGTGTACTAACATTATACAACACGAGACGGACAGGGAGCTAGTATGTGTTCTAACAATATATAACACGAGACGGACAGGGAGCTAGAATGTGTACTAACAATATGCAACACGAGACGGACAGGGAGCTAGTATGTGTACTAACAATATACGACACGAGACGGAGAGGGAGCTAGAATGTGTATTAACAATATATAACACGAGACGGACAGGGAGCTAGTATATGTACAAACAATATACAACACGAGGCGGACAGGGAGCTAGTATGTGTACTAACAATATACAACACGAGACGGACAGGGAGCTAGTATGTGTACTAACAATATATAACACGAGACGGACAGGGACCTAGCATGTGTACTAACAATATATAACACGAGGCGGACAGGGAGCTAGTATATGTACAAACAATATACAACACGAGGCGGACAGGGAGCTAGAATGTGTACTAACAATATATAACACGAGACGGACAGGGACCTAGAATGTGTACTAACAATATACAACACGAGACGGACAGGGAGCTAGTATGTGTACTAACAATATATAACACGAGACGGACAGGGACCTAGCATGTGTACTAACAATATACAACACGAGACAGACAGGGAGCTAGTATGTGTACTAACAATATATAACACCAGACGGACAGGGAGCTAGCATGTGTACTAACATTATACAACACGAGACGGACAGGGAGCTAGTATGTGTACTTACAATATATAACACCAGACGGACAGGGAGCTAGCATGTGTACTAACACTATAAAACTCGAGACGGACAGGGAGCTATAGCATGTGTACCAACAATATACAACACGAGACGGACAGGGAGCTAGTATGTGTACTAACAATATATAACACCAGACGGACAGGGAGCTAGCATGTGTACTAACATTATACAACACGAGACGGACAGGGAGCTAGTATGTGTACTTACAATATATAACACCAGACGGACAGGGAGCTAGCATGTGTACTAACAATATAAAACTCGAGACGGACAGGGAGCTATAGCATGTGTACTAACAATATACAACACGAGGCGGACAGGGAGCTAGTATGTGTACTAACAATATACAACACGAGACGGACAGGGAGCTAGAATGTGTACTAACAATATAAAACACGAGACGGACAGGGAGCTAGTATGTGTACTAACAATATACAACACGAGACGGACAGGGAGCTAGTATGTGTACTAACAATATGCAACACGAGACGGACAGGGAGCTAGTATGTGTACTAACAATATACAACACGAGACGGACAGGGAGCTAGTATGTGTACTAACAATATACAACACGAGACGGACAGGGAGCTAGTATGTGTACTAGCAATATAAAACACGAGACGGACAGGGAGCTAGAATGTGTATTAACAATAAACAACACGAGAAGGACACGGAGCTAGTATGTGTACTGACAATATAAAACACGAGACGGACAGGGAGCTAGAATGTGTATTAACAATGTACAACACGAGACGGACAGGGAGCTAGTATGTGTACTGACAATATAAAACACGAGACGGACAGGGAGCAAGCATGTATTCTAACAATATGCAACACGAGACGGACAGGGAGTTAGAATGTGTATAAACAATATACAACACGAGAAGGACACGGAGCTAGTATGTGTGATAACAATATAAAACACGAGACAGTCGAGAAGTTACAGACAAATTATTTTGCAATAAAAACGATAACAAATCTCCTGTGAAAGGACGAGTGATTTTTAAATCGTTGACTCTCCTTTTAGACCATCAGGTCTGAAAGGCCCGATGGGCTTATGGCATGGCATGGCGTCAGGCGTTCGGCCACCGGTCCGTCGGTCCGTCCGTTTGTCCGTCCGTCCGTCCATCCATCCGTATACTTCTCGGATTTTCGACTTCCACTCCAGAACAAATGACTCTGGAGAGCCGAAATTTATGTGCAGACTCCTTTACTAATGGGGATTCCAAATTGTAGATTCGGTGACCCCGTGACTCAAAATAGGGTCACAGGGATAACATCATTAAAAACCTATTTCATCTTCTTATCCAGTACATAAAGCTCCAGAAATGTTAAATGTTATGAACAGACTCCTTGGCCAATATGGAGTCTAAAATGTAGTTTTGGTGACAATGTGACCCAAATTGCGAATCACAGGGGTAACAAATCTAAAGAGGTTATATACATGATACATGTTAGTTTGATAATGAAATAACAAAAACAACAAGATGAGATAACAATGAGATGATATGATATTGTTAATAAAGTCGTTGATCATCCATAAACTATTTGTTTTCTTAATATGAAATAGGTCAATTTGAAGATGGTAGTTTAAAATCAAGTATTAATGATCAGCTTTTGTAAAAACTTTACTATTAATGATACAAGGCCAAACTATCAAGTATTTATCTGACAAAAAGAAAAACAGAGAAAAAGACGAACTATTTATCCGTAATGAGATTGAAGACCTGCAAACTGATTTAGATACAACAGAAAAATTTCAAACTAACAACAATTACCTGAAAAACTAAAACTTGCAAACGATAAAATCGAAATCAATAATATTAAAACTGAAGGTATAATACTTCGAGCAAAATCTAATTTGAAAGAAATAGTTGAGAAACCAGTTGAGAAAGTAGTTTCTGTCTTGAGATAACGGAAACTTTCTTGATAAAGCAATACGCAAATTGGAAAAAAAGACGGAACATTTGCAACACAAACTAAAGATATCCTGCTTGAGACTAAAGCTTTCCTTAAGGATTTGTACACTACACTACGAGACTGTATAGACGTTTATTCATATGGCATGTTCCAGAAATTGAATATTTCAAAACTATCAGAATTGCAAAAACTAGACTTGGAAGGAGAGCTGAAATACGAAGAAGTTTTAAACGCATTGAAAAAAATGAAAAATGAAAAAAGTCCGTGTTCATCACGATTTACAGTTGAGTTTTACAAATTCTTTCGGAATGATTTAAATAGATACCTGATACGACTTCGAAAAGGCGTTGTAGACTGGATATTAATCAAAAAAGTCTTAGAATTCTTTAACGTTGGATCATCTTTTAAAAAATGGATAAGCACATTTTATATTAATAATGTATAATAAACTGGAAAATAATAAATAGATCTGATCACAAAACCATTTAAGGTTTCAATATCGTTTGATACACATGATATTACCCACAAATACATTATTGACCAAAATGGGTTATAAAGATAGTTTCATATGTGATTTCTGTGGGGAAAGTGCTGAAATACTGATCCATTTAATGTATGAATGCAAACTATCGAAACGTATCTGGTCAGAAATCGCAGAATGAATTGAGTCGAAAGCACAGTGTAAATTAAACCTTCAAAACAAACGGTTATTTTCGGATATCTTGAAAACAGAAACAACGTCCTTAATCTTATATTAATAATGATAAAGTAGAATATATTCAAAGCAAAACAACAAAGTAAATTACCCATCACCTAATATATAAAAAACGATATCCGCAACATATATAACATGGACGAATTCTCTGCATATACATATTCAAAATTCATGAATTCTGATTAAAAGTGTCGCACTTCTGCCATTTTGATACCGAAGTAATTATGTTCATCCTAAAATATAAGAAATTATATTAGATCATATGAAACTGAGTTTTGTTTGTCCATTTTACTTGATGTCATTGCCTGTATGTCCTAGCTGTATATATGTTGCGGGTTTAGATGTCACCGTGCTGGCCTATTATTGGCCTGACCTGAAGAAAAACGACGAAGAGTTGTCATTAAAATTCAATCAGAATTTAATCGTAACTTTGCTTGCAGAGAACTGCGCATGTGCGAAACATACAATTAAAACATATATAATGGTTCACTTTAACTTGCTTTGACCATAAAATGATGAATTATACAGCTTACTCATTTAAGGTTTTACTGTAACTTGATTACATAAACATGACCTTATTGAAATCTTACATAAACTTTGCAATCTTACAAACTGGAACTGGCAACCTGAACTTAAGAATAACTTGATTATTCACACATCTAACTACTGTCATAATTCAAACTCGAATACTGAAAATTGTTTATAATAATTCATACATTTGGACATAAGAATCATCCTTACATTAAAACCATCATACGAAACATACCTATGTGGCAATAATTAAAGATTCCCTTCACAAATAAACACAATTATCAAAATACAACTTAAATTGACCATATTTAGGCTTTAACTGAGATTTTACGGCACTTCAAAGATTCATCAATGAACCACTAGGTCACAAGAATTATCTCCCTTGGATTGAGATCAAACTACAAAATGCTACCAAATAATAATTACAAGAACAGTCTTTTAACATTAAATTGCAAAGTTTCATACCATTAATAATTGAATTAACAATTATTACTTCTCTTTTGCAACTACGAAATCTTGATTTGTGACAATCTTATTCATGACAATAATTTTAAAATGCTATCTAATCACCCATAAAATAATCTATCACAAATATGAAACATACATTAGGCTGTGATAACAACTGTCATTGTAAATTATTAAATAATCATGAAACTAGCAATTCCAAACAGTACAAGACTATAATAAATAAAGATTTACCATAACCTTCTGTCGAGGTGCAAAACCAATATAACTAGCTTCCAATTATAAAATACGTGGAAAACTCAAATTCATAAAGCCTCATGCCTTAGCAACAATAGATCAGTCAAAAATAATAATACCTAGCAATGATCAAACATCTATGCCATGAAACATTAATGTAACCACTTCTGATAAGTCCGAGAACACGTTATCCCTGGGCGCAGCCATTTTAACAAAGGGGCAGAACTCCAGCAAAACTACGTTCAACTTTCAAGCAAATTCATGAAATCATGAAATAACTCAACTTTTGTCCTTAACTATGTACAAACTTACGTTAATGTGCTCTTTTGACAAAACAATAATCAAATTTGATTGTACTAGCTCTGAACAACAATAATTTACTTATTTCGTTCCAAGCCTTATACGGCGTTCAAATTTTGACAAACCTTTCGACATGAAACAATAACATTTTACAACTTTTAAACAAAATATCGACTTCCATACATGACTAATGCAATAAAGAGACATATATGCAATGTGAGGAATGGGTTCTTTGTTTGGTTGATTCTTACCTGAAGGAAAACGACGAAGAGTTGTCATTAAAATTCAATCAGAATTTAATCGTAACTTTGCTTGCAGAGAACTGCGCATGTGCGAAAACCATGCGGTCGACCACAAACTAGCTGTCTTCAACTAATTATAATACTGAAATCTCATCGAATTTCTGTCGACTTAACACTCTCCCCTTACAAACTAAATGTCGTCCCTGACATTGACCAACTTCTGGAATAAAACTTAACACTAACACTAACAGACTTGAACTCACTTCAAAACATACTTCTACTTAAGACACTCTGATAGAATACAATGTTATTAGGGAAAACGATACTTTGCTGCTTATAGGCATTACTGGTAGTTACATCTCACTCATTTACTTAATGTAAGAGTTACAATGGATGCAGCCAATGGAACCAGATGGAGTAAAATAAAATGGCCAATCTTAAAACACTCCTTTACAGGCATCAACCTGAGTATCTAACCAATGCTAGCATTGAATATCCAAAACACATTCCATCAACCAAAACTTCTTAAACTTACTTTTACTTGCTTCCTGATCTTTTCCTTAAACATGTACAAGTTAAAGTAAAACCCATTCAAGCTTACCATCACCTGACAATGCTATCTTTCATGCTGAATATGACATAATTTCTGACATACAGTTCAGAACTATTATGTACAACTTGGAAACTTCCAACTTTATATGACTGATACTACACTCAGGGTGAAACAATCATGGAATCTAATATAGAACATTAGAAACTTGGTTACTCTTCACATCATAAAGTAGACATTTTCTACATCTGTCTGACAAAACTGGGCAAAGTTCTGAACACAACATTGGTATACTGATTCGGGTACATCACTGGGTATGGTTGAGGTGGCAAAGTCATCATCATCACCTGTGGATGGGGAATGCTGTACTGGCACATGTTGACGCACGGTTGTCCAAGAGTGTCGTACGTCAAAATCTGAGGTGGTCTGACAGTTCTCCCTGATCGACTTTGACTGATATGACTTCCACTGGGGACACATGTATCATCTGGTACAGAATCTACAGATTCATCTGCACACTGATTCGTACTCACATTTTCTGTATCACCACTACACTCTGAATCACATTTTAACACATCTGGTTCACTAGCACTGTCTTCAACACTCTTTTCTGCTTCACTGGTGTTAGCTTCACCATTTTCACCCGATTCCTCTTTTTCTTCATCTTCATTTTCAGTGTCCTTTTCACTTGCAGTGTCAGTTTCACTTGCAGTGTCAGTTTCACTATCAGTGTCATTTTCACTGTGTAATTCAATGTCATCAATTTCATTTCTTCCACCTGATTCTTGTGTCCTTCGGTGTTTCTGTGGAACGAAAGTTGGAATTTCCTCTTCACAATCTGTGTCATTCTCAACAAGATCTGTTGATTTCTTTTCTGAGCGGTGACCCAATTTTTCTGCTTTGTCTTCTTCGGGACATCCTGTTTGACCGGTGCCAAAGTGAAGACATCATCACACTGTAGTAGTAGATTTCTATGTAGAATTCTAACTCTACCTTCATTGTCCTCTGGTCTCACTTCATATACAGGACTATCACTTCCAATTCTTCTTGTCACTACATAAACCTTATTCTCCCAATGGGACCTGAGTTTACCTGGTCCTCCTCTCTCAAGAACATTGCGTACAAGAACACGATCACCTGGCATGAGTGCACTGCTTCCGGCTTTCTGATCATAAAAGGCTTTACTTCTGGCAGTAGACTTTTCAATGTTCTTCCGGGCACATTCATATGACCTTTCCATGCCTTTCCTCCATTCATCTACAATGGCTGACTGAGACTTGCTTGACACATCTTGATTTTTCAACCCAAACATCAAATCAACTGGGAGTCTTGGGCTTCTACCAAACAGGAGTTGGAATGGAGAGAATCCGGTTGACTCATGGACTGTCAAGTTATATGCATGAACTAACTTGTTGACATGATCCTTCCAATTTGTCTTGTGATCTTCAGGTAGGGTTTTCAGCATTCCGAGAAGTGTCCGGTTAAAACGTTCAATTTGTCCATTCCCTTGGGGATGATAGCTTGTTGTTCTCGAAGGAAAGACACCGCTCAACTTTTGAAGACGTGAAAATAGCTGATTTTCGAACTCCCCACCCTGGTCGTGATGTAACTTCTCCATGAAGCCAAATCTGGGTATGAAGTCAGAGAATATCTTCTCAGCCGCAGTCTTTGCAGACTTGTTTCTTGTTGGATATGCTTGCGCAAACCTTGTAAAATGATCCATGAGGACTAGTATATATTCATATCCTCCCTTACTTTTCTCTAGGTGCAAAAAATCTATTCCCACCAGCTGGAATGGAGCAGTGGTGATGATAGATTTCATTGGTGCTCTTGTCGGTCTTTTAGGGGCTTTATCTTTGATGCAACTGCACTGCTTGTGTATGTATGTTTCTATTTCATCAGCCATACCTGGCCAATAAAATCTTTCTCTGGTCATGGTGAGAACTCTATCTACCCCCAGGTGGCCCATATCATTATGTAACTTCTTAATGACAGTTAATCTGTATCTTGGTGGTAGAAGTACCTGTCTTTTTTCTTCTCCATGAATTCTTGATGTCCGATGGAGGATCCCATCAACCATGATTAACTTATTGAAGTCTCTTTCTAGCTTTGATGGCTTCCCTTTTCTTTCTGGTCTCTTTCCTGCTTTCTTCAGAGATATGATTTCTCTAATTTCAGGGTTCTCGTTTTGACTTTTCTGTAATTCTTCTTTTGAAACAAGTACCTAGCTTCCTCATCCCTTTCATTTTGCCAGTCTGGTTCTTCTGCTGATACAGACATTACTCTCACTTGGGTACCCTCAATGACAGTCTTTATTTTTTCTTGACCTGCCTTCTCAGTACACACATCCATGTATTCTGACATAGGCAATCTGGACAAAACATCTGCATCAATGTTAAGACGGCCTGGCTTGTAGTGAATATCCATGTTGAAATCTGCAAGTTCATTCAGCCATCTATACCTTGCTCCATCCAATCTTGCAGTAGACATCACATATGTTAGTGGATTATTATCCGTGTAGATGTCCACCTTTGGAGCATAGTACAGAAAATCTCTAAATCTGTCTGCTACTGCCCATTTCAATGAGAGAAATTCAAGTTTCCCTGAATGATACTTAGCTTCTGCTGGCGTCAATGTTCTTGAGGCATAAGCTACAACACCCAAACTTCCATCATCTCGTCTTTGATACAGGACTGCTCCCAGCCCCTCTTGAGAGGCATCTGTGTGTAGAACATAGGGTCGGTCATACATTGGATAAATCATGACAGGACCTTCACAAAGTTCTTTTATCAGACTCTTCAGAATTTCTTGATGTTCAACAGTCCAGTTGACCTTCTGTGTCGGCGGAGCTTGTGCTACTCTTCTACCCTTCTGAGTCTTCTTTCCCTTTTGCTTCACCATCTGACCTTCTGACATCTTTAACAAGAGAGGCTTAGCCTTCTTTGAAAAGTCTTTTACATACTTTCTGTAGTAACCTATCAGTCCCAATACTTTCCTTAGATCACTGACTGTCTCTACTTGTCTTTCACCAATCCTTTCCACTGCTTCTATATCTGCAGGATCTATCCTGTAGCCTTCCGACGACACCAGATGACCTAAATACCTAACTTCCTTCTTGAAAAGCTCACATTTAGATGCCTTAAGCTTGATACCCTTGCTCTTCAGCCTTCTTAGGACATTCCTCAGATGGATGAGATGATCCTCAAAGGAGTCGCTGAAGACAAGTACGTCATCCAGATATGGGATACAGCATTCATCGCGGAGTCCCTCGAAAGTCTTCTCCATAAAAGCTTGAAATACACCAGGTGCTCCTGTAAGTCCAAAAGGGATTCTCACCCATTCGTATAAGCCCCATGGCGTAATGAAAGCTGTTATGTGTCTACTGTTCTCATGCATGTAGCCTTGATGGTATGCTTTTCCCTGGTCAAGGAGACTGAACCACTGTTTTCCTCCTAAGTTCTGTAACGTCTCTTGTATTCTGGGGATGGGCGTCCTAGAAGAAAGAGTTTTCTGATTTTCTGAACGGTAATCAATGCACAGCCGTAGTTTATTGTCCTTGCGGCGTACACAAACCATTGCACTAGAATATGGAGACTGACTCTGTTGTATGAAGCCTCTTACACTCAAGTCGTTGAGGTAATCTTTCACTTCAGGGTAAAGTGGTCTTGGTACTGACTGGTATCCTCTCTGTACAGGAGTTTCATCAGTTAGCTTTATCTCCATCTCTAACTCTTTGGCTTCACCTACTTCATCATTTATTGCGAAAGCATCGGGTTCTTCCATCAGCAGTTCTTGAACTTGTTGCTTCTGTTCCTGACTTAGTTCTTGATTGTCAACCTTCGGCAAGTGATCTGGAAAAGCTGGCTTTGTAGTTGGTTTTTTTAATTCACCTGGTATTTGTATGATGGACTTGACTGGTTCAAAAGTTCCCAGCAAAGTCTTCTTCGGAATGACAACATCTTGCGAGGAGATATTTTCGACAATGACATTACAGACCTGTCCCTTGGCACCATTAGTCACTAGGCTTTCCCTGACATACAACTCCTCAGGCCAATCTTCATCAGGACTTGGCGTCAAAATAGCAGGTTGCCTGCCCCTTCCTCCCTGAGTAATTGTTCCACAGATGATGGTACAAGATCCACCCGGTATGTTGTGTGGACCTCTTGATACAACTTGAGACACTGGGTCAGCAACCTTGAGGTAGTTGACAATAGCTGTGGCTTTCTTCATTGATAACCCTCTCACTGCTGCTTTCAACGGTTGAACATCTGGTTCATAATGTTCAATCACATTTTCCCCAATGATCGGAGTGTAGAACTCGTCATCATCTGTTACCAGGAACGGTACTTGTAATTTCTTTGCTCCATTCTTCAAACTGAATGTCAGTTCAACCCATCCCTTGAAAGGAATCTCATGGTTGGTAGCTGAGGATACCTCCAAAGGCACTTCTAGAAGTTCGCTCAGTGGACGTACTTCGTTACCTGGAAACTTTTCTCCGACAAGTGAGGAATGAATGATCGACACCTGAGCTCCTGTGTCCCATAAAGCAGATATGTCCTTGCCTTGTAAAGAACATTTGATGATACGCTTCCGTCCTACCAGCTTGACAAGGGGGCTTGAAGCTATTCCTCCACATCTTAGTAGTTTCACTTTCCCGTTTGACTTTTTGAGATCTTCAGCCTTATGGCCACTTGTGACATCAGATTCATCCGGTGGCTGTGATCTGTGGGGACGTGATCTGCATCCCGCCTTGAAATGTTCTGATGATCCACATCGCCAACAATGTCTGCACGTTGAACCAGTCTTATTATACTGACACTGAGGACATCCGGGTTCAAATGTTCTTTTCATGACACCCTCTGAAGGAGTTGAACTTTTCTGTTGATTGAGGCTGGCAGCAGTCAACAAATTCTTCAATTCTGCAACTTCCTCTTTTAATTTCCATATCTCTTCTTCATTTCCGGTATCTACTTTATTAACTTTGGACTTTGCTTGTGGTTCTTGTCTTGACTTTGTCTTTTCTCTTCTTTCTTTGTCCTGCTTTGTTGCTTTGCTCACAACTTCTATCAGACCTTCATCTGTGAAAGAGGGCGTCTTTATAAATTCCTGAACTTCGTGGCGAATATTGTCATTACAGAGTCCTGTAACCAGCGAGTGATTAAACATGGACTGTACAAGTTCAAGACTGTAACGAACATCTTCTCGTGACAACTTGGATGAAACAAGAACCCTTTGGCGAATGTCTAAAGCTCTCATTAGGAAATGACCAGCTTCTTCTTTTGTTTCTTGAGACAGATTGCACAACTCACTGTAGAGTTCTGTGGGACTCTTTTCCTTGTAGTGAGACCGTATTACCGAGATCAAGTCTTTCAAGGCCACATCTGGTCTCCCTTCTAGATAGTTCCGAAGCCGACTTCCAGCCGGAATTGCACGAACAGTCCCGTCTACAATCTCACTTTCATGGAAACCTTTCTGCCGACCCACTTCTATTTGTCGAAGCAAACTGTTGAAACTTAAACTTCCCTTGGCATCTCCAATCTGTCCGCTGATCTTGAACTCCTTTCTCCATAGAGACGTGGGAGGTGGATCCTTTGTGGGTATGGCAGAACTTTTTTCTTCTTCTGACATCTTAGTCTTCTTAACCTTGTTCTACCAATCCGATCAACCACATATATAACTGGACGTCTTCCATCGACAAGTCGGCTACCGGCGGCATCCCCCTGGAGCCTCCAAGAATTGTTGCGGTTTTAGATGTCACCGTGCTGGCCTATTATTGGCCTGACCTGAAGAAAAACGACGAAGAGTTGTCATTAAAATTCAATCAGAATTTAATCGTAACTTTGCTTGCAGAGAACTGCGCATGTGCGAAACATACAATTCAAACATATATAATGGTTCACTTTAACTTGCTTTGACCATAAAATGATGAATTATACAGCTTACTCATTTAAGGTTTTACTGTAACTTGATTACATAAACATGACCTTATTGAAATCTTACATAAACTTTGCAATCTTACAAACTGGAACTGGAACCTGAACTTAAGAATAACTTGATTATTCACACATCTAACTACTGTCATAATTCAAACTCGAATACTGAACATTGTTTATAATAATTCATACATTTGGACATAAGAATCATCCTTACATTAAAACCATCATACGAAACATACCTATGTGGCAATAATTAAAGATTCCCTTCACAAATAAACACAATTATCAAAATACAACTTAAATTGACCATATTTAGGCTTTAACTGAGATTTTACGGCACTTCAAAGATTCATCAATGAACCACTAGGTCACAAGAATTATCTCCCTTGGATTGAGATCGAACGACAAAATGCTACCAAATAATAATTACAAGAACAGTCTTTTAACATTAAATTGCAAAGTTTCATACCATTAATAATTGAATTAACAATTATTACTTCTCTTTTGCAACTACGAAATCTTGATTTGTGACAATCTTATTCATGACAATAATTTTAAAATGCTATCTAATCACCCATAAAATAATCTATCACAAATATGAAACATACATTAGGCTGTGATAACAACTGTCATTGTAAATTATTAAATAATCATGAAACTAGCAATTCCAAACAGTACAAGACTATAATAAATAAAGATTTACCATAACCTTCTGTCGAGGTGCAAAACCAATATAACTAGCTTCCAATTATAAAATACGTGGAAAACTCAAATTCATAAAGCCTCATGCCTTAGTAACAATAGATCAGTCAAAAATAATAATACCTAGCAATGATCAAACATCTATGCCATGAAACATTAATGTAACCACTTCTGATAAGTCCGAGAACACGTTATCCCTGGGCGCAGCCATTTTAACAAAGGGGCAGAACTCCAGCAAAACTACGTTCAACTTTCAAGCAAATTCATGAAATCATGAAATAACTCAACTTTTGTCCTTAACTATGTACAAACTTACGTTAATGTGCTCTTTTGACAAAACAATAATCAAATTTGATTGTACTAGCTCTGAACAACAAGAATTTACTTATTTCGTTCCAAGCCTAATACGGCGTTCAAATTTTGACAAACCTTTCGACATGAAACAATAACATTTTACAACTTTTAAACAAAACATCGACTTCCATACATGACTAATGCAATAAAGAGACATATATGCAATGTGAGGAATGGGTTCTTTGTTTGGTTGATTCTTACCTGAAGGAAAACGACGAAGAGTTGTCATTAAAATTCAATCAGAATTTAATCGTAACTTTGCTTGCAGAGAACTGCGCATGTGCGAAAACCATGCGGTCGACCACAAACTAGCTGTCTTCAACTAATTATAATACTGAAATCTCATCGAATTTCTGTCGACTTAACATATATGTGTAAATGAAGTTTGACTAACATGCATTGACTGTGTATGTACATGACCATATATGAATAAAGTTATATATAAAAATGATATTGCTCAATATGCAACAAAACATACATTTTTTGTGTTTTGAAAAGACAATCCTATGTTATGAAGCGTGTTCCGTTTTAAAAGACTCATGCATTGTATCTTTAAAATTGACACGGTCTTGGTGTCAAATTGCCTAAAATATAGTTTATAAGGTATCTTGCATTTTTCTTGTATATATCTATATTGTATATTTCTCCTAATTATTTAACTTGGAACATTTGGGACTGTGATATCAAAACGATGTCCAATTGATTGTTTATATCAAAAAGCATAATCTTGTGACACCATCTTGGTATTTTGCAGATGAAGTAAAACACAAACTTTTCTCACTTTGGAAAGGAAAAGTTTATGGGCGGCTTGTATGTTTGGCATCTCTCTCAAACAGCATGGAAGTCCAATACAACAGCGTCGGGATACTTGGCCAGCTGGCTCTAACTGGTAGGTGTCAATATACAATGCAAAACAGAGCTAAATCGGGAAGCTAAGTAAATGCAATACAAAAGATGGATGAAGGGGGTAAGTGTGAAGATTCAGTTCGAGAACTAGCTGTAGAAAGTTGAATCCGACCGGACTTTAAATTGACGATCATGTAATAGAATTAGTTATTATGATTGCAGGTGAAATACCGGGATCTATCAATGAAAATAAACCGTGTTATCAGTCACTAGTGAAAATAACAATGGAACAATGGAACATAACAATGACCTGACGTCATAAAACAATGCTCCGACGTCATGACACGTTCATGACGTCACATTGTTGCTGAGGCGACAGGTTCATTCTGGAGCCGACTTAACGTAAATGCAAGTCGTTTTCGGTGAATATGCAAAGTTTTGGTCATAAAATAAATAGAAAATTTGTCTTCTTGACAAATACCATGTATATCTCATCTCGTGAGGTAGAAAAGTTATACTCTCGTGAAAATATAACCTTTCTATCTCACTCGATGAGATAAACATGGTATTAGTCAAGAAAAGCCAAATATCCTCTAAATATGTAATGAGGCATACGACCTCGTAAGCCAAATACAAACAAGCAGACAGAGTCGGCCATATCCCCCGCCATGTAGGAATTTTGAATATATTTATGCATTTTGAATTTATAATGCATTTACTTTCTTGAAAATTGTTATAACTCATAATTCATAAGTGATAGTTCTAACCTGAACATGTTGATAAATGTATATGTATTGTATCGCAACCGCTCTGTATCGTTACACCTCTAGACATCGCTCAGGAAGAATATTGAATAGTTTTGAAGTTTGAGGCCGGAATATAGAACCAAGAAGAGGGAAAACTATTCGTTTAACTATTAAAACTATTATTTGCATTCGTAAAAAAACCCAAAAGAATTCTCAAATTTCTATATAGCAAAAGGCACATCTAGACTACTTGGTTGATACATGTACCTGTACAAAGTTTCAGCAAAATATATTGAATAGTTTTGAAGTTTGAGGCCGGAATATAGTTTTGCATCTTCTTGGTTCTAAGTCCAGACTGTTTGCATTCGTAAAAAAAAAAATATCTCAAATTTCTATATAGCAAAAGGCACATCTAGACTACTTGGTTGATACCGGGTACCTGTACAAAGTTTCAGCAAAATATATTGAATAGTTTTGAAGTTTGAGGCCGGAATGGAAAAGCCCGGACGCACTGACAGACGGGCGGACGGAGCTCATTTCTATATCCCCCGCCAACTTCGTTTCGGCGGGGGATAATAAATCTTTTCGTATGCCATCTTTCCACGCTTGTCATAAGCTTATTTCAAATCGAAGAAGATAGACACATCATTTTGTTTATCAATATAGGCATCACGAATAAAATATTATAAGCAAACAAGATGATCACTGGTACTGCATTGTTTGCGAAAACCACATTGAATATGGGCGGGATAGCGCTACGCGTTTGAGCGTTAGGCTTCAGATCAAGAGGTCCGGGATTGAATCCCATAAGGGGCTCGGCAAATTTGTCTGCTGTGGAGAACGGTTCTACATGCAGTCAGGTTTGGGTGCAATGCTACACTGAATTTCAGCGCAGTACCACCCATGGTTAGTTAATTCCAGTCGACGCTCGAAGGTTTTAACGTTGCGGACTTTCACCCTGCAATAATACCAGCAGCCATGATATAAGTGAAAGCAGCTTTAATTAAAACTTATCTCACATTGAATATAGGCGTAAGTAATTTGTTGGTTTCCATGTTCCAAACTAACGATCATTGATCATCCGTTCCAACTCAAATACAAGTATACAAAACAACATAAAATAAACAAGTAAATTGAGCCATCCTTTAAAGGATTATGAGAGACTATTTACACATTATAAATATATGTAATATAATCTTGAGACCATCCCATATCGCCCGTCACTGCAGCATTGGGGAAGATTTCCGCACTCCCACATAAAATTACATGGCTCTGTTCTGTAGAGTGGTCGCGTATGTTAAAACAGGTCAGCAGAGATTGTCCTTCTCACGTCGTTTAAACAGTTCTAGAATTGATTGTTCTCTTATGGTGTTGTTTTACAGAACATTTATATAACGCATTTTAACTTTTAACCTTCCTTGTTGGTTTGGTAACTAAATAAAACAAAATTGTTAACACTGCACGCAAAATCATTGGGACAAATTCAATAATATCTATCGGGCAACTGTACGAGCAGAAAATTGTAAAAAAAAAGTGCACAAAATTGTAAATGACAGCTCACATGTTCTCCATTACGATTTTGAATTTCTCCCATCAGGACGTCGTCCTGCGCATGCCGATAGCTAGAACAAACTGGTTCCGCAATTCTTTTGTTCCTGTCGGTATTAAATCAAATAGTTATTATTATTATTAAATAATTATGTACCTTTTAGCATTGGCAACCACTTTACATTGCTGTCATTTTAACAATCATTACAAGTCATAAATCTTGTCCTTAATTCTATTTTAGTGCTCTCACCTATTCATTTATATCTTAGTGCTGGTTGTTGTGTGATATGTTGTGATTTCATGTTTTATTCTGTTATATGTGTTTTACGATGTAACCAAAATTTCCTTCGGGACAATTTAGTATTGTCTTATCTCTTATCTCTTATCTTATTATGTTCAGCTAGAACCTTGACATAATTCTCAAAGTCACGGCGAAATTTTGAATTTTCGGCATGTGAACTTGCATGATAAATTTGTCAATGAAACCCTTCATTAAACTTGAAAACGTCAAACAAATAACGTCAAAATTTATTTCTAGGGAAGGTGCAGGATCCAGTCGAATTTATATATCGCATAATTTGCGACGGGAGATTATGCCACTTTAGTAATGCATTTGCTAATTATCATATAAATGAGAATACATGTTTTAATAATGTTATCGTTTTGTGTGTAGGAATACCTGAATCCCTGAAAGAAAAGCACAAAGCAGGGATTGTATTATACACCGACAAGTGTTTGAAATCGCAAGATACAAATTTCGTTCATATTGGACTCTGGACTCTTCAACAGTTATTGAAAGGTAATAACTTAAAAACTACATGCAAATCTTACTATTAATTAGGTGAAACATCGCACCTTTTTTTTAATACAATGTCTCGAGAATTATTTATTGTATGTCCCTATCCATGATATTCACATAATACCAGGTATTATCGCCAAAGTCCCACAAGCCTGATGTTATCAAAAGCTTTCTGAATATCAGCAAACGCACAGATTATTTTATTCTGCATTTTGAAAATTAAACAATGTGAATATGTGATCACTGCAGTAAAGCCTTTTAAAGTCTCGATAACATTTCATTATTTTCTATATATGCATTCAGTCGATTATTTAGTATGGTAGTACAACGTTTGCCAAAGCAACTTAATAGGGTGATTGGGCAGTAGTATTCTGGGTTTCCTTTCCCTTTTTTTATATAGTTTTAATGATACCCGTGAACAACCTTCAGGAAGTATACCATGATCAGCACTTTACTGTGACCTGTGAAAGAGAACACGTCTCACACACCCTCCCGTCTTATCTCAAAGTAACAAATTCCCGGTAAGCTTCATATTGTGATCAGAGTCCCTAGTGAATTGGAGTTATAAATCTGCATTTGGTGATCCGTTGACCCCTAATACGCACCACAGGTTTCACACCTTGGAACCACACATTCCACTTCTAATAGATTCGTCATTTAGAAATCGTATGTATCGTTTTGGTCGATTATAATACATGTACGTTCTACAGATAGTGAACGCCCTAAACTGTTTAAAACGTCGTTTTCAAAGCTGAAAGGTCTAAATGAATAAACATGGGCAATTGAGATTTCATTAGGAGAGATGGTACCTTGAAATCAGACTCACTGATGGTAATATTTTGTGACAACAATTTATTCTTGTGAACAAATCTGAAAATAAAATGCATAACTTTTTTCACATGATTATCCGCACACTGACAGAAAACATTTGAAAATACAACACGTTTTTAACAGTCATTATATTCCGCATACTGTTGTCATCTATAATCACGCTAAGTTTGTTATTAAGGATTGAGCAATTTTGAATCCGTATTGTTATTGTTTATTAGTTTCTTTTTATTATCATTATTCCACAGAACATGAGACAAAGATTGAATACTGTATTTGACTTTCAACTAACAGCATATCGATATGTATGTGCCTCTATTTGGAACTAGTCAGATTATGTTGATCGTGTTGAACTGTTTGTTTCAGATGATGACTTTGTGGAAGCATTTAAAGAGCATCATATAGACCGCATTATTGCGGGATTGTTGACCGACAGTCATTCATCTATAGTACAACTAGCAGAATCCATCCAGGATTATCTGGATGAAACTGAAGATGACAACGACGATAAGGAGGAAGAAGAGCGGGCGTGGTCTTCCGCATAGACATCACGTTGTATGTCACTATAACGTATGGCAGACTACGTGTGAATTAACTTTCCTACTGTTCGTAATGTTCAAGACAGTTATACTGACGGGGAAGTTTCTGCGCGAGTGCAGAGCACCACTGTTACAGTTTATACACTCAGCTGGAGGACGGTCTGCTTGTATCCAAGTCACGCCGTCTCACACTGTTACAACAGAACTTCGTTCTTTTTCTGGAACTTCTAATTCTCATTGTTGTCGACCTCTGCAGGCTGTACAATTTTATCACGATTCATTGTACTTCTGTAATCTGTAATCCGTTATAACCTACCGACATTGTGTGTATATGTTCAATTGAGAAATTAAATGATTCTCCCGTCAAGTCATAGTTTGAAGTTTTCAGTATTTTGTTAGTTATAGTCTCGTATGTTTGTCGTGTACCATTTGCTAGCATGAATTCCGACCCTTGTATTATAGCTCCGCTACGAAGTAGACAATTATATATTACATCATATTATATATAAAAAACAGTGGCTCTTCAGCTCATCCTGCTTTGCTTGTCAGACGGTTAACACTTCTACAATTTATAATCCACATCAATCCACTGATGCCAGAGATCAACTCTGGTGCGATATTGTTGACGTCGGCCCAATAGAACTGAGCGTTCAACTGCAAAACAAGACTGATATAGTCCCCCACTTCCACTCTCCGATGAGGAGACTGTGCTGTACACAAACTGTGATAAATGGACTATACACGATCTGCAATACTTGAAAATCACTCGCGTCTCTCCTCTGCTCTTAACTCAATCATAATTTAACTTCTCTCGCATTTCCTTGTACTCCCCTCTGGAGGAATGAAAGTGTATATGTATTCCCGGGCCTACGTTCTCGCTAAAAGGCCCCGGAACGAGGATATGGGTACTACAGGTCACATGAATGTCAAGGTCATGAATGGCTGACAAGTGCACTTCATCGGCGATGATTTGAGACATAATGCCGTAGTAGAGTCGTGGAAATGATGTGTAGGTATTGTAATATGTTTTTACATCTGTAGTTTCACTCTGCGGTTCGGATCTGCCGATTCATACGTGCTGTCAACATTGCTAGATTTAATAATCGATTTTCAGTTTCCCTGATTTTCGTGAGCGGGGACATTAACTTGAAAATTTGGAGATAGCTATATACGGACTGTCTTGTCGGATACCTTTTGAAATAATGATCTGATTGTGACCATTTATAGCTCATTTTGTTGGGAAATCATTCAGTTTTCGTATCGTAGTCATAGACTGGGCCAGACATTTTTTTTGATATTGTTTTAAATATGAGTTTGAATGACCATGGGGTGGTTTCGTCGTTACATCCCTTTCCTTTATATAGTAATAGGGTAGGGTCTATATAGGTATATGTCTTTCAAACGCTGTTTCTAAGCGATACACGCCCCTATGCGTTCATATACCAAATGAATAAATGAAGATGGCATATATGTAAGAATAAGTCGATAAATATGTACATGTTATGCAGATACAAGAGTTTACATACAAATGTAGGGCAATAAATATGTATGATATACAAATACTAACTAAGATAATCCACGGTCGTTTAAAATATTGTTGACTTATGCAATCTATCGTAGATTCTTCAGGAGGTTTGCATTCTCTTTAGATATATAACTTATATAATAAACAATAAATCTTGAATGTTTCGTTGTTAGTAGCTATCCCGTGCCATTATTATACCCCCGACCAACGGTTGGGGGTATATAGTTATACCAACGATTCCGTCCGTCCGTCCGTCCGTCCGTCCTTCCGTCCGTCCGTCCGTCCGTCCGTCTGTCCTCCCGTCCGAAGACATTTTTTGTCCAATCGATTACAGAAAAACTATTCATCTGATCCTTTTTAAATTTGGTACATGTCTTCTTCACCACTAGGAAAGGTGCAGTGCGAAGTTTAAACAGAATTTGTGAATTTTTGAGTTTTTGGCGATTTTTTTTATTTTTTAACTTAGTCAAATTCTGAGATTTTTTTGTCCGATCGATTACAAAAAAACTATTCATCTCATCCTTTTCAAATTTGGTACATGTCTTCTTCACCACTAGGAAAGGTGCAGTGCGAAATTTAAACCGAATTGGTGAATTTTTGAATTTTTGGCGAATTTTTGTATTTTTTAACTTAGTCAAATTCTGAGCATTTTTTGTCCGATCGATTACAGAAAAACAATTCATCTCATCCTTTTCAAATTTGGTACATGTCTTCTTCACCACTAGGAAAGGTGCAGTGCGAAATTTAAACCGAATTGGTGAATTTTTGAATTTTTGGCGAATTTTTGTATTTTTTAACTTAGTCAAATTCTGAGCATTTTTTGTCCGATCGATTACAGAAAAACTATTCATCTCATCCTTTTCAAATTTGGCACATGTTTCCTTCACCACTAGGAGAGGTGCATTGCAAAATGTAAGACGATTTGGTGAATTTTTGAATTTTTGGCGATTTTTTATATTCTTTTACTTTATCATAGCTAGAATGAATGAAGCTACTTCTGTATTGTGATTTGTTGACTTCATCATTTTCTTTTTCATGTAACTTTCATCAAAAGCTACTTCTGTGTTCTCGTTGATTTTACTATTTTATATTTCCACTGGTTATATTTTGGGAAAAGTTAAATTTTCTTTCCTTCAGCCATAAACTGCTGTATATCTCTCACTGTGCCTTCAGGGATGTGCGTCAATGTACCTGTTGTTTAAAGTCACTCGAATGAATCATTATGAAGGATTAATTTCCAAAATAGAGTTGAAATCAGTGGTAATAGCAGTAGTGTATTATATTACCAATACCTTTTCAAGTTACTTTTATTCCTATTTTGACTTAAACAACCTTTTTCACATGAAGATCGAGACTTGTCCTACCATTTTCACAAACAGTTTAATCTTAGCAATTACATTTCAAAGCTTATCAATCCTTAGGTGTGCAGACACCTCTCTCTTTAAGTAAAATAAAAATGTCAAACTTAAACAGTCGGGGGTATTAGTGAGCCACGCTCACTTTTTTGCTTGTTGATAGATATATTGCCTTTACTTATTCCGATTGTGAAGATTACAAGGTACAGGAGTTGCATGTATTCAGTATTTACAAAATATGTGTTCACAACTATCAATGAAGTTTGAACCGTACATCATGATTGAAGGTTTATAAATGAACATTCGGATAGTCCCCCGAGGAGGCCTGAAAAAGTTACCTCATCCCATCGGTAATCTCAAACCCTATCCAGAACAATCAAGCTAATATTTTAAATATTTTATAGAGACAGTAAAAAGCCCAGCTGACAATACACGGCCTTAGCCAACACCTTGTGAAACGGGGACGAGTTCAGAGTCATAACCTAAGAATGTTACATAAGCTTTCACGGAGGAATATCCATTACGTGAGATACGGCAATTATATCGATATTATGTAGCTTGAAGAATAGGCCATTTGTGTGAAGCACACCGTCTCTGCACCAGCGGTTTTACGAAAACCAAATTGGTAAGGGTATAGGGAAATCCTACCTTATGATATAGCCATTATTCAATTCTTCTAATAATTTGCTGATGACAGATGTTAAGGTAATGCCTTTGAAGATGTGAGGGTCAGATATACATTTTCTACGGCCTTTATGAATTGGTAATATTTTACCTACATGATAAAATGTTGGAATACACTCATATTGTACAAAAGCATTGAATAAAATGACAAAGGTGAGAAGTGAGAACACAGGGTTCTTCCTGATCGTTTGAGGTGTTCATGTGTGAGATAATCTGGCCCTGGTGCTTTCCGAGTTTTAAGGGATTAATTGCATACCATAGTTCGCCATCTGTGAATTAAGTTGACAATGGGGAGTCTTTCACATCGTCATCATTAACATCAAGCTCTTGCATGTTTTTATTGACTTGCTGTGTAACGTACTCTGAAATATCTTTATCAAAGCTGTCAAGTCTAGGTTACTAAAGTACATATGAAAATACTATAAATGTCTTGTGAATCAATTGCAGTATTACCGTCAAACCCTTCTTCATTGTTAGATTTGAAGTTAGTGAATTTATATTGATTTGTTTAGAACTACGTTTAGCTGCTTTGAAATTGGAAAGCCGAGAATTCTAAGTCAAGGGCCATAATTCTGAAATATTAACCTGATCGGTCCCAAAAATCATATGCGTATCACCGATGTATGTCCAAAGCATGTGTAAGGTTTCAGAGAGATTGGTAACAAATTGTGGGAGGAGTTGATTTCAGAACACAGGTACTGTGAGTCTGAAATTGGAAAGCCGAGCACTGTAAATCAAGGGCCATAACTCTGAAAATATTAATCCGGACAGACAGGCTCCGTCACGTTGTAATACCTGCTCCCAATTGTAATAAAAACTGCTCCAAATTATAAAATAAAAACTAGATTTCATAAAACGTACTGTCAAGCTGCTCCAAATTGTCATAAAGAGTGCTCCAAATTGTAATAAGTAATAGTTAGACCATGAGGGCCTGTTGTCTAATCGTTGAAATGGTTAGTTAGCGTTAGCGTAGCGTTCGTGGTCTAACTAACCATTTCAACGATTAGACAACAGGACCCGAATGGTCTAATTTACTTAGACTATTGCCAAATAATAATACGTTTGTTAAGATGTATCTTATCAACTAATTTAATATTTTTCTCGTGAACTATATTGTTTTGGACAAATCACACATATGAAGCCCATGCCGCACACGAAATTGACATAAAAACAACACCACAGAGATCGTGAAAATCGCATTCTCACAATTTGCACGTGCGAGTGAACCTCTGACCTGCGCACGTGGCGTTCCAGTCATTTGAAAACAGGCATTTGAAATGTTCAGACGTGGATATTTGCAGCTCAATTCAACGTATGTGGAGGGGTTGAAACGTTGCTCTGAGTGTTTGTGAGGTAAGAATTATTATGATTTTAACGAACAACAATTACTACGTAAGTAACTTTTCATTAAACTTTTAATAAATATGTTTTTCTTTATCTACATTGTATCTCACGGAGCTTAGACAGTTCAGCGGGAATGTAGACACGTGTATTTAAGTTTCCCCCTTCACTTGCAAATTGATCATTGGCATTGGTTAAAAAGTAACATTAACTATCTAGTGAGTATTTAATATATTTGCTTCAATCAGTACGCAATTTTACATCACTGTGTAAATATTTTAAACGCTTCGATTGAAATGGTGTAATACTAATAGGTTACTGAACATACAATGACTTGTATGCTACAGGCAATATATCAAACTTTCACAAATTTCTTTAATTTTGTTTACAGGTTTCGGGAAGAATTTTTTTCGCCGCTAATGGCTGCAATACTGCCGAAGCGGCGTTAAACAATAACTCACTCACTCACTCACTCACTCACTCGGGAAGTATTGTCTACTCTAGTCAACTATATCTATGATGAACGAAGTTAATAAGGACGCCAGGGCCCGAGAGGAACCGCCTGAATACTTCTGAACGTAAACATTGATATCACTGTACATACTTTATAACATCCCAAGCTGTTTAAACTCTAAACACACTTTTGATGTAATAAAATGTTTATTTGAGTTATGTTCTTCTTTTAATAAATGTCAAGCATTTGACGAGATTTTGAAACCACGTAAAAAATCGAAATCGTATAAAAAGTAGTTCCGGCCGTGGTCTAACTGAAAATCACGTTGGTTATACCACGGCTCAAACAATAGCAGGTATGGTCTAACTGTGGTGAAGCTACATCTCGTGTTGATGAAAATGAACATATATATATAGAGTTGATGAAAAGAAGAGCTGATATTTTATAAGAGTTGGTGTAGATGTAGATGCAGATGTAAATCGACATGTCGATGTAGGTGATGATTTCGACTGATGAATGCGAATATCTAGATGTAAATATAAAATTGGATGTAGATGTAGACATTGATACAAATGCAGACACAGGCGCAGGCGCAATTGTAGATCTAGATGTACATGTACTTGTGTGTGTATATGTAAATCTAGACGTAGACGGGAGGCGTAGGTAAATATATAGATAGTGATGGAAATGAAAATGTAGATGCAAATGTAGATCTGGGTGGCAATTTAAATCAATCTTTATTACGGTATTAAAAAGGCCACAGGCCTGTAGTACAATCATGAGTAGATCACAAAACAGATTATTTTATATAACATGGTTATATTTGGGATAACACTACCTTCAATAGTACAAATTCTTGTACTTGTTCGGGCCGAGTCCCATGCGGGATTCGAACCCACGCCCTCAGAGTAAGGCAACTATCGCCAGCATTAACTGTACCAACAGCTTACCACACGAGGGCGTGGGTTCGAATCCCGCATGGGACTCGGCCCGAAAAAGTACAAGAATTTGTACTATTGAAGGTAGTGTTATCCAAAATATAACCATGTTATATTTCTTCACTACCTAAATGGCAAGTATTTCTAAAGATTATTTTATGTTTCGAATGAATTTCTATATAGAAATAGATGTGTATGTAGTGAATGTAAAGATATAGATATAGATGTAGATATAAGAGTTGATGTAGATGTTGGTGTAGATATATACAAATATGTTGACTTAGATGTAGATGAAAGGGATGATGTAGGTGTCGATCTTGGTGGAGATTTAAATGTGGATGTAGATGTACAAGTATGCGAAGATGTAGATGTAGATATACACATTGCGGTAGATGTTGATATAAAAGTAAAGATAAGTAGATTAGGTTAGTAGATAGGTCATGTGTAGTTGTATGTGTAAATGTAGATGCAGAAGCAACGATATACGTTGGTTAAGATATATATTTAGATGCACATGAATATGTAGATGTAGATCTGGATGGTGATTTAAATGTAGATGTAGGTGTACAGCTATGCGACGATATAGATGTAGTATAACGGTTGATGTAGATATACCAGTTGATGTACATTTAGATAAAATAGTTGATGTATGTACATAAAGAGTTGATGATGATATAGTAGATGGTGTACATGTAGATATAACATTTGATATGGATGTAACTATAATTATAGTTGAGAGTACATGTAGATGAGTAGGTGTAGATATAGCAAACGTTGATTATAGACGTAGATGTTGGTGTAGTTACATATGTAGATGAAGTTGAAGATCTAGGTGATGATTCATATGTAGATGTAGGTAAAGATGTTTGCGAAGATGAAGGTGTAGATAAATGACTTGATGTAGATACAAGAGTTGATTTAGATATAAGAGTTGATGTATAGGTAGATGCACACGCAGGAGCATGTGACAATACAGATGCAGATATAAATATAAATCTGGATGCAGATTTAGATCTTCATTTACATATAGATGTAGACCATTTTTCATATTTAGATAGTGTTCCACCCTTTTTGAAGACTACAACTTTCGTTTTCTTAGAGTTTATTACTAAACCCCATTTCTCAAAGTAACTTACTAAAATATTCATTTTCTTCTGAAGATTGACAACTGTATCTGCAAATATTGCAACATCATCCGCAAATAGCAGCAAAGATAATGTTTTTAAAGATTCATCAATGAATATACCACTGGTATCGGATGTTATATCGTTGACCAATTCATCAATATACAATATAAAAAGTGCCGGTGACAATATGCATCGCAGTCGCACTCCATATGATGTGTTAATAACATTAGTCATTGCCGATTTATTGTACCTTACCGAAGCTTTTACGTTTTGATATACACTGCTAAGTAAGGTAACTATGTATTTCCCCATGTATTCCTCTTTGAAGTAATAAATACATCAATTTATTTCTGTGGACAGAGTCAAAAGCTTTTTGGAAATCCACAAAGATACAATAAAATTTGCCCCTCTTCTTTCTTATATATTTATGGATAACTGAATGTAGGATGAAATCTTGGTCACTGGTCATATATCCCTCCCTAAAGCCTGCTTGGGATTCAGAGACAAGATCCTGTGTATCAATCCAATTCTGTCATTTATAATAGTAAGAAACACTTTACATCAAGTAGTGCGATTCCTCTATAGTTTCCGGGGTCAGATTTTGGCCCGGCCTTATGAAGAGGTACGATTAACCCTTCATTCCAAGATGATGGAAATGAACCAGTTTCTAAGATTCTGTTAAACAACTTATTCAATAGAGGTAGAATAATGTTACACACTTCTTTAATGGCTTCCGCCGCTATACCGTCTTACCCGGGAGATTTACCATTTTTAAGTTTGTTTACCGCTTGTAATATTTCTTGGTCTGTAATAACAGTCGCCATTTCATTGTCGCTCTCACTACAATAATGAAACTCCTCAATATTGTGGTTTGAGAGAAAGTTGGTTACATGATCACTAAAATCATTATTGTTACCATGTTCTGGGTTTAATAGTTGTTTGAAATAATCATACCATGATTGTGGTTTGATATCCTGATTCTGATCAAGAGTATTTTAACAGTAGCCTTTAATAGTTTTCCAAAATCTAGTGCAGTTCTTTTCTTTAGCAGCATCAATAATGTCATTTAAAACGAAATGCTCATAATTAGGTCTTCAAGACGTATGTCGTGAAGACCTATTGTTTTTATCCTGATTTTTTCCTTATTATTATTAAGGATTCTGCCCTTTGGGGCAGAATCCTTATTGTTATTGGCGTGTTTTTTTGTTTTTTTATTGTTTGCACAGATCTTGTGAACGCGATTCAGCCAAAACGACTGCAGATAATTCAACCAAACTCGGCAGTCTGACAGCTCTTACTAAGGACACGGCAAAATAACCTTTTGGGCCCAATCGTTTCAGCCATTAAAGGTCCAGTTCGATTCCAAATTTCGATTTTTAACATGGGAAAAATTTTCAAAATGCACTTAGAGACTTGGAACTTTTTCCAAAAGATGCGCAATGACCATGCGAGCAAAAAAGTAAATCATGGCGAATTCGTCAGTCACGTGGTTTTTCCGCCATTTTGATTTTAGACGCATTTTACAATTTTCCGACCCCATACACCTTTGGCAATCTTCTCCTCTGAAGATACTAGCATCTAAGAGCTCAAACTTGCATGTATGTGTAGCTAAAGAGTTGGTGATTAAATGAATGTCCAAAGCATTAGCGTACCTCTTATACTTTTTTCACACTGACCTTTCAAAGTCCGACAATTTTTTAAAATCGCAAACTTCAAAGGGCCATAATTCAAAAACCTACTAATGGAATTGAACAATTTTTTCAGAAGAGTAAGACAGGACTATGGTCTTTATGAATCAATAATAAAATCGCTCGCGAACAGTCATTTCCGGTCATAATAAAGAAAAACTTTAACATGGGGAAAATCTTCAAAATCCACATAGAGACTCGAAACTTGTTTCAAAAGATGCGCAAGAACAATACAAGCAAAAAAGTAAATCATGACCAAATCATAGGTCACGTGGTTAAGCCGCCATTTTGATTTTCTTAAAATGTGTCTGATTTTGACATGTTAAATTTGGGTCTAAATAATCCCAGTTACATACTAGAGACTCGCAACTTGTTTTAAAAGATGCTTAATAACTAGACAAGCAAACTATGTTACCATTGCGAAGTCGTAGGTCACGTGGTTTCGACGCCATATTGAATTTTAACCTTTTTTGATCATGCACTTTTGCGGAAACACCACTTTGAAGACAGTTGCATCTAAGCGCTGAATCTTAGATTTATATGCAGCTGAAGCATTCGAGAATAACAAGTTTGTTATATTTTGAGTAAACTCCTAATACTTGTTTCACAATCACCTTTCAAAGTATGGTAATTTTGAATATTTTAATAAGTTTGATTTGAACTGACTTAATGAAGATTTTATTGAAGCGTCACTAGACAATAGACCACTCATAATTTGATTTTCAGTAATTTCTATTGTAGAGGCATCGGACATAGCTACGAACTTTTACTTCAACCCGGAAGCAATTCAGAGACAAGCAGTCCATTTCATTTTGATGTGTAAACAGAGGAAATTCCTACTTTCGTTTTGACATACATTGTGTTGCTGGGGAGTCAGTCCTGCTAAACATTATATATAGATGGTGTTATTGTATCGAGAATTACTGACTGTTGCCTGAAATTACCAATTTGAAGATAATCGACTCAGGATAATGACAATATAGGCCAATATGTAAAAGTAGTTCTGATCGAAAACCGGACACTGCACCACGATTAACACAAATCTGTTAGACGATCGGATTTGATATGGGAAACCCATTAACAACACACACACAAACACGACAATGTAGGTTTATATTGTTTTAAAGGTCTGTGCATGTCAATGGGACGTGTAGTTTCGGTTCTGAATATTTATAATGATGTTAATTGTTGCTCATGCTGAAATAACCTACACGTTTGCTGTACAGTGTATGTTGTCGTAATTGCATCAATGCATAATGATACCCCCAAGAGCAAAAACATGATCTTGGACAAAATATCAACAAGTGCTACATAAATTCACTTAAATTCGATAAATATTATCGGAACAAAACAGTGTCTTATAGATGTATAAAATATAGTCACTAATTTAACCTAGCTAAATCAAGAGGACGCATAGCTCAGCAGTTGGACCGTTGGATTTGAAATCCAGCAGACTGAATTACAGGGTTCGAGTCCACCAGTACAAACTTTTTTTACTTAAATATAATTTCAAATGTTCAAAACTTATTTTGTTTTGTATGTTTAATTGTTTTGACTTGTTTTTGAACTTTTTTTCATCTAAAAATTCATATTGGCAACACTGTCAAGGTTAGTGTACTGGCTACTTTTTTTGGTTGTAATTTTGAATATTTCTTTACATGTAACCAATAAGGTGATGTTATGACATATTTTGGTACGTTTGTCGTTGTGCCGATTTTGGATTTTCGACTTCTTTAATGAGATTTGGGTCCAATAAGTTAAACATTTAAATCTCAAAGAAAACCAACCTTCTCAGTTTTTAGGGTACGTGTCTTCATAAATCTTCCCCTAAATTACAGCAATACATACAAAATCCAACTTCCCAGTGCAAGGCATACCTCTTGCCAGTCTTCATTACTGGATGATTTAGGCCTTGCAGTATTTACTTAAGAAATCTGTGTTTAGAAATCCAGGCCCGCTATGCATTTCTGGTACAGCGATTCACTATCTTGGCACAACAAAGCGAGGGAAATAACGCAAGGGTTAAATCAGGCAGTAATGTTTTGTCTGCGTTGTAGACTACACATTGTCAATGGGGGTGGTTCCCGATGGCAGTTGGGATGAGGATGTAGTGTCTTCATGTACACGTTGGTCTATGTCTTCCAAGTCAGACTTCGTATGCAAAATGGATTTGTCTGTACTGGTTGAGTGAATGGTACATTCCATACGGGTAGTTGTTGTACTCCCGGCATAGGTTCATTATAAATGGGAGAATCATACTTATTTTGCTAATAGGCCTTTACTTAAGAACAGGAAGATTTTCTGGATAACAACTTCTTTAATGTGAAAATACTCGACGTTTCGGAGTACATACTCACTCCTTCATCATGTGGAATGTAAGGAAATAACACAATATGGTACATTTATATAGGCCTGTACTTAAACAAATCGTTACACCACTTTGAAGATATTTGCATCTAAGCGATACAACTTACATTTATATGCCGCTGAAGCATTGGGGAATAACAAGTAACATTAAATAACTCATAATGTCCTTTCATGGTATGGTGACGTTGAACAAGTTGGATATGATGAGGATTTTATTGAAGCGTCATTTGGAAGAGTTACTTCCCCTTGACCACCCTACGATGCTGTGAGCATGCAGACTGACCTACACTACCTAACTGGAAAAAGGGCCATTAGCACGATAATTTATATGACTAATGAGTTTTAAATAGAAGTTCATCAAATTTGACTTTTATTTTGATGTGTGAACAGGAAATTCACACTTTCGTTTTGGCTCACATTGTGTTGTTGGGGGTCAGGTGTGTTATATATGGTGCTATTGTATGTAGAAGTACTGAATGTTGCGGAAAATGACCAATTTGAAGACAGTCGACTCAGTATAGTGACGATATATATGTAAAAGTAGTTCTGGTCGAAAACTGGACACTGCATCATGATTAACGCACTTCTATCAGCCAACGAAAAAGACAAATCAAGGTTGATTATGCTTGAAAGATCTGTGCATGTAAATCGGACTGTAGTTTCGGTTCTTCAAATATGTTATAGGATTCACATTGAGTGTAATGCACACAGACATTGGTATGCAATTTGTTATATTTACATAATAGAGAATTATTAAGGAACGTAGCACGAGTCAACGAATTAACGCTTCATTCATTCATAAACAAGATTTTACTATTGTCATAGTAAGCTACTTCCATATAAGGCGAGATGGTATTTGCCTCCGCCAAAATAGTCCGGCTTGCATCATTCATGCATTACGCATGTGACAATTGACTAACAAACTCATCAATGAAACTACCCTTGTTTTAAGCCAGTCTTTCTCACAGTATACTCACTGTAACCATTCAATGCGTATTCTAAAACCAGCCAAGGGTAACGGATTTGAGAGATTTGTCTCATATACACAAACATTTATTCTACCCTTTCTAACAGTTAAATGCTGTGCTGTAAATATTCATTGTCCTTGCAAATCTAAACTATTTCAATTCTATTCTTCTCGTTTCTATTTATTCGAACGTTATTATCAGATCATATTCTACCTAACCAGTACACCAATTGCTCCCTTTTGAAAATAGGTCTGAAAAAAACACTTGCGGTCTATTCATTTACGTAATTACACGATCAAAACCATTTTCTATAGTCATACAATTGTTCGATTTAAACATGTAAACTTTGGATGGCAATACTCCTAAAGATATGCTAGACACTTGAATCTTGTTTTGAAAAAATACGCAACAACATAGGACAGATGTCTTAATTAAAACAATGGAAACGGCAGAATCCGCTTGTCGTCGCTTGCGACTATATTTATTATTTGTACTTTTTTTGTGGCGCGTGCACAGCTAAAACGGCTGGACCGATCTCTATGAAACTTTCAGGGATGATAGACTGTGACCTGAACTCGTCGAGTATGGAGCCCGATTTTTCATTTTCGGCCTCAAAAAGGGGAGATAACCCAAAATGTAAAAAACTTCAAACCGCAATAGCTCGAAAACTATTCAAGATATTTTCATAAAACCTTCACCATAATGTGGGCAACAACATTCTCCCTCGATTAGGACTAGTGGCGTTTTCGGCCGTAATAATAGATTTTTCGCTATTTCGAAAAAACTGAAAATATTGTGCACTTTCGCGGTTTTGAGGGTACGCGTCTTCAAAAATCTTCTTCTCGATAACGGCAATATATACAGCTATGTGTGATAGCTCATTTGAAAGCTGAAGTGCTGCTGTTCATATGAATCTCTCAACCTCAGCTCCATGTCAAACCGTTTTCGGAGTACAGCATTTTAAAAATTGAACTTTTTGAAAAGGGAACTTTTGGTCTATGACTTTAAAGGGACATAACTCTGTTACGAATGAAGTTATGTCAAAGGTACTTATTGTCTTCTCTTTCCAATTACTAGTTCAACAATTCCATTACACATCATTATCATATAAAAATTGATGGTTTGGGCACAATTTCGACATATTCACAAAAGAGTAAAATTTTGTTATTTTCAGCAATTTCGAGGGGTATATCCTTTCAATAAGTATTGCTAAAAAACCATTGAAGATAGGAGGATGTTGAATAAGTCATTTGAAGTGGAAACATCAATTATTAGGGACAATAATTTTCAAGCACGTATCTGTAATAGTTTACATGCGACAAGTCGTAGGAGATTGTTGTTTTTAGAAAATCACCATTTTCAGCAAAGTTGAAAGGTTAATAACTGCTTAACGAATTAACCTATTGAACTTTTACTTCCACCTGCGTATGTAAAATTTCAAGAGGAAAAACTTTTCTGTTGCACTCTTTCATCAAAAAGTTGATAGTTAAGCTTCAAACATCACAAATGTCGTCTAAGGGTCCGAAAATGAGCGTATTTGACTATATTAATGAATATTCAGAAGAACATGACAAATTAATCATGTATGCAATCTAAAAGATGATTACATCTACTTACGTGGAAATTAAAGCACAACATTTTCTATGTTGTACCTCAGTATGAAAATAATTACCATTTTGTCTCAATCGTGAGAAACATCATGTAGGGGTCAATAAATATGCGATTATTCCAATTTCAGAGGGTACTTCCTTTGAAAATTTTTTGTAAAAAAACTACTGACGATAGAGACACGTTCGATAGCTCATTTTAAAGCAGAAAAACTGGAGAATAACCGAGAGTCCAACATGGAGTTCAAGGTCAAGCAGAAGTCTTGAAGACCTAAGTACTGCCGCGGCAGTCCTAGTTTATTTTCTTATTGTGGCCAGTTCTTTGAAATTCTTTCTTTGCGTCAATATATTGTTGGCAGTGTACAGAGTTATTTGTTTTTCCTGAATTTATTTAGCAGCTAATATTTATAATTCTTGTAATAATAGTTGTTGTTTATATATTTTCTTCGTTTTGCTTATACAGCTGCTGCGACGTGGTTATGATTATGAGTTCATGATAGCGTTAAAGCAGTCGCCAAACAACGAATTGATCTGTTTTACCGCATGATCTACATTGCTGTCAATAACACTATTAAATTCGTAAGAATACTTATCAATAATACTAAGGAAATACTGGGAGAACTCACCGCGACAGGCTGGTCTCCACGTGAACCTCTCCACTGAGTGTGTACATGAACGTGCATCTCGTGGCTGTGTTGAGTCACGTGACCTGGCCGTGTCACACAATAACGCTACGGATTTCGGGAGATGATCTGATTCAGTTCTAGTTAAAATTTCAAATTTAATTACACTGTGTTGTGTCCTTGGGCAAGGCACTTCATCCACATTGCACTCAGTTCACCCAGCTGTACAAATGGGTACCTGGACATGGGAATGTATGGACCTATACGGTCGCGCGGAGCGCTTCATAGGCGGCACCGAAAGTACGATTCCTTCAGGGTAATAATTGTGTACCGCCCTGAGCATGCATTGTGCATGGATATGTGCGCATTATAAATATATTATTATTATTATTATTATTATTAAACAAGAATGTGGAAACTATGCAATAATCTATTACGCTATTTCCTTGGCTTCCAATATAAGTAAAATCCTTTATCCTTGTCTAGCCTCCCATTCAAGACATGCATATTGAAGTTGCGGCAAATAGATAATAATTGCCTCCCTTCATCATTTATCACTATATCTTTAGATGATCTTTGTATATCAAAACAATCATTTTCATATTCAAATTCATCAAGTGGTAGATAAGTCACCTCATCATTTTCAATGAAGCACTGTTCTGTACCTAGTCTAGCGTTCATATCACCCAGCAGTACAAAACCGGTCCCTGGGTACTCTACTAGTAAAGTAATAAGTCTGCTTTCCAGTGAGTCCATACCCGTGAGGTGTTCGTTCGGGGAGGTAGATGCTTCAGAGTTCGTGACGTACACAAAAACAAATATAACTGGTGTGGAGTAGGCACTACACGGAAAGAATATACGGTCTGTCCAGTCTGCGTGTAGTCTGGTAAAGGTGTTGACAATCGACTTAGCGATGTACACTGCCACATCTCCACTGTATCTGCCACGATCAAAGCGACGATTTCTGATACACTGGAAACACTGATGTTCTGAAAACAAAGATTCAAAATCAGAAGCGTTTTTTGCCCATGTCTCTAGGAAACCAATAATGTCATAATTTGACGTTCAAGGTAAATGTGTTTAATGATTTTAAGTGTCTTGTCTGCAATTGTGGTGTTGGACGATGTAGGGGAAGACTCTGCTGGCGTGCGAAAGGGTGCTGATTTGAGGTCCTGTGCTGACCGGTAGCACACGTCTGGCTCCGACGGTGATCTCGAGGATGAGGCAACAGGAAACTGGTGCTGTTGTCGGGGAGGCGACATACTCATGTCTCATACTCTGTCTGCATACGAGTAACTGTGGACGAAGGCTGGCGTGTGACTGGCTGCTTCCTCTGAATCAGGCTGTCCACTCTGTCCAGCATCTCCTCGCTTGTTCTCTTATATCTAGCAACTCCCTCAGTAGTGGTCACCACGGGAATGACAGTAGTAGATGACACGACTATACTGCCCCGGATGTGGAGAGGCCAACTGAGCGTGATAATAACAGGTTGGCCGAGGCCGAACAAATAGTCCTCGTTAAGTACAAATAGCCTTTCTTATATTAAGCAACCAGTAAATCTAGTGCAGTTCGTAGTGGAGAGAGATGGTGCGAAAATAATCTTTCAGATGTAAAAGAATAAAGAATAAAATTTACAACTGTATTGGCGATTATTGTTTACTCTTTCCTGTCCGAAGGTTAGATTAATCTCTTTAGTACTGCAAGGTTGGTAAATGAAAGAGAAACCACTGATTTATGGATAGTCTTCTTTACTTAACAATGACATCGTTTCGTTATACATCCTCATTCAGTTGTCAAACATTTTGTTCTAAAATATCTGTACTAAAATATCATTATCGAATGTTTAGATCATCCATACATCATTGAATTCTCGAGTTTATCAGTGTTATAATAATAATAACGAGGATACTTATATCGCGCCAAATCCACACAAAGGGTCGTGCTCAAAGCGCTACACACATTATTACCCTGGTATAAGAACCAACATCGTTCCTTTTAATTCTCAACTCCCTTTGGAGTATGCAACCTGGGCTACCAATTAAGGCGCTCGAAGGTTATCTGTCACATTGCCTGCACTTCCAAACCAGGTACTCAATTGTACTGCTGAGTGAACAATGGCACATTACGAATAAAGTCTCTTGTGACACCACGAGCCTCTCAACTCATGTCTCATTGTGGGACAGGGGATCACCCTTCAAACTCTCAGTTTTTATCCAGCAACGAGGCTGGTAACCCACCCATCCAGCGAACCACGCCCGATTTTGCTGAACTTCACTGATAGCGATCGACTGAGCTGTGCACAGGACCACGTACCACCACCTGTGATCACCTGTGAACAAACGTCACACACGTGTAGATCAATTTCGGGACTTTCAACTAAATGTATTGAGGCACTGTTACAGTCAAAGTTAATTTATCCAAGCTTCATAATCATTAATAATTCATAATCGGCGAAGATAAAGCCTATGATTCCGTTTGTTTTTATCAGTTAGGTGGTAATAAAACGTTAAAATAGATTTGGTAAAATTTCGTTTCATGCACGAGTAATATATTATCCTGTATCCTGTAAATATATGTTACATGATTACTGATTATTTGGGTGTGATACCAAGTAATGTAAAATGTAGACCGGTAATCATATGGCCATTTCCTGCGACTTTCAAAACCGCAAATCAGTTGCCAAAGAAAGATGACCAGCCGTATCTTATTCGACTGCAAGCACGATTGATGTGTAGTTGACAGGGTTTGACGGTAGGCCTATCTATATATTGATGAGTAACTATTGACTATTTTTACCGAACTATTGACGTGTTATGCAAAAGTAATGACGACTGTTAAAAATATTGACGAGTATTAGAGGCGCACAATGTGACTATTGATGATTAATATAGGTTTAAACAGAAATACACTTTAGTTTAACTATCATGTTTGTGGTTTGATGTAGTGTTCAGTGTTCTTTCAGTCAAACTGTTGTATTTAAACAAATAAGGCAACAATATAAATTGGTTCTCCAAGTATCACATTTCAGATTAGTTATTGAGGAAAATAGGTTTTTAAGATATGGCCTCTTATTTGGGGCCCATATTTTTGTAGGATGACCCCTATTTTGGGTCATGAGGTCACTACAACTTCGAATCCACATTGGCCAATGAGTCTGTACATAACATGTCAGCTCTTTAGAGTCGCTCGTTCTAAAGTCGAAAATGCTAAAGGTATACGGATGGACGAACGATGGCCGGACGGACGCTGGACCCTATGCCATGCCGTAAGTCAATTGAGCAATTCAGGCCTGATGAGCTAAAGCGTGTACACATCCTACAGTTATTTTCAAGTTTTTCGGAAATCAGCCAGAGTCTTAGAAAATGACTAGGTACAACATTCAGAAATTCCAACTTTGCTTGTTATTGGCACTGCACCTGTCCTTGTATTGTAGACGATGTGTGCAACGTTTGAAAAAGAATCGGATGAATCTGTAATCGTCAGAAAAAAATGTCTTGGGCACAATCCTTGGTATTACTATACGCCCCGGACCGTTGGCAGAGGGTATAATAATATATGTATGTGATTACTTGCTTGACAACGACATTAGAATATGTGTCGAAACGTCGCCTATACAGAATAAAGAAGTTGTATATCCATACATCAGTACTTCATTCTTCACCATCTATGCATATCAAAGATTTACCATCAAAGATACGATTGCATAGACAATTTCTGATTTCTGAAGTGTACGTGTAATTTTCCTCTCTTTAAACAGTTAAGGGTTGAAATTATAAGGAAAACTTCGGGATCCTACCATGTTAACGTTGATCACTCAGTGAATTTAAACGTGTGTCATTCAAAGGAAACATAAAAACGAATCCGGATTTTTTTATTTAAACAACGCAACTCTTAATCTTCTTTGATAGACATTTTAGAAGCTCGTGTGATAAAAGAGAACAAGTTAGCAAGTTGAAAAAGAAAAGTTGAAAATAAACTTGCTGTCGAATATCTCGAATATGCAAGATATGAACATGTTTCGAGGTTGTTGATGATATCATACCAGTGTTCCTTCAAATGGTTGTGATACTTGTCTGTCGCGCAACAGTTTGTACATTATCTGGTACATTTTGCTTCATATTGTATGCGTTCGAATGAATCAACGAAAACCCTCAATGCCAAATTCGACTGTACTGTATACAAAACAGACTGTATGAGAAAACATTATAAGTAATACTATAAATGGAACAGAACAATATAACAAACACAAAGATTTCATGACTATTTACTTCCATACAATTGCTTCATTTGTCCATGGGGTGTTTCTATCTCGTTTCTCTTAGCATTGTCACCGACACAGACCAATAGCTGGTTTGAGAGGGCACATTGTGTATAATATAAACTTTAAGTGCCAAACACCTACCCTTGGTCATATCAAGCTTAAATAATGTATTTAGTCCATAGAAGAGTGTCAGGAATCTCGGAGAGAAATTGACCAGTATCTATCGGCACATTCTTCGGACCTGCATGTTTGGTACTGATATGTCAATCACTTTGATATCCCTTGTTTACTCACAAAGTGTCACACTACCAATACACTACTTATACATGTGTCACAAATAGGCCAGTAAGATGCCTGAAGACCCACTACAGACATCAATACGTTCAAACGTTTTCTCGCGAGTGAGTGACCAAGTGTCTCCTGAGGTCACAATTGCGGCGGAAGATCTTGGAGCAGAAGGAGCAGGAGTAGTGTCTGTCCTGGGCGTGCACGAGGAGGTGGGTCTTCAGACTGCTCCTCTCTGTGAAGCTCTTTTCACAACGTGCACATTGGTGTCCACTTGAGCACTGAAAACAAATTAAAGCTCAAGTAAGTATTTGAAGGACACTCGTCATTATTGGGAATTAATAGTTGTTTAAAAAACTAGATTTTTTTGCATAACAACATCTTTATTGTGAACATTCACAACGTTTCGGGCTGTATGCTACAGTCTTTCATCAGGTGGAAGTGGGGTATAACAAGGTAAGCACCACTGAATAAATAATGAAATAATACGAGAGTCGATGCTAATTACAAGATTTAGCAGATGAAAGAGAGAATTAGATTTACTTAAAGTAAGTCACAGAAACCACCTTGTTCAGAAAATACCCATCAAAGCATATCGCAGTCAGGTTCAGCATTAAATATACATGAGATACATGACATTTAAAAAAGGTCTTTTATGACACATGACCAGTTGCGCAGATTATGATTACGTCAACACGCATCAATGTATAACTGGCTATGGAACTGAAATAATACTACGTTTTTGATTAAGCGACCTTATTTATACTCACTGTTGATAACTCACCGTAGCCCATTGAGTTCCGTATGTTGGGGGGGGGGGGGGGGGGGGGGGGGGGGGGGGGGATAAAGACCGGTGTGTTATCAACGGAAGAAGGCGGGCTGCGAGACAACCTGAGATATCCTGGCAGCCGACGCCATGGCTAACAGGATGCTGTCTTCACCTGTTGGTAGGTCCTAACGATCTCCATGCTTAACTACCAAACGATCTCCTTAAGCATGGATATATCGATACCTGGCTCCTGCTTGAGAGGAACGGACATGATCGCGGCCAAGTAGGTGTTAATGGAGGAGGCCTTAAGACCTCCCCACGTCAGGAGGTGGACTAAGTCCTCGGCGACTTGGGGAACCTTGACTGAAAGGATGTCAAACCCCCTTTCCTCGCAAAAGCCTGCGAAAGAGTTCCACTGGAAGTCCTAGAGCTTCCTAGTGGATTCCCTTTGAGCGGTGGTAACGGTTTGGGCATAGACTCTCGAACACAACATCCACTCCGTTGACGCAGACTTGTCCAGGCGAGACAAAGCGTCCACTAGGACGTTCGTGGCTCCAGGACTGCACCGCTCTAATGGAGAGGTTGAGACTGTCTACAAGACGAAACAGCTCTATCACCAGCTGCAGAATGGAGTCGAACCCTGCTTGTTGATTGCCTAAGCCACTGAAGCTGTCTGTATGGACAAGCAGGACTATGCACCCAGACGGGTCGGCAAGTGAGGGATCGCTAGGTGAATCTCGTCCAGCTCTAATGCGTTGATGTGGCGCTCCACTTGTGACGGAGACCACAACTTGACATTTGCTCAAAGCGCAGGTGTGCTCCCCACCCTTGGGTGGATGCGTTCGCGAATAGTTGGAAGGTGGTCGAAGGGGGCCGGAGAGGCACTCCTGAGACGACATTGTCCATCGCCCTCCACAAGGCTAGATGTTGGACGATGTCCTCCTGTAGTCCGAATATGTGGCAAAACGTCTTCTCCCTCACATGAACGTTGAGAAATACCCGAAGAGACCTGAGTTGAAGCCTGCCTCTTCGGGTGAAGCCCTGTGCCCAGGTCAGAAGCTCCTTCGAATTATGAAGTGGCAGAGGCTCGCGGAAGGCTCTGTTTAAGACGTCTGCGCCTCTCCCCAACCATTCCCGTGAACTAGGGTCTTGTTCTAAATGGTGTCCAGGTGCACGCCTAGGAAGGTGAGCGACATTACGTCCAGATTGATCAGCCAACCCAGGCATCTGAACAGTCCGATTACAAAGTCCCATTGTGCTACCAGAACAGACGGGGAGTGATGATGTCCGAACCCATCGTCCGGGTACATTGAATTGCAAGTCGTGCAAGAATTTGACTATGAGCTGAGTCATTCGAGTGAACAGCCACAGAACCGATGATATCCCTAACGGGAGAAGGTTCCACTGGTAGTGGCATCCCAACAGGATGAAACGGAGTTACCTGCGGTCCGTGGGGAAGATGGGGATGTGCAGGTACGCATCCTGGAGGTCGAGAAATATCGTCGGGTCCGAGGACTCCTGTTATCGCATTACTGATGACACGGTGAAGAGTCGAAAATATGGCGGCTGAACGAGGTAGGAGTGATTGATCATAAATCAGCCGCCACTTGTTCAATTCCCTCTTGGGTCGTACAAACACTGGAGAGTAGAAACCGGGAGTCAGGATCTGGCATGAGCGTTTGACCAACGCCCCTTTTTCCCTCCATCGACAAGGCGAGCCGGTCCGCAGGCGGCGCACATTCTACGACAAATGACAAGTATACCAACATCCTCATATCTGTACTGCTAAACAGTCAGGTACACAGGAGTGACCCTGTGGTGAATGCTTGAGGCACCCTAGACCATGATGGATGTTCCACCGAACCCACCACTTTCCTTGACGTTAACATCCTGAAACCTGCGAGCATCGAAGTTACAAATAGTATTGCTCCCGAACCTTACTGCATGTAAAACAGACAAAGTCGCCGAGTCCCTGGCTGGATTCCAATCCATAACCTCTTGATCCGAAGGCGAACACGCTATCCCTCCCCTAGGTAATGAATCACATATTTATAAAAAGATGAAGTTGAAATAAGCTTTGCTAACGTTATCAATATTTACATTCTGTACCTACTTCTTCAGGCCGTTTAAAGCAGTAACTGAGTGAGTGAGTTTAACGCTGCTTAGGCAGTAACCCAGCCATTAGCATCGAGAAATTTAAGTTAGATATTAATATATTGAGCTGCAAAAGCAAGTACAAGAAACGACACAAACACATGTTTAATAAGCTGATTTAGAAAAGTCAAAATTGTCAAAGAGATTAATTTCTTTTAGAAAGTCTAAAATACGGTGTAAACCAAAATGAATAAAACATTGATGAAGTGAAATGTTTGGGTAAAACGTTTTCCTGGTGCGTGCAGAGTCCCAACTCTCGCAAAGGATGTGTTTAACAGTGAGGGAACACTGGCAGGGAATACAAATTAGGGGATCTTCCTCTTTTAAAATATAAGAATGAGTGTGTCCAATAAGACATCGAGATGCGAGATTTATAGCCGAAATGAGGTTGAATATTATGGAGTTTATTGTGTTGTTGTCTGTTCCTTTGGGACCTCCAACGCTGCTTAATGTATGATTTATATAATCAATTGTAGGTTTGCAATATGTGTAAGGAACTTTAATGGGGGATGTATGTTTTAGCGTTAATGCTGATTTAGCTGCTGAGTCAGCTTTGATATGGAATGTTGTACCCACATGGCTAGGTGGGAACTAGCAAAAGAGGATGTTGCATTAGAGACACGTACAGTTGTATTGTGAATTGATTAAATATGCCTTTTAATGGGATGATCAGTTTTACTGTTTTTAATTGCTTGCCAGCAGGGTAAAGAGTTTGAAAAAATGATATAAGTATTATGAGTTTATTTTTTGTATGTGCCGAAGGGCCTTGTGGAAGGCTTTTGCTTTAGCAGTGAATATACTGCTGGAATTATGTAACCTGGAAGCATATATGTTACTGATGGAGCAACAGCTGCTGCTTTATGCAAACTGGAAGCATATACGTTACTGATGGAGTAACAGTTGCTGCTTTATGCAACCTGGAAGCATATATGTTACTGATGGAGTAACAGTTACTGCTTTATGCAACCTGGAAGCATATATGTTACTGATGGAGTAACAGTTGCTGCTTTATGCAACCTGGAAGCATATTCGTTACTGATGGAGTAACAGCTGCTGCTTTATGCAACCTGGAAGCATATTCGTTACTGATGGAGTAACAGCTGCTGCTTTATGCAACCTAGAAGCATATATGTTACTGATGGAGTAACAGTTGCTGCTTTAGCAACCTAGAAGCATATATGTTACTGATGGAGTAACAGTTGCTGCTTTATGCAACCTAGAAGCATATTCGTTACTGATGGAGTAACAGCTGCTGCTTTATGCAACCTAGAAGCATATATGTTACTGATGGAGTAACAGTTGCTGCTTTAGCAACCTAGAAGCATATATGTTACTGATGGAGTAACAGTTGCTGCTTTATGCAACCTAGAAGCATATTCGTTACTGATGGAGTAACAGCTGCTGCTTTATGCAACCTGGAAGCATATTCGTTACTGATGGAGTAACAGCTGCTGCTTTATGCAACCTGGAAGCATATATGTTACTAATGGAGTAACGGTTGCTGCTTTATGCAACCTAGAAGCATAAATGTTACTAATGGAGTAACGGTTGCTGCTTTATGCAACCTGGAAGCATATAATGATAATAATAACTAGGATTGCCAAGGCAATACTTAGGTCTTCAAAACTTCTGCTTGACCTTGAACTCCATGTTGCACTCTCGGTAATTCATTAGTTTATCTGCTTTAAATGAGCTATCAAACATGTCTCTATCTTAAGTAGTTTTTAAAAACAAATCTGCAAAGACAATGATTCTCTTAAATTGAAGAATTGCTTATTAATGGACCCCTACATGACCTTTCTCACGATTAAGACAAAATGGTAAATATATTTATATACTAAGTTGCAACATACGGAATATCGTGCTTTAATTTCCACTTCAGTAGACATAATCATCATTAAGATTGTATACATAAGAAATGCGTTATGTTGTTCTGAATATTCAAGAAAATACTAAAAAATGCTAAAATTATGACCCCAAGGCAACGTTTGCGATATTCGGAGCTTAACTATCAACTATTTGATGAAAGGGTTCCACAGAAACGTTGTTGTCCTTGGAATTGTGTATCCGAAGATGTAAATACAATTTCAATATCTTAATTAGTTAAGCAGTTATGATTCTTTGAACTTTGCTGAAAATGGCGATTTCTGAAAAATGTCAATCTTCTATGACTTGTCAGATGTACAGCATGACCGATACATGATTGAAGGTTAATGTACTTGATTAATGGCATCTCTTCTTCCAAATGAGGTATTAAACATAAGTGTATCTTTCGTGGTTTACGATCAACAATTCTATAAAGAAAGAACCACTCGAAAAGATTCAAAATCACTAAATTTTACTTTCTTGGGAATATGTCCAAATTGTGCCAAAACTATCAATTTTTACATGATAATGATATGTTATGGAATTGTTAAGTTGGTTATGATAACGAGAATGTCATAAATAACATTGTCATAACTTTTTTCCAGACAGAGTTATGTCACTTTGAACAAGGAGACGAAAAATGAAGGTTTAAAAAAGGACCATTTTCAAGGGCAGATAATTTTAGTTTTAGGACGAAATTCAAAATTCGGGCTAGAGCATTCTGTGGAGCAGTTATTCAGCTTTAAAATGAGCTATCACAAATAGCTGTATGTATTGCCGTGAATTAGAAGAAGATTTTCAAAGACGCGTACCCTCAAAACCGCGAAAGTTCACAAAATTTTCAGTTTTTTCGAAATAGCAAAAAATCTATTGTTACGGCCGAAAATCTCTATAGTCCTAATCGATGAGGAATGTTGTTGCCCACATAGTGCTGAAGGTTTTGTGCAAATATATTGATTAGTTCACGAGCTATTAAGGTTTAAAGTTTCAACTTCAAGGGGCGATAACTCGCGAAAGAAGTCGCTTCGTTATGCACTAGTTCAGGTCATATACTATCATCACTGAAAATTTCATGAAAATCGTTCAAGCGGTTAAGCAGAAATCCTTAGCACAAAAAAGGTCAAATAATAATAAAAAAAACAAAAAAAACACGATAATAACAATAGGTCTTCCAGACTTAGTCTTGAAGACCTAATAATAATAATAATACTTGATTGCCTTTTAAGGAATTTGCTTTACATCAACAGAGCTAGAAAAGTCAAACAGGGATACAAATACATCATATCATTCTATTGACATATAACTTTAAGTATTTACACGTGTATTTAAAAGAGATATTTTGTTTGGAACAAATGACATACGGACTCTCTTAGTTTTCAAAATTGGAACTTTGTAATGGCGACCTGAAGGGAGGATGTGATATTCCGAATGTAAATATGCAACCTGGAAGCATATATGTTACTGATGGAGTAACAGTTGCTGCTTTATGCAACCTGGAAGCATATATGTTACTAATGAAGAAGTTAATCGTTGACGCAGCTGTTAGTGTGGTCGGGCGAGTAGTTAAAGGGGGGTTGGAAGACGTATGGACGTGAACGTACCTGCAAGTGCAGCGCCTTGTGTACTGCCAGTGTTCTCGACTGACAGAAACCCTTTCCGCACTCACTGCATTTGAAAGGTTTTTCCTTAGAATGAATGTATCTGTAATAGAAACACCGTCAATGTTAAAAGAATGTTAAAATGTATGTTTTGTAATGAATGCGACTTGATTATAAAGCTGTCCAGACATAAACTCAATTTGACCCGGACTTTTCGTATAACAAACACATTTATTTCTCAAAATAATTTATAGATCCCTGTGATGCTGAGAACAAAATTCAACCAAGACCAACGTTAACATTATGATCAATTTATAATGTACCCGAAGGACGTGCTAACGTTTCTGTCATGCATAATCAGACTCTTCAGGAAATGACTGTAAATGTCGAATTAAAAGTTAATGCAAGTCTGAAATTTGAAAGCCGAGTGCTTTAAGTCAAAGGCCATAACTCTGAAAATATTATTCCGATCGGTCCATAAAAAGCACGTGGAAAGTTTCAGAAAGATTGGTAAAAAAAACTGTGGGAGGAGTTGATTGCAGAACACAAGTGCCGTTTTCAGGACGGACGGACAGACGGGCTGCGCCACGACATAACCCCTTGGATTTCACCTGGTGGTTAAAAAACTCGTTTTTATTGAGATGTTAGGGTGAAACGTTTTCCTGATTAACCAGCAAAGCTGTTTTTTTTAAAACAAATTCAATAACTACAAAACGTTACTATTAATCTCTCTTGAAATGCACATTTATACTGAACGTTATTTATCGTATAGTAATGTTAAGAAGTTTAGAGTATATGTTCAGCTCTTCTCCTTTGCTCATCTCATAATCTCTTAATTTAAAAAGGTAGAATTGTTACTATCAAAAGACAAGATAGAATCTGTAGATTATGATGGCTGAGAGGGGCCATTTGATTTTTGTGTTAAATTTCCAACACGAAATCACGAAAAAATCAAAACGAAATCGCGAAATTGCGAAACGAAATCGCAAAACAGGGACACGAAATTGTGAAACAGCGACACGAAATCGCGAAAGAAGCGAAACGCACCCAAAACGAAATCGCGAAAAGCGAAAAGTCCGCAAAACGAAATCACAAAGGAGCGATATTGCGAAGAAGCGAAAGAGCGAAACCGCGAAGCAGCGAAATTGCGAAACAGGGAAATCGTGAAGAAGCGAAATTGCGAAGGGGCAAAGGAGCGAAATCGCGAAGAAGAGAAATCGCGAAGGAGTGACATTTACAGTTCCCTGTTCATAGAAAGTAAGACCGTGATGTTTGAGCAAATAATCCGATGTCCTATAATTGTTTTTTAAACATAACATGACAATGTGTCTGAAAGTTATATAACCGGTATACAAAGCAGTTATATATTATAGAATCTGCATGTTTTCTGTTAAATGTAAAGTTAATTGAGGACAATGTGAGAACAATACAAAAGCAAATCGAACTGGTAATATTAACGACGGATAATAGGTAACTTGTTATTGTTTATATTTGTTAGAGAAATAAGAGTAAGTAGGAGTAACCTTGGAATATGTCAAAATAGTAATGCTGCCAACAAGAGCCAACAAGCACAATATGGCGCAAGCGGTAAGACGTGTTTAACGAGCGCTCTCGCTAATCCGGTGGAAAGTTAGTAAACGCAAGTCCTAACGTCTACACACGCTCTCATTTGTGATAACAGGTACTATCTACACCGTCCTTGGGTACTATACATTATTTTTGGAGAATATTGCCACAAATGGGACGTAACAAGAACAAGTCGGCTACTAAACCTCCGGCAAGATCTGACAGTGAGAAAAGGAAACCATCATCGTCTCCCGTGGACAGTATGCCTCCTAAGTCTACCAGACAGGATCTAGTACAGAAGACTCTCGATTTCAAGACGATGGCGGAACAGTTTTGTGCGAACTTCACACCTGGAAAGAATGTGACTAGTACTCCCAAACAGCACAAACCGGACTCGAAGAAATCGACAACCATGGACAATGTAAGTGGGACACCATCTTATCTAGACAAGTCCGTCTTCACATTCATCAACTCCGCCGCCCAGGATGCTCTCACCTCTACACTGTTAACAGCTTTAATGCTCCCACAGCTTCAGGAAAAGTTTCAAACAGCGTTTATGGAAGTCGCCACTTCATTGATCACCGAACATGTGCTGAGTATTGTGAAGCCTATGAAAGAAAGTCTAGAGCAACTGAAAGGGGAGATAGCGCCGATAAAAGCAGACATCAGAGATCTCAAGAAGCTGAGGGATGAACTTTCACCTTTAAAGGAAGAAGTGGAATCTCTAAAGAAGGATATCGGCGAGTGCAGTGAGGAAATAGAAGAACTGAGAGAGGAAGTAGAAAGTAAGACGGAGAAAATCAAGAAACAGAAGAGTGACATTAGAAGTTTACGAAGGCATCTTGAAGAAAGAACAGACGAACTCGAACAGTACAGCCGACGAAACTCCATTCGCATCACGGGTGTACCCGAGTCTCCACGCGAGCAAATCGACCAAGTTGTGATGGATGTGCTCATCACTATCGACGAGAAGCTACCTATATCAGCCATTGATAGATGTCACCGAGTCGGACAGAGAGGCCCAGGAAAGACAAGACAGATCATCGTCAAATTCATGAGCCACTATAACAAGTACTTCACCATCAAGCACAGAAGACGCCTCGCAAACATGTACAAGAACGTCTACATCAACGAGGACTTGACCAAGGCAAGAAGTGTTCTGTTCAAGACGGCGAGGGACATGTTCAAGAACAAGTGCTTCTCTGGCACGTGGACAAGAGATGGCAGAATCTTTGTTGAAGAACAACCAGAAGGAATGATCCGAGAGATCAAGAGTGATTGTGACTTGGACAGATACCGCCGCTAAGTTTGTGACTTTCGATTTAGGATTAAGATATTGGATCATAAAGGATTGCGAAAGATATAGTAAGTAATGATGATTTTCAAGCTTAAAACATAAATAGTAATCAAATAAGTAGTTTTGTATTATCTCAATCATTCATGTATCAGTAGACAATGTTGTAACTTGTTTTAACCACCAGATTCATATGTATTACCCTATATAGTTGTGTATTACCATCGTAAACCATCCATCAACTAGTTAGATTAGTCCATTGACCTTGTACATATATTATATTGTGTTATATTGTGTGTATATCTTTCATAATCTACCATATATTTCATTTTCCTGTTCCTACATTTTGTGCTGTATATATCTACCTTGTCTCTATCGTCTATTGTTAGCAGGTTTACATTCTTCGTACATATCGAAATACCACTAATGTTGTAAGCATGGGAAATGACATAACCCAACATCGATTTGTCATTGGAATATTTTACAAAATCACGCATCGAATAAGGTCGAAAGTTAAAAATCACGCGTAAATGTATTCACTTATATCTTAAGTCTTTTCAGATCATCATGTTGTATCTTTAATTCAGAGTGTAAAGCGTGTATTGCATTTTGTGCTCTTTGTTTTGTGACTGCGTCGTTAGGTAACACCAATGTGCTTATTTTATTTCTATTGTTACTTATGCTTTCTAGTGACAATTGAACCCTGGCCCTGTGCATGATGTAACCCAATCAATAGATAAAAGCTTACAAATCTTTCACCTCAACACGAGAAGCGTGCGGCACAAGCTAGATCACTTAAACGAATGCTTATAAGAAAATCATATCATTTGTTTCACGGAGACACACTTAGATAATTCTATAATTAATGCAGATTTAACATGGGATTCCTTTCACGAACCATTACGGAAAGATAGAAATGCTTTTGGTGGGGGCGTCATGATCTATGTAAAAAAATAGTCTTAGCTTCAAGAGACACTTTGAACTAGAAACTAGTTATGACGAAACAATTTGGTTAGAAATACATTTACCACAAAAATCTATCATGCTTTGTGCAGCTTATAGACCTCCGGGAAAGAACGAAACATTTTGGGAGAGATTAGAAACGTCTATTGAAAATGCACTTGATTATACATCAAAAATTGTTCTGGTTGGTGATCTGAATGAGGATCTTCTATCAGACAAACTTACATATTTGCAAGAGCTTATGAGCAGAATGGCATTGTGCAATGTCATAAAGGAACCGACACGTATCAGTAGAACGTGTCGAACCCTTTTAGATCCTATTTTAATCAGCAATGACATTGAAATGTATGATAGTGGCGTAGTAGAATTTGGCAGAGATATTAGTGACCACAGAGGCACCTTTATTACCATTAATACTTCTATCTCTATGTCTTTATGTCGCCGCTAATGGCTGCAATACTGCCGAAGCGGCGTTAAACAATAACTCACTCACTCACTCTATGTCTTTATGTTATACCAGAGATGTATGGTGTTATGATAAAGGTGATTATGAACGATTAAATAGTTACATCCGCGATACAGATTGGAACTAGATTAGCGTTTGCGGGAAACCGCAAACGCAGAGCAGCTCCGAAACTTAGGGTCTCGCCTTTCCCTGTTCCGCCTTCTCGTCAGCATCAATAAAATGGGAATTCTTTTTAACAAAAGTTTGTTCATTATCCGAGTTATTACTAATCATCACTGGGGTCACTTTTCACAAGTTTGTTCTTCAAACCTATTTCTTCTTTAATAATTTGATCAAAGGATTAACGTGGCCTTAACCAATATCTCATGACCTTGACCTTACCTTCAAGGTCACACCATCAATGATGAATTTTCATCGCGTATAATTATCATGCAATGACTCAAAGTGTTCATAGTTAAAATATCGGCATATTCACAAAAGCATGCTTTAGTTTTGACCTCACTGTGACCTTGACCGTTGACAGATTTTAGCGAAAACGTTTTCAAATCTTGGTCTTTCTCCATAGTTCATATATACCAAATAAGAGCCTAATAGCACAAAAAAAGTTTGAAGTTATCATGTTTACAAGGATTGTTGTAGTGATTTCAGAACTCTTGACCTTGACCTTTGACCTTGAATGTGAACATGTCAAAATCATTCACCAGGTGTATAAGAAAGAAATTAAGCTACCTATATGAGGTGTTAATATCTTCATGGAAAACAGTTACTTAGTGATTTTAGAACTGGTCAGCATGACCATATCTCGTGACCTTGACCTTTAAAATTCAAGGTCACACAATCAGTGATCCCTTTTCATTGTGTATCACAATCATTTAATGAATCATAGTGTTAATAGTTGAAATAAGACATTTTCGCAAAAGCAGGCTTAGGTTGTAACCTCGCTATGACCTTGACCTTTGACGGATGTTAGCGAAAACCTTTTCAAATCTTGGCCTTTCTCCATAGTTGATATACACCAAATAAGAGCCTGATAGCACAAATATTTTTCAAGTTATCGTGTTTACAAGGATTTTTTTTAACGATTTCAGAACTCGTGACCTTGACCTTTGACCTTGAATATGAACATGTCAAAATAATTCCCATAGGGGCATAAGTAAGAAGTTATGTATATGAGGTGTTGATACCTCCTTGGAAAGAAGTTATTTAGTGATTTCAGAACTGGTGACCATGACCCTATCTCGTGACCTTGACCTTTAAAATTCAAGGTCACACAATCAGTGATCACTTTTCATTGTGTATCACAATCATGTAATGATTCAAAGTGTTAATAGTTGAAATAAGACATTTTCGCAAAAGCATGCTTAAGTTTTGACCTCACTATGACATTGACCTTTGACGGATGTTAGCGAAACCTTTTCAAAACTTGGCCTTTCTCCATAGTTGATATACACCAAAGAAGAGCCTGATAGCACAAATATGTTTTCAAGTTATCGTGTTTACTAGGATTTTTTTTTAGCGATTTCAGAACTCGTGACCTTGATCTTTGACCTTGAATGTGAACATGTCAAAAAAATTCCCCAGGGGTATAAGTAAGAAGTTATGAGTTATATGAGTTCTCAAAACCTAATAGGACAAAACTTATAGCCAATACAAAACGCGGCGGCGGTGGCGGCGGCGATGGAAACTGCGCAAAAACCGATAGCAGCTCCGACTAAGTCGGAGCTGCTAATAATCTGATAACAAATAGTGCAGATATTGATCAAGCAACAAATATATTTTACTATCATTTAGGCAAATATATAAATGAATGCATTCCTTCTAAAACAGTGACAATTCGCCCTAATGATAAACCATGGTATAATTCAGAAATAAGACGGGAATCAAGAAAACGCAATCGGTTGAGAAAAAAGCCAAAAGAACTAATACAAGTAAGGATATATTGTTGTACCACAAACAACGTAATAAAGTTAACAACATGAGGTGTTATGCAAAGGAACAGTATCTTTCGAATATTGATGAATTTATAACCGAATTGAGCAAAGAAAACAAACCCTCATATTGGAAGGTTTTAAGAAGTCTTATCAACGAATCTGGTTCAATTAACCCTATTCCGGCATTATGTAGCGACTCTGATGAAATCCCTAGTATATTTTCTGACTTTGATAAAGCGGAAGCATTAAATTCTTATTTTGCCTCAATTTGTAAATTGGATGATATGGACAAAACACCCCCTTACTTCGAAAAGCGCACATGAAATTGCTGATATTATCAAATGTTTGCAGATTAACAAGGCAAGCGGTCCTGATCAAATAAGTCATAAACTATTGAAGTTTATTGCAGAATCTGTTAGTATACCTCTTTGTTTATTATTCAATAATTCCCTATCTGCGGGTGTATATCCTGATAGATGGAAAGAAGCACATGTGATGCCTCTTTATAAGAAAGGGGATAAATCTAGCTGTAGTAATTACCGACCAATTTCTTTAATTAGTTGTTTGGGATCAGGGAAACTTTTTATCCTTCTATTTCAATCAATCAAGTTTTTACTCATTTCGGTGAGCATCGTGTTTTAGATTTTTTAAAGGCTATACACCTTATTGACAATTTGTAAATTTTAACTTTTCATTATCAGCTTTTATTCAACTTGTGATAATATGCTGATGTTTTTGCGGCCTTCGTGCCGTGTTCTGCTTTTCAATTGCAATTTTCTTTTTTAAATTAGGCAAATAAATTAGATATCTCGCCGCTAATGGCTACAATACTGCCGAAGCGGCGTTAAACAATAACTCACTCACTAGTTGTTTGGTGAAAATATTTGAAAGAACAGTCTTAAAGTATTTGTCTAACTATTTTCTGGACAATCGGTTGTTATTCAAATATCAATCAGGTTTCCAAGTTGACATTCTACCACTCATCAATTAAAAGAGCTATATAACAATATTTGCTATGCGTTAGATAGACGAGAGGATTACTGTATGGTATTTTGCGATGTGTCTAAAGCATTCGACAGAGTGTGGCACAGAGGTTTGATTCACAAATTAGGATGTTACGGTATAGGTGAGGGATTACTGAAATGGATACGATGTTATCTAAGCGGGAGAAGACAACATTTTTTTCTAAATGGTTCATTATCCAATTCAAAAACATTATCCGCTGGTGTACCCCAGGGGTCAGTTCTTGTTCCGTTCTTGTTTATTGTTTTTGTAAACAATATTGCAGATGAACAAGATTGTGCTGCACGATTATTCGCTGACGATACATCAATGGGATTTTCCTCAATCAATCACGGGCTTATGCAAGATACGCTTAACAGAAATCTCAAAAGAATATCATGTTGGGCTAAACGCTGGCTTGTTACCTACAATCCAAGCAAAACAGAGGCAATTATGTTTAGTCTTAAGAATAAATGTGAAATTCTTAACTTGGAATTTGAAGATCAGTCTGTAACATCTTGGAATTATATTCTCATCTGATTGTAAATGGACCAACCATATTAATAGCATTGTGAAGACAACTTCCTCGATGATCTCATCTATGAGAAAATTAAAGTTTATGTTAAACAGGGATACCCTCAATATGATTTACATAATTTTTATAAGACCACATCTTGAATACGCCTGTGAACTATGGGATGGTTGTTCCGCAAAGTTAACCGATAAAATTGAAAAAGTTCAGTTTGGGGCCGCCCGAATAGTTACGGGATTACCTAAGTATGCTACGAGGGAATCTCTTATCTATGAAACAGGATACCAGTCTCTAAAAGAGAGAAGAATATATCGTAAACTATCGCTATTTTATAAGATATATAACAATAATGCTCCATCATATCTTTGTGTCGCCGCTAATGGCTGCAATACTGCCGAAGCGGCTTTAAACAATAACTCACTCACTCACTCATATCTTTGTGGCCTTATGCCACAACATGTTAATACTAGGACAAATTATAATCTTAGAAACGTTCGAGATCTTTCTATGTCGTATTGTCGCACTAACCTTTTCAGGCAATCATTTTTCCCATCATGCTCGCAACTGTGGAATAACCTCCCATTGTACATTAGGGAAGCTGATTCTATTACTCGTTTTAAGTCATATATATCTCCAAGAAAAGTTAAAGTACCAGCTTATTTCTCAATTGGTAAAAGAAAACTGAACATTATTCATACACAGTTACGATATTCCAGTAGCAAATTAAATGATGATTTGTATAGAATAGATCTCTCAGACCACCCTGAATGCAATTGCAAATCTGCTTGTGAAAATTCTCATCATTATTTTATTGAATGTATTATATATTATAATATAAGACATCAAATGTTTCGAAACATTAGATTAATTTGCAACAACAGAGCACAGATAAATTTAGATTTGTTGTTAAATGGCTGTCCAGATCTTTCATATAATGATAACGTACACATTTTTAAAGAAGTACATGAGTTTATATCTCTTACTGAGAGATTTGATAAATAAATACATAACCTGCCTAATACCCAGTATTATACATTATGTATCTTTTGCTTTTGCTTTACTTTTCTATACCTTGTCTATTTGTAAATATACCCATCGTCTATATGTATATATGTATGTATATTACTGTACATATTGTATTCAACGTTTCAATATATTATGTCAACAATGTAAATAGGAGAGGGTTTCATTAAGTTGGAAAATGCACCAAGATCCAGAACTATTTCTGGATAAAACTCCAATTAAAGTCGTTCCTGAGGCCAAGTTTCTTGGTCTCACATTTGATAGTAAATAATCATTTATCCCACATATTAAAAACCTAAAAGCTAAATGCTTAAAGGCATTAGACCTTTTAAAGGTTGTATCAAATAATAAATGGGGTGGAGATGAAGAAACTCTTCTTCATCTCTATCGATCACTCATCCGCTCCAAACTTGATTATGGATCCATAATATATGGATCTGCTCGCCCCTCATATATCAAAATGCTAGATACAATCCATCACCAGGGTCTCAGGCTTTGTCTTGGAGCCTTCAGAACTTCACCTGTTGAAAGCCTTTACGTTGAAGCTGATGAGCCATCTCTTGAAGATCGGCGTATCAAGCTAGCACTTCAATATATAACCAAATTAAAATCCAACCCTTCAAATCCTGCATACAACTGCGTATTCAATCCTGAATACCAGCAGTTGTATAACTCAAAACCTAAAGCAATTCCACCACTCGGTATCAGACTTCAACAACATGTTGAAGATTCTGATATCGACCTAACAACAATAGCAGAGCACGGTCTGCTTGCCACTCCGCCATGGCAGCTGGTCAGGCCCCGTGTAAACCTCTCTTTATCTACTCATAAAAAATCAAATACAGACCAATTTATATTTCGACAGGCATTTTTTGAACTACGTGATTTTTTCGCAGACTATAAACCAATTTACACTGACGGTTCTAAGGATGGACCCACAGTTGCAGCAGCAACTGTGACTCCTTCAACAACATATGCTTCAAGGCTGCATGATGGCAGCAGCATCTTTACTGCAGAAGCTAAGGCCATTCTTAAGGCTGTCCATCACATTAAAAACTCAACCCCTAATAACTACATTATTTTTTCCGATTCACTTTCTTGCCTACAAGCAATTAAAAACTGTAAGAGTGATCACCCAATTATCAGGGATATTTTATTACTTCATAATTCTTGTCTCCAATGCGACATCGTCTTCTGCTGGCTTCCTAGCCATATGGGTATAAGAGGTAATAATAAAGCTGACTCAGCTGCTAAATCCGCATTAAACCTCAAACATATTTCTCCTACCAAAGTTCCATATACGGATTCCAAACCTGCTATTAAATCTTACATTAAACAACGTTGGAAGTCCCAATGGGACCAACAACATCATAACAAACTTCACACTATTCAACCTCATTTAGGTTACAAATCTCTATCCTCTTTTACCCGGCAGGAAGCTTGTGTCCTACGACGATGTCGTATTGGACACTCTCATCTTACTCACTCATATCTTTTAAAGGGGGAAGATTCCCCAGTATGTATACCCTGTCAGTGTCCTCTCACAATCAAACACATTCTATGTGAGTGTTGGGACACTGCACATATCAGGGAAACATTTTATCCTTCTATTTCAATCGATCAAGTTTTTACTCATTTCGGTGAGCATCGTGTTTTAGATTTTTTGAAGGCTGTACACCTTTTTGACAAATTGTGAATTTTAACTTTTCATTATCAGCTTTTATTCAACTTGTGATAATATGCTGATGTTTTTACGGCCTTCGTGCCGTGTTTTGTTTTTCATTTGCAATTTTCTTTTTTAAATTAGGCAAATAAATTAATATCTCGCCGCTAATGGCTGCAATACTGCCGAAGCGGCGTTAAACAATAACTCACTCACTCATTAAGTTGGCATAACTTGTACCCAATCCTTTCTCATGAATAAATATGTTTAAATAAAAAACAAGAGCTGCCATATAAACTGAGATAGACTGCGTCTACTGACTAAAATCTACTGACTAATCTAATCCGTACTCAAAAGCCATATGCCTAAATTATATAATACACTTTAACATATACGATATATATATATATATATATATATATATATATATATATATATATAGAAATATCACAAGAAATGTTCAAACTCTATGGCAATATACATAAAAATAAGAAAGTTGGGAAGAATTAAGTTTGGAAAACGTTTTCAGCAGGTACATCCTGTACCTGCTTCATCAGGCCGTTTAATGACGTAACTGACACACAGTACATAGCACTATGACGTCACACAGGAACCTATGACGTCATAATGTACTTGACAACAATATTTTGTTATGAAAACAAAAATTATGTTTTGCCATTTAATTTTGGCGCATATTTATGAATGAAATATGATTCTTTCAAAAGTAAATCATTATCATTGCTGTAATTGAGTTTATACATCGGGAAAATCTTGAATTTGCCGTTACCGCATGTATCTAAATGTTCACTACGAGGGATTGTACGATTTCGGGGCTGGTTAATGTGGGATCGGTGAAGGTTGTGTGTCAGTTACGTCATTAAACGGCCTGATGAAGCAGGTACAGGATGTACCTGCTGAAAACGTTTGCCAAACTTAATTCTTCCCAACTTTCTTATTATATATATATATATATATATATATATATATATTTATGTGGTTTATAAAGAATGGTTTGTCAAAAGGTTGTGGCAGAATCGTGTCAAAAGCGGATGAGGTGATGTGTTGTCTAGTGGTTACTGCCTTGACCGTCTGTTCTACTCTTGTCCTTGGTTAAGGTTCGAATCCCACGAATGATATATTTTGTTTAAAATTACACTCAAGATCTATATGATATGTGATGTTGAAACATGATATATATGATAAAATATACGAAGCGTAAAATTTAAAAGTTTATAATTTAAAGAGATAAAAGAAATCACAAACAAGTTTATAAGTTTTTCGAAATTAGAATTCCAGTCTATATATTTCTAACAAACAACAAAAAGTGCAAACATTCAATTTGAATTATTGAATTTGTTTTGGGAATTAATGTCAGTGTCAAATATCATGTCGTTCAGTCATAAATTGTACATTTTCAGAAATGAGAAACTGACTGAATACTTTGATTTTTGGTTAACAAGTACTCATGGACAACTTCATTTCTTTAATTTGCCTTTTTACAGTTTTTAATTTAAAAAAAGTCTTTTTTAACCCCTTTCTAAAATTATTGGAGGATTTTGATCCAAAGTGGCAACTTACCCGACATTAATTTTGGTTGAGTTTTACATAACCAACAAGTAGTCCATGAGGAGTCATTTACAAACTTGTTATACTAAATCTTATTTTGTTCACAAAATATGTTATTATTTTCTCATCGTCTTCGGGGATTTTACCCCAAATTGACAATGTCCCCAAGGTTGATTTTGGTTTAAGTTTTCTATGCTGAACAAGTAACCATACTGCAAGTTATAATTATATATTCAGACATAAACTTTGCTTGTTGTACTATTATTACTCAAACCACAAACAAGTTCATCTTTTGTGTAGGATTTTACTCCAAAATGACATTGTGTCATTTGGGTAGCTTATTTTCCTAAATTTAATTTCTACAGGAAGTATTTTTGTCAATGTTAATTGAATATGAAGTATTTAAAGATGTGTTTAATTCTCAATTAAAGTTTTTCTTTCAAACACAAGTATCATGCACGTACATGTGTGCTATCATGTGTAAATATACATGCTTGTGTGTGAATTCGTCTTACTTGTGGTCTCGGAGGTGGTCCTGTCGCCTAAATGCCTTCCCGCAAGTCTCGCAGGGGTAGGGCCGCTCGTCCGTGTGAGTGCGTTCGTGTATGAGCAAGTTGTAGGACTTCGTGAAATGACGTCCACAGTACTTACAGATAAATTCCTTTTTTGTTCTGCAAACAAATTTCCACAGTTTTCGTTTAAAAATGCCAAACCGAACAATAACGATCTGAACAAATAACAAACACCAAATCTTAGCTATTAATATAATTCCATATTGACATGTGAGTGATGTCGTAGTAAGCATATTACATTACTCATGTGATAATATAAATTATAACATTCAGTGAAGATTGATTTCGTGACTTTTATTTAGTCTAATAATTCATTCATCTCAACCGACACCGAATGTTACAACGTATTTATCTTACCGAATGTCTCAAATTATTATTGCAAAATCATACAGAAATGAACAAATAACAAATCTGGTCCAAAGTCCAGATTACCTGGTACAGGACTTACGGGTCATGGGTCAAGTCACGGGTCAGGAGAAGTCAGTTTTGGAAGACAATGTTTACATTCTTAATGTTACAGTTTGGAAAAACTGGTCGATACATGGGAAAGTAATCAAATAACGCCTCAAAATTTATCCCCACCCCCATTTGCAGCACTAGTATATGAGGTCACTGGCGGGGTATAAAGCATTTATTCTTCCTCTATCAAAATTTATCGATCGGGAGGTCGTGGCCCTAGACCCACGTATGATACCCAAACACACTCGAAACACAGGAAGCGGAAAAGTGCAATCGCGGCAAGAAGTGACAGGTGGTCACAGCCGAGTTATCCTCCTCCCATAGTCCTGACCTATGACAGCACAGTTTGGGGTCCGCATCCTGGTCCCCACGTAGCCCCCATAAGCCCCCATTCCACCGAACCGCGACCAATATGCAGCATTGCGAGATCACTGCGAACAAGTCAGTTGCAGCGGACAAAGACATTTAGATGATCAATTTTCACCTGCAATCAACTAACGACAGTTGCGAGTCCTGGACGATGATGACGACTTTCACACGACCGCATTGAGATATATGCGACCCCATCACACCTTTTGGCACGACCAGTCGTGTCCAAAGTATAACAAGAGTCATCAGAAGATGACATATCCCACCGGTTCCACAAAATTTGTAAAACACATCTTTGACAGATACTTGTTTATCTACTACCGTACTTCAGTTAGTGGGTATTACAGATGCTGAGTTTCAGCGATGTTAAGGGTTTTAGACTTCTGCTCCAGAAGCAGTCAAAATCTACAACAACCAACATCCCTCTCATGTTTCTATCGAAACAGAAAAACATTATTATTTCAGAAAAAATCTGAAAATATCAAAAGGCACCACTTCAGTTAGTGGGTAATACACATGCAAAGTTTCAGGAAGACATGATGAACGGTTTTTGAGCTGTGCTCCGGAAACGAACCTGTCTCTGAACAAAGTCCAAATTCAACAAGTTTCTATGGAAACGAAAAAAAATAAAATTGTTAAAAATCTGAAAATATCAAAAGGCACCACTGCAGTAAATGTGTTATACATATGTGAAGTTTCAGAAAGATATGATAAATGGTTTTCGAGTTCTGCTCCGGAAACGAAATGATTACGTACGGACAGACGGACAGACGGACGGACGGACGGACAGACGGACAGGGCGTTGACTATATCCCACGGTATTACATACCGGTGGGATAAAAAAAATGCCAACTGGCTGCAGTCATGTTATTCTGAGTCAGACTAGCATGACGATAGTACCTCGATAAGACAATTAATTGGCCCTGTCGTTTCTTTGCTTTGTGAAACCCAACACGAATTGCAGTATTTCCGCGACTGCATCTTAGCTATGATGAGACACCGCCAACGAAAAGGAAGAGAGCAATGTAATGTGGGTAAAGGCATGAACTGTGGGTGAGAGTGGCACACTCCTTGAAGAGACAAGTACTACCATCTTGTCCAGAAGATAAAGCAGTAAGATCCATGATTGTTTGAGAAGTACATGAGGATTCAAATCGAGCTGTTTAACACATTTAAAAAAAATAGTATGACCCCTTTTTTAAGGCAGGAACTTCAGCACCTTCAGGAACCTTCACTTTGGTTGGAGGGTTGAAAGTCACACTGACATTAAGACACCTAGCCACCGGTGACCAGTATGCAAGTATGGCCTACGGCTACAAGATCAGCTACACCTACCACAGAAGAGTGGAAGCAAATAGCCAAACATTTCGAAGAACGATGGCAATTACCTTATATCCTACGTGCTCTCAATGGGAAACAAATGGAAATCCGAGCACGTGGAAAAGGGGAAGTGCGAGTTACAGTTTTCAATGTACGGATGGGCACGTTTCCACTCCCATCCTCAGGGTGGACTACAGTTTTCACTGTAATGATAGACACCTTTCCACTCCCATCCTCAGGGTTTGCTACAGTTTTCACTGTACTGATAGACACGTTTCCACTCTCGTTCCCAGGGTGGGCTACAGTTTTCACTGTACTGATAGGAACGTTTCCACTCTCGTTCTCAGGGCGTGCTACAGTTTTCACTGTACTGATAGACACGTTTCCACTCTCGTTCTCAGGGCGTGCTACAGTTTTCACTGTACTGATAGACACGTTTCCACTCTCGTTCTCAGGGCGTGCTACAGTTTTCACTGTACTGATAGACACGTTTCCATTCCCATCCTCAGGGTGGGCTACAGTTTTCACTGTACTGATCGACACGTTTCCATTCCCATCCTCAGGGTGGGCTACAGTTTTCACTGTACTGATCGACACGTTTCCACTCTCGTTCTCAGGGTGGGCTACAGTTTTCACTGTACTGATAGACACGTTTCCACTCTCGTTCTCAGGGTGTGCTACAGTTTTCACTGTACTGATAGACACGTTTCCACTCTCGTTCTGGGGGTGGGCTACAGTTTTCACTGTACTTTTAGACACGTTTCCACTCCCATCTTCAGGGTGGGCTACAGTTTTCACTGTACTGATAGACACGTGTCCACTCTCGTTCTCAGGACGTGCTACAGTTTTCACTGTACTGATAGACACGTTTCCACTCTCGTTCTCAGTGCGTGCTACAGTTTTCACTGTAATGATAGACACGTTTCCAGTCCCATCCTAAGGGTGGGCTACATTTTTCACTGTACTGATCGACACGTTTCCACTCTCGTTCTCAGGGTGTGCTACAGTTTTCACTGTACTGATAGACACGTTTCCACTCTCGTTCTCAAGGCGTGCTACAGTTTTCACTGTACTGATAGACACGTTTCCACTCTCGTTCTCAGGGTTGGTTACAGTTTTCCTTGTACTAATAGACACGTTTCCACTCGCGTTCTATGGGTGTGCTACATTTTTCCTTGTACTCATAGACACGTTTCCACTCTCGTTCTCAGGGTGTGCTACAGTTTTCACTGTACTGATAGACACGTTTCCATTCCCATCCTCAGGGTGGGCTACAGTTTTCACTGTACTTTTAGACACGTTTCCACTCCCATCCTCAGGGTGGGCTACAGTTTTCACTGTACTGATCATAGACACGTTTCCACTCTCGTTCTCAGGGCGTGCTACAGTTTTCACTGTACTGATAGACACGTTTCCACTCCCATCCTCAGGGTGTGCTACAGTTTTCACTGTACTGATAAACACGTTTCCACTCCCATCCTCAGGGTGTGCTACAGTTTTCACTGTACTGATAGACACGTTTCCACTCTCGTTCTCAGGGAGGGGTACAGTTTTCCTTGTACTGATAGACACGTTTCCACTCTCGTTCTCAGGGTGTGCTACAGTTTTCACTGTACTGATAGACGCGTTTCCACTCTCATTCTCGGGATGGGCTACAGTTTTCACTGTACTTTTAGACACGTTTCCACTCCCATCCCCAGGGTGGGCTACAGTTTTCACTGTACTGATAGACACGTTTCCACTCTCGTTCTCAGGGCGTGCTATAGTTTTCATTGTACTGATAGACACGTTTCCACTCTCCTTCTTAGGGTGGGCTACAGTTTTCACTGTACTGATAGACACGTTTCCACTCCCATCCTAAGGGTGGGCTACAGTTTTCACTGTACTGATGATACGTTTCCACTCTCGTTCTCAGGGCGTGCTACAGTTTTCACTGTACTGATAGACTCGTTTCCACTCCCATCCTATGGTTGTGCTACAGTTTTCACTGTACTGATGATACGTTTCCACTCTCGTTCTCAGGGCGTGCTACAGTTTTCACTGTACTGATAGACTCGTTTCCACTCCCATCCTATGGTTGTGCTACAGTTTTCACTGTACTGATAGACACGTTTCCACTCCCATCCTCAGGGTTTGCTACAGTTTTCACTGTACTGATAGACACGTTTCCACTCTCGTTCCCAGGGTGGGCTACAGTTTTCACTGTACTGATAGACTCGTTTCCACTCCCATCCTATGGTTGTGCTACAGTTTTCACTGTACTGATAGACACGTTTCCACTCCCATCCTCAGGGTTTGCTACAGTTTTCACTGTACTGATAGACACGTTTCCACTCTCGTTCCCAGGGTGGGCTACAGTTTTCACTGTACTGATAGACACGTTTCCACTCCCATCCTCAGGGTGTGCTACAGTTTTCACTGTACTGATAGACACGTTTCCACTCCCATCCTCAGGGTGTGCTACAGTTTTCACTGTATTGATAGACACGTTTCCACTCTCGTTCTCAGGGCGTGCATCGCCGCTAATGGCTGCAATACTGCCGAAGCGGCGTTAAACAATAACTCACTCACTCACCCAGGGCGTGCTACAGTTTTCACTGTACTGATAGACACGTTTCCACTCTCGTTCTGGGGGTGGGCTACAGTTTTCACTGTACTTTTAGACACGTTTCCACTCCCATCCTCAGGGTGTGCTACAGTTTTCACTGTACTGATAGACACGTTTCCACTCCCATCCTCAGGGTGTGCTACAGTTTTCACTGTACTGCTAGCCACGTTACCACTCTCGTTCCCAGGGTGGGCTACAGTTTTCACTGTACTGATAGACACGTTTCCACTCCCATCCTCAGGGTGTGTTACAGTTTTCACTGTACTGATAGACACGTTTCCGCTCTCATCCTCAGGGTGTGCTACAGTTTTCACTGTATTGATAGACACGTTTCAACTCTCGTTCTCAGGGCGTGCTACAGTTTTCATTGTACTTATAGACGCGTTTCCACTCCCATCCTATGGTTGTGCTACAGTTTTCACTGTACTGATAGACACGTTTCCACTCCCATCCTCAGGGTTTGCTACAGTTTTCACTGTACTGATAGACACGTTTCCACTCTCGTTCCCAGGGTGGGCTACAGTTTTCACTGTACTGATAGACACGTTTCCACTCCCATCCTCAGGGTGTGCTACAGTTTTCACTGTACTGATAGACACGTTTCCACCCCCATCCTCAGGGTGTGCTAGAGTTTTCACAGTATTGATAGACACGTTTCCACTCTCGTTCTCAGGGCGTGCTACAGTTTTCACTGTACTGATAGACACGTTTCCACTCCCATCCTCAGGGTGTGCTACAGTTTTCACTGTACTGATAGACACGTTTCCACTCCCATCCTAAGGGTGGGCTACAGTTTTCACTGTAATGATAGACACGTTTCCACTCTCGTTCTCAGGGTGGGCTACAGTTTTCACTGTATTGATAGACACGTTTCCACTCTCGTTCTCAGGGCGTGCTACAGTTTTCACTGTAATGATAGACACGTTTCCACTCTCATTCTCAGGGTGTGCTACAGTTTTCACTGTACTGATAGACACGTTTCCACTCCTATTCTCAGGGTAGAACGTACACTGTCGCCACTTTCATACCCTGGGTGCAAAGGCAGCTCAATTCTTTGCGAGGTGACGTATGATCAAGGAACATTTAAACATAGAGAACCAATGATATCACTTAAAACGCTAGTCGGCAGAATTAACATGGTGGAGCCCAGTTCGCAGGCTTCCGTCTGCGTTCTTTGTGCTGGATCACCGCGGAAGTCATAACGATCTCTCAAAACCGAGTGATCAACCGTTTCCTTAATAAACTGCGTGTCCTATTTCATGATGTGCGTCTGTGACAATTTGACGGGAAATAACTCTTTGACTTTAGCTTGCTTATCTAATGAAGTCGCCATTCTGCGGATGTACGAAAGCCAAATGCATTTTGAAAAGCAGCCTGTGACTCAGCTAACACACGACGTAATGCTGTCGTTGTGGGAAGGTCGTATGTTGGTAACGTAATTTCTTGACGTTGTTACACCCTATTTAGTACGTAAAACCTAACGTAAATTACCAACGTTGTGACGACGCTGTAGGTGACGTACCTATCACGTCATAATATAACGAACTTATCTCACAATATAACATCACAAAATAATTCAATAACATTAAACATATGTTCAAATTCATTCTTTAAACACTCATATGAATCAATATAAAAAGTAACAACACACCAAACAGTCTGTAAAGCCCTTATTCTGGTAAAGTGATTTCTCGACGTAGTTATCACGTAATCCCTAACGTTTTTTTTCAAAGTTGTGACGACGTTTGTATTGACGTACTTATCACATCACTTCAACGTGGTCATGTGACGTTGAGCCTAACGTCCTCACAACGTCATAATAACGTCCATATCTCAGAATATAAAACAAGAAAAGTAACTTATATAAAATCAATGATATGAAATATATATTCACAGTTATTCTGTAAATACACATAAGAATCAGTATAAACAGTTATGACAAGCCAAACGGTGTGTAAAAGCTTTACTCTTGTAATGTTATTTCTCAACGTTGCTGCGACGTAGTTATTACGTGAACCGTAACGTAATTTCTCAACGTTGTGACGACGTTGGTATTGAGGTACTTATGACGTCACTTCAACGTGGTAATGTAACGTTGAGTCTTACGTCCTCACAACGTCCAAATAACGTCCATATATATGAATATAAAACAGGAAAAGTAAGACAATAATATCAAACATATATTCACAGTTATTCTGTAAATACACATATGAATCAATATTTAAAAAGTTACACCAGACCAAACACTCTGTAAAGCCCTAATTATGGTTATGTGGTTTCTCGACGTCGCTGCGACGTAGTTATCATGTAATCCCTAACGTATTTTCTGAAGGTTGTGACGACGTTGGTATTGACATATTTATCACGTCAATTCAACGTAAAAATGTAACGTTGAACCTTACGTCCTCACAACGTCATAATAACGTCCATATCTCAGAATATGAAACAAGAAAAGTAAGGCAATAATATCAAATATATATTCACAGTTATTATGTAGATACACATATGAATCCGTTTAAACATTTACGATAGGCCAAACACTCTGTAAAGCTTTTATTCTTATAATGTGATTTCTCGACGTCGCTGCGACGTAGTTATTTTACGTAATTTTTCAATGTTTTGACAACGTTGTAGTTTACGTACTTATAACGTCACTAAAACATAGTAATGCAACGCAGGGCTGCACATCCTTACAACCTCACACAAATGTACTCCAGCTGCAGGTTGTAATATGTAATATGATTGTCGCTAATAGGAGAAGCTGTGTTTGGGATTACTTGTTTGACTTTAATACTTTTGGACAAATATCATTTCGGGCAAGTTTTAAGCGGAACCAATTTCAAGAATAACGTAAAATACAAAAATAAAAATGTAAATACAATCGAGTAAACAAGTCCTATTAAAAACTTTGACTACAGACGATATTTTGTACATTTACTCACATTAACTCGTTTGTTTAAGGTTCTTTAGATGTGCCACCTTGATTGAAGATGAAACAATTTTAAAATTAACATTAATATGTTTATTTCTACTATGAAATACGTAATAAATACTTAAAACACCATTTTCGGGAAATGAGAACTCCTTGATTATATTACTATGAAAGCAACATCCATTTAAACATTTAATCATAAGTAAAATTTGCTATTGTGTACATTACACGAGAATTCGTGAGACGAAAGATAATTCAATAATATCAAATGGATAAGACAAGACACGACAACTGTTTATTGTATTTATGCCGCCGGCCCATATACAATAGAGTTACATTCAAGGTTACATCAAATACATATAAATATGAATAAACATACACATTATGAAATGAGCAATTGTAAGTGCTGGTTGTGACGAGTAAATGCATGTTTAACATAGAGAGTTAGATTACGCAGTATTGTTTCATTTTGAGTTGATACTATCGTGGTAAATGCTATTAGTGATGGTTTCGATGAGTAACGTTTTTGAATATATTTGCTGCGTAAATCTTCATAAAATGAACAATTAAAGGTAAAATGGACTTCGTCTTCTACTGAGGAATTACATAAAGGACATAATCTATCATATTTAGGAATGGACATTTTTCTGCCTCTGTTTACCATTAAGTATAACAAGCCCATTCTTCATTTGACAAAAGTGTTTTTATTATACTCATTGAAAGTTTAGATAACTATAATTCGGATTCTTTTTGAGATTTAAGTGTTCGATTAAGATTATAACGGGAGCTGTTTTCTAAAGTGGAATGCCATTCCTGGTAAAACGTAAATTATTTATAACTCGTTCGCGGAATTCTTTTAAGAATCGGTGTACATCATCAACACCATGGCTTAATCAATACAAACCCATAATCATGGGGGAAAAGAAGATACCTGATATGTGATGCCGAGCACATTTTACCCATATCATCTACATGAACCATCATATTGTACGATATACACACTGGAATCACCATAAAAAGTTAATGTAGACCAAACTGTCGGGTAAAATCTTTATTCTGGTAATGAGATTTCACTACGTCGTTGCAACACATTATATTATGATAGCCTATAACATAATTTTTCAATGTTGTGCCGACCTTGCAGTTAACGTACGCATTACGTCACTAAACGTAGTTAAGTCCTCATAACGTCATAATGACGAACTTCTCTAAGAATAAACAATATCAAACGAACATTATATGGGCTTAATTTCAATATACTTACACACACAACCTTTCAGTCATTTCATAAAAACAGCTTTAATCGGAAAATCCTATACTATTCTCTATAACCTAATTAATACTTTCAATACGAGCAAATACATGTATAAATATCACGTTTGCCTAGTAATCAATGTTTCATTGCGAGCTCCCGAATTTCGTCAGTTGTTCGTGACGTCATTGTAACTTGCCGTACTCGAAAGTGTATTATAAGGCTTTTACGAAATGTGTATAACCATTGAGCTCATTTGGAAATATTATATTCTTATTAAATATATTTCCATTAAAACGAAACACAGGCAACCATGAATATGCCATTAGATGTTGTGCACTTTTAAAAATCTACTGCATTCTATTGAAGAAAACACAAAGCAGGATTGAAATAATGTTTACAAAATGTGTTTTAACTATGAATACTACACTCGGGGTCCATGGATACCATATGCGTCAGTAATATATTTCAGATATCAAAATAGTTTGCTTAAGTCATCGTCGAACCTCCCACAATTTTAGATAGTTAATAATAGAGTTAAGTAACGTAAATGCGTCATTTCAGATGTTAGTTTTCTATAATCATAATATGCTTGGGGATAAACTTGAACACATAGTCTGGTCGTGGCATGTGACAATAGCATTACACAAATAAATCCCAATGACAACACTTATATGAAATAAAGTTTCTAAGATTTTAATAGCATATCCATTACCAAAGAATATAAAATGAGCTTAAAATATGTATCGCTTTGTGCTTTGATTTGAATACAATCAATGATAGTGGAATATTTATCATGAAGTACATGTAGTTAATTTCAAATCGAGGTGCAGCGTTACTGAATGATTGTAGCCTTACAGGTAAGATTATATTTTGGTAAATTGAGAAGATGCAGATATATATGTGTCCTTTATTCAATCACGTCTACTTCATGTTGGACACAGGGTATGGGTTGGTTTCGTTATGTATTAACTTATCACACATGGGGTGACGCAGGGCATGGGATTCTCAAATATACATTAAGTTGCAGTGAACGAATATAATTGGAAGATGTGTAAAACAGTGGAGTCTTATAAACTAAACAATTATTTAAACAAAATTATTATGACAATGCGAACAATAAAAAAAATCAACAATGGTATAACTTCAGACACACTATAACTCCTGTGGGTTGTTATTTCTGAAACACCTTTTGCATTAATGCATTATATGATACACATCATTGGTATTTAAAATATATAGGATTTATAGATGTACATTATTCGGATATCGTAAAGCGATATTCAAACTACCCGGTCGACCCCACACCGCTTTCTGATTTTATAGACATTCATTAATTTCCTTTTAGCAACTTATAACCCAGACGATATGATGATAAAGGCCCAGTATAAATGCCGAGAGAGAGAGAGAGAGAGAGAGAGAGAGAGAGAGAGAGAGAGAGAGAGAGAGAGAGAGAGAGAGAGGAGAGAGAGAGAGAGAGAGAGAGAGAGAGAGAGAGAGAGACGAGAGAGAGAGAGAGAGAGAGAGAGAGAGAGAGAGAGAGAGAGAGAGAGACGAGAGAGAGAGAGAGAGAGAGAGAGAGAGAGAGAGAGAGTGAGAGAGAGAGGAGAGAGAGAGAGAGAGAGACGAGAGAGAGAGAGAGAGAGAGAGAGAGAGAGACGGAGAGAGAGAGAGAGAGAGAGAGAGAGAGAGAGAGAGAGAGAGAGAGAGAGAGAGAGAGAGAGAGAGAGAGAGAGAGAGAGAGAGAGAGAGAGAGAGAGAGAGAGAGAGAGAGAGAGATGTCTTCAATTTGTTTTTATTCCCTTATAAACATTAAGCCATGCTGATTTCGTTTGCAGCTGAAGTAGATGTCGAGAAGGAAGTTTCGGATTGCTCACAGTGTTCTCAAGTTATACATGACAGCCTCGATTTCAACAGGTAACTTGTTTTTTTTTGTCATAGTTACTTTTGTTGTCATAGTTAATATGATCACACCTTCCTGTAACATTTATATTAATCAAATTGTTTAATTAAATCTCTAGATCTACAGTTTCATCATCCTCATCCTTAGCGATTGATTGTTGTAATGATGTAACCCCGTAAATGTAATTAATGCAATAGTGCATGAACTATGACACTGTTAATTCGCATAAATATATACACAGATATTGTTTTGTGTATTTTTGTATAAGAAATAAAGCATTATCATTAAAAAAGCTTACGTCAATATGCTTGATTCAGAGCAGCATCTGCCAAGGAAACAAGCGTATGGAAACAAGATAATCGGAGAAAAGGCTAAACAAATTTAATTGAATCAAATTAAAACGTATAATCAAAGCTTCATTTGTCTGTTATCTTTCTGTTTTAAAAATACATGTCATATTACAACGTTATCACAACGTCGTAATGCATTTGGGAGACAACAAGATGACGTCGTGGCGACGACAGAAATCTACGTAAGATACGTAGACATAGACGTCATTTCCACGTCTTCACAACATCGTAACTACGTAGAAACACCACGTTGTATCAACCTTTCTGGGAGTCTACAAAATGACGTTGTGACGACGTCTGGATCTACGTTAGGAAAACGTAAAATACACGTCGTAACAACGTCCTCACAACGTCGTTATTACGTAGAAACACCACGTTGTAGCAACCTTTCTGGGAGTCTACAAAATGACGTTGTGACGATGTCAGGATCAACGTTAGGACAAAGTAAAAAATAGTCGTCGTTACAACGTCCTCACAACGTCGTAACTACGTAGAAATACCACGTTGTAGCAACCTTTCTGGGAGTCTACAAAATGACGTTGTGACGATGTCAGGATCAACGTTAGGACAAAGTAAAAAAATAGCCGTCGTTACAACGTCCTAACAACGTCGTAACTACGTAGAAATACCACGTTGTAGCAACCTTTTTGGGAGTCTACAGATGGACGTTGTGACGACGTCAGGATCTACGTAAGGACAACGTAAAGCTGACGTAATGACAACGTTATCATAACGTAGATTTGTTAGCTGATTGGCTAACATTTTATCACAAACAGGGTGAGAAAACTATTCGATTGGCTGGACCATACGTCACCTGAAGTTCCACTCCATACTTTATCACTTTTGAAGCTGTCCGCTTCGAAGTTTAAGTTATTCATAACAGGTTAATGAAAGTAATTTATGATGATTTTATTACATCAATAGAAAGCAGCTTAATGTAAAACTCAAGGCAGAATAAGTCTTGGTCTGTCAACAATTTGTCAAAAGGTGTGTAATAGTGCCTTTAAATCTCATATAAGGCAAACTGTAATATTTACCCATTTCTTTCTTCACTCTCTAATCACACATGGTAATTAAATGTGTATATTTTACTTATTTTGGTGCAATTGAGATCTTTTGAAATCTGAATACCAGACCAATATGCTTACATGTTATTTTCTTTTTATCAAAACCCTCCCTCGTATATAGTATGATACTGTCCATTACGTCTTTACGTTCATTGGTATGATCTAAGACACTGTCATGTAACAACTGATTGAAAATGAAAATATCATTTCTTTTTAAATCATACAGTGCTATGATATTAAAGTTTCAAAAGTAGTGCACCATATTCTCACAGCAAGGTAAAAGCGTATCGAAATAAATTCTACACATGTGTTACCTTGCCCTCAACGATATAGAAAACTGTGCAACGAATCAGCGACATTTATGGTGATCACGAGTTACGCCCCGGCCCTTACCAGCTGCTTACAGAAAGCCAATGAAATCGCCATTCGGTACTGCAGAAACGATGATTCTAAAATTGTTATTTTTAGAAACATACTTTGGGTAAATGTTTCTTCTTGTACATTGCATTACTCGCATAGTATTTAAATCAAAGAAAATATATTATCATAAACATGCTAATTAAGAAAGAAGACCAAATTCTATTAGTTGATTGTTGAATTTATAACGGAGACATATGTAGTTCATATGCAAATGAGAAATACCAACGTTCAAACAAAGTTAAAATATTTGAATACAAATCGTCGTATTGAATAAGAATATTTCAATAAGTATAACTTGCTTATTTGAATATTGGAACATTTGTACGAGTTAGTCAGAGTAAGGCGCAGTTATCAAACAAGAAATCAAATCACAATGGCCATAGTTTTTTTTATAAAGAGCTTGTATTTTCGGTATGTAAATCAGTATAATTGAGAATGTTTAATCGAAATACCATGATGCCAAACGCATTATTGGTATTTTATAAAAAAAAAAAAAAAACAAACAAAAAAACAAAAAAAAACAAAAAAAAAAACAATATCGTGAAATCATTAATGATAGTTTCATCCAAACTAAACTCTTTATTTCTTCGATTTCGGAGTGATTTTTATAAATTGCTATTAACATGTGCTAGTTATTTTTCAGCTTATATTACCTTTTAAAAACTATGACAACCAACTAAATTGTATTACTCAACGTACTTCCAGCTGCAATATTGTGAAATTAACAAACGATACGTGATACATGCGCAAAATCATACGCGATATTTATGAATGTATCCAGTTTGACAGTCATCATAACAGAGCGTCCACTCCATAATTTACAACTCCATTGCTTTTGAAGCTGTCCGCTTCGACGTTTTGATTATCGATTACACGTTTCTGAAAGCGAATTATAATTAATTTATTGCATCAATTGAAAGTTTACACAAGTCCTGGACTGTCCAAAATACTGTCAAAAAGTGTGCTACAATTTTGCGACCTAAAATTAGCGGAGAAAATGCACGAATTAGAAAAGGTGTTTTCCAGTCTAAATATAGATCAAGTCTATTACATTCAAACGTAAAGCATTGAATCTGTGGTCTACTCGGACAATTTCATTATGATGGGGATTGTAGAGACAGATTTGAGACTGTAAACTTAATGCTTGAAACTATTTTGTATCTAAAATCTGTCTTCGTTTAGTAGGCCCATGCGGCAATGTATCACTGCAAACGCCTTTGTTGTTGACATCGGAAGTTAATTTTGCAAGCTGTTCTTCTGATTGGCCTATCCGATTAGCCTGCAGTACGCTAAAATCTTAGCACAGAACAGGCGAGCCATGAAGTCAAGGGCGGAGAGAGAAGATTTGGAAATAATTTTGTTACGCCCGTGACGTTTTGAAGATGGTAGTGCTACGAAGTACCCATTACTATTCTACGAAATTGCATTGGTTGTTAAGGTATTTAAGATAAGATAAGATGATATAATATTTTTTGTCCAAAAAGGGAAACTTCATGTGTATAATTACAATTCCCCAGCATAAAAAACATACAAATATCATTCAAAACAATACATATTAAGACAGTTTACAGAGACTAGAATATGATATTCATAAAAGTGTTTATCGTGCAACATTGCATTTATAAGAATTTATTTCTCTAATGCTGCAAGGAAAAAAGTCGGCATTCGCAGTCTACGCCCAGAATATTCCGAAAAAAGAGGATGCGTAGAATCACCTAAAGAAATGTTATTTTTTTATAACTGCTGCTCATAACAACTGCCGATCTATAGTTTCAGTCCAAGGACCGACGGCTTTCTCCAGTAAAACCTCCATCATGAGGCTTTTTATATTATATTTTATCCTCGCATCCATGGCGATTCTTCAGTGGAATTGTCGAGGCTTTAAGGTAAATTTAAATGAATTGGGCTTGTTGGCCCAACAATACAATCCCCAAGCTATTTGTCTTCAAGAAACTCATCTTAAAGAATCTGATAAAGTTGCAATGAGACCATTCACTTTTTATAATTCATTCTCCCCTTCTGCTGATAGGGCAAAAGAGGGTGCAACAATCTTAGTATGTGATGGAATTATCCACAGAGAAATTCTATTAAAAACACAATTACAAGCTGTAGCTGTCAGCTTATCATTATTTAAAACTTTAACTCTCTGTTCTTTATATATTCCACCATCTCAAGATCTTACTATAAAAGATCTTGATCAACTTGTTACCCAATTACCTAAACCTTTTATTATCATGGGTGACTTCAATGGTCACAATCCCCTCTGGGGTAGTAATACCCTAGACTCTAGGGGTAAAATACTCGAAAGTTTCCTCACCCAAAATGATTTATGTCTATTCAATGATGGTTCAAACACATATTTACTTCCTGCTACAGGATCATATACAGCTATAGATTTATCAGTAACTGATGCATCCCTTTTACATGACTTTTCATGGTCAGTCCATGAGGATACATGTGGAAGTGACCACTTCCCCATTGTATTAGAACCCTCATCACCTATTCCCGAGGAGCACAATCCTCGTTGGAAATTTTCCAAGGCTGATTGGGGTACATTTTCTACCCTCTGCAGAGAACATATTATATATGATGAAATAATCAATGCAACTGATCCTGTTGAGGCCTTTTCTAAAGGTCTCATTGATATAGCAACTGAAACTATTCCTAAAACCTCGGCAAATCCACGCATTCACAAGCCATGGTTTAATGAAACCTGCGATACTGCCATTAAGGCACGTAAAAAAGCTGAACGCAAGCTCAGTAAACGACCCACAAGAATTAACTTAGATAACTGTCGCAAGGCACGAGCTAAAGCTCGACGCACAGTCAACCAACAAAAACGCGAATCTTGGAGAGGCTATGTCTCTAAGATCAATTCCAGAACACCTATCAGCAAAGTCTGGAATATGATAAGTAGAATTAAAGGTAAAGGTTCCAAATCTACAATAAAACATCTTAAGGTCAATGATGACCTTCTTACATCAAAATCTGACATTGCCAATAAGTTGGCTGAAACAATCTCTAAAAATTCTTCATCTGCAAATTATGTCCCTGCTTTCCAAAAGTACCAAAAGGTACAGGAAAAACGACCACTTAATTTCAAATCTGACAATGGAGAAGATTATAATGAACACTTCTCCTTGTCAGAGCTGAAAACTGCACTTTCTAAAGCTCATGATACAGCAACTGGCCCTGATGAAATCCATTATCAGCTTTTAAAACATTTACCGGAACCTTGCCTTGAGGTTCTACTTCATGTATTTAATCATATATGGGAAACAGGTGAATTTCCATCTTGTTGGCACAATGCTACTATTGTGCCAATCCCAAAACCTGGGAAGGATCATACAGACCCTTCCAACTACCGTCCTATAGCCTTAACAAGTTGTGTATGTAAAACTATGGAACGGATGATCAATGATCGTCTAGTTTGGTACTTGGAAACTAATAAATTACTTACTGATATTCAATGTGGTTTTCGCAAACAACGTAGTACCACTGATCATCTAGTTCGTTTAGAATCATTTATTCGTGATGCATTTATTAACAAACAACATGCTGTGTCTATCTTTTTCGATTTAGAAAAAGCTTACGACACTACATGGAAGCATGGCATCCTTAAAGATTTATTTGAATTTGGCTTGCGAGGTCGTATGCCTCATTTTATATCTAATTTTTTACATGACCGCCAATTTAAAGTACGTGTGGGTTCCACCCTTTCTGATTTCTTTGATCAAGAAATGGGTGTCCAACAAGGTAGCATTTTATCTGTCACATTATTTAGCATTAAAATCAACAGCTTGGCTAAAGTCTTAAATGACCATACAGATGGTTCACTATTTGTGGACGATTTTGGAGCAAAAATATGCCATCAATCGAGCGCCAATTGCAACTCTGCCTCAATAAAATCCATCAATGGTCGTTGGAAAACGGCTTCAAATTTTCCAAAGCTAAAACATATTGTGTGCATTTTTGCAATATGCGCAAAATGCTTCCAGATCCAGAACTATTTCTGGATAAAACTCCAATCAAAGTCGTTCCTGAGGCCAAGTTTCTTGGCCTCACATTTGATAGTAAATTATCATTTATCCCACACATTAAAAGCTTAAAGCTAAATGCTTAAAGGCATTAGACCTTTTAAAGGTCGTATCAAACAATAAATGGGGTGGAGATGAAGAAACTCTTCTTCATCTCTATCGATCACTCATCCGCTCCAAACTGGATTATGGATCCATAATATATCAAAATGCTAAATACAATCCACCACCAGGGTCTCAGGCTTTGTCTTGGGGCCTTCAGAACTTCACCTGTTGAAAGCCTTTACGTTGAAGCTGATGAGCCATCTCTTGAAGATCGACGCATCAAGCTAGCACTTCAATATATAACCAAATTAAAATCAAACCCTTCAAATCCTGCATACAAGTGCGTATTCAATCCTGAATACCAGCAGTTGTATAACTCAAAACCCAAAGCAATTCCACCACTCGGTATCAGACTTCAACAACATGTTGAAGATTCTGATATCGACCTCTCAACAATAGCAGAGCACGGTTTGCTTGCCACTCCGCCATGGCAGGTGGTCAGGCCCCGTGTCAACCTCTCTTTATCTACTCATAAAAAATCTAATACAGACCAATTAATATTTCAACAGGCATTTTTTGAACTACGTGATTTTTTCGCAGACTATAAACCAATTTACACTGACGGTTCTAAGGATGGATCCACAGTTGCAGCAGCAACTGTGACTCCTTCAACAACATATGCTTCAAGGCTGCATGATGGCAGCAGCATCTTTACTGCAGAAGCTAAGGCCATTCTTAAGGCCGTCCATCACATTAAAAACTCAACTCCAAATAATTACATTATTTTTTCTGATTCACTTTCTTGCCTACAAGCAATTAAAAACTGTAAGAGTGATCACCCAATTATCAGGGATATTTTATTACTTCATAATTCTTGTCTCCAATGCGACATCGTCTTCTGCTGGCTTCCTAGCCATATGGGTATAAGAGGTAATAACAAAGCTGACTCGGTAGCTAAATCAGCATTAAACCTCAAACATATTTCTCCCACTAAAGTTCCATATACGGATTCTAAACCTGCTATTAAATCTTACATTAAACAACGTTGGAAGTCCCAATGGGACCAACAACATCATAACAAACTTCACACTATTCAACCTCATTTAGGATACAAATCTCTATCATCTTTTACCCGGCAGGAAGCTTGTGTCCTACGATGATGTCGTATTGGACACTCTCATCTTACTCACTCATATCTTTTAAAGGGGGAAAATCCCCCAGTATGTATACCCTGTCAGTGTCCTCTCACAATCAAACACATTCTATGTGAGTGTTGGGACACTGCACATATCAGGGAAACTTTTTATCCTTCTATTTCAATCAATCAAGTTTTTACTCATTTCGGTGAGCATCGTGTTTTAGATTTTCTAAAGGCTATACAACTTATTGACAAATTTTAACTTTTCATTATCAGCTTTTATTCAACTTGTGATAATACGCTGATGTTTTTGCGGCCTTCGTGCCATTTTTTGTTTTTCAATTGCAATTTCCTTTTTTAAATTAGGCAAATAAATTAAATATCTCGCCGCTAATGGCTGCAATACTGCCGAAGCGGCGTTAAACAATAACTCACTCACTCACTCACTCACTCTATAGTTTCAATAGCAAGCTCAATGATGTTAGAAGCTGTATGAACGATTTTTGCCAATTTATTTTTGTTTTGAACAGACAGGTTTCCGTACCAACTTAAAAAGTTAAAGGTTATTAAATTTTGAATGAAGGTTCTGTAAAATATGATCATGATGGTTTGGTCAATTTTGAAGTGTTTTAGTTTCCACAAGAAATGTAAACGTTGCTGTCCCTTCTTCTATATTTTCTCAGTATTCTCATTCCAGGAGAGTTTATCAAGGATAGTACCCAAGTACTTATATTCATTTACTCTTTCTATTTCATTTCCATCAATGCTTGCAGCATCTAATATACAAATGTAGACTTAGTTCTTTTAAATTAATTAGCTATTTCTTTAGTTTTTTTAACATTTAAATATAAAGAATTAGCATTACACTAATCTATAAATCTTAACATCTCAGATCTGTAGGCAATTTACGATTCTCTAATTAGGCCTACCACTGCAGCATCATCAGCAAATTTAATGGTGAAACATGAATCAGCATTTGAAGAACAGTCATTTGTGAAGATAACAGAATTGGTGAAACAACACAACCCTGTGGGCGCCAGTAGAAGTACTTACAGTTGAATATTTAACACAATTGACTTGTACAACTTGCTGTTTGTTAACAAGGAAGGAATGTTAATGATATTTGAGTTCATATTCATATGAGAAAGTTTATCAATTAACAGATGAGGTTGAATGGTATTGAAGGCAGATGAGATGAGAGATGAGATGAACTATAACTTTCCAAGTGCTTATAGATGTTATTTAAGAGTGTTGTTGTTGCATCATCTACTCCACGCCGTGCTCTATAAGCAAATTGAAATGGGTCTAAAACGTCAATCACTCAAGCCCTTAACAATTTTACAATAATTCGTTCTAGACATTTGATCTCATATACTTAGTGAAATTAAAAAGTCAATTGCTATTTTTTTACTTATGATCTTGTTTTTTACTCAAGGGATCAGGGTACAAATGTGATGTGCCCTAAGCCATACATCTGCTTTCAAAGTGGTTTAGACGATATGAAGTGTAGGCGATATGAGGACAGGCCTTCTTGTTAATCGTTTGACTGAGCAAGGCTGCTGGAAATAAAACATACAACCATCAAATGCGAAGGCATTGCTCACGTGGTCTACACTGCTGGTCAGACAGTCGCCAACTCAACAATGTATAATACACATAGCTCGAGTCAAGGTATACACACGATTGCATCATTCTAGTAGGGCCTTTTTATTATAAGGATGAACTGACAAATATAGTTTAGGGACGTGACCTCCTCTACTGGTATTAAGGACTAACACAATTATATTCATGGACCACTTCTCACAACAGCACAGTTTGAACTTTGAACAATACTCCCGCAACACCTCCAAGACCAATGTGTGACCACTACCAGGTGGAAACTCCCCTCTGAAAATGATGTGATGATGTGACCTTGTTTATTCAAAACATTATTTTTTTCGAATGAAGAGATAAATTCCATTTTATACAAACTTCTCACCGGTTAAAAAACAACTTTACACTTTTATTTATATAAAGAAGTATGTTAACATTTCGTTGATGGATAAGGATCAAGAAAGTTACAATACCTGGGTGTTTGTCGTCTCACCTTCCTGGTGGGGGAGAGCTGACTAAATGATTGTGTTGACGAGGCGGCACTGTCCTCTTCCTCCCTGTAACTGAAGCACGGCACACATTACACCAACACGTCCAGCATCATATTGTGTGCTCTTCTCTGATGACAACACACTCTGCCCATAGCAGCAATTTGAATGATGCAATGTATGAAGGAAGTACAATACAAAGTTGATACATGTTTTAAGTGGTTCATGTTGATTGTGTTTCAAAGACGTATAATCTTGGTGGAATTTTGGGGAATAAGATATGCTATTTTCCATTGTTGCAGCGGCATGTTCACATATTATTTTATGCCATGGGAGCTATGGGGTTATTGTCGTGGCGCAGTCCATCCGTTCGTCCGCCCGCTGTCCGTCCCGAAAACGATATCTTGGTTCTGAAATCATCTCCTCGCAAAGTTTTATGAAACTTTACAATGCTTTGGATATATATCAGATACATGGAGTTATTGCCCTTGACTTAGAGCGCTCAGCTTTCCGAATTCAGACTTGCAGTAACTTTTAATTCGTCAGCATTTGAAAATGTTATGCGTCCAATGTCACACACTGAGGTTATAACCTTTGACCTTGTGACCTTGACCTTGATGTAGGATATATTTTGTTAGAAACTTAACCATGACCATACTTATTGATGCTGATAGGCCTTCGATATTTGACAACCTTATTTATTTATAATAGTGACATTAAATTACCCTTACATTTTATTTGGAGGATAAGGAACCCGGGGTTCTTGTGCTCTCAGAGCACTCTTGATAAATATTATTCAGGATGCCGCCCGAGATCAAAACAGGAACAGGAGAATAATATCAGATTTTTGGAATGAATTTGATAAATTATCACTGTTATGATTTACTGGATTGTCAAAATGAAAATGTAAATTCAAAACCGTATTTTGATACGGAAACTATTCATACAGGGACTAAATCTATATGACTATAAACGTCAAAATTCTAATATTATTATAAGTGCTGGCTTTTATCCTTTCCATCAATGAAATTAAGATGTTATGATGGGTAATTAATGAGACACGGTTAAAATCAGGGAAACGTTTTATCCAAATATATCATTATATCAACTTTTTATCACTTCGGTGAAGACAGAGCTATAATTATTTAAAGGCTTATAAATCGTTTTGATAAGCTATTGTCTTTACATTTCCGTTCAGCTTTTATTCATTTAAATATTTATTTAAAGGCTTATAAATCGTTTTGATAAACAATAGTCTTTACATTTCCGTTCAATTTTATTTAATACACGATGTGATACTTTTCTGGGTTTTTTACGGCCTTCTTGCTGTGTCTTGTATGTATTGTCGCGTTAAACAATAACTCACTAGGGAATTATAAGCGTCTGGCGACAAACTTAACCTAGACTTAACTAAGATTTAAAGAAGCTTTATCTAGTGATTGATTTACTGATATTTCAATCGTTTATATCTACTATTAAATGACATATTGATAACAATACAAATACAATGCAATGTTGATTACTTTTAATAAAAACAACAATCATTGTCATCTACGTCAACATTCACATTCGCCATTGGTTCTTATTATAATTCGCAACCTTCTCCTAAATGTGAAAGCGTGCTTTTCATTTACGAACTCCAACAGGGTATTGATACCCTGAAGTCACATACAAATCTCGGACAGTTTCTGAGAAACACATACCCATTTGAAGACACCAACTCGAGAAAAATAATCGCGCGTTTCTCATTTTCGAAGGTATTGATAACCTCAAGCCATACACCAAGTTGGATATCCACACTTAAGGAGAGGTGGAGCACTGATTTTAGAATTCGTTTATTTTTTCAAAAAGTATAATATCGCCGTCGCAATTTGGTGAACTTAAATGAAGCACGCGCTTTCAATGAATAAACTCGTAATCCTTTCAGATACATTTGAATCGCATTCGGGGATTTATAGCAAGTTAAATCAATCACTAGTACTCTATTATGAGTTAAATTAAGGCACTTTTTTAATTAGGCACTTTTTGAAGAAATCTTTTGACTGACACACACATTTAGACAGTATTTAGCAGTCCCGACTTGGTCGGTACTGCTATCAGTTTTTGTGCAGTTTCCGTCGCCGCCGCCGCCACGTTTTGTATTGGCTATAACTTTTTTCCTTGAAAGTTTTGAGAACTCATATGCATAACTTCTTACTTATGCCCCTGGGGAATTTTGACATGTTCATATTCAAGGTCAAAGGTCAAGGTCACGAGTTCTGAAATCGCTTAAAGAATCCTTGTAAACACGATAACTTGAACAATATTTGTGCTATCAAGCTCTTATTTGGTGGATAACAACTATGGAGAAGTGCCAAGATTTGAAAGGTTTTCGCTAACATCCGTCAAAGGTCAAGGTCACAGCGAGGGCACGACTTAAGCATGCTTTTGCGGAAATGTCTTATTTCAACTATTAACACTTTGAATCATTACATGATTGTTATACACAATGAAAAGTGATCACTGATTGTGTGACCTTGAATTGTAAAGGTCAAGGTCACGAAATATAGTCAAGGTCACCAGTTCTGAAATCACTAAATAACCTTTTCCCAAGAAGGTATTAACACCTCATATACATAGCTTCTTTCTTTTAAACCTGGTGAATGATTTTGACATGTTCACATTCAAGGTCAAAGGTCAAGGTCATGAGTTCTGAAATCACTACAACAATCCTTGTAAACATGATAACTTCAAACTTTTTTTGTGCTATTAGGGTCTTATTTGGTATATATGAACTATGGAGAAAGACCAAGAATTGAAAACGTGTTCGCTAACATCCGTCAAAGGTCAAGGTCACAGCGAGGGCATGACTTAAGCATGCTTTTGCGAAAATGTCTTATTTCAACTATTAACACTTTGAATCATTACATGATTGTTATACACAATGAAAAGTGATCACTGATTGTGTGACCTTGAATTTTAAAGGTCTAGGTAACGAAATATGGTCACGGTCACCAGTTTTGAAATCACTAAATAACCTTTTCCCAAGAAGGTATCAACACCTCATATCCATAGCTTCTTTCTTATAAATCTGGTGAATGATTTTGACATCTTCACATTCAAGGTCAAAGGTCAAGGTCATGAGTTCTGAAATCACTAAAACATTCCTCGTAAACAGATAACTTGAAAAATAGTTGTGCTATCAAGCTCTTATTTGGTGTATATCAACTATGGAGAAAGGCCAAAATTTGAAAAGGTTTTTGCTAACATCCGTCAAAGGTCAAGGTCACAGCGAGGGCACGACTTAAGCATGCTTTTGCGAAAAAGTCTTATTTCAACTATTAATACTTTGAATCATTACATGATTGTTATACACAATGAAAACTGATTATCGATTGTGTGACCTTGAAGGTCAAAAGTCAAGGTCATGAGATATTGCTGAGGCCATGTTAACCCTTTGATTAAATTTTTAAATCTGAAATAGGTTTTAAGATCAAACTTGTGAAAAGTGACCCTAGTGATGATTCAACTTGAAAAACAAATTTGTTAAAAAATATTCCCATTTTATTTATGCTGACGAGAAGGCGAAAAAGGGAAAGGCGAGACCCTAAGTTTAGGGGCTGCTCTGCTTTTGCGGTGTCCCGCAAACGCTCATCTAGTTTTTGACAGTATTTTGGACAGTCCAGGACTTGCATAAGCTTTCAATTGATGCAATAAAATTAGCTTTCATAAACCTCTAATTGATAATCAAAACGTCGAAGCGGACAGCTTAAAAAATAATGGAGTTGTAAATTATGGAGTGGACACACTGTTATGATGACTGCCAAACTGGTTACATTCATTAATTTTGCGTATGATTTTGCGCATGTTATCACATATCGTTGGTTAATTTCACAATATTGCAGCGACGATTTGCATTCAAATCGTTTAACTTTGTTTGAACGTGGGTATTTCTCATTTGCATATGAACTACATATGTCTCTGTTATAAATTCAACAAACAACTAACAGCGCTTCCTGGCTCGCATTTGGTCTTCTTTTTTAATTAGCATGTTTATGATAATATATTGTCATGGATTTAAATACAATTCGACGAGTATTGCAATGTACGAGAAGAAACGTTTACCCAACAATTTTAGAATCATCGCTTCTGCGGTACCAAATGTAAACGGCGATTTTACTGGATGTCTATAAGCAGCTGGTATGGACCGGGGCGTAACTCGTGATCACCCTATATGTCGCTGCTTCGTTTAACATTTTTCTATACCGTTGAGGGCAAGGTAAAAAAAGGGTAGAATTTATTTGGATACGTTTTCAAATTGCCGTCGGAAGATGCCGCGGACTGGAGGAACGTGTTTTAATGTTTGTGTTCATGTTTATGTTTTATATATGTGGCGAGCAGCAGCTAAGTATATAATGGTACATAGTCATGGATTGGTATATCTTGTATTTTGAAGGGTAACGTTTCTTTTGCGGTTGAGTGTATAAGTGTGTCCTTGGCACCATGGCACCACGACACCCATCCCACTGGCAACCGCTACCCTCCTCTCTTACTCTTTCTAACCTAGTCCAACTTTTGACGGCCTTAAGGATGACCTTAGGGCTGCCGTTATGCAGCCTTGAAGCATATGTTTGGATAGAGTGACAAACTTGGAAACGTCTGTTGAATTGAAAAATTGAAATTGAAAAATATCACTGTGTAGTTGTATTGTAAATAACAAGAAAGATCGATAAATAAAACACGTACAGCAAGAGAAACAAATAACAATTCAAACAGTTTTCAAAATGGTCACGATGGTACAGTTTTTTTTCTCAATATAATTTATTCGAATCGCCGACTGAACTATGTAATGGCTTTGTGATGTTATGAATCATGGTGTCATTTTGTGAAGTAAATGCATTCCAATCTTGCATTGCAACAGATCGATTGCGAGTTCACGGTTTACTAATTTTCTCTCATTCTTTAACAACATTCAAATAAAAACGAGCTGCTTAATACGTCAATACGTTTTGAGAATAAAGTTCAACAACTAATTGAGAATCTTAGTGAAATTAGAGCGTAGTAGAGAACTATTTGGATCCACGCATCAAGAAGGTGTAAGAAAGGTTTATAGAAATTATTTTACAGTTTAATCTAGAATTACTCCTTGTTATCCGATTTTTGAGCATAAGCATTATCATTAGTAAGAAAATAATTACCAACACTGTGCTCGGAATGTTGAATTATTTATCCCTCGCTGAATCTCGGAGTTGATCACAATATTTACATCGGGACAGATAATCCGCAAGATCTCGTTGATTAATATTGTAATACTCTGATTCATAACCTCCTGTAACCGTTCATTGACACAAGTCTTATTAATCTTAACACTACTCCCCTGTCTTTATATGCTTTCCTATCGTTGTGATTACAGGTGCATTGTTTCATCAATGTTAGCGTTTGAAGCAATGTTAGAAATGGGAAGCTGTATACCTGAAGTTATAGGCCAAGTGCTGGATTACGTGACTGACAACCTGGGCGTCTTTATTGGCTGTGGACGTGTCTGCAGTCTCGCCCTGATTATCTCTCGTCACTGAGCGAGCCAGATGAGCAAAGTCGAATCGCGACTTCTTCCCTTGGCAACCCCTTTCTGTAAACAGACATGTACACTGTGTATGGACGTGCTGTGTTTATTGAATTGGCCTTGGGCGTCTTGTGAACAGGGCACGCAGAGCAATAAGATGGCAGGTAGCAGATTTAATCAACTATAATATCTTATAACATGTAACAGACGAAATTTTACCCTGATACAAGAGACTGTGTGATACTATTGTGCGTTGTGTAATTTTATAAACCATGTGAATATGTCTTGCAATCAGGTGTCTTCAAACAACTTGTCCCATAACAGGTCACTTCATAATGATACTTCGCTGCATCCCGTTTCGAGATGTAGCCTATGATCAATGACATACCGTTACATTAACATTCACCATTTTATTATAAACAGTAACACAACAAAACAGGACATATCAACAATATATACAGCATGTACGATACAAATATACTATGGAGGAAAAACATATATCCCAATAACCTAATTGTAATTCCAAACTGACTTAAACTAATGACAAACCATCTATCCCTGTCTACTTCTAACTTAATGTATAGAATACTCCCGACAAATGATCTCCTGGATAAGATGAAAATCAAAGATGACAATAAATGTAGCTTCTGTGAGGACGAAATAGAGACCATAAGTCATCTTTTCTTCGATTGCCCTACCGTAAAAAATATTTGGAATAAAGTTAAGGAATGGATAGAGACAAACACACAAGCAAACATAAACCTCTCAAAAAGGAACATTACACATTATTCAAAACAAAGCAAAATGGACTGAAACCAAACATATCCTACATCAAGAATGACATCAAGAAAGCTTACAATATTGACAAATATAATGCATACTCAACTTGCAACTATTCTAAATTCATGACATTCAGGTCAACGTGTCATTTGCTATTTAAAGATTAATGTTAAACAAATTCATTTTGATATTCCTTTGTTCACTTAAACTGAAAACTAGACAACTTAGAACTAATGATGATGAGTAAATTGTTATACTCATCTATGTTACCAGCTTCTGCCAAAGTGTTTTGTATGCTTTTCGTTGCAAATTAATTTTTATATGTAATGTGTATGTACATGTACCACAAAAAGAAAGAAATAATAAAAAAAAAAAAAAACAATCCCTACCAAGATGTTATGCTAGGTGTACTATGCTCACGTTCTCCACGGTCGCCACGTTTGGGCCAAAACGGCATGATCTTGACAGTCCGTAAGGGAACGACCAGCAGAAGTGTGATAGAAGATGAGTAACGGCGCTGCCGTAAGGCCCCGTGAAAAAAATGTGTTTTGTCAAACACACTGGCCACGTTCACCACGTTTCAGAACAGAAACGGGACAGTGCGTATTAGAACGGGAGGAACGTAACAAAACTTAACGGATCCTATCGAAACGTAACAGGCCTAACGGGCTTCCTTGGTGAAACGTAGAACAGAACGGGGTTGCCTTCGCTAGTAGTGTAATTCATTTTCGACTATTCAAAACCGCTCACATTATTTATTAAGTTAAAACACAATGTAGGTGCATGACAATAATGTATGTGATAACGCTACTATGTCTACTTTGTTTAATTATAAATATTGGATATAGCATATGATGATCTATATTGAAATATTTACTCTTTGTTCCTAAAAAACAAATGAAAAATTCTTATTATGTTACTTGGTTATTTTATTCAATTACTTGTAAGAAACAAGTATTTCAGAGAAATCACTTTATAAAGTGGTATGTTGTGCTTCTTCTGTCCGACCGGGACGACAAACGTGCTCCAAGGCAACGTCCCGCGACATTTATCCGTAATAAAATTAAACCTTATTAGGACTTAATGAACTTAGGGGACTGGAGTAGGTCGTGATAGACAGTGAAAAGTTGAAGGAACTGGATAGAACGTGAAAGAACCTGAGAGAACGTGATGACATCCGTTGCAGAACTTGACCTGACCAATCCCTTACCGTAGTGGTCCTTACCTCGACATAAGGTAAAGGACCTCAAGTCGCCCCCGTTCTGTCATAGTCATCGTGTTAATTCGTAACAAAACGTATCATAACTTAACAACACTTAAACCGAACGAAACAATAACCAATAATTACACGTTTCAGGACGGTTTAGACAAACATGACGAATGTTTGGAACGTGAAGACAGTGTAAACCAAGCATTAGTCGATCGCCGACCAAGCAAGGCAATGAGCTTACACTAGGTTTACACTATACTCACGTTCTCCACGGTCACCACGTTCGGACCAAAACGGCATCACCGTGATAGAACTGATCAGTCCGTAAGGGAACGGTCAGCAGAACCTTGTTAGAACTTGATTTACGGCGCTGCCATAAGGTCCCGTGAAAAACTGTTTTTGGCAAAACACATTGACCACGTTCGCCAGGTTTAACAGAAACCTAATGGACCCTATCGAAACGCAACAGGCCTAACGGGCTTCCTTTGTGAATCGTAGAACAGAACGGGTTTTCCGTGGCCATGTGTTAAATTCATTTTCCACTATTCAAAACCGCTGACAGATTGTCTGTCACATTATTTGTTAAGTTCGTAAAAAAATATTGTAAGTGCATGCCAATAATGCAAAATGTACATATAGCAACGCTACTATGTCTGCTTTCTTTAATTATAAAGATTGGTTATAGAATATGACGATCTTTATCAAAATATGTTACATTCCTACAAAATAAATGAAATACTTATTAAAATGTCTATTAATTCTTAATTTGTTACTTGGTTAGTTTATCCATAGTAATATGAAGTAGCAATTACCTGTAAGAAACTAATTTTTCAGCGAAATCAGTTTATAAAGTGGTATGTTGTGCTTATCTGCGGGACCATCTGCGCCAAAGTCCACGTCCTGCTACGTTTATCCTTAGTATGCCGTAACAAACCTTATTAGGACCTAGGGAAACTTGAGTACATCCTGGGTAGAACTTGATGAACCTGACAGAACTTGATGATATCCGTGGCAAAACTTGACCTAACCCATCCCTTACCGTAGGGGTCCTTAGCTCGACATAAGGTAAAGGACCTCAAGTCGCCCCCGTTTTGTCACGGTCATCGTGATAATTCGTAACACAACGTATCACAACTTTACAAACCTTGAACCGAACGAAAAAATAAACAATAATTACACATTCCAGTACGGTTACGAAAAACGTGGGGAACGCGCACGTCGGGACCGTGAACACGGCGTAAACCAAACTTTACAGTGAAGTCACCCTTTTATACCCAACCTTGGGCACAGGTGCTTGTATTGCTGAAAACAAACAGTTCTTTGGTCCAATACTACGATGCGATATATACCCTATACTAATAAATGAAGAAAGGGATGCAACGCCAATTTTACCCCCTCCCCAAGTTGATCGCAGGTTGTGATAGTAGGTTGGGGTCCGCCCTCCGACACGCAAGTGTTGGCTCCCAGTGTCGGGCTCGTCTGCGGGTCAGCGATGCTCTCGCCAGCCCTATCCTCGTCTTTCCTTATGGCTTAGCGTCTCGTTATGCTGCCACTTGGTGGGTGGGTCACAGGTTGCTCTAGCGTATTGGGCCACGACCTCCTGGCGAGCCTCTGGGGCGGGTTGCCTTTCGAGGGACATGCTCACTAGCTTTCAACATGAGGGTCAGTGTCTCGCTACGCTGCTGCCTCGTGATTGGTGTTAGCATGTGAGGACACTCTCGCCTGTCTAGTGAGTTGTGTTAGCGTGTGAGGGTACGCCTTGCTAGCGGCCGCCTCTGGGGCGGGTTTGCCTTGTGAGTGTTAATCTCGCTAGCTTTCAACATGAGGGTCAGCATCTCGCTACGCTGTCTGCCTTGTGAGTTGTGATAGCATGTGGGGGTTCACCTTGCGAGCGTCCGCCTAGGGGCGGGTTGCCTTGCGAGTGAGTGTTACTCTCGCTAGCTTTCTATTTGAGGGTCAGCGTCTCGCTACGCTGCCTACCTCGTGAGTTGCGTAAGCATGTGAGTGTACGCCTTGCGAGGTTCCTTGCGAGTGAGTGTTTCTCTCGCTAACCTTCTATTTGAGGGTCAGCATCTCGCTACGCTGCCTGGCTCGTGAGTTGTGTTAGCATGTGAGTGTACGCCTTGCGAGTTTCCCTTGCGAGTGAGTGTTACTCTCGCTAGCTTTGTATTTTGAGGGTCAGCGTCTCACTACACTGCCTGCCTCGTGAGTTGTGGTAGCTTGTGAGTGTACGCCTTGCAAGTTTCCTTGCGAGTGAGTGTACGCCTTGCAAGTTTCCTTGCGAGTGAGTGTACGCCTTGCAAGTTTCCTTGCGAGTGAGTGTTACGCTCGCTAGCTTTCTATTTGAGGGTCAGCGTCTCGCTATGCTGCCTATCTCGTGAGTTGTGTTAGCATGTGAGTGTATGCCTTGCGAATAAGTGTTACTCAGGCTAGCTTTGTATTTTGAGGGTCAGTGTCTCGCTACGCTGCCTGCCTTGTGAGTTGGGTTAGTATGTGAGGGCACGCCTTGCGATCGTCCACCTTGGGGCGGGTTTGCTTTGCGAGTGAGTGTTACTTGTTTCCTCAGAGGGTGTTCGGGGCTTATGCCCTCGCCTTCGCTGCCTCTTGCTGTCGGTACAGTTATGTAAGTCAGCTCTCAAAGACCCGCACTCTGTGTGTTGTCTCTGCAAGGTCATCTGTCCCTTCTGTCGACAGATGCGTAAGGTATGCCCCGCTCTAAGATCGCAATAGTGAAAAGGACGCTGCTCCTCTTAGAGGAGGCAGGCGTACTTGTCCCCTGCCGTGGGACAGGCTAGGCTTCCGTCTCCTTGCTTATATCTTCTAGAGAAGCTACGTCGCTCCCAATCTCGCGCACATTCAGCGGGGAGCAGACTGTCTAAACGCAGCTTCGCCCGTATACAGGGATACAGGATACAGTGTCTGTCCCTATGGACGCAAGGGTTGGGCCTTAGGTGTATCGGCCAGCTCTTCTCGGTCTTCCTCGGGAAGGCATAAACGCTTCGACGCTCTGTGTCTCGCCCACACTCACATGAGAAGGTCTCAGCGTAGCTTCCCTCGTCAATAAAGGACAAGGCCTTCTCACAGAGTCGTCCTATAACATTATGCCTCGCTGGTTTGCGTACCCTCCGTTCTCTCCTCTGGGAGTTCTTTGACTCGAGCAGCCCGCCTATTACTAGGGTGTTGCCGGGAAGGAGGGGTACGATGCAGACTGAGGCGGTCTCCAATGAAGCGGCGGCGGTGAACCCCACTCACTTATGACCCCGGGGTTCTACTCCCCTGTGTTTGTCAGACCAAACTCGCACCTCTTGCGACCATTCGCCCCGTTCTCAGGGTTCATAGGACTTCGTTATCTGGCTGTTCATGCGTCCAGGTTGGCTCTAAATTTGGACAATCAGACCTAGTGCAGACTACGGATAAACTTGCTATTTTCGCGGTAAGGCCTTACCAACTTGCTTACCCCGCGCCAGTGGTAGCAGGTCTTGGACAATCATCCGACCACCAGGTTGTCAGGGGCAGTCTCTGCTTGCAGCCCATCCCTGCCCTCATGCTATCCGGCTCCTGCCTCACGGAGGGTGATTTTCTCTCAGGCGTCCCTCTAGAGCGCCTCCCGCATACCTAAATCTCTTCGCGGATGCGTTCACTCAGGGGTGTTTATGCTCATCTGGGTTTGGTCCAGACAGCAAGAGGGTGGTCACAGGCTCAGAGGGACAGTCACACCAACGTCTTTGATTTGGAAGCAGTTCGGCTGATGATTGACCTCTGGTCAGCACGACTGTGAGGTTGCTGAACGCCCTAGCGCCAGGAAGCTGTCGCTGCGTGTGGTGAGAGCAGGGCTTTCAGGCAGAGGCATACTCTCCTCCCCAAGATTGTTGGGTACATGGTGCTCGTTAGGAATGAGAGTGGCCTCTCAATCAACGCACGCTCCTAGCGGTTCCCTTACGGGTCCAGCGTCGAGGCAGAGGGTCCGCAAGGTTGTCTATAAGAACGAGGTTGCGTCGGCTCTTTCTAGCTGTTAATATTGTCTATGAGCTAGATGTTAATGTTGTCTAGAGCTAGATGTTAATGTTGTCTTTGAGCTGGTTGTTAATGTTGTCTATGAGGTAGATGTTAATGTTGTCTTTGAGATAGATGTTAATGTAGTCTATGGGGTAGATGTTAATGTTGTCTATGAGCTAGTGTAAATGTTGTCTACGAGATAGATGTTAATAATGTTTTTGAGGTAGATGTTAATGTTGTCTACGAGCTAGATGTTAATAATGTCTACGAGATAGATGTTAATAATGTTTAGGAGGTAGATGTTATTAATGTTTAGGAGGTAGATGTTAAAAATGTCTATGAGATAATGTTAAGGTTGTCTATGAGATAGATGTTAATAATGTCTAGGGGGCAGATGTAAATGTTTTCTATGAGGTAGATGTAAATGTTGTCTAGGAGGTAGATGTTAATGTTGTCTATGAGGTAGATGTTAATATTGTCTATGAGTTAGATGTTAATGTTGTCTACGAGGTAGATGTTTAAAACGTCTTGGAGGTAGATGTTAATAATGTCTGTGAGGTAGATGTTAGTTTTGTCTAGGAGGTAGATGTTAATGTTGTCTGGGAGGTAGATGTTAATGTTGTCTGTGAGATAGATGTTAATGTTGTCTCGGAGGTAGATGTTAATGTTGTCTATGAGGTAGATGCTAATAATGTCTACGAGATAGATGTTAATAATGTTTAGGAGGTAGATGTTATTAATGTTTAGGAGTCAGATGTTAAAAATGTCTATGAGATAATGTTAAGGTTGTCTATGAGATAGATGTTAATAATGTCTAGGGGGTAGATGTAAATGTTTTCTATGAGGTAGATGTAAATGTTGTCTAGGAGGTAGATGTTAATGTTGTCTACGAGATAGATGTTAATGTTGTCTCGGAGGTAGATGTTAATAATGTCTACGAGATAGATGTTAATAATGTTTAGGAGGTAGATGTTATTAATGTTTAGGAGGTAGATGTTAAAAATGTCTATGAGATAATGTTTAGGTTGTCTATGAGATAGATGTTAATAATGTATAGGGGGTAGATGTAAATGTTTTCTATGAGGTAGATGTAAATGTTGTCTAGGAGGTAGATGTTAATGTTGTCTATGAGGTAGATGTTATAAATGTTTAGGAGGTAGATGTTGATAATGTTTATGAGGTAGATGTTAATGTTGTCTATGAGCTAGATGTTAATGTTGTCTCGGAGGTAGATGTTAATGTTGTCTATGAGATAGATGTTAATATTGTCTATGAGGTAGATGTTAATGTTGTCTACGAGGTAGATGTTTAAAATGTCTGTGAGGTAGATGTTAGTGTTGTCTAGGAGGTAGATGTTAATGTTGTCTGTGAGGTAGATGTTAATGTTGTCTCGGAGGTAGATGTTAATGTTGTCTCGGAGGTAGATGTTAATGTTGTCTCGGAGGTAGATGTTAATAATGGCTGTGAGGTAGATGTTAATGTTGTCTCGGAGGTAGATGTTAATGTTGTCTCGGAGGTAGATGTTAATGTTGTATATGAGATAGATGTTATTAATGTCTAGGAGGTAGATGTTATTAATGTCTTGGAGGTAGATGTTAATGTTGTATATGAGGTAGATGTTATAAATGTTTAGGAGGTAGATGTTGATAATGTCTATGAGGTAGATATTAATGTTGTCTATGAGCTAGATGTTAATGTTGTCTCGGAGGTAGATGTTAATGTTGTCTACGAGGTAGATGTTTAAAACGTCACGGAGGTAGATGTTAATACTGTCTAGGAGGTAGATGTTAATGTTGTCTACGAGGTAGATGTTTAAAACGTCTTGGAGGTAGATGTTAATAATGTCTAGGAGCTAGATGTTAATATTGTCTCGGAGGTAGATGTTAATGTTGTCTATGAGATAGATGTTAATATTGTCTATGAGGTAGATGTTAATGTTGTCTACGAGGTAGATGTTTAAAACGTCTGTGAGGTAGATGTTAATGTTGTCTAGGAGGTAGATGTTAATGTTGTCTGTGAAGTAGATGTTAATGTTGTCTCGGAGGTAGATGTTAATGTTGTCTCGGAGGTAGATGTTAATGTTGTCTCGGAGGTAGATGTTAATAATGGCTGTGATGTAGATGTTAATGTTGTCTCGGAGGTAGATGTTAATGTTGTCTCGGAGGTAGATGTTAATGTTGTATATGAGATAGATGTTATTAATGTCTAGGAGGTAGATGTTATTAATGTCTAGGAGGTAGATGTTAATGTTGTCTATGAGGTAGATGTTATAAATGTTTAGGAGGTAGATGTTGATAATGTCTATGAGGTAGATATTAATGTTGTATATGAGCTAGATGTTAATGTTGTCTCGGAGGTAGATGTTAATGTTGTCTATGAGATAGATGTTAATATTGTCTATGAGGTAGATGTTAATGGTGTCTACGAGGTAGATGTTTAAAACGTCTGTGAGGTAGATGTTAGTGTTGTCTAGGAGGTAGATGTTAATGTTGTCTAGGAGGTAGATGTTAATGTTGTCTCGGAGGTAGATGTTAAGGTTGTCTATGAGGTAGATGTTAATAATGTCTATGAGGTAGATGTTAATGTTGTCTATGAGGTAGATGTTAATAATGGCTGTGAGGTAGATGTTAATGTTGTCTCGGAGGTAGATGTTAATGTTGTCTCGGAGGTAGATGTTAATGTTGTATATGAGATAGATGTTATTAATGTCTAGGAGGTAGATGTTATTAATGTTTAGGAGGTAGATGTTAAAAATGTCTATGAGATAATGTTAAGGTTGTCTATGAGATAGATGTTAATAATGTCTAGGGGGTAGATGTAAATGTTTTCTATGAGGTAGATGTAAATGTTGTCTAGGAGGTAGATGTTAATGTTGTCTACGAGGTAGATGTTTAAAACTTCTTGGTGGTAGATGTTAATAATGTCTATGAGGTAGATGTTAGTGTTGTCTAGGAGGTAGATGTTAGTGTTGTCTGTGAGGTAGATGTTAGTGTTGTCTAGGAGGTAGATGTTAATGTTGTCTAGGAGGTAGATGTTAATGTTGTCTCGGAGGTAGATGTTAATGTTGTCTCGGAGGTAGATGTTAAGGTTGTCTATGAGGTAGATGTTAATAATGTCTATGAGGTAGATGTTAATGTTGTCTATGAGGCAGATGTTAATAATGGCTGTGAGGTAGATGTTAATGTTGTCTCGGAGGTAGATGTTAATGTTGTCTCGGAGGTAGATGTTAATGTTGTATATGAGATAGATGTTATTAATGTCTAGGAGGTAGATGTTATTAATGTCTAGGAGGTAGATGTTAATGTTGTCTATGAGGTAGATGTTAATAATGTCTACGAGATAGATGTTAATAATGTTTAGGAGATAGATGTTATTAATGTTTAGGAGGTACATGTTAAAAATGTCTATGAGATAATGTTAAGGTTGTCTATGAGATAGATGTTAATAATGTCTAGGGGGTAGATGTAAATGTTTTCTATGAGGTAGATGTAAATGTTGTCTATGAGGTAGATGTTAGTGTTGTCTAGGAGGTAGATGTTAGTGTTGTCTGTGAGGTAGATGTTAATGTTGTCTATGAGGTAGATGTTAGTGTTGTCTAGGAGGTAGATGTTAATGTTGTCTGGGAGGTAGATGTTAATATTGTCTGTGAAGTAGATGTTAATGTTGTCTCGGAGGTAGATGTTAATGTTGTCTATGAGGTAGATGTTAATAATGTCTACGAGATAGATGTTAATAATGTTTAGGAGGAAGATGTTATTTATGTTTAGGAGGTAGATGTTAAAAATGTCTATGAGATAATGTTAAGGTTGTCTATGAGATAGATGTTAATAATGTCTAGGGGGTAGATGTAAATGTTTTCTATGAGGTAGATGTAAATGTTGTCTAGGAGGTAGATGTTAATGTTGTCTATGAGGTAGATGTTATAAATGTTTAGGAGGTAAATGTTGATAATGTCTATGAGGTAGATATTAATGTTGTCTATGAGCTAGATGTTAATGTTGTCTCGGAGGTAGATGTTAATGTTGTCTACGAGGTAGATGTTTAAAACGTCACGGAGGTAGATGTTAATACTGTCTAGGAGGTAGATGTTAATGTTGTCTAGGAGGTAGATGTTAATACTGTCTGTGAGGTAGATGTTAATGTTGTCTCGGAGGTAGATGTTAATGTTGTCTCGGAGGTAGATGTTAATAATGTCTGTGAGGTAGATGTTAATGTTGTCTCGGAGGTGGATGTTAATGTTGTCTCGGAGGTAGATGTTAATGTTGTCTATGAGGTAGATGTTAATGTTGTCTCGGAGGTAGATGTTAATGTTGTCTATGAGGTAGATGTTGATGTTGTCTCGGAGGTAGATGTTAATGTTGTCTCGGAGGTAGATGTTAATGTTCTATATGAGGTAGATGTCAATGTTGTCTCGGAGGCAGATGTTAATAATGTCTATGAGGTACATATTAATGTTGTCTATGAGGTAGATGTAAATAATATCTCGGAGGTAGATGTTAATGTTGTCTATGAGGTAGATGTTAATGTCGTCTTCAAGACCATAATGTGTATACGCGCTAGATGTTAATGTGTTAACGAGCTAGATGTTATGTGTTTTTGAGCTAGATGTTAATGTGTCTACGAACTAGATGTTAATGTAATAATAATAATTTGAGAATACTTATATCGAGCTGAACTCCACAACACAAAGGGCATTGCTCAAAGCGCTACACATTATTACCCTGGTGTAAGGACCAACATCGTTCCTTTTTCATTCTCAACTCCCTTTGGAGTATGCAACCTGGGCTACCAATTAAGGTGCTCGAAGGTTATCTGTCACATTGCCTGCACTTCCAAACCAGGTACTCAATTGTACAGCTGAGTGAACAGAGGCACATTTGTGTCTACGAACGAGATGTTAATGTGTCTACGAGCTAGATGTTAATGAGCTACGAGCTAGATGTTAATGTGTCTACAAGCTAGATGTTAATGTGTCTACGAATAAGATGTTAATGTGTCTACGAACGAGATGTTAATGTGTCTACAAGCTAGATGTTAATGTGTCTACGAGCTAGATGTTAATGTGTCTACAAACTAGATGTTAATGTGTCTACGAATAAGATGTTAATGTGTCTACGAACTAGATGTTAATGTGACTACGAGCTAGATGGTAATGTGTTTACGAGCTAGATGGTAATATAAACCTACCTAGTCTGGACCAGTCGCTACCTAGAGAGATACACTGCCTTGAAGGGGAGAGGTCGATGGCCGTCGGGTCTCCTGGATTTTGCCACTGAGACCAGGTGCTCACCGTGAAGCTGTAGCTGTTTGGAGGCGCCTTGTACTCGGGACCGACAAGCAGTGGTGGATGGTGGGACTGGGGTGTGTGCCAGGGTAGCACTGGGAGGGAGGGAGGCAGCGGGTAGAGAGGCACGGGGACAGCAATCACGCCTGCCATGTGTCCACCTTGTTGTCCGTCTCGCAGGTAACTTGTATCTAAATGATTTAACAAAGACTACAAATAACATGATCTTTAACCACTAGAGAGTTTTATAGAGTCTGGTACCAGCACTTCCAGTTTATTCCAGTATAGTGATATCGTTTCCAATGAATTGGTAAAACCCTGTTTTATACATGAATATGGATTGGCACAACAAATCACGCACGAGTACAGCTCTATCAAACACAACAAGTAATTCAATAATCAACTTTAAAGGTTACATGTCGTACCCATGGGTCACTTTCGGGATTCGTTGAGAAGGGGTTTCAATTAGACAATTACTAAACTTTTTAATTTTTTAAAATCGGCCCATGAATTATTTGTATACAGCTGTTTAAAACAATGCCTAATTAAGCCCAGGTTTATCAGCCTCAGATGACTCTAGTACAAAAATGACTCTAGAGTTATTTGACCCTGGCCTCAGATAACTCTAGAGTCATTTGAGCCTGGCCTCAGTTAACTCTAGAGTCATTTGAGCCTGGCCTCAGATAACTCTAGAGTCATTTGGGGCTAGAATTTTCCTCAGGCTCAGATGACTCTATCCAGGCTCAAATGACTCTACCTAAACCTCAATATGTTTCAGGCTTTACCAAATCAATGCTGGTAGAGTCATTTCGGGCTAGCCTCAAATAACTCTAGCCTATGTCTTCACTTAATTTTTACACTACCAAGAACTGGACGGCGATAGGTTTGAGTGATAATCCGTCCATCAGCCCGTGTGTCCGTACGTGCGTCTGTGCGTCCGTGTGTCTGTTCGAGTGTGATATGTGCGAGGGCATAATAAAATGTTGGAGTACGACATAGAGAAACGGCGTATTAATTCTTAGCTCATCAGGCCTGCAGGCCCGATGGGCTTTTGGCATGGCATGGCGTCCGGCGTCCGGCGTCCGTCCGTCCTTCCGTCCGTAAACTTTTCGCTTTTTCGACTTCTTCTCCAGAACCAATGACTCTAGAGCTGAAATTTTATATGCAGACTCCTTGGGTAATGGGATTCTAAATTGTATATTTCGTGACCCCATGACCCCAAATGGGGTCACAGGGGTCACAACCTTAAAAACCTATTTTCATCTTCTTCTTCAGTTCCAAAAGGTCTAGAGAGCTGAATAGTTGTGTGCAGACTCCTTGGGTAAAGGGGATTCTGAATTGTAGATTTCGTGAACCAATGACCCCAAATGGGGTCACATGGGTCACAACCTTAAAAACCTATGTTCATCTTCTTCTCCAGTTCCAAAAGGTCAAGAGAGCTGAATAGTTGTGTACAGACTCCTTGGGTAATGAGGATTCTAAATTGTGGATTACGTGACCCCTTGACCACAAATGGGGTCACAGGGGTCCCAACCTTAAAAAGCTATTTGCATCTTCTTCTCCAGTTCTATAAGGTCTAGAGAGCTGAAAAGTTGCGTGCAGACTCCTTATCCAAAAGGGATTCTAAATTGTATATTTGGTGACCCCCTTATGACCCTATTTGGGCTTGATGCCATAGGATTACGAAAATAAGAAACATGCTTTTCTATTTTAATGTTCTTGTATGTTTTTTCAGTGCACGTTGTATGTATATTTTATGTGTGTACATACATGTATGCATCCTAGGTTTTAGATTAAGGACGATTTGGGAAAATTTTGAGAGTGTTAGTGAGAATCAATATGGCGATTGTTTTCATCGTGTTAGTCCGTCGATATTAGTGCTTTAAGTATGCCTCAGTGTAATATAAATATCCCCGTATGTACCTACGAACATGCGTACATAGGAAACTTGTCTTAAACCGATGAATCAAGAAAGGATGGGTGAATTTCGTATTATTTTGATACCATGGTCGAGTAGAAGTGATAGCAATAACTGATTCATTATCAAAGTAGGTTCCCTCAACTTTAGTCGAATTTAAGGACAATTTCGAAATTTTGCTAATGTTAAGATTTTTAGAGCTATAATTAAAGATATTAAAATGATATGCTCCATATTACACGGTGGTGTATATTAAGTATTATTTTGATGGGATGTTGTGACGTAAATATAATGCGTTAATATGTTACATGTAAATGTTAACTGATTAACTGTTATCCAAAAAACAACAAGCTTGTAAATGAAATAACCAATAAAGAAAACATACAATATTTTCAAAAAGCATCAAGTAATCATCTTAGTGATTAAAAAGTATTAAACATGTAGTTTGAAGCAACATGTCAACAATACCGAACTAATTCGTTGAACCACTGGGTAGGTTGAGCCATCATGCCTTTCTGGAATCCTAACACAGCATATTTGGAAGGTCGTGCCACTTCCTTTACTGTTAAGGCAGATGCTCCCCCCCCCCCCCCCCCCCCCCCCCCCCCCCTGAAATATACCTTATATATTTAAAAAATCAATCTTAAACAATTTCGTATTGCTTAATCTCGTTTCCATTGCTCATCCCATGAACTATTTATTGAAACTGGAAGGTTTAGCTACATTACCTCTTTACCTGTCCGGTTACCAAATACATTAAAGACGCTGTAGCTCGTTTTTCTTACTGAAATAAATTGATCTCACGAAAAGGTAAATAAGTGTTACCAATGGCTAAATGATACTCATAAATCGAAAAAAAAAGTTCTAAAACGAATGTACATTGTAAGGTTAAGCCTCTTCGAGTGGCCATTTTAAGGTGTTCACATTAAATTTGCCGGTCGAAGGTAGTTTAAGTTAAGCAATACCTAAACACTGAAAGTAGAGTAATATATATCGAACAATGATAGAATGGTCAACCATCTTGCATTCTGAATTCAAATTCGCATGATCCCTACAAATCTTACCCTCTCACACGCCACTGTCGCTTTATGCGTCGCACCATTTTCTTTCAATGCCGACAACCGTTTTCTATTGATACGGCTTATCAGGTCGTGTAATGTGATGTTTTACCCTCTAATATAACCGTATAGTGTATAAACTTTAATGATAAATAGCAAATTAGAGAAACAAACGTGCTACAGCGCCTTTAGACCGTACTTTTATAATTACAAAGCTAGTGTCATTGGTAACAGAAACAAACACTCTATTTTTACAGAGCCTTGCAATGTATACATATTATGCAATCACGTCTTTCAGAAATATCTATTATAACATCAAAAAAGTGATCTACCTATGAATGAATGTATTAAGGCATGTGACCTTTCAAGAACCGTATACAACTATTGTTTGATGCATCGAGTTCGTAAATGAGAAGCGATCAATTATCTTTTCATGAGAACCAATATGGTGGTGGATGTTTATGACCATGTCTGGTTGTTATATATACATTCTGAATACTTCTACGTCTTCATTTATAATATACATTCAAATATAAAAAGTTTTTTTTACCGATCGCTATACACGTAATCACTATGATGTGTACATCTGCCTTTAGTACATTTCATCCACACTGGATAAAGGATAAACCATGATACCGAGAAAATGGTAAAGTTGTGGACCCTGATAGGAAGGAAAGGAAGGTTTTTCCTGACTATCAGGGTCTATTATTAACCTTGTTTAAGTTTAAAAGACGCTTTATTATCGCGTGATCCCTGGTAAATATATAGAGTCGCTCGTAAAATTCGTGAAATCGTCTGAAATCCTGGTTACAACCACTTGAACTATGTTCCGAGATATTGTATTTCTTGATATTTCTTGATTTATTTTATATAAACTACACTATGTAAGCTAAGGGATCAACTTACTACTTGCAGATGATCAACTTACTCTGAAAGCCTGTAACAATGCAAATATGCATCGTATAATGATATCTGCAATATGTTATGTATTTGTATTTGCCAAAACATATTGATATTATTAAACATAATTTACACAGCTGTAATAAAATATTGGCTCAACTTATCACGCCCTCTCCTATATATAGAATTTGAATTTGTCCTTTTTTTCACTTTTAAAGATATTAATGCGAAAATCTTGTGTAGACATATCTTGAGCCTTGAGTATTATAAGTCTTTTATCTGTCGGTGCTCTATTGTGATGCAACAGTTCGTTGAATCAGAGACGATGGTCACGAGATACTTCGAATGTCTTAAGCACGCACATATATAGTGACCATTGGAAACAAGCACTTGTCACTTAGGTGACATGATCCCTCACCGTAAATTAATACTTCAAAGGTAAAACATAATGCTATGGTCACACAAATCGACTGGGTCCTGATTGACCTTGAACATTATGCCAATGTCACTAAAATCAGATCAGCCCTCTGTCTGCCCGAGTAGAACGTAGGTATAATGTATAAAGTCTTATAGACATCTTAGTCAAAGGGTATTTTGATATCTCGCTGACAAGGGTACATGTAACTTGTCAAAGTTTCGTTGTGATCGTGAAGTTCGAGGTCACATAACATTTTTTGAACATAACATTACATTACATTACTATCGTTGACCTATATATAAAGTATGAAAAGAATCTAGTGAATAGTAGTGAGTTATTCTACTTCGTACGTACGGACGTTCGTTACCGAATACTATATCCCCTGCTTGGCGCTAAACGCGCGGCGGGGGTATAATAATGCAATTAATCTTCAAAGAAAAACATAAACTTTTTTGTCCATGCTGACGAAAATAGTATCGCACTGTAACAGGCTATTTGTGTTTAGGGTTAATCAAATTTGAAACTTACTTATGCAAATGCATAAGAAAGACTTATATGATAACATCAGTTTAGTTTTCTCCCGGTTATCCTAACGGGACCAACATGATTTGTTCATCTTTAAATATTATTATCTTTTGGTTTCTATTATAATTTAAGTTTACTACAGCAGTTCAGCTTTGGTTTAATTCTTTGGTTTGGTAAAGTTCTATCGTTGGTATCTATAGCCTCGTTCCCATTGACCTCTTTCCAAAGCACGTGAAAATATTTTGTATGATTAATTATTTAAGTTGAATGAGATATGATAGCAAACATAAAAGTTTATGGATAGTCAACAGTGATTGAGTAGTTAGATGGATGTGCATAGCTATGGGACATAAATAACTAGTTGTGAAAATGGTTGCATGCACATATTACTTGGAGACATAAACTTGTTATAACCTCAATGACTTCGACTTTGAATAATGAATAGAATAAAAAATTTGTTAGCATTTATGATTCCATATTTCTGAGAGTTTACAATTTGATTAGTCTAAAGAATAAAAATGTTCCAAAAAGACGTCATTGTTTAACCTTTTTTCTGATTTTAACTGAGATGATAATGAACATATACCAAATGCTTCAATTTGTATGAAAACAGCAAATATGATGAATGTGTTGATAATATGGTGTCACGTGTGGCATGGCCATACATATAATGTTCTAGTATAATTAAAATAGATAGCAGTTAAATATTATGTAAACAACATTTACTCGAGCATACTGGAATATGATTTATACAAATATGATTTATTTTAGCAACCAAATCAAATCTGACATGAAAATTCGTGTCCTGCAAAAATATATTTATGAATAAACGCTTCTAAAGAAATGTAAATATGAATACATCCTGCCTATAGCATCAACTTTCGGAAAGCTTGCCCATGAAATAACCCGGTGGACGAAAAATCCGCTTGTATCATGATCAGATTCTTATTAATAGAATACACAAATGTAAGAACATGAAATATATATTTGGTAAGAAACATCAAAAACCCACATAATATTTTATTCGGAGCATCAAAAATGAATACGACATCCTGTTCAGTTGAATAATTGATAATAATATGAGTCATCAAAATATGCCAATTAAATCTTAATCAATCAAGAGTTTTGTCATTGGATGGTGGTATTTTTTTTATTGATATACAGTCAATGCATATAAGCGGGTTTTTTGCACAGCGTGACATGTTCCTTACTAAGGATTATCTATATTGTTTATGCTTGTATCCAAGTATAAAAGCAACACAATGTTAAAAATCGCAAAGCTGCATCCCAAAATTAAAACAAATGTAAGTACTATTACTATTATTACTATTGTAATAATTGTAATTAGGATTTCGTTTGGACGTCAATTGTATTATTTCACCTGTACTGACAAATCGATCGTTTTCTAAGAATACAATATTCAATCTGAAATTTATTTTTTGATCAGTCGTGCAATATTTCGTATATTGCAAGAAGAATGGGGGTAAACTCTTCTAATTACGATTTTCTTTAATAATTTAATAATTTTCATATGGACTTTATAAGAAAACAATATCTACAAGTACATTGAATAAGTATAACAAAAAATACATCACCAATATGTAACATTGCTGATCGTTTTTTGATAGTTAACAGAGAAACATAAACAACGATACTTTTTAGAATGTTAACCCCTGGTCAGTTCTGTTCTCCAAACTGTTACCGTTATTTAGAGGTATGAATTAAATTATGTTACAGTACATAAAATCGACACTTCTAACATAAAAATACAAAGTTATCGGCTTCTCTTACACCATTATACAGTGTCTCATTGGCATCACTATACAGAATATTTGCACCAACATACGTTTATAAGTATAGGTGAACAAACTTCGGGATGGTATTAATGAAAATGAATTCCGGACATTACTGGTTTCATGATTTAATAATTACTTATTACTCTTAAAGACCAATCAGAATCATAATGATCATAATCATTATGAATACTGTCCAGCCACAAATTTGATTTTTTAAAGTAAATCTAGTGTTTGTTAGAAGGACATTACCTGATTAAATATCAAAAATAAGTTATAGATAGTTATAGATACTCCAAAATGTGTATCTCTTAGAAGGAGAAGGTCTTTCTTCAGAAAATTAATTTAAACTGCTGTTTAATCAATTAATTGTTGTCAGCCTTTATACCTTTGAGGTGTTCACACAGTTGGTACTCTAGAGTGTTTTGAGTCTCGGCCCATTTAACTCTAGAGTGTTTTGAGCCTAGGCTCATTTAACTCTAGAGTGCTTTGAGCCTAGGCCCATTTAACTCTAGAGTGCTTTGAGCCTAGGCCCATTTAACTCTAGAGTGTTTTGAGCCTAGGCCCATTTAACTCTAGAGTGTTTTGAGCCTAGGCCCATTTAACTCTAGAGTGTTTTGAGCCTAGCCATTTGGTAGAGTCATTTGAGCCTGAATAGAGTTATTTGAGGCTGGACTAATTTGTGCAATTTGCTAGCCCCATATGACTCTAGAGTCATATGGGGCTAGCCTCAAATAACTCTAGAGACATATGGGGCTAGCCTCAAATAACTCTAGAGTCATATGAGGCGGTAGAGTCATTTGAGACTGTTACACCGGCGACTAGAATGAAAGTGGGCGGGGTAGTCACTGAAGCGTATCTTGTATGACGTACGTGGAGGCATCTCAATATGGCCGCTAATCATAATTTCGCAACTTTTTAACTGCTCATATAAGACAGAAATCTTCATCAAATCAACCTAAATTTTCGCTCAACGGATAACCTAACTATTCAACAAACTCTTATTGGGAAAATCACTGTTATTAAAACCATGGCAATTTCAACTCTAGTTCATATCTTCTCTGCATTACCTTATCCTCCTAAAGAATTTATTGATGATCTCAAAAAATTAATCTATGGATTCATTTGGAATAATAAGAATGATAAGATAAAAAGATCAAATATCACTAGAACTTATGAAGATGGAGGCCTAAGAATGATTGACATAGAGAGCTTCATTGATGCTTTGAAATTATCATCACTTAAACCACACCTGAATAAAACCCACAATTGTGCTAACATCTTCCCACTAGGAAATCTATTCTCGCTTGGATCTAATGCTATTGATTGTTTATCAGACAAGGATAATCCTTACTGGAGAGATGTTTTGTCAGCTTGGAGGAGATACTATAAAATTTTTACTTTTGACAGTGATGATAAAAACCAAATCTTGACTCAACTTCTTTGGCTTAACCACTTCTTTAAATTATCATATATGATTCGAAATTGGTTTGACCACGGTATAAAATACATTCGAGATATCTGTGATGAAAATGGTTTTCTAACCTTTGAAAATCTAAAAAAGAAATATCAAATAAAAGGAACCTTTTTGGATCATCAACATTTATTGAATACTATTCCAAAGCACTGGAGACAGGAACTGGGAAACAAAATCATTTGCTTGAATCAATTAACCTTAAACACTGTTTACATTGACATGATCTCCTTTACTAAAGGCTCAAGAGTATTCTATGACAAATTGATTAAAAATAACACAACCCCAAAGGTACTAGAATATTGTAATTCTTTTGTAAAAATACCTCAGAAGATATTTCACATATGTTTTTTAACTGTGATTCGGTAAAAGACTTTTGGCATGTGTTGGAAAATATTCTTAACACCCACCTTCTATGTAATATTATTTTTACAGAATTTATTATCATGTTAGGACTGTGCTCAAACAATGAATTACTTAATCATATAATTCTTTTAGCCAAAAGATTCCTTTATATTTCTAGTATTAAGCAATGTGCCTTATCTTTTGAGGGATTATTTAAACAGGTTAAGGTAACCTACACAATAGAAAAATGTATTGCTTGGAAACATAACAGGTTACATCCTTTCACAAGAAAATGGAAGCAACTGATGACTAAGTTTGATTGAAGCACTTGTAAAATACCTCTTGTTGTTCATTGTCCATTTCAGTGCAGTCTTGATTTCTAGCCAACATTGATTGTAAACTACACAAACTCTGTATTTTTGAATTGAAATGGAATAAAAACAACAAAAAAAAAACAAAAAAAACAAACTATTCAACAAGCGATTTCATATGGTTACACTGACCGGGTCCTGCTTAATTTGAGTGCATTTTGCGCTAATTTACAGTATGTTTGTAACAAATAACCGCGGGACTGCTGTCATAACATATGGCCAAGACGGAAGTTTTGCTCGCATATACTGCTCTATCTATCGCTATCAAAATATATTTTCACTCTTTGCCATGTTTTTACTGGACTGTCTTTGTCCTGAATACAAAGCAATTAAGTAACTGTCGGACCGTGGCGAGATAGGTCTAATCACAAGCAGGTGATACTTACGCAATTGTCTGTCTATAGCAGTGATTAATCGGCGCCACGCCAGTTTTTGTCTTGTAACAACATGAACGCGTTTTGTCTCTATCAAGCTATCCAATAACAAGTGTTTGCCACTAACATGGCAATGTCCCCCGCCGGTGACATTGAGTTAGTAAGACACATCATTGGAGCTACTTTATATATTGCATTACTGGTAAAAAGTGCCATGATGATCAGCAAATTTTAAGACTTTGGGTGCTTGGGTTCATGATATATCGTGTTAATGTGAGTTCTAAAAGTGGTCAAAGTGTTGTGGTGACCTTGAAAATAAGGTCAATGTCACCAACATGTACTGGTGTATGTGTCATCCCCCAATGTAGGCTGACACCAAATTTGAAGACTTTGGATGCAAGACTTCATGAGATATCGCGTTAACAAGAGTTTTAAAAAAGTGGTCAATGTGTAGAGGTGACTTTGAACATAAGGTCAAGGTCAACAAATCGACTGGTGTCTGCGTCATCCTCTAATGTAGACGGACACCAAATTTGAAAACATTTGATTAAACCGGTCATGATATATCGCGTAAGCAAGAGTTTGAAAAGTGGTCAAAGTGTCGCGTTGACCTTGAAAAAAGGTCAAGGTCACCAAAATCTAATTTGAAGACATTGGGTCCAACAGGGCATAGTAAATGGTGATAACAAGAGTTCGAAAAGTGGTCAAAGTGTTGTAGTGACCATGAAAATAAGGTCAAGGTCACCAAAATCCTCTGGTGTCTGCGCCATCCCCCAGTGTAGACCGACACCAAATTTGAAGACTTTGAGTCCAACCGGTCAAGAATGTATTAACAAGAGTTAGAAGAGTGGTCAAAGTGTCGTGGTGACCTTGGAAATAAGGTCACGGTCACCAAAATCAAATGGTGTCTGCGTCTTTCCCCAATCTAGGCTGACAACTAATTTGAAGACTTTGGATGCAACGCTTCATGAGATATTGCGTAAACAAGAGTTCAAAAAGTGGTCAAAGTGTCGTGGTGACCTTGAAAATAAGGCCAAGGTCACCAAAATTGACTGGTGACTGCGTCTTCCAACAATGTAGGCAGACATCAAATTTGAAGACTTCGGATGCAATGCTTCATAAGATATCGCGTAAACAAGAAATATGACGTACGTACGTACGGACGCCGCTGAATACATAGTCCCCCGTTCCGCGTTGCGGCGGGGGATAAAAACATTTTATTAAATGTACCAATGAAATTCATTTCAGTGTAAAATCATCATAACTATTTGGTTTTCTATCTTGCCAATTGCGAAAAGACTTTTGCTGAAAGAGGGTTAGTATTTGACCATCTTCTGTTTTCAAGTACTGTCATTGATGGATTTATAGGTTAAAAATTCAATTTCAATTTCTTTATTTCTCAAACAGCCACCATCGGTGGTACAAGAGAAAATAATACATGGTATATAATAAACAAACACATCATGAAGGTTGACGATAGTTACGTAATTGAGAATGCATGAGGAGCCGTGGATTCGTTAAAAATAATCAACGAGCCCCGAAGGGGCGAGTTGATTATTTTTAACGAATCCACTGCTCCGAATGCATTCTCCATCTTAATCCATGTATGACGTCACGAAACATACATATGTGATTATCTAGCATTATAGACAATACATTTCAATTATGTAACCTAAAAAAATATTATTTTGCAAATTTCGGTGCCCATTCATCGGATATGGTACACGTAGCTTCGACCCTTATGAAATGGATTCTTCCACGCACGTGCATGGTGCAAATCATCCACGCAAAGTGTGTTTCAGCACGATCCCCATGCGTTTCACACTTTACCAGTCTTGTTTAGAATGCAGGGATCTTACTGACAAACAATCAAATGATTACCAGCAGGCCTGGTAGTCTAATAGGTTAGGGCGCTGCGTAACAGACGAAGGGTTACATGTTCGATTCCCGGGTCAGACATTACAAAAATAATCAGATATTTTAAGATTGTGTTCAGATATACTAAGACAAAATACATCATTCTTGAACAAGTTACTTTGTGAGTCATTACGAAAATGTCAAAACCTGACACCCCTCCTGACTGGATTAGTCAATGACCAGTAGATTCTTAAAAATAATCCACTGTTAACACAATAGAGTGACGTCATCACCATTGATTAAATTGGGTTAACTTTCTTTAGTCTGGTGTCTATGGGTGATATAAATCTTGAAAGTTTTTTCAATATGGACAATTTGTTTGTTGACAATAGGGATTTATAGGTTAGCAGATTTGGGTATTTATTAAATTTAACAGGGATATAGTGATTCCGTTCCGCAGCGAAAGCTTCACATCTAAAAATATAATGAAACTCATCAGCAATCGCTGGGCTTCTACAAAGTTGGCAGGTTCGGTTTTCTCTTGGTGTTTTAGACCATCTTCCGGTTTCAACTGGTAAATTGTGATTATAGCATCTAAATCTTAAGATTGAGGTAGAAACTGCATTTGGGTAAGAAAGATACTTTTCAAATGATGGATACTCCTTCAGGTATTTGTAATACAAAGCCTTAGAACTATTACGCAAACACGCCTGCCAACTTTAAGTAAGAAGTGGTCTTTCAATATTCTTTCTATCTGTAATACAAGATAATTAGTACTAACACATAATGGGTTGTTGAAAACATAGCCTAGGCCACAATTATTGAGAATCTTTTTTTTACAAAATCTAAACACTTCGATCAGTTTTACAGATCAAGTAAACCAGTTTAGACATTTTTATAGGGAAGGTTGTAATTTCTAGCTTGTGCCAATAACTAATTATTCTTTTACTTATCAAAAAATAGCGGCATTCGACCAAGTTCTCCATAAAGCATGAAACTTGGTGTGGAATTTCTGAGCCCGGTTGCTAATTTAAGGAACTTGATATGCATTTTTTCAACAGCATTTAAATTTTCGTACCCCCAGACTTCGCAGCCATATAGTAATATTGGTAAAATCATCACATCAAAGGCTTTTAATAAACAATCAAGAGGGAGATAAATGTTACGTGCTCTTTTCAGTAATGAAAACATAGCCTTAGTTGCACTTTGTAACAATTGTTTCATAGCAGTATTCATTTTCCTCTTTCTATGAAAATTAATACCGAGGTAAGTATATGAATCAACTTGTTCAATTTGGTAATTACCAATACTGAATGAGTATTTTGATTTGGATGCAGGACCTCCGCCAAATATGACAATTTTAGTTTTTGAGATGTTTACATCAAGCTTCCACTGCTCACAATAGCTTGCAAAGTTATCTAACGTCTTTTGTAATTGAACATGACTATCACTCATTAATACAGTGTTGTCAGTATACAACAGTAACATAAATTTAATACATTGGTCTATATACTCGTCTGAAAGCAGATCTATGGCTATACTTTTAGAGTCATTGCGTAGCAGAAATTATTCCAAATCGTTTATAAATATTGAAAACAATAGCGGGGACAGATTTTCACCCTGCCTTACACCATTATTGCAAAAGAAATAATCAGAGAAAGAGGTACCAATGTTAACACATGATTTGATACTCTGATACATATTTTGTACAAGTTGTAGGAACTTTCCTTTAATGTTGCAGTTTATCATTTTTTGCCAGAGTCCAACCCTCCATACATTATCGAAAGCTTTTGTGAAGTCAATAAATGCACAAAAAAGTTTCTTCTTTGACTTCTTGAGTAAATGAGAAAGATTATGAAGAACAAATATGTTATCAACTGTGGAGAATTTTTCTCTGAATCCTGCCTGAGTAGAAGATAAGATTAGGTTGGTCTCTAAAAACAGCTGAAGTCTCTTGTTTAGTACGCTAGTAAACAACTTACCAAAGCAGCTGAGAATGGTTATTGGTCTATAGGAGTTAGGGTCTTTTACATCTCCTTTGTTTTTATATAATATAGGTTTGATTATACCTGTTAGCAATGATTCAGGAAAGCAACCGGAGTCAAGTATAAGGTTGAACAAAGAGACGTAAAATGGGCCTAATAATTCAAAGCTTTCAATCAAATATTCGTTCTCAATGTTATCAATACCTGGTGATTTGTTAAATTTCAGCTTGTTTACAGCATGTCTGACCTCTTCGATGGTAATCGCCGCATCAAGCATAGAACTATCGGAAATATTACTGTTATCATCAGGTTGAATACTGTCATTGGGTTGAGTGGAAGTATAAGGGTCGTTAAGATCCTTGAAAAAAGTAAAAAAAAACTCTTCCAGAGAGGGAAATTTACTTTCATTTGTATTACGTTCTTTTGGATTGACTATCCTCCAATATTTCTTTGGTGAACAAGTCTGGTCCTTCCTTAGTTTAGATGATATATTGTTTCTATATTTCTTCATTTCTGTGTTTATACACTTTTTATACTTTTTAGCATGATATTTAAAATATAAACTAGTTGTAGGTGTTTTACGATTTTTATGTCTTTGTTTTGCCCTTATATACTGTTTCCTGTGTGCTTTACATTTGTTATTAAACCAGGGTTTATTTTTCTTCTTAAGATTAGGTGTAGATTTCGACTGGCCTCCATACGGTTGTTTGATACCAAAGGTCTCACGAGCTGCAGTGCAAAGCACGTGCGTAACAATTTGTGCCTAATATGCATTTGGATATTCATATTGTCCGTTTGGATAAGTTTATAAGGTAAGTTTCTCACATTAATTGACACTCTTGCTGAAATGTCAAAGTGGCGAAAGTCTACAATAGCAATAGGTCCTGTTTTAATACAATGCTTGTTTTTTTTATTAACCACATATTTGATTGAAAACATTTTTTATTATCTATTAGATTCTGAATGTAATCCAAAACTGACAACCAACCAAGCTCTTGGGTAACAACGAACCATATTGAACTCGAAGTAATTGACGATTGTTATTTCGGCGTCACTAACATCAACTATTAACTTGTTTGGCCGTCGGTTTTGTTTCCTCAATTTTTTTTACTGACAATGTAAATTAGTGACATGCTGCTGATTTATCGTGATCTCAGATATGCTACCATCTAATGAAATACAAGTGATTCAATGTTATTGTTAATAAGTGATAACTAAATTGTAAAATGTAACATTGGGGATGCGGTATTTTCGTAGGTGGATTTGTAAACGGTGAATTCCTAGACGTATTTTTATCGTTCATAACCAAGGACGTTTGATGTTTTAAAATATGTGGTGAGTTGCTTTTGAGTTACAGTTAGTAAATTAGGTTGTCGGTTGATTAACGAAGTTAAAAAAACAGGATGTTGTGATGTGCTTTTATTGTCGATGGCTTACAATAGGGCCTACTTCGCGGGAGTCTGCTTATCTCACGTTTGTTGTTTTATTTTAAACACAAGCATTCTCCAACAAAAAATAACAACAACACCGATTATCTGATTTCGTTGTCTCAACTATACTTCGTTCATATTATCATATCTTGGTTTCATTTTGTCATCTTATATCTCATTAGCATTGATTTATCCTATGTCTACGTACGTCTATGAATCCACCGTCTTTCACTATTCATATCCATATTTTTTTTATATATATAACGATATTTTGGGACATTTGTAAAGTGAAACTTGATAACTAGAATTACTCGAACAGTTTACAGCAGAACAATGATGTGGCATTATTGCAAAGCGTAGATATAACATATTAACTTACCGATTCCCCAGTGTTTGCCATTGTAAATAGTAAGCGAATGTTTACACCCCGTCCCTTCACGTTCGTCACTTCCGGTATATTCAAATTCTATAAGCCCCGCCCCATTTTTAGTTTGTTGCTCGCGGATGAAAAGCAGACGATATTTTCGGCAAAGTTTAAGTCGCTCTAGTTTAATGTAGGAACAACATATGGATTTTTTTTGGGTCTCGTTTTTCACAAAATATTGGTGTCATGAACATTTCAGTTAAGAATTCAATATAAAATAATATATTTCAGCCTTCCTTTAAAAGTCGTACAAATAATCAACTAATTCAACACAGACGAACTAAAGGAGTTTAAATAAAGCGACTCTTTGTGAAAGCTGAATTAATTTATGGACAGACTCAGGAACTCGCTGATCTATTCGATTGTTACGACTTCGTTAACCATTACGAATATAATACAAATCATAACTATTTTTATAAAAATAATTGTCTGGTCTTATTAAGTCATTACGAGGGCAAGAAAAGAAATAATGAAAATAATTTTCCATTGCATAGCAGCATGCCCAGTTTGAAGACATTGAAGTAAAATATAAATTTCAATATTTCGATTTATTCAATATTTCAAAATAAATCATATGCATTTGATAATGACACTTTAACAAGAACACACGCAGTAGTTGAATTAATTAGAATGAGTAAATTCTATCCACGAAGGACAGTGTCTTGACTTGCATAAATGATGTATCCAACTGGATGATGAGCAACAAGTTAAAACTAAACTCGGACAAGACAGAGCTAATGCTTGCTGGTGCCCCCACACGGCTCAGACAAATCCCCGATGAATAAGCCAACATTGAAGGGACCGAGATAGTGTTCAGGGACAGCGTGAAATACCTCGGTGTTGTCATTGACAAATCCCTCAGTCTACAGGAGCAGGTCAGCAACATATGTCGTGCATGCTTTCTGGAACTGAGACGTCTGGCATCCATAAGTCAGTACCTCACAGAGGAAGCAATGGTCAAGCTGGTCTCATCAGCAATATTATCACGTCTGGACTATTGCAACTCTCTCCTCCATGGTTTACCTGCTGAGCAGATTGCACGGCTCCAAAGAGTCCAGAACAATGCTGCACGCCTTGTTTTCAGGAAACGAAAGTTTGATCATGTCACACCGCTACTGAAGCAACTCCATTGGCTGCCTGTCAAATTCAGATCACAGTACAAGCTGGCAACTCTTGCCTACCGCCACTTCGATCAGACACTCCCTGCGTACTTGTCCAACACTCTCTCCACATATCAAACTCAGCGTACTCTGCGATCCTCACAAGAGAAGTTGTTAAACACTCCAAAGTGTAACCTCAAATCAGCTGGAGAACGCTCTTTCATGTTCTCTACACCCTGTGTTTGGAACTCCCTTCCAGCAATCCTGCGAGATTCACCAACCCTAGATAACTTTAAAACTGACCTGAAAACATACCTTTTCTTACAAGCATTCACAACTGAGTAACTTCAACCTACTCCAGAGCTGAAAGCGCGTTGAGTCCAACTATGGAGATTTTGCGCTATATAAGAACTATTTATTATTATTATTATCAAATTGGTGACTGGTTAATTTTGAGAAAATTTCTGATTTAATGTAGACAGGGGTAAGAAATACAATTTACACCAACGTGATCCCTGTCATGTTCAGAATATTGTAAATGTGTGCAGAAAGAGGAACATCTATTGTTTTTTACACAGTTTACATGTATGTCTTACATGACGATACCATCGGTGGTTTATCCGAATTAATTTTGAAAGAATTTATAAAAAAGAAAATTGTTTAAAAACCCGCTGAAGTATTCTTTCACTGATGACTAAACGCCCGCAATACGACGTCGAAAATGTAGATATTTGTTATTGAAAATCATAATATGATAAAACTAACTGGGGTGTGAACTTTCTTTTGCACTAAGCGTAGTTGGAAATATGCCAGTCAAAGTTGCGGACGTTCTTGTCCGTCGGGCGTCGTCTGTAAACTTTTACATTTTCGACTTCATCTCTAGAAGCTCTACAGCCCTAAACCTGAAAGCGTGGGGAGGTACATTGTACCTTGCAGATCTCTGATCCTAGGAGAGATTAAAACATCTCATTACACAACCCGAAAAGTCGTATCCTAAGAAAACGGTTATCCGTATTGGTTTTAAAAGGTGCACCTTTATATTAGGCAAATGTTTCTTGAACTCTTCATTGTGAGAGTTAAATTTGTAGGTCTCGTGCGATGTTATAACATTTGCAAAATAATTAATTTAGTGTCACATTCTTGAAATTTATTGTTTAAAATTTAAATTATTAAACTACAGCTGCATGATCAGTAAGCTTTCTGATAGGAATAGAGTGAATCGTCGGGTCTGGGATCAGCCCCCACTCACCCGACAGGGGACACAGGAGATAGAGGTTAGGCCCAACCGACAGGGGACATAGCAGATAGAGGTTAGGCCAAACTGACAGGAGACACAGGACATAGAGGTTAGGCCAAACTGACAGGGGACACAGGAGATAGAGGTTAGGCCCAACCAACAGGGGACACAGCAGATAGAAGTTAGGCTTAACCGACAGGGGACACAGCAGATATAAGTTAGGCCCAACCGACAGGGGACACAGGAGATATAAGTTAGGCTTAACCGACAGGGGACACAGGAGATAGAGGTTAGGCTTAACCGACAGGGACACAGCAGATAGAAGTTAGGCCCAACCGACAGGGGACACAGGAGATATAAGTTAGGCCCAACCGACAGGGGACATAGCAGATGGAGGTTAGGCTTAATCGACAGGGGACACAGCAGATAGAGGTTAGGCCCAATCGACAGAGGTCATGGCAGATAGAAGTTAGACCCAACCGACAGGGGACACAGCAGATAAAAGTTAGGCCCAACCGACACGGGACACATGAGATAGAGGTTAGGCCAGGGCGATTTTATGACTCATCATAACACTCTCAGTGACGCTTAGCAGATGTGGTGTTTGTGAATTTTATTACACAGTTTTATTATTATTTGTGAATTTTATTACACAGTTTTATTTGTTATTAACTGAAACAGGGACGTCAGGTGATAACATTGACCACGTGTTTTCAGACAATGAAACTATCATTAAACCAGCAGACAAGATCTCTACACGCGGAATACTCTCTGGTGGGAGAGTGGTGTTGATGAAAACACATTTGTCTAATTGTATATGGTGGTCGTAAATGACTGAAAATTATGTTTTTCTTAAATTTGAAAAAGGGTCTCTATATATACACGTGCCTATACCAAACCAGAGGGATCCACGTTTTATAACAAGGCTGGTATAATTCGTAGAAATAGTATCACTGTATTTCAAGATACTGTACTAGAGGTACTGTCTAATATGCAAGAGTTACATATTTTGTGCGGAGGGACTTTAACTCACGTACAGACCTCGACTTTGTTGAAGATGATATAATTGAATACACAAATGGTGGAGATACCTCACTACGTGTTGAAGATGATATAATTGAATACACAGAGGGTGGAGATACCTCAATGCTTGTTGAAGATGATACAATTGAATACACAGAGGATGGAGATACCTCAATGCTTGTTGAAGATGATATAATTGAATACACAGAGGGTGGAAATACCTCGATGCTTGTTGAAGATGACATAATTGAATACACAGAGGATGGAGATACCTCAATGCTTGTTGAAGATGATATAATTGAATACACAGAGGGTGGAAATACCTCGATGCTTGTTGAAGATGACATAATTGAATACACAGAGGGTGGAGATACCTCAATGCTTGTTGAAGATGATATAATTGAATACACAGAGGGTTGAGATACCTCGATGCTTGTTGAAGATGATATAATTGAATACACAGAGGGTGGAGATACCCCAATGCTTGTTGAAGATGACATAATTGAATACACAGAGGGTGGAGATACCTCAGTACGTGTTGAAGATGATATAATTGAATACACAGAGGGTGGAGATACCTCAATGCTTGTTGAAGATGATATAATTGAATACACAGAGAGTGGAGATACCTCAATGCTTGTTGAAGATGATATAATTGAATACACAGAGGGTGGAGATACCTCGATGCTTGTTGAAGATGATATAATTGAATACACAGAGGGTGGAGATACCTCAATGCTTGTTAAAGATGATACAATTGAATACACAGAGGGTGGAGATACCTCAATGCTTGTTGAAGATGATACAATTGAATACACAAAGGGTTAAGATACCTCGATGCTTGTTGAAGATGATATAATTGAATACACAGAGGGTGGAGATACCTCAATACTTGTTGAAGATGACATAATTGAATACACAGAGGGTTGAGATATCTCGATGCTTGTTGAAGATGCTACAATTGAATACACAGAGGATGGAGATACCTCAATGCTTGTTGAAGATGATATAATTGAATACACAGAGGGTGGAGATACCTCGATGCTTGTTGAAGATGACATAATTGAATACACAGAGGGTGGAGATACCTCAATGCTTGTTGAAGATGATATAATTGAATACACAGAGGGTGGAGATACCTCGATGCTTATTGAAGATGACATAATTGAATACACAGAGGGTGGAGATACCTCACTACGTGTTGAAGATGATATAATTGAATACACAGAGGGTGGAGATCGATACCTCGATGCTTGTTGAAGATGATATAATTGAGTATAATTGAATACACAGAGGGTGGAGATACCTCAATGCTTGTTGAAGATGACATAATTGAGTATAATTGAATACACAGAGGTTGGAGATACCTCAATGCTTGTTGAAGATGATATAATTGAATACACAGAGGGTGGAGATACCTCAATGCTTGTTGAAGATGACATAATTGAGTATAATTGAATACACAGAGGGTGGAGATACCTCAATGCTTGTTGAAGATGACATAATTGAATACACAGAGGGTAGAGATACCTCGATGCTTGTTGAAGATGATATAATTGAATACACAGAGGGTGGAGATACCTCGATGCTTGTTGAAGATGACATAATTGAGTATAATTGAATACACAGAGGGTGGAGATACCTCGATGCTTGTTGAAGATGACATAATTGAGTATAATTGAATACACATAGGGTGGAGATACCTCAATGCTTGTTGAAGATGATTAATTGAATACACAGAGGGTGGAGATACCTCAATGCTTGTTGAAGATGATATAATTGAGTATAATTGAATACACATAATACACATGGTAATAGCTCAAATGCGGGATTTCCTTTTAGACTATTTTAACATCAATAGGTTTTCCATTGACAAAGATATATACAATTATGGTAAGTGTCTTCTCTACTTATGTTCTGTATTAATTACACACATAATGAATGGTCGATGTGACACAGATGCTGAAAATGTTGTTGTATTGGTGTTAATGGCACAGGTGTCATCACTGTTTGATAGTGTTCGTGACCTCTGACCATCTACCTCACACTTGGCCATTACGCGCGCTTCATTCCGATGAGCATCCCGAATACAACATCCTGTAAATCTATTTGGGAAGGTGATAAAGTAGAGGAATTTAGACAGAATATTCTATCAGAAAATGTACAAGAACTACTTACCAACTCACTTGATAAGGTCTTCACTGTTATAGACAAAAGTGCCGACTTAATAACTGAAGCTGTTTGTATATCTGTAATTAACATGAGAAAACAATCCACACAGAGAACATATACAAAATCATGACATGACACAGAATGTGAACCTTTAAAAAAAGAGATATTTATAATAAAAAAAGAAGATATTTATAAAACTTCGGTAAAGCAAAAGACTTAGCTAAGACTCTCTAAACAAATAGCATCGCAGTTGGAATGCAGTTGGATTGCATACATTGCGCTTTGAAGGCAAACCATTACCACAAGATAAAACGTTAGAAACTAGTATACATGATTCTAAAACATTGTGTTCTATACTGAAGACATCAAATATAAAGTTACATTCGAGAACTAGTATCCAAACTAATTAAAGATTGGTACAACCACTTCAGAACCTCATCCGCCGTCTTGGATAGTGTTAGTGATTCACGTGACCAGTATGATACAGAATAGATACATTCAGATCGTTCAAATCTTGATTCAAGCATTGTAGATATTCTGGACTACTCTACCAGGAGGAAATATCCTTTGGTATTATAATAGATTCAACTTTAGCCTAACTTTTAACATCCTCGGTTACCCATGGTTTTATATATGCTCCGTTACTCTCCACTATATCACCCATGGGAAACCTTATCAGGGGAATCTGTTCTCAAATTACCCGCCCTTGGCAAGCGTCAAGTCAGTAACCAAAGAAAATGCTCAATGGGATAAGACGGAAATGGCCAAGGGAGATAACCGGTGACGGATGGCTAACACAACGACCTCGCTTGCTTTGAAACGAAGTGATATGCATTGTCAATGGCTCGCAGGTCCAAGCTGCGTAGCAGTTTGATTGGCTCACGCCGGCCAAGGGCGGGTAATTTGAGTACAGATTTCTCTGATGAAATTTCCCATGGGTGATATAGTGGAGAGTAACGGAGCATATATAAAACCATGGGTAACCGAGGATGAACTTTTAACTGATATATGATATCATTTTAGAAAAGGGTTACTTTCTTAAAACATGGTCAACTGGTATAATATTTTCAATTCATAAGAAAAGTGACCAACATGATGCTGAAAAATACAGAGGCATAACGCTATTAAGGATATTTAGCAAAATATTTAAATCTATCATTAATAAGCGGCTAATTGAATGGACAGACTCTTCAGATAAGATAATAGAATCACAGGCTGGCTTCAGAAAGGATATTCCACTACTGATAAAACATTTTTTCTATTGTTAAAAAATACCGTAATCAAAAGGGACAGGACTTCTATGTTTATTTGTATTTTTCCAAGGCGTTCGATTCAGTAAACAGAAGTAAACCATGGAATCAGTTGGACGAACAAGGCGTCAAAATTGGGGAATATCTGCGGAGAAAGGAGTTACAATTAATTATCTGATACATTTGTGATCTAGTTAAGAGTTAAGAGAAGGCTGCAACTTAAGCCCCTTTCTATTTACATTCTTTATAAATGAATTAGCATCACAATTCCGAGACAAGTGTTCAAACGGTATCCAATTGCGTCCAGATATAATACGAATAGTATATTTGCCGATGACATCATCATTTTATTAAGCACAATCATCATCAGGTCTATAAAAAGAGATTAATGAATTAGATAATCACTGTGGTAATTGGAAACGTAGGCTAAAACAAAAATAGTTGTTTTTAAAAGATTGAGGTAAACTCGCCAAAAAAAACAATAGTTTTATAAAGGAAATGAACTAGAAACAACCACCTCATATATAAGTACCTCAGTGTGCATTTTACCAAACCTCTTTCATGGTCAGATCATGCATCACAGGCATCTATTTAAGCAAAGAAGATGTTAAGAGGTATAATAAAATATATACATATCTTAGGTGACTTGTCCTACAACTCCTTTTTCAAAATATTTGACATCAAAATAAATTCATTATTGTTATATGGTGCAGAAGTATGGACTTTTAAGTCTTTTGATATTATCGAAAAAGTTCATTTGTATGCATGTAAGAAATCCCTTGGTGTTAAAACAGCCACGTCTAAGTGTACGGTTTCCGGAGAATGAGGGAGATACCTTTTGTACATATAGTTTAATATAAGAAATATTAGATAATGGTTTAGGTTATTACAAATTCCTTCAAATAGAATACCAAAGTAAATGTTGTGTTATGATGAAACCATATGATAGCCATGGTAAAACTACCTGGATAACACATACTAAACACTTGTCATCTATCGGCTTCGGGAACGCTTGGCAGAATCAGTGTGTAGAATCCCATTCTCATTTTGTCTTCTAAGTAAAACAAAGACTTGAAAATAGAAAATAGAATATGTCAAATGTGCAATTTAAATCATGTCGAAGATGACCACCATTTTGTGTGTGTTTGTTCAGCATAGTTAACAAATGTATTTATAAAGAAATAGGTTGGTGAACACTGTGAAACCAAAAGTTCATATCATTGATGAAAACGTGGACTTTCAGTATAAAATAAAGATTGAGCTATTGACAAACTTGATTTCGATGTCGACACATCTTTGCAAGACCTCTGCGAAATCATGTAAGATTCTAGTGCCCAGCAAGCACTAACACTTACTGCCAAGTTATACTGAAAACTATATGGCATAAGAGGTTGCTTTGCTACTTCTAGAAACAGTTTTATTTAAAGATCTTTTTGAGAAATTGAGGTTTAAAATTTCGTCACATCCGTCACACGTTTGTTTCGCTCACAACTCATAACATAAATACGGTAATTGTTCAAGTGTTATGACACTTGATACAAATAATCATAATAGCAGTCATGTATATCTGTATTTTGTTTGTTTCATACCCGTATTTGCATCATTTATGCAGCCTTGAGATGTGCCTTTTATGTGTTAAACCAATGTATGTATTTTTGTCTCGGTTTCTATGGAAACAAGTGACTATATGAGGAAGTCATTTTCCGTTCATAACTCGGAAAACTAATTGTTTAAAAGGTTTCCAAACTTGATTAATATAATCACTATCTACCTTTTTTATGTTTCATACCCACAATCGCATAATTTATGCAATTAGTTTCAGTTTTTCGACTTACACTCTCCTGTAACGTTAGAGCACTAATGAAGTAATACTAGCGTCTTTGTGAATGACATGCTTGTTTCATCAAACTTTACATATGTCAACTCTCCCCAAATAAAGATGTAAGCTTCAGTAAAGTGTATACACATACCAACCATGATACCTAGATCTGAATGGTGAGTGTGTGTGTGTTTTTTTTATCAAATTATGAATAAGTGCAATATCTGTAGAACTATCATATTGTCCACCATACAACTATGCTGTTTCTTTGGATTGACTATAATTCTAAGATCAAGTTTGGGAACACTGAACCCGAACGTTGTCATCATCCGGTAATCAGTAAAAACAAGAAGACATAGTCATCAACATCCCCCGCCAGACACAAGAAATGAGAACAAGGGCAATAATTCAAGAAGAAATATATTGTGCGCTTCTCATTTTCTTTCCATTAAGGTAACGATATCCTCAAGCCACACAACTGATTTGATCTTAAACAATGTCTGAGAAAAGCTATATCCTTGGATACTTGAAACAGTCGAAAAAGCGGAACAAGGGGAATAACTCCGGAAAAAATAATCACATGCTTCTTTTTTTCGAACTCCATCAAGGTATCGATGGCCTCAAATCACACACCAAATTTGGTTTTCCTATCTTAAATAGTTTCTGAGAAAAGCTGTCCCCTTTAGATATAGTATGAACAGAGTCCAAAAATACAGAACAAGGGCAATAACTCCGGAAAAAATAATCACATCGTTTTTATTTTCGAACTCCATCGAGGTATTAATGTCCACAAGCCACACACCAAATTTGGTTGTCCTATCTTAAATAGTTTCTGAGAAAAGCTGTCCCCTTTATAGCGGACGGACGGACGCACACACACACACACACGGACGGACGGACGGAGCCCAAACCTATATCCCCCTTCCACTTCGTGGCGGGGGATAATAACAGAACAAAAGTAACAGTAATAATAATAATAGTAATAATAGTTTTTTAAGGGTTTTGTCAAACACGTTTTGCAAATTATGATGGAATATAAAGCACTATGTTTTGTCACAACGTCACTTTAAAGATGTAGGTCACATGAAAATGATCTTATTTTGTATTCTATGACATTTGGGGGGTCTTTGTCAGAAGATTACCCTTTCCCGTTACTTGTTATCTTGTTAATTTTCCTCGTTGCTTTCCTTCCTATATTCTTGTCATCGATGATAAAGGACGAGTTGCTAAAGCATGATTACAAAATGAGGTACGAGGATGCAAGGCAAGGATGTCCCGCCCGCCAATGAGATGTATCCGTACCGTGACAAGATCAAGTTTTCACTCAACAGCAAAAGAAACGCAACCATACAAAATACAAGATAATTCAATCCACGAGTTATAAACACGACTGAAACAGAGATACATCATGTCTTCAGAACCGAACTGAATTAAAGTTGAAATTTAAAAACAGTATCTGTTAACATTTATATTTCTTATTTCCTTTTCGAATCTTTTAAATATATATATATATATATATATATATATATATATATATATATATTAATTAATTTATAAAGCACCCAATTTCCATCCATATGGTTGCACACTGGCGCTGGGAAAGACAAAGTGAAGCGGGGTCAGACATGTACTTTAGTGAACAGGAATGTTTTCAATTGTCTCTTAAAAGAGTCTTTGGATTCAGTGTTACGGATCTTTTTAGCTTGACGTCATATGACGTCATACAGTAAATTTTCCTCAACAAATTTAAGTCCAAGAAGGTTATTTATGACGCAACATCTTTTGTTAATTAAAATTCTAACATAATATATATCTAGAATAAAAATACTGCGTTCTGATTGGTTTCGATAGTTTGGTTTGAAATTAAATTAAGGAGTAAAACTGCACAACATACAACGCCAAAATAAAAGAATGGATATTTATCTCCTAATTCTACATTTTATGAATTTTGTAGTTAAATGCCAAACATTCTAGCCAAAAACCATTTTGACAAAGCTATTTCAACACTCCAAGTGTACTTTAATAGATATCTAAATAAAATTATTGTACTCGGATGTATGAAATTATGGGTACCTTTTTAGAACCATGTCTCTATAAAAGCAATCAAAATCTACCTTCCCCGGCAAAAAGCTGATATTTTTGTGAGCTTCATTGAATTTTGAGACAGATGTCGCAGATATTTTGTATTGATATCAACAGAGAGTCTGGACGTGACATATTTACACACTATTTTCAATGTGTTTACATGTCCAATATAAACCCCTCATCAGTGTACTTCATATGCAATGTCAACTCTCATGTCAATGTAAATTTTGAATTGTACCGTAAAAACTTTTTTTTTTCGTAGCACTTTCGTCTTTCAGAAATAAAGATTAACATTAATTATATATCTACAAATATCAACTTAATCTGTGAATGCGCCTGTGCGATTTCGTGATTTTATTTTGACGGACAAAAAAGATAAAGCCGATTTTTAAAAAAAACCCCATCATTTTCAATGACGTCACGGCAGATGAATGTGGCAAAATATTGCCAACATCGTTATTTTAATGAAGCAGCAAGAGGATTTAACCCTATCAAAATATCACTGTCAATAAAGGCTTTATCAATTTAACTGATACACACAACAGGACTGTCACCATTCGATTGTACACCTCCAAAGTATCAACAACAGCACTGTCACCATTCGATTGAGCACTTCCCCTGTATCAAAACAGCACTGTCATCATTCGATTGTACACCTCCAAAGTATCAAAAACAAGATAGTCACCTTTCGATTGAGTACTTCCCCAATATCAACAACAGTACTGCCACCATTCGATTGAGCACTTCCCCAGTATCAACAACACAAGTGTCACCATTCAATTGAACACTTCCCCAGTATCAAAAACAGCACTGTAACCATTCGATTGAGCACTTCCCCAATATCAATAACAGGACTGTCACCATTCCATTGAGCACTTGAAAATAAGGATATGCGGCATGCATTTTAAGAATCTACATCCACATTGAATTTATGTGTTTATAGCAGAGATGCTTGCTGATCTATGGGTAAAGATTGTAAAGCATATCGGCAGTCAGATAACTTATAAACCTATTTGTATATTGGTCATTTAGCAGGCACTAGTCATGTCTATGACATTTACGGCACCTATTGTACCATCACATGGAAGTCCGACAATTTCCCACTTTCTTCCCATTTTGTATTGTCGTGCGAAATTAATTGTTCGAAATGTAAGTTTTATTTCAGTAATTTTATATTTTATTTATTTTTGTAATATCTCTTTTTATTGCAATTTGCTAAAGATACGGCTTCATATTGAATACATCTAAACATATTAATAAGGCTGATGAGTTTTACAGAAAGAGACTAAATGTAAATGCGATATGTGCGGCAGCCCTGTTATCGTGCATATCAGCGTGGTATTCATAAGATAAACGTTCTCATTTTTAATGAGCTATTCTCTAAATAAATTTTGGAAATTAAAGTGAATCATATTCTAAAAATAATTTAAGCTTTAAAAGAAATAAAGCATATATGATTATGTGACCACATAAGGTAATGCACATGTGGTTATGCAAAGGCCATAAGAAAGAGATATGTCGGACTGGCAATGATGTACAATACGACCGTGAGAAAAAATATTTCTTCTTTAAAAGGCTGGAATAAAACACATTTTACGAAGTAATTTCCACTATAGAGTGTAAAATATCACCTTATTGTCAAAATAATATTTTACCCCGTATTACACCAATAGTTACGCTCGTATTTTATAAGCATCGATTACCGAGCATGTCGCGCGATTTATCAAGTCGATTATATTTTGTCAGCAATGAGCATATACTAACACATGATTTGTTATTGATCAACAACACCTTATCGTAACAAAAAGAAGTTGTGATTTAATTTTACATTGATATAACATTATTCTTCCGGATAGGATCGACTACAAGACAACAGTTTGTTCCGTTTTGACCACTTGCATGCACGCCTTCTAGACAACATGTCGGCACATCGACAGTCTATTCATTACGGGAATAGCCAGTAGTCAAGGCATTTAATGAACTTAATCAACTAATCAATGAATTACATTATCAATTAATCAAACTGCTGAAGAGTAACAACCATATTTATAAATAATTTATTTTACAATGTTCACAAATAATGCCAAATTCAAGTTCGTCCCCCACACTCCGACATCGTAAGAAGCCAGGTGACGCTAATTTTATACATAGTGACCTCGCTAGTGATCGAGATCGTGTCTGATTGGCTGGCGCTTTCCAAAATGGCAGCGCCCAACGTTGTTTCGACAAGTGCCGAGGAGTGAACTGTTTACCTAGAATTGTAAAACAGAACAGCGTTGATAGAACAATATTAAGTTATGAAATATTTTAAAATATTATCAAGTAGTGATTCTCGGCATTTTAAGCAAACTGTCACATCAAAATCAAAACAAAAGATTTCCACCCAGTTTTAATCATAGCCGTCTTCTGTCGTTAGTATGCGGCTCGCCGTGTGAGATAGAGCATTCGACACGACAGAGGTTTCGGTCTACGGTTAACCCTGCTTACAACGCCGGACAGATACAGTGATTGAGCTGTAGTTGATGCCAGGGCATCACTGTATACCCTGGTTCACATGCCGGACAGATAAGGACATGGAGATGTAGTTGATGCCAGGTTTTCTCGGTATACCCTGATCCATACGCCGGACAGATACAGTGATGGAGCTGTAGATCATGCCAGAGCATCTCGGTAAATCCTGCTTACAACGCCGGACAGATACAGTGATGGAGCTGTAGTTGATGCCGGGGCATCTCGATATATCCTGCTTCACACGCTGGACAGAAACAGAGATGGAGCTGTAGTTGATGCCAGGGCATCTAAGTATACCCTGCTGTACATGGTGGACAGTTACAGTGATTGAGCTGTAGTTGATGCCAGGGCATCACGGTATACCCTGTTTCACATGCCGGACAGATACAGAGATGGAGCTGTAGTTGATACCAGGGCATCTCGATTTATCCTGCTTCACACGCTGGACAGATACAGAGATGGAGCTGTAGTTGATGCCAGGGCATCTTGGTATACCCTGCTGTACATGCCGGACAGATACAGAGATGGAGCTGTAGTTGATGCCAGGGCATCACGGTATACCCTGTTTCACATGCCGGACAGATACAGGGATGGAGCTGTAGTTGATGCCAGGGCATCTCGATATAACCTGCTTCACACGCCGGACAGATACAGACATGGAGCTGTAGTTGATGCCAGGGCATCTGGGTATACCTTGCATCACACACCGGACAGATACAGAGATGGAGCTGTAGTTGATGCCAGGGCATCCTGGTATACCTTGCATCACACACCGGACAGATACAGTGATGGAGCTGTAGTTGATGCCAGGGCATCTTGGTGTACCTTGCATCACATGCCGGACAGTTACAGTGATTGAGCTGTAGTTGATGCCAGGGCATCTTGGTATACCCTGTGCATATGCCGGACAGCTACAGTGATGGAGCTGTAGTTGATGCCAGGGCATCTTGGTATACCTTGCATCACATGCCGGACAGATACAGTGATGGAGCTGTAGTTGATGCCAGGGCATCTTGGTATACCTTGCATCACATGCCGGACAGATACAGTGATGGAGCTGTAGTTGATGCCAGGGCATCTTGGTATACCTTGCATCACATGCCAGACAGATACAGTGATGGAGCTGTAGTTGATGCCAGGGCATCTCGGTATATCCTGCTTCACACGGCAGACAGATACAGAGATGTAACTGTAGTTGATGCCAGGGCATCTTGGTATACCTTGCATCACATGCCGGACAGATACAGTGATGGAGCTGTAGTTGATGCCAGGGCATCTTGGTATACCTTGCATCACATGCTGGACAGATACAGTGATGGAGCTTTAGTTGATGCCAGGGCATCTCGGTATATCCTGCTTCACACGGCAGACAGATACAGAGATGGAGCTGTAGTTGATGCCAGGGCATCCTGGTATACCTTGCTGTACATGGCGGACAGATACAGTGATGGAGCTGTATTTGATGCCAGGGCATCTCGATATATCCTGCTTCACACGCCGGACAGATACAGTGATGGAGCTGTAGTTGATGCCAGGGCATCTCGATATATCCTGCTTCACACGCCGGACAGATACAGTGATTGAGCTGTAGTTGGTGCCAGGGCATCTCGATATATTCTGCTTCACACGCCGGACAGATACAGAGATGGAGCTGTTGTTGATGCCAGGGCATCTCGATATATCCTGCTTCATACTCCGGAAAGATACAGATATGGAGCTGTAGTTGATGCCAGGGCAACTCGGTATACCCTGCTTCACATGCCGGACAGATACAGTGATGGAGCTGTATTTGATGCCAGGGCATCTCGGTATACCCTGCTGTACATGGCGGACAGATACAGAGATGGAGCTGTAGTTGATGCCAGGGCATCTTTGTATATCTTGCTTCACATGCTCCAAGTTGTTTGACGTCAACATGCCACGGGGAAGGTGAGCACATTCATTTTAAAATAAACGGCAACCATTCTTTACGTTCACTATTTCTTTAACATGTTTGTTTAGCAAATAAACAATCGATTATTTGGGTTTTTTCTTGGTCAGTATATACTATAAGCATTATTATTTACATATCCTACTATATAGACGCTCTTTTTCTGTTTACGATTTTATGTATAAAACCTTAATGTTATCGTTTGGTATCAGCATCAGGACCCCCTTTCACAAAGCAACCTTTACTAAGGTTAACCTTAACTCCCATACTTTAACATTGCACTAAGGTAACCTTAGTGACTTACGATCACCTAAGTGCTTTGTGAAAGGAGACCCAGCTCAATAGTTATTTAAATTGCATTTGGTGATAATGCTGTAGCGTTGTGATTATATTTTTATTCGTAATTCCTTTTTTAAAAAACAAATTGGTCAGATGATAAACCATTTTACGCCAGGGTGATTCATTCAATGAGTGTGGTTTAATACATATATAGTGAACAAGGTAAATAAATAATTGTCGGAAGTTTGAACATTTCGATCCTATATTCATATATATTGACATCCAAATTATGTTCATTCAACCGTCTGCTTTATTTACAGTATCTATAAACTGGTTAAAAGTTAAAAAATATTGCTCATATGGTAAGAGAGCACAACGTCAAATTTCAATCACTTATTTCATTATTCTTTACTTGAATTGGAACGTCCACGTGTACCGTCTGGCAGTTGGGACGATACATGTACATTTACTTAATTTGTGTACCATATACCGGTCAAATGACAGATGAGTGGCAACTTGTTATATACATCCATCTATGAATATCTTAAGAGATGAGATTTAATTAATGTGCTGCTACCTCTGAGACTAAACAGTACATGCAATAAAACCCAAAGCCCTTGGACAAGGTACTGCCTATTTCTTTCACTGACACCCTTATCAGTGCAGAAGTCGGAGTGACTACATGCTCTCGGGTTGCCGTGGGAAGACCTGACTGCCGTGTCGGGCTCCTCAGCCCCGGCTCCCGATTAGTTGGGGGACGGATAGATAGTCAAACATACAGATGGTCGTACCTATCTATCTGGGTCTTACTACCTGAAGATCAGGCTACTGTTCATTGACGTGCTCATTGTGCTCTCTTCCTATTGCAGCACATACCATCAACTAAATAAAGTGCACTACATCGATTTAACATTTTAAAATATATCATAAACTTTAACGTGAGTTTATGTTGTAACAATTGAAAAACTCAATAGCAGGTCATTTCTAAGATGTTTTATAGTATAATATAATGTTTTATAGTATCTGAGAGTTTACGGTCTGAACATTCACAGAAATAGGTAATGAAAAGCCGTCAAGTGTAAAGCAAAATGAGTAAAATCAAGAACCAACTTATACCGTTATTTGATCTGAATGTAGCATAATTAACGAAAATGACATAATTATACTGTAAAACTTGTTGGGCAACTCATTCATCTCCTTTAAATCAGTTCCTAAATGAGGAAAATCTATTCATACTGAGCTATAATAATGTGACAATTCAACAGGGTAAAATAAGGAAATGCTACAAATAACTCTATTTTAGGAGCCACCGCAAGAGCAGCACAAAAGTAGCTGATGATTATATATAATTACTGTTCAACTAAAATACAATCTTATCCTCAAGAGGCAAAAGTCCGAATGCCAAGCAACTTTAACTATAATGCATATTTTAACTATAACCCATTGGTAAAAGAAATTCCAAAATTTCAGCAGAGGTTATAAATATAATAATAATAATAATAATATAGTTTATTACCGTGTCATGTGTTACATATTACATACACATATTACATTTAAAACAACACCGGGCCTGTTAAGGCCGAAATGACACCTTAAAATACATCAAGTTTTAAAATTCATTTACAATTTACATAAACAAATACCAATCATACTATACATTTACACTCAATGTTGCTTTCATAACATATAAACGATACAGTTATACACATTGCAACTTTCATACATATATACACACACAGATACCATACACACACAGATACCATACACACACAGATACCATACACACACATATACCATACACACACAGATACCATACACACACAGATACCATACACACACAGATACCCTACACACACAGATACCATACACACACAGATACCATACACACACAGATACCATACACACACGGATATCATACACACATCCATCAGTCCTCACAAACATCCATTCATTAATTCATCCAAAATTCCATACCTACATACATACAAATAAACATACACATATCTTTCACTCTGCTTGTTTCCAGACTGTGTCATTCCCATTTTCATCCATTAATTAAAATTCACACAGGCTGAAACAGATTCTCATTCAAACATACAACTCACACTTAAAAATATTGTAAAACATATGATAGCAAAATACAATAAAAAAAATTATGCTGAGGAGATTAGTTGATAGTCATTCATGAAACACACAGGCGCCTTAAACTGTACATATGGTTCAGACACTTTGACAGTTGATATTGCATCTTATCATTTGTAAACAGCCACAGGAATTTCTCACAACTTGAAAATGCAGGGAAGTTAGGGTCTTGTTGTTTAGCAGTGTTAAACAAAGGTAGTCTGTTATTATCAAAATAACTGCATTCAACAACAAAATGAAGTTCATCTTCTATAGATTTCTTATCACAGAGAGTACACAGTCTTTCAGAAAGAGGCGTGACTGGCTTGGTATATCTTCCACGTTCAATGTTGATAGGCAGGTTACCACAGCGCAAAGAGGCCATAACACTCCTATATGGCCTTGGTAGAGACATCTTAACATACTGGCATGTATCAATTTCTTGCTTAAATAATCTATATGTCCTAAGCTTGTTCCCATTTTTGTTGTTCTTATCATTAAATAAATCTGAGTACCACTTCTCCCTGTCTCTCTTATCTAATTCCTGTAACACTTGGTCTAGAAACACTGATCTGCTGGTATTATTACAATAATCATAAACATTTCGACCACTGGTGATAGAAAGCTTCTTGACCATCTCCATTACCCTGTAATCCCATGATGATTTCCTTCGAACTGACCACTGGTGGATGATTCCTGATATTGAGTTTGGATCTGATGTGGCGGTTTTATGAAAATATCTGAACACTTCAACTTGTAGCTTTGTCTGTTGGTGTCTCCACCCCATGTCACCTCGAACAGCAATATTTGAACTGTTTCTCCTCACACCAAGGAAAAATCGACAGGCTTTATTTTGAACATTATTAATTTCTTTATAAGTGTTAAGACCCCACACACTGGCACTGTAGTTGAGCACAGGTTGGACATAACTGTCAAACAATTTGGTAAATACATCATGACTCAGACCACCCATGGTATTAAACTTAGATATCACGGCCCCAAGGGCTCGGTTTGCTGCTTTACAAATTTCGGCCACAGTTTTCTTATAATTACAATGTTCATTTAGCCACATGCCAAGATATTTATATTCCTCACAATAATCAATGTCAATCTCGCCACATGTAAACTGGTAGGTTTCCATAGGGGTAGATACAGTCCGGCAGTGCATAACCTTTGATTTCTCTTGATTCACCGACAGTTTCCATCGTTTTGACCAGTCAGATAGGCAATTCAGAAGTTTCTGTAAACTACTAACATCAGGGGCTATTAGCACTATGTCATCTGCATACAATAATGATGAAATGTTCAGATTATCTATGTCAACACCACAGTTCAGTTCACTGAGTTTTTCTGCTAAATCATTAATATACATTGAGAATAAAGTTGGTGAAAGGCAGCATCCTTGTTTCACTCCCACTGAAACATCAAACCAGTCAGTTCTTTCTGTATTTACCTTTACACAACACTGAACTCCATTATACAGAGATTGAATGGCATTAAGAAACAGTCCTTGAATTCCAAATTGATTTTTCAGTTTATACCACAGAAGGTTTCGCTGTACAGAGTCAAACGCTTTCTTCATGTCAACAAAACACACAAATGTTGATAACCTGGACATCTTCCTGTTGTACAATATTTTTGTTAATGATTGTAAATGATCTTGACAAGAGCGCCCCTTCCGGAATCCATTCTGAAGTTCTGTTAGGTAACTGTGATTTTCTAACCAACTACTCAACCTTATGTTAAGAACTTTGGCATAAATCTTGTAAGGCACACATAGCAATGTCACGCCTCTGTAGCTTGTCGGTAGTCTTGGGTCACCCATCCCAGACTTCGGAATCGGGTTGATAATTCCATTTTTCCAGATGTCCGGTATCAATCCAGTTCTAAACATAATGTTAAACATTTTATGCAAAAGTTTTACACTCTGAGAATTTTTTAGGGTTTCCGCCTGAATTTGATCTATTCCAGGAGATTTATTTATTTTAGTAAGTGAGACAGCTTTCATGATTTCTGTTTCACTAATGGGTTCATTAAGAACTCCAAAGTCTGTATTATCTTCAATCATATGATTATTTGCAGTGTCTGTGCATTCAGAATTAGTAGAGTTTGAAATATTTGCTTCACTGGGATTAAATAAAGTGTAGAAATGATCCTTCCATTTATTCATCACATCCTTCTGGTCAGTTATCACATGTTGGTGCTCATCTAGGGTTACATCTGGGATCAAAGGCCTCCTTTCATTCTGTATTCCCAATTTACCTATACTTTTCCAAAATACTGTTGGATTAGTCAGTGAGTCAGTTAATTCTTCTTGTTTTCGTTTTTGATATGCCCTTTTGAATCGCCTGTGAACTCTATCAAAATGTTTCCTTTCTTTACAGAATTCTTCTCTTAAGTGTCTTCTGGTATTACTTGAACTTTTATTCTTTGTCCATATTGTTTCCTTTTTGTATACTGAATTCCACAAAGTCTGTAATTCCTCGCACCAGTAGGGCTTCTTTCTGGATTTATTACCTTTATATTGTTGTTTGGTCGGATATATCTTCTTATGATTCAGTTTAGTGTCCATTTCTTCTCTTAAAAGATTAAGGAATGTGCCATATATATTATCAATGACTCCTTGGTTTGTATTACATTCTTCTAAATTCTTGATTCGTTCATATAATAATCTTGCAGTTTCATTGTTCAACAGAAAATTTTGTGGAATATTTCTTAAGTCATGTTTGATATAGGGTTCTTTTTGTGAAGATATAGATTCTTTATCAATTAATAAATCAACACTTTCTGTCAGTTGCCATGTTAACACTGAGTGGTCAGGTAATGTGATTGGAGGTGACAGACTGTATGTTTCAATTATATCTGTAATCTTGTGTACCTGAAAGTCTTCCACATAATGTAACTGTTCATAAGGTGTTAAGACGTAGTCAACAACCGATCTTCCTTGTCCACTGATATATGTAAAGTCTTGATCACCGACTCTTCCATTTAGCATACACAAGCCACTTCCTGACATAAAATCTATCATACATTCTCCATTGGAATTAATAAATGGGTCAATAATATTTCTTAGCTTGACTTCATCAACTCCTTCTATTATATCCTGTAATTCACCACACCTTGAGTTAAAGTCGCCACATAGATAGATCAAGCCGTTATTCTGGTAAGTATAAAACTGTTGCTGCAGGTCTTGGAAGAATTGTTCACTGTCTATTAACCTACTAGTTCCTTGAGGAGGTAAATAGCACACGCATATGTAGATATCAGGGCGTTGTTGTCTCCTAATTTTGATCCAAAGTATGCCTTCTGTATTAAAATCTGTTAACTTTTCAGTAAATGGTGCTAGCTTTTTATTCACCAAGAAGCCAACCCCTCCAGAGCCCCTCTTAGCACGAGGATGTAAATCAGATCTATTTTGGCCATACCATTCAAAATGATCTATATCCAATTGTTCATTCCCTTTTAAAAAAGTCTCACACACCCCAATGACATCACAACCTAATTCATTAAAAACATCACATTTAAAATTAAAAGCATCATGGTTCTTTGCGCTTTTGGTAACACCCCTAGGATTCCATATTCCAAGCCTTAACCCCTAACGAGTTGTGGTTGTCTGCTGTGACAGTTTGCCATTCTTTTGGAGTCTCAGTTTGTTATTCACATCAAGGGTCTTGAGCAACAAACGCATATTTCCATCACTTCTCAATTCTTCTCTTGTTTTGTAGGAGTCAATGTACACCCGCTGCATGTTTTCCATACCTTTCAGTTTGTGTTTGGCCCTTAGTACCTGTACCTTCTGATCTTCTGATGCCACTTGACAAGTGATGTGCCCTGGAAAGTCTCCCTTTGTGTTCTTTTTCCTCACGCAGTTTACAATCTTCACATTCCTTAGCTCTAATTTTACTTTTATTAACTGTTCGACTTGTTTTCCAAGTTCGCTTGGTGTTTCTGTAGATTTGTCACATTTCAACCCCTTAATTACCAACAAGCATTTCTCAGAATTTTGTTTATTGTCTTGTCCTGATTTAACAATGCTAGCATATGAACTTTCTAGTTCATCAATTCTTTTCTGTACTGAGCTAAAATCTTTTTGAAAGTTTTCTTTCATTTTCCTTACTTCTGTCTCAATTGTTGAGGTAATCAAAGTTTTCAAGTTTAATTCTAAATTTGTTTCCATAACCTCCATCCGGTTCGTAAGTGACACAACAGCTCCCCTCATTTCACTAGCTAATTCTGAAACCGCACTCAGTATTGCTAAATCATTGACATTCCGAGTGTTCATCGAATTTGGGTCTACTTGCACCTGTTGATTTTCCGGCGCTTCATCGACTACTGTCGACTTGCATGCGGAGCTCGCATGCACTTCAGCTTTTGTGACTTTAATGTTCTCGGCATGCACATTTTTTATCTTTTTGTGTCCTGTTATTGTTAATTCTTTGTCCCTGTCCCCTGATAAGCTCCGCTTACGTAGGCCTCCACCCTGCCCATCAACTGACTCAGTCGTGTCCATGCACAATGGTTGACATGTTGTTTGGCTCGCCATCACCGACTCGACGAATTCTAAGTCTGTGTTCATTATTAGAGTCTATTGCATGTGATATGATCGTAATGGTGTTGTCTAGGGTGTATGCGGACCTTACCCTGACCAAAATCTTCTTAATTTGGTCACTTGTTTTGTTTTTTGAAGCAATTTTCGTCAGAGCTCGTGTATAAGACTTCTTCTCACCAAGGGACGTAACATCCATCTATGAATATCTTAAGAGATGAGATTTAATTAATGTGCTGCTACCTCTGAGACTAAACAGTACATGCAATAAAACCCAAAGCCCTTGGACAAGGTACTGCCTATTTCTTTCACTGACACCCTTATCAGTGCAGAAGTCGGAGTGACTACATGCTCTCGGGTTGCCGTGGGAAGACCTGACTGCCGTGTCGGGCTCCTCAGCCCCGGCTCCCGATTAGTTGGGGGACGGATAGATAGTCAAACATACAGATGGTCGTACCTATCTATCTGGGTCTTACTACCTGAAGATCAGGCTACTGTTCATTGACGTGCTCATTGTGCTCTCTTCCTATTGCAGCACATACCATCAACTAAATAAAGTGCACTACATCGATTTAACATTTTAAAATATATCATAAACTTTAACGTGAGTTTATGTTGTAACAATTGAAAAACTCAATAGCAGGTCATTTCTAAGATGTTTTATAGTATAATATAATGTTTTATAGTATCTGAGAGTTTACGGTCTGAACATTCACAGAAATAGGTAATGAAAAGCCGTCAAGTGTAAAGCAAAATGAGTAAAATCAAGAACCAACTTATACCGTTATTTGATCTGAATGTAGCATAATTAACGAAAATGACATAATTATACTGTAAAACTTGTTGGGCAACTCATTCATCTCCTTTAAATCAGTTCCTAAATGAGGAAAATCTATTCATACTGAGCTATAATAATGTGACAATTCAACAGGGTAAAATAAGGAAATGCTACAAATAACTCTATTTTAGGAGCCACCGCAAGAGCAGCACAAAAGTAGCTGATGATTATATATAATTACTGTTCAACTAAAATACAATCTTATCCTCAAGAGGCAAAAGTCCGAATGCCAAGCAACTTTAACTATAATGCATATTTTAACTATAACCCATTGGTAAAAGAAATTCCAAAATTTCAGCAGAGGTTATAAAGTGTACTTACCGCTGAGTAGGAAGCTTGCAGAAATGACTACCAGTAGAGAATAGGGGCCACTGTTTACGTCAACCCTAGCTGCCCCAACATTAAAACAATGCAATTGGAATTCTTCCCTAGAAACATGATATGCTCGCTCATGAAAGGACAAGTGGCTGTCGGACGGAACAATTAATGTTTAATCAGAGTGCGGCGTTAGGCCAGCCCCCAATCCGGGAGTCGCGGGGGGATAGGTCGAGACTCTTCCCCTCCATTACCCTTGTAGTCACACCCATTTACTGAAGTCCAACTAGCGAGGACAGAAAAATCTGACTTTTTTCTCTACATAAACTTATATATATATATATATATATATATATATATATATATATATATATATATATATATATATATCAGTGAGGATGAACCGACATAAATTGTATAAATATATATGTTTGTATTGGAGAGGTATTAAGATAGACTGCTAGCATGTTTATCCTTTATCTTTTTACCTTTATTTTCTTTTGAAATTAATATTGTTTAAACCATTTACAAATACAATTAACAATGTACACACATGCATCTGTAGACAGACAATTAATTACAATTAATAATTGTTAATTGAACATTATAGATGTGGGTTGTTGTGGTGACTGGAGACGACAAAGTAACACAGTTAAACTTCGAGGGGTTGTGTGATGATTGGAGACGGTTACGTAACATGGTTAGATTTCGAGGGGTTGTGTGATGTTTGGAGACGGTTACATTATATGGTTAGACTTTGAGGGGTTGTGTGATGATTGGAGACGGTTACGTAACATGGTTAGACTTTGAGGGGTTGTATGATGGTTGGAGACGGTTACGTAACATGGTTAGACTTTGAGGAGTTATGTGATGATTGGAGACGGTTACGTAACATGGTTAGACTTTGAGGGGTTGTGTGATGGTTGGAGACGGTTACGTAACATGGTTAGACTTTGAGGAGTTATGTGATGATTGGAGACGGTTACGTAACATGGTTAGACTTTGAGGGGTTGTGTGATGGTTGGAGACGGTTACGTAACATGGTTAGACTTTGAGGAGTTGGGTGATGATTGGAGACGGTTACGTAACATGGTTAGACTTGGAGGGGTTATGTGGTGATTGGGGAGTTTATTTACGACTTGTTAGCTCATCAAGCAGCTACACATTATTACTCTTCTATGACTCCGTCAGGGGGTCGGTGCGCGAAACAAGCGTAAGACTAAGTAGAAACTATGTCATCTCAGTTACCTCAGGATGTTCCGCATTCACTTATAGCTAAAGGGAGTCCATACAGATATTTTAAGATAAGTTTAGTTTAAAACAATGCGATATATATATATATATATATATATATATATATATATATATATATATATATATATATATATAAATGGACAAGAGGTCACCTATTACTTAAAGTAGTAATGGTTTCTATAAAATCATACACTTTGACACGTTGCAGTGCCTTTACTGTACTGAAAACTGCCCCTACGTTCAGAAGAGTATAATCCAATAGTACACACCATACAGGTCATACTATAGAAGAGCTGGTAGGGAGACTTATTTCTTATGCCGTAACTTAATAGTTCTGTTACTAATACAACTTGTTTGGATACATCGCAGCCATGACTGTATGTAGACAATTCTAAATTATTTTACCCAACAAATGAGGTATAGCATGGACCCCACCCCTTCTTTAAAATTAGTACTGATGTCAGAATCTGTTAGTTATATCTTTAAATGCGATTACAATAAATATAAAAATAAGTAATATAATGCTATATAATTAAATGGTTTAATAATTACACGACATTTGTGCGGAGGTGTACTCTGTGTTTATAAGTGGGAAAGAATCATTGTTGATCGATCATCCTGTTGAGTGTCTTTAAGGAGATATGTCCGGAACTGCCGTCGGATAACCTGCACCCTTCTCAGTTATCTGCTTCACTGACCTAGTCTATCTGCTTACCTCAAGTGGATCGACTGAGGTGTACAGCCGTGGTATATACACATTCCAAGACTGGGATACACAACCTGGTGTACACAGAGCTCAATCCTATTTATTTAAAGCGATATAGAGATAGAAGACAGTTTTACAAATCGTCTCGCAGAGGGTAATTAACAGAATTCAAATTACAACATTGTATTCACAGATATCTATTCTGTGGAGAGACACAAGCTGAGAGAAGACTGTCAAAGACACCCCTATAGTAGATAGATCAACCATGTAGAGAGACACAAGCAGAGAAAAGTCTGTTAAATACAACCCTTAAATTCATAGATCCACCCTGTAGAGAGACACAAGCAGAGAAAAGTATGTTAAATACAACCCTTAAATACATAGATCCACCCTGTGGAGAGACGCAAGCAGAGAAAAGTCTGTTAAATACAACCCTTAAATACATAGATCCACCCTGTGGAGAGACGCAAGCAGAGAAAAGTCTGTTAAATACAACCCTTAAATACATAGATCCACCCTGTGGAGAGACACAAGCAGAGAAAAGTCCGTTAAATACAACCCTTAAATACATAGATCCACCCTGTGGAGAGACACAAGCAGAGAGGAGACTGCCAAATACAACTCTAAAATACATCGAGCCACCCTGTGGAGAGACACAACTTGACTTGATGTTTCTAAGTGGAAACCTAGTAGAAGTACACATGATTGTCAACAAGTATTCGTTGCCTGAACGAGTGCGAGGGAGCGGTCCAACACAGTCAATGATTACTCTGGAGAAAGGTTCATCAAATGCTGGTATAGGCTGAAGTGGGTAATTGACTATCTTCTGATTTGGCTTGCCCACCATTGGCAGGTGTGGCAAGTTCGGCAATATTGTCTCACATCATTCTGTATACCTGGCACATAGAAGTGTTGGTGTATCTTCTGATATGTCTTCTGATACCCCTAAATGTCCTGCTAATAAACTGTCGTGTGCTAAACTCATCACCTCATTCCGGTACACAGGTGGAACAACAATCTGATGTAATACTCTCCAATCTTCATCTGCAGGACTGTCTAAAGGTCTCCACTTTCTCATCAATATGTCAGACTTCAGGTAATAACAAACTGCTTCTGTACAACAATCCTCTTCACTAAGAGACTTGCATCTGAGCAACTGTAATTCAGAACATTTCTTCTGCTCCTCAATCAGTTTATCTCTGGTACATCTGTCCTTGGCGCCAACAGGATCGTCACGGGTACAAACATCTTTGAATTTTCCACAATGATCAAGCTGACTGATGCATGAAGAAAGTATCTGCCAAGTCGACAATACCAGTAGAATCTCAGTCATTAGTCAAAGTCTTCATTTTATGTGCCATTGCACGAGACACTGCACAAGAAGGGTAAACTTCTGTATCATATTCTGATTCACAGAGTTCACTGGGCATCTCACTATGGGTAGTTCACCTTTAACCTTGTCCCCTGCAATGTCATAACCCAGTAGAACGTGAATACCATGCAATGGCAGCACTTACATAACACCAACTGTAATAGGTCCTCTCACCAAATTAGAGTTCATATATATTCTATGAAGAGGCACCTTACAGTATCAACAAATCCCACGCATGAGTATACTGCTACCAGTGTAGGTCTGTTCTGAAAAGAGAATCACATCCTTCAACATCAAGGTCTGCTGCGCTCCAGTATCCCTAAGTATATCAACAGTTTCATCACGATTGTCCATCAACGACATATGTCCCTTGGACATGAAAGGCACATAACTCCTCAAAGTATGTTGAGGTAGTTCCTCTGTTACAAGCGTATCAGTGGTGTCCATCACATAATCACAAGTCTTGAAAAGGAATGTAACAGAGCTACTCTTCGACCCACTACGAGCTACAGAAGCAAAATCAGGAGACGAATGTTCTTTCATTTCCTCATTCTTCAGTTTCCAACAATCACTGATCAAATGTCCCTTATCCTTGCAATAAGCACACGTGGGAGCTGGAATGCTACCAGATGACGAATTTGATCTCTCTGTATGAGACGTTGTCCTAGCACCATAGTTAGAACTCTTGTAAGTGCCTGTGGTTCCTGCAGAAGATTCATACTGTCTACCACTAGGACGAGTTCCACTTGAAGATGAGGTTGTGCCTGAATCTACAGAAGCACTTGAGTTAGTCTGAGGCCTGTTATACCTTCCTCTGTAGTTAGCATTTCTTAGAGAAGCTTTATGAGTTAGCGCATAGTCATCAGCTAACCCAGCCGCTTGTTCAATGGAATCTGCCTTATGTTCATCCAGATAAGTCTTTATCTCATTAGGAATGCACCTCTTGAACTAATCAACTAACATTAGTTGTCTCAGTCTCTCATAATCCTCATTTGTCTCCTTGGAAGAACACCATCTATCAAACAGCATTACCTTTGGTTCTACCAAACTCAACATACGTCTGACCATCATACTTCCTATGATTTCTAAACTTCTGCCTATATGCTTCAGGAACCAACTCGTACGCTTTCAGAATAGTCCGTTTCACCTCTTGGTAATCTGAACTCTGTTCAATAGACAAAGCAGCATAACATTCCTGAGCCTTCCCTACCAAGACACTTTGAATGAGAGTAGTCCAAGATTCTCGAGGCCATTTCAAATTGGTAGCCAACTTTTCAAAATGCAAGAAAAACTTATCAACTTCACTCTCCTGAAAAGGGGGTATAAGTCTCACAAACTTTGTCACATCAGAAACCCTTTCACAAACACTATCACTGACCAACTGCTTTGCCTTAAGCTGAAGTTCTAAATCTAACTTCTGAATCTCCAACCCTCTACACCAATTCTCTCCCCGTCCTCTCTTTCTCTCTCTGATTCTCAAATTCCAGAATAACAACTTGCTCACTCTTTGCAGGAGGTTTAACCTCATAATTCCCTTCAATAATATTCTCATTTACAAGAAACTCTAACACTACAGTCTGAACCTGAGCCACTACAACACCAGAGTACTTGGCTACAGTTTCCCAATAAGTAAAATGTCAATAGTTCAATAGGACGAGCCCCCAATTTGTTACGAGGCGTTAACCAAACATAAAAAAGACGGGTAAGACACAACAAGTAAAATAATATAAAGATTTATTTATAATTAAGATATGAAGGTATACATGTTTTTATGGCAGTCTAACAAATAAAATCTAACACAGCAGTAATATTAGGTTGCAATCGTATCTTACTTATTCAGTCCACGAATAAACACAATATAAGTCCAAGTTGCCGATATGGCATGAATAATCCATAAAAGAGCCGACATGGCTATATTCCCGACATGGGCAAACGTCACAAATGACCACCGTGAAGATATAATATCTGTCTCTCAGAATGCATGTTAAAAGGCTATCTCAAAGGTAGTGAAGCTTGTAGTTGATAGCATTACATAAGAACAAGCTGGACAGGGCTATTCAACAAAGTTACAAAGTTAGCTAAGGTAATTGATTGCTTTGGGTATTATTGAGTTACTTACAAGCCAGTAGTGAAAGGTAAAATCTATTGCATGTTATATAGATATATTAAAGTAATAGATATAATAAAGTAATTGTTGATAAAATATACATTATGGGCGATACTCATAACACTACTTTTGCTGAAAAATCAGTTTATTCCAATGAAGTAAACATGAATATGAAATGAATATATGAACCAACATCAAGTATAACTATAATTACTACTCCAGTCTGCTATTCTTTAACCACAACTGACATGACAAATCATCAAGATAAGTAATACAAAAACGAAATCTAGAATACCCTATCCTCACAGCACTAAGTTATCCTATACAGCTCCTATAGAAATCAATCAACGAATAAAAGAAGAATCAAAAGTAGTTACACGTTCTGGAAATTCAATAAAATCGTTTAAAAGATTTATTTTGAGGTTATTTCAAAATGTTCTTATATTTTATTAGTGATATTCAAGAGGAGGCATGGTTGTGGAAAACAATCTTAACCAATCATACGTCAACGACTCGTTTATTGTAGCAATGGTTATGAAGCTCTCAACAAATGTACGTGTCTATCATATATGCGTCTTTGCCGTGTGTTTGATCAACATGTGTTTACAGTCTATTTGCTTCTAACTACAAGTATGTCAACAAAGTAACGTTAAGGAACCTGCAATATAGACCATTACTCATTGGATATGCATTAACGGTGTAATACCGAAGCAGATAATAAATATGCATTGAACAACATAAAAAATGTCAAAAGCATAGGCTTTTGATTAATTTCCATGTCTGTGAAAGTTTAAAACAATTGCACACATAATAAGGGACATGTATGGGGTAGGTTCGTCCATATGGACGAAGCTACCCCACTGTAACTTTTTTTAGATAACTATATACAAATTGATAACCAGACAGGAGAGATTATACGAGAATGGAACTGTCCATCCATGAGTTATGCTTATTATTGCAAGGAAAAATTCTATTCCTAAAAAAACAATGCCTTTTATGGCAGTGAGCGCTTACGTTCTGATAGTCAAAAGTAACATGGGATTTGGTAAAAAGCGAAAATCGTCTTATCTGATCAAACTTCCCGCTTGCCCAACTTTTCGCGAATATGGCATGGCTGTTGACGTTGTTCGAGTTTCCTCAACCAATGAAAACATCTGTTACATTTTCGGTTTGGGATTTAGCGGGGGTGTCCGAACCACCCCGCTGTCCGAACCATCCCGCTCTCCCCTACCCTTCCTCTTTTGATAAGTGTTATCTTTAGGAAATGGTTTAACAAGCATAAAAGATAGCTTGACAGTCATGGTGATATTTGAGCTCAGCAACAATGGCATCAAATTCAGTTGAAATTCATAGCTTGACAGCACCTACCAATTCATCACCACGCTCATAAACGTTCTGAAGTATGCTCTGCAGAAAATCCTTTGTCACGACATCATCAGAGTGTTTCTTCTATGGAGCGCCACAATAAGACTCCACGTGTTAATGTTTTGCTTGGTAATACTTGTTGTATAGCATATCAATGTCAACTTTATAAATGACTGCTCCAAATGCAAATTTATCTTTATTTTCATAAATCATGTTAATCAATTTTTGTTTTAAATTTTAAAAAGGCATTGAAGAACTTTTCAAAACCCAATAATGGATGCAGTAAACACTGCTTGTGAGATAACTATGAATTTCTAGATTGCGTTTGAGGAGGGCTTTCATTTGATATATGACATGACATGATAAACTTAAAAATAACGATGGAGGCCATTTTGAAAAAAACACCAGCTAGAATTTGCAGAACTTTGTGACATTGATAAATGTAAGATGTACAAAATCAGCTTTCTACTATTTTTTTCCGGGGTGTCCATATCTTTTCACTAATGGTCCTGGCCTATAGTTACATTTCGTAAAAATCCAAAACCATTTATAGGTTTCGAGCAGTCTCTGAACAGTGTCATCGGATGTTTAACACATCATTGATAATGCTCCACATATATAACTAGTGTTTAAAGGGGTTTAAATGAGGGGACATGGTTGGCTATGGGATCTGTGTAACACCATTGTCTCCAGATGTTGGTTCAGAGCTCGGGAACGATGGGCCATCATCTATAAAAAGTGCCCAGGTGCCAAGTCTGTGTTCATCAAAATAATCGAAAACGACTGGATCCAGTACTTCCTGGAAAGAGCGATAGTCTGGAAGTTAGAAAGTCATAAAAGAAACAGCCTCACTCCGCTACTGATCCACCAGCATATGACACGGTTATCATGATGTTCCGGGGTGTTACACTTTTGTCTATTTATAACGCGGAAATTATATTTTCCTTATATTTAACTATGGAAGATAAACGATTTCTAATTGAGGGGTGATTTGCTATTTGTGCTGTGGTTAGTATAGAGTCTACGAACAATAGCTTTTACTAGCTCATGTGTTTCTTTCACTTTACATTTGAGTAAATGCTAACAATTTTCGCAATAATAAATATTTACAAAATTAAACCGTAACTTTTTACCAACACATATATAGCTTCGATAGACTTCTTCAAGTCCCAAAATGCGAACGTGGCATGGTAGATTATACAGCTGACATCAAAAGCTACTATATCAAACCATCAACTCAGACATCAGAAATAAACTTTCAACATTATAAGAAACTTTTCCTGAAAAAGAGAAAGCGCCTACAATTCACAGACAAATATTAGCTCTGTTGATGTCTCATCAACAACCCGTTTCACACTAAAAAGTTGCCTTGTAGTTCGTTTGCGATATTCCATAACATTTTCTTCGTCTTCACCGTTTATGTATCATAAATATTCTACTGACATACTAAATACTGACATAACTCTGTGATTTTTTTAGGTTTGACTTGTAACAGCTTCTTTCATTACTAGCATTGAGCTAACGTTCCCGGGCTATCAGCCCCTGCTTTATTATGACATTCACGTGTCCCGTTATGTTGTATACAACATGCACAGGACTGTACACAGAACGCTCTGACTCCTCACTCAAGTATTTCAAACATCCACACATGGACTGTTTTGTCAGTGACTCAGACTCGATACATCGGCTCATCTGACACAGTTTGAACTTTCATAATGTCAACATTAATATTTCCATTTCAATTTAACGACAAACTATCAAAATGTTAACGTGGATTCACCTGGTGTAACAGATTTCTAATGAAATCATCATGAAACTTTCACATGTTACCTACTCTTCACATTGAACCTCCACTACAAAACTGTAACATGGTATCTACCCTTCAAATCGAACCTCCACTACAAAACTTGTACATGTTACCTACCATTCACATTGAACCTCCACTACAAGACTTCCACATGTTACCTATTCTTCACATCGAATCTACACTACAAGACTATAACATGTTACCTACCCTTCACATCGAACCACCATTACAAGACTTCTACATGTTACCTACCCTTCACATCGAACCATCATTACAACACTTTTACATGTTATCTATACCCTTCACATTGAACCTCCAATACAAGATTTTCACATGTTACCTACCCTTCACATCGAACCACCACTACAAGACTGTTACATGTGACCTACCCTTCACATTGAACCTCCACTACAAAACTTTGACATGTTACCTACCCTTCACATCGAACCTCCACTACAAGATTTCCACATGTTACCTACCCTTCACATCGAACCTCCAATACAAGACTTTCACATGTTACCTACCCTTCACATTGAATCTCTACTACAAGACATTCACATGTTATCTACCCTACACATCGAACCTCCATTACAAGATTTTCACATGTTACCTACCCTTCACTTCGAACCTCCAATACAAGACTTTGACATGTTACCTACCCTTCACATCGAACCTCGACTACAAGACTTTGACATGTTACCTACCCTTCACTTCGAACCTCCATTACAAAACTTCCACATGTTACCTACCCTTCACATTGAACCTCCAATACAAGACTTTTACATGTCATCTACCCTTCACATCGAACCTCCACTACAAGATTTCCACATGTTACCTACCCTTCACATCGAACCACCACTACACGACTTTTACATGTTATCTACCCTTCACATCGAACCTCCACTCCAAGACTTCAACATGTTACCTACCCTTCACATCGAACTTTCACTACAAAACTTTTACATGTTACCTACTCTTCACATCGAACCAACACTACAAAACTTTGACACGTTACCTACCCTTCACATTGAACCTCCAATACAAGACTTTCACATGTATCGTACCCTTCACATTGAACCTCCACTTCAAAACTTTCACATGTTACCTACCCTTCACATCGAACCTCCACTACAAAACTTTGACACGTTACCTACCCTTCACATTGAACCTCCACTACAAGACTTTCACATGTAATCTACTCTTCACATCGAAACACCACTACAGGACTTTCACATGTTACCTACTGTTCACATTGAACCTCCAACACAAAACGTCCACATGTTATCTACCCTTCACATCGATCCTCCACTACAAGAGTTAAACATGTTACCTAACCTTCACATCGAACTTTCACTACAAGACTTCCACATGTTACCTACTCTTCACATCGAACCACCATTACAAAACTTTGACATGTTACCTACTCTTCACATCGAAACAACACTACAAAACTTTGAAGCGTTACCTACCCTTCACATTAAACCTCCAATACAAGACTTTCACATGTAATCTACTCTTCACATCGAACCACCACTAAAGGACTTCCACATGTTACCTACCCTTCACATCGAACCTCCAATACAAGACTTTCACATGTTACCTACCCTTCACATTGAATCTCTACTACAAGACATTCACATGTTATCTACCCTACACATCGAACCTCCATTACAAGATTTTCACATGTTACCTACCCTTCACTTCGAACCTCCAATACAAGACTTTGACATGTTACCTACCCTTCACATCGAACCTCGACTACAAGACTTTGACATGTTACCTACCCTTCACTTCGAACCTCCAATCAAGACTTTTACATGTTGTCTACCCTTCACATCGAACCTACACTGCAAGACATTCACATGTTATCTATACCCTTCACATTGAACTTCCAATACAAGACTTTGACATGTTATTTACCCTTCACATCGAACCTCGACTACAAGACTTTTACATGTTACCTACTCTTCACATTGAACCTCCACTACAAGATTTTCACATGTTACCTTCTCGTAACATCCACTAACTGTGCAACAGAATATCTAGCATTAAATGTTTGACTCGGAGTTAATACTTCTGAAGATACCAGTCCTGCTATGAGCTGTACACTCTTATGCTTACAATACATGATCATATCGAATCGCCTCATTGAACTCTGTCAACATTGTGACATTGGCCTTTATCAGAAAAGTGTTATGTAAGAAGGAAAGTGTCGACTGATTCCAAAATTACTCTTCGATTGTGCGAAGAACTTTGTAGTAGAATGATGCGCTTGGTTGAGAATTTCGTCTCTTGACGGCTATTACGATATTCAGATTTGAGTTAGTGTAGTTCTATAAAGAGGGTCATGCCATATATCTAATATACAGACTACCTCACGGTGGCATGTTCGACACGTCAGGGTTGTATACCAGGTGTTTCGTAATGCTATTCTCCAGTGCATTTTCAAGCGTATATGTAACGTTCGTTTTCAATATCATATGTTTGAGATGATAATGTTAAATATAGTCGCAAGCGACGATAAAAGGATTCAGCGCATAAATGCTTCAATTGTTTGAAATATAATGAATTGAGACATATTTACAATGTTATTGCGAATGTTTTAAAACAAGTTACAAGTTTCTAACATGTCCCTAGAACTATCTATATCCAATATGATAATGACGAAATCAAAGAATTATAAAGAAAATCAAAACACCGACTAAACCTTAATGCTACAACTTCGTCATGATTTACTGTATTGCTCGATTTGTTATTGTGCATCTTTAGAAAAAAAGTTTCAAGTCTCTATGTTCATTTGGAAAATTTTCCCCATGTTAAAGTTGTTCTCTATTATGACCGGAAATGACTGTTCGCGAGCGATTTTATAATTGATTCATAAAGACCATAGCCAAATCTAACTCTCCTGAAAAAATCATAAAATTCGATGGATATGTATATGAGTTATGTCCCCTTGAAGTTTGCATTTTTCAAAAATTGCCCGATTTTGAGTGAACACTGTGCAAAAAGTATTAGCAGTTGACAGCTGCTATGAACAAAATATAATACACAATTCTTCAGCTACATTATGTGTAAATATGAGCTTTCTAATGCTGGTATCGTCAGAGGAGATGATTGTCAAAGGTGCATGGAGTCGGGACATTTTCAAAAGTGCGACAATGCAATATGGACATAAAGGGCTATCAGCATGTATAACTTGGTTGCATTTGCTTCAGCCGTTTTGGCTGAATCTTGCGGACAGATATCTTGAAATAATAAAAATAAACACGCCAATAACAATAGGGATTCAGCAAAATTACTGAATCCTTAATAATGTACGCGATATGATCATTTAAGAACGGAGATACGTGACCAGTAGTGAAGAGGTTCGATCTGTCACGAATGGCCGAGACAGGATGAACACTGGCAGGGTACAGCATTGATGTATAGTAATGTGGCTGTGAAACAAACAGCAGAGATAAAGGTGAATTTATGGAGGCGTTGTGTCCGGTCTCAAGACAGGCTGTACAATGATGCCTTATCTCCCGTCACACTCCAGTCATTCCCCCGTGTCCACTGCCAGTTGCCTTATCAGTCACTTTATTGTTAAGAAGGAAAATCTTCGTAAACGTCGACCAATTTATTTCGCTTATAAAAACAGTTTAAACACCTTCCATAGTTTAACAAAGATACATGTCTTTCGAGGAATAGCAAATGACATTTAAATATCGGTTAAACTCGTTAACGCCCGACTACATCAATTAGATCAATTAGCAAGAGAAATACAGAAAGAATACATCGTCCTCAGAGGCTGACTGATTACATGCTTTCTCTTCGCATATCCATTTCACTTTCAAAGTAATCGACCCACCAACAAGCCAAGGTAGAGCATACGCACCAATGCGCGAGACCGAAAAACATGACTGGTATCACCACATGCATGAGTATATATCAGTCTCATTAAAATCAGACAGTAATAAGCAACTAATGAAGCCTTACGGTATGATTCCAATGAACAAATTTTGTATCTGACCAAGTGAACCGTATGACTAGATGGTCTATCTTCTTTACAGTTCCCTCCAGGTCGGTAGGGGGGCAGTCAGTGTAACCATCAACTGTTGTGTAAGCAATTGTCGTTTTAATGTAACCGATGTAACATGTTAACTAGTTTTTTTCTACCAAACAAATTCCTGAATGACTACCATCTTTGGCGTGTTTTCATTCGGAAAGTCCAGCATTAGGTCTGTGGACAGACGATGTATGAGTTTGGCCCAACCAATGTTGCCACCTGCCTACCGCCATTACTCATTCTAACAATAAAAATCACGATGCGCTTTGGATAGCCACCGATTCAGCAGACTGAGAACACTTAATTGGTATGTGAGTTTCCGAAGACGCACGTTCTCACAGGGTGACATGGTCGCATAGTGTGTAATGCGATAATGGACTGGAACACACCTGTGTCGCAACTTTAATTATGCGACATCACGAGTCTCGCTAGGCCCGGGTAAGAGCGAGTGTTTGATGTCTTGTGCTGGTAATGAGCGGAACGCACTGGACGCTAACTAGTACGGGAGACTTCCTTCATCATATTTTCCTTATTGTACCCTACAGTTACACAAAACACAACCTCAAAACCTTCTCTCCCTATGTGTATAAAATCTAGACTACTATGTGTATCAAATCTAGACTACTATATGTAAATGACTTGCAATACTCATTTGATGTTTTCTAACGAATCGGAAATTTTCAAAATTAGTGCAACATTCTTCATCCAGTGACCACATTCCTATGCAACACCTTTACCGATATATACCTACCAACCCTTCTGAATACTGCGCTGTTCCCTTCGAAACCTTCTCACATATAGAAAATCTAATCCAGGTCTCTTCTGATATAAAATTTATCAAAACGAGTTGATTAAAGTAACAAATTTCCGAGAATTGGTGAGATTCTATTTATCACCCTGCAAAATAATTCTGCATTACTTACAATGGAAAATTACATCTTTGAACTTTGTTCATTTCCAACTATGATAAATTTACAGGATAGCAAACAAGCTGATAATAAACTTACAGGATAGCAACCAAGCTGATGATAAACGTACAGAATAGCAACCAAGCTGATGATAAACGTACAGGATAGCAACCCAGCTGATGATAAACTTACAGGATAGCAACCAAGCTGATGATAAACTTACAGGATAGCAACCAAGCTGATGATAAACTTACAGGACAGCAACCAAGCTGATGATAAACTTACAGGATAGCAACCAAGCTGATGATAAACGTACAGGATAGCAACCCAGCTGATGATAAACGTACAGGATAGCAACCCAGCTGATGATAAACTTACAGGATTACAACCAAGCTGATGATAAACTTACAGGATAGCAACCAAGCTGATGATAAACTTACAGGATAGCAACAAGGCTGATGATAAACTTACAGGATAGCAACCATGCTGATGATAAACTTACAGGATAGCAACCAAGCTGATGATAAACTTACAGGACAGTAACCAAGCTGATGATAAACTTACAGGATAGCAACCAAGCTGATGATAAACGTACAGGATAGCAACCAAGCTGATGATAAACGTACAGGATTGCAACCAAGCTGATGATAAACGTACAGGATAGCAACCAAGCTGATGATAAACTTACAGGATAGCAACCAAGCTGATGATAAACTTACAGGATAGCAACCAAGCTGATGATAAACTTACAGGATAGCAACCAAGCTGACGATAAACTTACAGGATAGCAACCAAGCTGATGATAAACGTACAGAATAGCAACCAAGCTGATGATAAACGTACAGGATAGCAACCAAGCTGATGATAAACGTACAGGATAGCAACCAAGCTGATGATAAACGTACAGGATTGCAACCAAGCTGATGATAAACGTACAGGATAGCAACCAAGCTGATGATAAACTTACAGGATAGCAACAAGGCTGATGATAAACTTACAGGATAGCAACCATGCTGATGATAAACGTACAGAATAGCAACCAAGCTGATGATAAACGTACAGGATAGCAACCAAGCTGATGATAAACGTACAGGATAGCAACCAAGCTGATGATAAACGTACAGGATTGCAACCAAGCTGACGATAAACTTACAGGATAGCAACCAAGCTGATGATAAACTTACAGGATAGCAACCAAGCTGATGATAAACTTACAGGATAGCAACCAAGCTGGTGATAAACTTACAGGACAGTAACCAAGCTGATGATAAACTTACAGGATAGCAACCAAGCTGATGATAAACGTACAGGATAGCAACCAAGCTGATGATAAACGTACAGGATTGCAACCAAGCTGATGATAAACGTACAGGATAGCAACCAAGCTGATGATAAACTTACAGGATAGCAACCAAGCTGATGATAAACTTACAGGATAGCAACCAAGCTGATGATAAACGTACAGGATAGCAACCAAGCTGATGATAAACGTACAGGATTGCAACCAAGCTGATGATAAACGTACAGGATAGCAACCAAGCTGATGATAAACTTACAGGATAGCAACCAAGCTGATGATAAACTTACAGGATAGCAACCAAGCTGATGATAAACTTACAGGATAGCAACCAAGCTGGTGATAAACTTACAGGACAGTAACCAAGGTGATGATAAACTTACAGGATAGCAACCAAGCTGATGATAAACGTACAGGATAGCAACAAAGCTGATGATAAACGTACAGGATTGCAACCAAGCTGATGATAAACGTACAGGATAGCAACCAAGCTGATGATAAACTTACAGGATAGCAACCAAGCTGATGATAAACTTACAGGATTCCAACCATGCTGATGATAAACTTACAGGATAGCAACCAAGCTGATGATAAACTTACAGGATAGCAACCAAGCTGATGATAAACTTACAGGATAGCAACCGAGCTGATGATAAACTTACAGGACAGTAACCAAGCTGATGATAAACTTACAGGATAGCAACCAAGCTGATGATAAACGTACAGGACAGCAACCAAGCTGATGATAAACGTACAGGATTGCAACCAAGCTGATGATAAACGTACAGGATAGCAACCAAGCTGATGATAAACTTACAGGATAGCAACCAAGCTGATGATAAACTTACAGGATAGCAACCATGCTGATGATAAACTTACAGGATAGCAACCAAGCTGATGATAAACTTACAGGACAGTAACCAAGCTGATGATAAACTTACAGGATAGCAACCAAGCTGATGATAAACGTACAGGATAGCAACCAAGCTGATGATAAACGTACAGGATTGCAACCAAGCTGATGATAAACGTACAGGATAGCAACCAAGCTGATGATAAACTTACAGGATAGCAACCAAGCTGATGATAAACTTACAGGATGGCAACCAAGCTGATGATAAACTTACAGGATAGCAACCAAGCTGATGATAAACGTACAGAATAGCAACCAAGCTGATGATAAACGTACAGGATAGCAACCAAGCTGATGATAAACGTACATGATAGCAACCAAGCTGATGATAAACGTACAGGATTGCAACCAAGCTGATGATAAACGTACAGGATAGCAACCAAGCTGGTGATAAACTTACAGGATAGCAACCAAGCTGAGGATAAACTTACAGGATAGCAACCAAGCTGATGATAAACTTACAGGATAGCAACCAAGCTGATGATAAACGTACATAATAGCAACCAAGCTGATGATAAACGTACAGGATAGCAACCCAGCTGATGATAAACTTACAGGATAGCAACCAAGCTGATGATAAACTTACAGGATAGCAACCAAGCTGATGATAAACTTACAGGATAGCAACCAGGCTGATGATAAACTTACAGGATAGCAACCATGCTGATGATAAACTTACAGGATAGCAACCAAGCTGATGATAAACTTACAGGACAGTAACCAAGCTGATGATAAACTTACAGGATAGCAACCAAGCTGATGATAAACGTACAGGATAGCAACCAAGCTGATGATAAACGTACAGGATAGCAACCAAGCTGATGATAAACTTACAGGATAGCAACCAAGCTGATGATAAACTTACAGGATAGCAACCAAGCTGATGATAAACTTACAGGACAGTAACCAAGCTGATGATAAACTTACAGGATAGCAACCAAGCTGATGATAAACTTACAGGATAGCAACCAAGCTGATGATAAACGTACAGGATAGCAACCAAGCTGATGATGTACGTACAGGATTGCAACCAAGCTGATGATAAACGTACAGGATAGCAACAAAGCTGATGATAAACTTACAGGATAGCAACCAAGCTGATGATAAACTTACAGGATAGCAACCAAGCTGATGATAAACTTACAGGATAGCAACCAAGCTGATGATAAACTTACAGGATAGCAACCAAGCTGATGATAAACGTACAGGATAGCAACCCAGCTGATGATAAACGTACAGGATAGCAACCCAGCTGATGATAAACTTACAGGATTACAACCAAGCTGATGATAAACTTACAGGATAGCAACCAAGCTGATGATAAACTTACAGGATAGCAACAAGGCTGATGATAAACTTACAGGATAGCAACCATGCTGATGATAAACTTACAGGATAGCAACCAAGCTGATGATAAACTTACAGGACAGTAACCAAGCTGATGATAAACTTACAGGATAGCAACCAAGCTGATGATAAACGTACAGGATAGCAACCAAGCTGATGATAAACGTACAGGATTGCAACCAAGCTGATGATAAACGTACAGGATAGCAACCAAGCTGATGATAAACGTACAGGATTGCAACCAAGCTGATGATAAACGTACAGGATAGCAACCAAGCTGACGATAAACTTACAGGATAGCAACCAAGCTGATGATAAACGTACAGAATAGCAACCAAGCTGATGATAAACGTACAGGATAGCAACCAAGCTGATGATAAACGTACAGGATAGCAACCAAGCTGATGATGAACGTACAGGATAGCAACAAGGCTGATGATAAACTTACAGGATAGCAACCATGCTGATGATAAACGTACAGAATAGCAACCAAGCTGATGATAAACGTACAGGATAGCAACCAAGCTGATGATAAACGTACAGGATAGCAACCAAGCTGATGATAAACTTACAGGATAGCAACCAAGCTGACGATAAACTTACAGGATAGCAACCAAGCTGATGATAAACGTACAGAATAGCAACCAAGCTGATGATAAACGTACAGGATAGCAACCAAGCTGATGATAAACGTACAGGATAGCAACCAAGCTGATGATAAACGTACAGGATTGCAACCAAGCTGATGATAAACGTACAGGATAGCAACCAAGCTGATGATAAACTTACAGGATAGCAACCAAGCTGATGATAAACTTACAGGATAGCAACCAAGCTGATGATAAACTTACAGGATAGCAACCAAGCTGGTGATAAACTTACAGGACAGTAACCAAGCTGATGATAAACTTACAGGATAGCAACCAAGCTGATGATAAACGTACAGGATAGCAACCAAGCTGATGATAAACGTACAGGATTGCAACCAAGCTGATGATAAACGTACAGGATAGCAACCAAGCTGATGATAAACTTACAGGATAGCAACCAAGCTGATGATAAACTTACAGGATAGCAACCAAGCTGATGATAAACGTACAGGATAGCAACCAAGCTGATGATAAACGTACAGGATTGCAACCAAGCTGATGATAAACGTACAGGATAGCAACCAAGCTGATGATAAACTTACAGGACAGCAACCAAGCTGATGATAAACTTACAGGATAGCAACCAAGCTGATGATAAACTTACAGGATAGCAACCAAGCTGGTGATAAACTTACAGGACAGTAACCAAGGTGATGATAAACTTACAGGATAGCAACCAAGCTGATGATAAACGTACAGGATAGCAACCAAGCTGATGATAAACGTACAGGATTGCAACCAAGCTGATGATAAACGTACAGGATAGCAACCAAGCTGATGATAAACTTACAGGATAGCAACCAAGCTGATGATAAACTTACAGGATAGCAACCATGCTGATGATAAACTTACAGGATAGCAACCAAGCTGATGATAAACTTACAGAATAGCAACCAAGCTGATGATAAACTTATAGGATAGCAACCGAGCTGATGATAAACTTACAGGACAGTAACCAAGCTGATGATAAACTTACAGGATAGCAACCAAGCTGATGATAAACGTACAGGACAGCAACCAAGCTGATGATAAACGTACAGGATTGCAACCAAGCTGATGATAAACGTACAGGATAGCAACCAAGCTGATGATAAACTTACAGGATAGCAACCAAGCTGATGATAAACTTACAGGATAGCAACCATGCTGATGATAAACTTACAGGATAGCAACCAAGCTGATGATAAACTTACAGGACAGTAACCAAGCTGATGATAAACTTACAGGATAGCAACCAAGCTGATGATAAACGTACAGGATAGCAACCAAGCTGATGATAAACGTACAGGATTGCAACCAAGCTGATGATAAACGTACAGGATAGCAACCAAGCTGATGATAAACTTACAGGATAGCAACCAAGCTGATGATAAACTTACAGGATAGCAACCAAGCTGATGATAAACTTACAGGATAGCAACCAAGCTGATGATAAACGTACAGAATAGCAACCAAGCTGATGATAAACGTACAGGATAGCAACCAAGCTGATGATAAACGTACATGATAGCAACCAAGCTGATGATAAACGTACAGGATTGCAACCAAGCTGATGATAAACGTACAGGATAGCAACCAAGCTGGTGATAAACTTACAGGATAGCAACCAAGCTGAGGATAAACTTACAGGATAGCAACCAAGCTGATGATAAACTTACAGGATAGCAACCAAGCTGATGATAAACGTACATAATAGCAACCAAGCTGATGATAAACGTACAGGATAGCAACCCAGCTGATGATAAACTTACAGGATAGCAACCAAGCTGATGATAAACTTACAGGATAGCAACCAAGCTGATGATAAACTTACAGGATAGCAACCAGGCTGATGATAAACTTACAGGATAGCAACCATGCTGATGATAAACTTACAGGATAGCAACCAAGCTGAGGATAAACTTACAGGATAGCAACCAAGCTGATGATAAACTTACAGGATAGCAACCAAGCTGATGATAAACGTACATAATAGCAACCAAGCTGATGATAAACGTACAGGATAGCAACCCAGCTGATGATAAACTTACAGGATAGCAACCAAGCTGATGATAAACTTACAGGATAGCAACCAAGCTGATGATAAACTTACAGGATAGCAACCAGGCTGATGATAAACTTACAGGATAGCAACCATGCTGATGATAAACTTACAGGATAGCAACCAAGCTGATGATAAACTTACAGGACAGTAACCAAGCTGATGATAAACTTACAGGATAGCAACCAAGCTGATGATAAACGTACAGGATAGCAACCAAGCTGATGATAAACGTACAGGATAGCAACCAAGCTGATGATAAACTTACAGGATAGCAACCAAGCTGATGATAAACTTACAGGATAGCAACCAAGCTGATGATAAACTTACAGGACAGTAACCAAGCTGATGATAAACTTACAGGATAGCAACCAAGCTGATGATAAACTTACAGGATAGCAACCAAGCTGATGATAAACGTACAGGATAGCAACCAAGCTGATGATGTACGTACAGGATTGCAACCAAGCTGATGATAAACGTACAGGATAGCAACAAAGCTGATGATAAACTTACAGGATAGCAACCAAGCTGATGATAAACTTACAGGATAGCAACCAAGCTGATGATAAACTTACAGGATAGCAACCAAGCTGATGATAAACGTACAGGATAGCAACCAAGCTGATGATAAACGTACAGGATTGCAACCAAGCTGATGATAAACGTACAGGATAGCAACAAAACTGATGATAAACTTACAGGATAGCAACCAAGCTGATGATAAACTTACAGGATAGCAACCAAGCTGATGATAAACTTACAGGATAGCAACCAAGCTGATGATAAACGTACAGAATAGCAACCAAGCTGATGATAAACGTACAGGATAGCAACCAAGCTGATGATAAACGTACAGGATAGCAACCAAGCTGATGATAAACGTACAGGATTGCAACCAAGCTGATGATAAACGTACAAGATAGCAACCAAGCTGATGATAAACTTACAGGATATCAACCAAGCTGATGATAAACTTACAGGATAGCAACCAAGCTGATGATAAACGTACATAATAGAAACCAAGCTGATGATAAACGTACAGGATAGCAACGAAGCTGATGATAAACGTACAGGATTGCAACCAAGCTGATGATAAACGTACAGGATAGCAACCAAGCTGATGATAAACTTACAGGATAGCAACCAAGCTGATGATAAACGTACAGGATAGCAACCAAGCTGATGATAAACGTACAGGATTGCAACCAAGCTGATGATAAACGTACAGGATAGCAACCAAGCTGATGATAAACTTACAGGATAGCAACCAAGCTGATGATAAACTTACAGGATAGCAACCAAGCTGATGATAAACTTACAGGATAGCAACCAAGCTGATGATAAACGTACAGAATAGCAACCAAGCTGATGATAAACGTACAGGATAGCAACCAAGCTGATGATAAACGTACAGGATAGCAACCAAGCTGATGATAAACGTACAGGATTGCAACCAAGCTGATGATAAACGTACAGGATAGCAACCAAGCTGATGATAAACTTACAGGATAGCAACCAAGCTGATGATAAACTTACAGGATAGCAACCAAGCTGATGATAAACTTACAGGATAGCAACCAAGCTGATGATAAACGTACAGAATAGCAACCAAGCTGATGATAAACTTACAGGATAGCAACCCAGCTGATGATAAACTTACAGGATAGCAACCATGCTGATGATAATCGTACAGGATAGCAACCATGCTGATGATAAACTTACAGGATAGCAACCAAGCTGATGATAAACTTACAGGATAGCAACAAAGCTGATGATAAACTTACAGGATAGCAACCAAGCTGACGAGTTAAAAGAAAACATTTTTTGAAACGACTCGTCTTGTGACATATTTTTAGATACCTTGAAAGATAAGATTTCATCATCATTTGGCAGTCTTTATCCAAATTTGAGTTTGATATAAACGGATCTTTGCATGATTCCGTTAATATTATATTAGATTCAGCACATTGTATGACGAAAAAAAAGAACCCTTGAATCGTGAGTGTTAAATAGCCCGGCGAGATGCTCGCAAAGCACTTCGAAATTTTCGTTGCAGACGGTCGGAGATGAACAGAAGTTATTTTTGTAAAATGAGAAATAAATACAAAACGTCCTGTCGAAAATTCAAATCTAACCAGCGTAAACAAGGCTGAAACAGTTAACTGATTTCTTTCAGTCCTTCTAAATTCTGGAAACGTTCCTTTAGACAGAGACCAAACCCTTCAAGCAATATTTCCAAATGTGAATGGATGACACATTTCAACATATTTTCTAATGATGATATATTTCAAACTGATAGCTACGACTTTGACGATGGTAGTATTTCTTCAAATGAAAATGACATTGTTGAAATGATTTTGGAAGCACAGATACCTGTTGATGAGATTATGAATCTTATAAATCACGTAAAGAACGGGAAATAAGCTTGTCCGGACGATATTATTATCGAAATGATAAAATGTTCTCAGGTCTATAAGTAATGCCCTTCCTTCTGAATTGTTTTAATACAGTATTTGAAAGTGGTTCGTTTCGACTAAGTTGGTCTCGCTCAATTATTGTCCCGATACATAAAAAGGGGGCTAAAACAGTGCATACAATTATAGAGGTATATCTTTAATGAGTGTTATTGGAAAAATATTCACAACGATTTTAAACAACAGAATCTCAAACTAGTCAAACTTAAAAGTTTAATTCCTGAATGCCAAGCAGGTTTCAGAAAAGAGTACCCAACAGCTGATCACATCTTTCTTCTCTATGCAATAATACCAAAATAAATACAAAAGTGTTTATCTCGTAGTAAACATAAACTCTATGTAGCATTTATTGATTTAAAAAGAAAAACGTTTGATTATGTTGATCGTTGTAAATTATGGCAATGTTTACGAAAGACTGGTTTACAAGGGAAAATGTATTGTATTTTAAGATCTATGTACTTTAACATCAAATCATGTCTTCGTTGCAGTGATGACGTCAAATATTATTTTGACTGTCCCATTGGTGTTCGGCAAGGCTATATTTTAAAGCCAATGTTTTTTCCTTCTTCATTAGCGAACTTTATTATGATATTTCTAAGTTATTAAATTACACTTATGATGTCACCCTATTGTCTTTTCACTCCATTATTTTTCAGTAAGGGACAGTTACACATCACATCATATTTTTAATGAGAAATTTTAATTATTTAAAGTTGTTGTTTTTTGTAAAAGAGCATTACTTTGAGTGTAAATTAAGTAGTGATGACCTCGTAACTCTCCATTCCCTGAAATGTTTCAAGCTATGATTGAAATGTTTATTCTCCTCTTTGCCGGTGATGTTGTTCCAGTTTCACATACTATCGTCTGTCTACAAAATCAGTTAAATATTTTGGAGCGGTATACAAACGAATGGAAATTGTATGTTAATTTTAAAAAAATACAACAATAGTTATCTTTAGAACAGGAGGTCATGTCGCCAATAAGGAGAAGTGGTTTTTGAATGGCAAACAATCATCTCTTGCAAATAATTATAATTATCTCGGATTAATGTCTTCCCATACTATGAATCTTAAAAAGAGTGTTATAGATCTGACGACATGTGCCAAGAAGGCTCGTGTTTACGTTTTGAACGTTTTCCAGAATTTTGGCATTGTAACTCTCAAAATATTTTTCAAATTGTTTGATTCCCAAATCCAACCAATAATGCTTTATGGGTCTGAAATGTGGGGCTTTCAAAGCCATGAATGTTTAGAGAAATTACTAGAGTGTAAACGATTTTTGATTGTAGCACAAGCAACACCAAGTTGAATGGTTTGTGGATATTGTGGTAGATATTCAATATATATAAATTCACAAATAAAATATTCCAAATTTTGGTTAAGGATCCTAGGAATGCATGGGCAAAGATTACCAAAACTAGCATATAACATTCTTGTACACTTAGATGATATGGGTAAGACAACATGGGTGTCTCATATTCGAAATCGTTTATTTTCTCATGGCTTTGGCTTTGTGTGGCTTTGTGGCTTTGTGTGGCTTAATCAAACACTTAGGTTAGTACCGTTAACTTATAAGAAATTTAGAGAACAATCTATTATCAAGAATGGTTATTCCACTTTCGACAACAGTACAAGATATCAATTGTATCGATCATACAAGACGTTAATTAAATCAGAACTATACCTATGCATTGACGTCAAGAAATATCAGACGAACAATTGTTAATTTTCGATTGGGCTTATTAGACCTATCAATAAATACAAGTACATGTAGACAATATTCCATAGAAAGAAGTTTGAGAGTATGTCCATTATGTAAATCAGCTATAAAGGATGAAATTCACTTTGCTTTTGTATGTCCACATTATACTGAGCTAAGAAAACAATACATCCCGAATCATTACCTTTTAAAATATCCTTCAACTGTCTTTGTTCCTTTCTGTCTTCTAAAAATGAAAATGTTATACGCAGTTTAGCGCTCTTTGTAAGATATGCTGTCACCCTGAGGAGCAACCTTTTAACATAACTATAATTTGTTTTTTAAATGCACATGTATGTATCATATGCATAATGTAAGCATGTAATATCTGTACATGGACCGGAGGCCTTAAGTACAATAAACGTCTTTGACTTGACTTCACTACACGTGAAAACAACCCATTTTCCACTGTATACAGGTAGGATCCTAGAGGCAACCCTGTCTTCACCTTCACAGTAATTATAGAAGACATTTTCCTCAAAAAGGGCTCACAGTTGTTGTTGTGTTGATGAATCTTTCTTGTACCTAAACTACTGTCTTTGTGAAGTGACATTCGTTCAGCATCTTTATCGAGAGGATTTACTATCGTCTTTAAGATAGCGTAGGCACGCCTTACGAAAATATTTCTAAATTGTCCATCACGGCAATATAGATGAAAGATGTCATTCAATTTGACCTTTTCTATATGCTGAGAGAATACAGATTGTACTATATGATGCGAAACGCAGGTAGTTTGGACTGTTTCGAGCTCCTTTTGTCACACAAATTAAACTATACGATAAATGGTTGCTGTTTCGGGTCGTGACTGTACAGGTTGTTGCGCCTTTACAGAATGATTGAACCCTGTGTTAGACAACCGGAATTGCCTTCTCACAAAATAAGTGCATGTTTATTCTGAGTATTATAAGTAACATGCATTATTTGTTAATTTTCCCCCGTATAACTGAAGTCCCGCTTTATACCCAAATGGTTTACTTAACATTCAGATATCTGACAAAATATTATATTGTTTCGCTAAAGTTAAATACTTTTTTTTTTTTCAATATTTTTTATTTGTTCCCAAAGTTACATAGTTACAGAAATAGTGTTAATACAGGCAAATTACAGTCAAGAAACATGTTATAGATAATATAATAGAATAAACATTTATTGGCTGAAATATGGGATGAAATGAAACCATTTTTTTTCAAATTTTTCTGTGTCATGGTTTCTTTTAGCAATATATCTCTCTGCATGAAAAATAGATTTCAAAGTTTTCAAATAGTTGGTTAATTTTGTCTTTGTATTTTTAATATTGCATAGATAGATGTGTCTCTTTGCGGAGAAAATTATATGGTTGAGTATTTTATTAAGTTGCAGAGTGCCAAACCAGAGTGACGCCGTGTAACAAATGTAACTACGTCACGAGTATAGTGGTAAAGATCGAGGAGTTTCATTTCACCTAAATATTGACTGCACTTGTACTATTTAAGGAGTTCAAAATGATATTCCAAAACCAAAATAGACAAATCTCAATCATATTGCTATTTGCAACAATGTAGAGTTTTACCCTTAACTATTAAATTATTATCATAAATCATATATTATGGATTGCATATAACACATGATGGTTAAATTAGTTCTATTTCTAAAATACCAATATATAAAGTACTTAATTAATTAAAAAATGTGTTTAAAACTATGTGTTTAGGTTTGTGTATAAGATCTAAACACCATTGGTGTACATCCTCATCCAAATAAAGGCCTTTTCCCGCCCCAACATACTAGCTGTATTCCCTATGAACCTCAGCTATCTCCACACTCGCCATGTACGCTCCCAATTCTCCATATTCCATCCTCTGCCTCACCTTCCTTCGCGCCTCGTCACCCCTCTCATTACTCTACTATTACTCTCACACGCCTCTTTCAACAAGGCCCTTTGTTATAATGACAGCAAAAATTGTAGTGTCAAACGGGCATTCCAAACGAATTGCCAGAACTGTGAGAGTGCTTTGCTGGAGCTGGACTTGAATTTACCTTTTAAATAGAAATAGCAAAGAACATGTGGATTCCTATTGAATAAATACCAATATTGAAAATATCACCAATGCTGAGTAACAGGGTTAGAAGCATATATTTTACTTGCTAACTATTGGTAGACTTGCTGAGAATCAATGTAAAGGTGTAACATCCCGACTTTCCTCCACATCGGCTCCCCTGTAGCTGCTAACGTGACCTCCTGACCCTCGTCCATTGTGTACATGTCAACATTTTATCCCTTGATTTAATCACGTTATATTACACCAAACCAATATATTCGTTCGCTTCAGGTTTTTGTCTGAAGGTTTTAAATATGCCAGATTTCATGTTTATCCAGTTTAATCTAGTGTAACGAGTATAATATTCAATTCCAAACATATTTTTCAAAACTTCCTACGAATGATAATCGTTTTTTATGACATTCTCATTATTGTAAGTTCGCGGATATAGACAAAGTGATCATATTTAGACCTGTACCAGTTGCCCGTTTGGCGTGTATTATTAACTGATTAAAATACGTCCAGACTGGGTCAGTTTGTCGGGCAGTTGTCAGTTTTTTGCATATTCCGTCACCGCAGTCGACGCGTATTGTTTTGGCTATAACTTTTTTTTCTAAAAAAGGTTTTTAGAACTCGTATACATAATTTCATACTTACACCCCTGGGAATTTTTTTTACATGTTCACATTTCAGGCCAAAGGTCAAGGTCATGAGTTCTGAAATCATTCAAATCTTTGTAAAAACGACAACTTGAAAACACTATGTGCTATGGGGCTCTTGGTTGAAGTGCGGCGTGGTGTGCGCCTTGGCCTCTTAGCATGCGCATTGCTTTTAGAGTCATCTACCACAACAACATGTATTCATACGCACACTATGTGTATCTCATACACATCCCATACGCAGAAGCCTTGATGTAACCTTTTAATTGGACGTCATTTCTGCCCAATAAACCTCGTGGGAAAACATGCATGGACTTGAAACATAAAGAGTCGCAGACATTTAACGCAAACGATGCAAGACCTCAGGCAACGATGATATAATAGCATTGTTAACGCTGATAAGGCTGCATCCATTTGCTCCAAGTGCAGCCCTGGAACACATTTGAATTTCTCATCGTCATCGTCAAATCAGCTATCAGACAGTACGGAATCTGCCCGCGGCTGGGTTATTCGGAGCCACACACTCCCCGGTTAGGCCTCGCCTGCTGTAGACAGATAGACAGGGTGGAACGTGACGTCAGGAGGAGGTGTCCTCTGGTCAGACAAGTTCTTCTGCATGGTACGTGTGTATGGCAGATCCAGAGTCCTGGTTCAGCTTATCCAGTTGTAATGGCAAACCACATTTGGCCAAGATAATAATAATGATAAATACAGTCACATGTGACATTAGATTCAGCGCTATATGTTGATACGAAATATTAAAAATATTAATGCTACATGAAAATATGTTAAGGCGTTTAGCTACAACAGTCTTTTAAAGTAAGTCATAGAAAGAGAAAAGGAGTAGCGTGCTTTACTCGTTTGTTTCCTGGTTATATGTAAGCTATGCTGACTAGCTATAACGCCTGCCCACTACAACCAACTTCCAAACGCAAGGCATAACCCTTGCCAGTCTGCATTACTGGCTGATTTAACCAGTAATGGAGACTAGCAAGAGTTATGCCTTGCATTGGGAAGTTGACTACAACGAGGAAGAACAAAGACGTTGTGAGCGTCCATAAAACATTTTATTTTCTTCAAGTACCGTAGACAACCATAGGGTCAAGGGCTGTAATTAAACAAAATTACAGTCATAAGTTAAAGTCCTAAAATATCCAAAGACAATATAAATTCACTAAATAAACAATGTATTTGCTTGTACACTGAATAATCTTGACAAGTTTCCAAATAATTACTGAATAAATATTAAAGAAATACAGAATTTTTTGTTTATAAAAAGAATGAAATAATGACAAACATTTTTCAAATAAATATTTCTGTTCTTCTCTCACATCGACTCCAAACTGAAGCTGCTTATAAAGATATTTTATGAACGCTTCAATTTGATGAGGGGAATTTCTGCACACTAAGTTTCCTTCATGAAAGCTTCAGTCACAAAATACTGCTAAAGAATAAATGGTAACTTTTATTCAACAAAAATGGAAGTACAGTTTACAATGTGAGTTGAAATAGTGTTACAAGTGACCTTTCAAATATAATAGTAATGAAACTATACACCTAATTTGCAGACTGCACACAATGCAGAAAAAAAGCGATATTGTTATACATTCACTTTGGTGGCTGTATCTACCCGAAAACACCATTGCCAAAAAGGACTTTGCTGGCAATCACGGCTAGAACGAAACACAGGGGGCACTTGATTTGCACTATCCCTGGCGAAGTTCGGTATTGCCAGATCACGTGAGCGGACTACTCGGGTGATCCGAGCAGGCGAAACAAATCAATTTGATTAGGTTTATCCAATATGGCAACTTTCATAGCTAGCCTCATTGGCCTGCAACTAACTATCGAACTTTGCTGAAGTGTTTGCGCCAATGATAACAGATGCTTTTCTCCGGAATGCTATATGCAATACGACATAAATAGACCTAGTTGGATAACCCAATATGTTGGAAATATGGATCATTTTCTTTGTGAGTTCAAACAACGGTTAATAGACTGCGATTTCCAACGATGGCACAGCTCTATAAATTCCCTTTCGAAATTAAGTGCCTATGCAACCTATAAACATACTTTGGATGTTGAAATATATCTACTTCAAATTGAAAATGTGAGTTTACGTCGATCACTGACAAAATTTAGATGTTTATGCCATAATTTAAAAATCGAAACAGGAAGACATATTGGACTGGACCCAGAACAACGATTATGTAAATACTGTTTACGTCATGGAAGCGACTTCGTGGAAAGTGAATATAACTTTTTATTTGTATGCCCAGCCTATCTACAACTACGAATCAGATACCTACCTTTAAAGCACTACTTGAATCCATGTAAAGAAAATTTATGAGCATATGTATGTATGCGTGACTGTGTGATTATGGATGTGTGTGAAACATGTATGATTATGTGTTTATGTATGTCCTTGTGTGTACATGTAGGTGTGTGTGTATTTGTTCGGACGTGCTTGCACCAGCGTGTATGTACTTTTTTTTGTACATTGTTACTTACAAATCACATCTGTATGTTTAATCAACTGTCTGTTTTGTTTCCGTGCCGTATTGTTATTGTATACCTATACTGGATGTATTGCAAATGTTTGTCATATGGGCCCATGGCCTTCTAACTTATGAAAATAAAATATATATACATATATATATTCTTCCATAAACCGTTTCAAATTTTTTTTATTTACAAATCTCGTTGAAATTAGGCCCCGTGTCGAAAAATAAATGCCCTGGCAAGTTCAACCTAGTAAATGCATAGAAAGTATACTCACTTATGAATCGTTTCAATTTAATTATTTTTGAATTGTGTAACGTATTTACGTAGCTAATTTTGTAACTGATAATATAAATAGCATAAATGATTAAAGGACTAAAATGCAGACAAATTCATCAAACATCTAACTATATCATATATCTCTCAACTGTCAACGGAAACCAAAGTATTAGTACTGCTAGAGATGTCTGCTACAGTAGTCTTACCCTTACCTTTAAAATATGTACCATACAAGAGGGAATGTTATGTGTATTCAAAAGCTCTAAACAGGCGAGAAATTAACACTATTATCGAGGGTGTTATGAACGGGAGGTGAAATTGTACCCACTTTACATTTAGGAAAATGCAGACAAATTCATCAAACATCTAACTATATCATATATCTCTCAACTGTCAACGGAAACCAAAGTATTAGTACTGCTAGAGATGTCTGCTACAGTAGTCTTACCCTTACCTTTAAAATATGTACCATACAAGAGGGAATGTTATGTGTATTCAAAAGCTCTAAACAGGCGAGAAATTAACACTATTATCGAGGGTGTTATGAACGGGAGGTGAAATTGTACCCACTTTACATTTAGGAAAATGCAGACAAATTCATCAAACATCTAACTATATCATATATCTCTCAACTGTCAACGGAAACCAAAGTATTAGTACTGCTAGAGATGTCTGCTACAGTAGTCTTACCCTTACCTTTAAAATATGTACCATACAAGAGGGAATGTTATGTGTATTCAAAAGCTCTAAACAGGCGAGAAATTAACACTATTATCGAGGGTGTTATGAACGGGAGGTGAAATTGTACCCACTTTACATTTAGGTTAATGTTATAAGTAAGTATAATAATATAAAATATTTGTATCAAGCATATGATTATTCCAAGATTGAAAGAAAGAAATAGGCTTTGAATTAAATATTTTTTATACTTATTTATTTATCACATCTGCAGTTTTCAACTTGGAAGCCAAGCTTCATTGACGACAAAACGTGAATATTGACGTACAACAGTATGCCATCATGAACCAGACATCCCCAACTTCCTTAACTGGTACCAGAGGCAACACTATAACGTGTTACCAATAAAGGTGATACTTCACTTTTATAGGGTGAACTTTAATTAATGAGCCTTTTCTTAAAAGGTATATTTAGCTTACAAGCTAATTGAGTAAGGAAATATGATAGATGGGAACCCAAACTGAGTGAATTTAACCAAATCAATCTAATATTGTGAACCATGTTCACTGATTATCTGTCACTCATTGGTTGGGAACTGTGTTCAGTGGTCAGGTGAGTAGCATGGCTAAAGCCACTCAAGGGTGAAGCTGAAGCCATGCTTAATTGATTAGATTGGATTAATTATCAGTTTCTCTTGGTAACATTTTGTTGGCGTTCCAAGAATAGCATTTTCCCAAATGTTGGCGTACCAAGAAGACACCCATAATACATACATATTACAATTGGCACTTTGAAAAATCTTTATCTTCCAAAGGAAAGTTTTATTCATGTATTAAGCCACACTTTGGCATAGACAATTATATATTTCTTCCATTAACTATTTCAAGGTCTTTATTAAGAATTAGAACTAGTAATCATTTATTACCTGTAGAGAAAGGAAGATGGGCCCATGTACCCTATCTTGAAAGAATCTGCCCACTTTGCCATCTTGGAGTTGGTGATGCATTTCACTATTTATTTATCTGTACATCATTTTTGTGTGAAAGAAATAAGTTTGTTAACCAGTACTTTGTAAAGAGACCCAGTTTCTATAAACTACACCAGTTGTTTTCTGCTCAAGACCAATGTACACAAAGAAAACTTAGTAAATTTATTAAATGTATTTTAGATAAGTTTAATGAATGAGTAACTTATGCTGCCTCACATAATGTGACATATGTAAATTGTATCTGTAACCATGTACCACTGTGAGTGGTCGTTATGGAATAAAGTTGATTGATTGATTGACAAAATAATTTATAAATATACATGCTGAGATAAGTTTACTGTTTTATCTAAGTGTTTCTAATGCGGCGAACTTGTGTGAGGTATTTACTCAGGGATTTAAACATTGAGATATTGTCCGATGACATCAATCGAAGGAAAGTATCAGTTGTCGGTGGTTGGGTCAGATAATTTGGAAAACAGTCATTTCTTTGTTGGTATTATTTATAACATATTAAAAGCACATGAAATTCGTCTCCAATGTAGTCCAGGCCAACAGAGTGACAATAGAGGCAAAACACGATCATTATACGGGTGTTTGTATGTCGACCACATTCCACTGCAAGTCTGAAGTTACAGCATCGAAACTGAGTTATGATTTTCCGCTGGTTGAGTAGCAATTCACTGGTTAGATATGGTTCAACTCTGAGTAACGATTTGAATTGTGAATACATTTGGCTGATGAAAGAAGTGATGCGTGCCAATCCTGGGTGAAGCAGTCATAAAATCTTTGTTTAAACAAATTCATGAATGTTGCAATGCAGCCAATGTCTTGTGAAATCCATAAGAAGCCGAATCCATATTGAAATAATACCATCCTTATATGAGAAGCCCACGATGTTTTACCGTTATCATCCCAAGTTTTCATCATTTGATACGCTTGATAAGGAAGTCTATTCCGTGGCATGTGTATCAGTATGCACCAGTACTTGAGTGATCTGGAGAGATATTGAAATTTGAGGGGAACTCTCCCACACTCTCTAAGAACCGTAGTTTTACGAACTCTCAGAAATGATTTACAAAATATTGTGTGCACACTTTCAATAATTTTACAGTAACTAGTATTTCTGAACAGTAACATAGTATTGGTGCAGCCATAGAGTCAAATATCTTGAAAAGTTTGTTGTTTTTTTATGTTTTTATTCCATGAACTTGTATACAGAGTTCATATATACATACATACATAAATAGTTTACACTTGAATATATGCAAGTTGTTTTGATAAACACTATTACAAAAGATTTTACAGATATCAGCGGTTTTGTGTTTGATACATATGTAAATAATCAAAACCTATATGTAATAAACAATATTACATCAGATTAAGTAGATATCAGCAGTGATATGTTTGATACATATGTAAATACCGTAATCAAAACATATGTATTTAAAATGTAATTTAAGTAGATGTGAAATACAGTTATAATAACAATGAAAAGAGTGTATTGATGGAAGACCAAAAGGAGAAAAAACTTGCTGGCTTTGCATTTGAAAATGCAATGTATTTAGTAGATTTATAGTAATTTAGAATTTCCCTTTGAAAAAAGCTGAATTTTGGCTTTATTTCTTTTACACTGTCTGTTTTTATACAGGGTATATTTAATAAACAGGCAAACCACATTTAGTGGATTGTTGTTTTTGCCTTTAAAGCCAAATAAAATATTTTCATGAGAGAAAATGATATTTCCTTCAGATAATCCAGCAAGCCATTTTGATGTTTCCTCCCATATATTTATAGTATATGGACATTCACATAATAAATGCATAATTGTTTCAGGAACTGATTTACAGAAAGAGCACAAGGGAGATTCTTTTAGTTTCATAATGTGCAATTTGTGTTTAGTTGTGAGAATATTGTGAACAATTCTTAAATGAAACCATCTCAATTGTACACTCTCTGTGCATCTATTTGCCATTAAATATATATTTGACCAGTCATCCTTGTTGTATTGTTTATTTAATATGTTTTCCCATTTTATTTGGCTTTTTAATTTGTCATGACAATTGGGCAAGAGAGCATTGTATATGCATTTACTTTTTACATTATGTCCAGTAATGCAGCTTGCATTAAAAGAGAGATATGGACGATGAATATTATGTACATTGCCCGTAAGTATTACACCTCTTGCTTTGCAGTAAGCTGAAACAGCTCTTTTGATACCTTCAAAATGTAGAAAATTTATGTTTTCAATTTCACAGTTTTTTTCTATATCTGTCTTATCAAGGAAGTTTCCATTTGTGTCTATAATATCACAGACAAAATTAATTCCTCTTTTTGACATGATATCATTGTACATAGACCTCCCATCAATTTTAAAATTATTGTTGAACCACAGTGATTGGTAAAGAATGTCTGATGTTGATGATACTCTGGAATAACATTTATATAGGTATTGACTCCAAGCAGATAACATATCTCTCCAGAAATGGTTTCCAACGTTTGGAACAATATTTTTACATATGTAATCAGCATCTGCTGTAAATAGTTTTGTAGAGTCTATTAAGTGTTCATTTATAATAGATATACACTTGGATTTGCCAGTTATAAGTCTCTTAACCCACATCACTTTTTGTGAATCAAGGGCGGCGTAACAACATGGTGTTGTATGGAGTGCCGGAATCGGAAGGACACAAGGAAACTTATACGGAAAGTAAGAATAAGGTGCTGGAAATTCTAAACGAAGCAAGAGAAACCAAGGAGCTACCCCCACTCGTACCGAGAGACATTGAGAGAGCACACCGTATTAACTCTAAAAACCCTAAGCAGTCTAACCCCATCATTGTGCGTATGTGCCACTGGGAGGATAAGTGGCATGCAGTGAAACTCAGGAGTGTATTAAAACAGTCTGGATTCGGAATCGCCAATGATCTGACAAACCAACAGATACAGGAATTATACAAGCTTCGCAATGAGAACCCTAACACACGCTACTACTTCAAAGGGAATAAGCTAGTAGAGGAACCAAAGGAGGCCATCACAGAGGAGCCAGGAGAGGACAGCACTCAGCAGGAGAGGCGCAGACTCAGATCCAACGCCCAGGCCTCTAAGGGGGGACAGTCGAGATAAGGGTGTGGTCAGGGCCTAGTGACTGGCAATGTGACTTGTGATTCTAGGACGCTTCAAGATAACTCTGTGGACTCAGCTGACAAGCAACCTAACAATGATGACAGTTTTGTGAAATTTATTTTTTGGAACATTTCTGGTATAGTGAGCAAATTAAGTGACTCTGATTTCTGTAATTACATCCAAACATTTGATATTATTGGCATTACAGAAACATGGTGTGTAGATCCTGACCTAGGTAACATTTTCCAAGACTATGAAATCATTAAGAAAGATGCAGATAAACTATCATCCTATGGCAGACTATCTGGTGGTATTTCAGTTTTGATAAGGAAAGAATTTTATAAATATGTAAAATGGACACAGATTTCTGAAAATGCTATTTTTGCCTTAATTGACAAACAGCTTTTTGGAACAACATTTGATTTACTTTACTCTTGTGTATATATCCACCCAGAGAGCTCCTCATGGTATGATAAATTTAGCTCAAATTGTAAAAATGGCATCATTCTTTTTCAAGAAAAACTATTTGACATATTAACAGAACATGATGATTTACATCTATTATGTGGTGGTGATTACAATGCTAGAACTGGAACTAATTCTGATTTTGTGGAAGATGACATAATAGAGTATACAGAAAACCATAATTACTTTTTGTCTGATCTCATATCAGATTACTTCAATCTTAAACGCTTTTCACTTGATAAAATTGTAAACAAGTTTGGAAAATGTTTAACAGATTTATGTTCTGTTCTGAATATTCATATTTTGAATGGAAGATGTGGTAGAGACAAAAATGTTGGTGATTTTACTTTTATTGGTGCTAATGGTACAAGTGTTATTGACTATATTATAGCTTCTTCCCCATTATTTGACAATGTTTTAGATTTTTCTATAGATTCTCGCTCAGATTCAACCCATCTCCCTGTTACCATGAAATTGAGAGCACACATAAAACAGCAACCTGCAAAACAGAAGAATGATCAGGATAAGAAATCATTTAGGTTTGTGTGGGATAATGACAAATCAAATACTTTTAGAGATCAGCTTTTTTCTGATCAAGTCCAGGATTTACTTGACAAATCAGTAAACACAGCATTGACAAATATTGAAGAGAGCATTAATTACTTAGCAGAGGCACTGAAATTAGCTGGCTCAGCTATGCAAAAGAAAGTAGGAAATACAAAGCCTAACCAAAGATGTAAATGGTATGATGCAGAATGTGAAGATTTGAAAAGGAAAAGATGTAGAGCACTCAATCAATTCAGGAAATGTAAAAATAAAGAATCACTCAGAGAATATCACAATATAAGAAACAAATATGCATCAACTTGCAAAGAAAAGTCACAAACATATTTTATGAATAAGCAGCAATTTATAGAAAAAAACATTCATGACTCCAAATTATTCTGGTCAGAAATAAAAGGCTTAGGTAAAACTCAAAAGGTAAACAATATCAATATTAAAGACTGGTATACCTATTTTAAAGATTTGTTCACATTCACAGATACTGACATGAGCTTGGAAAACCAGCCCCATGAGTCACAAAACAATACACATTCACATCTAGACACTGAGTTTGCTAATGATATACTGGATTCACCCATTACTAATGATGAGATCCTAGAGAGTATACACCATCTGAAATGTAACAAATCACCTGGGTTAGATCAAATCATCCCTGAGTTTTTTAAACACTCTTCAGATATTATTGTTCCTTACCTTGAACTAGTATTCAATGTTATATTAGAAAATGGAACCTTTCCAGATACTTGGACACTTGGGATTATTGTGCCAATACTTAAACAGGGTGATGTTAATAATGTAAATAATTACAGAGGTATCTCGCTGCTAAGCATATTTGGTAAACTATTTACATTCATTGTTAATAAGAGGCTAGTGTTTTGGGCAGATACTTTCAATAAAATTAATGAAGAACAAGCAGGTTTTAGAGAGGGCTACTCAACTATTGACAACATATTTATTCTACAAGCACTTGTTGATAGATACCTAAGTGTGAAAAGTGGGAGATTTTATGTGCTCTTTGTTGACTTTGCCAAGGCGTTTGACTCTGTGCAGAGGGGGAAATTATTGAACCTATTAAGATCACATGGCCTCAGCAACAAAATGAATAAATTATTAGGTAGCATATATGAGAATGTAAAGGTATGTGTACGTAATAATAATGAGATTTCGGAAACCTTTATTAGTCAGTTAGGAGTCAGACAAGGGTGCATTTTAAGCCCATTTCTCTTTACATTTTTCATAAATGAACTAGCAGTACAGATAAATTCTAACTGTAACTATGGTACTCAACTTCATCCGGATATTACTCAGATATTTTTGTTGTTGTTTGCAGATGATATTATTCTCTTTTCATCAACAATTAAAGGATTACAGAGTCAAATTAATGAACTTGAGTTGTACTGCGATAAATGGAAGTTATCAGTGAATATGAATAAAACGAAAGTTCTTGTATTTAAACATGGAAGTCAGTTATCAAGAAATGAACAATGGTATTTTAAGAGAGAAAAAATAGAAACTACAGGATTCTATAAATATCTTGGTGTTTACTTTAACAGAAACCTGTCATGGCATAAACATACAAACCAAGCTGCAGTACAAGCAAAGAAAGTTCTAATTAGTATAACCAAGCATCTGAAAGTTTTAGGAAATATTTCATATCAATCCTTATTTAAAATATTTGATGTAAAGATACTCCCAATCCTATCATATGGGTCAGAAATATGGGGCTTAAAACATTTTGATGCTATAGAAAAGATTCATTTATATGCTTGTAAAAAGTATTTGGGTGTTAAGATAAACACATCTAGTCTGATGGTGTATGGAGAATGTGGACGATTTCCTATATATGTACATTCGAATTTAAAAGTAATTAAGTATTGGCTTAGACTTATTAACATGCCCTCATACAGATTGCCCAAAAAGGTTTATAACATGATGATGTTGTTTGATAACAATGGTAAAAGAAATTGGGTGACAGGTGTAAGAGAATTACTTTTTAATTGTGGTTTTGGTCATGTTTGGAACGACCAAAATGTGTATTCAATAAATGTTTTTATACTTTCATTAACTCGGAGATTAAAGGATATTTATTTGCAGACATGGACAACATCGATGGCCCTAAAAAAACAAATGTTTCTATTACAAAATGATTAAATCTGAAATAATCATGGAGGATTATCTATCAAAGATTACTGTTAAAAAATTTAGAATAGCTTTGTCACGTTTTAGATGTTCCTCACATGAACTTTTATTGAGACAGGACGCTATATGAAGATACCAAGAGAAGAAAGAATATGTAATCTCTGTAACTTGAATTTAATAGAAGACGAATATCACTTTTTACTTGTATGTCCGGTATACTTACATCTTAGAGCAAAATATCTAAAAGCATATTATTTCAGATATCCTAACGTTATGAAATTATATGCACTACTATCAAACTCAAATTGTAATATTCTGCAAAATGTTTCTATGTATATATATTATGCCTCCTTGCACAGACAAAATATCCTAAAGTAAATTATACTGGTATTAATGACATACGAATGTGATATTGAAGATATCATATAACATTACTTGACAGAGAATTATACGATTTTATCTGACATATTTGTACAAATTTGTAAATATTGCATGTACCAATTGTACTACAGGCCTGTGGCCTTTAAGTATTGAATAAAGATTGAGATTGAATCAATAATATTTTTAATAATATAGGAACAGTAATCCCTCCATCTTGAGATAGATCACTTCCCGCTTAATCTTATCTTTCTTACCTTGCCAAATAAAATGTATGCATTTTCTTTGGAAGTTTTGTATTATGTCATCAGGAGGGTTTGGAATTGAGGCGAAAAGGTGGTTTAACTTTGGAAGAAGGAGTGACTTTAAGATAACATTTCTACCCATTGGGGTTAAATATCTTAAAGACCAAAGATTCATTTCCTTTGATATTTTATCAAATTTATCCTTATAATTTAATTCTTTCATTTCGTTAATCCCAACAAGTTGAAGTTTGACTGCGACCAGTCTAAATTCCACTCTTTGCACATCTTGTGGCGCGAATACACACCGCTTAACTCCTGTCCGAAACTGGGGAAATGAAACAAGTTCCGGTGGCGTTTGTTTTCATGTCCCGGAGGAGAAAGATTGATTACGAAACGGTGTGTATTTTCTCATTGTGTGACAAATATAAATAGCTATAACTTAATATGAACGAATATAACTATATTAATTAAATATAACTTTTATAACGAATAATATGTTATATGATTTGATTGTAATGCATTCATTAACTATGATTTTGATTTTGGAAATTCCTTTTGCTTATTATTTTGTTTTCTTTTTAGGTAAGCACAGACGACTAAACGACAGAGCGAAGAGAAGAAACATCACATTCTTCCTGTTGGTTGACCTTCTACTCCAGGAAGCGGCCTTCTTGCCAACAATCAGGCAATACGTCTGTACAGGGCAGATGGCCCGAGTTCAAAACAAAAAGACCAAAATGTTTAACAACGCACTGGAGAAAGTATGGAGAACAAAAGCCTGAGACCAAGACGGTCACTCGTTAATATTGCAAACTTGTTATCAAAGTGACCAGACCAGTGACATGACCAGAACTGAATGTAATGTGAAATGTATTCAAGATTAACAAGTATAATATTGGGATGCATTGCAGTGCATATTGATACTGTAATAAAAATGCATGTTGCTTGTATTGTGAATACATATCGCAATGAATAAACTATGATATATGTGATGTGAATAATGTAATGTGTATTGTGAATAAACAAAAATATATGTGTATTGGCATGCATTGAAGTGCACAAGAAATAAACTATGAAATGTATGTTGCATAATGAAATACATATGCATACTGAATAAAATATGATGAGACATTTATTGTAAATAAAAACATATGAAATGTAAGATGAAATATATATATATATATATATATATATATATATATGTATGTGTGTGTGTGTGTGTGTGTGTGGGTGTGTGTGTGCGTGTGTGTGTGTGTGTGTGTGTGTGTGTGTGTGTGTGTGTGTTTGTGTGTGTGTGTGTGTGCAGTATAATTTTACATGAATAAAATATGAAGAGACATACAAATCGTTTTTATCATTAGTTGTCTTTATTTGCCGGATATATCCGGTTTTGAAATACAGACAGACAGACAGGTATTTTATTAACGTCTCACCTTGCGTGCATACATAATTATATAATTAATAAAATATACACAAGCCATTCCATAGAAATTATGAGAGACAAAAATTGAGTGTTAATATACGATAAAACTTAATATAAATCATTGTGGCATTAAAAAGGTATAAAGTAAATATAGCAATATACAGATATAAACATTGTATTACTTATATAAACACCATCTTCTTCTTAAGATATTTAAACAGGCTTTGGCACACAACATAGTTAAATCAACATTTGTAAAGAGCACTTCAAACTTTCCTGCGTCTGTTAAAACACTAAATATGGACATAAATATTCTGCTTCTTTAAAAAGGGCATATCATCATACACAGGACAGTTTAAAATAACATGATATTCATTCTCAACACAACAATTTTCACACATAGGGCATATCCTTTCTTCCACGGGTAACTGTTCATATCGCCCTGTTTCTCGTCGTATAGGTGCTACTCCTAGTCTGAATTTTGACATAGCACTTCTATAGGCTCGGGGCAGTTGGGAAATGACAAAATGTTCTGCTTCATATCCACAATTCTTTACAGTCTTATCCGTTCTGAGCTTCCCTGTATTGTCACTAATTCTTTGAGTCCACGCATATCTATATCTCGTAAAGAGGATATCTTCAACTTTCTTCACCATGTCAGGCTGGACTGAGTTTTGTAGATAGCTGCCATCAGTGTCTCTAAACACTTTTCTTAGCTTAAAATTCCAGTTTTTATATCTGGGGGCGGCACACTTATCTGTCCACAGGAATATGCTTTTGTTTAACCTGTTATTGTCCATTATCAAATACCTTCGTCACAGTTGTAAACATGCAACCTTCTGAGATATGTTCACAGGTACCCATCCCAGATCACCAAGTACTCCATCAGTTGATGCATATCTACCAACCCCTAAAAATTATCTACAGGCCCGGTTCTGGACAGTATTTATACATGAGCACTCCTGTAGGCCCCATACAGCTGCTCCATACGTGATAACTGGTAACACAGTACTGTCATATAATTTATGAAAAACTTTAAAATCCATATCGCCCAGTATTTTACACTTTGCTATTACTAGCCCTAGAGCTCTGCTTGCAGACTGAGCTACAAATTTTGCCGTGCCACCGTAATCCAGGAATTCATTCACCGTAAGCCCGAGGTAACGGTACATGCTCACGGTCTCTAACTGTAATTCGCCACGCTTAAAAACACGCTCACTTTTCTTCAACGATTGGTTTCTAAAATGCAAAATTTTCGACTTGTCACAGTTAATATACAACTTATTCTTTCCACATCACTCATTCAGGTAATCCAACTGTAATTGCAGGTCCTCTTCTGTTTCTGCCAGGAGTACGATGTCATCTGCGTACAACAGGATACTCAGCTTGTCATCTCCAAACTGTACTCCCACTCCTAAATCGTTGAAAGTAGTTGCAAGATCATTAATGAAGATGTTAAAAAGTATAGAGGATAAGAGACATCCTTGCTTGACGCCGCAGCTTACTTTAAACCAGTCACTCTTTAACCCGTTAATCCTCACACAACAGTACACAAATCTATACATGCCTCGAACAGCATTCATCATGTTACCACTTAATCCAAGCCTTAGGTTATCAAGCATATTGATGAGAATGTTTCGGTCCACTGAATCATATGCTTTACTGAAGTCAATAAACGCACAGAAAGTTGATAATTTCTTTTTTTTTCCTCGTGTCGATAATGTTAGTTAACGAAGTTATGTGGTCTACAGTACTGCGGCCTTTTCTAAAACCATTCTGTTCTTCGGTTAAAATAGAGTTTGCATCCGCCCATTCAGTTAAACGAGCATTTAAAATCCCACAATACAGCTTATACACACTTGAAGAAAGAGAAATACCTCTATATGATTTTGGGTCACGCTTGTCTATCGTGTTCGATTTCAGTATGGGTTGTATAATTCCTCTAGTCCATGATTCTGGAACTCGTCCCGATGTGTAACAGAGATTGTAAAACTGCAGTAAGAAGTTTATAACAGCTTCGGATCGCAAAACTTCAGCAGGCTGTTCATCATATCCGACCGCTTTACCGTTCTTCATTTTACATAAAGCCATTTTCAACTCTCTCAGAGTAAGAGGATTATCCATGCGATTATCACTTCTCGGAGGTGAGGGGACGTCCGACATTTCGTCTCCACTGTTAACATTAAGTAGAGTGTGGAAGTCATGCCTCCACTTTTCTAACACTGTTCTCTGCTCACGTGACACATTTCCATCTTCACCCACTACCTCCATTGGGATTTGCTTATTTATTTCGCTTCCAACTCCGACCTTTCCAATGGATTTCAAAAAATATGTCTGATTATCTTGTGCAGCCTGAAAAAGATCTTGGTGAAGAGCCACTCTGTGGCTTCTCTTGGCCCTCTGTACACTTCGATCAAATGATTTTCGTAAATGCCTGAATTCATTTAGTAATAACTTCTTTGATATCCCTTTACTTTTACAACAGTTCCGTTCGGCGTGACATACTTCATTCCACTGTCGAGTTAAATTGCTATTTCACCAATCCTTCTTAATACGCCGTCTTTTGTTGTCACCACCAATCCATATAGTTGTATGTACTTTTGGCACTTTATCCTCCATCTCACATATAATAATGTCACAGAAACCGTTATATGCAGAGTCTATACTGTTCTGTGATGTCTCACGTTCTTCAATATCGTTGATAAGTACCTGCAGTTGATTTAACATATCCACATCAGTCATAAAATGCCCTGGTATATCATCAACCATGAACTTACAGTATTCACATTTTAAACTTGATTTCACATCATGTTCGCTATGATTACCTCCTACGATATCTATGTCCCATGTCAGTACAGAATGATCCGGTATTGCTCGGGCGTCCACGCCAGTTTGACCAAAACTCCGTTGACTAGAACACTTGCTCTCATAACTTTGAAATTGTCAAACAGTTCTAGTGTTTCATACGGGACCAAACAGTAATCTACTACTGCACAACCACGTGTAGATACTGAGGTAAAGTCGTTCTGGATGTTATTCCTACCGTTAAGAATACACATATTGGTGTTGATTAAAAAATCACACATAATGGCACCATGTCTATTCTGTGTGTAATCTATAACATCCCGGTTAGGTAGACTGTCAACACCATTAATAAAATCCTCTGAATCACCACACCGACTGTTCAGATCTCCACAAATATACACAGTTCCTGATGTTTGATATGAGTATATGTCGGTTATTAACTGATCAAAGAAAGCACTCGCATCTACTGCTCTAGAAGAGTTCTCTGGTGTGAGGTAGCACACACATATGTTGTATTTACACCCTGTTTCTTTATGGCAAAGTGACAGCCAAAGTATCCCCTCATTTGAGTCGCCAAGAACTGCAACTTTAAAATGTTCCAATAGATTCTGCTTTACTAGAAAACATACGCCGCCGGATCCACGTTTAGCCTTCCGATGGGTAACAGTTCTGTTTTGACCATAAAATATAAAACCAGACATTTGAATAACATCACTGTCTTTGAGATGTGTTTCACTTAATCCTATTATGTCAACATCCGTGTACTGAACACAACCTGCTCTAACTTGATAGTTGCAGGATAAGTTATCAGTGTTCCAACCATTAACATTCCGAAAGCCACATTTAAGCTAACGCTTTTAGTCCCGACCCGTGTGACGGTTATGTGCTTGACTCTCGCGTGTGTCCCATTCTCCATCACGTCGATCCCGTTCACCGTTACGTCTGTACCGTTCACCGTTACGTCTGTACCGTTCACCGTTACGTCTGTACCGTTGGTTTTCCTGTGCACGCTCACTGCGCTCCCGGCCAGTTTGACGTGCATCCTCGGCAGCCCTCAAAACGACGGAGTTTCCTTTCACCACGAGCTTGTCCTGACCGACGGCTTTTACAATATTGCGCATGTTAGCAGCAAGTTGTCTTTGTTGTGGGGATTCATCAGCAGAAATATATACATCTTTGTATATCCTAGAGTCTCTCAACTTTCGCATGCTAATGAAGATTTTCTCCCTGTCCTCACGCGTTTTGCACGTACCAATCACTATCCCTGAATGGTGACAATCTTTAGTCTCCTTACGCACTGCTGATTTGACAATGACGTTTTGTAATTTGAGACCATCTTTCAACAGCCCATTCACGTTCGACTCTACGTTTTCGTTTTGACCTTCAGTCAAGTTCATTATAACAAAGTTCAATTCCCGTGATGAATCTACTACTTTTGTAGATTTTACAACGTCACTATACTGGACTTGAAGAGGCGTTATATCGCTCTGTACCGTAGATATATAAATAATAAAGAACAAAAAAGCGAGCCCTTATATGGTGAAGGATTCTAAAGTCAGGCCTAGTGTGCATTTGACTTCATCCATAATCTCCGTCCGCACCGCAGATATTTCTTTCTCTATCTTTTTGTCGATAACTTTGTCTAAATGTTCCATTATCTTCTTTTCCACATTTACTTCTAATCTGCCTATTCTATTGGATAACTGCGTGAATAGAGCGTGTATACGTCTGTCGAAAGTTTTGTTATGGCAGAAATGTCAATGTCATTGCATATGGCGGCGCCAGCCGGCCGACCTGTACTGTCGTTGCAGGATTTCTTGACCACGATGTTGTTAATCTGATCCTCCTCATCACCACGTTTTACATCCTCGTTGTTAATGTGACACACTTCCACGTCCGCAACAACTTCTATACGACTTCCCGTTATTACGTTGTCAACATATGACTGTGACGAGTCCAACTCATTCATAACTTCATACATTTTATCCATAATCCTCTAATTGGTGTACGTTTCCTCAGAAATAACGATTCTTCTTCGGTACATATGTGAATAGCACAATATAACTTGAGATAAATATCCCTTTCCTTTGAAATTTTCTCATTTAAAATTTTGATAAAGTTGTTTGCAAACTGTATTTATTTCTCCCATTAATTTGTGTTTAAATCATTGTTTTGACCAATCTTTGATATATTCATTTACTCCCCGAAGGAACAGATGAATCCTAGTCAATATGTCAAGTAAATAACCATCAAAGTGAATTTTCATTGTAGGTTCTTAAAGTTTATACCTAAATGACCCAGAAAACTTTACAGTTAGATTATTGGGACTATTACTTACACAATCATTTGTATACAGGGTAAATAATACGGGCGAAAGGACACACCCTTGAGGGGCACCGGTATTTGAAATAGAGAATAGAGGAGTAGGAGGAATTAACCTTTACAAATTGCGGTCTAAAACATTAAAAAAATTGTCAATCCACAGTAACAAATTACAATTTACGCCCATGAGTTTCTCTAACAATATGTGAGGCTGGATTGTATTGAATGCTGAAGAAAAAGTCCACAAATAAAATTCTCACATAGGATCTTGGAAGCTCTAAATGTTGATACAATGCTTTCCTATACCAATTTTGATACAAGGAGAACTTATTTTATGAAAATTATTAGGGGAGACCGGGGCAAAGTGTGCCCCCGACGCAAAGTGACAGAAAAACTGTTTATTTTTAGAATGAACATCAGATGACACTATCATTTTCTATCTACCCATCACAGATGACGTAACGCAACGAACAAGTTCATGACGTCATGAGCAGTCAGCGGCAAATGTACAGAAGGGCGAAAAATTTGATATTGAACGTTTTCATGTAAAAGTCGGGAGAAAATATCATAACTGATGGACACATTTATATCACCGGAGCTAAATAACCACTTTCTAGGTGAAAACAGATTATCTGAGCTTACAATTTTCATGTTTGTATGCACTTGGTGTCCGGTCTTACTTCTTCTATTTCCATTTTATAAAGGTATATGCCTTGCCCCAAAGCAGTTTATGTTATGTTGAGCCTTCAAATGTATTTTCAGAATAAGCTAATCAGTGTCATGTTAAAATCTTTTAAAGGCCACTCTTTCCACCAATAATCAAAATTAATGAAAAAATTCTGTAACTTCGCATGGTCCAAGCAAAATATCTATTTTTAAAAATTCAAAGAGGAAAAATGCATGTTACGGACCTTTTTCTGCAAAATGATATTTTTTGTAGTAAAGTCTTAAAAACCGTTAGGGCACGCTTGTTTGATTTTGTTAGTTACTTTAATAAACATTATGGTCATCATTCAGAGTTGTTGTGTTAAGTGTTGTTTTCTTTAAAAATGGAATGTTACTAGAATAGAAAAGGGATTTATGTAATTTGTAAGTTTAATTGTGCCAGCCTTAAATGATAAAAATACAATATCGACAATGGATTCTACAGAAATAACTTCAAAAGTCCTGCTGAAGAATAGAAATAAATGAAAAACGATTCAAATATGAAAACAATTAACAATTCAAATATGAAAATGTACTGCTGAAGAGTCATAAACATATATATCACGGACCTATTTTTCTGAGATATTTGGTGCTGAAGTTCAAGATTTATGAAAAACAATTGGCTTAGGAAGATAACTCTTCAGTGGTAAATATTTTTTATTTTATTACATCATTAATCTATATAATGTTATATAGCAAATATTATCACAATAAAACACAAACTATTCACACAGCCATAACACCATTACCTGTCTTTATTAAGATAGAAAGATGATTTGATTTTAAATGTTTCTGGACATGGACAATTGTTAGGAACGTCTTTATAGTTATGCTAACGATAGGTCATTCTTTGTTTTATCAGACCTTCGAAGGGTATTTAAACGTTTGCACGTTTGGAAATGTGTTTTCAATAAATGTTAAATTTGTTACTTTTTTGTTTTGTTACGTTTTGATAAGTGTGGTTGCCGTTCACTAGAACATAAGACGTCCCCAAATAATTCACGTGCAAAAGAAACGCCCCCATACAAAATGCAATATATTTTTAATCCACGGGCGATGAATACGGTTGAAATAGCGTCGTTAGAACCCAGCAATACTTTATATGAATTTTCAAAAATTATGTCTTCATATTTATGAGAAAGACACGTTTAAGAATTCTTTTGGAATCTCCTTAATTAGACGAGATAGAAGAGTCAAAAAACAATTTTTGCCTTGTTTTGTGACATCCTACAGTAATGATTCGTCAACAAATTGAAATCCAAGAAGTTATTTATGTTGAAGACACCTTTTATTACTTAAATTTCTGCTTTTTAATTTTTAAACTTAAAAGCAAATATTGTGGCCAAAAACATCTTGAAAAAGCGATTTTAACACCCCATGTATATTTGAACAGTCTGAATAAATAAAAATATCATACTCTGAAGGTTGAAATTGTGAGTACTACTTTACAAAACATGTGTCTATCAAATGCATTCACAATATACTTCTACGACATCAATATTTCATTTTCTGCTTTTTTAAAAATGTCTGGACGTTTCTTGTGCACGTCAGCAGTTTTTTTATATATATAAAATTTTCTTTTTTTTTCTTTTTTTCTGTTCACGGCATATATAGGCATATAATATAATCCGTTCATCCAAACGTTGGTTCTGTTTCTTGGGTAGAACTAAAAAGCAATTGACTTAAAATATACATGGTATTCTGTACAGTTTTTTTATGAACTGTGATGACCTTATTCGTGTTTACCGTTTCAAAAAACGTCAACGTCGTTTCAACCCACATTAGAAAGACGGGGCAAAGTGGCCCATGTTAAAAAAGACTTATTTCCTTCTAAGCCGAAAACGATGGTGACCAGAAATAAAAGAGTGTGTTAATTTCATACTATATAACTAAGTTCTCCCGAAGGTCTAAAGATACACAGCTGAAAATTGTATAGTTTCAAAAGAATGCCTTTCGCGCTTTGCCCCGGTCTCCCCTAATCCTAGACTAAATTAACATGCAAGTGTATGGAAAAAACATCACCGTCCGTTAACTTATGGCACGGCACTGTATATGACCAATTAAACATGAACAACTCAAATTTATCAGTTTCTGTTATAAACAGCGGTACATTGTCCGCTTTTCGATCACTATTTTTACCTTCATATCTTCAATATACTAAGTAAACAAGATCAAAATGGCAATTTTCGGCTACAATCAGTACTTCCCGATAACATAACATAATTTATAGCATATGTTAGCATATGTGACCCCAAACAACACAATGGATGTACGGTCGATCGTGCATATATGCTGCTTTAGATATCAAGACTAATGGCATGTTTTTGTATATAATTATGACATATTTCATGCTAAAATTTATATTAAACTCACTGTTGTTTTCAGGTTGGTGTATTTTATTCTATTCTAAATATATGCTAGTGCATATGTATACTGAATGAAAGATGCTGTTATAAATGTGTGAAGAGAACATTTTCGAAATATTATAGGGGGTCTTCCGGCGTTTCCATGGCAACCACATTACGTATTATTTAAATAATTTCCATAATACTTCTCCAAAATATGAGTGATGATGAAAGTTGATAATTTTATGTAAATAAAGGAAGTAATCTGCTAAATGTAACGATGTCTAAACAACTAGAAATGAATGTCTGTGATATAACGTTTCTGAAAATCAAACAAGGATAAAACACATACCACACATAATTTCATACAAGCATAAAACATATCGTTGACTATATTTTCCTATACCTTTGTTGTATTAACCAGTAATTGTCATAGATTTAAATACACCAAAAAATGCTTTTATTGCAATTTGTTGTAGGTTTGTCAAAATTTGAGCAAAAATGACTGGACTAATATGTGCCCCTATGTTGTTAACGAGGTGGTGGGATCAAAAGCGGAAACAATCTTCAAACTTGATATCTCAAAAAACTGTCCAGATAACTGCACTAAACAGTCAGGGACATGTCGGCTTTCTGTCTCGTTACAATGGGACGGTATGCCGTCCAAAAATTATTGTCTTATAGAGATGGCATGCCGTCTATAAAACGTATAAGACGGTATCCCGTCTTAATGATTCAGGGGAGAGTTCATTGTGTCAAATGTTAAAAAATTTAGACGGCATGCCATCTTCATATTTCACAAGACGGCATGCTGTCTCATATTTAAAAATATAACAGCATGGCTGTATTGAGCTTACTTGGGAGTTACGGCTGAGACCGAGGTGTTCCAGTTAGAGCCCTCGTGCACGTGAATCACGAGGCAGAGGTGTTCATGTTTCACGTGCTCGATGGTTCGTCTAACTTGAACCCAATCTCAACACTGCATCAAACCATAATCAGAATTGACAACATTTTAGTTTTATTTTCAGTTCTCATTTGTTTGACATAATAGGGTAAAAGAGACGTGTCCTTGTCAGAAAAAAGTGTCTATATTAGGCAGCTCACAGAAAGCATGAACTAATCGTGATGCACGTGGAAATGTACAAGTTGGTACTGTCAATGTCAATATCGTCAGCTTACAAAATAAAAATAAAACAAACCCCACAATACAACATATTGTCTTTATAAAAATGTGCATTTCCATTTAAAGTTACTGCAGCGCGTCTATTTGTATACTTTTTTGCTGCATTGTGTCATTTTAAAACATTTTTTATACAATATATTACGTTTAGAGGGTACACCATCTCATTATCGGACCCAAAAAGCTGTATCAGTAGAAAAATGTTTATCCGTCTTGGTTTAAATTGGAAAAGCGACAGTTTTGTGGAAGTCTTCAGTGTGAGTAGTAGTTTGCTTGGTTTCATACAATTTAGAGAGGTTGACAGCAAGATAGTTGCCCATTCCATCATGCCATATTTTAACTCCACTCTGAGTGTTAAAGAACCATTGAGTATGTTAGTGTTTTAACTACAACATTATGTTTATGTGTATCAATCGCTAGGGAAATCTACAAAACTATGACACATAATTTTCATATCACAGCAATCCGATGAAATTTGGTTTTAAAGACAAGTAAGCCTTAGATTAACGCGCGTCAATAGAATCTAACATCATATTAACAGCTTTTCCTTTTCTGTATAAAAACAGTACCAACTAGCAACATTTCCGAGGCGTGTTGGCTTATCAATTTTACAAGTCGCCACAATGTCAACCCATATGAAGCTCGTTTTTCTCAAGTGCTTTCAACTGAATGTGACAATTATTTCAAAGGATCCTGTTAATATACAAATTATTGACATTTTACCTGTTAAATGTATTTTATTGTGATAATACCCGCAAACTATGACAGATATAGTATCTGTAAAAACTACATAATTGAAATAAATGGTAAATAAATAAAGGCGTTTATTTATTTTTTAAATACTCATAAACCGTCTCTTGTACTTGTTTGTTTATTTTTATGTTTATTTGGGAGAAAACCACAATGTTTCGCGCTTGAAAATAATAGACATGATCTACCGGTATATGTAAACTTGAAACGTATCATACTTATTTGGGGTCGAAAAAAAGTAAATTTGCGAAAACTAGAAGTCTATATTTCAATACGAAAATAGGAAATGTCTATTAACATACACAATGGCTCTTATAGGTATAGCTTAATCAGTCAGAATGCTTTAACTACTTTCAAGTAGGCAATTTAGTGTGAACACCTTAAAATGACAGGGACGGAAAACATTCGTTATAGAATTCTTTAATTGTTTCAGGGGTCTTATTTAGCCATTGGTTACACTGTTTATGTTTCTTTTCGCGAGAGTAATGGATTTTTATTTAGAACGGCGTGCTATAGTTCCTTTTAAGTGACAATAAAATAGAGTCATGGGCTCTGTAGCTCATCAGGAGTTCATTGATTTATTATCTAAGGTTGAATATCAAAGTTATCTCAAGTAAAATGTTAACAAGCAAAAAATAGGTTTTTAGATCATGACTCCTGTAACCTGTATTTGGAGTCACAGGGTAACAAATCGTACAATTAAGAATCACCTTTGACCAAAGAGTCTCTACACAACTTTTCACCTTTTGTAGAGCTTTACATACTTGAGATAAAGATGAAAATAGGTTTTTGGGTCATGACCCTTGACCTAGATTTGGGTCACAGGGTCACACAATCTACAATTTAGAATCCCCAGAAGGAGAAGAAGTTGAAAATGGTTAATAAGGATGTCATCCCTGTGACCCCATTTGAGGTCACGGGGTCACAAGATCTACAATTTAGAATCCCCATTGGCCAAGGAGTCTTCACACAACTTTTCAGCTCTCTAGACCTTTTTGAACTGGAGAAGAAGATAAAAATAGGTTTTTAAGGATTTGACCCCTGTGACCCAATTTGGGGTCATGGGGTCACGAAATCTACAATTTAGAATCCCCATTGGCCAAGGAGTCTGCACATAAAATTTCAGCTCTGTGGAGTCATAGGTTCTGGAGAAGAAGTCGAAAAAGTGAAAAGTTTACGGACGGACGGACGCCGGACAACATGTCATGCCATAAGCCCATCGGGCCTTTCAGGCCTGATGAGCTAAAAATAAGATTACTTTGCAAACTTATAACTATTTTGGTAAAATAAAATCTATGAACTCTAATCAATTGCTCAATCAATTAAATAGAAATGTCCTTCTCATGTCATCGGGTTGCAGTGTTAGTTCACTCGCCCAGAAACCATTAGAATTAGAGATCTACTGTAAGAGATCTACAACTTATAATCCCTATAAGCCAAGGTGTCGACGAAGAAGACGACTTATAAATGATTGTTTTACCTGTGGTCCTTGCTTGGGGTCACATAATCAACAAATCTACAATTTATAATTCCAATGGCCTAAGAGTCTAAACACAATATTTCAGATTTCGAGAGTCAGTGTTTCTTATGAAGTCCAAAAACTTAAAGCTAAAAGACTGAAGGATGGACGACTGCCGGAAACCATGCAATGTCACCGGCCTTTCTTTCGACGGCATGCCGTCTTTCTAAGACAATATATATTTGACGGCATGCCGTCTTTATAAGACAATATATATTAGACGGCATGCCGTCTTTAAAAGACAATATATTTTAGACGGCATGCCGTCTTTAAAAGACAAAATGTTTTGGACGGCATGCCATCTTTTTAAGACAATATTTTTCAGACGGCATGCCATCTTTTATATTTAAATTTCAAATAATGATGTCTCCCTTCTGACAATAAAGATGGCATGCCGTCCAAATTATTTAAAGATGGCATGCCGTCCAGAATAATGATTTTATTAGACGGCATGCCGTCTGATATCACAACATATGCCAACATATCCCCATTTACTAAAAGAAATGATTCTCTTAATAAAAGAAATGATAAACATGTTTTTGCATATCCGTATGCTATAATATCTTATCTTTGAGTATGCACTCTTTGAGTTAAATCCTTGGCACAAATATGAAGATATTTCGATAAAATCACTACCACTCCTCACTCTGCTTTTCAATGTTTTTGTCATTTTCTCTGGTCTGAAATAGATTACCTTTCTTTTTGTAGTTCAGATCGTCAGAGGGAAGGGGGCATTTATTGTTTCAAAAATATTAAACTTTGTCCGATCCTGTGTTTTCTATATGCTTGAATGAATGGTTGAGCTATCTTATAGTGTTTAAGACGGCATGCCGTCGAAAATCAAGGACGGAAAGCCGACGTGTCCCTGACTGCTGTGAGTAGACAAAATCTTTCTCGTCAACCTGCACATGTCAATCTGTTTAAAATGGAATACGATACGTTAAGATGAAATAATAAAAGAACAGTTTGCCGTTTCGTCAAGGTAAAATGGGGGATATTCTTCAATAAAGTGGAAGCTGAGAGCGGAACACTGAATACCTAAGTTAGTAACACAAATTTGTGAGACTACAGAAATCGAAGTTCAAAAAACTTACTTAACAAAGCAACTATATATGTATTAAGACTACTTGGATTCTTTACCGCACATATAACATGTGTATCAGTTATAATTAACATATGATATAAAACTGAAACATAGTTTGAATAACCAACGTTTTGTAGATGGGGAAAACATTCTTTTGAGTGTTTAAGTCTCAGTGAACAGTGACAATCGTTATTTAGGAGCACATGTTATACTTATGCGTCAATATTGTTCTGCTAAGCATGGCGTTTATGGTTGAAATAATGACCGCAGACCGAGTGATATCACAGATATTAACGAGGTCGATGTTATTATTTCACATACACCACATGGTTATGATTGACTAAGTGTCGCTTTTATTTTTATTAATGCAAATACGAAATAATTACTTTATATGAACTTTATGAAATAGTTGTAATGCTGTAATGCTTGAGTAACTTTACTTCAAACATTGCTTCAGCTTCACGTGTACACTGCGCGAAATTCATGTGCAAATCGATTCGTGTATACATTCTTCGTTGTCAATTAGAAATTCCAAGCATGTAACCAACTGTTTCTTTTCGTTTTTACTTCAGAAACTACATCACCTCTACCTTGAATGTATATGAAATAAAGATGAACAATTGTAAATAAAAACAAATTAAAGATTGTTTATGACAACGTATACTGTTTTAACTAGCTATTCAGTCCATGACCAACTGTCAATCAGTGTTAAGCGAAAACCGTGGCTGCACGGACGATGTTCATTTCATCTCGTGATGCACGGACATCATGAATGTCATGTTGCCAAGCTGAGTTTCTAACTTCACGTGCTGCACACAGTCAAAACATCCTCGATAATCCAGCGCTATTGTTCCGATAAATCTACACACAAGCGCTGGAAAACAGTAAGGGTATTTATCCCTAACCTAGTTACCTCCCTTCGCAATGACTCAGCGAAACGCTTGCTTTCTAACAACCAATGAGATCACTCTCGTGTCAGGATCTTGGCTTTCGCAGTAGCACAGCACAGCACAGGGATTTTAATCATTTACGTCCACCCGTTTTGATGGACATGAATACACCCTTCTCACGTACAGACTTCTTAAAACTTTCTTTTGAGTTTCTGTCAGGTTTTCTACGCTGAATTTGTTACAAATGTTATCGTAATCGAGTGAGTGAGCCATGTTTGTTTCTATAAACAACGGTAGTGATGCGTTTTGATTGGTCGAGTTGTTTACGCAGATAGTGTCTGCGTTTCGTTTCTGATTGGATAACATGGACCCAAGGGAGGTAACTAGGTTAGGGATAAATACCCTTACTGTTTTCCAGCGCTTGTGTGTAGATTTATCGGAACAATAGCGCTGGATTATCGAGGATGACAGTCAAAAGCGCGTGGTTGCAAAGTGTTGGCCAAAATGGAACGGTCTGACAATAATACACATAATACGTGTTTCAAGGTCTGTTCGGGGCGAAATGAAGGTAAGTTACATTGTATCCGACGGCGCGTTAGCTAGAACGCCGGAGGATGAGGGTGTTATCTATTTCATATAACGAAAAAGAATGACTTACATGAGTGCAGTTGTCTGAGTGTTTTACTGCAGATGGTCCAAAGAAAATAAAGCGCACATAAAATATCACGAAAGCTCTCCGACGGCTGAATACTGCCCAACAATCAACCCTTCTCAGTCACCAATCCTCCGTGGTAGAGTGGTAGTGCCTTAGGCACAAAGCGAAGGGTTGCGGGTTGGTTACCTTACTCAATAGGACTAAGAATTTATTGCGTGCAAAGCATTGTACTTGGAGGGCCCTTTACTGGATAATACACTCTTGGGAGGTTATAATTCTGTACAAGACCCTCCCAACGGGGTGTTATCCAGTATAATGTCTTCTCAATAGGAATTGTAAGGCCTTGGTTCCTATCGTAGTAAGTTCTCATGGAAAAACAACTGAATTCAAAGACTGTTAAATGGGCATTGAGGTAAATAACTAAAAATAACTACCTCTGATATTGACCTGATAACCAAACCACGTGATGTATATGATATTATTTCATTTCAGTGTAGAACCCTTATAATACAACAAAATCATAATATTTTATAATATGCGGTTTTTGCAAGACATTAACGTGGATACTTTATCATGAAATAATAATTAAAACGATTCATTCAAACCTAAGTAACCAAGTGATTAACTATACTTTATTTATGTATTCCCATTGCCAGAAATGATATCGGTGTAAACGTGTTACAGTCTTGTAGTAAGATAGTTCACGTTGTTAGTCTAGGATAGATGTAGAATAGAATAGCTTGTTACAAAACATACACAACCAAAATCATTTATTTCGGAAAGTGACAAATGTATTATACATAATTATTTCACACACATTGCAGAAACGGCAATAGTTACTAAACTTTTGACACGCTCGTTCTAATTTATTTAGTAAAGTTTGTCATTTCGCCTGTTACTACCAGTAAACGTTTCCTGTGCTCAATATAGTGACTGAACTGTGTTTGGTTTTCATATGATTACTGTTGTCACTGAACATCACTGTTTGATTTTCATATGATTACTGTAATGACTAAATATCACCGTGTTTGATGTTCACATGATTACTGTAGCCACGGAACATCACCGTGTTTGATTTTCATATGATTTCTGTAGTTACTGGACATCACTGTGTTTGGTTTTCATATGATTTCTGTAGTTGCTGAACATCACTGTGTTTGGTTTTCATATTATTATTGTAGTCACTGAACATCACTGTGTTTGAGTTTCATAAGATTTCTGAAGTCACTGAACATCACCGTGTTTGATGTTCACATGATTTCTGTAGTGACTGAACATCACTGTGTTTGGTTTTCATATGGTTAATGTTATGATTAAACATCACCGTGTTTGATTTTCATATGATTACTGTAATGACTGAACATCACTGTGTTTGTTTTTTATATGATTACTGTAATGACTAAACATCACCGTGTTTGATTTTTATATGATTACTGTAATGACTGAACATCACTGTGTTTGAGTTTCATAAGATTTCTGAAGTCACTGAACATCACTTTGTTTGATTTTCACATTGAACATCACTGCTGGTTTTCATATGATTACTGTAGTCACAGAACATCAATGTGTTTGGTTTTCATATGGTTACTGTTGTCACTGTACATCACTGTGTTTGATTTTCATATGCGTAATGAAATGACTAAACATCACTGTTTTATTTTCAAATGATTTCTGTAGTGACTGAACATCACTGTGTTTGGTTTTCATATGGCTACTGTTATGACTAAACTTCACCGTTTTTTTGGTTTTCAAATGATTACTATAGTCACTGAGCATCACTGTGTTTGGTTTTCATATGATTCCTCTAGTCACTGAACATCACTGTGTTTGGTTTTCATATGATTATTGTAGTCACTCAACATCGCTGTGTTTGATTTTCATATGGCTTCTGTAATGACTAAACATCACCGTGTTTGGTTTTCATATGATTACTTTAGTCACTGAACATTACTGTATTTGGTTTTCATATGATTTCTGAAGTAACTGAACATCACTGTTTGGTTTTCATATGATTTCTGAAGTAACTGAACATCACTGTTTGGTTTTCATATGATTTCTGAAGTAACTATCTTAACCTAATGTTTTAACTCATATTTTAAGTTAATGTATATATTTAACTATTTTATGAATATTGTATTTTAGCACTTACAGTGCTTTTAATCCAAAATGTTGTTAGAATGACAATGGTGTCTAATAGGCCCAAGTTGGCCGGGCGAAAAAAAATTTGTATTTACATCTGCCCTGTATACTGATCGCTAGACACTTGAATAAAATATTTTTCTTCTTCTTCTTCTTCTTCTTCTTCTTCAGTAACTGAACATCACTGTTTGGTTTTCATATAATTACTGTAGTGACTGAACATCACTGTGTTCGATTTTCAAATGGCTTCTGTAGTGACTAAACATCACCGTGTTTGATGTTCATAAAGCTGCTGAACAAAAGTGTGTTACATTACTATGTTTACATGACTTTAGAGACTTCAGACACAGATAAAATGCTTAAGGCGACCCGATTTTATTATGGAAACCCGAGATTCCATAACTGACCAACATAAATAACATAAGTGAGAAGTTCAAATTCTATCAAAAACCTATTTTTATACTTTAAGTAAGATATTGACGAAAATTCCAACTTTCTACCCCGCACCGTACGTGAGATACAGACACCCTTGCCCATGGGCATGCCCATGGGAAAATTCGCCCATGGGCGAGAGGCTGTTCAAATTTGTGTTACACAAAAATTATTTTCTAATTTTTAATAATGGGTCTAGCAGTAACATATTTTCGGTATTTATGAACTCCCCCCATGCAAAGGAAAATTGTTTTCCCATGGGCGAGATTTCCCATGGGTAAGACCTCGCCCATGGGCCAGGTTGCCCATGGGCCGGATTTCCCATGGGCTAGATTTCCCATGGGCCAATGTTGACTGTCGCAAACATATAATGTTTGTGAAATGTTGACTTTGAAAAAAAAATGTTTGTGAAATGTTGACTTTGGTACAAATAGAATGTTTGTGAAATGTTGTCTTTGGAAATATTTATTGACATTGGTGGAAGTGTTACTTTGATAAAATGTTAACTTGGGTGAAATGTTGACTTTGAAAAAGATATTTTGAATTTTATGAAATATTGACTTTGATCACAGATTGACTTTGATGAAATGTTGGCTTATAAAAGATAGTTTGAGTTTAGCGAATTGTTGACTTATATTAATTATGTTATGTTAATTTATTGACTTTTGTGAAGTATGCTTATATCATGAAATATTAATTCCATATTTATTCCATTTTATTGACTTTGGTGAAGTTTGAAATGTTGACTTTGATGATAAATATTGAGTTTGATGAAATGGTGATTTTGAAATTGATGCCACTTTGGTGAAATTTTGCCTTTGAAAATATTATAATGATGGTGAAATGTTGACTTCGGAAATATTGGTTGACTTTTGAGGAAGTTTTACTTTAATAAAATATTGACTTTGGTGAAATGTTGACTTTGAAAAGATATATCGAGTTTGAAGACATGTTGATTTTGGAACTATTGGTTGACTTTGGTGAAAGTTTATTTTTAACTTGACTAGGCTGACAACTAATTTGAAGACTTTGGATGCAATGTTTCATGAGATATCGCCTTTACAAGAGTTCAAAGAGTGGTCAATGTGTCGTGGTGACCTTGAAAATAAGGCCAAGGTCACCAAAAGTGACTGGTGTCTGCATCTTCCCACAATGTAGGCAGAAGCCAAATTTGAAGACTTTTGATGCAACGCTTCATGAGATATCGTGTAAACAAGAGTTCAAAAAGTGGTCAAAGTGTCGTGGTGACCTTGAAAATAAGGCCAAGGTCACCAAAAGAGACTGGTGTCTGCGTCTTCCCACAATGTAGGCAGAAACCAAATTTGAAGACTTTGGATGCAACGCTTCATGAGATATCGCGTAAACAAGAGTTCAAAAAGTGGTCAAAGTGTCGTGGTGACCTTGAAAATAAGATCAAGGTCACCAAAATTGACTGGTGTCTGAGTCTTCCCACAATGTAGGCAGACATGAAATTTGAAGACTTTGGATGCAACGCTTCATAAGATATCGCGTAAACAAGAAATGTGACGTACGTAAGGACGGACGGACGGACGTACGTACGGACGCCGCTGAATACATAGTCCCCCGTTCCGCGTTGCGGCGGGGGACAATAATCAAAAATGAATATACCACTCTTTTCTAAAATCTCAGAAAATTCCTTAGTGTTTAACCATCAAGTCAGTGAACCGTATCTCCTGAACATCCCAGTGACCACTTGTGTGTATCTCTGAGTCAACTACACACGTGTCAAAATACTCCGATTGAAATAACAGTTTTGGCGACAATACACATATTTATATATATACACGTATTTTTTAATTGGTTTATGGTAATACCCCAAACAAACTGCCCCCTTGCAATTCACACTTATCCCAGTATATCAAGGCAGGGACCTTATACAGATATACTTATATAAGGTCCCTGATCCAGGCTATCATATTCCATTTAGCTCGTTAAGAGCGCGACTTGGCTCCTCATAGGATGACTAGTGATGGTAATTAGATACCATAGTACTGTACTGCATACATACTGGTTCATTTCAAATTTTATTTGAGAGCTTAATGAACAATTTACTTGTTTTTTGTTTTTAATTTAAGTTGACAATGTTGCATAATGTGAGCGTAAATACAGCGTGGTAATAGTTTAACAGGTTTGCTACAAGACAGTTTGAGATTCAAGTAAAATAGACAGGCAGATGTCATGACTTTGTTTATGATATTTAACGGTTAACAACATATATTATGTTTCAAATATTTTGGTACGGTTGTTGGAAGTGTGATATCTAAATGTCCATGTAGTTATATAAACATTGCTTCCTACACGTTTGTATTTCGTATTCATATTGCAATGAATGATTTGAAAGCATGTATATTTTCAAGTTATCATCCAAAACCGAGATGAGGTGAACATGGTATTTGTCAAGAATTGACAGATATTCTATTTATTATATCAATATTTCGTTGAAAATTTCTATGTTGAAGTTGACAGATTTCAAAGGCAGCGGTTTAAAAGTACATCCATTGTGTTGTTGGGGGTCAAATATGACAAACGTTATAAATTATCTTATTTTATCGAGAAGTACCAACTGTTACCAAAAACTACCATTTTAATGATACTCGACTTAGTATATTAACACTATGAAGGTAAAAGTATCGATTTCTGTTCGAAAACCGGACAATGCACCTCGTGTGGCGCGCGCCAATGAGTCAGACGTAATTTTGGAATCTTATTTAAACCAGACAAAATAACAAATTTGGGTTGATAATGTTCGATAGGTCATATAACTACTGCATGTGCATGTATATAGGACGTGCAGTTTCGGTTTCTGCACATGCATAATGATGTTACTTTTAATTGGAAACTAGTAATTATGACATGTTTGGCGACTGGGGATGAATATGCAAGCTGAGTGAATTTGTATAAAAGCCAAATAAAAATTTATGAAACACAATGGATGCACCTTTAAATGACATCATACATCACAACCTTACATTTGGAGCTAGTAAATAACTTTTTCCAACAGCGTATGTATGTGTTTTCTGTGTTGATTTATACAGAACACAATACGATAATCATGTATGATTGCCTATGTACATTAATACGATAATCGACAAACTGTTACAGTACATGATAATTGAAGTTTCATTACTGCCTTTCTATAATATCGCATGTTACATAATACTGTGCGTTAGATCTACAAGAACATTTGAACGAATGTTGGCCACCCCTAATGGTTAATGGTCTGGTGGGAGATACACAAACAATTAAGTGAGGGCGGGTACATGTTAATTAGTTAATGGTCATCCCCGCCACCTGTAATTACACCAATTAGCGAATCCCCATGGCCAGGATGACGCCCTCTGCTTCATGCACATTATGTAAGACCAGGGACTTTCTAATACACAGCACACCGTTAAGAGACCGTTAAAATCATTATATTATCGCATTAAATTAATTTTGTTACTTCATTTGTCAAAATCACTCCATGTCGTTTGCTTGGAATATGTCTAATGAAATGTTATGTTTTTTCAATATTTCAGTATGCATCTGATACACAAGAGAGGTCTATAACTAGTTAATAACTGTCAAAGCTGTGACGACTTTTTGGGTCTCACATAGAATGCACCACCATCAGCCTAGTTGTGATTTCCATGGGTTTGGACATAATTGAAACATTCAGCCTTTGATGTCCAGTTGAAAGTGTAAAACCTCTCAGAAAGGCAAAGACGTCACACATTTAGATTGATTTAGAAACATGTTTCCTTCATTATATAAGGATATAAGCCAATAAATAGTTTCCAGTCACCAAAGTCAATCTCTTAAAAGTCAGCAATTCCTACATGATAATCTTAGGCATATTATAACTGTTCGCCTGAAACAAAAAGAAAATAAATTCATTATCTCAAAGTTACATAATTTACATTTGTTACATTTACATTCTGAATAACTAGCGCTATTAGTTCCTGGTCGAGAATGTTATCTGATCGCAGATGAATTTGCAGTGTAATGCACACAGATCGGAAACATATAAGTGCTCATGTGGTCACTCTATCGAAATCTTACTATATTGGCGTTCTCGTCACACAGGTGTCAGAGGCATTGTACCGGTAATTAAATACCTGTCGGCCTTAATGAGTTGACCGAATACTCTTGTTACGTAATACCGAGTGGACGCTTGTTCAACAGAAGGGTATTCTGAGAGTCAATACACAAGTCTGATATATCACTTAAACCGAAGTTGCATGGTTATATTGCAATTGTTCTATCTTTGTATATCTGTAACCTGCTATCAGTTGTGTATAAATAATCAGTCATGGTGACCGATATACCGAGAGTATACTGTGGAAACGTCTATTCAAAACGTTACTTCATATCTATAAACTCAATATATGTTGTTAGGGGAAGGTCACGTGTGTGAAAAGGCTATTCATTAATAATATCCGTCAAAATCGTAATGCTACGGTCACACTTACACGATGTCATAGACGTGCTTATTACGAGGTGTGGATTATCGTAGTAAAAGGTATTTTATATGGTTTACAAGAACAAGATACGATGTACGGCGAGTGTATCACTAACACATTACGTTCAAATCAAGTGAGACTTACGTTATTACTCAGATTTGCATGCGTGTTTGTCACGTAAGGGACGTGTTCACAACGCGTGATGTAAGAGCTGCTACGTGCTTAAAACGTTGATATTACGATGTATCCGTGTTTTATACGATACAATATCTCCTTATCAATTTTGGTTTCAGACACGTTCCACTACTGTGCAGAATTAGTACACCGGATTTCGCGAAATGTCCGCGAAATGTGCCTCGAACACGGTGTACTTAACTATGCACAGTAGTGTACCTCTCTTGGCTACATGATACAATACCAGTACAGGTCGATCATGTATGTCGACGTTGTTACAGTTGTTACTGTCGCCCCCAAACAATTCCGAAGGAAGCAAAAGCAAAAACGACTAAGAAAAGCAATTATGAAACTCCTATGCGGACCAAGGCTAAATTTAAAATTCTTTCTATTCATAACAGTTTGTCAGTAAGATTAATACGTTGTAAGCTTGTCCCTCAGGTAATACGGTCTAATGTACGCATTTTCGTTGCAGTGTATGCCCTCGACTTCGGCTCGGGCTATACATCTGCAATGATGATAACACTAGAATGTACTGACCTCGAGAGAAGTTTATAACTTATATAGTAATGATTACCACATATCTTACCCGAGCACTCTTTTTCTACGACCTGGCATTCTCGCACTCTTGTTCGCTTCTTGGACAATACTAGAATGTGCCGCTGGTATTGCGTAAAATATATTAATAGACGCAGTTCCCGTCAAATTTCTTGAATAGACCCTTTTACATGTATGAGACTTGTAAACTGGGGGTATACAATGGATAAAATTAATGAATCACAAGCTGGCTTTAGACATGGATATACCACCATTGACAATATGTTTATATTACAAAGTCGTGTTCAAAGATATTTGAATACAAAAGGGGGAACAGTTTATGCCGGGTTTGTAGATTTTGCAAAACATTTGATTCTGTGCAACGGAACACACTTTGGAACTTATTTCAATGTCATGGTCTTAGTGACAAAATGTGTAAACTTTTATTGAATATGTAATAACGTAAAGGCATGTGTTAAAAGTAACCAAAGATTTTCGGAAACGTTCAAATTGCAACTTGGTGTCAGACAGGGATGTATTCTTAGCTCATTTCTTTTTTCATTCTTCATAAATGAACTTGCTACCCACATGGAAACTAACTGCTCAAACGGCATCCAACTCCATCCAGAAAGAGTCCAAATATCCCTTCTCTTGTTTACAAGCACCATACGTGGCCTCCAAAATCCATTAAATGAACTTGAACAATACTGTGATACAGTTAACAGGGAGATAACAACAATCGTAGTCTTTGAATAAGGGAATACAATCTCTAAAATAGAAAAATGGACATTTAAGGATATACGCCTAGAATGTGTAAGCTGTTATAAGAATTTTGGATTGTTGTTCACCAATGGGCTTTCCTGGACCATGCATGCATGCTACGCCTCAGGCTCAAAAATCACTAATCCGTATACTGAAAACACTCAATACACTAGATGAAATATAAAATATTTGATGAAAAATTAATCCAATTTTGACTTATGGAGCAGAACTTTAGGGATTAACTGATTTTCACTAAATAGAAAGAATACACTTGTGTTTACTTCGTCTCTTCTCGTGTGATTTAACTGAGCTTTTAGTTCTGCTTTTGTGTAAAGTTCAGATAACATATTCACAATATGCACTCATTTGTCTCAACCATCAATCCACGGGTTAATAATAATAATTTCCATAATTTACAAAGTGGTAAATGTAGTTTTTGGTGATTTATAATAACAACCAATACATTGCTATCAGGCCTTGATCTCTTAGGGCTTTTTTGGCAGTATTAAATTTCCTATTCTTATGAAATTCTATTCCTAGGTAAGTATAACTATCTGGTTTTTTTTAAATAACGTCACCAATTAAATATTGTCGAAAAGTCACCCTTGCAGTTACGGATCCAAACACGACTACTTTAGTCTTTACAATATTCTCTTTCAACCTCCACATTACACAATATTTTCTAAATACATTTATGCTGTAACTCATCTTACGTACTCCTTTACAACAATTAAAATAAGCAGAATCCCTAATTGGTGAGTGAGTGAGTGAGTGAGTGAGTGGGGGTTTAACGCCGCTTTCAAGAGTATTTCACTTATATCGCGGCTGCTAGTATTATGGCAGGGAGAAAGCCCGCAACGCCATGTGGCTATGCACTGCGGTGAAACCTGCGAGCAGCGGCTGGAACTAGCGAACCATGGGTGGTACTACGCTGAAATTCAGTGTAGCATTGCACCCAAACCTTACTGCTTGTAGAACAGTTCTCTACTGCAGACAAAGTTGCCGTGCCCCTGGCGGGATTCGAACCCCGGACCTCTTGATCCGAAGCCGAACGCGCTAACCACCGCGGGTTGTCTTTTGACAAGAAAATACCCTTTTTCCAGCTCTTATTGTACTAAACGGCACTTTGCCCCAAAATGAAATTATATTTGGCGGGACTTCCCGGGTTGACACCGAATGCACAATATGAAGAATTTCACACACCGTTCATTCAGTCATTAACTACAAGACTTACAGATATCTATCTTCAAACATGGAGTGAAAAAATGTTGTTATTAAGCAAATGTTTGTATTATGCAATGTTCAAAAATGATCTAATCAATGATTATATTGATCATGTGTTAACATAAAGAAATTTAGACGTTCATTAGCACAATTTAGATGTTCGTCTCACGACCTATCATTTCCTTCTCATTTGCCCGTCGTATTATACATTACGTTGTAAATATATTTTAAAATATTACTATGTCCATCGAAATACAATTAAATAATCAACTCTTGTCAGCATTAGAAGTCAAACTATATTACAAAATCTTGCCATGTTCATCCATTATGCAATGCTGAAAAGAAACAACGTATTATCGATGTAACCTGTATTTATGTGTGTATTTAGCCATCATGTAAGTGTTATAGACCTGTGGCCTTTTCAGTATGAAATAAAGATTGATTACATACCAAACGTGCCAAAAAGACATTGTTTGTAAAGAGCACTTGAATATCGTGGTAAACACTTAATGGTGTCTTGTTAAAGACGCCTTATGCTCGGAATCAACTCTTTCAGTGAACGTAACGCATTCGCAATTTGCACTTCCTATTCGTACAGTTGACGGGAGCATCGTAATAACAATTTGCTCACTATAATGCTACGATAATCAAGAGTAAAGTACGATGTTACACTTATGCACCACGTGCATAGTGCGTGTATTTCACGATGTTTCCCGATGATCGCGAAAGTTTTGAGCATGTTCAAAACATTTTACCCAATCGTAGCTCAATACGATCTTCGCCGAAAAGCCACGTGCACATCAAGTTCGTTGTAAGTGTGAATGGCGTGTGTATCCAGAACATATAGGTGCATATCAAGATGAAGTTGCACGTGATACATCGCGGATGACATCGTGTAAGTGTGACCGTAGCATAAGATGTTTTGGAAAAACAGTGTATCGTATTGAGAGAGCGGCCGAAATGGTAAACAAATCAAATGATTAAGAAAATATTGAATAAAGACTTTGCATGTACCCCTTCACAGCTGTCAACAATCTAACAGTGAGTGGGTCATTAGAAGAAGAATAATAATACTATATTAACGTGTCACATGTCGTATTATAGATAATATTGACATATAAACCATGATTCTAATAAACAACACCCAGTCCTCAGGCTTACGAGACACGATAATCATTAAAATACATCAATTCACACGAGAATAAAGACCCCCCCCCCCCCCCCCCCCCCCACACACACACACACACTCACACACACACACACACAAGCACGAACCATTATCCCAACACATGATAGCATGCAAACACCATATAAAATAATCCTATTCTCTCCCGTCCCCATTCAGAGCATACATTCGTCGTATACACCCAACATCCTCGCCCATCGGTTTCATTCCCATACTCTCAAATTCACTCCTTCATCAGGTTCATTCCCCCTGATGAAGGAGTGAATATGTACTCCGAAACGTCGTGTATTTTCACATTAAAGAAGTTGTTATTCAGAAAATCTTCCTGTTCTCTGAATAGATTTGTTTGAAATTAAATTTACTCAAACCAATAACTTTTAATTTTTATTTCCTGGAACAATAAAAAGGAAATGGATACTCAAGGCACAAGACCATATGATTACGTGTTGACGACATCTGTGGACATACTAGGTGTGTATTCATTCGGATCAACGCTAATTACACAACTAACCGGTCACTGCGAGAGAGAGAGACAAAAATAGATACACAGATATCAGATACATAAAGTACATACATACATCCATCCATACATACATATATATATATATATATATATATATATATATATATATATATATACTAAATATACATTAAAACACGTTGAAATAAGTCTATTAAGATAATATAATAAGTGAAATTATACGCTTTTCTGCGTAAAAGAGGTATCCATATCCATTGCAGCTTTTAAAACGTTGTACATAATATCTGAGTAGAGTGGGCAGGTGATGATAAAATGTGCTTCATCCTCAATATCCCTAGGACATAGAGGGCACAATCTGTCTTGAACTGGGGTATGAAGGACGGTATTATCCCATAGTGGTCCACGAGTAGATTACGTAATGAGCAGACCGATGGGCCACTGTGGGATAGCTCGTTAATGAGGTGTGATAGCCCGGCCCACTACGGGAGAGGTTGTTAGTTGTGAAAACATACTAATGAAGGTGTTAAGGGTGATTAACCAGGTGAGAAATAGATCAGAGAAGGTGTTAATGATGAGTAGTGGGGTTATTATGTGGTAGGAAGTGATTGAGAAGGGGGGATTGCTGGGGGGATTCAAGTACAACAAGAAGAGGGTGAACAAGAACAAGACCATCAGCTGGCGCTGTAGGCACACGGGATGTCACGCTACTGCTACAACTGACGAAGATGGGCAGCTTTTGAGGAAAGGCAAAGATCACAGCCATCTAATCCAGTCTGTACAGATGGTTAATCACTTGACACCTCTTAACAAGGTAATCACTCCTGTTAATTAAGGCAATCAAACCTATGTGGGCCACTATGGGTCAGCTCAATTGTCCGCGGCCCACTCTGGGAGAGCTCGTTAAGAGGGTGTGAAAATACCAGGCCCACTATGGGATGGGCCACAGTGGGACTAAACCTGAAGGACAGGTGGTGTCTAGACAATGTGTTGATGACATAATGTTCAGGGCTTAAATCCTTCTTATGTAGGCGATATGTCCTTAGTTTGTTTCCGTTGATTGCATTGCCTTTATCGTTTCATAACTCAGTAAACCACTTCTACTCGTCTAAAATATTCAATTTCTGTCGTAAAACTGGAATAGAAGGAATTGTCTAAAAGTAAGTATCCCTCAAGGTCTAACGATTTACTCAGTTTCTTAACTCTGTGTTCCCATGTTCTGTTCCGGTTGAGCGACCACTTGTGTACTTCGTGCGGGAGTCTTGATTCTGACATATGACGTACTCTCATCCACATCCTGTATACTTCCAGGCGTTGTTTGGTAACACACGAGATCCAACCCATATTACCTCTAGTGGCGATATTTGAAGATTTACTGTTAGCTCCAAGACAAAACCGACAGGCTCGATTTTGAAAAGTATTAATTACTTTATGTTCATAAAGCCCCCATATTGCCGCTCCGTAACCGAGAAGGTGTCCTCCCGTAAAAGCCAAATTTGAGAAATAAGGTCTTCCGCGAAAGCAAAATTTCATATCATTGCCTTGAAAGCCGTAATTAATTACTGACTGATTACCGTTTCTCAAATAAGCGCGCTGCTTACTTTGTATTGAGATTGTAATCTGTTGATGTTTACTTTGTATTGAGATTGTAATCTGTTGATGTTTACTTTGTATTGAGATTGTAATCTGTTGATGTTTACTTTGTATTGAGATTGTAATCTGTTGATGTTTACTTTGTATTGAGATTGTAATCTGTTGATGTTTACTTTAATGTGGACTTGGTTAACTTTACTTTTACTTTGTATTGATATTGTAATCTGTTGATGTTTACTTTAATGTGTACTTGGTTAACTTTACTTTTTCTTTGTGTTGAGATGTGTAATTCGTTTTTAATTAACATTGTTTGTGTCTCAAGCTAAGTAATTAAACGTCACATATAAATACGGGTCCAAAATTGTTCACAGTAAACCATGGCTAACGCTCAGGTACGGGTTACATTCATTGAGAGTGTCAGAGGTGGTAAGCACTTACATTACGGTGGTAACAAGTTTCGTTGCAAGAGTCGTCGCAATGGTAGGAGCTACTGGACCTGCGTTGTTGCTGGATGTACTGCACGGTTTACGACTAATGAAGACAGGCTGTACGCTGTAGATGATCACACACACGCTATTGTACCATTCCAGTTGGAAGTCGATGCATTCAAGGCTAAACTCATCGAACGGGCTTAGACAGAGACGACCCCTATCCCTACAATTTATGGAGATGAGATATCGAGACTGAGACAGAACTCCGACATCGTCCCTGACGACCTGCTCATGGAGATTCCATCCCTCAAATCCATGAGTACAATCCTGTACCGACAGAGACACAAGACCCTTCCGAAACTACCAACCACCCGACCTCAAATCCAACTGGAGGACCAGTTTACAAGGACAGAAGGCGACAATCGGTTTCTCCATAGGATTGATGCAGACACACTTATTTTCATGTCGGATAAGAATCTCGAGTATCTCTGTGCTGCGGACACAATATTCTGTGATGGAACTTTCTATGCGTGTCCAAAATTGTTTGATCAAATATACACAATTCATGCGGAGGTCAATGGACATATGTTTCCGTTAGTGTATGGATTATTAGCAAACAGAACACAGCAATGCTACGAGAAGGTGTTTGAGTATATACGCGAGGAAGCACATTTGCGTGATCTTGATTTTTCTCCCCGAACAATTCAATTGGATTTTGAACTTGCCGCCCACAATGCAGCCCGAACCGTGTTTGAGAACAGTTTCATCAGAGGATGTCTGTTTCACTACAGTCAATGCATTTGGAGGAGAGTCCAGAGAGAAGGATTAGTGACGGCCTACAGAGAGGACGAAGAGGTGAAGAAAATTGTGAGGAGAGCTGGTGCTTTGCCCATGGTCCCCTTGGACAAGGTTGATGATGTATGGCTGGATGCCATTGCTGACGCGCCGGGGACCCCAAAGTCACAGCCTTCATGGACTACGTCACTTCAAACTGGGTTGAAGGAGTCCAGTTCAACACAGCCGTGTGGAACCACTACGGAAATGATGGCCATCGCACGAACAATCATCTTGAGGGGTGGCACAATAAAATCAACAGACTGTGCAGAAAGTGCCACCCGAACATCTACGAGATCGTGTCTCTGTTTCAACGGGAACAGTCTCATTCTGAAGTATCCATCCTGAGACTGTCAGCTCACTGGTCTTCTCCAACCAGACGGAAGAAGTACAAGAAAATGGATTCGAGAATCAGGACCTTGAAGAGCAAGCTGATCGACGAGGAGCTCTCCTGGCTGACATGCCATATTCGTGTTTCTTTGATGAAAAGAATTGAATAAATCATTGAAATCTGTAATGCATTTTTCCTTTATTTACTTAAAAATTCAAATATCTATGCAGTTTATTATATACGGTAACATGGATCAGTGGTTATGTCCAACCCCGGGAGAGCCGTAATTATATGATCACCAACTCACCTACAGCGCTGTTTTTAACTGCATTTTCTTGAATTTGGCTTTCAAGGGCTGTAACCGCTGAGAATAGGTTGTACTAATGAGTTGTACAGGGCTGTAAACACATCATATGCCATTCCACCTGCATCACAAAACTTAGTACAGAGAGCACTCAGAGCTCTACCGGCCGATTTTGCGAGCTACCGGCTAATTTAAAATCAAGATGTTCATCAAACCAAAAGCCGAGGTACTTATAGGAGTCTCAGTAATGCAAAGAAATATCCCCACACGCAAACATGAATTGAGAACAGCATCGCGATCTGGGCCTAAAGTGTAGGATTTGACTATACTAGATCGACCAATTGTAGTTTTATTAGTCATTGAAATTATCATAGTTCCAACAGAAACCTATGCAGAACAATACAGAAGGTTCATATCTCCCATTATCCAGTCATTTGTCAGCCAGTTCTTAGACAGTAGAGAATCGTCGCATTAATTTAATTAACGTAACACCTTTGACTGAAATGGAACAGTGAAATAGGGCATCCTACTCAATAGTAGCTTTTACTGATATGGTCTGTCCTCGTATCGCCTACACCTATCGCCTACGCCACAATCAAAACAAATTCTACATTCTACATTCTACATTCTACTTCTAGAATGCCAATCAAAGACGCACAGTTTATGGCCCGGGAACGCCTTCTTTACAAAACTTGTTTGAACAATGAAGGTGCTCAATACAAGTCAAGATTCGGCGATTACAGAATATTGTTTTAACGATACATATACATTCCTTATATTATATATACATAAGATTGTAATGTTATTTTTACACTCTATTTCGAGGTTAGAAAGTGCCAAAGCATAATTAACTCTGAATATTTAGGTGAGAATGTTAAAGAGAAGCAGGAAAACACCAAAAGGCATACCCCTAAAAGTTTCTATTTATATAATTACTCCAAGTGCACGGCTAGCAGATTTTGCTATTTCCTCAGAAATGAAAGTGAATTACAATTACAAATGAAAATTGTTATTCTTTATTGTGTAAGTACTTTACACGACGCTGAATTACACTTAACACAATGTGTGTGTACTTGATATAAACGTTTTTACATATATTTACTTTACTAGCGTATTATTAGCGTGTCATTGACACTCATGTGTATTCAATTATGTTAATTGATGCACATGCCGTTGACTAACAACCCGTTGTGGGTATTTCTTGTGTGAAGGGTCAGTCAAACCATAAATTAATAAACTACTATAAAAGTAAACATTTCAAACTAAACCAAAGTCAATACATATTTCCAAAGTCAACATAAGTCAACAATTCGCTTAACTCAAAATATCTTTTAAAAGTCAACATTTCATCAAAGTAAATATGTGATTAAAGTCAACATTTCACTTAATTCAAAATATCTTTTTCAAAGTCAACATGTCACCAAAGTTAACATTTTATATAAGTTAAACTTAAACTACACAACATTTCACTAAAATGAATATTTCATAAGTCAACCATTCATATAACTCAAAATATGTGTTAAAATCAACATGTCACCAAAGTCCATATTTTATCAAAGTAACACTTTCAACAAAATCAATAAATATTTTAAAAGTCAATATTTCGAAAGTCAACATTTCACAAACATTCTACTTTTCCAAAGTCAACATTTCACAAACATATTTTTTTTCAAAGTCAAAATTTCACAAACATTATACAATTATAGACTTCAGTTGAGGTGAATCAAATGGTTTATCGACCTCGGAACAGGTATGTTCACCGAGGCGATAGCCGAGGTGAACATATCTGTTTCGAGGTCGATAAACCATTTGATTCACCGATAACTGAAGTCAATAACTGTTTTATTATATGATCCATAAAAGTCTCAATTTTTTCCGAAAATTCATTAAAAAAAATTATACTTTTTTTCAAAAATTATTTTTTTCATAAAAAGTTTCTTTTTTTTTATTATTTTACTTGTAAACCTTCAAAATAGATTTCGATTGAAAACAAAAACTTTATTTTTTAATAACTTGATAGAATACAAAGCATTAATTAAACAGCGCTCCTCGCAGCTGTGATCTATTTTTAGCTCCAGGTCATTGGATTGTTATGTCGACCTCGCGTGACGTTTCCCGCGGTCAACATAACGTTTGATCATTGTCGATGACCATCCGTCTCGGCCAATCAGAAAGCAGAACACTCGTCCATCATATAATAATATATGTTTGCCAAAGTCAACATTGGCCCATGGGAAATCCGGCCCATGGGAAACCCATCCTCGATAATCCAGCTCTATTGTTCCGATAAATCTACACACAAGCGCTGGAAAACAGTAAGGGTATTTATCCTTAACCTAGTTACCTCCCTTCGCAATGACTCAGCGAAACGCTTGCTTTCTAACAACCAATGAGATCACTTGAAATCAAGGGTGAAATAACAAGCACTCTGTCAGGATCTTGGCTTTCGCAGATGATTGGGAACGCCTGGTAGCACAGGGATTTTAATCATTTACCTCCACCCGTTTTGATGGACATATCACGTACAGACTTCTTAAAACTTTCTTTTGAGTTTCTGTCAGGTTTTCTACGCTGAATTTGTTACAAACTTTATCGTAATCGAGTGAGTCGGCCGCTGCCATGATTGTTTCTATAAACAACGGTAGTGATGCGTTTTGATTGGTCGAGTTGTTTACGCAGATAGTGTCTGCGTTTCGTTTCTGATTGGATAGCATGGACCCAAGAGGAGGTAACTAGGTTAGGGATAAATACCCTTACTGTTTTCCAGCGCTTATGTGTAGATTTATCGGAATAATAGCGCTGGATTATCGAGGATGGGGAAACCTGGCCCATGGGAAATCTCGCCCATGGTGAAAAAAATTTCCTTTGCATTGGGGGAGTTCATAAATACCGAAAATATGTTACTGCTAGACCCATTATTAAAAATTAGAAAATCATTTTTGTGTAACACAAATTTGAACAGCCTCTCGCCCATGTATGTTCTGTGCTATTCAATGATTAAAACCGCTCGAAATCGAATCAAACAAGTGAGGTAAGAAATGGACTGTTTTATTTTCGTAATTGACAACAATGGGTTAGTTGACCGAATAGACATTTTACGTAATACCACGGCACGCTCGTTACATAGACATGGTGTTCTGATACACACAAATACACAGGTCTAATATATCATATATCTGTAACCTGCACTTGGTTGTGTATAAATCACCATCTCGGTGACTGGTGTATTTTGGGCAACAGCGTAGTCAAATGATCTAATACTTACTGTTTGAAAAGCCAGACCATAGTGTTTTAAAAATCTCATTAAATTCAAACTTCAACAACGCCAGTAAATATTTCAAAGTCAAACTATGTCACTAACGTCAATCTTTTAGGAATCAACAATTCACTAAACTCAAAATATCTTCTCAAAGTCAATAAGTCACCACGTTAACAAATCATTAAAAATAAACTTTCACCAAAGTCAACCAATAGTTCCAAAATCAACATGTCATCAAACTCGATATATCTTTTCAAAGTCAACATTTCACCAAAGTCAATATTTTATTAAAGTAAAACTTCCACAAAAGTCAACCAATATTTCCGAAGTCAACATTTCACCATCATTATAATATTTTCAAAGGCAAAATTTCACCAAAGTGGTATCAATTTCAAAATCACCATTTCATCAAACTCAATATATATAATCAAAGTCAACATTTCAAACTTCACCAAAGTCAATAAAATCGAATAAATATGGAATTAATATTTCATGATATAAGCATACTTCACAAAAGTCAATAAATTAACATAACATAATTTATATAAGTCAGCAATTCGCTAAACTCAAACTATCTTTTATAAGCCAACATTTCATCAAAGTCAATATGTGATCAAAGTCAATATTTCATAAAATTCAAAATATCTTTTTCAAAGTCAATATGTCACCCAAGTTAACATTTTGTCAAAGTAACACTTCCACCAATGTCAATAAATATTTCCAAAGTCAACATTTCACAAACATTCTATTTGTACCAAAGTCAACATTTCACAAACATTTTTTTTCAATGTCAACATTTCACAAACATTATATGTTTGCGACAGTCAACATTGGCCCATGGGAAATCTAGCCCATGGGAAATCCAGCCCATGGGCGAGGTCTTACCCATGGGAAATCTCGCCCATGGGAAAACAATTTTCCTTTGCATGGGGGGAGTTCACAAATACCGAAAATATGTTACTGCTAGACCCATTATTAAAAATTAGAAAATAATTTTTGTGTAACACAAATTTGAACAGCCTCTCGCCCATGGGCGAATTTTCCCATGGGCATGCCCATGGGCAAGGGTGTCTGTATCTCACATACGGTGCGGGGTAGAAAGTTGGAATTTTCGTCAATATCTTACTTAAAGTATAAAAATAGGTTTTTGATAGAATTTGAACTTCTCACTTATGTTATTTATGTTGGTCACGTATGGAATCTCGGGTTTCCATAATAAAATCGGGTCGCCTTGCTTATAAATGCTTGTATTGTAGCACTATTTGGTATCGAAAGAAAGTAAACTCAATAAGCAATATTTATCCCTATTGTTTTTCATAGTGCTTGTATTTGTTTAGGCATGAATTTCTTGAGACTGCGACAGGTATCTTTTTAGACAAAAATACCAATATTTGTTTACCAAATTTAAAAGCTCTTGGCATGAAATAGGGATTCCCTTATCAGCTGTTTCACCAATAATGTCCCAGAGAGTCTAAATAGGGTCAATGTATTGGGAATTGCAAGACTTTTCCAATTATGATATGTTCAGGACAGCCAAAAATGAACGACCGCTCTTGGACAAATTAGCAGTGGTTTTATTTTGCTGAAATATGATTTTCTTAATCAGAAATACAAGACATTCATATTGCGTTTTAGGTCGTGAATGATCCCATTCTGATGTTTCTGGGAATTAACGAATATCAACCACCTTCTTAGATTCCGGGTGCCATTTTCTGACAATATCCCCAAACCGGATATGGGAGTTGGTGTTTAACAGTCGTCTCTGAGAAATAACTTGGATATCTCTCCTTACTTACATCTTACGACTATTACTAAAACATGTGAAAATAGATTTGTCAGTGAAAGAAACATGGTTCCAATTTGGCCCTTGGATTAATGTAGTCATTGAACATCACTGTGTTTGGTTTTCAATAGTTACTGTTGTCACTGAACATCACTGTGTTTGGTTTCCATATGGTTACTGTAATCACTGAACATCACTGTGTTTGATTTTCATTTGGGTAATGTAATGACTGAACATCACCGTGTTTGGTTTTCATATGATTAATATAGTGACTGAACATCACCGTGTTTGGTTTAGTTTCTTGGTCACCAATGTGTGTGGTTTACCTGGTTTTACTATTGCAACTGCGGCTGTCTCCTTCAGGCAATTCAGATGAAACAAGATACACAATGCATATCCGTTTACACTATACTGTCAGTTTATTTTGAAAACAACTACACATTACAAACAGGAAACATTTATTGCATAACAATGTTCAATACACATACAGAAGGTTCATTCAATAGTAGCGCTGTCGATAACGCTAAACATTCAACCTATAAACAACACAAGAACCGTGAAACAAGCACGTGCACACTGTGGAAGGAGCAGTGCGGAGGTGTCGTAATCCTTACTGTAAGTGGTCGGGGAATGGCCGCATGATGCAGTCAAACACTGAGCTCCGCATGATGCAGTCAAACACTGAGCTACGCATGATGCAGTCAAACATTGAGCTCCGCATGATACAGTCAAACACTGAGCTCCGCATGATGCAGTCAAACACTGAGCTCCGCATGATGCAGTCAAACACTGAGCTCCGCATGATGCAGTCAAACACTGAGCTCCGCATGATGCAGTCAAACACTGAGCTCCGCATAATGCAGTCAAACACTGAGCTCCCTCAGGGCTGATGTAGATCTATATGTGTCACTACGTGCGATATGGATCAAGGAAGTGCATTATTATATGTAGAAACTGATAAATAGTTTCATTCATCTCAAGTTTTCAGAAACAAAGTGTTCCCAAAAAAAACCATAATACACAATTCAAAATAAGAAGGCTCAATTGATAACGGGGATGAGCGAGGAAATATGACTATTTGATGATAACGACTGGAAATGTAGCATCATTAAATCTGTACTGCTTAAAATGCATACACTAAAACAGCTGAAAGTTAAAAAGCACATTCGAACATAAAACAAGAAAGCAGTATGTACATTGGCACCAAGGAGATCATACCGAAGATATACACCGACATAAAAGAATTTGTTCTGAAGTTAGAGATATGTTTGCTGGCATCCTAAAGTTTGTACTGAAGACAGTGATATATATATACTGGCATCAGAGAGTGTGTACTGGAGACAGCGACTGAAGAAAAGGGGACAATGAATGAGGTTGTGATCGTTTTTAGATTTCTGTATAGTCATGAACGATATAAATTGAATGGGTGCAAGTACTACGCGTTGTTGTAATGAGAGTATGGTTGTCGTAGCTCCTACTCCTTCTTCTTGGACGACTGTTTGATGGATTCACACTTGATGGAGACCGAGCTCCCTTTCACTGAACTCTCGTTCGTCAACTTGGTGGGGCACATTTCGCCCTGTGGACAAGCACATTTGAAGATGACCTCCTTGACAATCTCCTCTTTCCGACTTGAATCCACGTAGATGTCTGCACACACTTCTTCCGGGTTGCACTTGGCCTGGAGACAGAGATACACACAAGTGTCAGCACCAAATATCTCTACCACCATCGCTAGAGCCTTATCAGCACTAGGTTTAAAGACTAGGTTTAAATTAACGTTTACAGAGATTTTACCGCGACATATTTAAATTTGTTTTGACAGATATCACAGTTACATGTTAGAGTTTGGGTTGACTTTTATCAAACTTGCAGATTAATCACGCGTATTCGACAGATGTTTTCAGATAAACTTTCTAAAAAAGAATATGTCTCAACAATTCCACATACTATATTTGAATGTATGACTAAAGAATGAAACAAATTATGATTGAATAGCATTATTCACAATAACCTATGGTAAAGACATGTTAAATAATAAATCATTGTCCATGTAGTCTACTTTGTTATACATGATTGTGACAGTCACCAATTTACGATTTATAATCAAAATCGTTCATGGGAATGTCTACAAAAATAATATTCTTCTCCTTTGTTTTAGAAGGAGAACAAGTAACAACTAACCTCTATTGTGCCGTCTTGTAAAATGTAACTCAAGGACCACAGAGGTAAAGCAGATACTATAAATAGCAACAATGTTTTCCCAAAAGCTACCCCTACACCTTCACCTACACCTTCACCTTCACATTCACATTCACATTCACCTACACCTACACCCTCCCCTTCACCTACACCCTCACCTTCACCGTCACCTTCACCCACACCCACACCTTCATCTACACCTACACCTTCACCTTCACCTACACCTTCACCTACACCTTCACCTTCACCACACCCACACCTTCACCTACACCTACACCTTCATCACACAAACATCTTCACCTTCACCTTCACCTTCACCTTCACCTTCACCACACCCACACCTTCACCTTTACCTACATCTACACATTACCCTCACCTACACCCACAACTAGACCCACACCTTCACCTTCACTTTCATCTTCACCTACACCTACACCTACACCTTCACCTTCACCTACACCTTCACCTACACCCACACCCTAACCTACACCCACACCTCACCTACACCTACACCTACACCTTCACCTTCACCTACACCTTCATCTTCACCTACACCCACACCCTCACCTACACCCTCACCTACACCCAAAACTAGACCCACACCTTCACCTACACCTTCATCTTCACCTACAACTTCACCTTCACCTACACCTTCATCTTCACCTACACCCACACCCTCACCTAAACCCACACCTCACCTACACCTACACCTACACCTACACCTACACCTTCACCTTCACCTTCACCTTCACCTACATCTTCACCTACACCCACACCCTCACCTACACCAACACCTACACCCACACCCACACCTTCATCTACACCTACACCTACACCTTCACCTACACCTTCACCACACCCACACCTTCACCTACACCTACACATTACCCTCACCTACACCCACAACTACACCCACAACTTCACCTACACCTACACATACACCTTAACCTACACCTACACCCACACCTTCATCACACAAACACCTTCACCTTCACCTACACCTTCACCTTCACAACACCCACACCTTCACCTACACCTACACATATACCTTCCCCTTACCTTCAATCACACCTACACCTACACCTTCACCCCCACCCACACCTACACCTACATCTTCACTTACACCTTCACCTTTACCTTCACCTACACCTACACCCACACCTTCACCTGGGGCCGGGATAGCGCAGTGGTTAGCGCGTTCGGCTTCGGATCAAGAGGTCTGGGGTTCGAATCCCGCCAGGGGCAACTTTGTCTGCAGTAGAGAACTGTTCTACACGCAGTAAGATTTGGTAAGGTTTGGGTGCAATGCTACACTGAATTTCATCGTAGTACCACCCATCGTTCGCTAGTTCCAGCTGCTGCTCGCAGGTTTCACCGCAGTGCATAGCCACATGGCGTTGCGGGCTTTCTCCCTGCCATAATACTAGCAGCCGCGATATAAGTGAAATACTCTTGAACCCCAACTCACTCACACACCTTCACCTTCACCTACACCTACACACACACCCACACATTGACAATCACCTTCACCCACACCTACACCTACACCTACACCCACACCCACACATTGACCTTCACCTTCACCCACACCTACACCCACACCCACACATTGACCTTCACCTTCACCCACACCTACACCTACACCCACACCTACAACTACAGCTTCACCTACACCTTCACCCACACTTACACCTACACCTACACCTACACCTTCACCTACACCTTCACCTTCACCTACACCTACACCTACACTTACACCTTCACCTTCACCTTATCCTTCACCTACACCTTCACCTACACCTTCACCTACACCACCTACACCTTCACCTACACCTACACCTACACCTACTTATTCACTTTCACCTACACCTACACCTACACCTACACCTACACCTACAACTACACCTTCACATTCACCCGCCCCTACACCTACAGCTAAACCTTCACCTACACCTACACCTTCACATACACCCACACCCACACATTGACCTTCACCTTCACCCACACCTACACCTTCACCTACACCCACAACTACACCTTCACCTTCACCTACAACTACACCTTCACCTTCACCTTCACCCACACCTACACCTACACCTACACCTACACCTACACCTACACCTTCACCTACACCTTCACCTTCACCTTCACCTACACCTACACCCACACCTACACATACATCTACACCTACACCCACACCTACACCTACACCTACACCTACACCTACACCTTTACCTACACCTACACCTACACCTACACCTACACCTACACCCACACCTACACCTACACCTTCACCTTCACCTACACCAACACCTACACCTACACCTACACCTTCACCTTCACCCACACCTACACCTACAACTACACCTTCAACTACACCTTCACCCACACCTACACCTACACCTACACCTTTACCTACACCTACACCTACACCTACACCTACACCCACACCCACACATTGACCTTCACCTTCACCCACACCTACACCTACACCTACACCTACAACTACACCTTCACCTTCACCTTCACCTTCACTTACAACTATACACCTATAACTACACCTTCACCTTCACCTTCACCCACACCTACACCTACACCTACACCTACACCTACACCTACACCTTCACCTACACCTACACCTACACCTCCACCTTCACCTTCACCTTCACCTACACCAACACCTACACCTACACCTACACCTACACCTTCACCTTCACCCACACCTACACCTACAACTACACCTTCAACTACACCTTCACACACACCTACACCTACACCTACACCTTTACCTACACCTACACCTACACCTACACCCACACCCACACATTGACCTTCACCTTCACCTTCACCTTCACCTTCACCCTCACCTACAACTACAACTACACCTTCACCTTCACCTTCACCTTCACCCACACCTACACCTACAACTGCACCTTCACCTACACCTTCACCCACACCTACACCTTGGCGTATTATTAAGAACTATCTAAAGAAGACTGACAAAATTCGTACTTTTCCACATATAAAAGAAAACAATTTTGTATATGAAGATGATATTGATAAAGCCACTATTTTTAATGACTATTTCTCCAGCATGGCAACGGTCAACAACGCCCTTGATTACGTCATTGATAATAATTATCATATTGAAATCGACCAATGTCTCAATGACATAAGTTTACAAAATGATGAAATTAGAGATATTTTACTGTCGCTTGATGTCACTAAGGCAACTGGTCCAGATCATCTCAGCAATCGCGTTTTAAAAATGTTGGCGGAACAACTGTCAGTTCCACTTTGTAATCTATTCAATATTTCATTGTCAACTTCATATTTTCCAGATATATGGAAATGTGCATCTGTAGTGCCAATACATAAGAAAAATCGGGTTTTACTACTGGTGATTCCACATCATACCAGCTCACTCATTTATATGATAACGTTGCTAAAGCCATGGATAATGGGAAAGAAGTTCGAGCTGTATTTTGTGACATTAGTAAAGCCTTTGATAGGGTATGGCACAAGGGCCTTTTGTATAAACTATGGGCTAATGGGATACGCGGTTCTCTTTTATCATGGTTTGAAAGTTATCTAACTAATCGAGAACAATTTACAGTAATTAATGGATATAAATCAAATGTTAATCATTAGAAGCGGGCGTCCCACAGGGATCAGTTTTGGGGCCCCTGCTCTTTTTGGTCTATATTAATGATATTGTTGAAGGAATTAATTGCAATATAAAATTGTTTGCTGATGATACATCCTTATATGTGATAATTGATGACCCTATTTTATCTTCCAATATGTTAAATGATGACCTTAAACTTATTGCAGAATGGGCCAAAACATGGAAGGTAGATTTCAACCCTAATAAAACAGAATCTATAGTCTTTTCTAGAAAGAAATCAACCACATTAATGCCTGACCTTGTAATGAATGATACAGCTATCAAATCTGTTGATTCTCATAAACATTTAGGACTTACTTTGCAAAATGATGGCCAGTGGAATATACATATTGATAATATCATCTCCAAGGTTAGTCCTATGATCAATTGCTTGAGAAGTTTAAAATATCGCCTTCAGAGGAAAAGCCTTCAAACCTTGTATACTTCATTTGTCTTACCAATTTTTGATTATTGTGATTATATTTGGAATAACTGTACAAAGACACAAGAAAGGTTGTTAGATAAACTTCACTTAGATGCTTTAAGAACCATATGTGGATCTGTTAGAGGAGTAAGTCATTCCAAAATTTATCTTGAGACGGGTTTTTCGTCATTATCTGATCGGCGAAATCTTCATAAGATGACTGTTTTTCACAAAATGTTTCACGAAAAGACCCCGAAATACTTATCAGAATTAATACCGCTTAACTTATCCTCTGCATCCAGATATGAATCGAGGTCATCCAACATTCTTCAAAAACCTCTTTGCCGCACAGAAACTTATAAAAAATCGTTCCTTCCATCGTGTGTTTTTGAGTGGAATATGTTGGATGACAATGTTAGAAATATTGATTCTCTTGCTACATTTAAGGAACATGTTGATCGAACTTTATCTTGCAATGTACATCATATTATTAAAAACGCGGGTACAAGACGCAATCAAATTATCCATTGTAAGATGAGACTGGGTTGTAGTGACCTAAATGCCCATAAATTTGACCGTTTCCTTCAAAATACTTCCACTTGTAAATGTGGCTATCATTATGAGGATACCATTCATTATATTTTTATATGTCCAAATTTTGTTGAAGTCCGATCAAGATGTTTCTTCTACGAGCATGGTTTTGATTTACAATCAATCTTATATGGAAATAAGTCATTATCTGATGAAATTAACCAAAATATTGTCACTTCATTGCATTACTATTTTACCCAAACTAAACGTTTCTCTTAATTATGTCAATACTAACGTGATCATGTAATTACTATCATATTATTACGAATATGTTATCCAATGCTGTATGTTTCTCGGTATTGATGAATGAATATTGTATTATACATTCTTTTGTATTGGAGAGGTATTTACATAGGCGTTATATGCCTGTTTACCAATCCATTCATTTGTCATGAATAAATTCTGTTTAAATCACCTACACCTACACCTTCACCCACACCGACACCTACACCTACACCTTCACCTTCACCTTCACCTACACCTACACCTACACCTACACCTACACCTACACCTACAACTACATCTTCATCTTCATCTTCATCTTCACCTTCACCTTCACCTTCACCTTCACCTTCACCTTCACCAACACCTACACTGCAGCAGTGTCGGAAACGACTACTCACATGTCAACACATCATTTGTCGGCCTTTTACTCTTGTGATGGAATGAGAGAATGAGAAAAAGAACTCATCTGAGAGAGGTATTAAAATGATTTACACATTTACACAATTTGCTACATAAAGTATAAGCTTATAGTAAGTCCCTTTTTTATCAACACACTACATCTGCTATACTGGTTGTGATTGGATTGTATGCAGATGCTATAATACCTTGTGGCACTCGTAGGAGTATTTCCAGACCGGCCCCTCCTTCTTCCACCCCTTCATGTGAAGAACTCCGTCCCGACAGCGACACCGGACATCCTGCAGGTAGGGGCTCCACGACTTCACCTCCGTCACCACCACTGCCGCCGGCTCCCCGTGTTCACACACATGTAGCGAACTGTCCATGACCGGTGTACAGAACCGATATTGTACCTTCCAATGCACTGCAACATACACATATACAATACAAGCTAGCTGCTCTATCTTCCATAACATACACATATACAATACAAGCTAGCTGCTCTATCTTCCATAACATACACATATACATTACAAGCTAGCTGCTCTATCTCCCATAACATACACATATACAATACAAGCTTGGTGCTCTATCTTCCATAACATACACATATACAATACAAGCTTGGTGCTCTATCTTCCATAACCTACACATATACAATACAAGCTTGGTGCTCTATCTTTCATAACATATACATATACAATACAAGCTAGCTGCTTTATCTTCCATAACATACACATATACATTACAAGCTAGCTGCTCTATCTCCCATAACATACACATATACAATACAAGCTTGGTGCTCTATCTTCCATAACATACACATATACAATACAAGCTTGGTGCTCTATCTTTCATAACATATACATATACAATACAAGCTAGCTGCTCTATCTTCCATAACATACACATATACAATACAAGCTAGCTGCTCTATCTTCCATAACATACACATATACAATACAAGCTAGCTGCTCTATCTTCCATAACATACACATATACATTACAAGCTAGCTGCTCTATCTCCCATAACATACACATATACAATACAAGCTTGGTGCTCTATCTTCCATAACATACACATATACAATACAAGCTTGGTGCTCTATCTTCCATAACCTACACATATACAATACAAGCTTGGTGCTCTATCTTTCATAACATATACATATACAATACAAGCTAGCTGCTCTATCTTCCATAACATACACATATACAATACAAGCTAGCTGCTCTATCTTCCATAACATACACATATACAATACAAGCTTGGTGCTCTACCTTCCATAACATACACATATACAATACAAGCTTGGTGCTCTATCTTCCATAACATACACATATACAATACAAGCTTGGTGCTCTATCTTTCATAACATACACATATACAATACAAGCTTGGTGCTCTATCTTCCATAACATACACATATACAATACAAGCTAACTGCTCTGTCTTCCATAACATACACATACATAGTACAAGCTAGGTGCTCTATCCTCCATAACATACATATACATAGTACAAGCTAGCTGCTCTATCTTCCATAACATACACATACATAACACACAAAACATATCATTTCATTCAGCCAAATAACCACCACTTCCTGGTCTACAGAAGTCAGTATTAGTCATTATTAATTAATGAATTAACGGTTATCAAGTTTACTGGATTAACAAAATACAAGCCATCAGTGTGAGTGTCACTAGCCTCTGCTCTTTTGTATGTCTACTCTATAGTTTTTTCGGGCATTGGCGCATCACTTTTATTTGTGCAGAGCGTGACAGCTTTCATTTTTAAAAAAAAAAGAAATTTAGAATTTTTGCTAAACCCCAAAATCCATTTGTCCACCGAATATATGGTCTGAAGGAAGGAATGAGCTTCCGTTTGTTTTCTACTACCGATTTCAAGTTAATTTTGATAGATAAATAAAGTGTACTCCTCCCTCGTCAAAAAAATAAAAATAAAATCCTACCACCATCGTCAATTTTGAAAATGATTTGCACGAGGACATTAACAAGCAAACAGAGTCGGCCATATCCCCCGCCATGTAGGAATTTCGAATATATTTATGCATTTTGAATATATAATGCATTTACTTTCTTAAAAAATTTTAAAACTCATAACTCATAAGTGATCAAATTTATATATAGCAAAATGCACATCTAGACTACTTGGTTGATACCTCACAAAGTTTCAGCAAAATATATTGAATAGTTTCGAAGTTTGAGGCCCGAATGGAAAAGCCCGGACGCACAGACGGACAGACAGACGGACAGACGGACGGAGCTCATTTCTATATCCCCCGCCAACTTCGTTGTGGCGGGGGATAATAAACCTTTATATGCAGCCTCTGGTAGACCAAATAGAATTGCGTTATAGTAACAGATTTCCATTGTAACAAAACGTCATAAACGTGACACTGCTACAGTACTTATATAAGATGTACCTGGTTCACTTCACAAACAATGGTTTGAACATTAATGAGACTTGATTGTGTGAGCAATTGGAAAAGTGGATCCTACCCCGTTCATAATGCGTCCAGGTGAGGCCACGCTCGTCATCCTCTTCCCCCCAGGTGTCCCCGCACAACCCCTCGCTGCACTTGCAGTAGGGCCCCTCGTTAGCAGTGTACTTATCGGGGTAGCGCATCAGGGTCGTACACACGTGTCTGTTGCCCGCACACTCCTTCAGTGGCTCGTCCTGAAACAGGGACAGTCTTTGTTGACTATGTGCAACACACATGCAATCTTGTACCAATTGTTGACTATGTGCAGCACACATGCAATCGTGTAACTATTGTTGACTATGTGCAACACACATGAAATCTTGTACCCATTGTTGACTATGTGCAACACATATGAAATCTTGTACCCATTGTTGACTCTATGTGCAACACACATGAAATCTTGTACCCATTGTTGACTCTATGTGCAACACACATGAAATCTTGTACCCATTGTTGACTCTATGTGCAACACACATGAAATCTTGTACCCATTGTTGACTCTATGTGCAACACACATGCACATTTGTACCCATTGTTGACTCAATGTGCAACACACATGCACATTTGTACCCATTGTTGACTATGTGCAACACACATGCAATCATGTACCCATTGTTGACTATGGGCAGCACACATGCAATCTTGTACCCATTGTTGACTCTATGTGCAACACACATGCAATCTTGTACCCATTGTTGACTATGTGCAACACACATGCACTTTTGTACCCATTGTTGACTCTTTGTGCAGCACACGTGCACATCTTGTACCCATTGTTCACTATGTGCAGTTCATATGCAATCTTGTACCCATTGTTGACTCTTTGTGCAACACACGTGCAATCTTGTGTCCATTGTTGCTTACTGCTTAGCTGATGTACCCATTGTTGACTCTTTGTGCAGCACACGTGCACATCTTGTACCAATTGTTGACTATGTGCAACACACATGCAATCTTGTACCCATTGTTGACTATGTGCAACACACATGCAATCTTGTACCCATTGTTGACTATGTGCAACACACATGCAATCTTGTACCCATTCTTGACTATGTGCAGCACACATGCAATCTTGTACCCATTGTTGACTCTATGTGCAACACACATGCACTCTTGTACCAATTGGTGACTCTATGTGCAACACACATGCAATCTTGTACCCATTGTTTACTTTATGTGCAACACACATGCAATGTTGTCCCCATTGTTGACTATGTGCAGCACACATGCAATGCTGTACCCATTGTTGACTCTTTGTGCAGCACACGTGCACATCTTGTACCCATTGTTGACTATGTGCAACACACAAGCAATCTCGTACCCATTGCTGACTCTATGTGCAACACACATGCAATCATGTACCCATTGTTGACTCTATGTGCACTTCGTATGCAATCGTGTACCCATTGTTGACTCTATGCGCAACACACATGCAATCTTGTACCCATTGTTGACTCTATGCGCAACACACATGCAATCTTGTATCCATTGTTGACTCTATGCGCAACACACATGCAATCTTGTACCCATTGTTGACTATGTGCAACACACATGAAATCTTGTACCCATTGATGACTTTATGTGCAACACACATGCACTGTTGTACCCATTGTTGACTCTTTGTGCAGCACACGTGCACATCTTGTACCCATTGTTGACTATGTGCAACACACATGCAATCTTGTACCCATTGTTGACTATTTGCAACACACAGGCAATCTTGTACCCATTGTTGACTATGTGCAACACACATGCAATCTTGTACCCATTGTTGACTCTATGTGCACCACACATGCAATCTTGTACCCATTGTTGACTATGTGCACACACATGCACATTTGTACCCATTGTTGACTCTATGTGCAACACACATGCAATCATGTACCCATTATTGACTATATGCAACACACATGCACTTTTGTACCCATTGTTGACTATGTGCCACACACATGCAATCTTGTATCCATTGTTGACTCTATGTGCAACACACATGCAATCTTGTGACCATAGTTGACTTTGTGCAACACACATGCACTTTTGTACCCATTGTTGACTCTTTGTGCAGCACACGTGCACATCTTGTACCCATTGTTCACTATGTGCAGTTCATATGCAATCTTGTACCCATTGTTGACTCTTTGTGCAACACACGTGCAATCTTGTGTCCATTGTTGCTTACTGCTTAACTGATAGGATCTAGCAATAACACGACTCTTCCGCTGATGTAGAAGTTTGAGTGATTCTATCCGCTAATTACATATATAATCAAGGGTAATGGAGATGAAACCATTCGTATCATTGTATTCGAGACCATGGACCAATAATCTATGTACGCCGATTCTAGTCATTTTGATACCATTCTTAACAATGGCGGTTGACTCAAACGTACAATAAATGCTTAGATATTGAATTTGCCAAAATCTGAACACGCTGACAAGTTCCTTCTTCTTTGAGAGGCATTTTAGAAGCTGGTATGATGAATGAGAATAAGGTTTATGGATATTCAACTTTTTAATTGCTATGAGTGCGACGTTTCTATGCAGATACTAGAACCGTTATCAAGCACGTGACACTGCCAAGGTCTAGAAACTTGTCTACAATCCGTCTTCATTTCTGTGCGAGATTCCTGAGTGATTTGTGCGCATGGATGCTGATGACTAGTCGAGAGGGTGCAATACTTCATCTTTCTGGTCCATTTTCACTGTTCCGATCAATACCACAGTGTCAAACATGAAGCATTTTGATAAAAAGCATTTAAAACATCTATATGCTTTGTATTCGCAATGCTATTTCATGTTGAATGAGTATCAAACGTGAGAATACATTCATCTTAGAACGTACAACATATACAATTTTCGATTTTAATATTATGTATTTTGTATGTGGAATTGTATTAAAAAACAATGTGTGCATCAATTTCATTGGTATGTGAAGACATGTATAGAAGACAGACAGTTTTGGGGAGCAGTAAATAAAGAGACTGCACTCACCTCGTCATCTCGACTTCTCACTTGACTCACAGCCAATATGGCGGCCATCAATTTCAGGAGGCACACAGCGTTTGCAGCCATATTCACAGAAAGACACTGAAGAACTGTGTACTGGAACTTTCGAATCAAGGAATGAAGCGTCAAACCGGAAAATCGATACTTGAGATTTGCGCTCTTTGCCTTTGTAGAGCTATGAATTTGACTTGAGCATGTCAGCGACACCTTACTACAACGTCTCCCACTGACCAGCGTCTGTCTGTGGCCCTGGTTCTCTTCTACAGAGATGGCTGTCTGCACATCACATCAAATACCCACATACATTACACTGAAAGACTGACTGGCGGATCTGCAGCACATCCACTTCACATAAATGACTCTGAAGTTAAACATGTCAAGCGCATGTGTCTCAATATTACCATAGCTATATTTAATACTTCTAGGTTAGTAATGAAATGACTTTCCACTAATCGAAAAAAGTGTTTAATTGTTTAAGCAAATGATGTCCTGCTTTGCATCATCACTGACGAATAGAACTTGAAATTCAAATAAACTTGACATATAGCAGCCTCTCTGGCATACATGTGAAAACATCGCTTTTGCAATCCGTATGAATGTGCGGTTATGATATCGTATACATCACATCAGGTACTGAACACACTGACCACCTACTGCAGTATCACTGGTAGGGAACTTAATCCAGTCAGAGCGCTATATCTGTGATTACTGCCACTGAAAATGTGTGATATGAACAGAGTCTTTGTCATTTGTCAAATACTCTTTGTGATTTTAGCATCGTCAAGTCACGAATAAAGAGCGATAAATGGCTTGTAGGTGTGCACAGTCAATATTATAAGAGACTTGTCGCAGCAGTTAGTTAACACAGACATCCATCGGCGACAAATGGATCAACAATAATGTTGTACATTTTTCATAAATGATCGGTATACTGTAAGTAACGATTCATAAAATAGATCACATATAACATTACACATTGCTCCAATAAAGGTTCACCCCCTTAGAATATATATAAATCATGCGCTCTCTTATCAGTACAAGAAAAATAGATATCAGTTGTCCGAAAGAATCCAATTTGACGTAACGGACATTTCATTGTCACGGGTTAATCGATATCAGCAAATGCAATTTAATTGACTTGATTCGTCGAAAATGATCACCGAACCGGATTTAGATGTTTCCTGAACGGGTTCGGTGGAGAAGAAGATCCTCGGAACTGCTTTATGCTAAATCTCATACAACGGATTTTGCTATTTTGAAAAAAGGTTACTACATCGCAAAATAACTGATTAGCAATGTTGTTTATATAGAAATCACAACTTGGAACAAGGAAGAAATGCTGTCCATTCCTCCAGTCGGTTTTGTTCATGCAAAAAATGAGATACATGCGGCAACAGTTCTTGTAATCTGTCTATGATACTTTCAAAGAGGGAAAATACAAAATAAATAAATTTGAAGAAATTGCTAAATTATTGTATGATTGGTATTATTTTGTAGATTAATGTATCTTCAGTCTGTCCTTAGCTAAACGCCTAAGCTCAACCTTCGACACAATCGACCAAAACTGCCCGATTTCTCAACTGAAAGCTGAATTTCATCTTGTCTGTGCTTATTGATGGATGTCTTGAATCCCGAAGAACTAGTGTGTGGTGTACCTCAATGATATTTCCTAGACCCTATATTATTCACTCTATATTATAACGTCTTTAGGCAAAGTCATTCATGACCATGCAATACAACGTCATCAATATACTGATGATGTGAAAACTTGGATGTTCCAAAACAAAGTCAAGCTAATAATGACAAGACGGGGCGTCCCCTGATTGGATGAAAATCAAAGCTCTAGTATGCAAAACAGCAGTCAATCACGTTTGGACAATCCACCATTCCATTGCATACTCTGTGAAAGTGTCATCAGTGTAATCTGGCAAATCATTTATTAATGTTTTCGAGTTTATAACATACACCCACGTGACAATTGTGCAAATTACCGTGCAGGACATTGCCATTACATCTTGATTGTGTGGTATATAAAGGCCGGGGTAAATTTGCAGCTATACTCAAACCGGGTTATAACACACTTTGTAAGCTATGTTGAGTTATGTAAGCTAAATTTTGTACACTATCTGACACGGCGCTTTCTCTATGGTACGCAGATGGACACACCGCGTACTCTATGGTACATAATCTGACACGCTGTTACTCTATGGTACACAATCTGACGCACTGCGTACTCTATGGTTCACAATCCGACACGCTGGTACTCTATGATATACAATCTGACACGGCGCGTACTCTATGGTACACAATCTGACACGGCGCGTACTCGATGGTACAAAATCTGTCACGCCGCGTACTCTATGATACACAATCTGACACGGCGCGTACTCTATGATACACAATCTGACACGACGCGTACTCTACGGTACACAATCTGACACGGCGCGTACTCTGTTACACAATCTGACACGGCGCGTACTCTATGGTACACAATCTGACGCGCTGCGTACTCTATGGTTCACAATCCGACACGCTGGTACTCTATGATATACAATCTGACACGGCGCGTACTCTATGGTACACAATCTGACACGGCGCGAACTCTATGGTACACAATCTGAAACGCCGCGTACTCTGATACACAATCTGACACGGCGCGTACTCTATCGTACACTACTGACACGCCGCGTACTATATAATGGTACACAATCTGACACGGCGAGTACTCTATGATACACAATCTGACACGGCGCGTACTCTGTTTCGCAATCTGTCAAGCTGGTACTCTATGGTACAAAATCTGACACGGCGCGTACTCTGATACACAATCTGTCACGGCGCGTACTCTATGGTACACAATCTGTCAAGCTGGTGCTCTATGGTACACAATCTGACACGCTGATGCTCTACGATACACAATCTGACACGGCGCGTACTCTATGGTACACAATTTGACACGGCGCGTACTCTATGGTACACAATCTGACACGGCGCGTACTCTATGGTACACAATCTGACACGGCGCATACTCTGTGATACACAATCTGACACGGCGCGTACTCTATGGTTCACAAACTGTCAAGCTGGTGCTCTACGATACACAATCTGACACGGCGCGTACTCTATGGTACACAATTTGACACGGCGCGTACTCTATGGTACACAATCTGACACGGTGCGTACTCTATGGTACACAATCTGACACGGCGCGTACTCTGTGATACACAATCTGACACGGCGCGTACTCTATGGTTCACAAACTGTCAAGCTGGTGCTCTACGATACACAATCTGACACGGCGCGTACTCTATGGTACACAATTTGACACGGCGCGTACTCTATGGTACACAATCTGACACGGCGCGTACTCTATGGTACACAATCTGACACGGCGCGTACTCTGTGATACACAATCTGACACGGCGCGTACTCTATGGTTCACAAACTGTCAAGCTGGTGCTCTATGGTACACAATCTGACACGCTGGTGCTCTACGATACACAATCTGACACGGCGTGACTTAATGATACACAATCTGACACGCTGGTGCTCTACGATACACAATCTGACACGGCGCGTACTCTATGGTACAAAATCTGACACGCTGGTACTCTATGGTACACAATCTGACACGCTGGTACTCTATGGTACACAATCTGACACGCTGGTACTCTATGGTACACAATCTGACACGCTGGTACTCTATGGTACACAATCTGACACGCTGGTACTCTATGGTACACAATCTGACACGCTGGTACTCTATGGTACAAAAGTGAAAGATATCAGCATCCACTCATTGGTTCTGTTAGCAAGCTAGAAATGCTAGTGTTCTAATGAGCGAGCATTATGGACGGTGAAACAATTATCGATTCTTGTCTCGGGGCCTCACGACAAAGTGTCGGATGATGAGTAACTCAATGCAGCCAACACCAGCCAAATAAACTGATCGATGATCCAATCCTCTACAGTTGTACATTATATAATTACATCCAACTTAGACCTCGTTGTCCGTAGCAACCATTCATAAACGTGTTCTGTTCATTTTCTATATCAGGACTATTTTTGGCGATATCTGATATAATATTTACGGATTCCCGACTCACCAGATTTTTAAAATGAATATTTATGTCAAAATAAGTTGAACTGCCAGGTCTCCCAATCCTTATTGGAGATTCGAAAGTTCAAGACAATAATCTCGACACGTTCAATTAAATCATAAAAAAGACAATAATGCCATCAAAGAAATGAAAGCGACAATGGAACTCATTGATCCATGGAGATTCCTTAACCCTGATAAAACAAAATTTTACATGGAGACAAAAAGAGTCCTTTCAAACAAAGTAGACTAAATTATTTCCTTATTTCAGAAGATCTCTTACCCATTGTTCAGAAAATTTCTGACCACTCTTATATATCATTTGAATTATCAATGAAAGCTGCAGAACGAGGACCAGACTATTGGAAATTCTTCGCTCCTATTTGATACCCAAATTGTAAAACAAAATAAGTTAAAGATGTCAGTTAGAACAAAGGCCTTTTCACGGTCAATTAACAATAATAAAGAAGGAACCTGGAATGTTTTGGTGTATTCCAAGAAGTTCTAAATCAATCTTGTCAGCTCCAACTATCTACCAGAAGGGAAGCTGATATATATATATATATTCACTGATAACATTTGTAGAACTATTTTGATTCAATTTATGATGGCGGAAGTATTCAAAAGGGAATTAAGTGGCTAATTTAAGTTCATCCTTTGGAATGCAGATTAATATACCCTGCTTTTATGTGACCCGATAATGTTTCACTTTTAATCTAGTTAAAACTAGATGTAATGTTATACGTCCCCTAAGTCGGATTTCTCGTTGTCAGACAATTTGGATATGTGAAAGATATACCCATATGTTTCCGAGTGTATCGAATGATACCCTACAGTTTTCCCCTAGGGTATCGGTATATCTGTGTTATGCCCCACCTACGGTCGAGTGTAAACGGATACTATTTCATAATATTTCTAAAGAAATACAGCTGTAAACAAGCTTGTGTATGAAACGCACAACCCAAATACGACCTCATCTGTGACAACTCCCGGGTACGCTCAGTCCTAGCTGCGTGGTATGGTTTACCAATGTTCGGGGCTCGAAGTCTAATTGATATTGCCCATTGACGGTATTGTCAACGCAGAAGCACGTGCATCTCGCTGAAATGTACAGCTTTCGCCATAAACTGCATGGCTAATGTCAATATGGCCAAAGTTTCAAGTTTCAGTATGTTAAGACATTTTGCACCTAAAATTAAATAACATTCATATATGCAAAGAAATACAAACTTTTAAAAAAAATTATATCACGCATTGTAAGAACCATAATCATTTGGTCATGAAAAAATGTCCAAAGTTTCAACTGGCCTCTTGGTCTGATAGTTGGTTCGTTCGGCCAGAAAGCAACAGGACACAATGTCATGTTCGATCCCAGGTTCCAAATGAAACATTTGTAAATGTCTTATATGTTTACATATAATCTCACATTTTATAAAAGATCATCATTTAGATATTAAGACCAGAAAATTGACTCCATTGATTTCTCAGTTGTTAAAAAGTGTAGGTATATTTGAAAAATGTAGGTATATCAAGAAAAGTGTAGGTATATTAGAAAAAAGTGAAGGTGTATCGGCTTATAAACCTACACGTGTCACAAAAGAAACCATAGCAACGAGACCGGACCGGGATTGATAGATGTAAGGCCGTGTATACAGCTTTTCGTTAAAGAGCCATCAAGGATGTCAGTGTTTCAAATTAAAAATAATTTGTGGAAAATATACTTATAACGTAAATCGCCAGAGAAATAGTTTATCTACAACATGTCATATGTTAAATAATTTTCATATCACGACAATGTAATGCAATTTGGTTTCAAAGAGAAGTACCACATCGAGTAGCGCGCACTAAGACTATCAGCCGTCATATAAACAGAATCCCCTTTATTGCATAAAACGTACTACACCGCAGGGGACAACAGCAAGCGTTTCCGAAGCTTGACGGCTCGTCTCTAGCGCAAGTCGCCATAACAACCCATGTGCTGCACGTGATGTACGTGCTTCTCTTGCAAGTTACACTTGTCACACATTACTGAATGTGACGATTGCTTTACAAACAATGTTTCTAAATGTCCTGAGAATATACACATTATTGCCTGTTTAATGTACTTTTTATTGAGATAAGACCAGCAAATTATGGCAATTTTTTGGTTCTCATTAATTATAAAATTCAAGCAAAATACCTAGTTGGGTAAAACAATTATTCCAATATCTGTAGCAAATACATAATTAAATGAAATGGTGAATAAATAACCTCCAAAAAATTATATATTTCGATTTCTTTCATTGCTCATAATTTTTGTTATTCGTTTGTGTCTTTGTTGACAGTGTGTGAGCTAGACCACAATGCTTTGCGCTTGAAAATAATATACTGGATCTATATTTAGACTGGAAAACACCTTTACTAATTAATGCAATTTCTCGGCTTATTTTCGGTTGAAAAACATTTGGAAAAATTAAGTGTATTTATTTCACGGAGATAGATTTTTTGAAAATTTCCGATATCTTCATCAACATCCATTGATGGCTCTTGAAACATTTTAGTCTTACTAAAATTGTCCTCAGCCTTGTTAATATGTGCACCATTACTTTTTCTTCTTACTGTATATGGGTTTTATTTAGGAATGTATAGTTTGTAATTCAATAAACTATTTGGTTGGCTTCTCATCCTCTTCAATCCACTAATCATCTTTTCCTTATTTTCGGATCATCCAATTTCGATTTTGTCTCATTTATACACTGATGGGCATAAATAACTTTTCCTTGCTTTAGATTTCGGTTACTTAAAAACAACAAGGTCAATGGGAGTTTTGAAAATTTCATTACTCAAACAAATCATTTAGGCATTTGAATGAAATATAATTTGGAAAATTGAACAATTGGATTTATCAAACAGTATGGACAAATGAGCATGGGGTCAAAATGTAGATTTCAAGAAAATTGTATCGATATTGAGAACTTGCCAATGCAGCAAATTGAGTCATAAATACCGAGTGTGTCCACCTCTGCCATTGATACAGGCAAAGACGTGTCTTCGATTCGGGCTGACGTAGTCAGGCGTCTGATGACGTCAGATGGGACACGTATACTTTCATCGATGAGAGCTTGTGCCATATGCTGTCAGTTGATTGGAGGGTTTTATCAACTCCGAATTCACCTGTCAAGGTGGTCCAACAAATGTTCAATCGGTGAGAGATCTGGAGATCGAGCTGGCCATGGCATGACGTTGACGTTGTTGACGTTGAGGAAGTTATAAATCATCCCAGCAACATGTAGTGGAGCATTATGGTGTTGGAAGTACCTGGTCGATGTAACGTTGGGCCGTCAGATTGCCCTCCAAACGACAAGATCAGTCTTTTGCTCGCCACAAATGCCGCCCCACACCATTACACTCCTGGATACAGCATTGGCTGTTCTTTCACCTGCCCGCCTATAAACCCTCACTCTTCCATCAGCTCTTGATATAGCAAAACGACTTTCATCAGAAAAAAGCGCTCGAGGCCAGTCACGTAGCTGCCAACGTCGTGTCTGATGGTCAGTACTGTTTCCTGGTATGATTTGAATGCTCTGATATCAAAGGCACGGAGTCTTCTAGCAACTGTCTTTCAACTGAGGGGATGATCCAATGCCGTTGCCGCTGATGACGTCATCGTCAGGAAGCGTTTTCTAAGATGCAATGTCCTCAGATACTGGTCGTCCCGCGCTGTCTTTATCCGGGGTTTGCCTGTCTGTGGTATGTCTGAGGTCTGCCCTGTTTGTTAAAAACTTTTGCGAAGATTCCGGACAGTTACATTGGAGCAGACGAACGTTCTTGCAACGTGACCAGTTGTAGCTCCGAATTGCAGCATTCTAATGGTCCTTTCTCTCTCTGCTGTCGTTAACTGTGGCATTCTTTTGTGTTTTTCTTGTACAGCATGTGCCCTTCTTGTGTGTACAACGGTTTCTATACCCTTCCCGTGCGTGCATCCCCCGAAAGTGTTAAATCACGAGCTTTTCGTAGTATACCTCATAGAAGTTTTCTCATGTTGCTTTTTGTCGTAATTGTACACCAGCTATGATCCCGTGCTCTTAATTATACTAGCAAAATAAAAATACCTTTTATATTTGTCATTTTAACTAAGTAAATGAAAACAATATAAGGGAAAGTTTCGTTTATGCCCGGCAGTGCATGTTTCTCAAAAAGACCTCTTTTCTATCCAGTTCATATGTTTTGTCTAATTCCATTTTCATACATCCAAGTTGTGTTTAAGACCTTATGAGTAATACAGTGAGACCCCGTATATCCGGAAACCCGATCATCCGCACGGTAGTATTTCAAATCTCTTCTATATTCGTGTCTATAACTATTCTTGATTCGGGACCTGGCGACGCCGTCGGAAGCGGCATAACCGTCGAATCACATGATTGGAACCCGGCGTATGCCTATGATCCGGTTTGAAATGAAAAGTCGGCGTGTAATGGCGGACAAATGTTATGCTTGAGACATTCAATAACTATTTTGTTTATCAATTTGCTTTTGACAATTGGACAGTTCACTGATTTATTTCAAAATACTACTGGTTCTTTAAAACAATGCATTACACGTTAATAAAATATTAACACATGTTTTGAAATATTTTCCTAAAAATACTTTGGTAAATTCTATTTATTTTCTATTAGTTAATAGAGAGTTGTGAGTTCACAATCAATGAGTTCTTGTTAATGGAGCTCTGTCCAAGCTTGTAAAGGCGGGTGTTCCTCAGTGTTCAGTGTTAGGCCCTGTTCTTGTCATTGTACATGTAAATGAAATAGCAGATACATTGCATTGTAAAACCCGGGTTTTCGCCGATGATACTCCATTGGGATCCCTTTCGAAGAAAAAACAAATTGATGGAAAGCATAATGAATGAAAATTTAGAACTATTACGTAATTGGGCTATCGAGTGGTTGATTTCTTACAATCCGGAGATTTTCTTACACTTAAAGACGCTGGGGTTCGAATCGCTGTTTTGACAATATTTTCAAAATTCAAAATCTAGATTTTTACAATCATATACTGTTTAAATACGATATGGTGAGCTTGTGTTCCAAATGTAAGCGAAATCGGTTAAGAAATAAAAAAAATTAGATAAATATCCCCACAATTGATATAAAGACACAGGGGAAGACACTTGCACTACGAAGTTATGATCGAAAACTGGACTGCCAAACTATTCTAACGTGCGGTTCAATCAACCTTTGCTTTTCTCACAAAAAAAATGTTTTGAACATATAGACCCGTCTTTTGCCTTTATGTGTGTCCCATTGAATTTCTCTAACTTCATTTCACATTTGACCACTGACCCTCGCAATTAGCCTACCCTCCTCTTTGTGCATAATAGTGGCCGGCATCGGAAATCATCGTTTTTTTCGTTAGGCCAAGGCGAATCACTTACGTTCTGAATGATATTGTCGCTCAGTAATTGTCTGCGAAACGAAAATATCAAATAAAATAAATCATTCGGTATTCTAGTTATAATTTCGATAAATGTTTAACACATTTGACGAACAATAATTTGTGATGCATCGGAAAACGAATGCGGAAGTATTGCAAATGTGGAATGACGAACATACATCATGATCATCGTGCCGATTGATAGGCATTGATCATACCATGAATGTATCCAATCCTACTTTAAATCTTCTCTAATTTTTGTCTAAAATGGCATATTTACAAACTATATAAGCACCATTTCCTCTGAAAATAATATTTTATAAACATAATGTCCGTTCATTGTCACGTTATTTTGATCTCACTCTCAGTTCAATAATATTGTGCCAACATTAATATTCATCTCAATTTCCATTGCAATTCTACGTTTATTCAGTAAATGTTCATAACCATTGATTACGTTTGATTTAGGAAATGAATCCCCATATTTTAACTAAACTTTTTTTGAATTACCAGTGCTATTGTTTTCAGTCTTTATTCATATGTATTTTCATGTTTTGGGATGATGAAGTTAAAATTATATTGTTTAAAATGTGAACCAACTGATCTTAACTTCTAGCGAGAACGTATGCCCGGGAAGCTGGAGGTGGGATCATACTAGTCCGGGTCAACTGAATGTCAAGGTCATAAATGACTGACTAGCGAACTGCACGGCGATGATTTGAGACAAAATGCCGTAGTACAGTCGGAGAAATGATATGTAAGTGTTGTAATATTTGTTTAGATCTGCCGATTCATAGGTGCTGTCAACCACAGGGGATTGTAATGCTAAAACAAAATAGTTCCATACGATACACTCTATACTAATAAATCTTTATTTATTTATTAGTATATAGGGTGTATCGTATCGAAGTATTGGACCTAGGAACTGTTTTGTTTTAGCAATAAAAACCCCTGTGCTGTCAACATTGCTGGAGTTAATAAACAAGTTTTCGCCGATTTTCGTGAGTGGGGAAATTGTAGGTATATGTCTTCCGAACGCTGTTTTAAGCGATACACTCCCCTGTGCTTGTGTCTTTATTATATTTTTATCTTTATCTTTATTTCTTAACCGATTTCGTATATAAACAGTATGATTGCAAAAAGATAGATTTTTTATTTTGAAAATATTGTCAAAACATCGATTCGAACCCCCGTGGTGTAAATCACTGTATGATCCTCCGGAATTCTGAGCCATACAGCAATGTTGATATCAAGTTGCTGGTGTATGTTCTAAAATTTATTTTAGTGTTGCAGTATACTGTTTGTGCCATTGTAAGTTATTGCATTCCTTTTCTGCTCCACTGTCATCATTTACTATCCTGCCCATGTATGTGAAACTTTCAATATTTGATTTTGGTCTGTAATTAATGATTGGTCCGATGGCTCGGCGACTTTGCTAGGGTCACATATATATATAAATATATATAGAGTCATTCTAAAAAATGTGGACAATTCGATCATGTCCTCCATATTCTATGCTGTCTAAACCAGCGAGAACAGCCAGGATTGAGCTGTTTTTTATGTTTTATATAAATATAAACATCTAATATGACTAAAACAACACTTTCATTTTTAAATACACACCCCATTAATTTGTAGTTTGATTAATAAGATTTTAAAGTGGTTAATTTGCTATGTCCCAGCAAAGAGAAATGCAATTTCAAACGCTTGTCATTTGAAAATAAATGTCTGAATGTTATTATTTTCACATGTGGTTGAAAGTCACAACAATTTAAGCAGTTCTTATGTGTATCAACTCAATCTAGGCTTATGTTAAATATTATTTTCACACTGTCTAAGGGTTGTCACGGGAAAAAATGTCTTTCCTGTAACAGTGCCATATAATCTTGAACAAATAGATGATCTCTAAGTTTCTACCAGGAATAAATCTTCTCATGGTGAGTGCTATATTTTGCTTCACAAAACTAGCTATGTGCTCTGGAATTCAGACATATACTTCTTGTAAAAAGTTCACTTCAAGGAATCAATTAAGAGAGTATTTTTTTTATTGATGTCTTTCCTGTAACACTTATTTCCCATATTCTGTCCAGTTCGAAGGAAGTAGGAGTCTGTAATTCAATATGGGTTGTTGAAAGCAACACACACTATAGGTCTGGTCAACTGGAGGGATCAGTAAGCGCTTTCAATTGCACTTTTGAAGAGATATTGTCTTTCATGTAACAGTTTTCTCCTGTAACAAAATACATGTTACAGGAAAGATCAGAGCTGTTACAGCAAAGACATTTAATCTTTATTTGTTTAAATTCTTATCACAATCATTTCATATATTAAGATAAAAATGAAAGATTCAATAAACATAATGCATCATCCTCATGTGCAATACTTCACATTCTCGAGGAAATCACAGAGATCAAAGCATCACGTGTTTACACTTGAAATTGTTATTGTAAAGACATGATATTGTTACAGCAAAGAATCTGCGGAAGATTATCACAACTAAAACAAAAAGAAAAGACATGTTCAAATTATGAATTTGATTATTGATAGTAGAAACAACCCTAGGGGGAATCTAAGCATTATTTTCTATTATCTAAAAGCAGCAAAGCATTGTACAAAGTGTTACAGCAAAGGCCTTCATTGTTACAGTAAAGACCTAACATTGTTACTGAATCATTTGCAATGGATAAGACTTCCAAGCTACCTCATGACTGTGTTTAAAATTAGAGCCTATAATATAACAAATCTAGACAAACTGAATACACAGTACTGAAGCTTAAAGAAATAAAATAACATTGATGATGGTAGAATAATTATTAAATTTCATAGACTTAATGTTGTCTAATGTGAACTAGACGAGATAGGATTCAGTAGTATTTAAGATTAGTCTTGAATTGATTTGATTTGGATTTCAAGGGAGAAATCATGCTGTGACAGTCTAATTGGTCCTGATGCTATTGATACATCTGCAACGTATGATCAACAATCTCGTGGACTAGTACCATTCACAGGAAATTAAGGATACCCAATATACTGCAAAAACTTATATGATGGTATGATGTATCCACATCCCTCTCAGACTATTGTTTTGGGGGAGTGGGTGAGGGGTAAATACTTTTATGTTACAGTAAGGTATTGGGTATCCTCAATTCCTGTTTACCGGTTATATAGCATGATGCTCCTGATTGCTGAGGAAACAAGTCACTGGAAACTACAATGACAGGCTATACTGTTTTAACCATTAAAATGGAGTTATATTATGCTCTTTGCAGAGTTTGTTATTTCAAAGTGTTTATCAAGTTTTATTGCCAAATCATTTAGTCCCTGCACTGTTCGAATGAATATGCTTCAGTTTAACTTTGTAGATAATGTGTTAGTGTTCCAAATAACAATATACACATTCCTTAGATATTCTCCAAACACCTTTCAGCCTGTAACATTATTGTCTTTCCTTTAGAAATCTTTGAAATAACGTATCTATTTTATTTTACCAAAAAGTATGTATAAGGCAAGAGAAGACTATATGCAGGTGTCACTTCAACCATAGCTTCAGTTACATTTCAACTTTTAGTCATTCTTTCCACAATAGTTTTCAAACTTGTTCTTTAATCTCTTTCGAGTAACACCGATTTGTCTTTACTGTAACAAAATATTTAAGAGTGATCAATACCGAAAATAGATACAACGTATCATGAACTAGTTCATTGTAGATACTAAGCTATGATTGAAATTTATCGTTTTTGCTTGGCTTGATCTACATGACCAATCCAATCTCATCGAAAATAACTAAATGGTATTGAATTGTCTTTTTCGTAACATGCTATGTCTTTACTGTAACATTATTTTAAATATAATTGAAGTCGTTAAAGTCACATTACGAAAAGGTTTATTGCGAGTTATTCCTTTAATACTACATGAGTCTCAACCAATAAAATTTGGCAATGTCTTGAGATATCAGTAGAATTCTGGGATACTCTCTCTGTTTGTCTGTCCAGTAACATAGCGTGTCTTAAAAATAACAGTGTTGTCTTTCCTGTAACATCATTTATTTCTTAATTAGTTACATAAATATTAATGATATAATGTCGACAATATCCTGAAAGAATACATTAATATGTATGTGACAATGTCAGTAAAATCTGTTATTACAAAGTCAAATATTTTGGAATCTAAAGGTTTTGAAACTTTACTCCAGCATTCTGTTCAACAATTCCTAGTCCAACAATTGGTCGCTATTAGATTTGACTCCTAAGTAAATTATGAGCACAATTTGTGATACAACTGCTTCTTAAAAGACAAGGTTTTAACATGATTTTGAATAATTTGAAATAATCACTATATTTAAACATTTTTACCACAAAATATAACTGTTACAGGAAAGACACTAATGGTCACACTAGCTCATTAAACTAATTGGCCACAGACTTAATATATCTCATTAAGCCCTGCGTTTATATGTTTCTCATATCTTTATGATATGTCTTCACATTTGTGAAAAAAAAGTTCTGAAAAATTACATAATTTTTTTCAAAATTTAGTGTCCGGAATTGTGCACTTTTTTTTAGAATGACTCATATATATATAGAGTCCAGTTTTCTTGGCATTTTCTCTTGCAGGTATTTGTTGCTTGGAGATATCTGCAAGGTTATCAACAAAATCAAGGTCTTGCAGCTGATCGAGCATTGTACGCTGGATGCAATTTTTCGGACTTATTTTGTTATTTGTCTCTCTCCAGCCTATCATCAGAAGGATAAGTACGGACACACCATATCTCAGTTCACAAGGACCCCGACCTGGAGTTTCAAGATATGATACTGCATTCATAATTCTGGTAAAAGATGCTTCAAAGCGGTTTGGGTTTTTTTTGGCTTATTATTTAAGGGGCAGAATCCTTATTGTTATTGGCGTGTATTTTTGGGGTTTTTATATTATTTGCACCGATATTGTGGCAGCGATTCCGCCAAAACGGCTGCAGATAATTCAACCAAACTTTGCAGTCTGACAGCTCTTACTAAGCACACGACCGTTTAAGCTTTTGGGCCCAATCGGTTGTCCCACTAAAGGTCCAGTTCGAATCCAAATTTCGATTTTTAACATGGGAAAAATTGTCAAAATGCACTTAGAGACTTGGACCTTTTTGCAAAAGATGCGCAATGACCATGCGAGTAAAAAAAAATCATGGCGAATTCGTAAGTCACGTGGTTTTTCCGCCATTTTGATTTTAGACACATTTTACAATTTTCCGACCCCATGCACCTTTGGCACTCTTCTCTGAAGATACTAGCATCTAAGAGCTCAAACTTGCATATATGTGTAGCTAAAGGGTTGGTGATTAAACGATACTCCAAAGCATTAGCGAAATCCTTATACTTTTTTCACAGTGACCTTTCAAACTCCGACAATTTTTGAAAATCGCAAACTTCAAAGGGAGATAATTCGAAAACCTGCCCACCGATTTCAATGATTTTTTCAGGAGAGTAAGACAGGACTATGGCCGTTATGAATCAATAATACAATCGCTCGCGAACAGTCATTTCCGGTCAAAATAAAGAAAAACTTTTAACATGGGAATTTATTTTTAAATCCACTTAGAGACTTGACACTTTTTGCAAAAGATGCGCAAGAACAATAGAAGCAAAAAAGTAAATCATGACCAATTCGTAGATCACGTGGTTTAGCCGCCATTTTCATTTTCGTAAAATTTGTCTGATTTTGACATGTTAAATTAAGGTCTAAATAATCCCAGTGACATACTAGAGACTCGCAACTTGTTTTAAAAGACGCTTAATAACTAGACAAGTAAAATATGTTCCCATTGCGAAGTCGTAGGTCACGTGGTTTCGACGCCATATTGAATTTTAACCTTTTTTGAACATGCACTTTTCCGGAAACACCACTTTGAAGACAGTTGCATCTAAGCGCTGAATCTTAGATTTATATGCAGCTGAAGCATTCGAGAATAACAAGTTTGTTATATTTTGAGTAAACTCCTAATACTTGTTTCACAATCACCTTTCAAAGTATGGTCATTTTGAACATTTGATAAATTTTATTTGAACTGACATGATGAAGATTTTATTGAAGCGTCACTAGACAATAGACCACTCATAATTTGATTTTCAGTAATTTCTATTGTAGAGGCATCGGACATAGCTACGAACTTTTACTTCAACCCGGAAGCAATTCAGAGACAATGCAGTCCATTTCATTTTGATGTGTAAACAGAGGAAATTCCTACTTTCGTTTTGACATACATTGTTTTGCTGGGGGGTCAGTAATTGCATCAATGCATAATGATTCTCCCAAAAGCAAAGAAATGATCTTGGACAAAATATCAACAAGTGCTACATAAATTCCCTTAATTTCGATAAATATTATCGGAACAAAACAGTGTCTTATAGATGTATAAAATATAAACACTAATTTCCCCGAGCAAAGCCAAGAGGACCCGTAGCTCCGCGGTAAGACCGCTGGATTTGTACTCCAGTGGACTGAGTTCAAAACCACCAATATATAACTTTTTTGACTTAAATATAATTTCAAATGTTCAAAACTTATTTTCTTTTGTATGTTAATTTTTTTTGACTTGTTTTTGAAAAAATTTTCATCTAAAAATTCATATTGGCAACACTGTCAAAGTTAGTGTACTGGCTACTTTTTTTGGTTGTATTTTTGAATATTTCTTTACATGTAACCAATAAGATGACGTTATGACATATTTTGGTACGTTTGTCATTTTGCCGATTTTGGATTTTCGACTTCTTTAATGAGATTTGGGTCCAATAAGTTAAAATTTTAAATCTCAAAGAAAATCAACTTTCTCAGTTTTTAGGGTACGTGTCTTCATAAATCTTCCCCTAAATTACAACAATACATACAAAATCCAACTTCCCAATGCAGGGCATAACTCTTGCCAGTCTTCGTTACTGGATGATTTAGGCCTTGCAGTATTTACTTAAGAAATCTGTGTTTAGAAATCCAGGCCCGCTATGCATTTCTGGTACAGCGATTCACTATCTTGGCACAACAAAGCGAGGGAAATAACGCAAGGGTTAAATCAGGCAGTAATGTTTTGTCTGCGTTGTAGACTACACATTGTCAATGGGGGTGGTTCCCGATGGCAGGTGGGATGAGGATGTAGTGTCTTCATGTACACGTTGGTCTATGTCTTCCAAGTCAGACTTCGTATGCAAAATGGATTTGTCTGTACTGGTTGAATGAATGGTACATTCCATACGGGTAGTTGTTGTACTCCCGCCATAGGTTCATTATAAATGGGAGAATCATAATTATTTTGCTAATAGGCTTTTACTTAAGAACAGGAAGATTTTTTGGATAACAACTTCTTTAATGTGAAAATACACGACGTTTCGGAGTACATACTCAGTCCTTCATCAGGTGGAATGTAAGGAAATAACAAAATATGGTACATTTATATAGGCCTATACTTACACAAATCGTTACACCACTTTGAAGATATTTGCATCTAAGCGATACAACTTTTTATGCCGCTGAAGCATTGGGGAATAACAAGTAACATTAAATAATTCATAATGTCCTTTTATGGTATGAACAAGTTGGATATGATGAGGATTTTATTAAAGCGTCATGTGGAAGAATTACTTCCCCTTGACCACCCTACGATGCTGTGAGCATGCAGACTGACCTACACTACCCAACTGGAAAAAGGGCCATTAGCACGATAATTTATATGACTAATGAGTTTTAAATATAAGTTCATCAAATTTGACTTTTATTTTGATGTGTGAACAGGAAATTCACACTTTCGTTTTGGCTCACATTGTGTTGTTGGGGGTCAGGTGTGTTATATATGGTGCTATTGTATGTAGAAGTACTGAATGTTGCCGAAAATGACCAATTTGAAGACAGTCGACTCAGTATAGTGACGATATATATGTAAAAGTAGTTCTGGTCGAAAACTGGACACTGCATCACGATTAACGCACTTCTATCGGCCAACGAAAAAGACAAATCTAGGTTGATTATGCTTGACAGATCTGTGCACGTAAATCGGACTGTAGTTTCGGTTCTTCAAATAGTTTATATGATTCACATTGAGTGTAATGCACACAGACATTGGTATGCAATTTGTTGTCTTTGCATACGAGAGAACTATTAAGGAACGTAGCACGAGTCAACGAATTAACACTTCATTCATAAACAAGATTTTACTATTGTCATAGTAAGCTACGTCCAAATAAGGCAAGATGATATTTTCCTGCGCCCGCCAAAAGAGTCCCGCTTCCATCATTCACACATTACGCATGTGGCAATTGATTAACAAACTCATCAATGAAACTACGCTCGTTTTAAGCAAGTCTTTCACACAGTATACCTATTGTTACCATGGAATGCGTATTCTAAAAACAGCTAAGGGTAACGGATTTGAGACATCGTTGTCTCCTATCCACAAACATTTATTCTGCCGTGTCTAACACTTTATGAAGCCCTGTTCTACATCTTCATTGTCCTTGCATTTCTAAACAATTTCAATTCTATTTTTTCTCTTTTCTTTTAATTCAAACATTATTATCAAATCATATTCTACCGAACCAGTACACCAATTGCTCCCTTTTGAAAATAGGTCTGAAACAACCACTTCCGGTCCATTCATTTACGTAAGTACACGCTCACACCATTGTATATTGTCACACAATTGTTCGATTTTAACATGTAAACTTTGGGTCTCAATAATCATACAGACAAGCTAGAGACAAGCTTCGAAATTACATCAGAAGGATGGCTTCATTCATTACATTTAATCTATTTATGCGCAGAATCCGCTTGTCGTCGCTTGCGACTATATTATTTCTTAAATTTGCCATTTATTATTAATTAACGTTTAACGTAACAATACGTTGCATAAAGGGTAAAATATCTTATTACACGACCAGGCCAGCCGTATCCCAAAAAACGGTTATCTGTAATGAAGAAATGGTGCAAAGTTTAAACTGACAATTTTGAGGAACTCTTTAGTATGAGGTGATTTGTAGGTCACATGCGATGTTGAGAGATTAGACAGCAAGATGGTTGCTCGAATCGGAGTGTTTAGACATCGCTACATCAGTCAGATAACTTTTAGTTTCTTAAAAGTATGTTAAATTTAGTTTGCATGTAAATTCCTAGTTCGTATTATTCCAAAACTTGTGAGGTTAACAGTCAAACCTATGATGATTACTGGGCAGCTGATAACTTAAGACAAAAATAGAGCCATGGGCTCTGTAGCTCATCAGGGTTTATATTGTTTAATGATGAAGACAGAAATAGATTTTAAGGTCATGGCTTGAGTCCCTTATTTGAGGCACCACAGGGTCTCCAAATCTAAAATTTAGAATCCCCATTGACAGAGTCTGCACACAATATTACAGCCTTTGAGGTACATTTGTTCTGGAGTAGATGAAAATAGGTTTTTAAGGATGTGACCCCTGTGACCCCATTTGGGGTGACAGGGTGACGAAATCTACAATTTAGAATCCCCATTGGCCAAGGAGTCTGCACACAACTTTTCAGCTCTCTAGACCTTTTGGAACTGGAGAAGAAGATGAAAATAGGTTTTTAAACATGTGACCCCTGTGACCCCATTTGGGGTCATGGGGTCACGAAATCTACAATCCAAAATCCCCATTGGCCAAGGAGTCTCCACACAACTTTTCAGCTCTCTAGACCTTTTGGAACTGGAGAAGAAGATGAAAATAGGTTTTTAAGGATGTGACCCCGACGACCCCATTTGGGGTCACGGGGTCACGAAATCTACAATTTAGAATCCCCATTGGCCAAGGAGTCTCCACACAACTTTTCAGCTCTCTAGACCTTTTGGAACTGGAGAAGAAGATGAAAATAGGTTTTAAAACATGTGACCCCTGTGACCCCATTTGGGGTCATGGGGTCACTAAATCTACAATTTAGAATCCCCATTGGGCAAGGAGTCTGCACACAACTTTTCAGCTCTCGAGACCTTTTGGAACTGGAGAAGAAGATGAAAATAGGTTTTTAAACATGTGACCCCTGTGACCCCATTTGGGGTCATGGGGTCACGAAATCTACAATTTAGAATCCCCATTGGCCAAGGAGTCTGCACACAACTTTTCAGCTCTCTAGACCTTTTGGAACTGGAGAAGAAGATGAAAATAGGTTTTTAAGGATGTGACCCCTGTGACCCCATTTGGGGTCACATGGTCACGAAATCTACAATTTAGAATCCCCATTGGCCAAGGAGTCTGCATATAAAATTTCAGCTCTGTGGAGTTATTGGTTCTGGAGAAGAAGTCGAAAAAGCGAAAAGTTTACGGACGGATGGACAGACGGACGGATGGACGGACGGACGGACGCCGGACGCCATGCCATGCCATAAGCCCATCGGGCCTTTCAGGCCTGATGAGCTAAAAATAGAGCCATGGGCTCTGTAGCTCATCAGGATTTTATTTATTATCTAAGGTTGAATATCTAAGTTATCTCAAGTAATACATTGTTAACAAGCAAAAAATAGGTTTTTAGATCATGACCCCTGTGACCTGTATTTGGAGTCACAGGGTCACCAGTCCTACAATTAAGAATCACCTTTGACCAAAGAGTCTCTACACAACTTTTCAGCTCTCAAGACCTTTTGGAAATGGAGAAGAAGATGAAAACAGGTTTTTGAAGATGTGACCCCTGTGACCCCATTTGGGGTCACGGGGTCACAAAATCTACAATTTAGAATCCCCATAGGCCAGGGAGTCTGCACACAATTTTTCAGCTCTCTAGACCTTTTGGAATTTGAGAAGAAAATGATAATAGGGTTTTAAGGATGTGACCCCGGTGACCCAATTTGGGGTCACAGGGTCACGAAATCTACAATTTAGAATCCCCATGGGCCAAGGAGTCTGCACACAACTTTTCAGCTCTCTAGACCCTTTGGAACTGGAGAAGAAGATGAAAATAGGTTTTTAAGGATGTGACCCCTGTGACCCCATTTGGGGTCACGGGGTCACAAAATCTACAATTTAGAATCCCCATGGGCCAAGGAGTATGCACACAACTTTTCAGCTCTCAAGACTTTTTGGAACTTGAGAAGAAGATGAAAATAGGTTTTTAAGGGTGTGACCCCTGACCCGATTTGGTGTCAAGGGGTCACGAAATCTACAATTTAACATCCACATTACCCAAGGAGTCTGCACACAACTTTTCAGCTCTCTAGACCTATTGGAACTGGAGAAGAAGATGAAAATAGGTTTTTAAGGATGTGACCCCTGTGACCCCAAATGGGGTCATGGGGTCACAAAATCTACAATTTAGAATCCCCATTGGCCAAGGAGTCTGCACATAAAATTTCAGCTCTGTGGAGTCATTGGTTCTGGAGAAGAAGTCGAAAAAGCGAAACGTTTACGGACGGATGGACGGATGAACGGATGGACGGGCGGAGAGACGGACGCCGGACACCATGCCATGCCATAAGCCCATCGGGCCTTTCAGGCCTGATGAGCTAAAAATAGAGCCTTGGCTCTGAAACTCATCAGGAAATTATGTTAATCATTATCTCCAAGGAAAAGATTAAGATATCACATAAGACATTGCTCATTCAAATTTAAAATGTATTATCCAAATTGATAACAGTCTTCAACATTCATCATAAATATTGTTGACTTTTGCATTTTATTGTTTTAGTCATTTGTATTCTGAAAATATCAACATTTATTACATGATGAAAAGGGAGCCCTGACCCGTTTCTCATTGGCTGCTTTTCAATATTTAATAAAATGTTTACATTTTATGAATAACTTCTCTTGAGCATCTGAGTCCGACTAAACCAGCCTCTCACACACCTAAAATTTGAAGTAACCTGAAACATGTGCATTACTATGTGTTTACTATGGAAGGAGATCTGCGCCATAAATGAAACATGTGTAATATTTTGTTCTCAACCATACAAGTCTCGAAAAGACAAGTCCAAGGATGCAAACCTAATATTATAATTCTGTCAATCGTAACTTTCCGTCCTCAACTTAACAAAGTTGAAATTTATTTCTAGAAATGACAAAGTCGAAAAGTATTATTTTAATAAATTTTAAGGACATTTGATAAACAATTATTTTTGTTGCAACGGAAAACGAATGCGGTAGTAATGTAAATTAATGTTAGAACTTAGATGACGGACATACGGGATCGTACAGATCGATTGGCACTGATTATAAGGGTAATTTTCAAAAAATGTCCGAATTTCAATACCATGAAATATTTTTTTTAAATCATTTGGAAACTGATAGTTTAATGTCAGAATTGAAACAAAGTTCATTTCCAAATAAAAAAATATAAATATGCAAGCTTAACGACACCTTGTTTGGTAATTAACAACAACTGATTAATTAAAATTAATGAAAGACTTCCGTGCTGTTAATTCATATAACTGATAACTATGTTTTTATTAGGAATTCCTTCCATATTAACAGTTTTTACATCAGGTAAAAACGAATCATATCATCTTGTCAATAATTTTCAACATTAACCAAACAGTTTCTGTAACAATTGTGACAAGACAATATTCCAAAAATGATATTTCATCTGACATATTCCCAAACAGATATTTTCACATCTAAAGTGGTTAAACATGATGTACTATTTGGGTGAACAAGTATTTAGCTAAGACAAAGTTATCATTATTTATATATTTTTACTGTCAAGTTACGGTAACAGCATAGAAATTGAGGTAACAGCAGAGAAAGTATGTTCTGTGCTGTTACCACCCTTACACATGTTTTATCAGAGAATTTAATTAATTCACAGTGCTAAGACTTTTTACTATGACTCGCTATCCATGTTAAAATGTTTTGACTGAGAAAAGTGATAGCTATTTATAATTGTTTTACCCACAATTACGGTAACAGCATGGAAATTTGGGTAACAGCAGAGAAAGTTCACACTATAGACATAGGTAATATGTTTTGGACAGTCTAGGATATATTCCCACAAAGGTGATTTCACTGCATAGTGGGAGCATGTTCCTTCAATAAGCTGGGGAGGGGGGATTACTGCACTGATATTCAATTGACAGACAGCAACTGTCCTTTAATTTTCAGTCAGAGGAAACAATTTTCCTATCAAACTGAAAATTAGTACACACTCAACCTGGACATCATAGATGTCCGTTTCAATATATTCTTAACTACATGTAGTAATAACTACAATATATAACATGATATGTCCAGTGCAGGCAGATTTCTGTATGCTTGATGCAATCAGACTATTTAAATTTTAACAAACATTTGGGTTTCTATGTTTTGGATAGATGGCAAATCAAGACATAAACAAAACATGTGACAGAGCAAGAATCTGTCAAATACCCATGTAATGTATGTCTTTGGCTTTGTTTTAAGGACCTTCTGTTTAAATGGGATGTTGTTAGAGAACTTGGCAAATGTTCTGACTAAGTCAAGCCAAGAAAATGTCTTAATGAATAGTTCTATAGATGCTGTTAAAGAATGATTCTGTGCTGTTACCGTGACAGTTTTGTCTGGACATGATTTTTAATGAAGTAGTTTGCTGATGTTAATATTCTTGATCATGTTGATGCAGAAAGATGTCATTATCTTCAGTAAAACGTTGTATTTTAATGATAAGTGTAAAAGGTAACAAAACACATTTTTCAAATTGTAATTTTCTGTGCTGTTACTGAAACATTCTGTTCTGTTACCGTTGTTTGCACGAACAGTGGGTGTACTGCTCATAGTCAGTTGATGTCATATTTCAAATACAGGCAACTTATTGGTATTATGCATATTTGTGATCACATACTATTTCGAACTTGAGTGCATTTATAAATTTTAAAACTTAATTTCAAACTGTAATTTTCTATGCTGTTACTGAAAATTCTGTGCTGTTACTGTATTAAAATTGCAGTCAAAATGCTGATGCATTTCAGTATTTTCTTTAAAATTTGAGGTCTCACGTCATAAAAACATGTATTCATTTAATAGGATAAATCACTTGAATGAAAGAAAAAAATAATTCATGAAATTGTGTAATACTATTCCGTGCAGTTACCGTAACATAAGGTAACAGCATAGAAAACATATGTTGAACCTCTCTTCATTGTGAAATGAAGGACTCCTTTAAGTATTCACTCATGGACATTAAACTATGTCATGTAAAGCTAAATATGACATACTTACTAAAAATATATAAATACATATATCAAGCAAAATCCCGGTAACAGCATAGAAACTATTAAAATATACTCCTTTACCAATAGTCCTTTGATTTCTTGGATCAAGTTTGAGTTCAATTTTAGCCCCACCACATGCCTTCTATATTGACTATACAAAAAGTGGCTTGATTGACACAGAGCCTCACTTTGGTTAGTGGGGGAGAAATCATTATTCCATGATGATTTATATGATGGTAACAGCATAGAACACAAAACCATGGACACGTACAACAGGCTGGATTTTCATTATTTCCCAATATAATTACACCACAAACATTGGTATATTTTTTGCTGTAGGTACAACATATTTCTTAATGTTCTCTTTTTATTCCTTTTTGAAAAAATGCTAAATTAGGTGTGTAAATGTAGTTCTCAAGTTTTTTGACAGGCTGTTTTTGACACACCTCTGAAATTATTCATAGATAAATATTTTGTGTATATTCCATTGAGAATGATAAATAAACTTATTACACAACACATATATATTGTACACTTAGTGACATTTCAGGAAATATAGTATCCCAAAAGGTCTGGACAGAAATTCGGACATTTTTTGAAAATGACCCATAAATGTATCCGTTTCATCTGTATATAAAACTGCAGATACACAAACCACATAGACATACCACACCCGAAAAATTAAATTACTTATGTGCGTTCATTTACACATTATCTCATCTCAGTTCCATCATACATGTCAATATTTTACATGTATTCAGCAAAGCCTTTGCATTCAGAAATGAATATTCATTGTATTACTTTTAGTTTTGAATAAGAAAATCTTGATATTGAAAGTAAACGTTTGTGGGGAAGAACTTGAAAGAAATACATCAGCCAGTGTATTATTTTTTAAATATTTAAAATGAACCACACAGAAATGATCAAAATCAGGGAGGACAATTTACTTCATATACTTCTTAAAATACATTTTAAAAAATAGAGCCATGGGCTCTGTAGCTCATCAGGATTTATATTGTTTAATGATGAAGACTGAACATTTGGGGTCACGGGGTCATAAAATCTTCCAATTTATAATCCCCATTGGCTAAGGAGTCTGCGCACAACTTTTCAGCTCTCTAGACCTTTTGGAACTGGAGAAGATGAAAATAGGTTTTTAAGAATGTGACCCTATTTGGGGTGTTGAAATCTACAATTTTAGAATCCCCATAGGTAAAGGAGTCTGCACAAAACTTTTCAGCTCTCTAGACCTTTTGGAACTGAAGAAGATGAAAATAGGTCTTAAAGGATGTGACCCCATCTGGTGTCACAGGGTCACGAGAGCAACAATTTAGAATCCCCATTGGCTAAGGAGTCTGCACACCACTTTTCAGCTCTTGACCTTTTGGAGGTGAGGCGAGTTGGGGTTTTTCGCCGCTTTCAAGAGTATTTCACTTATATCCCGGCTGCTAGTATTATGGCAGGGAGAAAGCCTGCAACGCCATGTGGCTGTGCAGACCTTTTTGAACTGGAGAAGATGAAAATAGGTTTTTAAGGATGTGACCCCTCTGACCCCATTTGGGGTCACAGGGTCACGAAATCTATTTAGAAAACTGTTTGGCCAAGGAGTCTGCACATAAAATTTCACCTCTGTGGAGTAATATATTCTGGAGAAGTTGAAAAAGCGAAAAGTTTACGGACAGACGCCATGCCTTAAGCTTCAGGCCTGATGAGCTAAAAATTAAGTTTTTATTTTATAAAGATAGAATTTTGGAAATTTTCCAATATGTTCATCAACATCGTTGATGGCTCTTTAATACTGACGCCAAGCATGAGCCCATCAGGCCTATCAGGCCTGATGAGATTAAAACAAACAAGACAATGGAGTTTCGACAATTCTCTTTAATAGTGATCTGTCACACTCATTTGCCCTTTTTGGCCTTTATTTTCTTCATGTAGAATTCAAGTTCTTTTCCTTCCAGAATGTAGCCATCACATCTTCCACATTGCCCAGGGCGACTTGCAACTTTGGCTGCAGAACAGCAAAAAATCAGTCAACATTTCAAATATTAAATATATTATATAATAATATTAAGCTTAATTTCCCCACCGCAAGGCATAAGCCAGTCTTCATCACCGACTGATTTAAACTGTCTCCTTTCTTCAAGGTTTCCATGCCTGGAAATCCCCCACAATACATTTCAGGTGCAAAACTTCGCTATCTTAGAACACAAAAGTTAACAAAATACTGCAAGGCTTAAATCAGCTTGTTATGGAGACTGGTAAGAGTTATGCCTTTGAGCAGGGAAATTGCATGAAACTTGGTTATTGTCATGTTATACAGGGCTCCAGATAATTTTTCAAGCTGAGGAGTACGTACTCCTCAAATTTGAAAGTGAGGAGTACTGGCACAACATAAGATTACCTCAAAAGTACCCACTTATTTTCAAGTGTGAAAAAGGTGTTTTTCCACATAGGATATATATTATAGTATTGCTTGACTGTTTAATTGCATTCACACGTGGATCATGCAATGTCTTATTGCATAAATACCAACTTTATCTTTATCTTGGTCTGCAATAAAACAATGCAAAATTAAATGGCCTGTATGATTATGCAAATAAACTATGCAGTTCTCATTTATGTTCAAGTGAGAACATTATAAGGTTATTTAATTTCCATTTCAGATTTAAATATGCTTTTAACAATGTTTTTACTTTACTTTCCATCACCAACAGAAGTTCCCCGATTTTCTTTTCTGAAAAAACTTGTAATATTTCTTTGCCCCGCCATGTTTCAATGAGAGATGCTTTAACCAATCAAATCACTGATGTTATTCACTCGATTGTCGTCTCCATAGCAACCGATGTATCGTGAACTGTCATTGGTTCAGTGTAAACAAGACAATGTTATCGATAAAAGCAATGAATTCTGAAATCTGAAATCTGAAATCTGCAAATAATTAATGTTATTGCACTTAATACCAATTGACAAATCCTTGTGTTTGATTAGTAATTCGCTATGAATGTATAAACACGTCTTCAAACTGTTCTGTTTCATTCTGTGTAATTTTGACAGTTCACCTGGCTATATATATATTACATGACAGTAAAACGGAAATACTCGACTACAACGACAGAAAACAGAGCCAATGAGATAACTTCGTTTCTTAACGGAAGTTAATGAAGTAGTTGACCTATATCTTTTACCCAATGAACATGCAGCACGGAAACATTTTTGAATAAATTAACTTTCGCTTGTACCCGAAGTTTTTGAAAGGGAGGTCACTCTGATGTATATCTTTGTCAAGTTACATTCGTTTTCAAGTGAAGCAAACGCAAATTTACATTGCCTCATTGTCTTTGCAACTTCACTAGTATTGCATTTATTACAATAATTTTAGTTTTGATAAGATTTGAGGTACCGCAATGTACATGTGTAAATTACTATTTGAACGTACATTGTTAATTACAAGCGTATCTGATACGGTTCTTATTTTTTAGACGATCGTATTGACTCATTTTTCATCCATACATACGCTTGTACGGCCCTTATCTGGAGCCCTGGTTATACATTCCATATTATATTTTAGGAATTACAAATTTAAGTCATGCTGAGCTGACTTATGAAACAACTTTCAACCAAATAAAAGGTTTAAAAGGTGCTGTAGTAGTTATATTTTGCGTATTTGTTCTAAATTTTGTTCATTATTAAAGATGGGTAAAACATCTCTTACACAACCAGACAAGTCCTATCAATAGAAAACGTATTGGACAACATATTAAGTGACAATTTTGTGGAACTCTTTCAGTTTGACAGTTGGATTTGTAGGTCTAATTTGATTTTGAGAGTACAGACAGCAAGAAAATTTACCATTCCATCATTGTATCATAGTTAAAATTTTACTATTGAGTGTTTAGGTATCTCCACAACATTTAAACTTTCTTGAACCTTTGGTACTGGAGAATATGCGGGAAAAAAATTAGGTTGTGACCCCTGTGACACCTATTTTTGGCCTTTCAATTTAGAATCCCCATTGGCATTCTAGACCTTTTGGTATAATGGTATTGGAGAAGACGAAATTAGGTTTTTAGGTGATCCCCGTGACCCTATTTGAAGTCGAAGGGTCACCAAATCTACACTACAACTAGAGATCCCCATTGACCAAGGTGCCTGGATACAACATTTCCGCTTTCTAGACTGGAGAAGATGAAAATATTTGTATTTAGATTGTGTCCCCTCTGACCCCTATTTGAGGTCAAAATCTGCATTTTAGAAATGAGTCTGACACAATTTCAGCTCTCTAAAGTGGTTCTGGAGAACTCGAAAAAGTGAAAAGGTTACGGAAAGATGCCATATGCTATGCCATTCCCTAAGTGCAAGGAACCTCCCCACTAAATTCCAGCTTTTGGATTGTAGGACTTGAGAAGTCGAAGATGTTGAGCTAAAATCCAATATTTCCCATCCATGATGTGCCAAGGTGATGGTACCATCATAAAACAAGTGTTTGCCATCAACATGGCAAAGTCCCCCGCCTCCAACATCGAGTTTAGTAATACATCATTTGGTCAAAAGGAACTACTTCATATATTCATCACTGGTAAAAAGTGTCATGATGATCAGCAAATTTGAAGACTTTGGGTGCTTGGGTTCATGAGCTATTGCCTTATCAAGGGTTCGAAATGTAGTCAAAGTGTTGTGGTGACCTTGAAATTAAGGTAAAGGTCAACAAAATCGACTGATGTCTGCGTAATCCGGAAAATTAGGCTCTAAGAAAATATTAAGACATTATGTCCAACTGATCATGAGATATCGCGTTAAGAGATAATAAAATGGTCGAAGTATCGCGGTGACCTTGAAAATAAGGTCACGGTCACCAAAATCCACTGGTGAAGACTTTGGATGAACGCTTCATAAGATATCGCGTAAACAAGAAATGTGACGTACGTACGCCGCTGAATACATATTCCCCCGTGCCGCATTGCGGCGGGGGACAACAATTCTATGCTGATAAAACTGCTCTCCCCCCCCCCCCCTCAATTGCATATTGAATACATATCCGGGGATGTGACTCAGTTGGTAGAGTGTCCGCTCATCACCCGGAAGGCCGGGGTTTGATTCCCGGTCGCGTCATACCAAAAGACCTTAAAAGATGGGAGTTGTTGCTGCCTTGCTTGACACTCAGCATTATAAGGACATAACAACGCTTTAACTGGCGCTGCACTGTGACTGCCGGGTGCTATTTGCACACAACAAATTTCCATTGTACCTTGTACTACAGACAATAAAGAGTTATTATTATTATTATATTATAAACTTCAGTGCTTCAGTGTAACTATGACATGGATTCACAGGAGCCAATTGTCTGAACAACAAGATGGACATCCTCCCAAAATAGTTGTCATCATAAGCACCTAGTATAGTTACGGAAGACTTACCAAGCACTCTACCGGTACTGAATTCCTCTTCGAGAGCAGTTTCAACTTTAGCGGTCTTCTTTCTTGCCTTGTACTTCTTCATAGTCTTCTTGGACCGGACCTTGTTGAGGACTGCCTCCTCTTCCTCAGTCTGCAAAATAACAAACAATCAGCAACCTCCACATCTGCTCCCTCCCAGAAGCTACTTCTGCTCTCTAAGTCTAAGCAGCAATCTCAAGTTCTGCTCTCTCCTTATCCCAGCAGCCAGTTTTGTTCCTAGGTGATCAGCTCAGGGGCTTATTTTGGCCAATTCTGAATAGAGAGGGCCTTTTGCAATGATAAAAGTATCCTAATTTAAGGGACACTAAGCCAAAAGGGTAGGCAAATTTCCAAGACCCCCTCCAGGGGACAACACTGGCAGCAATCTCTAGGACTATAAACTCTTAACAAGGTAGCAAGTTAATGCTTCATGCAGAACTTTAATTTTCTAAATTCGTATTTAAAAAATCTCTTCCAAACTCATGTCAAATTCAAACAAACCTTCCCATAGCACTTTATAGGGGGTAACAAGTGTTAAAATAGAGCATGAATATGATTTGTAAGGTACATACCAGTTTGACAGTTTTCTTCCTGCCAAGAGGGTTGGCATAGTGAGCCTCGTACCACTGTCTGAATGGAGTGGAGTCGATCTGCAGGATACATCCCTTCACAAGTGTCTTGGTTCTCACCAACTCATTGTTGCTGGCATTGTACACCACATCTATCATACGAGTCTTTCTTGTGATACCTGTATTGTAACAAAACCTCAAACTAGATCATGGCATAGTCTAAAGAAATTAATGAAATAACAAGGTAAAAGTGAGCGCAGCTCACATACCCGCCTGTAGTTTGATAAATAAAATACAGCCATAGGCTCTGTAGCTCATCAGGATTTCATTGATTTATTATGTAAGGTTGAATATCTAAGTTATATAATATCAAGTAATATATTGTTAACAAGCAAAAAATAGGTTTTTAAATCATGACCCCTGTGACCCATATTTGGAGTAACAGGGTCACCAATCCTACAATTAAGAATCACCTTTGACCAAAGAGTCTGAGCCGCAGGGGTAGAAACTAGCACTAGCTCGCTAGCCCATGGCTAGTGAAAAAGAAGCTGGGCTAGTAGAGTGTAAAAACTGGTAGTCCGAAAGACTTTTTTAGGTGAAATGATCATGGAGATGTATTTGGCTAGCTGGAATAAGTCTGGACTAGTACTTTTAGAAATGCTACTGCATTGAAAAGGTTAATTTTGACCCCTGTCAATCCCTCTTTGAAAATTCTAGTCAATACCAGTAAATGGGAATATAATAATGTTGAAGAGAAATGAATTAATAATTTGATATTAAAAGTGTTTTCTTCAGAGTTCTGTTCTTAAAATTCACTAGAAAATGGAATTACTTACCGGTAACTTAAATACTGGTTGCAGAAAACTATTTCACAAGAAAAAAAGATCCTCTTGATTTCAGTGTTTATGATTGATTAATGAATTCGTAATTTGATGAAAAGAACAATAATGTGTCATAATTCATTGTTGATGTTCAAAAGTCTGTTGTGTTCAACATTTGTTGATTTAACTTCAACAAGCAAAAAAGTGAGCGTGGCTCACTAATACCCCCCGACTGTTTAAGTTTGACATTTTTATTTTACTTAAAGAGAGAGAGGTGTTTGCACACCTAAGGATTGATAAGCTATGAAATGTAATTGCTAGATTAAACTGTTTGTGAAAATGGTAGGACAAGTCTCAATCTTCATGTAAACAAGAGTCATCAGAAGATGACATATCCCACCGGTTCCACAAAATTTGTAAAACACATCTTTTACAGATACTTGTGTATCTACTACCGTACTTCAGTTACTGGGTATTACAGAGTTTCAGGAATGTTAAGGGTTTTAGACTTCTGCTCCAGAAGCAGTCAAAATCAACAACAACTAACATCCCTCTCATGTTTCTATGGAAACAGACACAAATTAATTTTTCAGAAAAAATCTGATAATATCAAAAGGCACCACTTCAGTCAATGGGTAATACACATGCAAAGTTTCAGGAAGATATGATGAACGGTTTTGGAGCTGTGCTCCGGAAACGAACCTGTCTCTGAACAGGGTCCAACTTCAACATGTTTCTATGGAAACGAAAAAAAATAAAATTTTCAGAAATCTGAAAATATCAAAAGGCACCACTTCAGTTGGTGGGTAATACACATGCAAAGTTTCAGAAAGATATCATGAATGGTTTTCGAGTTCTGCTCCGGAAACGAAATGATTACGGACGGACAGACGGACGGGGCGATGATTATATCCCACGGTATTACATACCGGTGGGATAAAAAGCAAATACTAGGATGTGCCGAATGAATTAGAAATAAAACAAATCATTCACTAATCATCTGTTTTTACAAATTTTACGTGACCCCTGCGACATTGACCTTTGACGGATGTTAGCGAAAACCTTTTCAAATCTTGGCCTTTTTCCATAGTTGATAGAACTCGTGACCTTGACCTTTGACCTTGAATGTGAACATGTCAAAAAAATTCCCAAGGGGCATAAGAAGTTATGTATATGAGTTCTCAAAACCTAATAGGAAAAAAGTTATAGCGCGCCGAATACAAAACGCGCCGGCGACGATGGAAACTACGCAAAAACTGATAGCAGCTCAGACTTAGTCGGAGCTGCTAATTATATGCATCAATTATTAAGCTGATCTTTCATTGCTTAAGACTATTTTAACAGCACAGTGAGCGAGTTCCTGTTCCTGCAGTATTGCAGACATGCACGACAATTTTTTTTTTTTTACAGTACAACAAATAGTTATTCCAATATGGACAAAATATGCTACTTACTCTCTGAACCCCATGAGAAATTTCCTTGATCCAGTCGTAGTCCTCTAAACTTTGTGTTACCACCTCGAGTTCTCACAAGATGTATTCTTTTGGGTCCAAGCTGTTGTGAAAAAAATATTCCCTTAAGTCATGGTTAACCAAAATCAAACTGGCTCAAAGAAAATCCAGCTTTACCGAGTCACTATATGAAAAGTGAAATTATAATTATAATAATAATAGTATATTTATAATGCACACATATCCATGCAAAATGCATGCTCAAGGCGCTATACAATTATTACCCTGAAGGAATCATACTTTCAGTGCCGCCTATGAAGTGCTCCGCGCTACAGTATAGGTCCATACATTCCCATGTCCAGGTACTAAGGCTGTGCAATATTATTGCAATACCAATATATTGCAATACTGAGTTATGCAATACGCGTATTGCAATACGATTTTCATATTGCAATATATTGCACCAACAAATATTAAGTCAAATTTATTCATTTATCTTGTAAAAGGCACATTTACTGGCTTAATTTGTATTAAGAAAATTATTTTTAAATGCTAGAATGAGTGTTGGACTGTATTGCAAATGCTAATTGTAAAGGTTTGAAAGTCATTTTATCAAATCTGTTATGTTTTAACAGCAAAAAGAAGTATAAAAGTTGAATGTATAGTTCATTTAGCATGTTGCAATGTCCTTGGCACTAGTTAAAATGGTTTCTAAAAAAATATCTCATTATCAGAGAATCTTGCAATATATTGTGGTACGTATTGCAATACATTACAGTTCAGCAATACGTATTGCAATACAAAAATTGAGGCAATACACAGCCCTACCAGGTACTAAGGGTGGGCGATATAACCGGTATACCGGTATATTGCGATTCAAACTACTCAATATATCTTATTGCAGTACAGTGTCCAACAACCGGTACAGTCAATACGTTCGGCAATTTCCGTGAGCGTCGTCGGTAATTTCCGTAACATAATAAAATATATTGAAACCTTTCGAATTTCTTTGTTATCATATATTCATTGTTTTAAGAATGTTTCCTTGTCATATAACGAAGATATAATCCTTTTTGATTGACATTTAAACAATACTAAGAAAAATTAAGTTTCGTTGTCCCGTAAACAAACCAAAATGGCGGCCGAAAGAGCGGTCGCTACTTTCACGAAAATACCAAACATTAAGGCAAAAACAGCAATTTTGAAACATGTCAGTTTGAAAAGACTGAGCAATAGGGAAGTAGTTAGCAATATGACATTTTGTAATGATGTGATGCAGAAGTTAAATATTCCTGGGGGGACAACAAACTTGGCGACCCACATACGACGACACCATCCAATGGCAATTGCATCGAGTGAGCGAAAATTCCAATCTGAATCTTAATAGATATTGTTTTGAGAGGATATTCCATTCTAAATTTAGTAAATTATCACATAAATATTAGATACCCATTGCCCCACCAACAATTCTGACTCAGACATTGAGAAAAAATAGAGCCATGGGCTCTGTAGCTCATCAGGATTTGATTTATTATCTAAGGTTGAATATCTAAGTTATCAAGTAATACATTGTTAACAAGCAAAAAATAGGTTTTGAGATCTGGACCCCTGTGACCCGTATTTGGAGTCACAGGGTCACCAATCCTACAATTAAGAATCACCTTTGACCAAAGAGCCTCTACACAACTTTTCAGCTCTCTAGACCTTTTGGAACTGGAGAAGATGAAAATAGGTTTTTAACGATGTGACCCCGGTGATCCCATTTGGGGTCACAAAATCTACAATTTAGAATCCCCATTGGCCAAGGAGTCTGCACACAACTTTTCAGCTCCCTAGACCTTTTGGAACTGGAGAAGATGAAAATAGGTTTTTAAGGATGTGACCCCTGTGACCCCATTTGGGGTCATGAAATCTACAATTAAGAATCCCCATTGGCCAAGGAGTCTGCACACAACTTTTTAGCTCCCTAGACCTTTTGGAACTGGAGAAGAAGATGAAAATAGGTTTTTAAAGATGTGACCGCTGTGACCCCATTTGGGGTCACGGGGTCACGAAATCTACAATTTAGAATCCCCATTGGCCAAGGAGTCTGCACGTAAAATTTCAGCTCTCTAGAGTCATTGGTTCTGGAGAAGTCGAAAAGTTTACAGACGGATGGACGGACGGACTAAAAATGTATGAAAATAATGAAATTATTCAAATTAATTTTTAATTATTTTAATCAACTCTATTATTAAATAAATGATAACAAACATAATATAATACTAAAAAAATAATAGCACACTTTAAATTTCTTTTAAAATAATTTAAATCTTTTTAAATTGTTGATATCACTATTATTTGTTAATTATTATATTATGTTTTATAATTGAGTTGATTAAACTAGTATTTACTCTATAGGTTAACAAGGTGGATATCTAAGATGAGACTTTGAGATATACCTATATGGCTATAAGGAAGCTTACTGAGCTTAGGCTATTACCTACTTTTGAAACAACTATAAGCTGAGGTTTGGAAAACAATAAAACTTTGACACAAATGTAACATATCTGTTGTTTTTTGGTTTGTTGAATACTTTTCACTTATTATGTTGCCATGAATAAGATAACAGAATAATGATTGAATGATTCAAGTGACCATATTGTTATTTTTTTGTAGTAATTTTACAGTCCCAAAACTCACTTGCACTTTTGGCAATATATTGCAAACTAGCGTATCACAATACGGCATCAAATATTGCAATATATTGCAATACATTTTTTCTGGCAATACCCAACCCTACCAGGTACTTTATGAATCATGTCACCATGACAAAGTGATATGTTGCCCTAGGGCATCGTATCAAAAATTGAACCCTGATATGTTTGTCCTCGTAGGTAATAAATAATTGTTTAATTTATTTATATACTCGGCATTCACCGAAAAATCATGTTGATCTACCGTGTACCAAACCGAAAGCAAAATACTGCTGTTCAACTACTGTAGTTGTGAACAGTTTCATCCTTAAATCTGAAGGGAGTAACTTTTGTGGGAAGAGAATGAATTTCCATGTATCACACAATTTCAAAATAGTGGTGGTAGAAATATTTCAAATCAGAAAACACTGTATTAAGAAATAAATAATAGCCATTACATTACCACATTTTCATGAACTTCAAATATCTTTACAATTTTACCTTGGTAGAAGCTGATGGTCTTCCAAGTTCAAACTTCCTCTTTTTGCGCATCTGGTTCATGCGACCACCAGTCTTCCTCCTCTTGTGCCACTTGTCTCGTGAGATACCTACAAAAATAGAGCCAACTCTCCAGCTCAAGATTTACATATAAATATGCAAGGTTGCAGATGCTAATCATATTTGAAAATTTAATTGTAATAAAGTTGCAACTCACACACGCTACCTAATCATTTATTATATAAATGCCCTAAAGATCTTGATTCGAGAAAAATATAACCCCATACAATAACCTAGAACACAGAGCCCCTCCCTCCACACTGAACTTGATCCCCCACTCGCCAACCTCATTAAAATCAGATCATTAATTAACAATCTCATTCTGTCCTCGGATAATGTATTATATTATTTATCTGGAAAATATGTATGTTTTCAGGTTTTAAAGTTAAATTTAAAAGACCGGAAGTAATTAATGCAATGTTGCATTAAATCAGCATGAACTACAACAATATCAGCAACATTAAGAAATTGCGTACAACCCGAAGACCAGAAACGGCAGTCGCTAAGGTTAATGTAAAAACAATGCTTACTGGCTGGCAACCAATTATCGCCGCATACCAATTATCGCCAACACATAGCTACAGCGCTTGCGCAGACAACTTTATCCTATGGTTCTCTATTATTTCACACATTAAGATATCACCAAACTTATAACCAAAACAAGTTCAATTCAACTTAAGTATTTAGCTATGTAGCTATGTGTTGGCGATAATTGGTATGCGGCGATAATTGGTTGCCAGCCAGTACACTGCGTATTACAAACTGGTGAAGTTACAAATACTCTGTAATGAAGACTATCCAATCTTTGTTGTCAGCTAAGAGAAGGTCAATTGTAAAGAAAAACTATTTTACTCCACCGAAAGGAAGCTAAAGTGAGTAAACATGACCTCCTTTGACCTAAAATAACTTATTTGAGTCTGAAAAGCGTGCGTTTGTATCTAAAAAATAATTACAATTTACACCGATACGTTTCACTTGAGAGTAGCTTTCATTTGGTTATATATATATATACACACATACAATGTCAATTTTGGAAATAATTTGGAAAATGGTCTGTAACTGTGTTATCCTGCCTGGCGATGTACAATCAAATATGCTTCGTATGAGCACTTCGAGGGATGTTTCGATGCGGACAGCATACGTAAAGGCTAAACTTCATACCAGTAATTTTCTATATGAACAATTCCAAAATAATGTAAATAATACACTAAATTTCTATCAGCAATCCGTATCGATAGTATAAACGTCTATATGGGGAGACAGCAAGCACGATACGGCAAAAGGAGACTGAAATATCACTGAATTAAAACATACAATTCTAAAAATAAAGATAAAAAGTAAAACTTAGATACTTAAAAATCCCTTGACATTTATCCAAATGTCTTAATATATTATGATGGGACATATATCAACAGATTATTAACACAGACAACCCCATGCTTCGTACCCATTTTGATGATGGTTTCGGAAAGGAAAGGTCAAGGTTTTTCTCGCGAGATAAAGGGGAGGTAATAGACACGAGTTTAACTACCCTTATATTACGGAGATGCGTTCGGGCGTGCCAAATAGATTAGGCCTATAAAAGCGCGTTTGCAACTTCGGTTATATTTTTAAAAATGTTGATTGTAATTTTACTTTGTATATGAACTTAATTACTTTAGTTTGGCAGATGAATTAAAACCAGGTGTTATTTTTACGTTTAAGTTCGAAAATAAAAAATAGGAAAACGTAGGCTAAAGCTAAAAAGTTGTAAGAAAAGCAGCTGGGAATTTCCGCTAAAACAATAGACAGTGACGCACCACCAAAAAAAGGAAAAATAAACGAAACTAAATATGCAAAACAATTTCTATTAACATTAAAAAAATTGTCATTATTTATATTTTAAATGTGTTTTAGTATTAGGATTATTATGAAATTATGAAAGATTGCTCCAACTTGTCTACATTTTTCAGTTAATTCCCTCCCTGGTATAAGGAACGCAACTTCAAATTAATATGTTCTTTGTAAATAATGAAAATAAATTGGAGTTGTCTCCCTTATCCCATCACCAGAACGCAATATTTAACATTTCAAAATCTTTGATTTTCAGGCACGTCAATATTGCACCTTAGATATAAATAGATTTATATAACATGTAATACATCTCATTGTTTCAGTTGGAATGAGAAAGAATTTGAATTAAATGTGAAATGATTCATTTGAAAGTCCAACATTGTTATTTTACACTATATAGCGCCAACAGAAATTTGAAATAGAAAATTCACGTTTTCACCCTACACAATGATTTATTTATTACTTTTGTGCCGCTTGAAATGGAGCAAACGCGGATAAGCATATTTGGTTTGACTGCTAAGTAAGGAAGTCATTGTTCTTTGACGTGAAATGAGAATTCTGCATATTGCAGGATCCCTTCATTATGTTGACTTTTTTTTCTTGTTAACTGTCAACATTTCGCTAATAAGGGGTCAAAGAAATATTAAAATATTACCTTACGTTACCTTACGGTTTTCGTTGACATGATTTAAATAGAAATACATACTTTTATTACAGAAAAGAAACATGGATGTGAATTTTGTAAACAACTATTATTAAGGCCGAAATATATATGTTCTGGTATTATCCGATGGTGAACATTTGGGAACTTCTGTTGATTGATTTCTGAGAAATTTTGGTTCGAAGTTGCCACTTCAGAAGAAACAGCTCACGAAGAAAATAAAAAAATAAGAAAGCTCATAAGGAACATCCGTATCATAACAATAGGTTATACTAGGACAGACAGAGTGCAGTGTACAATGAAGGATACACATTACACGCTAATATAAATTATAACATTCAGTGGAGGGTGACATCGTAATTTATCACACCCGCGTTAGTGTTTATCCAACGTGCAGTAGGCGAGTTGGATAAACACTAACAAGGGTCTGATAAACTGCGATTCCACCCGAACAAACTGAATGTTATAACGTATTTATTCTTACCGCATGTCTCAAAATATCATTTAAAAAATAAAGAAAAGTTTTGACAGAAAACAGCTGATCGATCGACGAACATGGACCTTTAACTTGTGTCACGTGACATGGAATGATTGACGTAGATGCACGCTTTATTCAAGTTGCGGGATATAAAACATTTATCACCCTCAGGAAGATTTATCAACCCGTATGACGTTGTTTATTGATATTTGTTAATGATCACGTGGACCAATCAGGGATAGACATTCTTACATGAGGTAGAATAAAAGTGTTTATACAATTATCAAACTCGATTGACTGATTCATGAGTGCTGAACGGAATAAATGCATTTTTGCCTCTATAAAGGCTTACGAGACACTGTTAGATACATTATCAATAAAACTGGGGCATAGAGGGAAAATGGATATTAAAAATGTAAAATGTAACCATTAAGAAAGTATTTCTTTCCTTTTAAACATATCATTAACAGAAAATGATAAAATAGCTAAAGTAGGGGGACCTGACAACATAAAAGCACTTTAAAGTTGTACATCGTTGTTAAATATTGAAATATCTAAAAGGGATAAACATTTAAATCTCAGGCCATGATTAAAGTGGCAATTTAAAAAGGAAGTGAGTTTCATATTCTATATTCTTATAAAGGGGAAAAATCTCTCAGGCAGGGGGTGGGGGGCTTGTTGTATCGTCCTGTTTCAATATGGAGAGAAAGGTTGCCGCAACGTGATTTGGTGAGATTTCGTCTTGTGTTCCTGTAGTTCCTGTGTTCTGTAAGTTCTGAGCTTGTTACCATTGACATTCTTCTTATCATCCCATAGATGTTTGAACCACGTTTCTTCATCCAGTCGTATCAAGCGTCTCTTCGTGTCTCTTATTGCTTTCCTGGGAGTCTCGACAATATTGACATCTAACTTTCTGCGTAGACGGTTAGCGGTATAGACAAACGAACCTCTTCTTCCTTTAGACCAGTTGTACAGTTTGGTGAGAAGTCTATCATCATGACGGTTAGCTATCTTGATGTAAAAGCGAAAGGCTGTTTTGTAAGTGACGTAATCCATCCAAATTCAACATAAACTGCAGTGTTTGACGTGTTTCGTGTCACCCCAACGAAAACGTTCTGTTTTGGAAGATGCTGATCTAACGATGGCCGTACAATCCCCAGATCGGAGCACAATATAACACATTGGTTCAACAGTTGACTCAAACAGTTTCCTGTAGACATCATACGTCATATCACCGCACAGTATGTTTATACCTTGCTATCAGCAAAGATACAGTGCCCTACTCGCACTTTTTGCTAGTTCTCTCACAGCAAACTTTATATTCAAGCAAAGCGCATGGTTACACCGAAATTCAACCTCCGAACGATTAAAGTCATTTTCTCTAATATGAATAATCTTTGTTTTGTCATTTTGTAATGTCATGTCATGTTTTGTAATTTATAAACGCGAGGTTCTGTACCAGCTGGTCATAACGTAGAGCATTTTCTGTAACTTTTCTTCTGTTGGGGTGATTAAAACTATGTCATCTGCATACAAAAAAATAGATACAAATATATCACTGACAGCTATATCTCCCCTTGAGGGAAGCTTTATATTTCATAAATCTTCAGTTACAATTTCAAAATCCGTTGTTTTTCATGGAGATACGACAGATTTGTAAACAAAACTCCTGTTTCTCTAGAGACAAGAAAACACTACCATTACATACCAAGAACTGTTACCTTTTTCACATTTTGCAAAAACGACACCAGTATTATTATATTGCTGTGTCAATGCTCTTATATTCATATTGGCATTTGGCTATACATTCGGTATGATAAATACATTATTATGTGGTGGTATTAATAAACGACACTGATAATTAATTATTTCTTTTCAATTGAAAATGTTGATATACGAATTTACTTTTTTTAGCGCTTGATGTTAATGTTTACTGGTGATAATAACTGCATGTAAACATTTATAAACGGAATAATGTTTTAACAGTATTCCGTAAGAGAATCAATCTCAAATGAAACTAAAATGGACTTTTCAGTATTAGTGAGATTCATGCCATGATAGTTACAAAATGTTCATACTCGTGTATCTCTTGTTGTATGTAAACCTGTTTCAATAAACAATGTGTGCGATGGTAGGCATAACTTATTTAATGCATATCCGTACTGTTCTAACTTTATATATATATATATATATATATATATATATATATATATATATATATATATATATATATATATATATATATATATATACAATCACATCGAAACGCAACTGCCACAATATAATGATGTCACCACAAAAGAGTCAAACAGTATGACTGGTACCAGACATGACTGGTACCATACAAGAGTCAAACAGTAAGACTGGTACCACACATGACTGGCACCACATAAGGGTCAAACATTAAGACTGGTACCACACAAGAGTCAAACAGTAAGACTGGTACCACACAAGAGTCAAACATTAAGACTGGTACCACACAAGAGTCAAACAGTAAGACTGGTATCACACTAGAGTCAAACAGTAAGACTGGTACCACACATGACTGGCACCAAATACGGGTCAAACATTAAGACTGGTACCACACAAGAGTCAAACAGTAAGACTGGCACCACACATGACTGGTACCACACAAGAGTCAAACAGTAAGACTGGTACCACACATGACTGGCACCACATAAGGGTCAAACATTAAGACTGGTACCACACAAGAGTCAAACAGTAAGACTTGTACCACACATGACTGGTACCACACAAGAGTCAAACAGTAAGACTGGTACCACACAAGAGTCAAACAGTGAGACTGGTACCACACATGACTGGTATCACACTAGAGTCAACCAGTAAGACTGGTACCACACATGACTGGTACCACACAAGAGTCAAACAGTAAGACTGGTACCACACATGACTGGCACCACATAAGGGTCAAACAGTAGGACTGGTACCACACAAGAGTCAAACAGTAAGACTGGTACCACACAAGAGTCAAACAGTAAGACTGGTACCACACAAGAGTCAAACATTAAGACTGGTACCACACAAGAGTCAAACAGTAAGACTGGTATCACACTAGAGTCAAACAGTAAGACTGGTACCACACTAGAGTCAAACAGTAAGACTGGTACCACACAAGAGTCAAACAGTAAGACTGGTACCACACAAGAGTCAAACAGTAAGACTGGTACCACACATGAGTCAAACAGTAAGACTGGTACCACACAAGAGTCAAAAGGTAAGACTGGTGCCACACAGTAGTCAAACAGTAAGACTGGTATCACACATGAGTCAAACAGTAAGACTGGTATCACACTAGAGTCAAACAGTAAGACTGGTGCCACACAAGAGTCAAACAGTAAGACTGGTGCCACACATGACTGGCACCACATAAGGGTCAAACATTAAGACTGGTACCACACAATAGTCAAACAGTAAGACTGGTACCACACATGACTGGCACCACATAATGGTCAAACATTAAGACTGGTACCACACAAGAGTCAAACATTAAGACTGGTACCACACATGAGTCAAACAGTAAGACTGGTACCACACATGAATCAAACAGTAAGACTGGTACCACACAAGAGTCAAACATTAAGACTGGTACCACACAAGAGTCAAACAGTAAGACTGGTACCACACAAGAGTCAAACAGTAAGACTGGTACCACACAAGAGTCAAACAGTAAGACTGGTACCACACACGAGTCAAACAGCAAGACTGGTACCACACATGAGTCAAACGGTAAGACTGGTACCACACAAGAGTCAAATAGTAAGACTGGTGCCACAAAAGAGTCAAACAGTAAGACTGGTACCACACAAGAGTCAAACATTAAGACTGGTACCACACAAGAGTCAAACAGTAAGACTGGTATCACACTGGAGTCAAACAGTAAGACTGGTACCACACATGACTGGCACCACATAAGGGTCAAACATTAAGACTGGTACCACACAAGAGTCAAACAGTAAGACTGGCACCACATAAGGGTCAAACAGTAAGACTGGTACCACACATGAGTCAAACAGTAAGACTGGTACCACACACGAGTCAAACAGTAAGACTGGTGCCACACAAGAGTCAAACAGTAAGACTGGTACCACACATGACTGGCACCACATAAGGGTCAAACATTAAGACTGGTACCACAAAAGAGTCAAACAGTAAGACTGGGACCACACATGACTGGTATCACACTAGAGTCAAACAGTAAGACTGGTGCCACACAAGAGTCAAACAGTAAGACTAGTGACACACATGAGTCAAACAGTAAGACTGGTGCCACACAAGAGTCAAACAGTAAGACTGGTACTACACATGACTGGCACCACATAAGGGTCAAACATTAAGACTGGTACCACAAAAGAGTCAAACAGTAAGACTGGTACCACACATGACTGGTATCAAACTAGAGTCAAACAGTAAGACTGGTGCCACACAAGAGTCAAACAGTAAGACTGGTGACACACATGAGTCAAACAGTAAGACTGGTGCCACATAAGAGTCAAACAGTAAGACTGGTACCACCCATGACTGGCACCACATAAGGGTCAAACATTAAGACTGGTACTACACAAGAGTCAAACAGTAAGACTGGTACCACACATGACTGGTATCACACTAGAGTCAAAGAGTTAGACTGGTGCCACACAAGAGTCAAACAGTAAGACTGGTACCACACATGACTGGCACCACATAAGGGTCAAACAGTAGGACTGGTACCACACAAGAGTCAAACATTAAGACTGGTACCACACAAGAGTCACACAGTAAGACTGGTATCACACTGGAGTCAAACAGTAAGACTGGTACCACACATGACTGGCACCACATAAGGGTCAAACATTAAGACTGGTACCACACAAGAGTCAAACAGTAAGACTGGCACCACATAAGGGTCAAACAGTAAGACTGGTACCACACATGAGTCAAACAGTAAGACTGGTACCACACATGAGTCAAACAGTAAGACTGGTGCCACACAAGAGTCAAACAGTAAGACTGGTACCACACATGACTGGCACCACATAAGGGTCAAACATTAAGACTGGTACCACAAAAGAGTCAAACAGTAAGACTGGTACCACACATGACTGGTATCACACTAGAGTCAAACAGTAAGACTGGTGCCACACAAGAGTCAAACAGTAAGACTGGTGACACACATGAGTCAAACAGTAAGACTGGTGCCACACAAGAGTCAAACAGTAAGACTGGTACCACCCATGACTGGCACCACATAAGGGTCAAACATTAAGACTGGTACTACACAAGAGTCAAACAGTAAGACTGGTACCACACATGACTGGTATCACACTAGAGTCAAACAGTTAGACTGGTGCCACACAAGAGTCAAACAGTAAGACTGGTACCACACATGACTGGCACCACATAAGGGTCAAACAGTAGGACTGGTACCACATAAGGGTCAAACATTAAGACTGGTACCACACAAGAGTCAAACAGTAAGACTGGTACCACACAAAAGTCAAACATTAAGACTGGTACCACACAAGAGTCAAACAGTAAGACTGGTATCACACTAGAGTCAAACAGTAAGACTGGTACCACACTAGAGTCAAACAGTAAGACTGGTACCACACTAGAGTCAAACAGTAAGACTGGTACCACACTAGAGTTAAACAGTAAGACTGGTATCACACTAGAGTCAAACAGTAAGACTGGTATCACACAAGAGTCAAACAGTAAGACTGGTATCACACTAGAGTCAAACATTAAGACTGGTACCACACAAGAGTCAAACAGTAAGACTGGTATCACACTAGAGTCAAACAGTAAGACTGGTACCACACTAGAGTCAAACAGTAAGACTGGTACCACACAAGAGTCAAACAGTAGGACTGGTACCACACAAGAGTCAAACAGTAAGACTGGTACCACACAAGAGTCAAACATTAAGACTGGTACCACACAAGAGTCAAACAGTAAGACTGGTATCACACTAGAGTCAAACAGTAAGACTGGTACCACACTAGAGTCAAACAGTAAGACTGGTATCACACAAGAGTCAAACAGTAAGACTGGTACCACACATGACTGGTACCACACAAGAGTCAAACAGTAAGACTGGCACCACATAAGGATCAAACATTAAGACTGGTACCACACATGACTGGTATCACACAAGAGTCAAACAGTAAGACTGGTACCACACATGACTGGTATCACACAAGAGTCAAACAGTAAGACTGGTACCACACATGACTGGCACCACATAAGGGTCAAACATTAAGACTGGTACCACATAAGAGTCAAACAGTAAGACTGGTATCACACTAGAGTCAACCAGTAAGACTGGTACCACACATGACTGGCACCACATAAGGGTCAAACATTAAGACTGGTACCACACAAGAGTCAAACAGTAAGACTGGTGCCACACATTGGTCAAACGGTAAGACTGGTACCACACAAGAGTCAAATAGTAAGACTGGTGCCACAAAAGAGTCAAACAGTAAGACTGGTACCACACAAGAGTCAAACATTAAGACTGGTACCACACAAGAGTCAAACAGTAAGACTGGTATCACACTGGAGTCAAACAGTAAGACTGGTACCACACATGACTGGCACCACATAAGGGTCAAACATTAAGACTGGTACCACACAAGAGTCAAACAGTAAGACTGGCACCACATAAGGGTCAAACAGTAAGACTGGTACCACACATGAGTCAAACAGTAAGACTGGTACCACACATGAGTCAAACAGTAAGACTGGTGCCACACAAGAGTCAAACAGTAAGACTGGTACCACACATGACTGGCACCACATAAGGGTCAAACATTAAGACTGGTACCACAAAAGAGTCAAACAGTAAGACTGGTACCACACATGACTGGTATCACACTAGAGTCAAACAGTAAGACTGGTGCCACACAAGAGTCAAACAGTAAGACTGGTGACACACCTGAATCAAACAGTAAGACTGGTGCCACACAAGAGTCAAACAGTAAGACTGGTACCACCCATGACTGGCACCACATAAGGGTCAAACATTAAGACTGGTACCACACAAGAGTCAAACAGTAAGACTGGTACCACACATGACTGGTATCACACTAGAGTCAAACAGTTAGACTGGTGCCACACAAGAGTCAAACAGTAAGACTGGTTCCACACATGACTGGCACCACATAAGGGTCAAACATTAAGACTGGTACCACATAAGGGTCAAACATTAAGACTGGTACCACACAAGAGTCAAACAGTAAGACTGGTGCCACACTAGAGTCAAACAGTAAGACTGGTACCTAACGAGTCAAACAGCAAGACTGGTACCACACATGAGTCAAACGGTAAGACTGGTACCACACAAGAGTCAAATAGTAAGACTGGTGCCACAAAAGAGTCAAACAGTAAGACTGGTATCACACATGAGTCAAACAGTAGGACTGGTACCACACATGAGTCAAACAGTAAGACTGGTACCACACAAGAGTCAAACAGTAAGACTGGTACAACACAAGAGTCAAACAGTAAGACTGGTGCCACAAAAGAGTCAAACAGTAAGACTGGTGCCACACAAGAGTCAAACAGTAAGACTGGTACCACACATGAGTCAAACAGTAAGACTGGTACCACACAAGAGTCAAACAGTAAGACTGGTACCACACAAGAGTCAAACAGTAAGACTGGTGCCACACAAGAGTCAAACAGTAAGACTGATGACACACAAGAGTCAAACAGTAAGACTGGTACCACACATGAGTCAAACAGTAAGACTGGTACCACACATGAGTCAAACAGTAAGACTGGTACCACACAAGAGTCAAACAGTAAGACTGGTACCACACAAGAGTCAAACAGTAAGACTTGCGCCACACAAGAGTCAAACAGTAAGACTGGTGCCACACAAGAGTCAAACAGTAAGACTGGTACCACACATGAGTCAAACAGTAAGACTGGTACCACACAAGAGTCAAACAGTAAGGCTGGTACCACACAAGAGTCAAACAGTAAGACTGGTGCCACACAAGAGTCAAACAGTAAGACTGGTGCCACACAAGAGTCAAACAGTAAGACTGGTACCACACATGAGTCAAACAGTAAGACTGGTACCACACATGAGTCAAACAGTAAGACTGGTACCACACATGAGTCAAACAGTAAGACTGGTGCCACACAGGAGTCAAACAGTAAGACTGGTATCACACATGAGTCAAACAGTAAGACTGGTACCACACATGAGTCAAACAGTAAGACTGGTGCCACACAAGAGTCAAACAGTAAGACTGGTATCACACATGAGTCAAACAGTAAGACTGGTACCACACTAGAGTCAAACAGTAAGACTTGTACCACACAAGAGTCAAACAGTAAGACTGGTACCACACAAGAGTCAAACAGTAAGACTGGTACCACACAAGAGTCAAACAGTAAGACTGGTGCCACAAAAGAGTCAAACAGTAAGACTGGTGCCACACAAGAGTCAAACAGTAAGACTGGTACCACACATGAGTCAAACAGTAAGACTGGTGCCACACAAGAGTCAAACAGTAAGACTGATATCAAACATGAGTCAAACAGTAAGACTGGTACCACACATGAGTCAAACAGTAAGACTGGTACCACACATGAGTCAAACAGTAAGACTGGTACCACACAGGAGTCAAACAGTAAGACTGGTACCACACAAGAGTCAAACAGTAAGACTTGCGCCACACAAGAGTCAAACAGTAAGACTGGTACCACACATGAGTCAAACAGTAAGACTGGTACCACACATGAGTCAAACAGTAAGACTGGTGCCACACAAGAGTCAAACAGTAAGACTGGTATCACACATGAGTCAAACAGTAAGACTGGTACCACACATGAGTCAAACAGTAAGACTGGTGCCACACAAGAGTCAAACAGTAAGACTGGTACAACACATGAGTCAAACAGTAAGACTGGTACCACACAAGAGTCAAACAGTAAGGCTGGTACCACACAAGAGTCAAACAGTAAGACTGGTGCCACACAAGAGTCAAACAGTAAGACTGGTGCCACTAAGGGTTAAACAGTAAGACTGGTGCCACACAAGAGTCAAACAGTAAGACTGGTACCAAACATGAGTCAAACAGTAAGACTGGTACCACACATGAGTCAAACAGTAAGACTGGTATCACACAAGAGTCAAACAGTAAGACTGGTATCACACATGAGTCAAACAGTAAGACTGGTACCACACATGAGTCAAACAGTAAGACTGGTGCCACACAAGAGTCAAGCAGTAAGACTGGTACCACACAAGAGTCAAACAGTAAGACTGGTATCACACATGAGTCAAACAGTAAGACTGGTATCACACATGAGTCAAACAGTAAGACTGGTATCACACAAGAGTCAAACAGTAAGACTGGTGCCACACAAGAGTCAAACAGTAAGACTGGTGCCACACGAGAGTCAAACAGTAAGACTGGTGCCACACAAGAGTCAAACAGTAAGACTGATATCAAACATGAGTCAAACAGTAAGACTGGTACCACACATGAGTCAAACAGAAAGACTGGTATCACACTAGAGTCAAACAGTAAGACTTGTGCCACACAAGAGTCAAACAGTAAGACTGGTAACACACATGAGTCAAACAGTAAGACTGGTATCACACTAGAGTCAAACAGTAAGACTGGTGCCACACAAGAGTCAAACAGTAAGACTGGTACCACACATGAGTCAAACAGTAAGACTGGTACCACACATGAGTCAAACAGTAAGACTGGTACCACACATGAGTCAAACAGTAAGACTGGTACCACACAAGAGTCAAACATTAGGACTGGTACCACACATGAGTCAAACAGTAAGACTGGTACCACACATGATTCAAACAGTAAGACTGGTACCACACAAGAGTCAAACATTAAGACTGGTACCACACAAGAGTCAAACAGTAAGACTGGTACCACACAAGAGTCAAACAGTAAGACTGGTACCACACAAGAGTCAAACAGTAAGACTGGTACCACACAAGAGTCAAACAGTAAGACTGGTACCACACAAGAGTCAAACAGTAAGACTGGTACCACACATGAGTCAAACAGTAAGACTGGTACCACACATGAGTCAAACAGTAAGACTGGTGCCACATAAGAGTCAAACAGTAAGACTGGTGCCACACAAGAGTCAAACAGTAAGACTGGTACCACACATGAGTCAAACAGTAAGACTGGTACCACACATGACTGGTATCACACTAGAGTCAAACAATAAGACTGGTACCACACATGAGTCAAACAGTAAGACTGGTACCACACATGAGTCAAACAGTAAGACTGGTGCCACACTAGAGTCAAACAGTAAGACTGGTGCCACACATGAGTCAAACAGTAAGACTGGTGCCACACATGACTGGCACTACATAAGGGTCAAACATTAAGACTGGTACCACACAATAGTCAAACAGTAAGACTGGTACCACACATGACTGGCACCACATAATGGTCAAACATTAAGACCGGTACCACACAAGAGTCAAACAGTAAGACTGGTACCACACATGACTGGCACCACATAAGGGTCAAACATTAAGACTGGTACCACACAAGAGTCAAACAGTAAGACTGGTACCACACAAGAGTCAAACAGTAAGACTGGTATCACACTAGAGTCAAACAGTAAGACTGGTGCCACACAAGAGTCAAACAGTAAGACTGGTACCACACATGAGTCAAACAGTAAGACTGGTACCACACATGAGTCAAACAGTAAGACTGGTACCACACATGAGTCAAACAGTAAGACTGGTACCACACAAGAGTCAAACATTAAGACTGGTACCACACATGAGTCAAACAGTAAGACTGGTACAACACATGAATCAAACAGTAAGACTGGTACCACACAAGAGTCAAACATTAAGACTGGTACCACACAAGAGTCAAACAGTAAGACTGGTACCACACAAGAGTCAAACAGTAAGACTGGTACCACACATGAGTCAAACAGTAAGACTGGTACCACACAAGAGTCAAACAGTAAGACTGGTACCACACAAGAGTCAAACAGTAAGACTGGTACCACACATGAGTCAAACAGTAAGACTAGTGACACACATGAGTCAAACAGTAAGACTGGTGCCACACAAGAGTCAAACAGTAAGACTGGTACCACACATGAGTCAAACAGAAAGACTGGTACCACACATGACTGGTATCACACTAGAGTCAAACAATAAGACTGGTACCACACATGAGTCAAACAGTAAGACTGGTACCACACATGAGTCAAACAGTAAGACTGGTGCCACACTAGAGTCAAACAGTAAGACTGGTGCCACACATGAGTCAAACAGTAAGACTGGTGCCACACATGCCTGGCACCACATAAGGGTCAAACATTAAGACTGGTACCACACAATAGTCAAACAGTAAGACTGGTACCACACATGAGTCAAACAGAAAGACTGGTATCACACTAGAGTCAAACAGTAAGACTTGTGCCACACAAGAGTCAAACAGTAAGACTGGTAACACACATGAGTCAAACAGTAAGACTGGTATCACACTAGAGTCAAACAGTAAGACTGGTGCCACACAAGAGTCAAACAATAAGACTGGTACCACACATGAGTCAAACAGTAAGACTGGTACCACACATGAGTCAAACAGTAAGACTGGTACCACACATGAGTCAAACAGTAAGACTGGTACCACACAAGAGTCAAACATTAGGACTGGTACCACACATGAGTCAAACAGTAAGACTGGTACCACACATGAATCAAACAGTAAGACTGGTACCACACAAGAGTCAAACATTAAGACTGGTACCACACAAGAGTCAAACAGTAAGACTGGTACCACACAAGAGTCAAACAGTAAGACTGGTACCACACAAGAGTCAAACAGTAAGACTGGTACCACACAAGAGTCAAACAGTAAGACTGGTACCACACAAGAGTCAAACAGTAAGACTGGTACCACACATGAGTCAAACAGTAAGACTGGTACCACACATGAGTCAAACAGTAAGACTGGTGCCACATAAGAGTCAAACAGTAAGACTGGTGCCACACAAGAGTCAAACAGTAAGACTGGTACCACACATGAGTCAAACAGTAAGACTGGTACCACACATGACTGGTATCACACTAGAGTCAAACAATAAGACTGGTACCACACATGAGTCAAACAGTAAGACTGGTACCACACATGAGTCAAACAGTAAGACTGGTGCCACACTAGAGTCAAACAGTAAGACTGGTGCCACACATGAGTCAAACAGTAAGACTGGTGCCACACATGACTGGCACTACATAAGGGTCAAACATTAAGACTGGTACCACACAATAGTCAAACAGTAAGACTGGTACCACACATGACTGGCACCACATAATGGTCAAACATTAAGACCGGTACCACACAAGAGTCAAACAGTAAGACTGGTACCACACATGACTGGCACCACATAAGGGTCAAACATTAAGACTGGTACCACACAAGAGTCAAACAGTAAGACTGGTACCACACAAGAGTCAAACAGTAAGACTGGTATCACACTAGAGTCAAACAGTAAGACTGGTGCCACACAAGAGTCAAACAGTAAGACTGGTACCACACATGAGTCAAACAGTAAGACTGGTACCACACATGAGTCAAACAGTAAGACTGGTACCACACATGAGTCAAACAGTAAGACTGGTACCACACAAGAGTCAAACATTAAGACTGGTACCACACATGAGTCAAACAGTAAGACTGGTACAACACATGAATCAAACAGTAAGACTGGTACCACACAAGAGTCAAACATTAAGACTGGTACCACACAAGAGTCAAACAGTAAGACTGGTACCACACAAGAGTCAAACAGTAAGACTGGTACCACACATGAGTCAAACAGTAAGACTGGTACCACACAAGAGTCAAACAGTAAGACTGGTACCACACAAGAGTCAAACAGTAAGACTGGTACCACACATGAGTCAAACAGTAAGACTGGTACCACACATGAGTCAAACAGTAAGACTGGTGCCACATAAGAGTCAAACAGTAAGACTGGTGCCACACAAGAGTCAAACAGTAAGACTGGTACCACACATGAGTCAAACAGAAAGACTGGTACCACACATGACTGGTATCACACTAGAGTCAAACAATAAGACTGGTACCACACATGAGTCAAACAGTAAGACTGGTACCACACATGAGTCAAACAGTAAGACTGGTGCCACACTAGAGTCAAACAGTAAGACTGGTGCCACACATGAGTCAAACAGTAAGACTGGTGCCACACATGCCTGGCACCACATAAGGGTCAAACATTAAGACTGGTACCACACAATAGTCAAACAGTAAGACTGGTACCACACATGACTGGCACCACATAATGGTCAAACATTAAGACTGGTACCACACAAGAGTCAAACAGTAAGACTGGTACCACACATGACTGGCACCACATAAGGGTCAAACATTAAGACTGGTACCACACAAGAGTCAAACAGTAAGACTGGTACCACACAAGAGTCAAAAAGTAAGACTGGTACCACACAAGAGTCAAACAGTAAGACTGGTACCACAAATGAGTCAAACAGTAAGACTGGTACCACACAAGAGTCAAACAGCAAGACTGGTACCACACATGAGTCAAACAGTAAGACTGGTACCACACAAGAGTCAAACAGTAAGACTGGTACCACACAAGAGTCAAACAGTAAGACTGGTACCACACATGAGTCAAACAGTAAGACTGGTACCACACATGAGTCAAACAGTAAGACTGGTACCACACAAGAGTCAAAAGGTAAGACTGGTGCCACACAGTAGTCAAACAGTAAGACTGGTATCACACATGAGTCAAACAGTAAGACTTGTATCACACTAGAGTCAAACAGTAAGACTGGTGCCACACAAGAGTCAAACAGTAAGACTGGTGCCACACATGACTGGCACCACATAAGGGTCAAACATTAAGACTGGTACCACACAATAGTCAAACAGTAAGACTGGTACCACACATGACTGGCACCACATAATGGTCAAACATTAAGACTGGTACCACACAAGAGTCAAACATTAAGACTGGTACCACACATGAGTCAAACAGTAAGACTGGTACCACACATGAATGAAACAGTAAGACTGGTACCACACAAGAGTCAAACATTAAGACTGGTACCACACAAGAGTCAAACAGTAAGACTGGTACCACACAAGAGTCAAACAGTAAGACTGGTACCACACATGAGTCAAACAGTAAGACTGGTACCACACAAGAGTCAAACAGTAAGACTGGTACCACACAAGAGTCAAACAGTAAGACTGGTACCACACATGAGACAAACAGTAAGACTGGTACCACACATGAGTCAAACAGTAAGACTGGTGCCACATAAGAGTCAAACAGTAAGACTGGTGCCACACAAGAGTCAAACAGTAAGACTGGTACCACACATGAGTCAAACAGTAAGACTGGTACCACAAGTGACTGGTATCACACTAGAGTCAAACAATAAGACTGGTACCACACATGAGTCAAACAGTAAGACTGGTACCACACATGAGTCAAACAGTAAGACTGGTGCCACACTAGAGTCAAACAGTAAGACTGGTGCCACACATGAGTCAAACAGTAAGACTGGTGCCACACATGACTGGCACCACATAAGGGTCAAACATTAAGACTGGTACCACACAATAGTCAAACAGTAAGACTGGTACCACACATGACTGGCACCACATAATGGTCAAACATTAAGACTGGTACCACACAAGAGTCAAACAGTAAGACTGGTACCACACATGACTGGCACCACATAAGGGTCAAACATTAAGACTGGTACCACACAAGAGTCAAACAGTAAGACTGGTACCACACAAGAGTCAAACAGTAAGACTGGTACCACACAAGAGTCAAACAGTAAGACTGGTACCACAAATGAGTCAAACAGTAAGACTGGTACCACACAAGAGTCAAACAGCAAGACTGGTACCACACATGAGTCAAACAGTAAGACTGGTACCACACAAGAGTCAAACAGTAAGACTGGTACCACACAAGAGTCAAACAGTAAGACTGGTACCACACATGAGTCAAACAGTAAGACTGGTACCACACATGAGTCAAACAGTAAGACTGGTACCACACAAGAGTCAAACAGTAAGACTGGTGCCACACAGTAGTCAAACAGTAAGACTGGTATCACACATGAGTCAAACAGTAAGACTGGTATCACACTAGAGTCAAACAGTAAGACTGGTGCCACACAAGAGTCAAACAGTAAGACTGGTGCCACACATGACTGGCACCACATAAGGGTCAAACATTAAGACTGGTACCACACAATAGTCAAACAGTAAGACTGGTACCACACATGACTGGCACCACATAATGGTCAAACATTAAGACTGGTACCACACAAGAGTCAAACAGTAAGACTGGTACCACACATGACTGGCACCACATAAGGGTCAAACATTAAGACCGGTGCCACACAAGAGTCAAACAGTAAGACTGGTGCCACACAAGAGTCAAACAGTAAGACTGGTGCCACACAAGAGTCAAACAGTAAGACTGGTACCACACATGACTGGCACCACATAAGGGTCAAACATTAAGACTGGTACCACACAAGAGTCAAACAGTAAGACTGGTATCACACTAGAGTCAAACAGTAATTCTGGTACCACACAAGAGTCAAACAGTAAGACTGGTACCACACAAGAGTCAAACAGTAAGACTGGTACCACACATGACTGGTATCACACTAGAGTCAAACAGTAAGACTGGTATCACACTAGAGTCAAACAGTAAGACTGGTACCACACAAGAGTCAAACAGTAAGACTGGTTCCACATGACTGGTATCATACAAGAGTCAAACAGTAAGACTGGTATCACACTAGAGTCAAACAGTAAGACTGATGTCACACTAGAGTCAAACAGTAAGACTGGTATCACACTAGAGTCAAACAGTAAGACTGGTATCACACTAGAGTCAAACAGTAAGACTGGTATCACACAAGAGTCAAACAGTAAGACTGGTACCACACAAGAGTCAAACAGTAAGACTGGTATCACACTAGAGTCAAACAGTAAGACTGGTATCACACAAGAGTCAAACAGTAAGACTGGTACCACACAAGAGTCAAACAGTAAGACTGGTACCACACAAGAGTCAAACAGTAAGACTGGTAACACACATGACTTGTACCACACAAGAGTCAAACAGTAAGACTGGTACCACACATGACTGGTATCACACAAGAGTCAAACAGTAAGACTGGTACCACACATGACTGGTACCACACAAGAGTCAAACAGTAAGACTGGTACCACACATGACTTGTACCACACAAGAGTCAAACAGTAAGACTGGTACCACACATGACTGGTATCACACAAGAGTCAAACAGTAAGACTGGTACCACACATGACTTGTACCACACAAGAGTCAAACAGTAAGACTGGTACCACACATGACTGGTATCACACAAGAGTCAAACAGTAAGACTGGTACCACACATGACTGGTATCACACAAGAGTCAAACAGTAAGACTGGTACCACACATGACTTGTACCACACAAGAGTCAAACAGTAAGACTGGTACCACACATGACTGGTATCACACAAGAGTCAAACAGTAAGACTGGTACCACACATGACTGGTATCACACAAGAGTCAAACAGTAAGACTGGTACCACACATGACTGGTATCACACTAGAGTCAAACAGTAAGACAGGTATCGCGCTTGAGTGAAACACATGCCTGGTCCCATTGTCCGCTAATAATGATTTGATAGAGGGTGGCTTATTACCATTTTATTTAAATAATTACCGAATTAATTTAACCCTGCAAGTTGAACAGTGACGTGCTATGGTTAAATGTATGACTACTGGAAGTAACTACTGAAGTATTGTCAATATGTACTACAGAGAGACTCGATATACAGGCTCATAGAAAACAATACATGCAAAGGACACAACCTTGAGAGATACCAGTTTGTGTATACATGAAAGATAAATGGACGGAATTAACCTTTATATTAAGGTATTAAAGTTAATTTTATTTGTATCCGAAACTTTCTCTATACAACTTACTCCCATATCTGAACATTTCTCTAACGGAATGCGAGACAGGATCGTATCAAATACATATAAAAATTTCACATTATGATCGTGGATACACCAGTTGCTTATAAACGCTCTTTAAATTGATTATACCACAACATATGTACATGTACCACAATTCCATGACCACATGACAACGGACGGAGAGTCGGTACACCACACAATTGTTTCTCATCAACGTGTGAAGACGTGACCGCCTTCACGGTCTGAGCTTTCTTTATATTGAGTTTTGACAACTGCAGTTTAAGTTCTTAAAACGATGCTGTTCGCTTCTTTATTGTTTACTTTGTCAACTACAACTTCCTATGATGGCAAAAAGGGGACATCATTCGTTCGCCCCTTGGTTTCAACGAGATAAAACGTTATGGCCACACGATAAAGCGATATGGCCATACGACAAAGCGATAGAACAACGCGATAAAGTAAAATAACAACGCGATAAAGGGATATAGTAGCGCGATAAAGCGAAAGAGCGATAAAGCGATATAGTGGCACGATAAAGCTAAAAAGCGAAAGAGCGATAAGGTGAAAGAGCGACAATCCTATACATTTAGTGCACATAATGCTGATCGAAAACGAAATTGACACATGTCGTCCTTTATCTGTTTGAAGTACATATAAGTAGAATATTGGTTTCATTTAAAAGACTTCATTTGACTGGGTATTTGGATTCACAAACAAAATTAAGATGATTTAATAAATGATCCCACTTTAAACCTGAAGGTCGCTTTCTCTACATACAATTCCTACGAGTTTATTGGATTTATTGGATTAAGTATTTGGATAAACATATAATGAGATTTCTCTATAAAAAAAACCCAACTATGAACAATTGAGAATTCCATGCCACTGAAAATAGACATCTCCAACAATAAAAGATTAATACGTTGACATGGTGAGTCTAAACCTGTACATAAATACTTCCTTTGACATACTTTATCTGTCTGAGTATAATAGATTTGATTGAGAAAAACAAAGTTTATATAAATCGGCACATTCTGATTACTTCTGATATAAATCCATCAACATAATTTAAGATACAAGTTTGGAAATCTATTGTATCAACTCTAGTGCAATATATTAGCCATTCACTAACAAATTATAAGAAAGAATAAAATAATCTATCATAATCAAAATAAAAAATATTTTTAAATTTTTGTTTTACTGGGTTGTACTGTGCACATCAAATTGAAGTAGTGTGCGAAGAGTATAAGATACTAAACTGACGGGCAAAAGAAAGTATAACACTCATTTGTTTTCGATTAATTCAATATTTTAAAGAAATGATATTCATTTGATTATGACACGATACAATAACACCTTTCGGCAGTAGTTTGAATGACTTAATTGGTGACTGTTTTATTTTTTAAACTAAAATATCATTATTTAAAGTAGACAGGGGTAAGAAATCAAATTTACACCAACATGACCCCTACCATTTTCAAAATGTTGTAAATGTGTGCAGGACGAAGCACATTTATTGATTTTCACACATAGTATATGTTATATATGTCGATGAACAGTTGTGTTTTATCGAAATTAATTTGGGGGAATTTCAAAATTTAAAGGTATTATTTCACTGATTTAATGTTTTGGACAAGTTTCACATACTATAGTCCGTTTTTTAATACGACGTCGAAAACTCGAGATATTTAACTTTGAAAATTATACATATGATAAATACAACTGAGCCATATACTTTCTTTAGCCCGTCAGTGTATTTGGTTATATTTATCACAGTAAAATATCTGTGTGATATTGTGTATTAAAATGTGCCACGGAAATAGTTCTAAATGGTGTGATTCATGAAATAAACAGGTTTTGAGAAACAGGTTGAACTCTGTGCATCGTGATGAATCATTAGTATGATGCTTATAGGATGTACAAACATTCAGTGCATGCAGCTCAGTGTATACGTTCGAATACGTATTGTAGGTTACAAAATCGTCTCTTTTAACACTTGAATGGCTTCTCACATCTATTACCATAAATTTTTAAATCTAAAGAATAATATGATGTTATATTCGGGTAAAGTTGTTCGTAAAATATTTTAAAAATTGATAAATAATACAAAATGGTATTCTGACTCAGAGCATGGGATAATACTAAACTTGGCAAAGTCTTTCATTCTTGAATGAGAGTCCGTTGTTTCTCTCTTCTTGTATCATTAACTTATGGTTTGAACATCTAAATTTAGTTGTAACAATTCTATATATTCGGATATTTGCAATGGACAGTTATTGTTCATAGCCAATTACAACTTTTGAAGAATTTGTTGAAACATTTTCTTACCACTTTTGATTATCAATACATATACATCTCTTCTGAAAAGTTGCTATAAAAGAACTAATACAGACAACATCTTGATTTTGCCACATTAACCAAAAAACCACTACGGGGGATTACGACTTTAAGATATTGAGGTGAGTTCTTTTGTTAATAATGATACCATCGGATAAACTCATTAAGGTACCATAAGGTCGTTTTGTACATAAATTTGAATTGTATAAGAAGTTAAGAATGACTTTCATAACAAACATATTCGATACCATGTACTATTTTGTGTTTTAATATTTAAAGGCATAGTAACTGCACGGTATTCGTAAATAAAGTTACACAAGTAAAGACTTTAAATACAACTCCAAATGTGAAAGCTTGACAGAACTCGTGGACGCATATCATTATCTACCCCCAGTACCAAATAAGGAAATAAATACACATTAGTTGTTTTTACAACGAATTGGAGATGCGTTATTTATACAATAAATAGGATTGGTGTATTGGGTTATACATTGGATGACATTGGTTGGATGTCAGTTAATATGTTATGTAATTTACATAGGGAATAAGAGATTGAAAGTGATTGGAAGGCAAGTGAATGTTTATCGAATAAATGAATTTGATGTACATGAATTTAGGTAGAAGGTAGAAATAATTACATATAGATAAAGATAAAGTTCACAAGAATATGAATCTTAAGGTTTGAATATAATGATAAACTAATTGTACGATTACGTCAGCAAATGGCGATAAGCACTGTGAATGAAATAACCATCATCTCTGTTCAGAGAGGAACCTATATCTTGTTGATATTAAGTACAGAGACGAAGGAACAACTACACATGTATATATATAGTTCCTTCAAATTCCTTCTCATGTTAACCCATATTACTTACGAAATTAAAAGCTATATCGCAACGCTGCTTACGAGAACAAAGAAGTTGTTTTTGGAATGTTTATCTAATTTACTATCAAACACATTTTATTTGTATAATTGAGGGTGTCATTCCATATATATAGGTGTACTAGTTTGGTTATGTATTTGTACAGAGAACCGACAAGGAATACTTCTCTCATGTTTTTTCCAAAATATGATCATATATATAACAATTCTGCTTGACTGGAACTGGTATTTTATTCTAAAACATTGTATTATCTTCGGTTTTCCTGCTCAATTCAAGTTTATGAACCAATTAAATCTAAAGGTCAAGTATTGTTATTTGGTGAGAAAATTAATAATACCAGATAAGTGCATGCCATTAAAAACTGTAAGAACAACACATAAAATCAAATAGGGCGATAAATCAAATCAAAATCTTTATTTCGTTAGCATTCATTGGTTGGACATAGTACAACGTGGGAAAATGGCAAAATACATATAAAACAAACAAGAAGCACGGTCTTACGGCTGACCAGACCCTTCTTGAGATAATGGCGAATATTGTTGAGCATTTCAATATTGTTACAATTTATAAGACTGTAAAAATGATGTAATTGAATAAATGCATATGGTTGGACTGCTTTTGGGATGTATTTAAGTCTAATAATATAGTATTGTGGGCACACCAGACAGAAATGATATTCATCCTCGACAACATTCATGTTGCACACTTGACACAGTCTTTCATCTTACGGCAATGATTCCCACTTTCCTGTGTTTGCTCGCAGTGATGAACGTAATAAAAACAGTAGTCTTTTTTTCCTTTGGCTAATATGTTGATTAAGTAAAATTCGATATCTAGAAGAGATTTGTGTTGACGGTAGTGGACTAACATTTGCAACTGATTTATTTAATCGCACCATTCTTGTTGACAAATGTCTTTCAATTTTCATCTGGTGGTGTCGAGAAACCTCCCGATGTCGCCAACGTCTTGTGATAGCCATCCGAATCGAATACCATTCATAAACAATAGATAGCGCAAATGAGTAACCCATGGCCATGTTGTTTTGATCATCCAGTCTTTTGAGCATGAGGTACACTTATTTTGGTTGTCGAAATGATGGTAAAGTTAACAGTCTACACCAGTACTTCACTGCACGTGAATAATAATCAACAGATATGGCATATCTTCCACAATCACTGGAAGCAGCAATATTTGGTGCATAGTCTCCAACTCCAAAAACGCACTTGCAAAATTTTGATGGAAATTGTTCGATCTTGTATCTTGGTTTACAACCCCACACTTCTGCTCCATAAAGTATTATTTGTAATTTGAGAGTCAAAAAGTTGAAACAAGATATGGACTGGAACATTATGCAGTTTTTTTAATTTAGTTACTTGATACCAAAGTGTGCCTTATTCGCTTTAGATACCAGAGTGTCAACAGCTTTACTCCAAGAAAGTTCTGATGAGAACAAAACATCTAAGTAGTTATAGTAGGTTGATATTTTTAAATCATCTTCGCCATATTTCCAGTTTTCATGTTTTGTTACTATGCCGCCGTTTCTGAATACTATTATCTCGGTCTTGTCAAGATTAACTTGAAATCTCCATTTATGACAGATCAGATAAAGCGATAAAGCGATAGCGTGATAAAGCGATATACCTGAGCGACAAAGCGATATGGCATTTATCGCTTTGTCGTGCGGCAATATCGCTTTGTCGTGTTGCCTTATCGCTTTGTCGTGTGGCTATACCTATCGCTTTGTCGTATGACCATATCGCTTTGTCGTGTTGTCATATCGCTTTATCGCTTTATGTGTCTGATTACCGAAGTAATGATGTTGATGAAAATACACCAAAATACAATTTAAAGCATAAAAGCTGGCTACCCATCGTCGCCACATTAGAATGATAGGCTATAAACGGAACGTGACGTCATAACATGGTTTGTAACGTAACGTCATCATGCCGATGTGTTATTTTGCCCCAGGGAATCGTATGAAAAGTATGAACTCCAATACGGTTGTCATTTTAGTCAATTATACAGCACATCAGCGTATAGCCATTATGATGTTTAAACACATGTAGAACCATTTTGTTGGTGGTAAATATAGTTGAAATTAACTAATCCGTTACAGCTAATTGGCGTTCGGATTCGGAAGCGGAATCAACGGATTAATGAATCAACATTTAATGAGTTTATTTAGAGATTTGTTTGGTGAAAGCTTGCTACCGTTCGGACACTGCGAGGTTCGGAGTATCGGTGGCCGTAATATCGCGGCTTGACTGTATATCATGTGTGTATAAAGTATTAATGATAATAAAACAATTATTTGTAGAACCGTTATGATACTATAGCATTTCAATTTAGAATCATTATGACAATATCGCATTCAATGTATAATATCATCATGTTAATTTAGCATTCAACGCAGAACCAATGTGATATTATATCCTGGACAAGTAAGATGTGTCTGTACACAGTCTGTCCCATTATGTGTGGTGATGTAAGCATGGTAACTGTGTTGATGTACCCGAGTGCATGCTAACTGTATTTTTATACCCGACTGAATGATAACTGTGTTGATATACCCGAGTGCATGGTTACTGTGTTGATATACCCGAGTGCATGGTTACTGTGTTGATATACTCGAGTGCATGGTTACTGTGTTGATATACCCGAGTGCATGGTTACTGTGTTGATATACTCGAGTGCATGGTTACTGTGTTGATATACCCGAGTGCATGGTTACTGTGTTGATATACCCGAGTGCATGGTTACTGTGTTGATATACCCGAGTGCATGCTAACCGTGTTGATATATATTCGAGTGCATGGTTACTGTGTTGATATACCCGAGTGCATGGTTACTGTGTTGATATACCCGAGTGCATGGTTACTGTGTTGATATACCCGAGTGCATGGTTACTGTGTTGATATACTCGAGTGCATGGTTACTGTGTTGATATACCCGAGTGCATGGTTACTGTGTTGATATACTCGAGTGCATGGTTACTGTGTTGATATACCCGAGTGCATGGTTACTGTGTTGATATACCCGAGGCCATTACTGTCTATAGTAATGTATTATCTTTCTATATATTCAAGCTGTGTGCATGATTACGATGGCAATGTATTATCTTATAATATCATTATACTGCATCATACCAGTGTATGACAATTATGAGGAACCAGTTTCAATCAGTTGATATACTTGTACCGAATAGTGACTTGTTCACACGTGACAACATTAAGACCTCTTGATCATGTAATTAACATATTATGGTGGGACAGTTTATCTCCGATGGATGTGACGTCATTACTTCAAGCCCAATTCACGACAGACGAGATTCATTTTGATGGAAAGACGGAACACAGTCACAATAACAGGGTGGAACACACTCTCAATAACAGGGTGGAACACACTCACAATAACAGGGTGGAACACACTCACAATAACAGGGTGGAACACACTCACAATAACAGGGTGGAACACACTCACAATAACAGGGTGGAACACACTCACAATAACAGGGTGGAACACACTCACAATAACAGGGTGGAACACACTCACAATAACAGGGTGGAACACCATCCATCATATTCTTGGTACATTTTAGTAAAACGTTTGTGAAATCAAAATGATGTTATTAATCGTGACATGCATATAAAGTACGAGTTGGTAGCGTGATTTCCTGAGCAGAGTGCTGGCCTGCAGAGAAGATGAGGCGGAATGACTCTATCTCTCTACATGTGGTGAGAAGCAGGCCAGTCATATCGACAGTATCAGGGGTGAGGGGGTATTACATCAGAGCAGTTGGATACAAATGGCAAACAGCTGTGGAGCGGCGTCAGGTGACCCCCGGGCGAGCAGTCCACTCAGACTAGTCTCTTGCAGTAGCTGCACTGGTAGTCATTCGGACAGAGAGAGAGATAGAGAGAAGGGAAAACGGAAATACTGAGGGGGACGAACATGTTTCACCGACAGAGAGGCGATCAACTTTCACCCCCTCAGTGCAGTCACTCTGCGAGTACATGGGCCGTATATGGAGAAGCTGTGCCCCGCTCCTGATGACGTGGAACACAACATCAGAGTCGCAAACGGCAGGGAAGAGCAATCTAGAACTCGACTGATATTTTCATCGCCATCTTAGGGTACTTTCAAATATATTTGCCTGCTTTTTGCTGCCGAACTTTCGATCCGGAGTACATTACCAGGGCGTCATGGAGGAAGTGGTGTGTGTTGTGTGTGCTCAGTTTGAGCCTCAAACCTGGCGGAAATCTATGTGTAAGAATTGTTTCCACACGAGTGAAGAGCACACGGAGGAAGTTTCTACAGTGTCCAACAACAAGGGGGAAGTACTGGACGCCAAGCAACTTCCTGGTGACAAAGCAACCACAACAGGTAAAGATAAACTGTCCTCTCCTAAAGTAAATAACGGTAGCAAATCGTCCTCAAGTCCTCCTCCTAAAACTCCAAAGTCTCCAACAAAAACTGTTACAGCAACCCTAACTTCAAAATTTGGACCCACAGTTAGCAAAAATAAAGAAAATGGTAAAAACGACATCGGCAAGAACGGTAATAAGTCAGTCAGTGCGGAGTCAGTCAAGCGAGTAACCCCAGGTAAACAACAGACGCCGGATCTAAAAGCAACATTGAAACCCATCGGTCCTGATAAGAAACAAAATGGGTTCGACACGAAAAGTAAATCGTTTGGTATGAAGGATAATATAACAAAGGTAGGACAAAAGTTTGGCGCAGTGAAAGCTAACGAGTCGAAAGCGAGTTACGGCAACGAAACAGGGTGTCCGGTTTCAAAGGCTGAAGTAGGCAAGTCTGCAAGTGGCGGCGCTAGTAGCACTCAATTTAGCGTCGGCAGCGTTGGGGCAGTGCAGAGCAAGCTGAAACATCAATCCAAACCCTCCGCTACTGTACACGAGTCGGATGACGCACACGAAAGCAAGAAAGCTTCGTCCGACCTCGAGAAACATGCAACACGTACAAACACTGACGTCACAGGTAAATGTCAAGCAGGCGAGAAGAGTCAAGTTACGACTAAAACATTGGTGATAGGCAAGGAGGAGTCCGCGGTGGGCTCAGTGCAGAGGAATCTGCCTGTTGGTGCAGCAAGCGGCAGATCCGTCAAGATACCGTCTAGTCGCTCGTTTGACGATGGCAGTAACAAGTCACCTTCCATTACTATTAGTCTCAGGGGTGGGAGTGCCGAAGTTAAAATCGGCAAGACCGATCAAAAGTCAAAAGTAACTCAAAGGTCAGAAGACATAGACAAGGAGAAAGCACGAGAAAAGGAATTTCTTGAACTGAAGGCAAAGGAGAAAGAGCTTTTCGAATTGAAAGCAAAACAAAAGGATATTTTATCCAAAGAGAAAGAATATAAAGAACTCAAAGCTCGAGAACATGACCTAAGGGAACTAAAATCGAAAGAACGTGAACTTAAAGCAAAGGAGAAAGAATACCAAGTATTGCTTGCGAAAGAAAAAGAATTAGAGAAATTAAAATCGAAGGAAAGGGAAATTCAGGATAAAGAGAATGAAATAAAAAATCTCAAGCTTAAGGAGCAAGAGCTAAGAAATCTTAAGGCAAAAGAGAATGACATTAAAGCGAAAGAGACTGAAATCCGTAAGCAAGAAGAAGTATTAAAGGGCCTGAAGACTAAACTTTCGGAAATGGAGAAAAAATGTAAAGAACTGCAAGAGGAAAATACCACATTAAAGAGAAAATCCGTGCATGATCCGATGGGAGATGCAGAACAGATGCTTGATGATTTACGACTTCAACTGTCCTCAATGGAAGAGCGGTGTGTTAAGCTGGAGGAGGACAACAGTAATCTGAAGACGGACCTGCAGCATACGGAGGCTGCAGTGAAGAAGAACAGTCACGGAGATTCGCAAGAGATGCGAGACCTGGGGCACAGGTTCCGTGAGTCGGAAAAGGACGTGTGTCAGGTGGAGGATGAGAACAGTAAACTGAAGCGCGAAATCCACGAGTTGCGGGAGGAAATGGACGAGATGTATGACACGTTCCGTGAGCAAGAGGTGGACGAATTCAGAGACCTGCAGAAGGAACTCGAGATCACCGCCAAGAACTGCAGGATCCTACAGTTCAAACTCCGCAAAGCAGAACGTCGCAACGAGCAGGTAGAGAACGATAAGACAATGTACGAGGAGCGTCTGAGGATCCTGCAGAGCCAATTCGAGAGTGAGGACACACGTGCACACATCCGGAAAGTGGAGGAGGAGCTGCAGATGGCGAAAGAGGTGTCAGTGCGCTTGCACGACGAGTTGGACCTCCTAGAGGACAAGAAGAGCAAGGCGGAGGAGGACAGCAGACACCTTACAGAGCTCCTCGAGCAGGCAGACAAGAAACAGTTTCGTATGGAGATGGAGATAGATAAACTGCGGGATCAGGTCAGTACTCGTCTATATCTTATTAGTATATGCATCTTGATAAGCAGCTCCGAAAGTATAGGCAACTCTTGTAATACGTATAATCATGAACATCTAACACAGAGATACTTATATACGGGCACAGCATGAGATGGTTTATGTGGGGACACACATGAGATTGTATACAGGAAAGAAAAACAACTATATGTGAGAAGACAGGTGGTGGTATATTGTGACACACTGGAGATAATATATTAGGACTCATAGGAGATGGTATATGGGTGACACAAGAGATGATGTATTGATTTACACAGGATATTGTGTATGGAATTAACACAGGAGATGGTGTATGGGTTAACACAGGATATGATATATTGGTTAACCCAAGATATAGTGTATGGGTTTACACATGTTATTGTGCATGGGGTCAACTCAGGAGATTGTGTATTGGGTTAACACAGGAGATTGTGTATGGGTTAACATCAGAGATGATATATGGGTCAACACAGGAGATTGTGTATGGGTTAACACAGGAGATTGGGTATGGGTTAACACAGGAACTGGTATATGGGTTAACACAGGAAATGGTATATGGGTTAACACAGTATAAGATATACGGGTTAACACATGAGATGGTATATCGGTTAACACAGGAGATGGTATATGGGTTAACACAGTAGAAGATATACGGGTTAACACAGTAGAAGATATACGGGTTAACACATGAGATGGTATATCGGTTAACACAGGAAATGGTATATGGGTTAACACAGTATAAGATATACGGGTTAACACATGAGATGGTATATCGGTTAACACAGGAGATGGTATATGGGTTAACACAGTAGAAGATATACGGGTTAACACATGAGATGGTATATCGGTTAACACAGGAGATGGTATATGGGTTAACACAGTAGAAGATATGTGGGTCAACACAAGATATATTACATATTATATTAACACAGGAGATAGTGTATGGGTTAACATCAGATATGATATATGGGTTAACACAGGAGATGGTGTATGGGTTAACCAAGGAGATTGTGTATGGGGTCAACTCAGGAGATTCTGTATGGGGTTAACACAGGAGGTGGTGTATGGGGTTAACACAGGAGATTATGTATAGGATAAACACAGGAGATTCTGTATGGGTTTAACACTGGAGATTATGTATGGGTTAACACAGGATATTCAGTATGGGGTTAACACAGGAGATTATGTATGGGTTAACACAGGAGATTGTGTATGGGTTAACACAGGAGATGGTGTATTGGGTTAACAAAGGCGATTCTGTATGAGATTAACACGGGAGATTATGTATGGGCTAACACAGGAGATTGTGTATGGGGTTAACACCGGAGATTGTGTATGGGTTAACACAGGAGATTCTGTATGGGTTAACAATGGAGATTATGTATGGGTTAACACGGGAGATTCTGTATGGGGTTAACACAGGAGATTCTGTATGGGTTAACACTGGAGATTCTGTATGGGTTAACACAGGAGATTCTGTATGGGGTTAACATTGGAGATTATGTATGGGGTTAACACTGGAGATTATGTATAGGTTAACACAGGAGATTCTGTATGGGGTTAACACAGGAGATTCTGTATGGGGTTAACACTGGAGATTCTGTATGGGTTAACACTGGAGATTATGTATGGGTTAACACGGGAGATTCTGTATGGCGTTAACACAGGAGATTCTGTATGGGGTTAACACAGGAGATTCTGTATGGGTTAACACTGGAGATTATGTATGGGTTAACACAGGAGATTCTGTATGGGGTTAACACTGGAGATTATGTATGGGTTAACACAGGAGATTGTGTATGGGGTCAACTCAGGAGATTCTGTATGGGGTTAACACAAAAGGTGGTGTATGGGGTTAACACAGGAGATTATGTATAGGATAAACACAGGAGATTCTGTATGGGGTTAACACTGGAGATTATGTATGGGTTAACACAGGATATTCAGTATGGGGTTAACACAGGAGATTATGTATGGGGTTAACACTGGAGATTATGTATAGGTTAACACAGGAGATTCTGTATGGGGTTAACACAGGAGATTCTGTATGGGGTTAACACTGGAGATTATGTATGGGTTAACACAGGAGATTCTGTATGGGGTTAACACTGGAGATTATGTATGGGTTAACACAGGAGATGGTGTATGGGGTTAACATAGGATATTCTGTATAAGGTTAACACAAGAGATTCTGTATGGGGTTAACACAGGAGATTATATATGGGTTAACACAGGAGATTATGTATGGGGTTAACACAGGAGATTCTGTATGGGGTTAACACTGGAGATTCTGTATGGGTTAACACTGGAGATTATGTATGGGTTAACACAGGAGATTCTGTAAGGGTTAACACTGGAGATTATGTATGGGTTAACACAGGAGATTGTGTATGGGGTTAACACAGGAGATTGTGTATGTGGTTAAAACAGGAGATTCTGTATGGGTTAACACAGGAGATGGTGTATGGGGTTAACACAGGAGATTATGTATGGGTTAACACAGGAGATGGTGTATGGGGTTAACACAGGAGATTCTGTATGAGGTTAACATTGGAGATTATGTATAGGTTAACACATGAGATTCTGTATGGGGTTAACACAGGAGATTCTGTATGGGTTAACACTGGAGATTATGTATGGGTTAACACGGGAGATTCTGTATGGCGTTAACACAGGATATAATGTATGGGGTTAACACTTGAGATTATGTATAGGTTAACACAGGAGATTCTGTATGGGGTTAACACAGGAGATTCTATATGGGGTTAACACTGGAGATTATGTATGGGTTAACACAGGAGATTCTGTATGGGGTTAACACTGGAGATAATGTATGGGTTAACACAGGAGATTCAGTATGGGGTTAACACCGGAGATTGTGTATGGGGTAACACAGGAGATGGTGTATGGGGTTAACATAGGATATTCTGTATAAGGTTAACACAGGAGATTCTGTATGGGGTTAACACAGGAGATTATGTATGGGTTAACACAGGAGATTCTGTATGGGGTTAACACAGGAGATTCTGTATGGGGTTAACACTGGAGATTCTGTATGGGTTAACACTGGAGATTATGTATTGGTTAACACAGGAGATTCTGTAAGGGTTAACACTGGAGATTATGTATGGGTTAACACAGGAGATTGTGTATGGGGTTAACACAGGAGATTGTGTATGTGGTTAAAACAGGAGATTCTGTATGGGTTAACACAGGAGATGGTGTATGGGGTTAACACAGGAGATTCTGTATGGGTTAACACAGGAGATGGTGTATGGGGTTAACACAGGAGATTCTGTATGAGGTTAACATTGGAGATTATGTATAGGAGATTACAGGAGATTCTGTATGGGGTTAACACAGGAGATTATGTATGGGTTAACACTGGAGATTATGTATGGGTTAACACGGGAGATTCTGTATTTCGTTAACACAGGAGATTATGTATGGGGTTAACACTGGAGATTATGTATAGGTTAACACAGGAGATTCTGTATGGGGTTAACACAGGAGATTCTGTATGGGGTTAACACTGGAGATTATGTATGGGTTAACACAGGAGATTCTGTATGGGGTTAACACTGGAGATTATGTATGGGTTAACACAGGAGATTCTGTATGGGGTTAACACTGGAGATTCTGTATGGGTTAACACAGGAGATGGTGTATGGGGTTAACACAGGAGATTCTGTATGAGGTTAACATTGGAGATTATGTATAGGTTAACACAGGAGATTCTGTATGGGGTTAACACAGGAGATTCTGTATGGGTTAACACTGGAGATTATGTATGGGTTAACACGGGAGATTCTGTATTTCGTTAACACAGGAGATTATGTATGGGGTTAACACTGGAGATTATGTATAGGTTAACACAGGAGATTCTGTATGGGGTTAACACAGGAGATTCTGTATGGGGTTAACACTGGAGATTATGTATGGGTTAACACAGGAGATTCTGTATGGGGTTAACACTGGAGATTATGTATGGGTTAACACAGGAGATTCTGTATGGGGTTAACACTGGAGATAATGTATGGGTTAACACAGGAGATTCAGTATGGGGTTAACACAGGATATTCTGTATGGGGTTAACACAGGAGATTATGTATGGGTTAACACAGGAGATGGTGTATGGGGTTAACACAGGAGATTCTGTATTGGTTAACACAGGAGATGGTGTATGGGGTTAACACAGGAGATTCTGTATTGGTTAACACAGGAGATGGTTTATGGGGTTAACACAGTAGATTCTGTATGAGGTTAACATTGGAGATTCTGTTTGGGGTTAACACTAGAGATTATGTATAGGTTAACACAGGTGATTCTGTATGGGGTTAACACAGGAGATGCTCTATTGGGTTAACACTGGAGATTCTGTATGGGTTAACATTGGAGATTATGTATCGGTTAACACAGGAGATTCTGTATGGGGTTAACACAGGAGATTCTGTATGGGGTTAACACAGGAGATACTGTATGGGGTTAACACAGGATATTCTGTATGGGTTAACACTGGAGATTATGTATGGGTTAACACAGGAGATTATGTATGGGGTTAACACTGGAGATTATGTATGGGTTAACACAGGATATTATGTATGGGGTTAATACCGGAGATTCTGTATGGGGTTAACACAGGATATTGTGTATGGGGTTAACACAGGAGATTGTGTATGGGGTTAAAACAGGAGATTTGTACGGGATAAGTGCATATTCATCAGTCGCTTACACTGCATATTCATAACTAAAAAAGGAAAAAATGACAAGGAGCCCCTGAAATGTGTAAAATGAGTTCTCTGGTTTTATTAAAGACGTGTCTAGACGCATAAAAGTGGTTCGGATAAGACACTACAATGCACAGTAAATCTTTAAACAATTAATGACATATTCATCACTTCCACTAAAATCTTTAAACCATTAATAACATATTTATCACGCTCTTTGTAAGTCATTACACGCTTTAAAACAGTAATTAAATATTCATCACTGCCATCAATGTCACTGTACAGGCAATAAACCACTTGCTCAATATTCATCACTCCCAATGTATAGTCTTGGACGTTAAACGTTAAACCAGAAATCACATATCCATCAATCCCACTGTACAGTCATTAAACCCATAACTGCATATTCACCATTCCCACTATACAGTTATTAAACCCATAACTGCATATTCACCATTCCTACTGTACAGTCATTAAACCATAACTGCATATTCACCATTCCCACTTTACAGCCATTAAACCCATAACTGCATATTAACCATTCCCACTGTACAGCCATTAAACCCATAACTGCATATTAACCATTCCCACTATACAGTTATTAAACCCATAACTGCATATTCACCATTCCAACTGTACAGCCATTAAACCCATAACTGCATATTCACCATTCCTACTGTACAGTCATTAAACCATAACTGCATATTCACCATTCCCACTGTACAGCCATTAAACCCATAACTGCATATTAACCATTCCTACTGTACAGCCATTAAACCCATAACTGCATATTAACCATTCCCACTATACAGTTATTAAACCCATAACTGCATATTCACCATTCCAACTGTACAGCCATTAAACCCATAACTGCATATTAACCATTCCCACTATACAGTCATTAAATCCATAATTGCACATTCACCATTCCCACTAAACAGTCATTAAACCCATAACAGCATATTCACCATTCCCACTATACAGTCATTAAACCCATAACTGCATATTAACCATTCCCACTGTACAGCCATTAAACCCATAACTGCATATTAACCATTCCCACTATACAGTTATTAAACCCATAACTGCATATTCACCATTCCAACTGTACAGCCATTAAACGCATAACTGCATATTAACCATTCCCACTATACAGTCATTAAATCCATAATTGCACATTCACCATTCCCACTAAACAGTCATTAAACCCATAACAGCATATTCACCATTCCCACTATACAGTCATTAAACCCATAACTGCATATTAACCATTCCCACTATACAGTTATTAAACCCATAACTGCATATTCACCATTCCCACTGTACAGTCATTAAACCCATAACTGCATATTAACCATTCCAACTATACAGTCATTAAACCCATAACTGCATATTCACCATTCCCACTGTACAGTCATTAAACCCATAACTGCATATTCACCATTCCCACTATACAGTCATTAAACCCATAACTGCATATTAACACTGCATATTCATAACTAAAAAAGGAAAAATGACAAGGAGCCCCTGAGATGTGTAAAATGAGTTCTCTGGTTTTATTATAGACGTGTCTAGACGCATAAACGTGGTTCGGATAAGACACTACAATGCACAGTAAATCTTTAAACAATAAATGACATATTTATCACTTCCACTAAAATCTTTAAACCATTAATTACATATTTATCACGCATTTATTCCCACTATACAGTCATTAAACCCATAACTGCATATAAACCATTCCCACTATACATTCATTAAATCCATAACTGCATATAAACCATTCCCACTATACAGTTATTAAACCCATAACTGCATATTCACCATTCCCACTATACAGTCATTAAATCCATAACTGCATATTCACCATTCCCACTATACAGTCATTAAACCCATAACTGCATATTCACCATTCCCACTGTCTACAGTCATTAAACCCATAACTGCATATTCACCATTCCCACTGTCTACAGTCATTAAACCCATAACTGCATATTCACCATTCCCACTGTCTACAGTCATTAAACCCATAACTGCATATTCACAATTCCCACTATACAGTCATTAAACCCATAACTGCATATTCACCATTCCCACTATACAGTCATTAAACCATAACAGCATATTCACCATTCCCACTATACAGTTATTAAACCATAACTGCATATTAACCATTCCTACTGTACAGTCATTAAATCCATAACTGCATATTCACCATTCCCACTATACAGTCATTAAACCATAACTGCATATTCACCATTCCTACTGTACATTCATTAAATCCATAACTGCATATTCACCATTCCCACTATACAGTCATTAAACCCATAACTGCATATTCACCATTCCCACTATACAGTCATTAAATCCATTACTGCATATTCACCATTCCCACTATACAGTCATTAAATCCATTACTGCATATTCACAATTCCCACTATACAGTCATTAAACCATAACTGCATATTAACCATTCCTACTGTACAGTCATTAAATCCATAACTGCATATTCACCATTCCCACTATACAGTCATTAAACCATAACTGCATATTCACCATTCCTACTGTACAGTCATTAAATCCATAACTGCATATTCACCATTCCCAATATACAGTTATTAAACCCATAACTGCATATTCACCATTCCCACTATACAGTCATTAAACCATAACAGCATATTCACCATTCCCACTATACAGTTATTAAACCATAACTGCATATTAACCATTCCTACTGTACAGTCATTAAATCCATAACTGCATATTCACCATTACCACTATACAGTCATTAAACCATAACTGCATATTCACCATTCCTACTGTACAGTCATTAAATCCATAACTGCATATTCACCATTCCCACTATACAGTCATTAAACCCATAACTGCATATTCACCATTCCCACTATACAGTCATTAAATCCATTACTGCATATTCACCATTCCCACTATACAGTCATTAAATCCATTACTGCATATTCACAATTCCCACTATACAGTCATTAAACCATAACTGCATATTAACCATTCCTACTGTACAGTCATTAAATCCATAACTGCATATTCACCATTCCCACTATACAGTCATTAAACCATAACTGCATATTCACCATTCCTACTGTACAGTCATTAAATCCATAACTGCATATTCACCATTCCCAATATACAGTTATTAAACCCATAACTGCATATTCACCATTCCCACTATACAGTTATTAAACCCATAACTGCATATTCACCATTCCTACTGTACAGTCATTAAATCCATAACTGCATATTCACCATTCCCACTATACAGTCATTAAACCATAACTGCATATTCACCATTCCTACTGTACAGTCATTAAATCCATAACTGCATATTCACCATTCCCACTATACAGTCATTAAACCATAACTGCATATTCACCATTCCTACTGTACAGTCATTAAATCCATAACTGCATATTCACCATTCCCAATATACAGTTATTAAACCCATAACTGCATATTCACCATTCCCACTATACAGTCATTAAACCATAACAGCATATTCACCATTCCCACTATACAGTTATTAAACCATAACTGCATATTAACCATTCCTACTGTACAGTCATTAAATCCATAACTGCATATTCACCATTACCACTATACAGTCATTAAACCATAACTGCATATTCACCATTCCTACTGTACAGTCATTAAATCCATAACTGCATATTCACCATTCCCACTATACAGTCATTAAACCCATAACTGCATATTCACCATTCCCACTATACAGTCATTAAATCCATTACTGCATATTCACCATTCCCACTATACAGTCATTAAATCCATTACTGCATATTCACAATTCCCACTATACAGTCATTAAACCATAACTGCATATTAACCATTCCTACTGTACAGTCATTAAATCCATAACTGCATATTCACCATTCCCACTATACAGTCATTAAACCATAACTGCATATTCACCATTCCTACTGTACAGTCATTAAATCCATAACTGCATATTCACCATTCCCAATATACAGTTATTAAACCCATAACTGCATATTCACCATTCCCACTATACAGTTATTAAACCCATAACTGCATATTCACCATTCCTACTGTACAGTCATTAAATCCATAACTGCATATTCACCATTCCCACTATACAGTCATTAAACCCATAACTGCATATTCACCATCTCACTATACAGTTATTAAACCCATAACTGCATATTCACCATTCCTACTATACAGTCATTAAATCCATAACTGCATATTCACCATTCCTACTGTACAGTCATTAAATCCAAAACTGCATTGTCACCATTCCAAATTTACTGTCATTAAACCCATAACTGCATATTCACCACTCCCACAAACCGATGGTTTCACAGTCGATAGATGACATTTTGTGATCTCATTTTAACAAAGGTCGCAATAACGGCAATACTGACCTACAGATTGGCTAAAAATGTCACATGTGATACACAGCGTAGGATATGGTTTTTGAACTAATAGACCCACTTAAATAAAGATTAACAATGTTTAAATTGTATCTACGTTGAAAGAGCGGCAGAATATGTTTAAATTCCTTTGAAACGTATAGTCTAACACTGGGCAATTCTGTAGCATTTGGACTATAGACTTGATTTGGAAAGTAAGTAATACCAATGTAATTTTGTTCCGAAAATTTTGAAAAGCGAGTTTATGTCAGTTTCGAAGTGGGAGGAAGCTATAGACTGGAAGAGTGTTTCACTGGGTCACTCTGCCCGTGTGCTCATCTCTGGGTACCGACTGATACGTCAGTCCCAACACACACACACTTGGCACGGATTGTATGTATCAAACTGGGGCGTTAGATAATGTTCTCAAAATACAATTGGAATCTTGATAAGAATTAACAACACCTTTTTATAAATCAATAATATTTTACCCCTAGACAAATTGATTTGTAGCAACGTATTGAATGAAAAACAGCGTCCAATATATATATATATTCTCGTAAAGGTTTGGCCAGACAGTGGTGCTACAGTTACCAGCAGAGACCGCCTTCCGTCTCCAGCTATCTATCTCCATGCCAACACGAAACTCAGAATGCTAGTTGTCATGGTGATGTAGATGTAGTATCTTTACTGGCTGTAACAAAACTACATTCCATATGTTGGCATGGGCATGGTATGGTATATTAGCACGGGGAGCAGATGAGCTGCACTGCCGCACAAGTAACGTCAGTGAAAACTATATATACAACTATATATTGTATTTTGAACGAGTTCTCTGAGTTGAATTTGAGCCTCTTAGACCAATAACATCTTTAAGTATTTACTGAGTACTGTTGAATAACGTCTCATGTAAAGTTAATGTATATGAAAAATAAGAACTTCAGACGACATTTGATTAAATATAATTACATGTATCTTATAGTTGTGAGTATGTGTATGTATGTATGTATGTATGTATGTATGTATGTATGTATGTATGTATGTATGTATGTATGTATGTATGTATGCATGCTAGTAAATTGCACCATACCTCGCTGATATGCAACCTCTATACTTTCACATGTACATTGTCTGTGTTTTTGACAAAATGAAAATGAAAAGCTATATTTGATCTCTACCAAACATCAAGCTTTCTTTATGGATTGATTGACGTGAGAAGATGTTTGATTCTGGCATTACAAACTCCTTGATGTATTTACGTTCAATAAGGAAATGAAAGAAAGTTTCTGGACAATTGATAAAACAGCTGACAAATGCAGGATCTACAATATCAGGGTCTACAGGATCTGTTCAATGAGCAAGTCTCCGGCGAGTAAGAAGAACTTTGGAATTTCAGCAAACCTTTAGGACATGAGCTGTACATATTCCTGGCAGTCCTGCCTCCCACAGGGGCCTACATCATACATAGTAATAACGTTAAAAATACATATACCTATATAGAACCTACTCTATTACTATATAAAAGTAGGGTGGCTGCCATCAGTTTTTGTTTTTGTTTTGGCTTTAACTTTTTTAAGAACTCATATACATAACTTCCTACTTATACACTTGGGGAATTTTGGTATCATTTGGTATAAATCAACTATGGAGAATTGCCAAGATTTGAAAAGGTTTTCGATAAAATCCGTCAAAGGCCAAGGTCACAGGGAGGTCACGAATATACCTTATTATCCCCCGCTTCGCGCTATAGTATTTGGCTGCGTCCGTCCGTACGTACTTCCGTACGAAATGGAATAACTCAAATACTATTTACTGGATTCTTTTCATATTTTGCATATGGGTTCATCATAGGGACAGTAATGTTCCTACATAGGTTTGTGACCTTGACCTTCATTTCAAGGTCACAACGAGACTTTGTCATTTTATCCTTGTCAGCGGGATATCTCAAGAACCATTCGCTGGATTCTCTTCATATCTTACACATAGCTTCTCCAAGGAAAGAGAGGGGTTGGGATTGCGCAGGGGTTAGCGCGTTCGGCGTTCAAGAGGTCCGGGGTTCGAATCCCGCCAGGGGCACGGCAACTTTGTCTGCAGTAGAGAACTGTTCTACACGCAGTAAGGTTTGGGTGCAATGCTACATTGAATTTCAGCGTAGTACCACCCATGATTCGCTAGTTCCAGCCGATGCTCGCAGGTTTCACCGCAATGCATAGCCACATGGCGTTGCGGGCTTTCTCCCTGCCATAATACTAGCAGCCGCGATATAAGTGAAATACTCTTGAAAGCGGCGTTGATGTTAATGACATGTTAATGTACATGTAAAGCTTGTCAGCGGGATATCTCAAGAATGATAAACTGGAATTCCATCATATCTTATACAAAGCACCTGCTAAGGAAGACAAAGGGCTGATTAGATATTGGTGACCTTGACATTATTCTCAAGGTCAGTGGAACTTTGAATTTTTCAACATGATAATGTACATGTAAAGCTTGTCAGCAGGACATCTCAAGAACCATTCACTAGAATTTCATCATATCTTACACAAAGCACCTCCTAGGGAAGACAAAGGGCTGATTAGATTTTGGTGACCTTGTTCATATTTTCAATTTAAAGTGTTTCCTATTTGTTGTACCTCTCACCTAGAAGTTAATATTTTGAATTTGTTAATGTATATAAAGCCTGATGAGCTACAGAGATTTTTACTTTTCCGACCCCGTCCACCGCAGCACTGGTCCCCGTAGTGTCTACTTCCCATTCATACAGCTGAAGAGTCTGCAGCACTGGTCCCCGTAGTGTATACTTCCCATTCATACAGCTGAAGAGTCTGCAGCACTGGTCCCAGTAGTGTATACTTCCCATTCATACAGCTGAAGAGTCTGCAGCACTGGTCCCCGTAGTGTATACTTCCAATTCATACAGCTGAAGAGTCTGCAGCACTGGTCCCCGTAGTGTATACTTCCCATTCATACAGCTGATGAGTCTGCAGCACTGGTCCCCGTAGTGTATACTTCCCATTCATACAGCTGAAGAGTCTGCAGCACTGGTCCCCGTAGTGTATACTTCCCATTCATACAGCTGATGAGTCTGCAGCACTGGTCCCCGTAGTGTATACTTCCCATTCATACAGCTGAAGAGTCTGCAGCACTGGTCCCAGTAGTGTATACTTCCCATTCATACAGCTGAAGAGTCTGCAGCACTGGTCCCCGTAGTGTATGCTTCCCATTCATACAGCTGAAGAGTCTGCAACACTGGTCCCCGTAGTGTATACTTCCCATTCATACAGCTGAAGAGTCTGCAGCACTGGTCCCGTAGTGTATACTTCCCATTCATACAGCTGAAGAGTCTGCAGCACTGGTCCCCGTAGTGTATACTTCCAATTCATACAGCTGAAGAGTCTGCAGCACTGGTCCCCGTAGTGTATACTTCCCATTCATACAGCTGAAGAGTCTGCAGCACTGGTCCCGTAGTGTATACTTCCCATTCATACAGCTGAAGAGTCTGCAGCACTGGTCCCCGTAGTGTATGCTTCCCATTCATACAGCTGAAGAGTCTGCAACACTGGTCCCCGTAGTGTATACTTCCCATTCATACAGCTGAAGAGTCTGCAGCACTGGTCCCCGTAGTGTATACTTCCCATTCATACAGCTGAAGAGTCTGCAGCACTGGTCCCCGTAGTGTATACGTCCCATTCATACAGCTGATGAGTCTGCAGCACTGGTCCCAGTAGTGTATACTTCCCATTCATATAGCTGATGAGTCTGCAGCACTGGTCCCCGTAGTGTATACTTCCCATTCATACAGCTGAAGAGTCTGCAGCACTGGTCCCAGTAGTGTATACGTCCCATAAATACAGCTGATGAGTCTGCAGCACTGGTCCCCGTAGTGTATACTTCCCATTCATACAGCTGAAGAGTCTGCAGCACTGGTCCCCGTAGTGTATACTTCCCATTCATACAGCTGATGAGTCTGCAGCACTGGTCCCAGTAGTGTATACTTCCCATTCATACAGCTGATGAGTCTGCAGCACTGGTCCCCGTAGTGTATACTTCCCATTCATACAGCTGAAGAGTCTGCAGCACTGGTCCCCGTAGTGTATACTTCCCATTCATACAGCTGAAGAGTCTGCAGCACTGGTCCCAGTAGTGTATACTTCCCATCCATACAGCTGATGAGCCTGCAGCACTGGTCCCCGTAGTGTATACTTCCCATTCATACAGCTGAAGAGTCTGCAGCACTGGTCCCCGTAGTGTATACTTCCCATTCATACAGCTGATGAGTCTGCAGCACTGGTCCCCGTAGTGTATACTTCCCATTCATACAGCTGAAGAGTCTGCAGCACTGGTCCCAGTAGTGTATACTTCCCATTCATACAGCTGATGAGTCTGCAGCACTGGTCCCCGTAGTGTATACTTCCCATTCATACAGCCGAAGAGTCTGCAGCACTGGTCCCCGTAGTGTATACTTCCCATTCATACAGCTGAAGAGTATGCAGCACTGGTCCCCGTAGTGTATACTTCCAATTCATACAGCTGAAGAGTCTGCAGCACTGGTCCCCGTAGTGTATACTTCCCATTCATACAGCTGAAGAGTCTGCAGCACTGGTCCCCGTAGTGTATACTTCCAATTCATACAGCTGATGAGTCTGCAGCACTGGTCCCCGTAGTGTATACTTCCAATTCATACAGCTGAAGAGTCTGCAGCACTGATCCCCGTAGTGTATACTTCCAATTCATACAGCTGAAGAGTCTGCAGCACTGGTCCCCGTAGTGTATACTTCCAATTCATACAGCTGAAGAGTCTGCAGCACTGGTCCCCGTAGTGTATACTTCCAATTCATACAGCTGAAGAGTCTGCAGCACTGGTCCCAGTAGTGTATACTTCCAATTCATACAGCTGAAGAGTCTGCAGCACTGGTCCCCGTAGTGTATACTTCCCATTCATACAGCTGAAGAGTCTGCAGCACTGGTCCCCGTAGTGTATACTTCCAATTCATACAGCTGAAGAGTCTGCAGCACTGGTCCCCGTAGTGTATACTTCCCATTCATACAGCTGAAGAGTCTGCAGCACTGGTCCCCGTAGTGTATACTTCCAATTCATACAGCTGAAGAGTCTGCAGCACTGGTCCCCGTAGTGTATACTTCCAATTCATACAGCTGAAGAGTCTGCAGCACTGGTCCCAGTAGTGTATACTTCCAATTCATACAGCTGAAGAGTCTGCAGCACTGGTCCCCGTAGTGTATACTTCCCATTCATACAGCTGAAGAGTCTGCAGCACTGGTCCCCGTAGTGTATACTTCCAATTCATACAGCTGAAGAGTCTGCAGCACTGGTCCCCGTAGTGTATACTTCCCATTCATACAGCTGAAGAGTCTGCAGCACTGGTCCCCGTAGTGTATACTTCCAATTCATACAGCTGATGAGTCTGCAGCACTGGTCCCCGTAGTGTATACTTCCAATTCATACAGCTGAAGAGTCTGCAGCACTGATCCCCGTAGTGTATACTGCCCATTCATACAGCTGAAGAGTCTGTTGTTACAGTCCAGCTGTATCCATGGTAGGAATGTTATGGGTGTAAATACCGGGTATTCAACGTGCTTGATATCTCCATCCTGAAGTACATGCCATGAGAAGTGCCATGGCTGCCGGAAATGGGGTGGCACAATAACTGTTTCCATGCAAGTTTCCTGGTAAAAGCGAAGTAGGTTTCAGCACAGTATGATAAAGTTTCCACCAATCATGCTTGTCCTCTTTGGAAAATGTATTACCAATAAACATAATGGTAGGAAATCGTGGGCCATGTGTGGGAAATCCGAGATAATTGTCAGCTTTTCCTGCGAAAAAAGATTATTTTCTAAGCATTTCAAATGGAAACGAGCGTTGTGTTGTTTTGATTCTCAACAGTAGTAACGTTAGGAGTTTTCTATTCAAAACCATACACGTGAATAAGCAGACATGAACAAATCCAGTGCATGAATTCGCACCGCAATTTGGGAAAAGAGCTTTTCCATTGAAACCTATAACAACTTAGATATGTATTGAAGTGACCACCTATATTTATCTGCAAAGCCATCGAACACTTAAAGCGTAGCAGCGTTGGAATAGGAATGGAATAGGTATACTTTATATTGATAAAGTTCTCACAAAAATGGATGGCTTTTTTAAAGGGACATATATATATATTCTATATTCTATATAATATGTGTATTCATTCTGAATACTCCTGGAATCTAGAAGTGACGAAACTCATAAGTGCAATTCAATATATGTTAAAGTAAATCGGGGAAGTTGAATTTAAACTATTATTTTCAAATGATTTATTTACAATAGATTTTATTTATGAATAATGATGTAAGTAAAATATTATCATATTATATATCACACAACTCATACACATACTTTCATTATAGTTTCCAGCATTATCAAGATGTCTCATAGCTTGCCTTTTAAAAGGCCTTTCTTGTTTTTAAAATGTTATCTTTTGTATCCTTAGAAATAAAAACATCTTGAAGAGGGTACAATAACGTGTTATTTTTCCATTTTTGATGGGTATTTTCTTTAGATCGTCTTTGTTCAAAAACTACTGAAGATAGAGACATGATTGATAGTTCATCTTAAAACAGAGAACTGGTTAAGTAAGAGGGATTTAAATCACACATCGAGTTTCATGTCCAGAAGAAATCTTGAAGACTATTGACGCGTCGATCCTAGTAGATCCTGTCATTATTATGCCACACAATGCATTTGAAGATGAGTCATGACTTCTAGTACTTTTTTTCTTTCAGATAATGGACTTGAAACAAGAATTAAAATACACTTCCAAACAAGAATCTTCAGACCGCAAGGTAAGGATCAGCGTGGTGTCGGCGTGCTGTCTGTCCCCGTTCTGCCCCACCCCTACCTACACTGTATCTCCACCCACATGAAGAAGACTTTCAAAAACTGAATACCCTAATCACCCTAATCCGATCCATCCCCACTTCGCAACCGCCTCACCCCCGATCGTAAGTCCTGAATGTCTGTACTTTCCATAGAAATAAGTAAGAGATTTGGCAGTTGTGAAGAGTGATACGCTCAGGAAGCTGTGAATACCGAGGATGTGTGGTATACTTGGTATACTCGGTATACTCACTTGTTGGTATTGACCTTTAGGTATATTTACAGAGGTGAGAACTTCTTATACCAAGTGTATCTAGACTTCCAATAGTTCATATTCCCTGTTGCCTTTCAGTTTGTGTATTGGATACCATTAGATTGTTTTCAGTTTTCAGCCTTGACTTTTAGTAAATAACGTGTTAAATACTTCAAACCAAGCTATGAAAGTTACATGTTACAAACTACAGTGTCGGATATGCAAACTGACTGTGCAGCAGCAATAACGAATTACGCAGTTGACTTTCAAAATTATCTAAAATAATTCAGACGAACATAAGTGATATCTGTTTGGACAAAAGCTCAACACTGGCCTCCATTGTCTATTTCAGAGCATGAGGCAATGACCTTTGACCCGAGACCTTCAGACCTCATGTCATCTATTGCGCAGCTGCCTTTTGCTTTTACTATGCGGCCTTGGAAATAGCTCGAGGTCAGGAGCCAAATGCAACCTCGACCTTTGCTCAAGCCAGCTAATCATCCAAGTTTGTTTGCTGCTACCATGTCGTGTTTGAACATATTTGACAATGTATTTTCTGACAGTGTAATTTATTGAAATAAACGCAATGTTTATACTCACTTTAAGACTTAAAAATCAATTAATGTATCTAAGTATTGTAACGAGGAGGAAGAAGACGGCGCTAGTCCATTTGTCTCCATCACAGGCGCTTGCATTGTCGACAACTAGCGACTTATCAAGTCGTGGATCCAGTCCCCTATATACTATTACTATATACTAAATGACGGGATGTAACGACACTTAATGTCCTTCAGAAATTATATTTCAGAATGTTGCTCATGATATGATCCTTCCATATAATATACCACACCGAAGCCAATAAATTTCCCCTTAAAATAAGCCATAAAACATAACATTCGACCGGATATTTACAAAAATGGTATGTTTGAAAGCTTTAAATATTACCATATTACTAAACAAAACCATTAACCAAGCCCGACAAATTGATAAAAAGTTAATTAAAAACATTATATAAAATCGCCAAAACTCTCCTATACGTGACCAGGTTACCCAGTATTTGGTGCAATAGATTGTGCAAGAATTATAGCATGACGGACATTGTAATTGACGTACCAGGACTTCCCCTGTACATTTTGATGGTACAAGGGGTTTGATCGTCGACTTCATATGCTTTCTAGTCGCGGACAATACAAGCCCCTGGTCTGCACAGTGTTGCAGCATGATGTCTGTTTTTGGCGGGATTGCAGTTAATAAGCATCTTTAGATTTATTTTACAGATTTTTACTTTCGGTTCGTCATACATCCCATAATTAAAATGACATGGTCGTTTAAGTAAATGATATATTAATCAAATATTTAACGTATAATTGAAAATGATAATCAATTCATAAAGCTCCTACTCCATTAATGTCACGAGTACTTATTGGCATTCTCTATGCTTAAATGATTGACTTGGCGGATTGTAGATTTACAGCCGACGATATATAAAGTTGTGATCTGAGATGTGGATGTTTACCAAGAACTTGCTTGGCTTACTATCCTTATGGTTTTTATTATATTCCATTATAAATGCACAAACAAATCATCAAACGTTTGCAAGGAAGAAACGACAAGCTTGTCTATGGACTGTATCATGCTGAGGTAAGATGAACGTGAGGGCAATGGGAAGTGATGGAGAGAGAGAGGGGTCTTAAATGACACCTTATCGCATCTATAGATGATTAATCAGTCATTTTACCACGGTTGCTGGTAAGGACTAGATGAGATTATATGGTATGCAAAAACAAATGAATTCCCATTCACTGGGTTGTGCAACCGACCAGTTTCATTCCCGGGGATAGAGCAATCCATAATTCATTAAGAACAATGTCAGGGAATAGGCAAACATTAGCAGATATGTAAAATAGAGTAAGCGTACATAATCCATAAAACAATATTTTCATACAATGTAACACACTTCGTAACATTAGGTAATTAACACTTCAACGATATATTAATTCCATGCTTCGGGGTAAAAGTATGATAATCCACCGAAATGTACGTTTGAGACAATCGTTGATTTAAAGGGGCAGTAGCACGTTTTTTCTCTCAAAAAAGTTGATGAAATGTATTTGAAAAATAATTTCACCAATAGTAAAACATCATTCTCTCTTCGGAAAATAAAGTTTAAAATTAGTGTACATATTTCGGTAAAGCCATGGGAATCGTTTTTGTAATACAAAATAATAAATTGTGTTCACAATAAAATGGCCGCCATGCAATTTTTGCTTTATACGCAACATAGTTTTTACCACTCCAGATAATTGGTTTGTGTAATAAGATGTTTTACCCTCTAAAGTTAATTTAAATGACATAAACTATCATTATAAATGGGAAATTTGAAAAAATAAATTTTGCAAAAAACGTGCTACAGCGCCTTTAAACGTTTTAATGTCAAAATTCGATAAAACAATGATGACTCTCATCAAAGCTCAAAACTATCTAAAATTAACATAATAAGTTCTGCCCAACATCACCTGACGAGTGTGTCGTTGCTATGCTTTTGTATTCTCTCCCCACAGAGGTTATTAATGTCATTTTTTCCTACGTAGCTTCTGTTAAAAGTGCACCCTTGGCTGAAAATAGAGAATCCTGATTGGTTGTGGCCAAAGTTAGTTGTGATATCAGCGACGTTGTTTAAAACTCTGTCAAATATTGAAGCCATTTTTCTAGCAGGTGGGTCCGTTGTTACATCCATGTGAATGTTGAATAAAAAATAGAGCCATGGGCTCTGTAGCTCAATAGGGTTTATATTGTTTGATGATGAAGACAGAAATATATTGTCTCAATATAATGCACAATCCCTAGCTCTGACAAATCTTCGTCTTGAATGTGAGAGAGAGCACTCAGCAAGGTCAACACATATGAGATTATGCAATATGATGACCCCTTGGCTCTGGTTACAAGCCAGCTGTGCTTTTACAGCCAAATTATGTAATAGTCTCTGCCTTGCACATCACACTGGCATCACTGATCTAAGTGTATAAGGCATAGAGAGAACAGGCAATGTAATGAATCTCATGGTACATAGTATAATTTAGTACAATCTTCTAAGGTTCTAAGCCTTTTCAACCAAACATCTAAACATTCTGAACGCAATATTCCTTCTAGTTTGTCCTGGAAAAGAAGATGAAAATATATTTTTATGTTTTGACTTGTGAGGGCGTGTTTTATAATATCCACAATATTCAGTTCATAGGCTATTCAATAGTTCTCATTTCACATTGATTACATCAATTTGACAAACATGTCCATAATGTACATGTATGGAGACTTGATCTTCAACATATATTTCACATTCCTACTGAATAAGATTAACTGCAAAGTTACTTTTTTCTCAATTCTGCATTTCTCAAACCCAAGTTAGGACTCATATATTTAAAAGATGAGATGACTCTCCCTCGGGTATTTTACTATTAGGGATAAGCTAAATAATGATTGAAGTGCCATAAAATATCAGTTCAAAAATTAAATTTCAAAGGTTTTTTAGGCTGTGGCCCATATTTTTGGTCACAGGGTCACCAAATTTAGTTAGAATCCCAATTGGCTAAAGAGTTTGCACACAATATTGCAGCATTCTAGGTCTTTTTGTTCCGGAGAAAAAGATGAAAACAGGATTTTAGGTAATGGTCTGTGAGGCCCTTATTTGGGGCCACAGGGTCACCAAATCTACAATTTAGAATCTCCTAAAAACGCTTTACACAACATGACAGCCTTCTAGGTCTTTTCGTTCTGGAGAAGAAGATGAAAATAGGATTTTAGGTCATGGCCTGTGAGGCCCTTATTTGGGGCCACAGGGTCACCAAATCTACAATTTAGAATCACCATTGGCTAAAGAGTATGTACACAACATTTCAGTCCTCTAGGTCTTTTCGTTCTGGAGAAGAAGATGAAAATAGGTTTTTAGGTTATGGCCTGTGAGGCCCTTATTTGGGGTTACTGGATCACTAAATCTACAATTTAGAATCCCCATTGCCCAAGGAGTCTGTATCCTAAATTTCAGCTACCTAGACCCAGTGGTTCTGGAGAAGAAATCGAAAAAGAAAAAAGTTTACGGACAGACGGATGGACGGACGCCATGCCATGCCATAAGCCCATTGTTTAGGCTGTGGCCCATATTTTTGGTCACAGGATCACCAAATTTAGTTAGAATCCCAATTGGCTAAAGAGTTTGCACACAATATTGCAGCATTCTAGGTCTTTTTGTTCCGGAGAAAAAGATAAAAACAGGATTTTAGGTAATGATCTGTGAGGCCCTTATTTGGGGCCACAGGGTCACCAAATCTACAATTTAGAATCTCAATTGGCTAAAAACGATTTACACAACATGACAGCCTTCTAGGTCTTTTCGTTCTGGAGAAGAAGATGAAAATAGGATTTTAGGTCATGGCCTGTGAGGCCCTTATTTGGGGCCACAGGGTCACCAAATCTACAATTTAGAATCTCCATTGGCTAAAGAGTATGTACACAACATTTCAGTCCTCTAGGTCTTTTCGTTCTGGAGAAGAAGATGAAAATAGGTTTTTAGGTTATGGCCTGTAAGGCCCTTATTTGGGGTTACTGGATCACTAAATCTACAATTTAGAATCCCCATTGCCCAAGGAGTCTGTATCCTAAATTTCAGCTACCTAGACCCAGTGGTTCTGGAGAAGAAATCGAAAAAGCAAAAAGTTTACGGACAGACGGATGGACGGACGCCATGCCATGCCATAAGCCCATCGCGCCTTTCAGGCCTGATGAGCTAAAAAGTCACCAGATAAAAGTAAATTTCCAGCTTTGATGTTCAGGTTGTCAAGGAAATCCTGAATCTCTGAAAAGAATGTGTCAAGTGGACAAGAATTTGGGGGGTCTGTAAATTACATTTATGAGAAATTTCTCATTGCCAATATGACCCAATAACAGCCTCCAGCTTTGTCTGAATTTGCTGTGATTGCCTTTGCTGATCGAGCATTAATTAAACCAAATTTCAGTGGAGATTTAGTAACAATTGACAGCTTTACATTAAGTGGAAAACTAATTTTCTTCCGGCCTCCTCTAGAGCCCCGATGAGTACTTTTGACTGAAGATATTCCATTGAGCACAGATGATAATACATTATGCTTATACAACCATTGTTGATAGTCTCACAGTGAGTTGCACAACTCGAGTTCACTGTGGTCAAGATAGTCAAGAAAAAGAGAAGAGTGACCAGGCCAAAGAGCATGTCATATTAGGTAACAGTCTCCAGTCACTGATTGGCCCTATAGTTGGTAATCTTGCTGGAAACACTAGCCTATTGTTGTCATCAGCTGCGGGTTGTCTTCCAACACTTGTAGACATCCAAGTTGATTCCAAGTCATTAATGTTCGTCCAACAAAGCAATAATTTTGTAATTTTGATGATGTCTTCAGTTCTGTACAGCTTCGCACATATTCTCAACAATACCGAGTACAATTCCATAAATTTAAACAGCTGAAAACGACACTTTTAGACAGAGCCTTTAAGGGGACAGTCACCTGGCGCACACCCAAGCCAGATATGTGGCCCAGTCGAAACACCGGTTGCGTGGGTAAACACGATTTGAGTAACCTCTTTCGGGTAATATTGTGCTGTTGAAGGTTGCTGCGTTTTTACCATTCTTTTTAATCTGAGGAATTGAGTTCCTCTTGTTGTTGGGGATTTTACGAGCACTTTCCAGCTGAGCTGATTTCGCACTCGGGCTTTGTGCCTTATCGTTTCATTTAATACAGACGCATCGCCCAAACTGAAGAAACTAAAAGCTACAATCTTACACAGGCCCTTGTATTGGGCCAGAGGGATACATACATCCATACATCCATACATCCATACATACATACATACATACATACATACATACATCCATACATCCATACATCCATACATACATACATACATACATACATTCATACATACATACATACATACATACATACATACATACATACATACATACATCCATCCATCCATCCATACATACATACATACATACATACATACATACATACATCCATACATACATACATACATACACGAATACATACATACACGAATACATACTTACATACATACACACATTTATACTTACATACATATATACATACACACACGAATACATACTTACATACACACACACACACTCATAACCATAGCATGCCTTAGATATCTCAACACTTGATGCATTTTAAGATAAGATAGAAACTTTTAACAATTTCGACTTCTCCCCCAGAACCATATTGAAACTCTTCTGCTTACCAACGGCATTACATACAGCTTTGTGTAATAGCTCATTGTAAAGCTAAATAAATTTGTCAACAAACTGCTGAAGCCGATCATTCAATTTTGTCCCTGAATTTTAGTTATCTGCCCTTGAATTAGATCGTTTTACCGTGCCATGTTCTAAGGGGAATAACTCTGTAAGAAATGAACTGAATGTCAAAGACTATTGTAAATTTATCCCAATAAGTAACTTGACATTTTATTAAAGATATTTTATGGAACAACTTATTATCGAAAGGTCATTAGTTGAGCGTCAAACGTATTTTCATAAACATGACATTAGAATGGCCAATTTAAAATCGAGGATTTATAGAAAGGGATCACCAAAAGCGGAAATAATTATTGTAGGTGTCAGCTTTTATCCTTTTCGTGCTGTCTCTGTTGAAGTAAATGAATGCAGTCAACTTGTACTGATTTCAAATCTCATATATGGCTGACGACACTTCTACCTCACACGTCTTGCAATGATATGTTCCGGTGGAGCCCGTGTACATCTTTCATCTACCGCTGACCCTCCTTGTGACAATTGGTAAAGATTGTGCGCCATTATTATCCGAGTGATGTCTCAAAAGTTTCTGGTCTTAATATAAACAAATGTCCGAAACGAAACCAAATGATACATTCATAAATAATATTCCAATTGAGTGTAAATGGCACAAATATTACGAGATGCAGACACTCCAGTTGCCTGTAGTAACTTATCCTCAATACTACCCCACATTGTCTACCAGAATGGATAGAACTGAATGTCTGCGTTTAAAAAATACGGTCCAAAGGAAATTCGTGAAGATATGTCACAAACATTAGGTGACTCTGTTCCATCATATAGCTGTGTGAAACAGTTGTGGGCTGAATATACTAGGCATAGAGAAAGCACAGAAGATGAAGCACGCCCTAGTCGTCCATATGTCACCACAGAGAGAAACATTAACACTTTGCTTAATACACTAATACGAGACAGTCATGTGACCATGTGATATGTTTATGCTGCTAATCACATTCGTAAAACATCAGTTAAATGAATTATACAAGAACATTAACATATGAACAGGGTATCGGCATGTTGGGTCCCCTGAATTGTATCTGAAGACCAAAAGCGAAAACGTCATAATAAGTCAGCCACATCTTGACGAGTACCGCTCAGACCCAGAACATGTTTGACCCATGTCATTACTCAGCATGGAACCTCGGTTGACCGTTTTTATCCTGAGACAAAAAGCCAAAGCATGCAGTGGAAACACCTCACGTCACCCGTGCACTCGACTATCAACTTAAACATAGGTGATATTGTTCTGAAGTGGCTCGACTATCAACTTAAACATAGGTGATATTGTTCTGAAGTGGCTCGACTATCAACTTAAACATAGGTGATATTGTTCTGAAGTGGCTCGACTATCAACTTAAACATAGGTGATATTGTTCTGTTCAAAGTGGCTCGACTATCAACTTAAACATAGGTGATATTGTTCTGTTCAAAGTGGCTCGACTATCAACTTAAACATAGGTGATATTGTTCTGAAGTGGCATTACGTAACTAGTAATTGGGAACGGAGTGCAATTAATAGTTTTCACATGAGTCCATTTGTCACAGATGTATGTTCTTTTTACATACTGGATGCCAACTACAGTTTGCTAAGGCACCAGGATGAAAACCGCAAATCAGAAGACTTAATTTCAGGGCAGTTATTCAGTTTGAAATGAGCTTTTACATGTATGTATTGCCGTTAGTGAAGAGACAATTTGCAAAGTCGTGTAACGTCAAAAACTCCATATAATGTTCAGTGTATTCCACTTAATCGACTTAGAATTTTGCCTACATGCTGAAAAATGTTTGCGGATATTATAAGTTTTCGAGATATTAAGGTTTAACTGTTTAACTTAAAGGGCGGATAACAGAAATGCTTAAACGGGAATCCGTTGCACACTATGGTCAAATAATGAAAGGATTTTTATATTCATCAATATATCACAGGTTACTCATATCTTAGTTTCCCACGAAACCTCTGTTCAAATCCGCTGTCCGATCCAGCAAAAGAGAATCCTGATTGGTTGCAAGCAAAGCAAGTTATGTTGTTTCAAACTGAGTATTCAGTCTGATTCCGTAAAGTCTAAAAAGGTCATTTGTTTCTGGCTTCCGTCCTCGTCACTTTCAACCCCACGCGTCAGTCTTTTACCCCAGATTTTAACAGAAGATGCCACTAGTTTGAGTGACATTTCAAGTAAATATCAGGCCATTTTATCTAGCAAACTGTAACTTAGAGGTGTGACTGCTTGAACTACATGTATCATTTGTAAAGGCCGTGTATTAAACACGTGATAGGTTTGTATTACCTCCTGAATAAGACCACTAGAAATAAGTGATATCAGTTTAACTGTTAGATAAAAACAAACTGGCCAATTTTACTCTTTTATGTCATGGACACACAGGAACTTGATATCCTAATTAAAACGTAGAATAAATGTAGGTGAAAAACCCTACACCCTATTTGATATAGAGTGGGGGTTATTTTTTTCCCGTTACGATGTCGAATTCCTGTGCATTGACAATATATATTTCAAAATATATAGTAACAGCAATGTTATTTTGATATCTTATTCTTTATTTAGAGCATTTTTTTCCAAATGATTTTGTTTTAAAATGTCCCTAATTGTATGTTATAGGTGTAAATACTAGTTTTATCAATGCAAGTATAAATCTATACATCATATTAGAATACGCGTTTAGGATATGATAGACAGAAGTGGGGTATCAGAGTTGGCTGGTGTCTGGGGTTGTTTTACAGGGAATAATATTCTTATATCCTTAACTTTGGAAATAGTGATGATTTGGTTATCTGCACTTGCCTTCAAAATGTTTTAAAAAATCATGCAATTGGGTGTCTATTTGAAATAACACAGGCAATACTGACACTGGTCACGTTGTTACGCTGTTAGTTGTGTGAATTGTGACAGATCTATTACACGTCTTCTCACTGATGCACGAGGATGCTTGTCAAAACACTTAAACGTTTTCATTCTTTATGTCGTGTCATACAATGTGAAGTCAGCGTGTAGAGTAGTTATCAATCTCACCTTCAAGTTGGAACAAATCTCGCGCACGTAAAGCATGAACACCTCGACCTAACGGCCTCGACGGGTATCAGCTGATGTAGTTATAGTATATACTGTATTGACTGGTGTACTCAAAGGAAGGGAGGCAACTCAGTGACGAGTCTCAAACACATTCGCCTCCAATATGCACGTTTGCGTATTCTATAAAGTATATTTAATAATAATGTTTACCAGAAAGATAACAATGTTTGTTTTAAGCTCCAAACCGAATACGGATCAATCTAGAGTTGTACATCTTACGTAGGGAATAAAGATGAATAAAAAGATTGCCGGTACAATGATGCAATGCTATATTGACTTCCTGACACCTACGGCGAGTTGACACATAAGACTTCGACCGTGTCGAAATCCTCACAAGGAGTTTTCCTTCATATAACTTCACTGGAAGTCGCCATTATGTTTAATTTAAACATACTTATATAAATAAATGGATTTGGGAACACTGTTCTTTATAGAATAGCCTATTGATATCGTATTTATCAGAACTAGTGACGCATAGTCAAACATATCAATGAGGGGTGTAAGCGAGTTTTATGCGTTTGATGTGATGAGTTGTAATAAATACTGTATCCTGAAAGAATCATTATGGTTAAGTTATAAGTGAACCCACAGGCCCGAACCGCACTGACTGCAACCTGGGCGCTGTACACAAGGACACTGTCCTAAACCACAGGCCCGTACCGCACTGACTGCAACCTGGGCGCTGTACACAAGGACACTGTCCTAAACCACAGGCCCGTACCGCACTGACTGCAACCTGGGCGCTGTACACAAGGACACTGTCCTAAACCACAGGCCCGTACCGCACTGACTGCAACCTGGGCGCTGTACACAAGGACACTGTCCTAAACCACAGGCCCGTACCGCACTGACTGCAACCTGGGCGCTGTACACAAGGACACTGTCCTAAACCACAGGCCCGTACCGCACTGACTGCAACCTGGGCGATGTACACAATGACACTGTCCTAAACCACAGGCCCGTACCGCACTGACTGCAACCTGGGCGCTGTACACAAGGACACTGTCCTAAACCACAGGCCCGTACCGCACTGACTGCAACCTGGGCGCTGTACACAAGGACACTGTCCTAAACCACAGGCCCGTACCGCACTGACTGCAACCTTGGCGCTGTACACAAGGACACTGTCCTAAACAACAGGTCCGTACCGCACTGACTGCAACCTGGGCGCTGTACACAAGGACACTGTCCTAAACCACAGGCCCGTACCGCACTGACTGCAACTTGGGCGCTGTACACAGGGACACTGTCGTAAACCACAGGCCCGTACCGCACTGACTGCAACGTGGGCGCTGTACACAAGGACACTGTCCTAAACCACAGGCCCGTACCGCACTGACTGCAACTTGGGCGCTGTACACAAGGACACTGTCCTAAACCACAGGCCCGTACCGCACTGACTGCAACCTGGGCGCTGTACACAAGGACACTGTCCTAAACCACAGGCCCGTACCGCACTGACTGCAACCTGGGCGCTGTACACAGGGACACTGTCCTAAAACACAGGCCCGTACCGCACTGACTGCAACCTGGGCGCTGTACACAAGGACACTGTCCTAAACCACAGGCCCGTACCGCACTGACTGCAACCTTGGCGCTGTACACAAGGACACTGTCCTAAACAACAGGCCCGTACCGCACTGACTGCAACCTGGGCGCTGTACACAAGGACACTGTCCTAAACCACAGGCCCGTACCGCACTGACTGCAACCTGGGCGCTGTACACAGGGACACTGTCCTAAACCACAGGCCCGTACCGCACTGACTGCAACCTGGGCGCTGTACACAGGGACACTGTCCTAATCCACAGGCCCGTACCGCACTGACTGCAACTTGGGCGCTGTACACAGGGACACTGTCCTAAACCACAGGCCCGTACCGCACTGACTGCAACCTGGGCGCTGTACACAATGACACTGTCCTAAACCACAGGCCCATACCGCACTGACTGCAACCTGGGCGCTGTACACAAGGACACTGTCCTAAACCACAGGCCCGTACCGCACTGACTGCAACCTGGGCGCTGTACACAGGGACACTGTCCTAATCCACAGGCCCGTACCGCACTGACTGCAACTTGGGCGCTGTGCACAATGACACTGTCGTAAACCACAGGCCCGTACCGCACTGACTGCAACTTGGCGCTGTACACAAGGACACTGTCCTAAACCACAGGCCCGTACCGCACTGACTGCAACCTGGGCGCTGTACACAAGGACACTGTCCTAAACCACAGGCCCGTACCGCACTGACTGCAACCTGGGCGCTGTACACAAGGACACTGTCCTAAACCACAGGCCCGTACCGCACTGACTGCAACCTGGGCGCTGTACACAAGGACACTGTCCTAAACCACAGGCCCGTACCTCACTGACTGCAAACTGGGCGCTGTACACAAGGACACTGTCGTAAACCACAGGCCCGTACCGCACTGACTGCAACCTGGGCGCTGTACACAAGGACACTGTCGTAAACCACAGGCCCGTACCGCACTGACTGCAACCTGGGCGCTGTACACAAGGACACTGTCCTAAACCACAGGCCCGTACCGCACTGACTGCAACCTGGGCGCTGTACACAAGGACACTGTCCTAAACCACAGGCCCGTACCGCACCGACTGCAACCTGGGCGCTGTACACAAGGACACTGTCCTAAACCACAGGCCCGTACCGCACCGACTGTAACCTGGGCGCTGTACACAATGACACTGTCCTAAACCACAGGCCCGTACCGCACTGACTGCAACCTGGGCGCTGTACACAAGGACACTGTCCTAAACCACAGGCCCGTACCGCACTGACTGCAACCTGGGCGCTGAACACAAGGACACTGTCCTTAACCACAGGCCCGTACCGCACTGACTGCAACCTGGGCGCTGTACACAAGGACACTGTCCTAAACCACAGGCCCGTACCGCACTGACTGCAACGTGGGCGCTGTACACAAGGACACTGTCCTAAACCACAGGCCCGTACCGCACTGACTGCAACTTGGGCGCTGTACACAAGGACACTGTCCTAAACCACAGGCCCGTACCGCACTGACTGCAACCTGGGCGCTGTACACAAGGACACTGTCCTAAACCACAGGCCCGTACCGCACTGACTGCAACCTTGGCGCTGTACACAAGGACACTGTCCTAAACCACAGGCCCGTACCGCACTGACTGCAACCTGGGCGCTGTACACAAGGACACTGTCCTAAACCACAGGCCCGTACCGCACTGACTGCAACCTGGGCGCTGTACACAGGGACACTGTCCTAATCCACAGGCCCGTACCGCACTGACTGCAACTTGGGCGCTGTACACAGGGACACTGTCGTAAACCACAGGCCCGTACCGCACTGACTGCAACCTGGGCGCTGTACACAAGGACACTGTCCTAAACAAGCCACACACTTTTGCAGGTAACCCCTTAATCGTTATTCTAGAAAAATAAGGACAAGAAAAAGATCGTACAAGTCGACACGGGCGAATGTTACGAGACTTATCAAGGATTGCAAGTCAGAATTCTGCAGGACAAAGACAATGTCAAACTTTTACAAACCCTAGGATATTGTTCTCGCAGATGTTCAGTCTGTTGGGCGTAATTAAAGACAGACCTCTCCCTGGTGCTGCTAACAAGTATCAACTTGCAGAGGATTTCTCTGAACATTTCTTTAGCACGATTGACAACATTCGTCGTGATTTTGCAAGAGATTCCCCAAGTGAAGCAGAGTCGGAAAATCAAAATAGGGGATCTAGGTCTTTTGGATTTAACTGTAGCATTTGATCCCGTAAACAACACAACACGTCTTTGTTGCCTAAAATAAGATTTTGTTATCACTGGGTGTGCTCACTATTGGATTTTTTGTCCGATCGATTACAGACAAACTATTCATCTCATCCTTTTCAAATTTGGCACATGTCTTCTTCATCACGAGGAGAGGTGCTGTGGGAAATGAAACACGATTTGGTGAATTTTTAAATTTGGGCAATGTTTAAAAAAAACATTACTTTGTCATTTTCGGAGCTACTTCTGTGTTGTCATTTGTTGACTTTATCATTTTCTTTTTCATTTAACTTTTTTTGATTTTACTATTTTATATTTCCATTGGTTATATTATGGACAAAGTTAAATTTTCTTTCCTTTCAGCCATAAACTGCTGTATATCCCTCAATGTGCTTACAGGGGTGTGCTTCCATGTGCCTGTTGTTTCAAGTCACTCGAATGAATCATTATGATGAATTAATTTCCAAAATAAAGTTGAAATCGGTGGTAATGCAGTAGGGTATTATGTTATCCCTACCTGTTCAAGTACCACCTATTTACATGAAGAGATTTGTCCTACCCTTTTCAAAAACACTTTAATCTTAGCAATTACAGTTCATAGCTTATACAGACACCTCTCTCTATAAGTAAATAAAAATGTCAAACTTTAACAGTCGGGGGTATTAGTGAACCATGCTCACTTGTTTTCTTGGTACTATATGTATGTTTGATCTGAAGTTACAAGCCTTATTATTCTCCTAGTGGAGAGTCAACTTGTTTGAAATTGCCACTCCATATTTGTGAGGTCTCGCAAAATCTCGCGCTATTTCTAGTGCAGTTGCGGGTTTAACCGGAACAGCCCCCGAGTACTTGTGTGAACTATTCAGTTTCTACAAACCCAATCGTTCTCTGCAACACACAACATCTTCTTTAGACACCGAAAAGGACGTAAAGCTCAAACCTTTCGGACAGTTTTCTTTTAAAAACTCTGCTGCTATATTTTCTGGAATGCTCTGCCTATTGACATGAGAACTCATCTTTGAAATATTTCCCATCAAATTTGAGGGCACTAATTTTGCATCATTAATTTGTACAACGCTTTGAGCAAATGTTCTGTGGATAAGGGGCTGTATATATTTATTTATTAAGGATGCAGCATTTATTCTGAATCCTTATTGTTATTGGCGTGTTTATTATTCCACGGATCTTGTGTAAGTGATTCAGCCAGAACGGCTGCAGATAATTCAACCAAACTTTACAGTCAGGTAGCCCTTACTAGGAACTCGCCACAGCAAGCTTTTGGGCCAAATCGTTTAACCCATTAACGGTCCAATTCGAATCCAAATTTCGATTTTTAACATGGGAAAAATTTTCAAAATGCACCTAGAGCTTTGAAACTTTTACCAAAAGAACTGCAATGACCTGGCAAGCAATGAATTAAATCATGGCGTAGTCGTCAGTCGCGTGGTTTCGCCGCCATCTTGGATTTTTTAACCTTTTCAAATTTTCGGACCCCATGTACAAACACCACTCCGAAGATATTTGCACCTATTTGCTGACACTTTAGTTATATATAGCCGACACATTGGGGAATAACAAGTTTGTTCTTGTTTGTGCGAATTCCTAATACTTTTTTCACAGTGACCTTTCAAAATCAGGCAACTTTTGAAAACTTTTGATTTTTTCAGGAGAGTGAGACAGGACTATGGTCTTTATGAACCAATAATAAAATCATTTTTCCACATATTCTGATATTAACTTGAAATGTCATTCAAACTAGTGGCATTTTCTGTTAAAATTCGGGGTAAAAGACTGACGCGTGGGGTTGAAAGTGACGAGGACGGAAGCCAGAAACAAATGACCTTTTTAGACTTTACGGAATCAGACTGAATACTCAGTTTGAAACAACATAACTTGCTTTGCTTGCAACCAATCAGGATTCTCTTTTGCTGGATCGGACAGCGGATTTGAACAGAGGTTTCGTGGGAAACTAAGATATGAGTAACCTGTGATATATTGATGAATATAAAAATCCTTTCATTATTTGACCATAGTGTGCAACGGATCCCCGTTTAAGCATTTCTGTTATCCGCCCTTTAAGTTAAACAGTTAAACCTTAATATCTCGAAAACTTATAATATCCGCAAACATTTTTCAACATGTAGGCACAATTCTCTGTCGATTAAGTGGAAAACACTGAACATTATATGGAGTTTTTGACGTTACACGACTTTGCAAATTGTCTCTTCACTAACGGCAATACATACATGTAAAAGCTCATTTCAAACTGAATAACTGCCCTGAAATTAAGTCTTCTGATTTGCGGTTTTCATCCTGGTGCCTTAGAAAACTGTAGTTGGCATCCAGTATGTAAAAAGAACATACATCTGTGACAAATGGACTCATGTGAAAACTATTAATTGCACTCCGTTCCCAATTACTAGTTACGTAATGCCACTTCAGAACAATATCACCTATGTTTAAGTTGATAGTTGAGCCACTTCAGAACAATATCACCTATGTTTAAGTTGATAGTCGAGCCAATTCAGAACAATATCACCTATGTTTAAGTTGATGGTCGAGCCACTTCAGAACAATATCACCTATGTTTAAGTTGATAGTCTAGCCACTTCAGAACAATATCACCTATGTTTAAGTTGATGGTCGAGCCACTTCAGAACAATATCACCTATGTTTAAGTTGATGGTCGAGCCACTTCAGAACAATATCACCTATGTTTAAGTTGATGGTCGAGCCACTGCAGAACAATATCACCTATGTTTAAGTTGATAGTCGAGCCACTTCAGAACAATATCACCTATGTTTAAGTTGATAGTCTAGCCACTTCAGAACAATATCACCTATGTTTAAGTTGATAGTCTAGCCACTTCAGAACAATATCACCTATGTTTAAGTTGATGGTCGAGCCACTTCAGAACAATATCACCTATGTTTAAGTTGATAGTCTAGCCACTTCAGAACAATATCACCTATGTTTAAGTTGATGGTCGAGCCACTTCAGAACAATATCACCTATGTTTAAGTTGATGGTCGAGCCACTTCAGAACAATATCACCTATGTTTAAGTTGATGGTCGAGCCACTGCAGAACAATATCACCTATGTATAAGTTGATAGTCGAGCCACTTCAGAACAATATCACCCATGTTTAAGTTGATAGTCTAGCCACTTCAGAACAATATCACCTATGTTTAAGTTGATAGTCTAGCCACTTCAGAACAATATCACCTATGTTTAAGTTGATAATCGAGCCACTTCAGAACAATATCACCTATGTTTAAGTTGATGGTCGAGTCACTTCAGAACAATATCACCTATGTTTAAGTTGATGGTCGAGCCACTTCAGAACAATATCACCTATGTTTAAGTTGATGGTCGAGCCACTTCAGAACAATATCATCTGTGTTTAAGTTGATGGTCGAGCCACTTCAGAACAATATCACCTATGTTTAAGTTGATGGTCGAGCCACTGCAGAACAATATCACCTATGTTTAAGTTGATAGTCGAGCCACTTCAGAACAATATCACCTATGTTTAAGTTGATAGTCGAGCCAATTAAGAACAATATCACCTATGTTTAAGTTGATAGTCGAGCCAATTCAGAACAATATCACCTATGTTTAAGTTGATAGTCGAGCCAATTCAGAACAATATCACCTATGTTTAAGTTGATGGTCGAGCCACTTCAGAACAATATCACCTATGTTTAAGTTGATAGTCGAGCCACTTCAGAACAATATCACCTATGTTTAAGTTGATAGTCTAGCCACTTCAGAACAATATCACCTATGTTTAAGTTGATAGTCTAGCCACTTCAGAACAATATCACCTATGTTTAAGTTGATGGTCGAGCCACTTCAGAACGATATCACCTATGTTTAAGTTGATAGTCTAGCCACTTCAGAACAATATCACCTATGTTTAAGTTGATGGTCGAGCCACTTCAGAACAATATCACCTATGTTTAAGTTGATGGTCGAGCCACTTCAGAACAATATCACCTATGTTTAAGTTGATGGTCGAGCCACTGCAGAACAATATCACCTATGTTTAAGTTGATAGTCTAGCCACTTCAGAACAATATCACCTATGTTTAAGTTGATAGTCTAGCCACTTCAGAACAATATCACCTATGTTTAAGTTGATAGTCGAGCCACTTCAGAACAATATCACCTATGTTTAAGTTGATAGTCTAGCCACTTCAGAACAATATCACCTATGTTTAAGTTGATAGTCTAGCCACTTCAGAACAATATCACCTATGTTTAAGTTGATGGTCGAGCCACTTCAGAACAATATCACCTATGTTTAAGTTGATAGTCGAGCCACTTCAGAACAATATCACCTATGTTTAAGTTGATGGTCGAGCCACTTCAGAACAATATCATCTATGTTTAAGTTTATGGTCGAGCCACTTCAGAACAATATCACCTATGTTTAAGTTGATGGTCGAGCCACTGCAGAACAATATCACCTATGTTTAAGTTGATAGTCGAGCCACTTCAGAACAATATCACCTATGTTTAAGTTGATAGTCTAGCCACTTAAGAACAATATCACCTATGATTAAGTTGATAGTCTAGCCACTTCCGAACAATATCACCTATGTTTAAGTTGATAGTCGAGCCACTTCAGAACAATATCATCTATGTTTAAGTTGATAGTCGAGCCACTTCAGAACAATATCACCTATGTTTAAGTTGATGGTCGAGCCACTTCAGAACAATATCATCTATGTTTAAGTTGATGGTCGAGCCACTTCAGAACAATATCATCTATGTTTAAGTTGATGGTCGAGCCACTTCAGAACAATATCACCTATGTTTAAGTTGATGGTCGAGCCACTGCAGAACAATATCACCTATGTTTAAGTTGATAGTCGAGCCACTTCAGAACAATATCACCTATGTTTAAGTTGATAGTCGAGCCAATTCAGAACAATATCACCTATGTTTAAGTTGATAGTCGAGCCAATTCAGAACAATATCACCTATGTTTAAGTTGATAGTCGAGCCAATTCAGAACAATATCACCTATGTTTAAGTTGATAGTCGAGCCACTTCAGAACAATATCACCTATGTTTAAGTTGATGGTCGAGCCACTTCAGAACAATATCACCTATGTTTAAGTTGATGGTCGAGCCACTTCAGAACAATATCACTTATGTTTAAGTTGATAGTCGAGCCAATTCAGAACAATATCACCTATGTTTAAGTTGATAGTCAAGCCACAACACGATCATTAACCAAAGAAATTACATTTTTGTTTGCGATTTTTCGTTTTCGTTTGGAAAATTTTTGTTCGAAAACTACTGAAGGTTAGAGTAGATATACTGAGTACGAAAGAATTAAACAAAGCCGTGAATTAAAGTGAGAATATCTAACCTAAAATAACCTATCCACAACCTACAGCGTGGAATACATTCTTAGTTTGTTTTTCCTTTCTACTGTTTTAACAGTTTAACAAAATTGAAGACATTCTGCTGTAAACATTTTTCCTTCATCTACATTGGTTGACAGCTTAGTTACATTGAACATATTCTTCTTTAAACATATTTTCTTCATCTGGATTGGATGACAGCTTACTTACATTGAACATTATTATTCTTTAAACATATTTTCTTCATCTGCATTGGTTGACAGCTTAGTTACATTGAACATATTCTTCTTTAAACATATTTTCTTCATCTGCATCGGTTAACAGCTTAGTAACATTGAACATATACTTATTTAAACATATTTTCTTCATCTGCATCGGATGACAGCTTAGTTGCATTGAACACATTCTTATTTAAACAAATTGTCTTCATCTGCATTGGTTAACAGCTTAGTTACATTGAACATATTCTTCTTTAAACATATTTTCTTCATCTGCATTGGTTGACAGCTTAGTTACATTCAAACTACCGTTCATGTCTAATCATTTTCCCATCGTCTGCTTTGGTAGACAGCTCAGTTACTTTGAACTTATTCTGGTTTAAACATTTTCCCTTCATCTGTATTGGATGGCAGCTTAGTCACATTAAACATATTCTGTTTTAACAATCGTAAACCCTTTTGACACATCGGAACCACAAACATGTACGTACAACACTTGAGCAAATTTTATTTTGTTCACCATAAACTAATAAAAATTGGAACAGACTATGTTCCACAGTGAAAGTGTGAAAGTAAACCGATAAATGCTTAAAATAATCTAAGTAAACAATAAATAGCACTGCTGAATTACAGTACATTACTTTATACCTATCATTATACGTATTATATTCCACTGGTGACGTCATAAGCGTATGACTACCTTCCCCCCATAGCAGCCCATGGGAACGATGAAGAGCTGTGTTGACGTTTCCCTATCAACAACATTCCACAGCTTCTCTCCCAGCCAATCAGAGTCGCGGGCCGACCCCAGCCAGCATGCCAGCGAGGCGTAGATCGGCACTTCTCAAAATAGCTTCTCACACACCTAACTTCAGGCTGCGATAATTCTCTGTGATAAAGTGCCTGTAACTTATTATGTTTTCACAGTTTCTAAGATCAGCTTTCTGAAGGAGGTAATATAAAAGTGTATAAGTTGAGGAACACGCTGTACTGAAGAGGAAGAAGGGGACCATAACGCCGAGTCTGCAACTGACTCTGTGCCAAGATGGTGCTGCTTCTTGCGAAACGAAGTTGAGGTGCAGAAAGCCTTGACTTGTGTTTATCATATTGAGGGGGTGACAGTAGTTGACGTTCTGGGTGGATGTCTACTATGTATCATCTGCATTACTAATAAAATGGATTAGTTATGTTAAGTCCTGCACCCTTATATATATAAATATTTAGAGGTCTTTGTTCCAGTCTAGATTTTCCACTTAGCTTTTTAAATTGAAAGCAGAAGTATTGCTAAGACAAAATGGTTTTCTTATTATACTTTAAGGTATGTTTTTTTATACATTGTAGTTATTCTGAATAATATAGTGTTGGACAGGGATAGTAAGACTGGTTGTTCACGTGACATTAAATAGTCATATAGAGGAGAAAACGGTGAAAAATAGAGCTATTGGTTCCACAGTTCATTGGTTTTTGTATGATACATAGTTCAGACTTACAATGAATGGCCATCAAACATCTTATTCTAGTGCTTCCCATTCATTAGAAGAAATAGAAATGTATGTATGTATACAATTTAAAAATAGAGCCATGGGCTCTGTAGCTCATCAGGATTTGTATTCTTTGCAAAACCGAAATAAATTGTTCTCAGCTTGTTGTTTTCATAAAGGAAAAGAAGTCGAAAATAGGTTCTACAATTTAGAATCCCCATTGTCTAAGGAGTATGTACACAACTTTTCAGAGCTTTTCAGACTGAAGAATAAGGTGAAAATAGGTTTTTAGATCATGACCCCTGTAACCCTATTTGGAGTAATGGGCTGACCAAGCCGAGGAGTCTGCAAACAGCTTTCAGCTGTCTAGACATTTTGGTACTGGGGAAGAAGATGAAGGTTGTGAACACTGTCCCCCTATTTGGGGTCATGGGGTCACGAAATCTACAATTTAGAATCCCCATTGGCCAAGGAGTCTGCACACAACTTTTTAGCTCTCTCGACCTTTTGGAACTGTAGAAGACGATGAAAATAGCTTTTTAAATTTGTGACCCCTGCGACCCCATTTTGGGTCACGGGTAACGAAATCTTCAATTTATAATCCCCATTGGCCAAGGAGTCGGTACACAACATTTCAGCTCTCAAGACATTTTGGAACTGGATAAGAAGATGAAAATAGGTTTTTAAGGTTGTGATTCCTGTGACTCCATTTGAGGTCATGGGGTCACGAGATCTACAGTTTAGAATCCCCATTGACCAAGGAGACTTCACATGAAATTTCAGCTCTCCAGAGTTATTGGTTCGGGAGAAGAAATCCGAAAAGCGAAGAGTTTATAGACGGACGGATGGACGGTTGGACGGACGGACGCCGGACACCATGCCATGCCATAAGCCCATCGGGTCTTTCAGGCTAAAAATGTATCCTCATATGACGCTGCCTGCGACCTGAGTGTAACTAAATTCAGTTCAGTTCAGTTCAGTTCAGTTCTAATTCGAGGTTTCACAGCCAAGGGACAGTGTCTATTATGTTTTATTTTTTCCGTTTATAAATGGTGCTACAGACTTTTACCCCGCTGCCATAGTAACAGCTCCTAGCTGAGAGAAGGTGTCGCATTAAGGTCAGATGACGTTATAAAATGACGCGGTTACGGAGTTTTGAACAGTTCGATCAGCTGTTTACGGGTCTATTAAATACCGACTTATTTTTTCAATAGTTGCTGCTTTGTTTGGAAACAAATATTATTTTGCATTGCTTGCACACTCAATTAAACACAGAATAACGCGTTTACGGCATTTACAAGCTTGTAGTAAAACGTTATACGACTTTTAGCATTTCAGTCGAGACGGGTGACGCCATTTTGTTTACGTTTAGGGTCAAGGTCATTCAACCGATATCAACTGATCAGTCATCGGCAGTCAAAACGCAATAGATATAATAATACTATGTTTTTGGTTATGACGGAAAGATAAATACGTTGTATACTTCTCCCTCTTTGTAACTGTGTCATCCCTCGCCTGAAGGCTCGGGCGACACTGTTACAAAGATGGTACATGAGACGGTATTACCCTTGTGAGAAGCATACAACTTATAATAGGGACTTTCCATTTTTGTGTGAACCGAGCGCATCGAGCCTTTTGAAATGAAAGAATCCAGGGATTTAGTTTCGCGGGCCAAACAAAGTACCCTTGTTTCCAAGATGCCTGACGGACGATCCATGCCATAACAAGAAAAACCTTTAAAAGGCATGGTTGGAGGCATCTTGTTAAGGCTAGGATTTAGTATAAATATATATAGATGTCATATGTACATATAGCAAAATAAAGACTACATTGGGCGATTTTGGGGACAAAAGCATTGATTACCAATACTATCATAATATAATATACAGCATTTATATAGCGCCCTATTTGATATACAAATGAATCACACAATTAATTGCTCAATTTAAGAGTATCAAATAAAATTGTACCTCGATCATTTAAGTTGTATGACATAGGTATATACTGTATTAACAATTTACATACATTATTTATTCAAAAATAAAATTCTATTGTATATAATCTATCATTTGAAAATAAAAGTGAATATTCAATATTTTAACACATTTTGAAGTAGGCCTATATTATGAATTTAATCAAAACGTTGTTGAGAGTTTTGCCATTGCTAGATTCAAGCAATAAGACTATATGGGCATACTTTCCCTGAAAAAAAGCAGTCAACCATTTGTGAAAACTTCAAATTCAAAATATACAAATTCGATTGATTTTACAGCATATTTCGGTGTATCTGTGGAAGTAAGCATACGGATCTATTTAAGTTAGAGGATAATGACCCGTATCCCCATGCTTGGTGCTTTCAGTTTGGACATAAATAAATATGATTCTATCAAATAGTTGTTTATCGAGTACATGCTTCACTGTCATGGATACATTATTAGTAAATTGAGTACAATTATGAAAGTCGTATTGGCATTGACAAATTTGATCACTGTGTGGAAGGTTGGCGTGTAATTGACCGCTAACATTATCGTTTAGTAGATGCTTGTGTCGCGAGGATATCATTTGCGTGTAAAGTTTCCTGGATTGCGAAATTGCAGTGCGAAATTATGCACTCGAATTGGTACATGTCTGCTCATTCATTTGCAAAATGGCTTTGAATTGAACAATCTTATGTTTACTAACGTTCATATTCAAAATAACACAACGGTTGTTTCAATTTGAGATGATTAGACACAATCTCTTTTCGAAGTAAAATGGGATAATTATTTCGGATAACACACATGGTCACGTGGTTAAAAATTTTCTACAGCTGTGTTCATTGGTCATATGCTTTTTCCAAAGTATGAAGACGCCAAGCATGATTGGTTGATTGTTTAATTTGAATATTCCAACTGTAATATAGGGTTTGGGCCTTCAACCAACAAAGCCGTCTGGCCATATAAGGGGTGATACGCTAACAATTAAACCTTCAATAAAAACAAAAGTTACTTGCTTAGTCTCGTTCATCAATGGGACATTTCGAGTTAACGGTGGTGTCACAACTTGAAGGTCTGGTGTTATATGTACAAATATAAAACATGATTACAGTTACGACCCAATCCAGTTGACACATACTGCTGAAGGTGAAAACCATATGCATTTATTCGTGAAGTTTAAAGGTTATGAGGCAAACTATAGATTGGAATCTTGTGGGGAGGTACCTAGCTCCTTATATACAAAGTTGATACAAAGTGAAATGCAGAAGCCATAGTGAAAGAGGAAAGATACTAAGGTTTCCTCATTTCACACAAATCAACTCTGTATATACAATTTCAATAAAGCCAATTGGTCTTCCTCGTTTTACTAAGTTGTCTCCACTTCAATAAAGCCTAGATGCCACTGTTTATTTAGCAATAAAGTATTTACTCATCTCATACACATCCTTGTTGTTTACCACTGTCGTGCATTCTTAAATCTCTCTGATTGAGTTTCCTAACCATTGGTGTCTTTGCTACATAAATGTATCCCATTTTGTTATATCTCACACTCCGCCTGATGAAGGAGTAGGTATATACCCGAGACGATTTGCATGTTCACATTAATGAGATGTTTATCCAGAAAATCCCCCTGTTCTGATGTATGTAACTTATAAATGCACTTCAAAGAGTTTGGGAAATCATACCTTTTAACCGGAAGTCGTCCAAATTGTGCCTTTTGGTTTATAAATTGAATTCAATTTTATTTTGACAATGTGTACATCTATGGATAGAATAAACTCACAAATATTACTATAATGGACTTAATACATGCATGTACTTAATAATATTTGAATTAATACCAATAAGCTGGAAAACTCTTAATTTTATATAAAATTATTGTCTTTATTCAAAAGATAGGTTTCATAATCCCTACATGTATCTGTATTTTAGTGTATGAGTTATGCAGAATGTTAATATTGTGACGTATTATTAATGTTACTTTATATGTCTATGAACCTCTTATGCTGGATTCGTAAAAGTTTAGTTGAGTCAAATTGACAGTTAAATTTGCTCATCCCGAGACTAAACATACTCTTGTAATGATGAGTGTACACCTTCTTCTCGAAACAGTCATACCAACACACGAATACTCCGATCCGTCCAAGACACCATAATGCTTGCCAATGATTGTAGACACTGACATAGTTGTACTTGACCGTGCAGCTTAGCACGTGATTTAAACATATCTATTCCATCGAAGAACTGGATTGGTAAACTATTTAAAATAGGGTATCTGAATATCGCTCCAGAAAGCTGAACATGCAAATTGTTATTTAAACCATGCAATGAACTCTGTGTGTTGTTTTGTTGCAGACGATGTTGGGCAGCGCGGGACGACAGGGCAGCAGCGAGTACGACGTGTCCCAGGTGATGAGGGACCTTTACGACAGCATGGAGCGCGAGAACGACCTGAAAGAACAGCTGCGCTTCACAGAGGAGGAAACCAAAATGATGCGGAAGAAATTGGGCGAACTGGAGGAGGAGAACGAGGGACTGAACTTGCAGTTAAGGAAGATGTCGCGCAGCAACAAGCGACTCCAACTGAAAGAGAAGGAACGCTTCACGAAGGAAAGCGAGGAGGCCGACTCGGACGGGGAGAGTGTGGGCGACGTGGAGGTGCGCATCCAGTGCGAACTACTGGAGCAGGAGCTCAGTGTCACCAGGAAAAAGCTCGGAGACTCTGAGCAGGCGAAAGACGACCTGAAGGAGGAACTGCACTTCCTGCACGAGAAGCTCGAGGAGAAGACACAACTTCTCTCAGTCAAACCGGAACCATCTTCACCCAACGCGTACTACGAGGACAAAATTAAGCAGATGACGCTTGAGACTGATGACTTGAAGTGGAAGATTATTGAGAAAGAACGTGAAATTGAACGATTATGTGCACAAATGAATTTCATACAACATTCTCATCGTCAACAGCAAGGCAAGCTGAAGAAAAGCAAGAGTTTAGATAGTGATACTCAGGAGGTGGCGGACCTCCGCAAACAATTAGAACAGCTTTCCATTGAATACGGGTCCACCAGAGAGAGACTAGCTCAGCTTGTTTCTCAGAATGAAAGGTTCGCTTCAGAAAACCAACGGTTAAAATTGGAAGCGATTAGAAATATCCCTTCCATACAAGCAGATGATGCAGCTGTTGAAAATATTGAGCTGAAAGACAAAGTGAGAAAATTGGAGGATGATAATCAGTCACTAAAGGAACGAGTCAAGACCTTGACCGAGAGTTTACATACACTTACTAAAGACACTCGCACGCGCTCGTCTGAAGTGCCGAACATTCCTGAAGACTCCAGCTCGGGGTCACGTGACAGCGCTATGCATCTGGAGAGCTTACAAGCTGAAAACAACGAGCTTCGGCGGAAAATGGCGGAGCTGGAGTCGGGGGTAGCGCGGGGGAGTTCGGGACATGACGGAGGCAGCACCATCCAGAGTGAGACGGACGACGAGAAGCGAGCAGTGGGAGGCGAGGAGAGGCAGAGCGCGGTCAACATGGACAAGGACCCGGAGGACATGAGTCGTCTGGAACTGGTGGAGAGAGTTCTAGACCTCGAGGATGAGATATGTGAGTTGCCTCACAAGTTTGTGTACCATCCCTTCTCTCCTGTCTCTTCTAGGACTTTACTTTTGGTGTACACATATACACAGTTTAGAACTTTGCTTAATACCTGTCAAATGATCTGCACATTGGTATTATATCCCGCAGAAGAAAATAAAACATAGGTAGTTGACCTTTCGGATTATAATTCAGTTTCCTTTCAGATTATAATTCAGTTTCAGCTAAGGGTAATTGCATTTTTATTTATATAAGTTGTTTTTCAAACTTTGCTTTTGGGTGTGTGTATTTTACCCTTTTTCATTGAATATGTCTTATCTTTTTATGGCAATTTGATAAGAGCTTAAGCTGTTTCAGGTTTGTTTATTTTTAACTGTATGGTTTCTGATTCCAGAAACGACCAGCTTTTCTAAAACATGAAACTATCCCTCTTCGATGTGTTGTATGCAACTAAAATTACCATGGTAACGATTCATGTACAGATACATGCTTTTTGGATTTCATGTGCTGATATGACCTGTATAGTGTGGAGTACACTGCAGTGGAGGTAAAGTGCGAACCAGGCGTGAATGAAGTTGATGCCATGAAGTTGCGCGTGTATGTTTGTGACGGGAGATGGACTGTAGGATGGACTGTTGTACGTGTGAGAAGGAGGCTCACACCATGCCTACCTACCTATCTACCTACCAGCCTCTGTAGGCAAACACGCTCTTCTCAAGCTCAACAGCTCCCGTCTTTGACGATACTACTTCTTTTTCCCTAGATCAAACAATTTGGCTTCGGAATAACTAGTTGCAGGCCGTGCCAAGTCAGATAGTAAAAAATGCATCCAATCAGTGTGCATAATCTAAGCTGCTTACGTATGTGAGAGAGTAGACGGAGAGTTGTGGAAGGAGCGGTGTAGCTCTGGATGATGCACTCCCCTCAGTTATCTCTGAGCTCCTCGCACCGCACTCGCCTGCCTGGGCCCATGTGAAATTCGAGCTTCGCTCTCTCGTTACTCGCCTAACCTTTGACCTTACGCGGCCACGAGAGCCAGCTTCGGTTGTCACTGCCTTCAGACTATTATGTCATCATAAACACGTCTTTACTGTCGTGAAATGACTGTAGTCCGAATGGGCACTAGGACAAGGCAGTATGAATGGCATAGTTCCGATTCTCACAACGTTAGACCAACTTTCCGAATTCCTTTCTTGTTTTCTTGGACTGCTTCCAGGCTCGGGAAGGTTCGGGAGACTAATTGATGTGAAGATGCTTCCACGTCCCCCAGCCTGTGCATTAAATAATCCTGACCTTCTTTACAGTCCAGAGTTCACGCAGCACGGTGTATGGAAGTATCTGAGTGCACACCAAGAACATATACAGAGAAAGTGATAATAGCTGTACGCTCCATAGATACCCCTTCATATACTCAGTTTTAGTCTTAATATGAGTTTTAAGGTTACAGATAGACCCTTGCCCACAAGACCTTCATCAGTTTATATGATCCGAAACATCATCATATGATCTCCATACATAAACATCAAAAAGCGCTTCAATCATACTATGTATTTTCAAGACTAGAACAGTAATGATAAGATGATACCTATGTATGCTTAAGGTGCACCTCGTAGCATCCTGTCGTGGGGATAAAACCTCCTTCCATGTCATCCATGTGTCTGGACTTTAAGTCATTACTCCCTAAATGTCAGCTGTATTCACCTGTGTGTATTGTTTCAGTCGACCTGAAGTCGTTGCTGTATTGCTCATTATATGTCAGCTGTATTCACCTGTGTGTATTGTTTTCAGTGGACCTGAAGGCATTGCTGTGTTACTCAACAATGTCAACTGTATTCACCTGTGTGTATTGTTTCAGTGGATCTGAGTTCGTTGCTGTGGTACTTAGCAAATGTCAGCTGTATTCACCTGTGTGTATTGTTTTCAGTGGACCTGAAGTCGTTGCTGTATTACTCAACAATGTCAGCTTTATTCACTTGTGTGTATTGTTTCAGTGGACCTGAAGTCGTTGCTGTATTGCTCATTTTATGTCAGCTGTATTCACCTGTGTGTATTGTTTCAGTGGACCTGAAGTCGTTGCTGTATTGCTCATTATATGTCAGCTGTATTCACCTGTGTGTATTGTTTCAGTGGACCTGAACTCATTGCTGTGTTACTCACCAAATGTCAGCTGTATTCACCTGTGTTTATTGTTTCAGTGGACCTGTGGTCGTTGCTGTGGTACTTAGCAAATGTCAGCTGTATTCACCTGTGTGTATTGTTTCAGTCGACCTGAAGTCGTTGCTGTATTGCTCATTATATGTCAGCTGTATTCACCTGTGTGTATTGTTTTCAGTGGACCTGAAGTCGTTGCTATATTACTCAACAATGTCAACTGTATTCACCTGTGTGTATTGTTTCAGTGGACCTGAAGTCGTTGCTGTGGTACTAAGCAAATGTCAGCTGTATTCACCTGTGTGTATTGTTTCAGTCGACCTGAAGTCGTTGCTGTATTGCTCATTATATGTCAGCTGTATTCACCTGTGTGTATTGTTTCAGTAGACCTGAACTCATTGCTGTGTTACTTAGCATATGTCAGCTGTATTCACCTGTGTGTGTTGTTTTCAGTGGACCTGAAGTCGTTGCTGTATTACTCAACAATTTACAACTGTATTCACATGTGTATATTGTTTTCAGTGGACCTGAAGGCATTGCTGTGTTACTCAACAATGTCAGCTGTATTCACCTGTGTGTATTGTTTCAGTGGACCTGAAGTCGTTGCTGTGTTACTTAGCATATGTCAGCTGTATTCACCTGTGTGTATTGTTTCAGTGGACCTGAACTCATTGCTGTGTTACTCACCAAATGTCAGCTATATTCACCTGTGTGTATTGTTTCAGTGGACATGAACTCATTGCTGTGTTACTCGCCAAATGTCAGCTGTATTCACCTGTGTGTATTGTTTCAGTGGACCTGAAGTCGCTGCTGTGTTACTTAGCATATGTCAGCTGTATTCACTTGTGTGAAATGTTTCAGTCGACCTGAAGTCATTGCTGTGTTACTCAACAAATTTCATCTGTATTCACCGGTGTGTATTGTTTCAGTGGATCTGAAGTCCTTGCTGAAGCACAAGGACCTGGAGCGGGTGGATGTGGAGCGGGAAGTGAGCAATCTGAAGCAGAGCCTGGAGGAGGCTGACCAGGGCGGACTCAAGCGGGAGAGTCAGCTAGTGGAGGAGATGGAGATGCTTCAGGAGAAGAACTCCGTCCTCAGCAACCTTCTCGAGATCGTTACCGAGCGGGCCGACCGAGCAGAGCAAGAGATTGAATTACTTATGAAGGAGCGAGCCTCAGCCTCAGCCTCAGATCGCAGTGCCAGTCAGGTCAGCGCGCTGAGTAACGCTAGTGTGGGAAGCGACGACGTGTTTCTGTCCCCTCCCCCCACAGACAAAGGTCCTGTCGTTCAGAGAGACTGGGACGTGAGTTTTGCAGACCTATTATTCACACGCAAACTTGCCTTAAATGTAACTAAGTATGCTAGTGTTAAACTTTTAACATTGTTTCATAATATATGTACATGGAAAACACACTTACACTATTCTCAGGTGGTAGATGAAATAATAGAATTGGGTACATCGATATATTCATGTCGGCTTCTTCAGGTTAGGCTTTGAATGTCAGTTTTAGTCACATTGATTTTGACGAAACGCTCTTTATGACGTGATAAAAGTAGGTACGTCGTGAGCATAAATTCAAGGACAATTACATTTTAGTGTTCAGTAAAGTAATATATTGTAAATTGTAATTTTGTGAGCGGTTGTGAGGAGACAGTCATTAGTTACTATCTTGTTATTTTTATATTTGTTTGTTGTTTGTGTTATATATTTTCACATTTACGATCATGGAATTTTGTGGTGCTGGTTGTAAGAGAGCGTGTGTTTTCACAGCGGCAGATGAAGAAGCGCGTGGAGTCTCTGGAACGGCTGCTGGCCGAAGAAAGACTAAAGGTGTCCACGGCGGAAAAGAAGCTGTTTCTACTGACTCACGACTCTCTGTCCACCGCCATGTCAGACGACTCGAAGCTGCACCTCAGAGAGAAGGAGCTCCTGCAACAGGAGGTGAGTGCACACTGCTCTCTTGAAGTCCCTAGACCAACTGCAGTGCTTTCATCTCAGCATGGTATGACGTAACAAAGCAGATTTTCTGTAAATGTTGGATACAAGAGATTACATAACGAGTGAGTGTTGCATATCGAAAAAAATCCTACTCAATAGCCTATATTCATATATTGTGATTTATTGACAAGCGTGTCAATAAATAAAAACAAAAATAGTGTTCAATATTCAACACCAACGAGTTGTGTGGTCTATCTATAACATAAGGAAGTTGGGATTCATTTGAGAAAATCATCAAACCATGCGCGACTTTACAGCGTAATAACACTAACATCGTGCGATTACACAAGGTGGAATTCGTCGTAATCATAGTCCCTTTTTCCGTTTTGGAGAAAATGTCATTTTATTTAACCTTGTTGAAAAACCATCAATTAGACACTCATTATCATAAGTTTGTCGACAACATGGTACTAAGACACGATGTAAGCGAGCACTTTAACAGTAAACACTGACGTTGTTGACGTCGACAGAGGTCGTCATTCCTTGACGAGCGTTTTCACACAACAGTCCTTGCTGAACTGTTCTTCAAGCAAGCTCCATATTCTGAACTTCTGTATGTATACAATATCTGGACGGCGGTCTTAAAATGATTCGACATGTCCATTCTTCACACAACCGTTTATATCTTGACTGACAGAAAAAAAGGAATTCGAGTTCAAGAAACACGACAGATGTAAACAAAAGGGAAATAACTATCCCAAGCCTATTTTTAATTATAATTTAATTTAATTACACACATTTATTGATGTCATGATGCAGGTTCATCAATAGGGGAGAATACGTAATGGCGTAATTGGCATTATGACGTCACTTTCATTGAATAACTTGTTTCGGTTACACAACACTCTTTGAATAAGTTTCGATTTGTTTTCTCATCACTTGTTTCAAATAGTCCAAGTTATCTCATAAAGATAGCCAGTACAGGCAATGTAGTAACTAACGTGTCGTGTTCTACAGCTACTGGAGAGTCAGAAACATCTGAAGATAGCCACAGATCAGATAAAGGGAACGAAGGAGCGACTGCACGCCATGGAAGAGGACCACACGAGGCTCAAGGTGGACTATGGACGAGTGTGCGAGCAGGTACGTCGTTCTATAAACTATCTTTGTCATCCAAAGTTGCGTTCTGTTTCAAAACAGAACTTCATATTTCATTTCTTCAATATTGGAATATTAACAGTTCAACATACTAGTTCAACATTTCGACGTCCAAATAACTCGTATTAGCTTCTTAAGGGTATATAGGTAGGCTATATGTGAAGATGAGTTATTAACTTATCTACGATTTCGACAGCTCGATGATCTTGAAATGAAATTCTACGACTCGGACAAAACTCCAGAAGGAAACATCGATTCCGAATCCCCGCTGTCAAAACGATCTCTCCCACCACTCAAAGTGAGTAGTTGAATTGATTGGATGTATTGCCGATTATGTGTGCAGTACCGTTCTTTCTGATATTCTTCCAAAAATATGCTTAATGGTAGACGCTATCTAATGAGGTCGCTTAATTTTCATATAATATATGCATATTGCTAGTTTGTTAATATAGTAACACATGACATATTGTTACAAAACTAATTGAGCAAATGTGCAAAGCCAGGGAAGTGAACTGGTAAGTGTGTAAATGAATGCTGGTTGTGTCAGGTTCCTCATCGACAGAGCAGTCTTGAGGCCATGAGTGTAGAACAGAAGTGTGCCATGTACAAGTTGAGAGCAGAGGAACTTCAGTACAAGGTGGAGGAGGTAGGTGAAGCCCATCCACGCGTCATCCGCCCGCCAACCACTCATCATCCACACACCAACCACCGGCCATCTACCCATCATTCACCAGGCATTCACGCGCCATCCACCCATCATCCACCCATCATCAACCCATCATTCACCCGCCAACCGCCCATCATCTACCCATCATCCAACCGTCATCCAACCGCCATCCAATCGCCATCCACCCGACATACCAAACTAACTCACAAACTATTTATCATCTCATCCACAGAACTATTTATCATCTTATCAAAAAACTAATCATCACCTCATCCACCAAAACAATCATCCCAAACATTTCTCTAGTTCATCTCACCCACCAAACTATTCGTCATCTGACCACAAGATTAATCGCCATCGCACCCACCATACTATTCGTTATCTTACCCACGTAACTATTTGTCCTCTCACCCACCAAACTAATCGTCATCTCACCCACTCACCCACCAAACTAATCGTCATCTCACCCACTCACCCATCAAACTAATCGTCATCTCACCCACTCACCCATCAAACTAATCGTCATCTCACCCACTCACCCACCAAACTAATTGTAAGCTTACCCACTCACCCACCAAACTAATCGTCATCTCACCCACTCACACACCAAACTAATCGTCAATTCACCCACCAAACTAATTGTCATCTCACCCACTCACCCACCAAACTTATCGTCATCTCACCCACCAAACTAATCGTCATCTCACCCCCAAACTAATCGTCATCTCACCCATCAAACTTATCGTCATCTCACCCACTCACCTACCAAACTAATCGTCATCTCACCCACTCACCCACCAAACTAATCGTCATCTCACCAACCAAACTAATCGTCATCTCACCCACTCACCCACCAAACTAATCGTCATCTCACCCACCAAACTTATCGTCATCTCACCCACCAAACTAATCGTCATCTCACCCACTCACACACCAAACTAATCGTCATCTCACCCACTCACCCACCAAACTGATCGTCATCTCACCCATCAAACTAATCGTCATCTCACCCACTCACCTACCAAACTAATCGTCATCTCACCCACTCACCCACCAAACTAATCGTCATCTCACCAACCAAACTAATCGTCATCTCACCCACTCACCCACCAAACTAATCGTCATCTCACCCACCAAACTTATCGTCATCTCACCCACCAAACTAATCGTCATCTCACCCACTCACCCACCAAACTAATCGTCATCTCACCCACCAAAACAATCACCCCCAAACGACAGAAGTGTCTATCCATCCTCTCAACCATTCAACTTCATGCTTACCTAATGTATTCATCTGACCACTTCACCACATCACTTCTATTCATCTCTTCAATCTTTGTTTGTGGGTGGATGTATACATATGGAAAACCTTATTTACAATGTATAAAAAGACGTATATACGTCAGCAAGTCATGAAAATGTTGTAAACAGAACAACAAGTCTATTATTTCTCATTCATATATCGTGACAGAGAAAAAAAACCAGTTACATAGTCATGCATTTCATGTATTAAATAGCATGGACTTTACACATTTACACAGAAACAAATGAGTCAACAGTATTGAGAATATAATACTATGATATAGCAAGCAGCTATGATAAAACATATTCATGGCATCTACTAAGACATATCATGTTTGCATGTTCCTTCCAACATGTTGTTTGTTATCTCTAACAACATGTTGTTTGTTATCTCTAACAAGGGAGTGCTGGTTCATGTTGTTACCTCTTGTGTTCAATTTGCTTTCTTTACGTAACTCATCCCATTTATTAAAACCACAGCCACAGTAAGTGGTTTGGTTGTTATTACTTAATGCACTTAATCTCCCCGTTATATCCACCTTTATGTTGGCGTTACTTGTTAATTGTATGCATAACATCGACAGGTGTTATAACAGTGATATAATGAATTTTAAAACATTAAGGTTTCGACTCTATGAAAGCTAAATCTCCGACAACATGAACACGGCAAGTGGTTGCAGGCTTCACTGTTTGTTGGTTGGTTGTTTCTCATGTCTGTGCTCCTCTCTCTCGTGTCCACAGATGAACGTGCCGGACCGCCCCCCTGCCAGCGCCTGTCTCCAACACTGCTGACATTCACAGCCCGTACACTTACCGCGCTCTCCTGCCACACCTCACTCTCAAGACAGGGACTCTGTGCGCTCTCCTGCCACACCTCACTCTCAAGACAGGGACTCTGTGCGCTCTCTCTGCGGTACTCTGTGCTGCTACAGGAGAGAAAAGTCCTAGTCTCTCCGCACCTCGCCGTGCGCCAACAAATCCAAGGATGATACTTGCACCGTGGAGATGTGAAAAGAGACTGTTAAAGATATCATCTGAATCCTCCACCCTAAACTTTTAGCATATCTGTCTTGAATGTGGCCAGTATTCTAGCCATGTAGAATTGGCAACATGGAGAGTCGAGCCAGTGAAGCATTCTCCAGGTACGACTGAACCACCCCTCTCACAGAATACACATTGCAGTGTTATTGTAATGGATGGAATATGTAACCACTAGTGCCAATACAAAGGAATTGATCCCTGGGAAAGATGACTTCTTTGATTAAGTGCCTTCATACTCACCCATGTAGCAGTTACAATACATCAATACCAATGCTGACTGCGCACAGAGACCACTGAAGTGACTCAGTGAGGACCCAAAGCACTGTACATGAGGTCTTATAGGGAGAATAGAGCCGTGTTGTCTGCCCACACTGTCCTGACACTGATGGTGCGAGAGTGAGCTGACTCAGTGACAGACAAACGGACAAACGACGGTGTATGGGGTGAGAGACACGGAAGTGATACGGTGTATGGGGTGAGAGACACGGAAGTGATACGGGCTGTGTGTACACCAAACTGTGATCCAACCCATTCCAGTAGTTGACTCTTGTTTACTAATCTTGTCTTGTACGTTCGTGTGCATTGTATATAACGCATATGTATTTGTGAAGTTATGATTTATGACTTTGCTCAAGAACTTGAACTGTATACTGATCGGAGATCTACGGATACCGCATGGGTGTAGATAAGCTTTGTCCGAGACGAAGTGTACATGAAATAAACCATACATTGTTTCCATGCACGATATTGTCTGTTTCCTCCTTCGCCGCTGCCAGGAGAACATCGTCACATCTTAACTTGAAGTCATCTTTACCTCATCGTACATAATCATGTGTCTCTTCATAACTTTACTCGCTGAAACACTGAGTCAACCACACACGAGTCCGTACGTTTATGTCCAAGTTGATATTGTACCTGCATTGTTCAATGGCCATGTAAAGCATTAAACGAAACATAATGACCAATCTAAAAATAGGAAACATTTCACAAACGCATTGTACACCTGTAACTAGTAATAATCTTGCAGCCATTCTCAACACACCTGTAACTAGTAATAATCTTGCAGTCATTCTCAACACCTGTAACTAGTAATAACCTTGCAGCCATTCTCAACACACCTGTAACTAGTAATAATCTTGCAGTCATTCTCAACACATCTGTCACTAGTAATAACCTTGCAGTCATTCTCAACACACCTGTAACTAGTAATAACCTTGCAGCCATTCTCAACACACCTGTAACTAGTAATAACCTTGCAGTCATTCTCAACACATCTGTCAATAGTAATAACCTTGCAGCCATTCTCAACACACCTGTAACTAGTCATAACCTTGCAGTCATTCTCAACACACCTGTAACTAGTAATAACCTTGTAGTCATTCTCCACACACCTGTCACTAGTAATAATCTTGCAGTCATTCTCAACACACCTGTAACTAGTAATAACCTTGCAGTCATTCTCCACACACCTGTCACTAGTAATAATCTTGCAGTCATTCTCAACACACCTGTAACTAGTAATAACCTTGCAGTCATTCTCAACACACCTGTAACTAGTAATAATCTTGTAGTCATTCTCAACACATCTGTCACTAGTAATAACCTTGCAGTCATTCTCAACACACCTGTAACTAGTAATAATCTTGCAGTCATTCTCAACACATCTGTCACTAGTAATAACCTTGCAGTCATTCTCAACACATCTGTAACTAGTAATAACCTTGCAGTCATTCATAACATACCTGTCACTAGTAATAACCTTGCAGTCATTCTCAACACACCTGTAACTAGTAATAATCTTGCAGTCATTCATCACACATCTGTCACTAGTAATAATCTCGCAGCCATTCTCAACACACCTGTAACTAGTAATAATCTCGCAGTCATTCTCAACACACCTGTAACTAGTGATAACCTTTCAGTCATTCTCAACACACCTGTAACTAGTAATAACCTTGCAGTCATTCTCAACACACCTGTCACTGGTAATAATCTCGCAGCCATTCTCAACACACCTGTAACTAGTAATAATCTCGCAGTCATTCTCAACACACCTGTAACTAGTAATAACCTTGCAGTCATTCTCAACACATCTGTAACTAGTAATAACCTTGCAGTCATTCTCAACACACCTGTAACTAGTAATAACCTTGCAGTCATTCTCAACACACCTGTAACTAGTAATAACCTTGCAGTCATTCTCAACACACCTGTCACTAGTAATAATATCGCAGCCATTCTCAACACATCTGTCACGAGTAATAATCTTGCAGTCATTCTCAACACACCTGTCACTAGTAATAATCTTGCAGTCATTCTCAACACACCTGTCACTAGTAATAATATCGCAGCCATTCTCAACACATCTGTCACGAGTAATAATCTTGCAGTCATTCTCCCCACATCTGTCACTAGTAAAAATCTTGCAGTCATTCTCAACACATCTGTAACTAGTAAAAACCTTTCAGTCATTCTCAACATACCTGTCACTAGTAATAATATCGCAGTCATTCTCAACACACCTGTAACTAGTAATAACCTTGCAGTCATTCTCAACACATCTGTCACTAGTAATAATCTTGCAGTCATTCTCAACACACCTGTAACTAGTAATAACCTTGCAGTCATTCTCAACATACCTGTCACTAGTAATAACCTTGCAGTCATTCTCAACACACCTGTAACTAGTAATAATCTTGCAGTCATTCATCACACATCTGTCACTAGTAATAATCTTGCAGTCATTCTCAACACACTTGTAACTAGTAATAACCTTGCTGTCATTCTCAACACATCTGTCCCGAGTAATAATCTTGCAGTCATTCTCCACACATCTGTCACTAGTAATAATCAAGCAGTCATTCTCAACACAGCTGTAACTAGTAATAATCTCGCAGTCATTCTCAACACATCTGTCACGAGTAATAATCCTGCAGTCATTCTCCACACATCTGTCACTAGTAATAATCTTGCAGTCATTCTCAACACATCTGTAACTAGTAAAAACCTTGCAGTCATTCTCAACATACCTGTCACTAGTAATAATATCGCAGTCATTCTCAACACACCTGTAACTAGTAATAACCTTGCAGTCATTCTCAACACATCTGTCACTAGTAATAACCTTGCAGTCATTCTCAACACACCTGTAACTAGTAATAACCTTGCAGTCATTCTCAACACACCTGTAACTAGTAATAACCTTGCAGCCATTCTCAACACACCTGTAACAAGTAATAACCTTGCAGTCATTCTCAACACACCTGTAACTAGTAATAACCTTGCAGTCATTCTCAACACACCTGTAACTAGTAATAACCTTGCAGTCATTCTCAACACACCTGTCACTAGTAATAATATCGCAGCCATTCTCAACACATCTGTCACGAGTAATAATCTTGCAGTCATTCTCAACACACCTGTCACTAGTAATAATCTTGCAGTCATTCTCAACACACCTGTCACTAGTAATAATATCGCAGCCATTCTCAACACATCTGTCACGAGTAATAATCCTGCAGTCATTCTCCACACATCTGTCACTAGTAATAATCTTGCAGTCATTCTCAACACATCTGTAACTAGTAAAAACCTTGCAGTCATTCTCAACATACCTGTCACTAGTAATAATATCGCAGTCATTCTCAACACACCTGTAACTAGTAATAACCTTGCAGTCATTCTCAACACATCTGTCACTAGTAATAACCTTGCAGTCATTCTCAACACACCTGTAACTAGTAATAACCTTGCAGTCATTCTCAACACACCTGTCACTAGTAATAACCTTGCAGTCATTCTCAACACACCTGTAGCTAGTAATAATCTTGCAGTCATTCATCACACATCTGTCACTAGTAATAATCTTGCAGTCATTCTCAACACACCTGTAACTAGTAATAACCTTGCTGTCATTCTCAACACATCTGTCCCGAGTAATAATCTTGCAGTCATTCTCCACACATCTGTCACTAGTAATAATCAAGCAGTCATTCTCAACACAGCTGTAACTAGTAATAATCTCGCAGTCATTCTCAACACACCTGTAACTAGTGATAACCTTGCAGTCATTCTCAACACACCTGTAACTAGTAATAACCTTGCAGTCATTCTCAACACACCTGTCACTGGTAATAATCTCGCAGCCATTCTCAACACACCTGTAACTAGTAATAATCTCGCAGTCATTCTCAACACACCTGTAACTAGTAATAACCTTGCAGTCATTCTCAACACATCTGTAACTAGTAATAACCTTGCAGTCATTCTCAACACACCTGTAACTAGTAATAACCTTGCAGTCATTCTCAACACACCTGTAACTAGTAATAACCTTGCAGTCATTCTGAACACACCTGTCACTAGTAATAATATCGCAGCCATTCTCAACACATCTGTCACGAGTAATAATCTTGCAGTCATTCTCAACACACCTGTCACTAGTAATAATCTTGCAGTCATTCTCAACACACCTGTCACTAGTAATAATATCGCAGCCATTCTCAACACATCTGTCACGAGTAATAATCCTGCAGTCATTCTCCACACATCTGTCACTAGTAATAATCTTGCAGTCATTCTCAACACATCTGTAACTAGTAAAAACCTTGCAGTCATTCTCAACATACCTGTCACTAGTAATAATATCGCAGTCATTCTCAACACACCTGTAACTAGTAATAACCTTGCAGTCATTCTCAACACATCTGTCACTAGTAATAACCTTGCAGTCATTCTCAACACACCTGTAACTAGTAATAACCTTGCAGTCATTCTCAACACACCTGTCACTAGTAATAATCTCGCAGCCATTCTCAACACACCTGTAACAAGTAATAACCTTGCTGTCATTCTCAACACATCTGTCCCGAGTAACAACCTTGCAGTCATTCTCAACACACCTGTCACTAGTAATAATCTTGCAGTCATTCTCAACACACCTGTCACTAGTAATAATATCGCAGCCATTCTCAACACATCTGTCACGAGTAATAATCCTGCAGTCATTCTCCACACATCTGTCACTAGTAATAATCTTGCAGTCATTCTCAACACATCTGTAACTAGTAAAAACCTTGCAGTCATTCTCAACACATCTGTCACTAGTAATAACCTTGCAGTCATTCTCAACACACCTGTAACTAGTAATAACCTTGCAGTCATTCTCAACACACCTGTAACTAGTAATAACCTTGCAGCCATTCTCAACACACCTGTAACAAGTAATAACCTTGCAGTCATTCTCAACACACCTGTAACTAGTAATAACCTTGCAGTCATTCTCAACACACCTGTAACTAGTAATAACCTTGCAGTCATTCTCAACACACCTGTCACTAGTAATAATATCGCAGCCATTCTCAACACATCTGTCACGAGTAATAATCCTGCAGTCATTCTCAACACACCTGTCACTAGTAATAATCTTGCAGTCATTCTCAACACACCTGTCACTAGTAATAATATCGCAGCCATTCTCAACACATCTGTCACGAGTAATAATCCTGCAGTCATTCTCCACACATCTGTCACTAGTAATAATCTTGCAGCCATTCTCAACACATCTGTAACTAGTAAAAACCTTGCAGTCATTCTCAACATACCTGTCACTAGTAATAATATCGCAGTCATTCTCAACACACCTGTAACTAGTAATAACCTTGCAGTCATTCTCAACACATCTGTCACTAGTAATAACCTTGCAGTCATTCTCAACACACCTGTAACTAGTAATAATCTCGCAGCCATTCTCAACACACCTGTAACAAGTAATAACCTTGCAGCCATTATCAACACATCTGATCATTTCCTATACGTTGACAACTTGGCCGACATTGAATGTACCTAGACATAACAAAACACGAACAACTTCAGATAAGCAAACATTGTTTTTTAATGAAATCATCACTGCCAATGATTCATAAATGACAGTTACAGCAAATACAATTGAATACAGACATATATTTAACGAGTTATCACTTTCTGATTGATGTTGATTGATGTCACACCATCACAACATGATGAGGACATTGGCCAGTAATGTGTAGAGCCGTTACAATGTTATTGCTTCTGAAAATGCCATCGTTACCAATGTATTTTAACAAACACCATTGTACAGACAACCAACATATATAGAATATATTGAGATTTAAAAATGTTTACAGGAAGTCAAAACTCAAAGTGATATGTTTTGCTTCTTCAGAAGGTTCATCTTACTTGAAGACACTATTCCACACTTCCACTATAGAGGACATGGGTATTCCACACTTCTACTATAGAGGACAAGGGTATTCCACACTTCCACTATAGAGGACAAGGGTATTCCACACTTCTACTATAGAGGACATGGGTATTCCACACTTCTACTATAGAGGACAAGGGTATTCCACACTTCCACTATAGAGGACAAGGGTATTCCACACTTCCACTATTGAGGACATGGGTATTCCACACTTCCACTATAGGGGACATGGGTATTCCACACTTCCACTATTGAGGACATGGGTATTCCACACTTCCACTATAGGGGACAAGGGTATTCCACACTTCCACTATAGAGGACATGGGTATTCCACACTTCCACTATAGAGGACAAGGGTATCAACTAAAGATTCATACAGATGTATTACCTTTGGTTCCTCACGATGTTAATGATATTTATATTAGATAATATTAAACAAGAGGTTAAGACATCACCAAAACATGCACCAGGTGCGGTTGAACACACAAAACGATATAGCAAAATACCCAAAATGACGAACCCGGATAACAAAAGAAAACATCTATTTATGGTTTATGTGAAATGGAGGTTATTTATAACAGGGAGAGGTGTAGTTGCAGTTGGTTATAAGTTTTGATTGCATTGCCTTTATTTTAGGATGCATCAGATTACAAGCGTATGTATTCAATCTTGAATTTATCGTAATTCAATTATCGAAATGCGTATATTTAGTTTAGATCAAACCATGACATGGTAGCTCATCTGAAAGTTATCACTAGAAACAGAATGTATAACGTTTTAGGGGAATTGGCTGTGGCAATAACGCCGACATTATACAGCAGTATAGATCAATCAGGCAAAACTACAAAACATACGGTTTGCATTGAAAACATGAGATGTCATTCTTATTCTTCATTCTTATAGACTGCTTACATGATATCGGATAACAGAAAGTGAATTCAGGTATGCACCGATCATCTATAAATATCAAAAAGGTTAAGGAACAATTTTATATGTAATTTAAAACAGATGTAAAGTATACACGAATTACGATAGAGCGGAGAAGAGAAGGCACGTGGTGTGAGGGTAATCACCTGGAGGTTCACAGAGTTGAGTAGTTGCAATCATACTATTACTTGTGACTAACACATGGCAGTTCTTCTTCCTTCACGACTATATGTTGTTTTGATGATCTTTCAGCTGAATGACATCTGGCGGTCCAAGAGTGCGGCGTCGGAACAGGAGAAGAGAGACATGGAGATGGGGTTGAGACAGAAGAACGAGGACATCCGGGTTATGACCATCATGCTGGAGAAGGTCAAGGACGAACTGTGCGAGAAAGAGAAAGTGATCACCATCTCTGAGACGACTATTCAAGAGAAGCTGCGCGCCATCACGAGAAGGGACGAGATCTTGCAGGAGCAAGGAGAGGCTCTCAAACAGCGAGACGGCGACTTCACCACAATCATGGAGCAGATTTCTCACAGGGACGAGACTATCCGAGAACTTAGGGAGGCTGTCCGTAACCGTGATGAACGATTAAAGGAGAAGGATGATATTTTGTTTAAATTAAATAAGAGCATGGAAAGCAAGGATAAAGATGTTAAGATGCTGAGTGTTCGCATCAAGGAATGTGGAGAACAGTTGAATGAGAGGGAGGCGGTGATATCAGTCCTGCAGCAGCAGATCTCGCACAACTCGATGAGGGACGCCGGCAGCGAGACTGATATAGAGAAAGTAAACATTAAACTCAGAGATACCATCAGAGCAAACCTCACAGAAATAGAAAATTTAAAACACGAAAAGGACAAAGTAGTAGCTGATTTAAAAGCATCAAAACGAGCGCTTGATGAAGCTATGCTGTTGTGGGATAAAGACAAGGTGTACTTGGAGTCGTCGTTGAGTGTTGCGGACGAGAAGTTGAAACTTTATGAAACATTGCCATCTATGAATAAAGACGAAATACAGACTGCTCTGAAATCTGATGCGCAACAATACTTTAAAGAAAAGGAGAAACTAGCATGTGATATAAGTAACATAAAAAAGGAACACGCCTCTGCCACGAAGAATTTAAAAGAAACCAACGCCAAACTGGAAGGCGAGTCTTCCGAAAAGGAGCGTCAGCTGAGGCAATCTATGGACGTCATTCATAAACAACAGCAAGACATTGACAGACTTTCAAATCAGGTACGTACCTTCCAAGTCCATTTCATCAAACCCTATTGCCATTCTTCAAAACCTATTACCTTTGTTTAATTTGATATTTCATGATAATGTAATTTGATTTGTTCGTTATGTTGTATCGTTGGACACAATATCTTCATGCGATACTCGTACCACATAAACATAAGTAGTGGGGTAGAGCCATGTTGTCCTTGGTGATCGTCGACTTCTTGTTTTACGCAACATCACTCCAGGAAAGCAATACTTACATGGAGTACTTCATGTGTGTGTGGTCTGTGTGTATGTACAGGCAGAGATAGCGTACCGACTACAGCAAGAAGAGAGGGTTCTGAGAGCTGAGTACTTGGCCATGAAGGTGCGCTACGAGACCCGCTTCGAGAAGATGTCCAAGGACTACTCAAAGATGCTGGTAACCATTGAGAAACTCCAGAAAGAGCGCGACTTGGACAAGGCGATCATCCAGGGGATCCAGAAGGGCATGGCGAGTGTGAAGGAGAGCTACAACTCGGACCTGGTCAGGTGGGAGGACGAGAAGGCGCGGCTCGAGACACAGATCAAAGAGGTAATCAGGCTCTTTTCATATCTTGTCTTGTTGCACATCGAACTATCATTTCGTGTTACATTAATGTACTATATACCTGTAGATAAAAACAACATTCAACAAAGTGAGAACACAAATACAGAATTGGTAAATGTGTGAGATGTCAGATCATAGGTTATGGCGTTATACTATGTGCTACATGTCAAATTATGTCGGGACGCTATTCCATTCGTCATATCACAGGTCAGGACGCTATTCCATTCGTCATATCACAGGTCAGGACGCTATTCCATTCGTCATATCACAGGTCAGGACGCTATTCCATTCGTCATATCACAGGTCAGGACGCTATTCCATTCGTCATATCACAGGTCAGGACGCTATTCCATTCGTCATATCACAGGTCAAGAGGCTATTCCATTCGTCATATCACAGGTCATGATCAGGGCGCTATTCCATTCGTCATATCACAGGTCAGGGCGTTATGCCATTCGTCATATCACAGGTCAGGGCGCTATGCCATGTCAACTATTTTTAACACCTTGGGTGAACTTCAACAAGCCTCAAATAGAGTATTCGGTACTTCTTCCTTATAACGTAAAGGTCTATTTTGTATAAATATCGTCTATCAGATCGACGAGACTCGAGATTTGGCGGAAGATCTGCGGCGGAGATTACTGGAACTGCGAGAGCAGTTGTCTGAGCAAGACAGAAGCAGAACGGACCTCGTCAACAAGTTCGCGACGGAGAGATCCAGTTGGGACCTGGAGCGGGCTAATCTCCGCAGCAAGATCAATCAGGTATGCTTTTATCAGTGCATATATGAAGGATGTGGCTGTCCTTGTCCAGTTTAAGTTAGTTTAGTTTAGTTCTTGTTCGTTTTTAGCAATAAACGCGGTTTAGCGGTCACGTGGTTTAGCCGCCATTGTGATTTTGGACACTTTTAACAACTTTTCTATCCCATTTACCTTTGACAATCTTCTCCTCTGAAGATTCATGTCTTAGAGAGCTCGTATTTACACATAATGGAACTTCAATACTGCATAATATAGGGTACTTATTGCAGTTGCTAAATCGCGATACTTTTTTCACAGTGAGAAAATTGGTTTGTTTTTTAAGATGCAAAATTCCAGGGGAGATCACAAAAAAAAACGACCAATCCCTTTCAAAGATTATTTTCAGGAAAGTAAGACAATAATGTTATCTTTGTGAATCAGCAATAAGATCGCATCTGAACAATCATTTCGGGTCACAATCCTTTTTTAAAATATTTATTTAATTTTTCAAAATTGAGCTTACAGTTGATCTTTGTAATTTCATAAATCAATAACCACAAACTGTAGAGCGTTGTTTAATACCTCATCAGACAGAAAAAAACTTTACCCTTACTGCAAAATTTATAATTAGTACAATAGTATTCATAACCGAAAAATTAGTCGCCATTTTAAATTTCTAGGAAATTATGCCATTTTGACATTGGAAGTTTGGGTCTCAATAACCCTACATACATGTTAGAGATTTGCAACTTTTTTCAAAAGATGCGCAATTACAATAGAATGACTGTTTCTTTCATAGCATTTCATTTATTTATGCGCTGAATCCTTTTATCGTCACTTCTGACTATATTTTTTATTTGGTTTTGATACGTACAAAAACTTAATGTGCAAAAATTATGTGCTGATTTAAGCGAAAATCATTTAACTCGACTTGCATAGTTATCCTCAAATGACACAAATATGACAATTACTTGTTTTTCATGAATTGCAGAAGCCGAATTTACACGTATAACAATTATAATCACAATGCTCCATCAGCGTATTTGACTATTTGTATCCGCCACCCTACTACAATACCCTGATCCTCAATCTAAATAAATCTATCTGAATTTATTTAAATTTCCTTGGTTCCCTGAGCCAAATAACTTTCGTATCATGGATATAAATAACCACCCAATGAGCGAATAGAAATTCGAGAAACATATGAATATCGGCAGTACCCGAATGAGAGGACTTACATGATGAGCGGTCATCGACGTTCAATTCACGACATTTCGTTAGTTGAACAATATATATATATATATATATATATATATATATATATATATATATATATATATATATATATATATATATATATATATATATATATATATATATATATAGGACCAAAACTAGATTTATTGAGCTCAGGGAATGAGGGCAGCGGATAGAAAGTTATTGATCGAGTAGGATGAGTTATGATAATATTGTAGTATAATGATTGTTTGACCTAGTAAATGTTACCAACTCAATGTCGTCTTTATATCTGCTATTGGTAAGTTCTTAAAATTACGTTTGACTAATGTTGCGCATCAGCCACGGCACAATGATCGGTTTTCGATCAAAATCACAAATTTAACATCTCACTATACTCAATCGGTTGGCATTAAAATGGTAATTTTCAGCAACAGTAATATAGAACCATTGATAACGTTTGCCTACGTGACTCCATCAATATATACTCCATGTCCTTTCTGAAGATATGAAATGACAGCTGATGAGTGTGTTGCCAGATGGATGAGAAGCTGTGTATGACAACAAGGGCACAGAGCCGCGTGAAGGAGACGCAGAGTCACATGGAGCAGGCGTGGGAGAAGGAGCGCGCGGAGCAGAAGCGACTCCTAGAGAAGGCGCACAATCTGGCGCTGGCCCTCCAGGAGCAACTCAGGTCCCGAGATGAGACGTACTCCACAGAGCGCCGCGCCCTGCTTCAGCAGCTGGAGACAGAGCGACTGACAGCTGTGAAGGAGAAGCGGGAGAGAGACATCGCCATGTCCGAGGTACTCCTCGTCAAGCTCATCTACTTTCAGATGTTCCTATGGAAAAACTGTCAACTCATCAGTTAATCCGGTCACCGTCCTTAAGTTATCTGAACTGCTACCACTGGATAAAATCAATACCCTCAGAATATAGATTAATGTTTATATATATATATATATATATATATATATATATATATATATATATATATATATATATATATCTCATCTCTGGGTACCGACTGATACGTCAGTCCCAACACACACACATGGCACGGATTGTATGTATCAAACTGGGGCGTAATGATAATGTTCTCAAAATACAATTGGAATCTTGATAAGAATTAACAACACTTTTTTATAAATCAATAATATTTTATCCCTAGACAAATTGATTTGTAGCAACGTATTGAATGAAAAACAGCGTCCAATATATATATATATATATATGAGTGAATATGAATGTTGGTTGTGTTGCAGTACGAATCTGCAGGGAAGAAGTTGGTGAGTGTTCAGAAGCGGAACTCAGAGATGGTGGAGGCGCACACGGCAGCCTTGCATGAGGCTCAGCGACACAAGAACGAGCTCCTCAAGCGTCTAGCCGAGACCAAACACGCTCATGCACAGGACTCCAAGCGTGTGTCGGATATTCTAAGCAGTGTAAGTTATCTGACTGTGCCGCCAATTGTGACGTTGTCTCTCTGCTCGTCCTGGTGCTCACCAGTAATATAACTAAAGGTTTATTCTCCAGTATCAGAGTGCAAACGTCAGTTTTGTCTTCAACTTGTTTAGATGCTTCGCATGTGTTCAGGTTTTAGTTGTCCTTCAGTTACCGTGTAAAACATAATTGATCAACTGAAGCGACTGTTTTATGGCGCCTAAAGTGAAGGGACAGATGTAGGAAGGTATGCAATAGGACAATAATCTTGCTGCTGCATTACTCCATCTGGTTTTCTGTGCAGCTGGTGCGTCTAAGAGAGCTTGGAGGATTGGTTCAGAGCTCCCATCTGTATGGGGACCGCGGAGGGGGACAGGGGACCTCTGAGGATCTGCCGCAGTGGCAGCAGCAAGCAGCTAATGTCGACAAGGTTAGTGTACTCATGCTGACAGGCGAATGTCTTCACCAACGAACGATATGGCGCTCGCATTATAGTATCAATCCTCATTAAAAACTATACTTCGTAATATCTGCTTATTGGGTATCTTATTTCAAGCTTTTGTGATTTTTAGGCCTTGAGAATCTTGTCCCTAGAGAAACTTGTACAAGACTATATCTAATAGAAACAATACAATAGATGTCACGCTTTCAAAATATACTTATTATTTCTAGATTATTAGAAGTTATGGAATACCCGATGAACTACAAAGCCATTGGCTCTATTTTTGGCTCATCAGGCCTGAAAGGACAGGTGTGCTTATGGCATTGGCCGTCGTCCGGTGTCCGTCTGGCGTCGTCCGTAAACTTTTAACATTTTCGACTTACCCTCCAGAACCGCTACACCCCCAAAGCTGAAATTTTGTGGGCAGGGGGTCTACCCTCAAAGTCCTACGTAGGAGATAGCTTGACCGAATATGTTCATCATGACATCATTCCAATCAAGAGTATTTATATGAATCGTATTTTATTTTCAGACCGTGTTGAATTATATTAAAGAGGTGAGTGTGATACAGTAATAGAAGTGAGCTTTAGGTTGTACTCTTAATTTCCTATACTCTCCCCGCCTCGTTGTCTTCATTGCTCTGTCACACTTTGTCTGCGTTTAACGTCTGGTAAAGTCTTTCTACAAGTTGGGGGATTGACCACCTCTGACTGCCAACATTACGTGTAAAGTAGTCTAACATTTAGCCTCTGAAATGAATTATTTCATAAAGTTTTAAATTTTGGTAAAAAATAGAATGAAATAAAAAGGAACCTCTGAGATGTGGTAATTTTCAGCCTTAAATTGAGCTCAGAGTCTTGTTGTAGACTTACCTAGGCGCTTAAAAAATGAAGGGGTCTGGATGACAGACTAGGTGTAAACGTCCATGGACAAGTGCAAACAGTTCATTGGGAGCGATCCGATGTCACAGTCCATGTATCGTTTATGGGAAGTGTTGTCAGCCAGAGGTGGTCACATTCAGTACTCACTGAGAACATTCCTTTCGGAGACATATTCCATGTGGATTCACCCTTGTTCCATTAACAAAAATGGATACACGTTAATTGTGTTCATTTTTGATTGTATTGTTATGTACATTTATGCAGGTGTTCTATTGTGATGTGATGGTATTTCCTTCTACTCTTGCTTAAACGTGCAATTGTTATAGACTATTTGACCCAGTCGTTGATGTCCATGTTCGTCACTTCCAAACTCAAGCAAGTTTATGCGTTGGTCGTCATATATTTGTATCCATATCTACATTGTGTACTTTGAGCGATGTTTCCTCTGTCTCATGTACAAACATGATTACTAGCCACTGAGTATGTCCCAAACGTCATGAAATAAAGAAGATAAAAAGACAGCTGAAGAACTTTGTTAGATTCCGATTGATAATGCCAATATGTGTGTGCTTTTAACAGTCACTCACAGACATAAGCAAGGCCGCGGACGCCCTGGCCAGACACTCCAAGACAGTCCGAGACGACAGAACGGGCATCCGAAGGTATGGGCAAATCAAATAAACATAAAAGTAAAATTGTGGCTAATGTTTGCAGGTATAATGTGTGTAAATATAATTTCTTTTGGAAAAATTACGACGACAATCAATCCTTTATCGAACCATAAATGACAATTTCCAAATTATCTTCTTTACCAGAAACGTCGTAAATTTATAACACGTGTTGTTATGCTAATTCACAATGCGGGATGAGTGCACATAAATGATTTTCATTCCAGGAGTCTGTCGAGCTCAGAGATCGACCTCTTACGGGAAGAGCTCAGTGAGTTGCAGACGGAAGGGGGAGACGTATTCATCACTCACAGTGCTAACATCATGGACCCTAACAGACCAGGGGACTCGCAACCCAGGCTTCAGAAAAGCAGCACGTTCGACAGTTCCACTTCATCAGTTCCTGTCCGCCAACCCATGTGCTTGATGAGCCGGGCTCCACTGTCGTATTCCTCAGGAAGTAGGAGTGCTCAAGGTTCTCGCTCTACCACTCCAGACCGGAGCGAATCATCATCACCCCTGCGTCCACTCTCTCCATCAACCATTCCGTATTCCCTTTCATCTCGGGCGGGCAGACCCAAAACACTACAGAAAAGTGTATCAATGGACGCCGCCCCTTCCTCTCGCCTTGTCCCGTCTCCAGATGTAACATCCCAATCAGTATCTGCCGGCACCACGCCAACAGATCCCTTCGCACCTTCGTCATTTCCAAACTCCACACAAGCAGGCAACCACGCCCTTTCACCGCCGCAGGTCGGAAGTCTAGACAGGTTATCTCCACGTTCGGCTCGACGTAAATTTTTCGAGGAGAGGCCTGTATCTGATGTTGGCTTCCTGTCCTGGCCGGAGAGAAAGCGCCACAAAACGGCGGCAATCCATCACCAGAAGCAGTCAAGCCTCCCGGACCCTTCCGAGGTGCGGAAGGTTGCCGAGGAGGACTACTCCCTGGTGGTCAGGTCTGACGCCAAGTCAGTGTCGCAGATGAAACCTTCTGTCTCATGGGATGAGAAAATGCACTATCGTGTGACACAAGCTGAGGCTTCAAGATTGCCGACACAACGACCAGAGCAAAACCTGGAACAAGCAACAGCCCAGTCCTCACGACCTACATCAGCGAAGGAGAAAAGGAGATTCTTCAAAAAGTCAAGCAGTCTTGAAGGACCGATCGGCAGTTCTCTGGCTAAGATAGGTACACAGGCTATGCCAGTAGCTGCTCCTTCAGGCTTCACGCCGACAGGTATAGTGTAGGGCTCGTTTCAGTAATTAGGCTATCGTTGATATGCACACATCTTGAATTATGTGTCATGTCCTTCTAAAAAGAATACTTTTATTACGCTTATATTGTTATGTTCAACGTTCAGGTTCCTTCTGATGAAAACCAAAGCTATAACAAGGATGATTTGGGTTTAGGAGTTGTAATGATTAGACAACGCTCAGACAACTAAACACGTGTTTGGATAGTGACTTGTATGGTAATTAATGACAACCTGATTGTGCTTCATCCTACAGATATTCTCGCCACGGTCAGGGGTAAACTCAAGTTGCCTTTTAAAAAGACCAAGGAGACGAAAAGCTCGGACTCTTGCGGACCAACGTCTGTCACATCTTCCCAAACAACACACAGGCCCGCCCCAGCTCTGTCTGCATCCACTTCTACTTCCGCACCAACATATAAATCCAGCCCTCTAGAAGCTCACATGACGGCATCAGCATCTCACGTCACGGCATCAGCATCTCACGTCACGGAGTCAAACCCATCGGACCAGGCGGTAAGAAAATACGATTTTTTTATACACTCGAGTTTGATAATAGCAGACAACATATTGATATGATTGAATGGTTGCATGCTTGTTAAATCCATAAACACAGAACGTCAAATACAAATCATCTTCCCATGGCAAGGTGAAAACGTAATGAAATAAATTCTATGCATTTTTTACCTTGCCCTCAAGAGCCAAGATAACAGTGTAACGAAGCAGCGACATCTATTGTGACCACGAGTTATGCCCCTTACCAGCTGCTTACATACAGCCAATGAAATCACCGTTTACATTCGGTACTGCAGAAGCGATAATTCTAAAAAAATTATTTTTAGAAACATACGTTGGGTGAACGTTTCTTCTTGTACATTGCAATACTCGTCGTATAGTACTTAAATACATAAACATATATCGTCATAAACATGCTTATTAAATAAGAAGACCAATTGCGAGCCAGGAAGTGTTATTAGTTGATTGTTAAGTTTATAACGGAGACATATGTAGTTCATATGCAAATGAGAAATACCCACGTTCAAACAAAGTTAAAAGATTTGAATACAAATCGTCGCGTTGAATAAGAATATTTCAAATAGTATAGCGTGCTAATTGTAACATTTATAAATAAGAGTTATTAAGAGTTATAGGCACGGTTTATCAAGCAAGAAATCAAATCACAGTTTTTAAAAACGTTATACAACCTGTATTTTCGGTATGTAGTTCAGTATTAAATAATTGAGATTGTTAAGTCGAAATACCATGATGCCACACGCGTTATTTTGTATTTTGTAAAAAAAGATAGTGTGAAATCATTAAAGATTAGTTTCATTCAAACTCAACACTTGATTTGTTCGATTTCGGAGTGAATAACATGTGCTAGTTATTTTGTTTAGCTTATATGACTTTTTAAAAACTATGACAACCAACTAAATTGAATCACTCAACGTACTTCCAGCTGCAATGTTGTGAAATTAACAAACGATACCTGATAACATACGCAAAATCATACGCGAAATTTATGAATATATCCAGTTTGGCAGTTATCAAACAGTAACATCGTAACAGTGGGTCCACTCCATGTGCCAACTTTATGGCTTTTGAAGCTGTCTGCTTCGACGTTTTGATTATCGATTACAGGTTTATGAAAGCGAATTGTAATTATTTTATTGCATCAATTGAAAGTTTATACAAGTCCGGGGCTGATCAAAATACTGTCAAAAAGTGTGCTACAGTTTGCGACCCAAAATAAGCGGAGAAATTGGACGAATTAGAAAAGGTGTTTCCCAGTCTAAATATAGAAGTTCATATTGCAAGCTTTCTTCTGATTGGCCTATCGGATTAGCCTGCAGTACGCTAAAATCTTAGCGCAGAAAAAGCGGGCCGTGAGGTCAAGGGCGGAGGGAGATGATTTGAAAATCTTCTCGTTACGCCCGTGGCGTTGTGAAGATGAATACAAATAGGATCATTCACATTCACATATTTAGGCAAACATGAATGAAATAAGGTCGTAATGGTTCGGTTTGAAAAATAATCTATGGAAGTCACAACTCATATGTTCTTTTTAAGAGGGAAAGAGGGAGGCCGGCGAGAGAACCATGTGTCTCAGACGTCACAAGACAAGAAACAAGATGGCGATCACAGTCTGCTGAGCGACCCCAAGCTTCTGGCGCGATCTCGCGCAACTCCGACGTGTTAGGAGCAAACCAGGTGTGGCAGTTCAGTGAGACAGCCGTTTAGTGAATAGCCGTGTGGGCTGATCCTTCCGTCTTTCACAGTATGTCAATAATAATTTCAAACCGCACGTCTATTTAATCGTTTTCTTTCATCTATATTTGCATGATGGTGGCACGATTCCCAAGACCTTTTGAAAGAAAGAAGAGATGTGTCTCATCTTTTCAATTCAATAACCAAATTCTCTATGCACAGTGCACTTCTACATTGTGTTATATATATTATTTACATAATGAAAAATGTAAGCGCATACATTCATCATCTCTCCAAATGCTGCGCCCATACACCTCCTTCTCGCAGTGCAGGTATACTCCATGCAAGATCAATGCTCCTCTCCTTACCGTCATTACAGTGTATCTACAATGATATGTCTCTATTTCTAAGACGCTCAAATAATCAATCAAATCATACTATCGGTTTGCGATACTTCCGGAATTAAAGGTCGGATAAATCATTAATATCCCAGACAAGATAACGTTACTCAAATGTTGTTACAGCGCTCCACAAAATAATGTATCTTAGTATCTTTAGTCGGTGATTACGTAATTAATTACTGCTTTAATCCAATAGTAGATGTGTAAGGAACATGCTTGTTGGACTGACCGTCTGTCTGTACAAGGTCACTGTGTGGTAACTGAGCTGATCCTGCGTGGGGTTCACTTGGTGCAGGAACGGGAAGGATCTCCATACATTGTCTGATTGAAATTCCTTCTTCTAGAGTAGGATAAACAATATTTGATGTTTGCACAACGTTAAAAGTATTCCCATGTGACATTTAGTGACACATGAACCATTCTGTGATATTTTTACCACTTTTAATTGCACAGCTGCGCGATCTCCCTCCAGTTTCGTATGTCTTTGTTACGTTGACCGTTCTATCCTACTGGTAGTGGCCCTAATATTTATGAGAGTTCGTGGAACATAGCTGAAGAGGATCTCTCTCGTCAACTTCTGCTAAACTCATCAGGTGACTTGTAATCATTGGTACATACGTTGTTGTTACTCATAATTAATGATAGACGCAAACATACGTCATGGGGAAAAAATCATTTGCTATATCGTCATCAAGGCAACGTTATTGCTCCACTCATTTGTTTATACTTGTGTGGTTAGCTTATTTTTGTAGTGGCGAAAGTTTTCAAGAACGTTGGAGAAGTGATTTTTAAAACCATGCCCTGCTTTGAAGTAACGATCCATGAAAGCATGCGCGTTATTTTCTAAGTACAGAACTATGTGTGTCCTAAGGGTGGTGTCATCATGTGATGATACTACTCATTGAAGTTTGTGAGTCCTACGGGTGGTTTCTGTCATAGTGTTGATTAGTTATGTTAAGTTATACTATTCATTGTCTAACCTCCTGTGATAGTGTTGAAAGTGTGAGTAAATCCAGCAGATTTAGCATAAAAGGCTACATGATAGACACTAACATGTGATGATCACGTTGAGTGTTCTTTCGATGCTCTATGACGGCCTTGGCGGTCATTTACAGAAGTAAACAGTTGAACGAAAGCTCGGTGTTCTGTTGTTCTGTTTCTAGTATACTGGTAGCTGCAACTTGTCATCATAATACCGTTTTCAAACGCAAAGATACTCAACAACAATATCCAAGTTCAAAATGGATCATCATGCAAACTAATGTTGGCAGGAGTCCTCCGGAGAGCACAACCACGGCCGTGTGTCCTCATGACCCAAATCCTCTAAATAAGCAGTTAATAACATGCGAGTAATTTGCGCAAGATAACACATTGTAATCTTGATACTCATTTAAGATGAGATGGTATTTAATCAGTTTTAAATGTATGACCATTGACCTCTTCTGAAGGATTTGTGGACAATGGATGCACATATCAATATAGGTCTTTGATATCTTATATCCAAAGTCCAATGACCAATCAAAATTATGGACATGGTTCAACTTGTCGAAAATGTGTCCTTCATCAAGGTCAAGGTCACAAGGTCAAAAGTTACGAATTCATTATGTGACAAGGGTTACATATGTACATAAGTACATCAAAGGCATATCTATGGCCGAAGAAGATTCAAGTTAAAGTATAAAGAAAATGTATCCTACACCAAGGTAAACATAGATTACCTTGTTTGAATAGTCTAATGACAAGGGCTACACAATCAAATGTCTATCACTGACCAATCAAAATTTAAACCCTCACACAGGGGGTACCGTATTTCCTCTAATAAAACCCCGGGGTTCTATTTCATTCAGTACCCCCTTACCCCCCGGGTTCTATTAGAGGCCCAGGTTGTATTGGAGGCCGGGTTATATTTTTTTCAGACATGGATTGACGTTTATAATCTTCTTGGGGTGACTTATTGGACAAGTAAAATTAGTGACCTAGTACTACATTTCTCTGGCATTTCTGCTGAAATTCAATAGAAAAAACATATTGCTTATAGATGGACGGGGTTAACCCCAAAATTATCTTTAAACCTAACATTATACAGTTGGTGTGAAAGGTTTTCTATCAACTTGCATTGTAAAAGGAGAATTAACTGAAAAAAAGACGGATATTTGTTATGCTGAATTTCACACATTCTCAGTTACCCATGGTTTTATATATGCTCTGTTACTCTCCACTATATCACCCATGGGAAACCTTATCAGGAGAATCTGTACTCAAATTACCCGCCCTTGGCCGGCGTGACGAAGTCAGTAACCAAAGAAAATACTCAATACGATAAGACGGAAATGGTCAAGGGAGATAACCGGTGACGGATGGCTAACAAAATGACCTTGCGTGCTTTGAAACGAAGTGATATGAATTGTCATTGGCTCGCAGGTCCAAGCAGCGTAGCGGTTTGATTGGCTCACGCCGGCCAAGGGCGGGTAATTTGAGTACAGATTTCTCTGATGAAATTTCCCATGGGTGATATAGTGGAGAGAAACGGAGCATATATAAAACCATGGGTAACCGAGGATGAATTTCACAAGGTCACCAATATTTCCTCTCCAAACGAGTGTATAACTATTTTATATTGTAACAAGGCACAAGGAGTATTCAGTTGTTATGTAAAATGGGTTCTATTGGAGACCCGGGTTGTATTTACGTCAGCACCCCTTACCCCCGGGTTGTATTGGAGGCCCGGGTTGTATTGGAGGAAGTTGGTAGTCGTCAACAACCATTTTCTCGACAAACAGTAGTTTTTCAACTGGGGTGGATAACGAAATTGGTCAGTTTAACATTTTCCATTGAATATTATATTGTCTGTAAATCTACCATATTTAGTACATTCACCATGAATTATTTAATATTCTGGAACGATATTCAGATACGCTAATAATAATAAGCTTCTTTACCTACCCAGTTCACTTAACTAAATAGATATGTCTAAATGACAAATAGGTGTGCATATCACAGGTGCAGGGACTGAACGGTTACAGAACATAACAATCACAATTCTTTATCTCTAGCCAACAAATCGCTAACTTGCAACAAAGGTAACATGAGAAGAAATGATTTGAGTAGCCTATGTGGGAATAGAATGATGGGATCTTTGCAAAACAGATTCAGACTAACATCTCTCCAACTGATGTGCAGAACAGACATAACTGATAATTGCATTTCATTGTATGGCCATTTCATGTTATGGCAAATGATGTCACATGGATTAATATACAATTTTGATGACATGTGGGGAACCGATATACCTGGTCAATATACCTGGTCAAATATCGGCAAACAAACCCTAACCACACACTTAACACACACTTAACACACACTCAACACACACTTTTCATAAACTGAAAAAAGTTAAACACAGAACTCAACATTGCAAATATATTTATCAAAAATAAATAACAGAAAAACAAAGTTGTCTTTGAGAGCAATACATGAATCCCTTTGACATGAATGCATACCAAAATCGACATATACATGTATATTTGATGAAAAGAATTTTTTTCCAAAATATAATGTTGCGCTTAACAAATGTAATAGAAATTTACTGCTGTATATATTCTAGAGATAACTTGCATTGAGTACCTTTTACCTGAAACAACTGTTCTGGTATAATTTAATACATGAATAGTTTTATTCATTACTGAAAATGTAGACACTGATGAAGTATCACTCATATCTTTCAGCAATGTATAATTGCAGAGAATAGGAGTTAAACTGTTAAACAAAGAAAAATAACAGTCAATAAGAACATTTATTTTAACTGCAAAGAATTACCAATGGTGGTGTAGTTGATTCAGAATGGAAATGCAATAAATAAAATATGTTCCTAATACAAAATGATGTCTATCACGTAGACTTATGGAGTCCTAGCGACATTCTGTTTATAAACATTCTACTGAGTAATGCTTGTTTATAAAATCCGCTCCACTCCAAGATTCCACTCCATGACCCCACTCAAGGTTTTACAGTATGCCGTATGATACAGTTTATACAGATGACAGTGCAGGAGACAGGGATACAGGTGTCATGGAAAGCGCATGGTGTCTAGATGAGGGTGACGTCACCGCACTGGTAGAAGTACAGGTCTTTGGTGACATACTGTGTCTGCAACAACACATAACATCCACAGCATTAGGCTACCCCAGACTGATTCAACAAACACAACATCCACAGCATATGACTACCCAACATTGATTAACCAAACACAAACTTCATGAATTAAACTGAAACTGCCAATTCTTGAACATTAGAACATAAAGGTTACTTTCAAACAAAACAAATTCAAAATTCTCCCACTTTGCCATATACCAATTATCTGTTTTGTATCTATCATAAAAAGATAAAGCAATAATCACCTGGATTATGAAATGACCAGATCTGAAAGCAAATGAACACCATGTCAGTCCTCACAAACTGCTCAAGAGTTGTGCAAAACAACAGTCAGATCTACCAGATATCACTTGACTGCTGACAGGACAGGAACAATTGAATGCATCATATGTATAGATTATATATTCATCTGACATTCCTGAAGTGGGATGTTTTTCATGAATATATATTTTTCAAGTTTTCTTCAAATGATAATATGTAGTGAGTACTGTATATGAGGAGTACATAACAAGAATAGCAAGTGGGTCCGAAGACTGGCACGTGGTTCTGTGCATAGCTCAGGTGAGCGCTGTCAGTGAGAACAGGAGCAGCTCCGCAAAATGTGGGTGACTTTGTTTAAAGTTATGAGTTGGAAAGACTCGTGCTGTTACCTGGGGCAAGTGACTTTATTCAAAGTGTGCCTCTGTTCACCCAGCAGTACAATTGGGTACCTGGTATGGAAGTGAAGGCAATGTGAGAGATAATTGGCAGCTAGGTTGCATACTCCCAGTGAGTTGAGCATGAAAAAAGGAATGATGTTGGTCCTTACACCAGTGTAATAATGTGTGTGCACTTCGAGTTCAGTGCGGTATAAGAATCCTCATTTTTATTATAAGATAGCCATGTCTTGAAATATATTTGACAGATAACTGCTGACATACTTGCTGATTGGTATAGTGATGTTCACAGAGTAGATGGTGAGGGCCGTTTCATTCCGGTCAGGGATTTTAGCAATCTGTTTCAGTTCGGATCCTTCCTTGCCCCACATCACAGAGAAGTGGCCCTATCAACAAAAACCTCACACACATCATAGAGAAGTGGCCCTGTCAACACAAACCTCACGCACATCACAGAGAAGTGGCCCTGTCAACACGAACGTTACACACATCACAGAGAAGTGGCCCTGTCAACTCAAACCTTACTCACATCACAGAGAAGTGGCCCTGTCAACTCAAACCTTACTCACATCACAGAGAAGTGGCCCTGTCAACTCAAAACTTACACACATCACAGAGAAGTGGCCCTGTCAACTCAAGCCTTACTCACATCACAGAGAAGTTGTCCTGTCAACTCAAAACTTACACACATCACAGAGAAGTTGTCCTGTCAACTCAAAACTTACACACATCACAGAGAAGTGGCCCTGTCAACACAAACCTTACACACATCACAGACAAGTGGCCCTTTCAACTCAAACCTTACACACATCACAGAGAAGTGGCTCTTTCAACTCAAACCTTACAAACATTACAGAGAAGTGGCCCTGTCAACACAAACCTTACACACATTACAGAGAAGTGGCCCTGTCAACACAAACCTTACACACATTACAGAGCCCTGTCAACACAAACCTTACACACATGACAGAGAAGTGCCCTGTCAACACAAACCTTACATACATCACAAAGAAGTGGCCCTGTCAACTCAAACCTTACACACATCACAGAGAAGTGGCCCTGTCAACTCAAACCTTACTCACATCACAGAGAAGTGGCCCTGTCAACTCAAACCTTACAAACATTACAGAGAAGTGGCCCTGTCAACACAAACCTTACACACATTACAGAGAAGTGGCCCTGTCAACACAAACCTTACACACATTACAGAGAAGTGGCCCTGTCAACACAAACCTTACACACATTACAGAGCCCTGTCAACACAAACCTTACACACATGACAGAGAAGTGGCCCTGTCAACACAAACCTTACATACATCACAAAGAAGTGGCCCTGTCAACTCAAACCTTACACACATCACAGAGAAGTGGCCCTGTCAACTCAAACCTTACTCACATCACAGAGAAGTGGCCCTGTCAACTCAAACCTTACAAACATTACAGAGAAGTGGCCCTGTCAACACAAACCTTACACACGTTACAGAGAATTGGCCCTGTCAACTCAAACCTTACACACATCACAGAGAAGTGACCCTGTCAACTCAAACCTTACACACATCACAAAGAAGTGGCCCTGTCAACACAAACCTTACACACATCACAGAGAAGTGGCCCTGTCAACTCAAACCTTACTCACATCACAGAGAAGTGACCCTGTCAACTCAAACGTTACAAACATTACAGAGAAGTGGCCCTGTCAACACAAACCTTACACACATTACAGAGAAGTGGCCCTGTCAACACAAACCTTACACACATCACAGAGAAGTGGCCCTGTCAACTCAAACCTCACACACATCACAGAGAAGTGGCCCTGTCAACTCAAACCTCACACACATCACAAATACACATAACATACCGGAGCAGCCTGTACCCAGTGATTAAGATTTTTCTGGAAAGTAACGGTGAAGTTTTGGCCAGCTCTGAAAGGGAAATGAGTTACATAAATGTCACATTTATGAAGAATTTAACTGTTACATATGGTCACAAATGAAAGTGAAGTACAGATGAACGAGCAGGAACTTACCTTAGTATGATGCCATCTCCAGCAGGACGTCCTCCACACTGCTTACTGGTCAGCTTACAGTCCGGTGCTCCTGCAGATCAGGTGACAAACTACATACATCATACTCACTGGGATGTACACGTGCAATATGTTTCAGTTTTGTCTGACAGAGCACAAGGTTATTATACTGTTTGTTTATGAATGGAAATGGCTTGAAGGAATTATAGAAGAAACTTGACAGGGGAACACTAGTTACTGAGCCTTGGTTATTATGCTTACAACACAAACAAAGCTTTGGGTAGTTCTATATCTATTTGGGCAGATATTCCAGTTATGTGTATTATTATATGCATATCATAAAGTATCTGAAAAAAATAATTTATCATTAGACTAGTCAACACGGTCTTGTTATGCCGTAGCAACTTTCCTCAATCTTTCCTCAATCATAGTACCACTTCTCACTGCAATATTTTTTGTAACATTGTCAAATCAAAACAAAACATGTTGCCAACATATTACTTTGTGGATATTCTATCATTACTTATGTTTAATCTTTCAAAACAATTGTAAAAATTAAGCATTTTTCTCATTTCATGCAATGTTAAAGATCAAATTGTGAATAGTCTGATAGAACTCGCATAATGACAAGCCTAAGTTAGTGTGTGTTGTTGTCATAATACACCATGTACCTCTCCTTGATAAAATAGTCATAGTGTCAGTTATAGGGAGAAGTTTCAGTGCAGGTATCTGAACGATAATACAGATATGTATTTACTCATTTGTTCACTTTAGACTTGACAATTTCATAGGCTTCATACATTTTGGCATATTCAGTTTATAAAGGACACATACAGTGCTGTGCCACTAATAATCGTACGGTGACATTATTTCCATAGACTTGCATGTTAATTTAGTCTCGACAAATAATTTTCATAGATACAATTTATGTCCGATTCTATTTACATTTATCAGGTGTGTGGGGAATCGTCTTGGCTACAACCTCATAATTTAAGTTTAATTTTCCGTTTTCTATCATGGAAATGGCAGTAATTTGATATACAAATATACAAAGTTGTGAACACATTTACCATGGCGGTCTATGGGAAGCAAATAACGTACACATGTAGGGAAGCAAATAACGTACACATGTAGGGAAGCAAATAACGTACACATGTAGGGAAGCAAATAACGTACACATGTAGGGAAGCAAATAACGTACACATGTAGGGAAGCAAATAACGTACACATGTAGGGAAACAAATAACGTACACATGTAGGGAAACAAATAACGTACACATGTAGGGAAACAAATAACGTACACATGTAGGGAAACAAATAACGTACACATGTAGGGAAAAAAATAACGGGATGCGGTGTTTTCGTAGACCAGACGGGTTCGTAGAAGTGAGGAATTCGTAGACGCGGTGGATTTGTAACCGGTGGATTCGTAGAAGTAGTATTTATATACAATATAAGATGTTTTGCGACTATAGACACTGTATATTTTGTGAAATACGAAACTATGCTGTGGTTTATATTATACTATAAATATTAACATTTACATCTGTATCATCGTATTATTTTATATTTGTGTTGGTTATAATATTTGTTGTTTAAAATTCATTATAATATTCGTTATTAAAAAATTCACATTGATCACATTGGATAGCATGCTGCCGCGGCCTGACTTCATACAACATACAACGCAGAGAGCCATGGTTGATGTTGAATGAATTGCACTTTCTAAGTTGTAGCTTATATACCATGCATGTTTGTATATGAAAGTGGATCTTCTCAGTATAAAACAACTAAATGTACAATATGTTGTGAGTTGCTTTGATTGTAGTCGGTGTAATTCACAACTTGAAAGTAATGTAATATTAGTAATTTATTTATTTCAAACAAAATCATTCTCCAACAAAAAATAACAACACTGAGTGTCTTATTGCTTTATTAAAATACTACGTCTACGAATCCACCGGAAAAATACGTCTACGAACCCGTCTGGTCTACGAAATCACCTACAGCCCAAATAACGTACACATGTAGGGAAACAACTAACGTACACACGTAGGGAAATCGGATGACATTAGTTAAATTATCGTTAATTTAAATTATGTTCTTCAAGCTGAGATGATTTCAAATCAAGATGAAAAGATCTAAACAGAACTTATTTCAATAAAAATTGTTTATCCCAGACTAAATTAACATGCAAGTCTATGGAAATAACCAGCTGATAACGTCACCGTACGGATATATCGTCGAGTACTTGGTTTTCGGACGCACTTAGTTTTCGGACGGCTCACATTCGGGTAGTTTTTCATGATATTTGTAGCCATGTGACATCATCAATACAAAGGAGAGGTCCCCGCTAGCGGTCAGAATAACATTTTTCGTGTGAAACTTCCTAAGATTTGTAATATCATACAAACTTCACTCTTAAGCTTAAAATCTATCTCTATCCTGAACTACTTTTTGCATGTTATGAAAAAGTCGACACTTTGATAATTTGAACAGTCATACTGGCTACCAACAAAATTTCTACTTTGTCCTTGCGTTTTTGTAATATTCTTGGTCAACGGAAGTTACATAAATAGCTTGGGATATCCCTTTTTGGTATTGACCAATCAGATGTCCGAAAACGGCATACACTCACTGACTGTCAAAATTCCGGATGTACTCACTAAATGAGACGGGTGCTGGCTAAAACGGCTACAAACCGAAACGGCTACGGAAATTCTGGCGAAAACGGCTAAAATTGGCGGAAACGGCTACAGATGCTGGTGAAAACGTCTACAACTATTTTAAAAATAAATAACATACAAAAACATACAAAATATTCATTGACATATATTTCAATATATATCAGTATCGATCAGTATGTAAACTGAGGTGCAAAAGAAACTTTACACCCCATTGTTTCACTCATATATGATATGATAGAAGCGGGATATTATTTAATGTTCAATATTGACTGACTCGACAAACAATCATACTCGTTTTTTTCAAACATGTAGAGTTAAGGACCAAGGGGTATAAAATCATTTTTACACCAACATGACCCCTACCATGTTTATAACGTTGTAAAATGTGTGCAGAATAAGGCACATTTATTTATTTTCACTTAGCAGTTGTGTTTTATTCCTAATGCAAACTTTGACATTATCATAAATATTCCTAATGCAAACTTTGACATTATCATAAATATTCCTAATGCAAACTTTGACATTATCATAAATATTCCTAATGCAAACTTTGACATTATCATAAATATTCCTAATGCAAACTTTGACATTATCATAAATATTCCTGAGCAATGTATTCATCTTAGGGCTTTTGCCAACTATATTCTTGCCCGATTTGAAGACATCTTGATCTGTAAAGGAGACCAACCATGAATACACGGTTACTGATTGATTTAAGTCATTAATTAAATTGACTAATTACCTCATTACCCGCTAATTAATGTTAAACAATAAACGGATTAGTTGTTAATTACTTATGTAAACAACTAAACTGAAGCACAAAAGAAACGTCACCCCTCAGTTGTTTTTATCATATGTAAAATTTTTAAAGTAAAATTTCTCGAGTTTTAGACGTCGTATTCCAAAACTGAATACTTTTGCAAATTAGTCCAAAATATTAAATCAGTCAAAGAATTGTTATACGTGTTTTTTTTTAAAAAAATAATTAAAAATCAAAATTTTGAAATTTAAAATTCCCAAAAATTAATTTTGATAAAACACAACTGTTAATCGACATATAACACATACTCTGTGTGAAAATCAATAAAAAAAATACCTCGTCCTGAAAACATTTACAACATTTTAAACATGGTAGGGGTCATGTTGGTGTAAATTTCATTTCTTTCCCCTGTCTAGTTTAAAAAATGATATGGTAATAAAAAAATAAAAACAGTCACCAATTAAGACATTAAAACTACTGTCAAAAGGTGCTATTGCATCGTGCCATTATCAAATGCATCGCATGTCTTTAAAATATTGAATTAATCGAAACCAATTGACGAGTGATGTTTCTTTTGTGATTCAGTTTACTCTACTCGGAAGATCCTTCTCACTCGCAACTGAACATCTCCCTTCAATCAAGTTGACACAGATCATTCTTGAAAGAGCACACTTGAATGACATGTTTTCATAAAGACATTGGGAACGTTAAAACATAATAAAAACATAACTTATTGTACTTTTGGACTTTATTTATGTACCAAAAAAATCGTAGCCGTTTTCGCCAGGCATTCTGTAGACGTTTCCGCCAATTTGGAGCCGTTTTCGCCAGTAGCCGTTTCGGTTCGTAGTCGTTTTGTCCCGTTCCCAATGAGACAAGATAATCATCAAAACATTTTCCCTGACGAATTGTCTCCAATTTATTTTAGATAAAGCTCATATGGAAAAATAGATGATACATATTTATTAATTTTCAAACATTTTTATTGTCAACATTGATTTGTGTCTTAAGCGTCCGAAAACCAATCACTCGAGGTTACATGTACTTGTAACTTGTAAGCACCAAAGTTTTCAGTGAAGTGTCCTGTACATTTACCTGGTTTGTTGATCCCATGCATGGAGCCTCTCTGTGTTGGACTCAGCATACACAGGTGCCCAGTACAGAGGCTCAAACAACACAAGATACCCACAACACGCAGCATCTTCAGTTTTACTCTCCACTTCCACTTCCACCTCCGTGTTGTCGCGCAAACGTTCCTCTTCACGACAACCAGCTGCGGGGGACCAGTCATTAATTTCGGTACTGAAATAATGTACAAATCTCGTTATGACATGGGAACAATGTTGTCTTGGAAGATCAGCTGTACCAAACGATTACATGAAGTGATACTTAATATTATTAGTTAAAGATATGCTAACCTCAGGGGGTAGGCTTCGCTGAAATGATTCTAACAACAGTAAAGAATAACGACACAAAAGTATTGGATTACAAATCCACCCCAAAATAGTAGAAAAAACAGTTTTAAAAAATACTTCATTTTTACAGCCGGCAAACGTTTCATTAGCCAATCAGCTGCTAGCAGAGGTGTGACGCGTTACTCAGGAGTCCTGCTCAACGAGTAGCTGTCTTATGTTATTGTTTACATAGGTACACTCGTATAGCCGTCACGTATTTGTCACTGATCTCACTTGTCAAAACAGCCTAAATGTGATCAAAGCTATTAGAAACAATGTCGTCATATTCTTTTCAGTCGTTAATTAACTTTGGTTGTTGTACACATGTGTTTAGATTGTGTAGTCTCCGATAATGCCGAGTGGATATTTCAGCGTAAATCTACTGCCATTGTCTTTTCTTTGTGTCATTTGGAAGTGTCAGTTCGAAAGAGTTACTGCGTGAATGTCCATCATTGACCATTTCCGTTATGTCAGACTCTTATTCTAGCAATGAGATCTCGCTTTGAACAACGTAAGTCAAGCGATAACAAAGATTTGAATGAAGAACAAGCGAATGTACCAAATGATCGGGATACATATCTCATTACTATGTCTCACGTTTATCTATTCCAGTATTTAACAGATGAAAATGAAATAACAGCACTTATGTAGGATACTATGTCAAAGTATTTTGATTCAATATAACAATTAATTAAACAATGTGTTACCACAATTATGCAAAATTAGTTGGCACACAAAGCAGAATTCATGTTAATCCTACTCAACGAAAAACGAGACTTATGCGACGTATGTATCTATATCATTTTACAAATTAAAATAAATACATATTAATTGTTGAACTACATTGTGATGGTTTTCTAACTAGTTCGCATGTAAACAACATTTTACCATGTCCTTATTGATTTACATAACTAACCTGTTGTCACCATATGATTGCTAATCCATGTACATCGGTGTGCATCATACATTATAGTGAATGACCGGCTGCTATCACCGACGAAACAACAGAACACAATATTCTTAAATTTCGTTGGCTGAATATAACATTCCTAATTTTGATTGGCTCACTATGTCCAGACTGAATGTCGCCTATATGTGTATCTATATTTAACTAACGACCACTTCAGTATCACCAGTTACGTCATATGACAGGACGTTGGCAATATCTTGACCCGCCACCTCTTATATAATTGAACCGGTCCAGTGACCGATATCTGGCATCAAAGCAAAGGTGTTAATGCATTAAGCGCAATTAGTGAGTGTTGATTACATGACTAATTTCTGAACAATATAGAATTAATATAGAAATTAAAAACTAGATTTTCAGCATTCTACATTGACATTTCATCGATTTTACCAAAATGATATTGATGGAACAGAATCTGAAAGAAAATGTACCGAAAAACAAAACGCCCTTCGATTTGAAATTATTCATGATTCCTTATCATAGATACATCATTGTAGGCTTTAATAAATGTTGACATTTACACACGCCACATTTCTCTACAGTTGTATTACACTGAATAAAATAACTGTCTCAATGTAAGTAATTGTACATGTACAAGATCATAAATTTAACGATAGCTCGACTTTTTAACAATGTTGAAAAATTCTAAGTTATAGTGCAATTATTCTATTATGAATAAAAAGTCACCATGAGAAATTTTGACTCAGTAGACCTCACACTATACAGGCCTTTTGAAACTTAAAATCAAGCACAACAAAAAAATAAATAATAGAGACGTTTACAATTTAAATTATTCATTTCAATTGGCAAACACTGTAAATCCTGGGGTATACCCCCTCTGCTGAGATCACATGTCAATGGGTTAACACTGCATGCTACATCCTGGGACATATTGCTAAAATCGGCAAACAGTACTTGGCAACATTACTATGTACTAATCTAACATTAGTCATACTTAAATTTGATGAAAAAATATATTTACTCTGTTTTAATACATATTTTTATATAATAGGGCTTTTTTTCCAAGGACTTTTTTACCGATACTTTTTTTTTTACCTATAATCTATAAAATAACCCAACGCTCCGCTCGATTGGTAAAAGAACCAAACTAAAACCGGCAACTGAATATCGAAAAATCCTTCAAAAACTCCGAACTTACTTCCTACAGACGCACAAATACCCATTCTACCGGAAACTTACAATGTCAAAAGTTGTTATTGTGTTTTAAACGAATCATCGACGAAAATCGACAAATCGCCTAAGGATTTCATTGTAGCAACTCCTGTGTATGACGTCACATCGCTTACGCAAGCTATGCTACACTGAGGGGCCGCGGAAAACTGTTTGAAGAATGAGATAATGAGCAGGCCAAATTTACTCACTTTGAACCGCGATATATGGCTGAGTAGGTGACGCTTCGAAATAATAGTTAGTGTTTTGTTTACTTGAAAGTATTGTCTATATGAATAAACGAATTAACATCGAACAAAACTGAGAGGTTCTATTATCTTTAACGTAAAATGTCTAGCAGCATTGGCGTCAACCTTTCATTTAATTACAATATAAGACCACTGTTTTCTCCCTGTGTAGGGTGAGACAAGGACTCGTTTTAACACCAATCCTCTTTATGTGTACACTGACGTTCACACCGCTTGCATGAGAGACAGATGAGTTGATGTAGACGTTGTCTGCTTGATGAATAAGTTCTTTGCACTTACAGGACCATAAAAAGAAATCCGAATCTCAATACTGCTGTAAACTCATGGAAATAAGTGAAGAGAACTCGCCTGTTTCACTGTAACACATTCAAATTTAAATCATTCATCATGTAAACACTGCAAAAAAGTCATGTCTATGTCATGTACATGTATCTACTAACATAATACAAATATAAAACATACTCAATAAACTATAAGATTTTTATTTTATAAAATATATGTGTAGGACAAAATAAGTTACTTGGGATATTGGAATTTTTTAATTCATATTTTACCAGTGTGTCAGTGAATTAATAGATCATAATTCATAATTTAAAGAAATAATAAGAATTTATACAAGTGAAGGCATGCTCTAGTCATGGAATATTCAAGTCGACAAATAGGGGATTTGGTACATTGACAAAGTAAGTTTGTTATCTTTAAGTATTTTATGAATGCTTCATTTAAGTATCGTAGTATGGTGTCTTGTTTTTTATCATTTCTTAGTAAAATGACAAAATTATTATTTTTTATAGAAATAAGTCTTTCTATATTGCTTACGTCATTTAGCAATGTAATAAATCCTGCAAAAGATATATCTTGCTGTTTTAGGCTTGATGTATAAATAAATATTTTGGCAAACAGTAAAATATGATTTATGACTTGGTTTTGAGAGAATACTCCAAACATTACTTTGAATGATTATAACCCATTACCCCTACAACCCATTACCCCTACAACCCATTACCCCTACAACCCATTACCCTACAACCCATTACCCCTACAACCCATTACCCTACAACCCATTAACCCTACAACCCATTACCCCTACAACCCATTACCCCTACAACCCATTACCCCTACAGCCCATTACCCCTACAACCCATTACCCTACAACCCATTAACCCTACAACCCATTACCCCTACAACCCATTACCCCTACAACCCATTACCCTACAACCCATTAACCCTACAACCCATTACCCCTTCAACCCATTACCCTACAACCCATTAACCCTACAACCCATTACCCCTTCAACCCATTACCCTACAACCCATTAACCCTTCAACCCATTACCCCTACAATCCATTACCCCTACAACCCATTTCCGTCACTGTACTGTAGGTAAGGCTGGTTGTGCTTTGAAAGATACTTTATCTTATATCCCATTACTCCTACAACCCATTTCTCCAACATCCCGCAACCCCTACAATTATTTAAAACAACACAAGCAGTTACCTGTCTAACATAATGAACTCACCCTAACGAGTGAATAAGTATGGAGAAGGAATAAAGATAATGAAGCTGGAGGGGATTACAAGAATGAACGCTTAGGATTGTTTATGAATTAAACGAGGAGGAAGCAAATATGGTGAGAAGGAACAGTTTTTAACCACAAAAATAACACTTTAATAAATGTCGGAATTTACAATTTAAATAAATGAGAAACTGAGAAAGTAAGATCTACAGTTGAGATGATTTAGTTTGGTATATAGGTACTTGAATCTGACGAACATGACACTAACATGGCCGGCCTTCGCACTGATGAGTTAATGTTTGAGAATTAAGGTTCCATGGTTCTAACCAAACGGTAACTGGCATTCTCACATAGCAAACATAATTTCAAGGTAAGCCCGGTGATAAACTGTTTGCGAAATTTGAGTCGACATACTGTGCATGTACTTCTTTTGTGACTATTGTCATCATATATTTGATAATTGTACAAATTATCATGAACTGTTCTCTCTATATTTGGATGCACTGTTTTGGGACAATTTGTGGTGCAGTCAGAGATACAAGCCACCAAAGACTATACGAAGAAACTGGGTTTACATCATTAGCCTTTAGGCGAAATCTCACAAACTGTGTCTTTTAACAAAATAAAATTTCAGTTGACACCAGAATATTTATCGTCATTAGTTCCACCAGCAATGTCCGACATTTCGAACCGAAGTACTCGTACATCAGTGCATAATTTACAAATTGTGGATTCAGTTTGTAGATTTAATGAAAATCGCACAAACCTTACATCAGCGATTAAAAATAGAGCCATGGCCTCTGTAGCTCATCAGGAGATAATAAGTGGGGTATGTTATGGAGTGGGCTTTATAGCAATGGTCAGATAATGGAATGTAGTAATAATAATCTGGGAAGTGAAACTATTAAAGCAGTTTAAAAATATTTTGTTACCATAACTTTGCCAATCTGCTATATATATGTGTTGAAAGAGCAACACAAAGTTGCACAGAAACATGTTATTTGTTATAAAATGTTAGTATGACAATATATGCATAGATAATAAATGCCAAAGATGTTTTTCGTGTAATAATATGTGCAAGTGTTTGTTTTGTAGCTTGGAAATAAATTGCTGGTATCAAACATATAACAATGTGGTGGAGAGATCATACTATTTTTTAATATCGTACACACATTATATAATAATGAATATAACGGGTACTATTTGCAAACAATTCACCACTCACTGTCAGCTATTGCAATAATGGCCTTGGGCTATAGAAGAAAATGAAAAGAACCTTTTAGGTCATGACCCCTGCTAATTATTATCAAAATTGGTTACACATAAATGCACATTCGTTATAAATATCATACACCTTTGCATTATATTGTTTTAATTCTTAATTGCATTATGGCAATATCAACATTTATTACATAATGAATAGGAGCCTCAGTTTTTGAAAATCCCATTTCTCATAGGCTCCATTTCAATACTTAATAAATTGGTGAATTTTTTTTTAGTAAATTCTTTTTCACCATTTCTTATAGGCTCCTTTTCAATATTTGATAAAATGATGATATTCTATAATAAAAAAATCTTTTTTAGAGTCAGTGGAAGACTAAAGCAGTCTCACACACAGTCTATAACACAGTGCTGCACAGTAGTTTGAAGTAACTTGAAACCTCTGTATAACTATCAGTTTTCATCCTTCTGCCAGGAAGTGGTCAACCCAAGGTCAACACCATGCAATTACATAACATGCAGACACTGGACTCACAGCCAGTAAAATTTATATGTTAGATGTTGTTTTTCCTACAATTAATTATTTTTCTGTACTGGAGAAGAAGATGAAAATAGGTGTGGTGTCACAATCTCATATAGCTACCTCTTTTATAGTCCTATGTTATCACCAGTCATCACTAGTCATATTCAGTTCACATATCTCATGTAAAATGAAAAAAATTTAATTCCTCTTCAAGTTATTCCTTCAAAGGGTATTCAATAGTTCTCATTTCAAATAGATTCACTTTAAACATGTCCATAATGTAGACATTTATCTCATTTCTTGTTCCTATTGAATAAAATTAACTGCAAAGTTAATAGAAAACTAAATCAGTTATAAGGTATGAAATGTGATATAAATACGGTATACCAAATTGACTCGTACTGGAAATTCTCATTAATTAATTAATTCTCCAAATAATTACACAATATCATGAGATATTCAAAAACTCCATTATTTACTCTTAACTTTCAAAGAACATTATATTAGATTTAATAAAAGATTCTGTATTAAGTCTTTAGAACTCTTTTAGACTTGTGTACCTTTATCAGCAAATTCACTTGCAAAATACAAATAATTACTCATACGTGAAATGTGAGACAAAGTTAAATATGACTTATAATTTTTGTTAGACCTCCAATTCTAAGTTTTTAATTCTCAACATCTCTTTTTCCTCAGACATATTATATTCTCAAAGCACGTGTTAGAACTCTCACATCAGAATGATGAAATGCCTTTCCCTCAGGTGTTTTCTTTAAAATTACCTCCCTTACCTACTTACTGATTGAAGTGCACATAAAATCTCAGAAAAATGGTGTAAACTGAAATAGGCTTTTAGGTTATGATCCCTGTGACCCATATTTAGAATCCCTTACAGCCAAGGAGTCTGTACATAAAATTTCAGCTCGCTAGAGCCATTGGGACTGGAGATGAAGATGAAAATAGCATTTTAGGTCATTGCCTCTGTGACCCATATTTGGGGTCTCACAGTCACCAAATTTACAATTAAGAATCCCCTATAGTCAAGGGGTATGTACATAAGATTTCAGCTCTCTGGAGTCATTGGTTCTGGAGAAGAAGTCGAAAAAGCGAAAATTTTACGGACGGACGGACGGACGGATGGACGGACGCCATCACATGCCATAAGCCCATCGGGCCTTTCAGGCCTGATGAGCTAAAAATCGATACAAAAAAGTAAAAAAAAAACCGACATTATTTCCTGAATACGCACAAGTACCCTTTCAATTGAAAAAGGAAGCTGTTCAAAAACATGTGTAACTTTGAAACGAGTTATCGACACAATCCTCTCACTGGCGATCTCCCGATTGATTTTATCATCATTCAGATTTGGGTTACTTAGTTACTTAGCTTTGACGGGATGAATAACATATTCTAATATTTTGTAGAATTTTCTTTTTAAATATCTTAGTGATGTGTAACACTTTTTTTTAAATCACAACATTGTTTAACATACATTTTGATATAAATGTACTCGATGTCGCACAGGCGCTAGGCGGGGTTTACAGTACGTCCGAATAAATCGCATTGCGTTGACGTATGCGATTTGAGGATTTACATTACACGCGTTTTGCATGCGATTTTAATGCGAATATCATAAGTGCGAATGTTTTAGTTCCATATGTTATAATGTATGTACACGTATATGTATGTACAGATGCATGTACTTATTGTAGGTGCATGTACAATGCGTGTATGTTCAGGTTTTATGTATAGACTCTGATTTATGTATGTATGTATACAAGTCTGAATGTATGTTTCTATGTACTGTTCGCTTAATTTGTCTACACGTGGTTGGAATACCCCTTTCAGATAATGAAAATATGACGTCATCTAGGGAATTCCAATGGGATTTTGAATGCGATGCGAATAAAATAGAACGTACAGGTTCTATTTTATTCGCATCGCATCGCACCGCATGAAAAAAACGGACGTAGTTTATGACAACTCATTGAAAATAACGTAACGAGTGAAAAGTGAAAGTGCATGTTGTCGTCGATTGCTTTGGTGCATGCGGTTGGTTGGTCACGATTACATAATAAATAGTCTGCGCCAGTACTTTTGACAACTATACACAGTGAACATAATGTACCAGTGGCGGATCCCTAGTTGGAGTAATTATGGGTTGGAATTCTAAACAAATACAGCATTTGGATGGTACGGAACCTTTTTGTTTTAGATATCTACATTAATATCGCCATATTCATTTTTCTGCAACAAATGTCAACGATCAATACACAATGGAAAGCAAATATTTTATTTTTAAACATCAATTACTTACATGAACTGTTATTACGTAACGAATACATATGGACAAGAAGCAGAAGGTATTAAAAATGAACGTGGAATCGACATGGATCAATCGTGTGAAGCGCGGGTAAAATATTCAACCGGCAGTCGCCTCAACGCTCATCTGTGTTCATTGTTGACATCTTCAATGCTATCTGTGTTCATTGTTGACATCTTCAATGCTATCTGTGTTCATTGTTGACTTCTTTAATGCTATCTGTGTTCATTGTTGACATCTTCAATGCGATCTGTGTTCATGAACATGTACAGATCCACGGTCTGCTAAACTTTCATTGCCTGAAGGCAGTTTTGAAGATTGGAGAGGGACGTACCACGTCATAAAGACACTTTTGTTTGCATTTCCAGTTGACTGTATCTGGGTTATCTTAAAACGGCCCCGGGATTTCTTGTTCCCTCCTCCTAATGCAATCATCGTATGCGCAATTCTAACATAGGACAGTTAGAGATAATGATTTAGTTCCAAATCCTAATAAGGAGAATAGTATTAAGTCTAAGAATGACGACTTTAAAGGCGCTGTAGCACGTTTTTATGCTGAAATAAGTCAATGAAATGTATTTGAAAAATAATGTCAACAATAGTAAAACACCCTTCTCTCTTCGGAAAATCAAGTTGCAAATGAGTGTACATGGTTCCGTAAAGCCATGGGAATTTTTTTTGTCATTCGAATATAATAAAATGTGTTCACAATAAAATGGCCACCATGCAATTTTGGCTTTATACGCAACACCGTTATTACCACTACGGATCATTGGTTTGTGTAATAAGATGTTTTACCCTCTAAAGTAAATATAAATGACATAAACAATCATTATAAATGAGAAATTTGAAAAAATAAAATTTGCAAAAAACGTGCTACAGCGCCTTTAAACGCCGGTAAAACTCGTTATTTATTACATACACGTGTTCACAATTTAAGCTGAGATCAGTCTTTATTTAATACAAAAGGACACACGTGATTAAACTGTTTTATATCGTATCTCGCTGTAACATATTTCAATCATGTCAGTCAATGATCTTACCTTAGATTCTTATAGAACTACCTCGTCTTATTTTAATTGTACGACTCTGAATATCGTCACAAGGTAGTACATTCATTCAGTTAGTTCCTTAGTTTCCGCTGATTTGATAAATATGTTCACTTATATGAACATAATATCATTGTAAGTTTATAAATGTCATTCGCGGATTATAGGGAATGTGTAATATAACTTATGATAAGGCTTCAAGTGAACAATCCAGTCTCGTCATCATGATCATGAAATCATCGTTTCATTTATTTGGAGTGAAACTGTGCCGGAAATTATTCCAAGAAACAACGTACTTATAATGAAAACAACAGCCTCGCGTCATTCAGTATCATCACATTGCTACTTAGAGGGTTCTATCGGGGTATTTTTTGTGGAAACGAAATCCAAGAGGATATTCTCGTTTACACATATCTGCTATAAGTATAAGATTAAAATACAGTCAAATTGAAAGATAATGAAGTTAATACTTTGATGACTTTACATTTACCAACTTGATAAAGACAAGCGCACTTTTGTTAAAAAAAATAAAAACAATGAGAATTGAAGCCATTCATGGGCGTTGCGAGTGGGGAAAACTTCGCTACGGCCTGACAGCATATTGTTTATTAGTTTTATGATATGTTATGTGTTAATGTGTGAATATTCTATCAGTGTATATGTTTTATTACTACAAATTTTTTAAATTGGGTTAAATATAACGTGTTTTCATTTCACGAAATGTCAAGAATCCAAGATGGCGGATACTTCTGATAGATCGGTGATAGAACTTTCCCTTTAATTGATAGGTTGAGAGACTTCCTTTCTGCAAGACAATACGGGGAAACAGGAAATTGCCACCATAATTTACAATTGCCACCCGGGCAATTGCCAACCAGTATTTTTTAATGCGTTTGAGGGAAATGCTGCCACCAATATAAACAAAATTTTAAACATGTGTAAATGTAAAGTGTAAGAAAATGAAAATGTTTATAAAATTCTAATTGAATTGAGCTTGGGTATTACTGACATTATGTTTTGACAGGGCTATTTTTTTTTTACAAAACCAATACATTTTAGCTTTGGGCTGTACTATCATATGGAAAATGGAGAATCTGGACGTTCCTACATACTTATATTATAGACTTTGCAAGCGGTGTACGGTTTCTCTTTTTTAAGATCGAAGAGACCCTCAAAAATCATTTTCTAAAGAAATGTGATATTCCCTGTTACAGATCCCTAAATCCTTTTTTATCTTAAAGAATAATTTGGATTTTGAGAGATATATTTTTCTACCAAAATATACATTCTTATCCAAATGTTAATCTTTAGAACCAGTAATCATGCACTACCTATCTGTAGAAGTCGGTCGTTGGGAAATGTTCCTAGAGAAAATCGTGTATTTATTTATGGAACTCCCTTGTCGAACTTCTGGAACGTAAAAGGACTATTCGCATCTACATAAATTGGCAAAAAATGTATGTATAAAACTGTTAGTGACATGATTATTATTGATTGGTGCATTAGTCTTTGCATTATTGTACAGGGTTTTTACAATGTGGCATGATAAAATGAAAATAATAGTTTTATTTTCTGGTATTTTAGCTTATAACGTGCCACATCAAGACATAATGTTATCTTTAACATATGTAATCTCTTTGACAAACACGTCTAATTTATAGCTGTAATTAAATCCTAAACTGTAATTAAAGTCATTTTCATGAGAAATATTAGTATATGAGTAATACTAATAACATACAACATAGACAAATATAAAGTGAATGTCCTGCAAGATTACCTCTAATTTCCGTCACAAGGATGCATGTTAAACTAAACAAACATATTTCACAAATGTCTAAGAGTCTTACCACTGGCAACCGCGAATTTGTGATGGAAATATCTTATATATATTCTTATAATATTTTCTTTTCAAATAAGAAAAATTAAATACGCAATATGCATTGTTAATCAACATTTTATTGGCGAAAACATCATGTAATATCCGTTCACCTGAACAAGGGTACACGTCTTTATTGATATGCCCCTCAAAAGTTGAAAGTGCAAAACGAGAATGTTTAACTTATTCGGCATTTACTGAGATATTGAATTATTGAATTTAGACACAAACCCAAAGTATAAAACATACAAATATATAGTACAAAAAGCCCTAATGACAAGCCGAAACATTTGATACATTTACAATAACGTGAACTCACAAAAAATTTTTTTTTGCAGAAGTAGTTGACACTGTCATAATGCCAATGTTGTTGATACCGATGATGTGATAGAGGTATGTATAGGACACCTTTGTTTATGGTTAACCTTAATTGCCATATACACAGATGGGTCAGAAGAAATTATACCAAATTATCAACAGTCAAACGTTCGATTTTGAACGTCTGTGATGAAGATATATTAAAACAATTGCATTTCTGACAGTATGATATTTGTCCAACCACACATGGGGTGCTGAAACTGCGATTTCATAGGGTTTACATTTTACATAATGTTTGGTATATATGTACAAGATCTTTCCGTCATAATGTTCCTTCTTGGACTTTAATACCAATGACCCTATGCTGTATGACGTAATAAAACAAGCCAGAAAGTCATATGTCATGCAATCTCCTATCTCTCCCGATTAAGGATCAATCGCCTGCCTACATATCAGAGTTGATATCAGCCTATGTCCCAACACGGGAGCTTAGATCACAACATCAGAATCTATTGACAGTGCCGAAGTGTAACCTCAAGTGCTTTGGTCAGAGATGTTTTGAGCATTTTGCTCCTAACATGTGGAACTCTCTTCCCAAAAATCTGAAACTATGTCCAACATTTGAATCATTCAAATCAAGTCTAAAAGCCTATCTTTTTGTTCAGTTTTATGGTTCATAAGGACTTTCACAATTGCAACAATTGTACACATTGATTTGTTATTGCTGTTTGTGTGAAGTGAGCACATTCAAATGTGCATCACTATTATCATTATTTATTAGCATTATATGTTTAGCGCTTTGAGCATGCTTTCGAGCGTGGATATGTGCGCTTTATAAATATGCACTATTATTATTATTAAGGAGATTTCAAAAGAACGATCCAATTCTTTTTTTTACAAATTAAGTTTCGTTGGCTTTATCCCTCATGGATGAAAATATCTTGCATTTGTGTTGGTATATAGTTTCTTTGTCCCTGGGTGTAGAGTTGTATGTGTGTTGGTATATAGTTTCTTTGTCCCTGGGTGTAGAGTTGTATGGCCCCTGTAGTGCTGTTCCATGTTTATAAACCGCGTCTCGAAAAGCACACATGCAATTCAGATAACTGTTTTGTCTTTACCTTATCTATAGAAAGGTGATCGTTTAATAACGGTGTGCATTATTTTTTTTTCTATGGTAAAAGTTTTATTTTGGTGTTAGGTCTAATGCAAAGTAAAAATGAATTAATACTCCTTGTGCATAAAAATAAATTTGTTTTAAAGATATCTCAGCTCAGACATTTTTTATTAGATGTGAAAATATCGGTATTCTATAAAATACTGTGACTAATGAGTTATAAATCAAAAGTTTTGGAACGTTTTTATAAATAAAAAATAATTATTGTGTGAATACCTACATAATGTCTTGACAATAATTATTTCTGCTTTAGGTTAGATCATCTCTTTTAACAAACACACCCTGACTAATAATAGTAAACATTTTACTATTATAATAGCACAAAATACATATAATAATCTTGACCATGAAACATATTTCCTAAAATTGTGGTCTATTTTGCATGTAATATTTAGGTGTAACGAGTACACAGTTAATTATTAATTTGTTGATAGCATTGTACTTTGTTTCAATTTTTGACTGAATGAAATTGTATACTTTTTACATGTCACCTTTTTATGTATACCTTGAAAAAGAGAAAGAAATTAAAATATAATAAAAACACAAAAGTTTACTTTAATTAGGTCCTTACATTGATGAAATGCTTTTCACACACGGTGTCATAAGGGGGTGCCAATTGTTGGACAAATACTGAGGTGAATTGCTATTGAATGAATTAGATTCGAGATAAATATTTCTATAAAATAATACCAAATTAAGCAATTTCCTGAAATGCAGTTTGTACTGTATCACTTTAAGCCTAGCATACATGGATTACAAGAAATGTTGTCTAATGTAACACATTATTTGCATTAATGAAACAAGCTAAAGTAATGGACGGTATTTCCATCTCTATAGAAATGGTGAAAAATACTTTGCTAGTATTTTATTTTCTGGTTTTCTGAATTTCATCAAAACGGCAACATCCATGCCACGAGATTTTCCAATGAAGAAAAACAGTTCCAATGATCTTCTGCTTCTGGAAACAGGTTCAGGGAAACATCTTTATCCAATTCGTAGATCATATTGGACGAATCAAGCCAATTAACATCCATTTTGTGATTTAATATAATCTGTGACAATGAAGAACTTGTCTGTTACATCAATTTTGTAATAAAAAATATTCTGTGACGCATTAGAAAAGTTCAAGGTAACTGATATTTACGCTTTTGTACTGATAAAACGCCGAATGCTTTATGATAAAAGAGGATGAAGCCTAATCGGAGCAATATGCATTCTTTATAGAATTATATATGCACCGGATACTTACAGTATACATGTACCGATAATGTAAGACAAACTATTAACTTTGTGGCAATTACTGGCTTTACGACATTACCCGTTGTCATTTGGTCATCATAAATTTAATTGTCAATTATGAATATATGTGTTAAGTAAATTTTACTTCAATTCTCTGATAACCTTGAGTTTGGATATCTGTAACCCATTTAACGCTCCTTACCCTTGACCTACCGCATCTTCACAACGTCACGGGCGTAACGAAAAGATTTTCAAATCATCTAAAATATGGATAGAATTTATTTCGATACGTTTTCACCTTGCCGTGGGAAGATGGACCTACCGAGGCTTAAATCACAATGACTATGTTACATGTTGCAAATTTTCCGTCACAATAATCACAAATACTCCACTCTTACTGTAACCAAGTTCCCTACCAGTGATGTATAGACCCGACAGCGGCTGTAAAGACGAGAATTCAGTGTACCGATACGCCCTCTATTCCTAAACAGTTCATTGGCAATGAAAAAGTAGGTGAAATAAGCTGGTGAAGTGATCGAGTGTTGCGGTTTGATACATGGATTATCTCATTGCATGTCAAAACAAACACGTAGTGTCGGGTCTAGGACAATTTCAAGTCTGGTCTTTTCAACAGCCGGTGTCTATAACGAAAACAAATTTATCAAAATGTCCAGTCCCTCAGGATAAGTATGTTTTCTTTTGATTGCTTTTAAACAGAAATTCCTTTTGACGTATTTCTTTTTCATTTTGATAGCTGGTTTAAATAGACTTTCGTTTTCAAATACATAGGCAGATTATATTTATGCATAATACACACGTTTACAATGAAACATCACGGACCAACTGCATGCAGCAGCTTATCGCAAACTTATAATAGGCGTAGTAATCTAACTAAGTTACGCTGTGGTATTTTACCGCTTCATATAGAAATGGGACGATATTGTATATCCCCCACACCCCTAAGTCATAAATGTTGCTCCTTTTGTGATACTGTTGAGTCTCGAGCCCATTTTCTTGCTTAATGTGATTTTTACCAGGAGTGAGTGAGTGAGTGAGTTATTGTTTAACGCCGCTTCGGCAGTATTGCAGCCATTAGCGGCGTTTTTACCAGGATCTTAAATGTACTCTGATACTGTTAATGACATGTTCCGCAGACGTCAGTTACATTCTTAACTTATTTTACCTATGTATCATTTTATCACATTTTTAAAAATTATTATTTAGCATCCCTGTTGTATATTTCATAGTTCATGTATTTTAATAGTGTCTCGTAAGCCAATATTATGGCTGGGTGATATGTTATATCATATGTTTTACAATTGATTTTTTACTTGTAACATGTAACATGTGACACTTAGATAAAATATTTCTGTCTGTCTGTCTCAACTTAGCAAGGGTAAAACGAGTTTGGAGAAAGCATATATACATTAACATACATTCTTCCAAGTTGCATTGTGATTTACCCTTGTACATACAGACCAGATGAGACCAGACTAGAATAAATGCAATCTTAGTAACAAATGTGTTTATCAATTTCACAGACATTTCTTACTCACTTTTTTTTATCATCAATTTACGATAAATATACGTTTAAGTTTGAAGTGGATATGATAATATGTTTCACTTGAATGTTGTTATTACATGGTTCAGAATAATATCGTGTCGTTCAAGATAGTCGAGTCGTATATTGCTCTATTCGTGTTCAAGGAGTTAGAATAACTTTGTTTCTGCGCACACTGAGTTGTCATCAACCTGTGTGCTTCTTCCTGTATGTTTTATATGTCCTTGTTCCTTAGCAGTGTATGGACAGGCACAGATGCAAATCAAATGGTTTTAGTTAGGTGATTTTATTGTTTACAACTGTTTGATTTCTTTTGTTCCATGATACCGATTTGATAATGTTCTATAACATGTTTAATAGTGTTAGATATAGAGGTGTGTCTCCCGTGTGTATATGCAATTTATCAAGAAGCTGTTGTTAATTGAGCATAAGTCAACCGTGGTAACATGTTTTATACTTTAGAATTTTATTTAAGAGAGAAATTACTGCAAAATGTGTTATTTTTCGAAAGTTAATTAATGTATGAATAACTACATATTCCATTAAAACATTTTATTCTGCTTTATTTCATATCAATCCAGTTTATCTTTATAAACAATCACAATTGGACTATATACAGGAAACATTTTAATTTTCGAGTAAACTGGCTGAATGCTTTCAACACCCGGTGCCAAAACATGGGTGCCAATTGTTGAATAAATGCTGTATTGACTTGATAAGACTAAGGACACATGTTTTCCGAACAAGTTCTATGAGTAGTCAGTCTTCAGTGTAATAAGTGCGAGGCTTCGGTGCAGACACTAGCACCGTCATCCAACAAATGGAACGTCTATTGCAACATAGAAGTTCTCCTTAATCACATCAACTTTAATGTGCATATCCAAAAACAAATTAATATTTAGCAATTTCTTAAAATATTATCATTTTGTACCCTACCTCTTTAAGGCTGTCCCAGGTGTTATTCACTGTTGGACAGATACAGAATATATATATATATATATATATATATATATATATATATATATATATATTATAGTTTTCTACATGACGGTATGGTGGTCTTGTATGGAAGCTGTAAACAAACAGTATGTGAGAGACAATGAACTTGACCCCGTGAAACCACCCTGAGGAATATGACGGATGCGAGTTAAGCTATTATCATATTCCGTTGATCTATTCATTACTGCCAGCAGCCTCGAGTTTAGCGTGTCATGCTCCAGTGGCGAGAGTGGCACGTGCCTCGACTCTGCAGTCGCGCGCCGCTCTATTGTCCCTCATCTCGCCTCCCCTCGTACTCGCAGGTGGCTGGAGAGTTCTACCCGGTCACGTGACCTCCTAACCAAAAATAGCGTGTATCGATCGTTAGGTGACATACCGGCGCGTGCCGTCCTGGTATGACACGAGTCGTTAGCCAATCAGAACGGCGGATATTTGTTTGACACCTCGCGTTTTTTCAATAAAGCTTGCCCACAGGTATAATCGACTCGAATTGCGGGTATTCGAATACAATGGTGTGTTGAGATAGTGTTTACCGTTAGGAGTGCACTGATTAAGGCCGAATATGACAGCGGCGTCAAGCGGTAGTGGCAGCCAACGAGACAATGTGAGAGTAGCTGATTAACGGTACCCTATTGCTGCCGCGATCAGCTGAAGACTTAGTTAATTATTAGGACACGTTAACAGATGTATTGAACTCGTGTCAAAACATATGACACAGCGTCGCCGTGATTTACCGTTATTCCGTTGTTGACTGGGAACTACACCTCACTGTAATATGCAGCGATATAGCGCTTTCTTACAAACAGCAAACATCACCAGAGATGTATATAAAAATGTTTATTAGTACATATTTCAGAATACAATTGGGACATTGTTGTATACAGGGTCAAATTTTACAAAAAATTAACCAAAAAAATATCGGAAACCATGATGACTGTTATTAAGTAGGAACTCTTCTTCACTGCTTTGTTGACTATAAGCCTACACTATATAATGAAGAGACATGCTAAGAAATGCGCTCACCCCTGTCTCAATTGCAATGAAGATTAACCCGTTACTCCTTCAAAATATAAGAATGTCACTCTTTTATTTTTAGCGATCGATAAGTAGTTTAAAAGATCGACAATATATTTTCACAATTTCTTGAGCAATAACGTAACAGTTTTACAACTATGTAATCAATGAGTTTTCCCCAAGTCTAAAATAAAACAAGACAATTTCTTTCAAATGGCGATATTGACAAACTGGATCTGCACCTATAGTTTCGATCTTCGACTTTCTGTTTCTTATGCAGACAGAAACAGCTGCCGTTCTCTATTTCATTGACTATTTGCAAGAATTCCGCGTGTTTTACGTCACAAATGTTGCGAAGGACACGAGGAGGCATTTCAAACGAGGGTGGGTAGGAGGACTGTTGTTTGAAATTTAATAATCGGATTTATACAACATAAATAGTATGAAAAATATTGCAAACGCTACAGGAAAGATTGTTGATCCTTGGAACGATCCAAGCCACATTATTATTGTTGTTTTGTTTACATTTATTCTCAAGGATCATCTGGTATTTGTAAGGCGCCTCAGTACTATCTAAAACAAGGGATTTAAACGGTAATTATCTTCCAGATGGTACATGAATAGGGGGATTGATAGATTTATACATACATGTAACATACATTATAACAAGAAACATATTTATGTACTAATAACTTAATATGTATATTCAACAATTACCACAACCTATATACATGGACATTCAGCAATTGAAAATAAAAAATATGCTTTTGAATGCTAACAAATATGACATTTGTTTAAGCTTCACGTGCTTTCTAAATTTGGAAAAGTACGCTTAAGTCAACAGGAGTCATCAGAAGATGACAAATCCCACCGGTTCCACAAAATTTGTAAAACACATCTTTGACAGATACTTGTGTATCTACTACCTTACTTCAATTAGTGGGTATTACAGATGCTGAGTTTCGGGTATGTGACGGGTTTTAGACTTCTGCTCCAGAAGCAGTCAAAATCAACAACAACCAACATTCCTCTCACGTTTCTATGGAAACAGAAAAAAATAAAATTTTCAGAAAAATCCGAAAATATCAAAAGGCACCACTTTGATGAACGGTTTTGGAGCTGTGCTCCGGAAACGAACCTGTCTCTGAACAAAGTCCAAATTCAACAAGTTCCTATGGAAACGAAAAAAAATTAAATTTTCAGAAATGTGAAAATATCAAAAGGCACCACTTCAGTTAGTGGGTAATACATATGCAAAGTTTCAGGAAGATATGATGAAAGGTTTTGAAGCTGTGCACCGGAAACGAACCTGTCTTTGAACAAAGTCCAACTTCAACATGTTTCTATGGAAACGACCAAAAATGAAATTGTCAGAAATCTGAAAATATCAAAAGGCACCACTTCAGTTGGTGGGTAATACACATGGAACGTTTCAGAAAGATATTATGAACGGTTTTCGAGTTCTGCTCCGGAAACGAAATGATTACGGACGGACAGACGGACAGACGGACGGACGGGGTGATGACTATATCCCACGGTATTACATACCGGTGGGATAATAAATGTCCAAAACAAGTGACGTGTCATGTGCAAACTCAGTAACTAGATCCCGTATTTCCAATTGGTATGATCTCTACTATTTAACAATCTCAACAATTAAAACTAGCTGCAATGTTATACGACCTTGCCTACAGCCTCTATATTTATATACAGATGAAAGTCAAATCCATTCACCAAGACTAATGAAGTTGTATTACAACAATATTTTCATCTGTTTACTTACAAAGTGTCCATATTTAAAAAACAAACAAAAAAACTCTTCAGTGACGTTACAATATACTGAATCACACACTTTTTCATAATCGACCGTTATAGTAACATGCCCGGACTGTCCATAGTCTCTGTGAAGACCATCATATCATATATCATTATCATGCATCCTCCATATACATCTGTGAGCGCCTTCTGGTCTGCATTAATATATAATTGCCGAATCGGCAGATAAATGGCAAGCATCTTTTAACCCAAATAAGACAGAATCAATACGCTTTACTCATAAATTACAACCACCTCCAATGCCAAATCTAACAATGAATGATAACGTCATTACCACCGTTGAAATAAACACTTAGGTCTTATATTGCAGCATGATTGTTCGTGGAATGAACACATTCATGACATTGCTAAAAAAAAGTTTCCCCAATGGTGAACTGTCTCAGAAGCCTCTAATACCGTCTAAACCGAAAAACATTGGAAACTATGTATTAACAATTCATATTGCCAGTTTTCGATTATTGCAGTCACGTATGGGACAACTGTACTTAACAACAGGCAGATATGCTCGAAAAGCTCAACCTCGATGCTCTAAAAAAACATTTGTGGTGCTGTTCGTGGTACCAGCTATTTACGGATTTATAAAGAAACTAACTGTCGCTATGTCAAAGAAGATAGTTCACAAAATGACAATGTTTGATAAAATGGTTAATAATACTACGCCGAGTTATCTCAGTAATATTGTACCTCCTAGATTATCAGATGTCAGTGATTCGAATCTTCAGACTAATATTGTAAAACTGAAAGCTATGCCAGGTCCTTTCTCCCAGATGCAGTTAATTATGGAATTCGTTGCCAGCTGAACAGAGAGAAATAGTATAAAACCAGTGTCAAGATTTAAAACTGCCATTCTATACAATGCTAATATTTAAAGCCATTTTGACTGAAACGCCGGCAGCAGTTTTTGTCAAATAATACATTCACGTCTCAGACGGGAATGTAGTGATCTTAATGCACATAATATTATTATATGTTTATATCTCAAACACCAGCTTTTTCTTGTGACTATATCTACGAAGACTCTATTCATTATTCCCTTGTACGTCCTCTCTATAGCGATATTCGTCAAAGTATGTATTTTTATACAAAGGGATTTGAACTTAAATCAATTTTGTTTGGAAGTCACATTTCTTCCCCAGTTGTAAATATGGAACTTTTAAATTCAGTTCACTCGTTTTTAAATTCAACAATTTAAAGTAGTGTTCCTATGGCATAGTCATAATTTGTATTTTGTTGGCGTTCTTTTTCAGATTGTATCATTTATTTGTATTTATCTTTTATACTGTACATTCATCATACATGTCATGTTTTGTATTCGGTTGTATCCCGGAGCGGTATTTATATAAGCATTTGCTTGTTTCCGGTTCCTTCTTTTGGGAAATAAATATGATTAAACCAAATATATAATAAATTGATGGCAGTATATTGTTATTATTATTTCCTACTGTTACAGAACACGTTTAGAAATGATATTGGTATCCAGTTAGATGTTGCTTTGGTTTATCATTTTGGTAAACAAGTATAAATAAGACTTATTGTTTAGAAGTAATTTATAGCGAAACACCTTATAAAGAGAATTGTTTTTAAATAACAATTGGCCATTCATTAATCGTGAAATATTGTTAATGGTCATTATTTCACATACTTTTAAAAAGTATACACACGAATATTGCAAATTAAAAGAGGACACGTTTATCCAAAGTATCTGTTTTTAAAAACAAGCCATTATAACGTGCTGTTTCGATCGAGGTCCCGAATCTTGCTAACAAGAGCATCACGATGCGGTTTGCTGAAAGTGCTTCATTAAAGATAACTCTATAGGTTCCTCTTGGACCTATGATCGACCAACAGTTGCCGAGCAGTGTGTGTAGAAAGAGAAAAGAAAAATGGGCAATGACCATAACATTTTATATCCACAAATGCGATAACCAATATTTACAAAGTGTGTGAAACATTGTTCCATCCAGTCTTTTGGCTGAATAACTATGCTATGTTTCAAGCGAGAGTACCAAGCCTACAGCAAAACATAGTTATTGGGCTCAGGGACATGGTTGTGGTCGATGTATTTCATTCTAAAAAGTATACTATTCGTTGGAGCGATTGAAGACGGTTCTAAGAATCTAAGTCCATGTTAGTATCGTTTCTTATATAATACTAGATTCCATTTAGAGGCACTGTAGCACAAACAATATGTGTTTGTTAAACACGGATGCCCCCGGATATACCAAAATTATGGCAACGGTTCAAGTTTTTTGAAAATGTCCACTGCGGCAAGGTCAAAATCCTCATCTGAAAGGTCTCATCACAAGGTATGCACATGCAAAGTATGAAAGCCCTAGCTCTGAGCAATCCAAAGTTATGGCCAAGGTTAAAATTTCTGAAAATGTCCACTGCGGCAAGGTCAAGGTAAAAAGGTCAAATAGGATGACCTCATCTGAAAGGTCTCATCAGAAGGTATGCACATGCCAAGTATGAAAGCCGCTCTGAGCAATCCAAAGTTATGGCCAAGGTTAAAGTTTTTGTGGACAAACACTCAGACAGACAGACGGACAGGTGTAAAACAATATGCCCCAGAATCTCCGATTCGGGGGCATTTGTAGATCATCAGAAATTGTTCTGGCATAATGTAGAATATTTCCTAAATACTCATCTCCAAGGTAGTATTACCCTCACAAGACTCATAATAATGTTTGGATTGTGCTCACACAATAAAATACTAAATCATATTATACTTCTAGGGAAAAGGTTAATTTATTTTTCAAGTATCAAACAACATGCCCTTTGGAAAATCAAGTTAAAAAATTAGTGTACATGGTTCAGTTAATTCATGGGAATCATTTTTTGCAATTCTAAATAATAAAATGTTTTCACATTAAAATGGCCGCCATGCAATTTTTGCTTTATACGCAACACTGTTATTACCACTGAGAATAACTGGTTTGTGTAATAAGATATTTTAACCTCTGAAGTAAATATAAATCACGTCAACTATCATTATAAATGGGAAATTTGAAAAAATAAAATTAGCAAAAAACGTGCTACAGCCCCTTTAACAACTGTTTAAATTAGAATAAGAGATTTATATTATGTAATTATAACTGCTTCAACAGATATGTCTCAACAAGATTTCTAGTTTGTTTTTTTTCATTCAAAGTAGTAATAATAGAACCATTGGCTCTCTAGCTATCCTGCTTGATAGTGAATTATGTTATAGAATAAAAATTGCAAAAAATAAACTAATCTTGCTTAATATCTATGATACGAATAAAATGAAAGTTGTGTAAAAATGGAAAATTACTTAGATGTTTTAAATTAAAATAGAATATATATATTCCCCAAATCATTAAACAAAATGGTATAACAATTGGAGAGAAACAATACAAATCCATTTTCAAGTAAGCATACTGTATTAATGAATCCTACTTATAAATGGAAAAGGCTTGACCAAAACCCTATGAACCATATCCCTTTACACACTGAGCCTCTCCCCCCACCAATGGTGATTATTAGAGACGGAGACAGGCGGAAGGGTGGGGGAGATAACAAGATGGAACCTACCTCCCCTCCCCTCCGTATAACTAGTATGAAGGATATACAGAACATTCAGTTAAATAGCAACAAAATAAAATAAGTTCTATCTTGTTTAACTTCTATGATACAAATATAGTGAAAGTTGCGTTAGAACCTTTAATCCAAATACAAAAATTGCTAATATTTTATGGAAGATTTAATGTTGGCAAAACGGTACACCACTAAAATGTTTTGACTTATAACTTTCTTAGTTTTCATCCAAAAAACTTGAAATTTGCAACTCTTGATATTCACTAAACACAGATGATATCTTCAAAAGTAGAGTGTTCTAGGGTTGTTGGTTACTGAGATGAAAAATATACAATTAAATGAACCCCTGTCAAAATCAAAGTATCAAAGTTTCATTAATGAAATTAACAAATCATAATCTCCATCTTTTAAAGAAAACACTGCCCAGGTTTCTAGATATCTTCTGGTGCTGGCTGATGAGAAGAAGTCGTTTGAAGCTTTTAGGGTGAACCTCCTGCAATGTTCATATGTCATAATTTATCTCAACCAAATTTACAAACTTGCATCTCCATCCTACAAAGATGACAAAATTTCACATCCTATATCAAGCGCTTTCTGAGAAGAAGTCATTTAAAGGTTTCATTTTAAACGTCTCTGGCGGCCATATTGGAGGTCGTTGGAATTCTTGATGAAGAAACTTTGACCCCCTATGTGCCAGGTACACACCCACCAAATTACAGCTTTGGGGGTGTGGCGGTTCTGGAGGAGAAGTCGAAAGAGTGACAAGTTTACGGACGACAGATGCCAGACGCCGGCCCATGCCATAAGCCCATCTGGCCTTTCAGGCCTGATGAGCTAAAAATAGAGCCATGGGCTCTGTAGCTCATCAGGGTATATATATTTGTTTATGTTCAAGCCGGAAATAGATTGTTCTCCAGATAAAGTACAATTCCTTGAAATGACCTTTAAAAAAGCCATGGACACCAAAATTGTTCAGTGTCAGTGCATAAACAACTACATTTAAGAAAATTGGTTGTCCAAGTCAAAAGGCGAAAATAGACAATCTACAATTTACAATCCTCGGTAGCAAAAGAGTCTGCACACAATATTAAAGACTTCTAGGTCTATTTGTTCTGGAGAAGAAGATGAAAATAGGCTTTAAGGTCATGGCCTGTGAGGCCCTTATTTGGGGTCACAGGGTCACTGAATCTATAATTTAGAATCCCCATTGGTTAAAGAGATCTGCACACAATATCACAGCCTTCCAGGTCTTTTGTTCTGGAGAAAAAGACAAAAATAGGTATTTAGGTGATGGCCTGTGAGGCCCTTATTTGGGACCACAGGGTCACCAAATCTACAATTTACAATCCTCATTGGCAAAACAGTCTGCACTCAATATTACAACCTTCTAGGTCTTTTGTTCTGGAGAAAAAGACAAAAATAGGTTTTTAGGTCATGGCCTGTGAGGCCCTTATTTGGGGCCACATGGTCACCAAATCTACAATTTACAATCCTCATTGGCAAAACAGTCTGCACTCAATATAACAACCTTCTAGGTCTTTTGTTCTAGAGAAAAAGACAAAAATAGGTATTTAGGTGATGGCCTGTGAGGCCCTTATCTGGGGCCACAGGGTCACCAAATCTACAATTTACAATCCTCATTGGCAAAAGAGTCTGCACACAATATTACAACCTTCTAGGTCTGTTTGTTCTGGAGAAGAAGATGAAAATAGGTTTTTAGGTCATGGCCTGTGAGGCCCTTATTTGGGGCCACAGGGTCACCAATCTACAATTCAAAATCCTCATTGGCAAAAGAGTCTGCACACAATATTACAGCCCGTTAAAATATGCGAGCCCATTTCCCTTCGAACTGCCATTTTAAGGTATTCACACTAAAATGGACGCTCGATGGTAGTTCAAGTGATGTAACAATAACTAAACACTCATAGTTGAGTTTTAAAATATGACACCATGGCGGATTGGTCAACTATCAAAATCGCATGAGACCGACAAATCTACCTTTCAAAGTGAAGAGTTCAACAAAATTGTCACTTCATATAATTGTCACCATATTCTACCGATATGGATAACTATTTTCTTTGGATACAGCATTTTGGGTAGTGTAATGAGATATTTTACCCTCTAATGTAACAATATATTGTATAATTTGTTATCATAATAGGCAATTTTGAAGAAAAAAATCTGCAAAAAAACGTGCTACAGTGCCTTTAATACCATGTTGATTTAGATTTTTAGTTCAAATAAGCTCTATAATGCAGTTGACTACCAGTCTTCCATCAAGAGGTTGAAGATATATGGTTGTATTGGGATGTGTGATTTTTTTATGTTGATGTTTTCCTAAAATGTGAAAAGTGCATTTACGACTCTAAATATTTAAAAAAAAATATTTATGCTATATGTGGCTAAACCTTTCCTTGGATAGAAAATCCATCATCCTTAAGAAGATCACTTATAAATAATTTACTTTGGAGATGTGGTCTTGACCGGGGTCAAATGTACAAACTTTTTATTATCTCCTCTGAACATTTCTCCTTTAGGAGTGGTGCAATGGTTTTAGAGGAGACATGAACAATGTGAAAAGTTGGTAGGAACAATGGCTCGTGCCTTATAGACCTAATAAGTTGAACAGTGACCGGTAGCAACATGATCCATCTCCACATAACAACTGTTCTCTTGTCACATAGCGAGATGTAGACATTGAACATAATCAGCAGTCCCATTACGATGTCTTCTGGCTATTGTTCCTACTTGACTCTAAGGCTTCCACCCACTCTTTAACTTGTTCTGTTTTGAACTTGCCTGAAAAATGAAGACATTTGGTTGAGGTGAATGCAACTTATCTCCCGTAAGTCATAACTCGCGCTAATCTCCATCACTGGCTAATTTAAGCCTTGCCACATTTCCTTAACTATGCAGCTCTGGTGCAGCACACTGCTGTGTTAGCTCGGAAACCTTGAGGAAGTGCAGCAAGACTTTAACTAGCCAGCGACGGAAGGAAGCTGGTGTGAATTATGCCTAGTGTAGGGAAGTTGAGGTGAATGATAAAAATAAAGAGGAACTAAAGCAAAGTGGCTCAGCAGTTTAAAAGGAGGGTTCTATCAGGGTATTTTTTGTGGAAACAACATTAGAGAGGATATTCCCGTTTATACATATATGCTATTAATACACAATTAAAACAGTCAAATTGAAAGATATTAATGAAGTTAATACTTTAATGACATTAAATTTCACAACTTGATAAAATAGAGCACATTTGTTAAAATAAAAACAATGAGAATTGAAGCCAGTCATCAGCAGTGCATGTTGGGAAAATTTTGCTATATTGTTTATTAGTTTTATGATACGTTATGTGTTATGTGTTACTATTAGTGTATATGTTATATTATTTAAAAAATAGCCATGGGCTCTGCAGCTCATCCATATTTCATTGATATATTATCTAAGGCTGAATATCTAATTTATCTCAAGTAATACATTGTTAACAAGCAAATAATAAGTTTTTAGATTGTGACCCTTGTGACTCACAATTGGGGTCACAGGGTCACAAAAACAACAACTACAAATTAGAATCCCCTATTGGCCAAGGAGTCTGTACACAACATTTCAGCATTTTAAAGCTTTATGTACTGGAGAAGAAGATGAAAATAGGTTTTTTAAGGTCATGACCCGTGTGACCCTATGTGGGGTCATGGGGTTACCAAATCTACAATTTAGAAACCCCTTGGCCAAGGAGTCTACACACAACTTTTCAGTTCTCTAGACCCTTTGGAACTGGAGAAGAAGATGAAAATAGGTTTTTAAGGTTGTGACCCCTGTGATCCTATTTGGGGTCATGGGGTCACGAAATCTACAATTTAGAATCCCAATTGGCCAAAGAGACTGCACACAACTTTTCAGCTCCCTAGACCAAGTGGTTCTGGAGAAGAAGACGGAAATGCAAAAAGTTTACAGATGGACGGATGGACGCCAGACACCATGCCATACCATAAGCGGGTCTTCCAGGCCAGATGAGCTAAAAATGTATTGTCTTATTCTTCATTGTCTGTAATAATAATAATAATAGTGGCATTTATATTGCGCAGTATCTACGCCATAAAAGTATGCTCAAAGTCTGTCTGTCTGTCTGTATATCTGTCTGTCTGTTTGTCAGTGTTAGGTATGTATGTAGGTAGTACATATCAATGACTGACCCCGTGTGGAGTCAAAGAACTCCTGGAGGTATCCGGGCCGTTCATCAATCTGTTCATATTCAAATGCCTGCAGGATCATCTCAAACTTGTCCAGGTCCTTCACCACCTGTGCTTCCCGGCTCTGCTCTCCCTCGTACTCCTGTCAGCAGCCAATAGTGCTCACATGACACTCATTCATACTATTATCACTGCAGAATACCACAACCAAGATCGACCAAGAGTTACATGACTACCGTTATTCTTCCATTTATTCGACTCTTCTAAAAATTTGACAATTAAGATCATCTGATAGAGACAAAGTTCATGGACTTAAAGTCATTTATCACTTTGCAAAATGGAACATTGAATGAATTTTACAATCATAAAAGTGTAATCTTAAGGTCGTAACTTTTCATTTGATACCCTATGTTTAAAATTGATTCACCTTTCATTGAAACGATTCATATAAACAGAATGTAAATATACAAAATTGTTTCAATAAATAAACAAAATTGAAAATAGATAATATTAATAGAAAATCATTTGTTATTCGTGAAAATCAGTCAGCCATGCATTAACATTGAATTAGTTTTCACGAAAACATCATCTAACGTCGACAGTTGTTCGACACCAAATATTTGTAATTATACCACTTCTATGTTGATATCCACTGAACTTATCAGTTAATAGATCAAATAGTATTATGTTGCTATAAAGTTGTAAATGCATTTAAACATTGAAGAGACATTAATTTTTACTTTGATGCTGATATGAAAGAAGAGTCACAAACTTCAGCCGGTTTGGCACTCGAGTATATTTTCACAATATCTAAATAAATTATATCTCAAAATTATATAAATTTTAATAACAGCCTTACTATTCATATTTTTAAATAAAAGATGACAAAAGTATAACCATTTAGAATTAGGGTAGTACTATAGGTGTCATCACTGTTTCTAGAATTAGAACGGTAGCAGTGAACAAGTGAAGGCAAGTGGGACATAGTTCTAACATTATTTGGAAAATTTGAGGTTCTACTTTATTGAAGAATTATGGCATCCTCTAATAAGTACTTCCAGTCTGATTAGTCTTTCTCCTTGTGTAGGACAAGCTTTGGATCAAATGTGATGAGAGTTCGGTCAACAATTCTGGAGTTATCTTGCTGACAAGACTAACAAGTTCAAATGGTAAAATATAAATACCAGTAGCATTGGCTCTGAGTGTCATCAGAATTTACATGATTAATTATCTTAGTTTATTATCTTACCGGCCATCCGGTAGTATTTCAAATCCTCTCTATGTATTTCTTAACCGCACAGCTCGCTATCCGGATGATTTTCAACTGCAACCAAATTGTGTGGATAAACGGGGTCTGACTGCTTTGTTAAATTCTTTGTTAAAGTGTGTCAAATGGCTTTGTAAGAATGTGCAAGAAAAGCAAAATTCATTTATGTCTTCTTCCCAGCCCCATGCATCCTCTCCCTAACACATTTTGAGGGACACTTGTCTGCAACTCCTAGCTTTTGATTAGCTACTCCGTATGTAGTAATGCACATAAGTAAGTTAAATTATTTTTTTTATTGTTAGCCTTCCTGTTATGGGAGCATTCAATAATTAATAGTATTGGTAACACATAACGATGATTATCAGATGTACTGTGGAGGTATGAGAGCTCTGCTTTCTCTTGTCTTGTTTCTTGTCAAGTCACTGTACTCCCCAACCAGTTTTTATCCGAGGAAATATGGTATATCAGAAGCAGTGTGTGACTCGCCTGCCAGAGAGAGAAGATTTCCTGCCCAACCTCCTCGTCCACCAGGCTACAGATGTGCTGCATAGCTTCCTACAACACAACACAACACAGTGGCAGTAGAGAACTCAACATATTGGACTCCCTGCAACACAACACAGTGGCAGTAGAGAACTCAACATATTGGACTCCCTGCAACACAGCACAGTAACAGTAGAGAACTCAACATATTGGACTCCCTACAACACAGCACAGTAACAGTAGAGAACTCAACATATTGGACTCCCTACAACACAACACAGTGGCAGTAGAGAACTCAACATATTGGACTCCCTACAACACAACACAGTGGCAGTAGAGAACTCAACATATTGGACTCCCTGCAACACAGCACAGTAACAGTAGAGAACTCAACATATTGGACTCCCTACAACACAACACAGTGACAGTAGAGAACTCAACATATTGGACTCCCTGCAACACAGGACAGTAACAGTAGAGAACTCAACATATTGGACTCCCTACAACACAACACAGTGGCAGTAGAGAACTCAACATATTGGACTCCCTACAACACAACACAGTGACAGTAGAGAACTCAACATATTGGACTCCCTGCAACACAGCACAGTAACAGTAAAGAACTCAACATATTGGACTCCCTACAACACAACACAGTGGCAGTAGAGAACTCAACATATTGGACTCCCTACAACACAACATAGTGACAGTAGAGAACTCAACATATTGGACTCCCTACAACACAACACAGTGGCAGTAGAGAACTCAACATATTTGACTCCCTACAACACAACACAGTGGCAGTAGAGAACTCAAAATATTGGACTCCCTACAACACAACACAGTAACAGTAGAGAACTCAACATATTGGACTCCCTACAACACAACACAGTGGCAGTAGAGAACTCAACATATTGGACTCCCTACAACACAACATAGTGACAGTAGAGAACTCAACATATTGGACTCCCTGCAACACAGCACAGTAACAGTAGAGAACTCAACATATTGGACTCCCTACAACACAACACAGTGGCAGTAGAGAACTCAACATATTGGACTCCCTACAACACAACACAGTGACAGTAGAGAACTCAACATATTGGACTTCCTACAACACAACACAACACAGTGGCAGTAGAGAACTCAACATATTGGACTCCCTGCAACACAGCACAGTAACAGTAGAGAACTCAACATATTGGACTCCCTACAACACAACACAGTGGCAGTAGAGAACTCAACATATTGGACTCCCTGCAACACAACACAGTGGCAGTAGAGAACTCAACATATTGGACTCCCTACAACACAACACAGTGACAGTAGAGAACTCAACATTTTGGACTCCCTGCAACACAGCACAACACAGTGACAGTAGAGAACTCAACATATTGGACTCCCTACAACACAACACAGTGGCAGTAGAGAACTCAACATATTGGACTCCCTACAACACAACACAGTGGCAGTAGAGAACTCAACATATTGGACTCCCTACAACACAACACAGTGGCAGTAGAGAACTCAACATATTGGACTCCCTACAACACAGCACAGTGACAGTAGAGAACTCAACATATTGGACTCCCTACAACACAACACAGTGGCAGTAGAGAACTCAACATATTGGACTCCCTACAACACAACACAGTGACAGTAGAGAACTCAACATATTGGACTGCCTGCAACACAGCACAACACAGTGACAGTAGAGAACTCAACATATTGGACTCCCTACAACACAACACAGTGGCAGTAGAGAACTCAACATATTGGACTCCCTGCAACACAACACAGTGGCAGTAGAGAACTCAACATATTGGACTCCCTACAACACAACACAGTGACAGTAGAGAACTCAACATATTGGACTCCCTGCAACACAGCACAACACAGTGACAGTAGAGAACTCAACATATTGGACTCCCTACAACACAACACAACACAGTGACAGAAGAGAACTCAACATATTGGACTCCCTACAACACAACACAGTGACAGTAGAGAACTCAACATATTGGACTCCCTACAACACAACACAACACAGTGACAGTAGAGGACTCAACATATCGGACTCCCTACAACACAACACAGTGGCAGTAGAGAACTCAACATATTGGACTCCCTACAACACAACACAGTGACAGTAGAGAACTCAACATATTGGACTCCCTACAACACAACACAGTGACAGTAGAGAACTCAACATATTGGACTCCCTACAACCCAACACAGTGGCAGTAGAGAACTCAACATATTGGACTCCCTACAACACAACACAGTGACAGTAGAGAACTCAACATATTGGACTCCCTACAACCCAACACAGTGGCAGTAGAGAACTCAACATATTGGACTCCCTACAACACAACACAGTGGCAGTAGAGAACTCAACATATTGGACTCCCTACAACACAACACAGTGACAGTAGAGAACTCAACATATTGGACTCCCTACAACCCAACAAAGTGGCAGTAGAGAACTCAACATATTGGACTCCCTACAACCCAACACAGTGGCAGTAGAGAACTCAACATATTGGACTCCCTACAACCCAACACAGTGGAAGTAGAGAACTCAACATATTGGACTCCCTACAACACAACACAGTGGCAGTAGAGAACTCAACATATTGGACTCCCTACAACCCAACACAGTGGCAGTAGAGAACTCAACATATTGGACTCCCTACAACCCAACATAGTGGCAGTACAGAACTCAACATATTGGACTCCCTACAACACAACACAGTGGCAGTAGAGAACTCAACATTTTGGACTCCCTACAACCCAACACAGTGGCAGTAGAGAACTCAACATATTGGTCTCCCTACAACCCAACACAGTGGCAGTAGAGAACTCAACATATTGGACTCCCTACAACACAACACAGTGGCAGTAGAGAACTCAACATATTGGACTCCCTACAACCCAACACAGTGGCAGTAGAGAACTCAACATATTGGACTCCCTACAACACAACACAGTGGCAGTAGAGAACTCAACATATTGGACTCCCTACAACCCAACACAGTGGCAGTAGAGAACTCAACATATTGGACTCCCTACAACACAACACAGTGGCAGTAGAGAACTCAACATATTGGACTCCCTGCAACACAACACAGTGGCAGTAGAGAACTCAACATATTGGACTCCCTACAACACAACACAGTGACAGTAGAGAACTCAACATATTGGACTCCCTACAACACAACACAGTGGCAGTAGAGAACTCAACATATTGGACTCCCTACAACACAACACAGTGGCAGTAGAGAACTCAACATATTAGACTCCCTACAACACAACACAGTGACAGTAGAGAACTCAACATATTGGACTCCCTACAACACAGCACAGTGACAGTAGAGAACTCAACTTACTGGACTCCCTGCAACACAACAGAGTGACAGTAGAGAACTCAACATATTGGATTCCCTACAACCAAACACAGTGACAGTAGAGAACTCAACATATTGGACTCCCTACAACACAACACAGTGACAGTAGAGAACTCAACATATTGGACTCCCTACAACCCAACACAGTGGCAGTAGAGAACTCAACATATTGGACTCCCTACAACACAACACAGTGACAGTAGAGAACTCAACATATTGGACTCCCTACAACCCAACACAGTGGCAGTAGAGAACTCAACATATTGGACTCCCTACAACCCAACACAGTGGCAGTAGAGAACTCAACATATTGGACTCCCTACAACCCAACACAGTGGCAGTAGAGAACTCAACATATTGGACTCCCTACAACACAACACAGTGGCAGTAGAGAACTCAACATATTGGACTCCCTACAACCCAACACAGTGGCAGTAGAGAACTCAACATATTGGACTCCCTACAACCCAACATAGTGGCAGTAGAGAACTCAACATATTGGACTCCCTACAACACAACACAGTGGCAGTAGAGAACTCAACATATTAGACTCCCTACAACCCAACACAGTGGCAGTAGAGAACTCAACATATTGGTCTCCCTACAACCCAACACAGTGGCAGTAGAGAACTCAACATATTGGACTCCCTACAACACAACACAGTGGCAGTAGAGAACTCAACATATTGGACTCCCTACAACCCAACACAGTGGCAGTAGAGAACTCAACATATTGGACTTCCTACAACACAACACAACACAGTGGCAGTAGAGAACTCAACATATTGGACTCCCTACAACAAAACATAGTGACAGTAGAGAACTCAACATATTGGACTCCCTGCAACACAGCACAGTAACAGTAGAGAACTCAACATATTGGACTCCCTACAACACAACACAGTGGCAGTAGAGAACTCAACATATTGGACTCCCTACAACACAACACAGTGACAGTAGAGAACTCAACATATTGGACTTCCTACAACACAACACAACACAGTGGCAGTAGAGAACTCAACATATTTGACTCCCTGCAACACAGCACAGTAACAGTAGAGAACTCAACATATTGGACTCCCTACAACACAACACAGTGGCAGTAGAGAACTCAACATATTGGACTCCCTGCAACACAACACAGTGGCAGTAGAGAACTCAACATATTGGACTCCCTACAACACAACACAGTGACAGTAGAGAACTCAACATTTTGGACTCCCTGCAACATGGCACAACACAGTGACAGTAGAGAACTCAACATATTGGACTCCCTACAACACAACACAGTGGCAGTAGAGAACTCAACATATTGGACTCCCTACAACACAACACAGTGGCAGTAGAGAACTCAACATATTGGACTCCCTACAACACAACACAGTGGCAGTAGAGAACTCAACATATTGGACTCCCTACAACACAGCACAGTGACAGTAGAGAACTCAACATATTGGACTCCCTACAACACAACACAGTGGCAGTAGAGAACTCAACATATTGGACTCCCTACAACACAACACAGTGACAGTAGAGAACTCAACATATTGGACTGCCTGCAACACAGCACAACACAGTGACAGTAGAGAACTCAACATATTGGACTCCCTACAACACAACACAGTGGCAGTAGAGAACTCAACATATTGGACTCCCTGCAACACAACACAGTGGCAGTAGAGAACTCAACATATTGGACTCCCTACAACACAACACAGTGACAGTAGAGAACTCAACATATTGGACTCCCTGCAACACAGCACAACACAGTGACAGTAGAGAACTCAACATATTGGACTCCCTTCAACACAACACAGTGGCAGTAGAGAACTCAACATATTGGACTCCCTACAACACAACACAACACAGTGACAGTAGAGAACTCAACATATTGGACTCCCTACAACACAACACAGTGGCAGTAGAGAACTCAACATATTGGACTCCCTACAACACAACACAACACAGTGACAGTAGAGAACTCAACATATTGGACTCCCTACAACACAACACAGTGACAGTAGAGAACTCAACATATTGGACTCCCTACAACACAACACAACACAGTGACAGTAGAGAACTCAACATATTGGACTCCCTACAACACAACACAGTGGCAGTAGAGAACTCAACATATTGGACTCCCTACAACACAACACAGTGACAGTAGAGAACTCAACATATTGGACTCCCTACAACACAACACAGTGACAGTAGAGAACTCAACATATTGGACTCCCTACAACCCAACACAGTGGCAGTAGAGAACTCAACATATTGGACTCCCTACAACACAACACAGTGACAGTAGAGAACTCAACATATTGGACTCCCTACAACCCAACACAGTGGCAGTAGAGAACTCAACATATTGGACTCCCTACAACACAACACAGTGGCAGTAGAGAACTCAACATATTGGACTCCCTACAACCAAACACAGTGACAGTAGAGAACTCAACATATTGGACTCCCTACAACACAACACAGTGACAGTAGAGAACTCAACATATTGGACTCCCTACAACCCAACACAGTGGCAGTAGAGAACTCAACATATTGGACTCCCTACAACACAACACAGTGGCAGTAGAGAACTCAACATATTGGACTCCCTACAACACAACACAGTGACAGTAGAGAACTCAACATATTGGACTCCCTACAACCCAACACAGTGGCAGTAGAGAACTCAACATATTGGACTCCCTACAACCCAACACAGTGGCAGTAGAGAACTCAACATATTGGACTCCCTACAACCCAACACAGTGGCAGTAGAGAACTCAACATATTGGACTCCCTACAACACAACACAGTGGCAGTAGAGAACTCAACATATTGGACTCCCTACAACCCAACACAGTGGCAGTAGAGAACTCAACATATTGGACTCCCTACAACCCAACATAGTGGCAGTAGAGAACTCAACATATTGGACTCCCTACAACACAACACAGTGGCAGTAGAGAACTCAACATATTGGACTCCCTACAACCCAACACAGTGGCAGTAGAGAACTCAACATATTGGTCTCCCTACAACCCAACAAAGTGGCAGTAGAGAACTCAACATATTGGACTCCCTACAACACAACACAGTGGCAGTAGAGAACTCAACATATTGGACTCCCTACAACCCAACACAGTGGCAGTAGAGAACTCAACATATTGGACTCCCTACAACACAACACAGTGGCAGTAGAGAACTCAACATATTGGACTCCCTACAACCCAACACAGTGGCAGTAGAGAACTCAACATATTGGACTCCCTACAACACAACACAGTGGCAGTAGAGAACTCAACATATTGGACTCCCTACAACACAACACAGTGGCAGTAGAGAACTCAACATATTGGACTCCCTACAACACAACATAGTGACAGTAAAGAACTCAACATATTGGACTCCCTGCAACACAGCACAGTAACAGTAGAGAACTCAACATATTGGACTCCCTACAACACAACACAGTGGCAGTAGAGAACTCAACATATTGGACTCCCTACAACCCAACACAGTGGCAGTAGAGAACTCAACATATTGGACTCCCTACAACACAACACAGTGGCAGTAGAGAACTCAACATATTGGACTCCCTACAACCCAACACAGTGGCAGTAGAGAACTCAACATATTGGACTCCCTACAACACAACACAGTGGCAGTAGAGAACTCAACATATTGGACTCCCTACAACACAACACAGTGACAGTAGAGAACTCAACATATTGGACTCCCTACAACACAACACAGTGGCAGTAGAGAACTCAACATATTGGACTCCCTACAACACAACACAGTGGCAGTAGAGAACTCAACATATTGGACTCCCTACAACACAACACAGTGACAGTAGAGAACTCAACATATTGGACTCCCTACAACACAGCACAGTGACAGTAGAGAACTCAACTTACTGGACTCCCTGCAACACAACAGAGTGACAGTAGAGAACTCAACATATTGGACTCCCTACAACACAGCACAGTGACAGTAGAGAACTCAACATATTGGACTCCCTACAACACAGCACAGTGACAGTAGAGAACTCAACATATTGGACTCCCTACAACAAAGCACAGTGACAGTAGAGAACTCAACATATTGGACTCCCTACAACACAGCACAGTGACAGTAGAGAACTCAAAATATTGGACTCCCTACAACACAACACAGTGACAGTAGAGAACTCAACATATTGGACTCCCTACAACACAGCACAGTGACAGTAGAGAACTCAACATATTGGACTCCCTACAACACAACACAGTGGCAGTAGAGAACTCAACATATTGGACTTCCTACAACCCAACACAGTGGCAGTAGAGAACTCAACATATTGGACTCCCTACAACACAACACAGTGGCAGTAGAGAACTCAACATATTGGACTCCCTACAACCCAACACAGTGGCAGTAGAGAACTCAACATATTGGACTCCCTACAACACAACACAGTGGCAGTAGAGAACTCAACATATTGGACTCCCTGCAACACAACACAGTGACAGTAGAGAACTCAACATATTGGACTTCCTACAACACAACACAACACAGTGGCAGTAGAGAACTCAACATATTTGACTCCCTGCAACACAGCACAGTAACAGTAGAGAACTCAATATATTGGACTCCCTACAACACAACACAGTGACAGTAGAGAACTCAACATATTGGACTCCCTGCAACACAACATAGTGGCAGTAGAGAACTCAACATATTGGACTCCCTACAACACAACACAGTGACAGTAGAGAACTCAACATTTTGGACTCCCTGCAACACAGCACAACACAGTGACAGTAGAGAACTCAACATATTGGACTCCCTACAACACAACACAGTGGCAGTAGAGAACTCAACATATTGGACTCCCTACAACACAACACAGTGGCAGTAGAGAACTCAACATATTGGACTCCCTACAGCACAACACAGTGGCAGTAGAGAACTCAACATATTGGACTCCCTACAACACAGCACAGTGACAGTAGAGAACCCAACATATTGGACTCCCTACAACACAAGACAGTGGCAGTAGAGAACTCAACATATTGGACTCCCTACAACACAACACAGTGACAGTAGAGAACTCAACATATTGGACTCCCTACAACACAACACAACACAGTGACAGTAGAGAACTCAACATATTGGACTCCCTACAACACAACACAGTGACAGTAGAGAACTCAACATATTGGACTCCCTGCAACACAACACAGTGGCAGTAGAGAACTCAACATATTGGACTCCCTACAATACAACACAGTGACAGTAGAGAACTCAACATATTGGACTCCCTGCAACACAGCACAACACAGTGACAGTAGAGAACTCAACATATTGGACTACCTTCAACACAACACAGTGGCAGTAGAGAACTCAACATATTGGACTCCCTACAACACAACACAACACAGTGACAGTAGAGAACTCAACATATTGGACTCCCTACAACACAACACAGTGGCAGTAGAGAACTCAACATATTGGACTCCCTACAACACAACACAACACAGTGACAGTAGAGAACTCAACATATTGGACTCCCTACAACACAACACAGTGACAGTAGAGAACTCAACATATTGGACTCCCTACAACACAACACAACACAGTGACAGTAGAGAACTCAACATATTGGACTCCCTACAACACAACACAGTGGCAGTAGAGAACTCAACATATTGGACTCCCTACCACCAAACACAGTGACAGTAGAGAACTCAACATATTGGACTCCCTACAACACAACACAGTGACAGTAGAGAACTCAACATATTGGACTCCCTACAACCCAACACAGTGGCAGTAGAGAACTCAACATATTGGACTCCCTACAACACAACACAGTGGCAGTAGAGAACTCAACATATTGGACTCCCTACAACACAACACAGTGACAGTAGAGAACTCAACATATTGGACTCCCTACAACCCAACACAGTGGCAGTAGAGAACTCAACATATTGGACTCCCTACAACCCAACACAGTGGCAGTAGAGAACTCAACATATTGGACTCCCTACAACCCAACACAGTGGCAGTAGAGAACTCAACATATTGGACTCCCTACAACACAACACAGTGGCAGTAGAGAACTCAACATATTGGACTCCCTACAACCCAACACAGTGGCAGTAGAGAACTCTACATATTGGACTCCCTACAACCCAACATAGTGGCAGTAGAGAACTCAACATATTGGACTCCCTACAACACAACACAGTGGCAGTAGAGAACTCAACATATTGGACTCCCTGCAACACAGCACAGTAACAGTAGAGAACTCAACATATTGGACTCCCTACAACACAACACAGTGGCAGTAGAGAACTCAACATATTGGACTCCCTGCAACACAACACAGTGGCAGTAGAGAACTCAACATATTGGACTCCCTACAACACAACACAGTGACAGTAGAGAACTCAACATTTTGGACTCCCTGCAACACAGCACAACACAGTGACAGTAGAGAACTCAACATATTGGACTCCCTACAACACAACACAGTGGCAGTAGAGAACTCAACATATTGGACTCCCTACAACACATTACAGTGGCAGTAGAGAACTCAACATATTGGACTCCCTACAACACAACACAGTGGCAGTAGAGAACTCAACATATTGGACTCCCTACAACACAGCACAGTGACAGTAGAGAACTCAACATATTGGACTCCCTACAACACAACACAGTGGCAGTAGAGAACTCAACATATTGGACTCCCTACAACACAACACAGTGACAGTAGAGAACTCAACATATTGGACTGCCTGCAACACAGCACAACACAGTGACAGTAGAGAACTCAACATATTGGACTCCCTACAACACAACACAGTGGCAGTAGAGAACTCAACATATTGGACTCCCTGCAACACAACACAGTGGCAATAGAGAACTCAACATATTGGACTCCCTACAACACAACACAGTGACAGTAGAGAACTCAACATATTGGACTCCCTGCAACACAGCACAACACAGTGACAGTAGAGAACTCAACATATTGGACTCCCTTCAACACAACACAGTGGCAGTAGAGAACTCAACATATTGGACTCCCTATAACACAACACAACACAGTGACAGTAGAGAACTCAACATATTGGACTCCCTACAACACAACACAGTGGCAGTAGAGAACTCAACATATTGGACTCCCTACAACACAACACAACACAGTGACAGTAGAGAACTCAACATATTGGACTCCCTACAACACAACACAGTGACAGTAGAGAACTCAACATATTGGACTCCCTACAACACAACACAACACAGTGACAGTAGAGAACTCAACATATTGGACTCCCTACAACACAACACAGTGGCAGTAGAGAACTCAACATATTGGACTCCCTACAACACAACACAGTGACAGTAGAGAACTCAACATATTGGACTCCCTACAACACAACACAGTGACAGTAGAGAACTCAACATATTGGACTCCCTACAACCCAACACAGTGGCAGTAGAGAACTCAACATATTGGACTCCCTACAACACAACACAGTGACAGTAGAGAACTCAACATATTGGACTCCCTACAACCCAACACAGTGGCAGTAGAGAACTCAACATATTGGACTCCCTACAACCCAACACAGTGGCAGTAGAGAACTCAACATATTGGACTCCCTACAACCCAACACAGTGGCAGTAGAGAACTCAACATATTGGACTCCCTACAACACAACACAGTGGCAGTAGAGAACTCAACATATTGGACTCCCTACAACCCAACACAGTGGCAGTAGAGAACTCAACATATTGGACTCCCTACAACCCAACATAGTGGCAGTAGAGAACTCAACATATTGGACTCCCTACAACACAACACAGTGGCAGTAGAGAACTCAACATATTGGACTCCCTGCAACACAGCACAGTAACAGTAGAGAACTCAACATATTGGACTCCCTACAACACAACACAGTGGCAGTAGAGAACTCAACATATTGGACTCCCTACAACACAACACAGTGGCAGTAGAGAACTCAACATATTGGACTCCCTACAACACAACACAGTGACAGTAGAGAACTCAACATTTTGGACTCCCTGCAACACAGCACAACACAGTGACAGTAGAGAACTCAACATATTGGACTCCCTACAACACAACACAGTGGCAGTAGAGAACTCAACATATTGGACTCCCTACAACACATTACAGTGGCAGTAGAGAACTCAACATATTGGACTCCCTACAACACAACACAGTGGCAGTAGAGAACTCAACATATTGGACTCCCTACAACACAGCACAGTGACAGTAGAGAACTCAACATATTGGACTCCCTACAACACAACACAGTGGCAGTAGAGAACTCAACATATTGGACTCCCTACAACAAAACACAGTGACAGTAGAGAACTCAACATATTGGACTGCCTGCAACACAGCACAACACAGTGACAGTAGAGAACTCAACATATTGGACTCCCTACAACACAACACAGTGGCAGTAGAGAACTCAACATATTGGACTCCCTGCAACACAACACAGTGGCAGTAGAGAACTCAACATATTGGACTCCCTACAACACAACACAGTGACAGTAGAGAACTCAACATATTGGACTCCCTGCAACACAGCACAACACAGTGACAGTAGAGAACTCAACATATTGGACTCCCTTCAACACAACACAGTGGCAGTAGAGAACTCAACATATTGGACTCCCTATAACACAACACAACACAGTGACAGTATAGAACTCAACATATTGGACTCCCTACAACACAACACAGTGGCAGTAGAGAACTCAACATATTGGACTCCCTACAACACAACACAACACAGTGACAGTAGAGAACTCAACATATTGGACTCCCTACAACACAACACAGTGACAGTAGAGAACTCAACATATTGGACTCCCTACAACACAACACAACACAGTGACAGTAGAGAACTCAACATATTGGACTCCCTACAACACAACACAGTGGCAGTAGAGAACTCAACATATTGGACTCCCTACAACACAACACAGTGACAGTAGAGAACTCAACATATTGGACTCCCTACAACACAACACAGTGACAGTAGAGAACTCAACATATTGGACTCCCTACAACACAACACAACACAGTGACAGTAGAGAACTCAACATATTGGACTCCCTACAACCCAACACAGTGGCAGTAGAGAACTCAACATATTGGACTCCCTACAACACAACACAGTGGCAGTAGAGAACTCAACATATTGGACTCCCTACAACCCAACACAGTGGCAGTAGAGAACTCAACATATTGGACTCCCTACAACCCAACATAGTGGCAGTAGAGAACTCAACATATTGGACTCCCTACAACACAACACAGTGGCAGTAGAGAACTCAACATATTGGACTCCCTGCAACACAGCACAGTAACAGTAGAGAACTCAACATATTGGACTCCCTACAACACAACACAGTGGCAGTAGAGAACTCAACATATTGGACTCCCTGCAACACAACACAGTGGCAGTAGAGAACTCAACATATTGGACTCCCTACAACACAACACAGTGACAGTAGAGAACTCAACATTTTGGACTCCCTGCAACACAGCACAACACAGTGACAGTAGAGAACTCAACATATTGGACTCCCTACAACACAACACAGTGGCAGTAGAGAACTCAACATATTGGACTCCCTACAACACAACACAGTGGCAGTAGAGAACTCAACATATTGGACTCCCTACAACACAACACAGTGGCAGTAGAGAACTCAACATATTGGACTCCCTACAACACAGCACAGTGACAGTAGAGAACTCAACATATTGGACTCCCTACAACACAACACAGTGGCAGTAGAGAACTCAACATATTGGACTCCCTACAACACAACACAGTGACAGTAGAGAACTCAACATATTGGACTGCCTGCAACACAGCACAACACAGTGACAGTAGAGAACTCAACATATTGGACTCCCTACAACACAACACAGTGGCAGTAGAGAACTCAACATATTGGACTCCCTGCAACACAACACAGTGGCAGTAGAGAACTCAACATATTGGACTCCCTACAACACAACACAGTGACAGTAGAGAACTCAACATATTGGACTCCCTGCAACACAGCACAACACAGTGACAGTAGAGAACTCAACATATTGGACTCCCTTCAACACAACACAGTGGCAGTAGAGAACTCAACATATTGGACTCCCTATAACACAACACAACACAGTGACAGTAGAGAACTCAACATATTGGACTCCCTACAACACAACACAGTGGCAGTAGAGAACTCAACATATTGGACTCCCTACAACACAACACAACACAGTGACAGTAGAGAACTCAACATATTGGACTCCCTACAACACAACACAGTGACAGTAGAGAACTCAACATATTGGACTCCCTACAACACAACACAACACAGTGACAGTAGAGAACTCAACATATTGGACTCCCTACAACACAACACAGTGGCAGTAGAGAACTCAACATATTGGACTCCCTACAACACAACACAGTGACAGTAGAGAACTCAACATATTGGACTCCCTACAACACAACACAGTGACAGTAGAGAACTCAACATATTGGACTCCCTACAACCCAACACAGTGGCAGTAGAGAACTCAACATATTGGACTCCCTACAACACAGCACAGTGACAGTAGAGAACTCAACATATTGGACTCCCTACAACACAACACAGTGACAGTAGAGAACTCAACATATTGGACTCCCTACAACACAACACAGTGGCAGTAGAGAACTCAACATATTGGACTCCCTACAACCAAACACAGTGACAGTAGAGAACTCAACATATTGGACTCCCTACAACACAACACAGTGGCAGTAGAGAACTCAACATATTGGACTCCCTACAACACAACACAGTGACAGTAGAGAACTCAACATATTGGACTCCCTACAACACAGCACAGTGGCAGTAGAGAACTCAACATATTGGACTCCCTACAACCCAACACAGTGGCAGTAGAGAACTCAACATATTGGACTCCCTACAACCCAACACAGTGGCAGTAGAGAACTCAACATATTGGACTCCCTACAACACAACACAGTGGCAGTAGAGAACTCAACATATTGGACTCCCTACAACCCAACACAGTGGCAGTAGAGAACTCAACATATTGGACTCCCTACAACACAACACAGTGGCAGTAGAGAACTCAACATATTGGACTCCCTACAACCCAACACAGTGGCAGTAGAGAACTCAACATATTGGACTCCCTACAACACAACACAGTGGCAGTAGAGAACTCAACATATTGGACTCCCTGCAACACAACACAGTGGCAGTAGAGAACTCAACATATTGGACTCCCTACAATACAACACAGTGACAGTAGAGAACTCAACATATTGGACTCCCTACAACACAGCACAGTGACAGTAGAGAACTCAACTTACTGGACTCCCTGCAACACAACACAGTGGCAGTAGAGAACTCAACATATTGGACTCCCTACAACACAGCACAGTGACAGTAGAGAACTCAACATATTGGACTCCCTACAACACAACACAGTGACAGTAGAGAACTCAACATATTGGACTCCCTACAACACAGCACAGTGACAGTAGAGAACTCAACATATTGGACTCCCTACAACACAGCACAGTGACAGTAGAGAACTCAACATATTGGACTCCCTACAACACAACACAGTGACAGTAGAGAACTCAACATATTGGACTCCCTACAACACAGCACAGTGGCAGTAGAGAACTCAACATATTGGACTCCCTACAACACAACAGAGTGGCAGTAGATAACTCAACATATTGGACTCCCTACAACACAGCACAGTGGCAGTAGAGAACTCAACATATTGGACTCCCTGCAACACAACAGAGTGGCAGAAGGGAACTCAACATATTGGACTCCCTACAACACAACACAGTGACAGTAGAGAACTCAACATATTGGACTCCCTGCAACACAACAGAGTGGCAGTAGAGAACTCAACATATTGGACTCCCTACAACACAGCACAGTGGCAGTAGAGAACTCAACATATTGGACTCCCTGCAACACAACAGAGTGGCAGAAGGGAACTCAACATATTGGACTCCCTACAACACAACACAGTGACAGTAGAGAACTCAACATATTGGACTCCCTGCAACACAACACAGTAACAGTAGAGAACTCAACATATTGGACTCCCTACAACACAGCACAGTGGCAGTAGAGAACTCAACATATTGGACTCCCTACAACACAACACAGTGACAGTAGAGAACTCAACATATTGGACTCCCTGCAACACAACAGAGTGACAGTAGAGAACTCAACATATTGGACTCCCTACAACACAGCACAGTGGCAGTAGAGAACTCAACATATTGGACTCCCTCCAACACAACACAGTGGCAGTAGAGAACTCAACATATTTGACTCCCTACAACACAGCACAGTCGCAGTAGAGAACTCAACATATTGGACTCCCTGCAACACAACAGAGTGACAGTAGAGAACTCAACATATTGGACTCCCTACAACACAACACAGTGACAGTAGAGAACTCAAGATATTGGACTCCCTACAACACAGCACAGTGACAGTAGAGAACTCAACATATTGGACTCCCTGCAACACAACAGAGTGACAGTAGAGAACTCAACATATTGGACTCCCTACAACACAGCACAGTGGCAGTAGAGAACTCAACATATTGGACTCCCTACAACACAGCACAGTGGCAGTAGAGAACTCAACATATTGGACTCCCTACAACACAACACAGTGACAGTAGAGAACTCAACATATTGGACTCCCTACAACACAGCACAGTGGCAGTAGAGAACTCAACATATTGGACTCCCTACAACACAACACAGTGACAGTAGAGAACTCAACATATTGGACTCCCTACAACACAGCACAGTGACGGTAGAGAACTCAACATATTGGACTCCCTACAACACAACACAGTGGCAGTTGAGAACTCGACATATTGGACTCCCTACAACACAGCACAGTGGCAGTAGAGAACTCAACATATTGGACTCCCTACAACACAACACAGTGGCAGTAGAGAACTCAACATATTGGACTCCCTACAACCCAACACAGTGGCAGTAGAGAACTCAACATATTGGACTCCCTGCAACACAACAGAGTGCCAGTAGAGAACTCAACATATTGGACTCCCTGCAACACAACACAGTGGCAGTAGAGAACTCATATTGGACTACCTGCAATACAACACAGTGGCAGTAGAGAACTAAACATATTAGACTCCTTACAACACAGCACAGTGGCAGTAGAGAACTCAACATATTGGACTCCCTGTCTTAGGGTCATCATATCTACAATTTACAATCCCCATTAGCTAAGGAGTCTGCACACAAAATTTCAGCTCCCTAGACCAAGTGATCAGACATTTACAGACAGATGGACGGACGTACGGACGGACACAATGTCATGCCATAAGCCCATGGGGACTTTCAGGCCAGATGAGCTAACAAACATAATAAGGCAAAAAACGCCATATGCTAAGGGAACCAGGGAGCATTTCCGAAGGTTTCCCTAGCGATGCTGCATCATTGTGACGTCACAATCGTTTATGTCTGTGAAGTCATGTCCATGGTTACATCATTCGAAAGAAGCACGACGGACTGAATCCTGAATGTTGTTTCTAATTCTGATTTCTTTTTATGTTTTCATAATGTTAACGCACTTGAAAATATTTCACACAAAACTTCACTGGGCTGATCAATGAGAAAATAAAGCTATTAGTTAGGTAGGAAACCATCAGTCGAGCTGGTCGAGCAAATGATGACTTTTTTTATAAACAATTTGCCTAAAAAAGGGTATACAATAAATATAGAACATCATACTTGTGCATTGGGTCATTTGTATTGAACTCGAAGCTGCCATGGAAGTGGAGGAACAACTCATTCTTCGAACTTGTTGTTCCTCCATTTCCATCGCAGCTTAAAGTTCAATACAAACAATCCAAATGCACAAGTATGATGTTCTATATATATATTATGAGTCGGGTAGCGTTTACAACTTCCAAGCACGTTATGTGTTGTAGGCGTGTAACGAGCAGATTGCGCCTGTGATCTCTTTGAATGACAACTGATCTCAATGGTAATAAATACCATTGAATCCGTGAGTATTTTAAAATATTAACTTACATCTTAAATATAGCATCGGTCGGTTTATAAGTTAGATCAAAACCTCTGGGTTGGTTTTGATCCTTAACATATTGGACACTGAGTATTGCACGCACCTCTTCTCGCCGGTGTTTTTCCTCCTTGCTGACTCCATCCTGTGGTGTAAGGTCTCCTACAATACTCTCTGCCATGTCATGCACCAGTGCTATCTTCATACACCTGCACACAACCCACCAGTTCAGTTATAGAGTTCCTACTTTCAACCAACTTCCCAACACAAGGCATAATTCATGCTAGTTTCCATGCCGGCCAATCAGAGCCCATTTTGCATTTAAAGATAATAAAATCCCTCTGTGTTGCTCGATGTTAACATGTCATTTATATGAAAAAACTTTTTTAAAAAAATACTTCCAAACATGAATTGACATTTTATTAGCGAGTTAGTCAAAGTATCTAGTTGTCAAATGCAAAGTCAAAGAAAATATAGTTATTGAATGTCCAAAGGATAGCATTTGTAAGCTGTCATTTCAAACTGAAGCATTGGGATTACGCCATTTTCGGCGGCTTATGCCGTGTGTTGCGCCGGGTTCTGAATCAATCATAACAAGTAAAACTGTTAACCAAACGGAACGTAGTTTACGATTCTGGGATGCCAAATAATGTACTTAACTCTGTTACTTGTGATATTGATTTGAATTGCAGATTACAAGTTTATCATTGCTTCTAATGAAACATTGAAGAAAAATTCTATCTATATGACAAATATTGATAATCAAAATCCACATTTGTTTGTGCCAATTATTTCAGATTACCCACAATGTCACATGGTTCATAATTTGCTACAGCTTTGGTCATTGGTCAAAGATACTAAGACAACGCATATCATTGGCTGAAGGTTCTATTTGAAAATTCCAAGAGTATAAAGGGAGAAATTCAACTTATTACTGCTTTGGGCGTATGCACCCCAAGCAAAAAGTATAGTTTTGCCCTGAACAATTATACTTAAAGCACGAGGACGTTATTCAGTGACTTGAAATTACATTTTGAGGAAATTGGCTGTCCAAGTATAACGATTCCTAAAATCCTGAAAAATATTGAAAAGAAGGTGACTCTTCAAATTCAAATGGTGTAGAATATTTTCCATATAATATAAAATGGTGAAGAGAAGAGATTAGCTGAGATGAGAAAGAGAAAGACAGAGAGGGAGGGGGAGGGGAAGTGGGAGAGGGAAAATGTTACAATGCATCAATGTCTTATAGCTTACACCTCTCACACTGAGGCTGACTGACCACCTGTATCTGATCATTATGTAACATGCAGGGGTTTTTGAACAAGTGGTTACAGCATAGCATAATACGGGGCCATGCATAATATCTATATGTCTCAGAGCCCCAGATAACAGGGTCACCAAATCTACAACTTAGAATCCCCATTGGCTAAATATTCTGTACACAACTTTTCAGTTTTCTAGGCCTTTTCATCTTGGAGATGAAGATGAAAACAGGTTTAAGGTCATTGCCTGTGAGGCCCTTATTTGGCCCTTAAAGGGAGGGTTCTGTCGCCATCTTGGATATTTTGCATTATGTGAAATGAAAACATGCTATATTGTACCCAATTTTGCAACTTTTTAATAACTAAAGACATACACTGAGTATAAACATAGAAACACATAACATGTCATAAAATTAATAAACAAGTTGCTGTTATGCTGTAGCGAGGTTTTCCTCACTCAAAGCGCCAATCTATGGCTTCAGTTTTTCAACAAATGTGCACTTGTGCTTATCAAGTTGTGAAATATAAATTCATCAAAATGTTACCTTCATTAATATCTTTCAATTTCACTGTGTTTTAATCATGTATTAATAACATATGTAAACAGAAATATCCTCCTGATTTTTGTTTCCACAAAAAATACCCCGACAGAACCCTCCTTTTAACTATCCCTGGTCTAGGGCTGCAACGATTCACCTAGACAGGTTCGATTCGATTTTTTTATTTTAACAGTTCGATTCGATTTATTTCGATTCGATTTTTTAACACTACAGAAAAACAAAAAACCATGAAAACTCATTAACTTTAATAAACTTTATAAACAATAACAATTTGAATTGGAAACATGAGCATTAAATTTATTATGCTGAAACTTGAAAGATTGGGACATCAAAGTAAGTCAGCCGCTGTCATGTTTTTAGACAAAAACACTAACATGTCAACATTTTCACTTGAGAGGCAAGCTCTCTGTGCTGTCACCACATCACCAGCAGTGGAGAAAACTCTCTCACTTGCAACACTAGTTGCAGGAATCCCAAGGCAGAACTTGGCATACTTGGAAATCAAAGGATACTGTACTTCCCTCGATTTCCACCACAACAAAGGACTGTCTTTCAAATCTAGGGGTTGTTCCTTTTTGAAGTTCTGAATCTCCAACTCAGCTCTTTCAAACAGTGTTTTCCCTGGCTCAACCTTGGTTACAAACACATCACCAAACAAGTCAGAAAGTGCTGAGTTGTGAGGTTGGGAAATTACTTGAAGAACTTCTCTTTTTAGGATCTTTGCAGGTGTTGAATCTGGTGACAGATCATCAGCGGAGTTGGCTGCAGCAACATCTATATGAGGAAGATCTGGGGCATCATCTGGTTCCTTCTTCACAGTGACAGCCTGGAGATGAATAAACTTATTTTTAATAAAAACAAAAAATAACAGTTACGCACAGCATTCACTCTCTAACATATATAAGATAAGATATAAGATTCATAATGTGCCATTCATGATTTATTAAGATCGCAGGCTTTTGCAGCTGAGCTTGAGTTTTACACAATAATGAATACACATATATTTTCATTAAACAGAAGCTATATCATAAGTATTTAATTCCAAATGGTCTTGTGTAAAGTGTATTATTTAGGCCCCAAAAAATAATGTTGTGGTTCTGATTTCCTAAATTTCAAAACTTGGGTAGTAGCTGGCATTTTATTTATTTTTTAAATAAATTTTGTGGGGACATTTTGACAATTCATTTCACATAATGCAATCCCCCATTTTCATTCTTTTCAGGCACCAGTGTATTCATATTTTGTATTCAAGTCTACTAGCACAAGTTTCAAATGTAAAAAATTAAGTTAGGTTTGATATCGGAACCACACCATTGTTTTAGGCCTTACCTCATCAAGAGACTGTGTCTCTGAGTAGTCTACGATCTTAGTTGCCAACACGGAATAAACCTCGTGTTTCTGACCATCATCAATGTATGGGAGACTCTTAAAGCGCGGATCCACAACAGAAGCTTGTAGAAGGAAATCAAAGATGACCTTATCTGTGTACCTGAAAGTAAATAGAGTAAATAGAAATTGTTTGAATATATATATAATATATATAACATGTGTTACATAATGATATTTATTATTTATTATAATTAATTCAACTTTTTTTTTCATATACACTTGTTAAATACCTGATAATTTCATTAACTCTAGAGTACATTTAAGCATGATATTTTCATATACACTTGTTAAATACCTGATAATTTCATTAACTCTAGATTACATTTAAGCATGATATTTTCATATACTCTTGTTAAATAAAAACAATTGAAGTCGAGTTTACAAATTTGTATCCATGAAAATCATTATCTATTATTGTAGTATTCTACAGATCTACATTTTAGTATTATATTAATTTATTATTATTCATCATTTACATATAGCAATTAATATTATACATATATTATAATTTGTATATATCTTGCCTTGACTTAAGGTCTGAGTAGATGGCCTTCTTTACTTCAGTGATAAGGGTGTTGTCATCTTGGCTACCTGTCGGATCTAGATGTCGAAGCAACATTTCCTTCAATGGGTGAATCAGTGAGAGTGTTGGGTGTGTCTGACTGCACATCATGGTTGTTACGGTTTTGATCGGTTTCAGAATGTTGAGTACATCTTCAATGTTGCTGATGTCAACATCCGACAAAGTGACCAGATCTTTCAAATTCTTTTTTAGTTCGATGATGGCAGCAAAAACAGCAGCCTGCTGTTCTACATACCTGTAAAATACATTAAAGAAAAATATTTCCATCAAAATTCATTTTAATTTTCCATAATTTCCATAATTTTCTAAATAAGCAAAATAACAACTTTTTCAAACAGTTAAGAAATTGAAAATCTGTCCAAGTAATAAGCATATATATATTATACTGGAGAAAAATATTTAGGGATATTTGAAAATTATGAAATTTGGAAAAATATTATATATTCTGAAACTTGCTCGTTAATGAAATATTATTAATAAATTTCTAATATCCAAAACTTTTTTTGTTAAGTATATATTCTAGTCTTCAATGTTTTTTCGAATGTTTTATAGTTTTACAAAGTGTAAACGCAAGATAATGTAAATTGTTTTAGTACTAGTATAATACCAGAAGAAAGATTGATTCAATGACATACCTGCAAAGCATTTCGAACGTGGAATTCCACCTTGTAGCGACATCCATTATCAGTCTGTGATTTGGTATTTCCAATTTTTTCTGCATCACAGAAAGGCAACTCGTAGCTGACGTTGATTTATGAAAATATGCAACAACTCGTCTAACCTTTCCGAGAAGTCTGTCCATTTGATTCACTTTAAGTCCACGTTGGGTTGCAAGATTCAGCGTGTGAGCAAAGCATCCGATGTGAGGATGAAGTCCAGACTCCTTTACTGCTCGTACAATGTTGCTCGCATTGTCGGTAGTGACAGCTGGCCCAACCCCATGCCTCTCCAATTTCCATTCTTTCACAGTATCTATCAAATCCTTGGATAAATTCTCAGAAGTGTGTGCCTCACTGAATTTTCTGGTTTGGAGAGTAAAGTTTTCCACTTCCCAATTATTGTTAATAAAATGCGCTGTAACAGCTACATAATTTTCAGTGGCACGAGACGTCCATGAATCTGTAGTTATTGAAACACTTTCAGCATTGTTCAAATGTGTTGTAACTCTTGTTTTCACAGTCTCCATCAATTCGGGCAATACAACTTTGCTAAAATGCGTTCTGCTTGGAATTGAATATCGGGGTTCAAGTACCTTGATCATGTTTCTAAATCCCTCGTTCTGCACGGATGAGTAGGGGCGCATGTCGAAAGCGATGTATCCACCAATTGATTTAGTAATTGCTTTTTTCCTGCTATCAGACAGTCTGGGCATTAAGTCCGTTAGTCTCAACTGACCCGTAACCGTTTTCGATCGTTCACGCTCATCACTTCGCGGTGCAGGTTTTGCAGCTTCGCATATTTCATGCTTGCGTTTCAGGTGCTGGGCCAAATTTGTAGTAGACCCTGCCTTAGTTTTTACATCTGCGAAGCAAAGTCGACAGGTCGCGATGTCGCGTACCTGTGTTTCTATCCTGAAGCCAAAATGGTTCCATACTTTTGATTTAAAATTAGCGGGGGGGTCCTTTAACTTTGGCTCCGCCATTTTGATCGTTGCTATGCGGCGTTGCTAAGAGAAATGTATAAGCCACGCTGATTGGCCGAGAATCTCGAAAGTTGAGGATATAAACCAATCATTGACTACGTTACATATTGTAGACACTGAACTTGGTCTCCCGTTCACATGTGACTTGTCATCGCTCGCGATCGCAATTTCAAGATCTAATTGTAATAAAATCAGGTGACATTTTATTATTTTTGCATGAAAAAAATTAATGTGAATCGAATCGAAATTTTGATTCATGAATCGATTTTCGATGTCTTTAGTTTGTATCGATTTTCGATACATCGTAGTGAATCGTTGCAGCCCTACCCTGGTCCCATGTCTCCTACTCACTGTCCCTGGTCCCATGTCTCCAACTCACTGTCCCTGGTCCCACGTCTCCTACTCACTGTCCCTGGTCCCATGTCTCCTACTCACTGTCCCTTGTCCCATGTCTCCTACTCACTGTCCCTGGTCCCATGTCTCCTACTCACTGTCCCTGATCCCATGTCTCCTACTCACTGTCCCTGGTTCCATGTCTCCTACTCACTGTCCCTGATCCCATGTCTCCTATTCACTGTCCCTGATCCCATGTCTCCTACTCACTGTTCATGTTTCAGTGTATGAAATATCACACCCAAACCCTGTGCTATGTAACTAATACTTCAATCATGCTGCATTACGCATGGAGCAATTAAAATTTTAAATAGATTGATACCATAATTATTTATACTTTTATTGCTCTGTCCTGTTTTGACATATACATAAATCTATTATAAGATTTGAGCATTGCGGAATACTTCACAAAACACCATGATACCATAATTATTTATACTTCTATTTCTCTGTCCTGTTTTGACATATACATAAATCTATTATAAGATTTGAGCATTGCGGAATACTTCACAAAACACCATGATACCATAATTATTTATACTTCTATTTCTCTGTCCTGTTTTGACATATACATAAATCTATTATAAGATTTGAACATTGCGGAATACTTCACAAAAAAACAGAAATCACAATATACTGCAGACTACATAAATCCAGTAAATCGAATCAGAGAAAACTAGTAACAAGAATATTGAAATCATGTTACTTAGAGCCATTGAATTTAAAATAGATATACTGGTACAGCTTCCTTACTTTGTTAACAATGTAACCTTTTTGTCAACAAGTTAACAAGGTATTTCAACCCAAACCCTCTTTATCAATTATATTTTAAAGGTATTTAATTAAGCCGTACCTGACACTTAAGTGGAGGTAAGGTGTACTGTGAGCATGTACCTGTACTGATCCAGGCCAGGGGATGGTTTGATGAGAAACGCAAGCACTGCCATTCTGTACATGTGGTCTGCAACACTCTCTGCTCCCACGCTCAGCCCCGCCCCCTTCCTCACCCACCCCGTCCGTCGCACACGCTGCAACAAAACAATCAAGTACAAGAGTTTGTATATATTGTCATATTAAGGCCTCTGTTATAGGAAATAAATAACATTCCTAAATTTGAGAAAAACTCAGAGTGTTATATAATGTTTGATATCCCATTACTTTTTCTGAAAATCACATTGTGCAAGAATTGAGAGGTGGATTTTTTTCTCATTTACTGTTTTCCCTATTTCATTTTACATTTTTGAGAAGATAAAAATTGAGTGGGCATTCCTGTTAGTACATAATATGTTAATAACACATCATAAAAAGATATTATTCCTGTTGAAACAGATTTCAGCGTTTAAAACCTGCTAATGCTGTCGGTTTTCAACTAAATCTGTGGATGTTGAATAACAATGAATCTCGAAATTTTACAAACGCGGTATTATCACCATATCCATTTTGTATTGAGGTGTGACTTTGAGTGAGTGAGTGAGTGAGTTATTGTTTAACGCCGCTTCGGCAGTATTGCAGCCATTAGCGGCGGTGACTTTGAGACTGTCGGACTAGTGTCTCAGCTGTCAATATGATACATGCCACACTATAGTAAGTACTACCAAAACATTTAATATTCTAAGGGATATTCTTACCCTGAACATTTTAACTCTGTTATCAAAAAAGTCTTTAGTACTGAAAGAAAATCCACTGGTGCTGCTTAACCTTTTTTGGTGCATATCATGTGTAAAACATTTGTTCAACATATATTTTGAAAACAAATAATACAGTTGACCGTAAAGAACATTTGACGAAATATAAGATGCAACAAAATGAAAAGTGCACCTTTTGTCCTTAGGGAAATCTCATTCCAGTTACCTGGAACCCTAGAAAAAAATTGAGAAAGAACCCTAAAATCGTTATTGTTTACAAATCAAGTCATTGAATTCAGATTTCTTTAACCCTGATTCTAAGAATGTAAAAGTACTAAAATAAGAGACAACTAAGGCCAAAAGAGTAATATCACAGGGGGTATTCGACTGTACAGGGAAACCGGATGTTGCACGCCTGCAACAACCAATTTCCCGCTGTACAGTTTTTACGAAGTACCCCTGTCTTCACGCTCACGGTAATTATAGAACATATTTTCTTTAAAATGGACACAAACTTTATATGTCGACAGATGAAACTTTCTTGTACCCTAAACTACCCTCCTTATGATGTGACATTCGTTCAATCTCTTTATCAGGACGATTTACTGTCGTCTTTCATATCACGTTAGCATGCCCTACGAAAATATGTCTAAATTTGTCTATTACAGCAATATAGATTAATTATTTCCCTCAATTACACATTTTCTATGTAAAGCGAATGCAGATTGTATTATATGATTTTGAAAGCACGTAATTCGGACTGTTTCAAGCCCCTATGTTGCCAAAAACTAAACTGTACGTTAAATGGTTGTTGCTGCTGTCTCGGGCAGTGACTGTACAGGTTGTTGCGCATTTTCAGAGTGACAGCCGTCTGATTGGTAACCGAAAAATAGATTATCACAAAATATGTGCATGTTTATTCTGCGTATTATAATTAATTTGCATTATTTATAAACCTGTTCATGTATTTTTGAGGTCGGATTCGACACAAATGGTTAACCTAACATTCAGGTATCCGACAAAATGTTGTTTCACTAAAACTAACATGCAATTTTATGTGGAATGAACACATAATGTACTGAACTTCTTGATTCTTTCAGAAATGGATGTCGAACCTTTGAATGAGTCTTGTATTTCGTTAAATTCGTCACTTGTCACAAGTGAAACGTGGGTTGACTCAGAGCTGACAGGTTCATCATACACATTTTCTTGTGATGTACTAGCTGCTTCCACTGATGTAATGAATTCTACTATTTTCACTGTGAGCATTTCCCATCAGGAATGCATGTCTTATTATTATATAGTTTTCGGCTGCGTCCGTCCGTCCGTACATACGTCCGTAGGAAATGGAATAACTCAAATACTATTCACTGGATTCTTTTCATAATTTGCATATGGGTTCATCATAGGGAGAGTAATTTCCTACAGAGGTTCATGACCTTGACCTTCATTTCAAGGTCATAACAAGACTTTTTCATTTTACCCTTGTCAACGTGATATCTCAAGAACCAATCACTGGATTCTCTTCATATTTTACACATAGCTTCTCCAAGGAAATACAAAGGGCTGGTTGGATTTTGGTGACCTTGACTTTATTATCAAGGTTTGAATTTTTCGACATGTTAATCTACATGTAAAGCTTGTCAGCAGGATATCTCAAGAAATATTCACTGGAATTTCATCATATATTACACAGTACATCCAAGGGAAGACAAAGTGCTGTTTATATATTTTTTAACCTTGACATTATTATCTAGGTCACATCAGAACTTTGAGTTTGTCGACATGTTAAGCTTGTCAGGGAATCGATATCACAAGAACTGTTAATTAGATTAATCATTATCTTACACCAGTGGTTCTTTTAGGGAAAATTCAGGGCCCAGTCGATTTTGCTGATCTTGACATTATTTTTCAATTTTGAAGTATTAATTTGCGGCGGGGGATCATGTCACCTTAGTGACAACTACTTGTCTTTAATTAATTTGGCAGGTACAATGATTTGAAAGTTCTTGGTCTGTAGTTTTAATTTACCAGTACTGCAACCTAAGATGCGATGGCGGACCTTTAACACATTTGTTGGATGAGCATCTACAGAATGTTAATGACAGTCTCAAAGTCCGACGAAAAAGTGCAATAGTAGCAATGGAAAGCCGCCATAATTGAAATGATATACGCTGAATGCATGTAGCCTGAAAAAGTAAATGAAGTTGAACACGAATGGTATTATATATCATGCATCATAGAATCATTACAACTCCCTGTACAGTCAAAAAATCATTAACTGCAACTCCCTGTACAGTGCTGGTGCAACAACCATAAGAGCGTACAGTCACTATTTTGCCTTGTTTTTCTTTAAATATAAAGAGATGAGCATTGAAAAGTCACACAAGTCTTCGAATAAGAATTATTTTACTATATAACTTTATAAAAGTACTGTATGATCACCACGTGCGTTATAACATGACTTAAACACGCTTTTTCGCGATCGCTACGCTAGCTTCAATCGGCCTGCCACTTGGAACAGGCATTTATGACAATAATAGAAACATTATCGTTATTGTGAGATTGTAAATATGACGAGAAAAGCTTGAACAACTTAAATTTATAGCATTTCTATAGATAAAGGGGGAGAATAACTCAAACTAACCGTGAACGTGAAGACAGGGGTACTTCGTAAAAACTGTACAGCGAGAAATTGGTTGTTGCAGGCGTGCAACATCCGGTTTCCCTGTACAGTCGAATACCCCCTGTGAATATATTGTGTTTGGATAACCGACCGACCCATAATTAAATGTGCGACTGAAAAGATGTTATTAAATTTTAAAATTTTACTCACACCAGTAACAGAATTTCTTCATAATGTACAGTGCTGTCGAGTAAAGCTAAGCACCTAAGCGATAAGATAAGATGAGATAATTCTTTATTGCCCATTAGGGAAATTGTTTCACGTCTGAGTGAGCATAAATACAAAAATTATACACATTCATATATTATAAATACATGGAATATGTACATTTATTACTCTCCCGTTGAAGATATCGCAGTTTAATAAATCTACCGTGTTATTACACTTAGTAATTGACGATTGACGTGACGTCATAATGGCAAAACTATGACGTCACAATGTCAGCACCGCGGTCGCAATGGAGTGTGTCCCATTTATCAACGAGTTTGTGGAATTAAGTGGCATTTAAATCAGTGAGTAATTAATAAAATACTAAACTCGTTTCCGTTTAATAACATATTTATGAAACTCGTGAGATGGTATTTGTATTTAACTCGCTTTCGCTCATGAAATACAAACCACTCACCCGTTTCATAAATATGTTATTAAACGGAACGTCGTTTAGTATTCTCTATATATAACATGGACAAAGAGTATGATGATGGGAACATTAACGCTTATACCCCACTTCCGGTCTCGTTGCCGATACACCTACACTTTTTCTGATATACCTATACTTTTTCTGATATACCTACACTTTTTCTGATATACCTACACTTTTCTAATATACCTACACTTTTCTAATATACCTACACTTTTTAACAACTGAGAAACAATGTAGTCAATTTCCAAATTCTAAGTGATGATACTTTACAAAATGTCAGATTATAAATGAACATATAAGAAACCTGGGATCGAACCCGTGTCCTGTTGTTTTATGGCCGAACGACCTATCCATTACACCACAAAGTCAGTTGAAACTCTGAAAATTTTTTCATGACCAAATAAATAAGGTTCTTATAATGCGTGAAATAATATCACAAATTTATGTTTTTCTTTTTATATAAGAATGTAATTTATTTTTGGGTGCAAAATGTCTTAACATACTGAAAGTTGTTTCTGTTTTCTCTACACTTTGGTCACGTTGACATTAGCCATGCTGTTTATAGCGTTAGCTGTACATTTCAGCAAGATGCACGTGCATCTGCGTTGACAATGCCGTCATTGGGCCATATCAATTAGATTTTGAGCCCCAAACATGGGTAACCATACAACGCCGTATTTGGGTTGTGCGTTTCATGCACAAGCTTGTTTACAGCTGTATTTGTTTAGAAATATTATGAAATAGTATCTGCTTACACTTGACCGTAGGTGGGGTATAAGACAGATATACCCATACTTTTCCTCGTGTATCAAATGATACCCTACACTTTTCCCTGTTGGAGCCTTACTCGGCTCCGCCTCGTAAGGGCCCAACAGGGAAAAGTGTAGGGTATCATTCGATACACGAGGAAAAGTATGGGAATCTCTCACTTATTCATTGGAGTAATTAACTTTGGTAAAAAAGACATTTTATAATGTTTGGTTTTGCACGTCGGGACATTATACCGACAGCCGGAGGGTAACAACTCAAAAAACATGTGAAGGGTCACTGATAATTTTTTAAGCTAAATTCTGAGCCTGTCCTTCATGAAGTTCATTTAATGTCTTAAAGATACGATTAGAAATGTTCTCTCCTTATTTGATTATCTTATTCAATTTGTTTCTATTTGTTAATGACAGAGAGCCGAACTAACATTGGATAGAGAACATGAGTATAGACTGAACACAGGTTATATAGAAAAGATCCAAAATAGTTGAGTCAATATGGTAAGATCGGAACTTCCTGAGGAAATGAAGGCGAGATTGACACTAGTCTTGCTAATAATTGCGATTCATATTTTCAGAGAAATTCAACTTATTATCAATTTGAGTTCCAAGATATTTGTAACTTCTAACTACTTCAACAACATCACCATTAATAATGACTGGACTCAAAGCTTCGAGTGAGTGAGTGAGTTATTGTTTAACGCCACTTGGGCAATATTGCAGCCATTCGTTGCTTCGAAAATCTATAACGAGTTCCTTTGTTTTTGATACATTCAGTTCCAAAAAGTTGTCACAAGACCAGCCTCCATCTCACAAAATAACTTATTTCAGCTTTATATCATATAAAGCTGAAATAAATTATATGTATTCTCACTGTCAAAGAGTAGACTGCTAATAGCTGTATCATTTTGACATATTGGGACCTGTCAGACAAGAATGAGGCTATCCATTTAACCAGAGAGGGACATATACCAGTATATATCTAAATCGATTAATTTCTTAAAGATCTAGTGAAATGCATTTTTCTCAAGAATGACAGATGATTACCTCTACATATATTGTATATTGGAATCAATTGAGCATAAAATCGAGACAATATACACTTGCAATTGATTATTAAGACGATTTTAATTTACCCATTTTAACAATACTGCGATTAAGCCCCAAAACGTTTTGAGAAGAATCATCCAGGCGTAACTGATTAACCGTAACTGACCAACCCGCTCCGTGGCGCCACATTAATTAATTAATGATGATTATCACTGCAGCTAAATGAATTTATAAATGAGTTGTGTTAAATCGCCAAAAACACATGTTTATGCGATAATTATGTAATTGTCATCTGCAGAATTACTCAGTTATTCGATATATGGAAAATTTAAGTTTGAAGATTTGTTAGTGAAATTAACAATCAAAATGTTGCGAAATTACGTTAAATTATGACTATCGCCAATAATGAGATTACTCCAGTGACGTCACAGAAGTCACCCCTTCAGGGGCCACACCCCCGCAGACTTTCATTCTGGTCGCCAGGGCTAAATAAGGCGTTTTTTTAAAAAGCTGTATATAAGTAATTTATGGACTGATTTCAGAAATTTAAAATAGATTGATTGTCAAATTGACATCCCATTTTAAAGAATCAGAGTTTGACTATATAGGTCTATGTCATTGTATGTATACCCTTTAATCAAAATGTGAGGCTAAATGGTTTTGAAGGTTGTGGAAATCAACAAACAATATTCTGACATAGGCAGCAGGTTTCTCAAGATGTTGATAAACAGAGTTTAACAGAGATAATGGACCATTTATACCAGTAAAATATTTCTCATGTTAAAATTCTATCTCAAAATGAAAATGTAGGCTTTTCGTATGAACATTAATGTAGAAGTTTGAAGTAGAAATGCTTAATGCATTGATGCTGAAAGTAATCAGATGACTACCCCCTTATTCCATAGGTCAACAAGTGTGGCTAGGTTAAAGATACGCAGTCAGAGTTTGACTTCACCATACATTTCCAATTTTATGATGATTATAAATGATAGAAGTATTCCCAGAAGCCGAGTAAAGGACAAGTAGATGGTAGTAGAAATAGTTTTGTTTCCATTTGCTATGTGAGAGAGAGAAATGTTGTATGATGTCTTCAGTAATTTGTCACTATTTTGGTCAATAAACATCAGTGGTGTAGCAGATGAAAGCTTAGAATGATGTTTATGAAAGCTTAGAATGATGTTTATTGACCAAAATAGTGACAAATTACTGAAGACATCATACAACATTTCCCTCATTCTAAACTTTCACCTGCTACAAACATTGTAATAAATTCTAAAGTTTCAAACCCAAAAATAAATGAAGTCAATACACTCTCTACATTTACTTATGTTGTATATTTGACAGTGCGTATATTTACCCTCCACCTATCTCTACCCCACAAGACTGTACCAACATTTCAAATAATTCATTATTTTTTCTTCAAAAGAGCTTCAAAATTATCTGCAGTTTTAATTCATCTGCATTCTTAAATACAGTTTATGTTTAGTTTGTGATCGATTAAAGGGGCAGTGGCACGTTTTTTGCAAGATTGATTTTTTCAAATTTCCCATTTATAATGATAGTTTATGTCATTTGAATTACATTCCACCTATCTCTACCCCACAAGACTGTACCAACATTTCAAATAATTCATTATTTTTTCTTCAAAAGAGCTTCAAAATTATCTGCAGTTTTAATTCATCTGCATTCATACAGTTTATATGTTTAGTTTGTGATCGATGAAAAGGGGCAGTAGCATTTTTTTGCAAGATTGATTTTTTCAAATTTCCCATTTATAATGATAAGTTTATGTCATTTGAATTACATTTAGAGGGTAAAACATCTTATTACACAAACCAATTATCGTAGTGGTAATAACAAGGTTGCGTATAAAGCAAACATTGCATGGCGGCCATTTTATTGTGAACACAATTTATTATTTCGAATTACAAAAACGATTCCCACAGGTTTACAAAATCATGTTAACTAATTTTTTAAAGGTACATCCATTGTGTTTCATAAAATTTTATTTGGCTTTAATTCGTTCCAACTCCTGACATGTGTTGTCTACAACACAAATAAATTCACTCAGCTTGCATATTTATCCCCAATCGCCAAATATATCATAATAACTAGTTTCCAATTAAAATTGAGTAACATAATAATGCATGTGCAGAAACTGAAACTGCACGTCCCATTAACATGCACAGTAGTTATGGGACCTATTAAACATTATCAACTCAAATTTGTCTTTTTATCTGCTATAATTAAGATTCCAAAATTACGTTTGACTCATTGACGCGCGCCACACGCTGTGCATTGACCGGTTTTCGATCAGAAATCACTATTTTTACCTTCATATCATCAAAATGCTAAGTCTACTATCATCAAAATAGTAGTTTTCGGTAACAGCCAGTACTTCTCGATAAAATAACACCATTTATAACGTTTGGAATATTTGATCCCCAACAACACAATGGATGTACCTTTAACTTGATTTTCCGAACAGAGTAGGCTGTTTTACTATTGGTGACAGTATTATTCAAATATATTTCATCAACTTATTCGAGTGAAAAAACGTGCTACAGCGCCTTAAATACATGAAGAAAAATACAAATTGTCACCTGAAACACAATCCTCTATTTTTAGCATAACACCAAAATAAAAAAAATGTTTGCCTTTTAAAAGTTATTCAATTCGTGATAAAAATACATTGAATAATTTGCTAGTGTGTAGATTATATAGGCTGTTAGTCTACTTCATAGTATGCACAATTCTAGAAATTAACATTTTGATGGTATGATTACTATTGTCCTGTGACAGTTGTTTTTAATGAAAAATACCAGTTTTTCATTGCTCATTTTTGGCATATCAAATGCCCTTATACTTTCTCTGAGACAGTTGAAATGTCACAATCATATAATTTGTCCACGAACGTCTTACTCACATCCAATGTATACAAATATACTGTACCTTTAACTGTCCAATCAACTTCATAAATTCTATCATTTTCTCCATGTTAATTCCCTGAATAGTGTTGACCTCTCCAGTAAAAGAGTCCCTAAACTTCGGTCCAATGAAAAGCTACGTTATTTGTTTCACAATCGTTAAAGCAAACTTGATTGGTCAAGTATTCAAGATGGCGGCGTCCATGGTCGGCACGGTGTTTCGTCTTGTCCGCAAGTCTTCTTCTATTTCTTATTCGAGAACACAACATTTCGTTATTAAAAGATGTTTTTCAACGACAAACGATACAGATTTTGGGAACATAGGTAAAGAGACTCAAAAGAAATCAACAAATGACTCCATATCTGCCGGAGAGAGTGCTTTATCAGGCTTTGCAAGAGCGCTTGAGAAGTTCAGTGAGGAAAAGTCATTCGAGACAGGCAGTAATGAAACCGAAGACGAAGAGATTTCATTTTCCACAATGCTTCGTAAATCCAAATTAATGCAAATTGGAGAGCCATCAGGACGCACTGTGCTAGGGACAATCATTGACACTGTTGGTGATGATCTCTACATTGACATTGGTGGTAAATTTCACTGTGTATGTCAAAGACCAAATTTTCAACCAGAGTAAGATTATTTTTTCTTTTCTTTTTTTCCCTAATGAAAAAAACATTAAAAATGTGTCTTAAAATAATAGCAGGTTTATCTTGTTATTGCAACATATCTATACTCTCTCTGCCTTCTCCCCCATATTGTCAATGTATATATTTATGAGAGGTCAGAGGTCAACATGTTGTGTTCACATAGGGTTTCGTCAACTTGAGCTATGAAAAGTAACAAGGAAACAGTTCTGAGAAATATGTCCTTTCGCACATTTAAGAAACTATTATATTTTTAATACTTAGTTTATTATTTCACTTTAACAAAATTTCTATAATCTACAATGCTTGCACATTCTACTTTCAATTTTACTAGGTATCATCTGGTAGCTGATGCTGTTTGTTAATAGCTTATCACATGATTGGTTATAAGTTCATACTTATTCTATCAGTAACATTAATAAAGTATTAAAATTTGGGACGAATTTTCTATTACTAATATTATGTTTTTGCACAAATATGACTGCAGGTCCATTTACACTAGGGATGGCCGTGATGATGAGTACATGTGTCATGAGTATTTACTTAGCTGTACAAATACTCAAATCTGAAAGATTGCTCATCAGGAAACCAATTGAGAATTTCAGATATATATAGTCATCTAGGGTAAAGATGTGCACTAACAAATTCATCTTAGATACATAAACAGTATATACCCTCTTCATTTGTTTTTCAGGCGTCTGCCGTAAGTATTTTGCTGTTTTGAATTCATCTCAAGAACTGTAGGCACTAGAGAGCTGAAAGAACAGACCTTTTAGCCAATGGGGATTATAAACTGAAGTAGTGGTGACTGGGTGGTTGAGCCACAACTTCAACATTTATTTTAAACCTTTTTTAGATTTTTTTCTCAAAAACCAGTGGCTCAAGATAGCTGAGATCTTTTATAAAGATTCTTTGATCAGTGGGGATTATAAAGTCTCTGTGGTTTCAGTGTTACCGGTACAGTAACCTCGGGGAGCAAACTTTGTACATTTAGTTCTTATCCCCCATTTGAATAATAATAATAATAATAGTATATTTTTAATGCGCACATATCCATGTACAATGCATGCTCAAGGCCCTACACAATTATTACCCTGAAGGATTCGTACTTTCGGTGTCGCCTATGAAGCGCTCCGCGCGACCGTATAGGTCCATACAATCCCATGTCCAGGTACCCATTTGTACAGCTGGGTGAACTGAGTGCAATGTGGATGAGGTGCCTTGCCCAAGGACACAACACAGTATAATACCCAGGTCACAAATTAAGTGTCTCCACAAGGATTCGAACCCGGGCCGTTGGCGTGAGAGGCAGACATGCTAACCACTACACCACAGTGCTCCACTGTGAATCGCGCAAGGGGCTAAGTCTGATTAAAACCGACGGTATTCCGTGGAAAAAATGTGCAAAATAGTGCATCTACCGGGATACAAACTCATATCGTTGCTACACCAAACCGTCTGGTAACAGCCCGTAGACTCCCTTGTTCTGACGCAATTCAGTAAACCAAACACAAGACGTCCAACAAAAGCTTTCGGTGCGAGAAGCTAGGGGCGGATAACTCCAAACAGCTTTCCTTTTGTCTGTTCCAAACACTTTCAAAGCAGCGACCGTTTAAAAACTATGATGTGATTGGTCAGCTATTTGACTGGGCTTTGGCTGCGCTAAACTGGTTAGGAACACACGCCTATACGAGGCGAGGAATCTACAGAACCCGTTCGTATCCCGTTAGATATCATTTTGCAAATTTTATTCCTCGGAACAAGGTCGATTTTAATCAGACTGGCAAGGGGCTTAGCAACTGTGTCTGCTGTAGAGAACTGTTCAATATGCAGTAACGTTTGGGTGCAATGCTACACTGAATTTCAGTGCAGTACCACCCATGGTTCGCTAGTTCCAGCTGCAGCTCACAGGTTTCAGCGCAATGCATAGCCACATGGTGTTGTGGGCTTTCCCCCTGAAATAATACTAGCAGCCATGATGTAAGTGAATCTTGAAAGCGGTGTTAAACCCCAACTCACCTCTAATCCCCTCTCAAATATGGATGTGGCAGGCATTTTTTCTAAAAGAGATACAATTTAGAGTGGTTCATTGTTTTAAGCATTATGATAAGAGACTGTTGAAGATAATAATAAAGGTTCATGAGCTTTCTAACAAGCCCCAGTCTGTAACAGCATAAATAAGTGAGACAGATTTTTATTTTACCTTCAGTTCCAAGGCATAGTTTTACATTTGCAAGTTTCAAGAAGAAAGTTTCTTCACTTTACCTTTCAGATCATACCATCGTGGAATTCGGGTCAAAATTCGACTGAATGAACTTGAAATGACATCAGCATTTCTGGGCTCTGAAAAGCATGTGACATTGCAGGAAGCAGATGGGACTCTTATCGGCATACATCGCTCCAGCAAGAAGCAAACTGGACTCTGAAAAACATCTATCGATTTAGTATTAAGCTCTCAACATGTTTAACTCATCAGGCCTGTAAGACCTAATGGGTTTATCGCATGCTCCGACATCCGTAGAGCATTTTCTGGCGCTCGGAATCTTAAAAAATTTTCGGCTCCACATCCATCTCAGCAGTTGAAATTTTGTGGGAAAGTGCCTTGTACCTAGGGGATCAAAGTTTGTACCTATAGTCCTGACCTCGCCTCAAATGAGCAGGCAGGCATTATCTCTACAAGGAAGGTCAAATTTACAGAATAATATCTTTGTAACATGGACAGTAAAGTTTGTTCATTAGGTCTTGATCCCCCCTCAAATATAGGCTGGACACTCAAATTGTGAGGATATCATCTGTATTGGATGGTGACTAAGATTTGTAAAATCAGATCCCTACTCACAAAAAAGGACATAGCCGGAGTTCAAATGAAGGTGTACACAACGTTAACAACATTAATGATGAAATGACAATGTAATCATATATATCTCTCTTTTAAACAGTGCTATTTCATGTCTGTAGCACTGGCGCCATAAAGGAATATAGATGTACATTATTTATAATCACTGGCATTACAGTTCATAGCTGCCAAGCCCAGCGAGTTTCAACTAATGAGCATCTTCCGCATGCATCGGGCAAGATATGCATTAACAAGAAATTTATATTTGCCCTTGGGACAACTCGACTGGGTCAGCGCCCCCTGTAGGACAAACAAGAGTTACGTCCCTTCCATTGACCAATCAAATCGATCGTTACAAACCCAGTCTTTTCCTATTTAAATAAGGAGTGCACAAAGTCAGAAACAATTTCAAATTAATCCCTCAGGTACATTGCGACAAAAGTAATAAAAAAAAAATGCGTAAATATAGGTCACCAAAAATAGTTTATTTATAACCAGAAATGACTTGCCTCCGTTTTATTGTTCGTAAAACATTGCGACAGAAGTGCTTTTTGCATCCGCGAATATGATTGCCCTACACCATAGCTGAACAATCAGGCTACTTCCTGTCTCAATTTATCCGTCAAGCTGTTGCAAGGGTGACTATGAATTTCGTGTAAATGCATATCTCGCCCAATGCGTGTGGAAGGTGACTAAAGAGAAGCTGAAGGGTTTTAAACAATTGACCCTCAAATTCTCAGCTGTGTTTTTGGTCATTTAACGCATTTTGACTACATATTGTTTCTTGAGATATATTTTTACATCTTCAATCATAGATAATAAGTCACGGAATTCCTGTTGAGCTACAGAGCCAATGGCTCTTTTTAAGGTTTGAAATTGCATGTTATATAATTTCAAAATTAAAAACAAAAATAGTATGAAGTTGTTTACATGGTATTAAGTTTTGAAACAGTTGTGGTAGTGAATTCTTGTGAAGACAATTCAATATTTGTTCATACACTGGGATATGTTTTCACTATGCAAATAAATTAAGTACCTAAATGACTTTCTTTTCATGTTCTTATTTTCTTGGTTCTTGGCTTTCTAGATAAAATAGAAGGATCTTTCCCTTGAATAAGATATCTCGACAATGCCATATCCAGGTCGGGGCAGGATAGCTCAACTGGTAGCACGTTTGGCTGTGGATCAATTGGTCCGGGTCCTTTATACAAATTCAGTGCAGTACCACTTCTTCAGAAAGAAAAGACTTAGAAGGCTGTGATATCTTGTACAGACTCTTTAGCCAATGGGGATTCTACAATGTAGATTTGGTGACCCTCTGGCCCCAAATAAGAGCCTTACAGGCCACGACCCAAAATTCTATTTCAGTCTTTATCATTAAACAATATAAACCCTGATGAGCTACAGAGCCCATGGCTCTATATTTTTAGCTCATCAGACCTGATGGCTGATGTAGGACATCCAGATAGCCACTTAACGGCCCCGAAACTCAGAAACCTGACCTGAGTTTCGGGGCCGTTAAGTGGCTAAGCTCCAGATAGAGTGCGTATTTGCGTATTTTACGCATTGAAATAACATTTTACTCGTTTGATAAACAAATTAGGGTGCAAGAAACGCATTCAAGTAAAACCCAATTTTGAAAAATACCTTGCGTACTTTACTTAATGAAATTGGTTTGTGTATAGCAATATTCATCCTCGGTTACCCATGGTTTTATATATGCTCCGTTACTCTCCACTATATCACCCATGGGAAACCTTATCAGAGAAATCTGTACTCAAATTACCCGCCCTTGGCCGGCTTGAGCCAATCAAACTGCTATGCAGCGTGGACCTGCGAGCCAATGACAATTCATATCACTTCGTTTCAAAGCAAGCGACGTCATTGTGTTAGCCACCCGTCACCGGTTATCTCCCTTGGCCATTTCCATCTTATCCCATTGAGCATTTTCTTTGGTTACTGACTTCGTCATGCCGGCCAAGGGCGGGTAATTTGAGTACAGATTTCTCTGATAAGGTTTCCCATGGGTGATATAGTGGAGAGTAACGGAGCATATATAAAACCATGGGTAACCGAGGATGAGCAATATTCAGCATTTCAAACTCTACAACAGCATATGCGAAAGCGATGTCTATAACAAACCTATTTTCCCAAGACATAACACAGTGTTTGTAGTCGGTTGAGCTCAACAGCATCGTTTGATTTGCCGACTGAAGTTAGAAATCGCAAAGCAAATTATAGATTTGATTAGAAACTTAAAAGCGCATGCGTCAACTCGACTCTAAAGCTGTTAAAGGTACATCCATTGTGTTTCATAAAATTTTATTAGGCTTTAATACGTTCCGACTCACCATATGTGATGTTTACAGTACAAAATTCACTCAGCTTGCATATTCATCTCCAATCGCCAAATATATCATAATTACCAGTTTCCAATTAAAATCGAGTTACACCATTATGAATGTGTAGAAACCGAAACTGCACGCCCCATTTACATGCATAGTAGTTATATGATCTACTTAACATGATCAACCCAAATTTATCATTTTGTCTGTTATGAATAAGATTCCAAAATTACGTTTGCTCATTGGCGCGCGCCACACGCAGAGCATTGTCCGGTTTTCGATAAAAAATAACTACTTTTACCTTCATATAGTCAATATACTAAGTTGAGTATCATCAAAATTATGTTTTTCGGTAACAATCGGTACTTCTCGATAAAGTAACACATTTTTTAACATTTGGAACATGTGACCCCAAACAACACAATGGATGTACCTTTAAATCAAACTAAGTCGAAGTTACTGCTCGGAGTAGAATACCAACCCCTTTCAAACAAAAAGCAAAAATCTTAAAGGCGAGTAAATATGTATAATACAGTGAGGGAAATGGGTATGCTCAAGTCATGGATAGGTGTGATGTGGCATATCAATCCATAGGCGTAGGAACAGGGGGGGCCCCGGGGGGGCCGGCCCCCCCCCCCCCCCCCCCCCCCCCCCCCCCCCCCCCCCCCCCCCCCCCCCCCCACTTCTGAAACTGGGGGGGCACGGCCCCCCCACTTTTCACCCACGAAAAAAAAATTCAATAGCGCTTTCTAGGAGCAAAAAGTACGTGTCAATTTTGAAGAAAATTTCTTTTCTCATACTATTTTTTCAGAAACAGATAATATGACGAGTCCTCACCCTATTTTTAACACTAATATGGATGAAAATTTTGATCCTACAGCATCTTCTAGTAAAAATACGACATGGCAACCACAATTTTCAGACGAAATTGAAAAGAATGTTGTTCCTATAGCTGTGTTTGGTGGGAGGGGGGTGCTTTGATACGTTTTTAATACGTTTCAAAATTCGGAAAGTGTGCCTTTTCATCTTCTCAAGAACGAAAAGGCCAAGAAAGCTGAAATCTTGTGCACATACTCCTTAGCAAAAGGGGATCTTAACTTGCAGAGGTTGTGGCCCTGCTAGTCCTCAGATGCCATGGCCCAAAAAACCTATTTTAGGATTTTTCTCCAGAAGTAAGAGCTAGAAAGGTCAAATATCGACTGGGATTGAAATTGTACATTTGGTGACCATGTGACCCCTAGTAAGGGCACTTGGCCACTCCTGAAAACGGTTTTAGCTCATCAGACCTGACCTCAAAAACCTAGTTCGTCTTTCTTCTCTAGAACCAGCTCTGTAGTGACTACAGACAGTTGGCATCTCGTGTACATACTCCTACTGTCACTCCTTAGATCATGGATATCTTGATTAATAAGGGCCCAAGAAACCACAGCATTAAAACCTATTTTCGTCTTATTCTCCAGAACCACTGATTCCAGAGAACTGGAATCAATAGTACAGTTAACTTGGCAAGCGGAGATTCTGATTCATATATTTGGTGACCATTTGATCCCTAATAAGGTCCTCAGGGGCCACAAACTCAAGGACTATATTTGTCTTTTTCTCCAGAACCAGTAACTCTAGAGAGTTGAAGTTCTGTGTACAGGCACCTTGGCAAGTGGGATTATAATTTATAGATTTGGTAACTTTTCGGTGTCATGGTTTTATGATCTTCTACAGAATGAAAAGTCATTGTATTGGTCTCTTGGATTATGAATTGTATTTTTTCAAACAATATGTCTAGTGTTTATTTAAAACCTGATTTTCGACATCATTTTCGATGCTATTTCAGGATTAATTCTGATCGAACTGAGATATGAATGTTCTTTCTCAGGCTCTGGAACAAGTCAAACTTGTCTACTTTATTCAATCCTATTTTATTTCCATTTTATCGTGACTTCCGTTGTCTTGTCTGCAAATATTGAAGCTCATACAGGTCCTGAGTACCCTAACACACGCACTCAAAAATTCCAAATTGTTGCCATTATGGACTAATCGTGGCCTAGTGTAAACGCAGCATATGCAGATTAAATATTTGTAATGATTATTATCCGAAATATTAAGAACAAGAGCACTAGGAATATGATACATGCTAACTTTGAACTTTCTCGCGAGTATAGGTCTCTATCCCTTTCACAGCTAGGACATTCTGTCCTTTCTCTCAAAATGAATGATTTCTATTATAATTTTTTTAAATTTCCGCCTTTAAAAATATGTTAACGGTGCTTATTCTATTCAGGTGCATGTTTCAGTTCAAACACATTTTCAAATGTTCATTTCTGATTTGATCTAGGTACAATTTGGTGTATTTTCTTGACATAAAATCGATTTTTTACAGCCACACCTGTGTCAAGTGATTTTTTGTGGCCTCAAAAGGAAGGTCACGTGACTTTTTTTTGCCCCAAAAGTAAGGTCACGTGACTTTTTTTTGCCCCAAAAGTAAGGTCACGTGACTTTTTTGGGTCCGAAAGTAAGGTCACGTGACTTTTTTTGTGCCCAAAGCAAGGTCACGTGATTTTAAATGTAAATAATCAGTGAAACACACTGTAAACCCCATCCAAAATGACTAAGATTTGCCTTAATCTTAGATTTGCCCCCCCCCCCCCCCCCCCCCCCCCCCCCCCCCATCCTGAGAAGCTAATTGGGCCCCCCACTCAACACAGACGGGGTATTCTGACCAAAGCTCGATCCACCCCCCGCTCTCAAGAAAAAAAATTGGGCCCCCCCACCCCAAAAACCGTTCCTACGCCTATGAAATCGTAACTAACACTGTGAATGTGGCCAAGAGAAAAGGTGATCATGTCTCAAAACGAACCTTGGATGACTGGCAAAGAAAGTACTGTAACCATGGCTAGTCTTACAAGAAATAGAAAGCAGTTTCTATGTGAAATGTGATTCATGCACTAAAATGAAATCGTCAATGAAAATTACGAGCTTTTTGGGCTTCGTGAGAAAGTCTGACCCAATTTACATTTTTAGCTCATCAGGCCTGAAAGGCCCGATGGGCTAATCACTGTATACCGAAGGTGATGCTCGTAACGTACGTTACCAACATCTCAACATGGCGGAAGGCAAGATCGCTTCGCGAGTATTTAACACGAATTAATAGCTTTCTCGGGGTATATAATCAAACTTAGTTTGCACAAACATTAACATTGATGGAATGTATAGATTTGATGCACTGAATCTACATAGTAATGTCCACGTTATGAAGAATATGAAATTTTAAAATCACGTAGGGATGCTGTTAACTCCCAGTCAAGATGTTGGTAACGTCTCTTGTTTTGAAATAAATGATGCTGGTAACGCCAAAATCATAGTAGCATACTTTAGACGGTTCATATATATTATTTATTTAAAATAAACTTACTATAAATAACCAAAAGAAACACTAATTTGACCTTTCCCCCTCACAGACCTGTACTACTGCTACATTTGCACTTACAAATCTTCGTTGCCAATGAAAATGTTTCATCATAGGTTTGACGTACATCACATCAAGATACAGACGAACCTTAAAATGAAGTTATATAGAGATTATTACGCGACGAAGGATGTCATATGACTTTTACGAAACGAGTGTGTTGAGGGTTATACATACATTTGCACGAGTTTCGTTAAACTCATATGGCACACTTTCGAGTGTTATAATTTCTTTATTACCCATTCTATTCCATTTGATTCGCGTAAAAAATTAGTCAAATACGACTCCCTCCTAGCGGCGGCAAGCTACAGTGACGTCACAGACGACGAAATACGGTAAAAAAAATGGTTGCTAGGCAAACGTGATATGTGCACATGTACTCATATCAATAATATTAACTCAGTTATTTTCAACCATAAATATTATTTATACAACCAGCTATTTTAATGAAATATGATAAATGTGATATATATAATTACTAGCGTAATGTGCGAGGATACCTCTGAACACCAAGTCCACCATTCCAAGCGCTCGATTACGTAGTAATTCTCAATTTCAATGTACTAAAACATACTATTACTGTTACTTAGATATAACCCATAAACACAGTTGAGGATCATAAGATTTTTCATTCTAAAGCCCCGTTTACATGCAGAAATATACATATGTAAGTGTATATACACCTGGAATATATTTGCATCTGGGAATAAAAGTATACTTACTATGTAATTACACGAGGAAATAAATTTAAAGGGATGAGTATTACGGATTTTGAAACAGTTGTCATCCATATTTAACACATGGAACAATGCAGACACTATCAGCAATAAAGCGAAGAACAGACTGCCCTCAGAACTGAAAATCCTGCTAGACTTATGGCGATGATAGAAAACCTTTTTCATCTTCTTCTTCAGATCTGAATGCCATTGAAAGCTGAAATGTTGTGTTAAGACTCCTTGGTCAATGTGGATTATTATAGATTTGGAGACTCTGTGGCCCCAAGTAAGAACCACATGTACTATGCCCTATACCTGTTTTCCTCTTCCTCTTCAGAAAGAAAAAGCAGACAAAGCTGAAATATTGTGTTCAGACTCCTTAGCCAATGGGGATTATAAACTGTCACTAAATTATAAACTGATGTTGTGCCTCTGTGTTGCCAAATAAGGGCCATAAGTATTCAGTTTTCTTCTCCAATGTTGAACAATTGTGAATAGACTCCTTAGCCAATGAGGCCCCTTAATAAGAAACACAGGAGCTATACCCTAAAAACCATTTTCATCTTTTACGTCGATCAGAACTAAACGCCCTAAACGACTGAAATCATGTGTACAGACTCCAATGTCACTGGTGATTATAAATGTTAAATATTGTGACTATGTAGCTCCAGATGTGGTCACAGGGTCCACTACCTAAAAACTGATTTTCGTTTTCCTTTCAAAGAACGAAAACCAATAGACACATGAATGTTATGTGTAGACTCCTAAGACAATGGGGATTATTAATATTTAATGACCGTGGCTCCTAACAAGGAGCACATGGACTATGCCCTAAAAACAAATATTCTTCTCTTCTATAACTCAAAGCCTGAGAAAGATACAATTTTGTGTACAGACTCTTTGGTCAATGGGGATTATAAATTGTAGGTTTGGTTTGGACTCTTTGATTCAATCTAGGGCTACAGGTGCCACTCCCTAAAGCACATTATGTGTATTCTTCTAAAAGACTGAATGCATTAGCCTCGGGAAAGGTGAACTCTTTTGTACACCTATGAATTATACATTGTAGATTTTGGTTACACCGTGGCCACAAAGACTTCACCCTTGAACCCTTTTTTAAAGAATGTGGATTATATATATTCGTCAAGCATCTGACAACTACTTTTGGAAAATTTAAATTTTCAACCTTATATGTTTCATCGTTTAAAGTCTAATGAGATACAGATCTATTTTCTTTTGAGTACAGGAATAGTTATGTCACTATTACACGAATGCCAATTGTGAAAAATGAAAGAATATACTCGCACGTGTATTTGAGAGAACTGTTTACATGACACAAATACTATGCAGAAGTACATATATGCAAATATATGTTTACATGACCTCTAGATGTAGTGTTAATATACTTCTAGTGTATATATTCTAACGTATTTAATTGCGTTTATATGCACCAAGTACATACCAGGAGCAAATATGTACACATGAGTATTAATACTCAAGTTACTTGTCTGAACCAACACCTGTCTAATATGATTTTCTGAATGCAGATTTTGTATGTAAACCAAACTATTATTGAAGAAATGTTATCACTTATCTAATAGAACCCGGCAAAAATGTTCTGATATCAACAATTTGGGATGTAAGGGATCCTACATTTCACATACGATACTTTCAATAGTGTTATATTGATAAGCATGTTTACTTGATAAGCACGTTTACTTGTATCGTGTATCGGGATAAATAGAAAACATGCTTAGATTAGTAATACTAGCACATAAAGAATGTGATATCTTTCTCAAAGGACTTAAACACGTATCGTATTTACAACAGAACTAACAACACTTTCTCAATAGTGTTACCAACATCCTCCATTCATCGTTACCAACATCTTGTGTCAAACTCGCTGGGAGTTACCAACATCCCAACGTGATTTTAAAATTGCGTATTTTTCATGACGTGGATATTAATATGTAGATTCAGTGCATCAAATATATTCACACCATCAATGTTCATGTGTGTGCAAACTAAGTTTGATTATATACCCCGAGAAAGCTATTAATTCGTGTTAAATACTCGCGAAGCGACCTTGCCTTCCGCCATGTTGGGATGTTGGTAACGTACGTTACCAGCTTCACCTTCGGAACAGTGAATATAGAGGAGTTACCGAAATAAAGCTTTACAAACTATGATCTGCAATAAAAGATGGCAATTTTCGCCAAAAAATAAAAGTTTCTCCAACACAATGTGCGGTTGATCGTATTAATTGAGGAAGAAAATTCAACAAATAAAAGTCTCACAGGTTCTAGGAGGCTCTAAATGATTTTAAGATAGTTTTGCATCTTCAAGCATTGTATTTATACGGGTCAAGTAGATGATAAGACGTTTAAAATGGTGCATTAATAACATTTCATAGCTATAAAAGTAGGAATGATTGCTGTAACTTGATGCAGAGTTGGATAACACACTATAGCGTTACATATTATCTCCCTGGAATAATGACAATTAGCTCTGTAGCTCATCAGGTATACATTATTACAGGTATTACATTATTCATTTTAAAGGAAAATACTAACATATCACATAATAAGGCATTACCTATTTCCCAAATTAACGATTTAAAATCCACATTTGTCTAGGTACGAGGGGCGTTCAATAAGTGTTGCAACTTCAATATAAAACCAACTCGCGCAGTCAATTTTTTACTTTTATTTTTCAATATAGTTACCCTTCACCTCAATACACTTATTCCATTTCTCTTTAAGACTTTTGATGCCGCTTTTGTAGAAGTCTTCCGTTTGCCCCCCTAACCACGCCTCTGTGGCAGCTTTGACGTCTTCGTCATCCCGGAAGTGCCTTCCACGTAGGGCGGATTTCAGGTTTCTGAACAGGAAGTAGTCACTGGGGGCTAGGTATGGGCTGTAGGGTGGGTGGTTAAGCTGTTCGAATCCACAATCACGTATAGCGGCCTGTGCAACTCTTGACTTGTGGACTGGAGCGTTGTCATGCAAAATCAGAACACCACGTGTCAACATTCCACGGCGTTTCTGTCGAATTGTCTTTCGCAATTCTTGCATTAGGTTGGCATAATATTGACCATTCATTGTAGTTTTGGTTGGCAAGTAATCAATTAATAATATGCCTTTTGCATCCCAAAAGATTGTCGTCATAACCTTGCCAGCTGATGGTTGAGTGCGAAACTTCAGGGGAGGCGGTGAACTCGGGTGCTTCCATTGCTTGGATTCCAGTTTAATTTCCGGGTCCCAGTGGTGGATCCAGGTTTCGTCACCTGTCACCAGACGAGACAAAAATCTGGCTTCATCCGCATTAAACCGATCCGGGAGCTTGTGCTGTGAGGTTTCTGGGTACCCATCTTGCAGATACCTTGGACATACCAAGATGGTCATGAATTATCTTTTCAACACTTCCAACTGATATCTGGAATTCCAAAGACAGTTCAGAAACTTTAACACGGCGGTCAGCTAAAATTCGTCTTTCGATAGCGGCAATAACTTCTGGTCGGGTGACTTCAGATGGCCTGCCTGACCGTGGGTCATCGTCTAAGGACTCCCTGCCCCGCTTGAACTGAAGAGACCAGCGACAAACTGTTGAAAAGTTAGGAGCATCCTTACCCATCACATTACACATACGATTATGTATTTCTGTAGCTTTGCATCCCTCTTTAGTAAGGAACATGATCACAGCGCGTTGTTCATGTTTGAGAGAATCCATGATTATAGGTCAGCGCAGCTATTATATCTAAATAATTGTTATGTCTAGAAATTGTTTTGACATGTGTCAATGTTATGTTTTGACTATAGTAACACCTGCTATAAGCTGACACTGTTTATGTAAACACCAATGCCCCGCTTGCAACACTTATTGAACGCCCCTCGTATGTCAACACAAAATGTAATTCTTATAGCTCGTTAGCTCTTTACCTCATCTGGCCTGATGACGTGGCATGACAAGGTGTCTGGTATCTCCAGAATCGTTTACTCTAAATAGATGATATTTTACATTATTTTACAGACACCTTGGATTTGAAATTATAAATCTGGTGACCCTGTGACCTGAAATATATTTCCATCTTCTTTTCCAGTAAGAATAGCTCTAGAAAGCTGAAATGTTGTGTTGTGTCCAGACTCCTTGGGCAATGCTGATTCTAAATTGTAGATTTGGTGACCTTGTGACCCTGTCATATTTTTAAAGGTGTGACATCTATTGTTCTGTCTCTATTCTAGTCCTGTACATTAAAACCATAATAAGCTCGAATACCCTCCCTCTCTGTGACCTTGACACTCGTGCACGGCGCTGAGGCATAGAAACTAGCCATAATCGATGTATGACACTATATCCCCATTAAAAAAAACACATTTTCTTTAAAACCGATATTCGACTGCTCAATGGACATATTAAATACTGACCCCTGAACATCGACAGGCTTATAGCAAATACCAAAAGATGAGGCCAATGTCGGGATTGTTAAACAGTAAAAACTAAGAATTAGTTTTGTTACAATTTCGTATATCCTGTACAAATAATGAAATATTTTTTTTATTTTTTTTTATAAAAATGTATTTTATGTATCACCTCTGTAAGTCCGTACAGCGTTAGCGACACCGTTTACTTAAGAAATGTTCACAAATATATAATACTAGTATTAGTTTCATTAACAAGAGCCAACAGGAGAGATGGCGTATTCCCCCGGCCTCAAATAAGTTGAATGATCAGTTTTAACAGTTTATAATTAAAACTAGAAGTTTTTTTACTCGTAAAAACAGCTACCTTTCCAAACACTAAGTCAAAATTATTGCCATGGGTAAACCCTTAGAATGAACATCTATATGGGGAGGTAGTATACCAAATTTGGTGAGGATTGGTTAAGTAGTTTTAGAGTTCTGCTGCGGAAACAAACCCTACACTTCAAATAGACAAAGTCCAAATTGACATCATTAAATGTAAAAGGTGAAACCCCTGTAAGGCACATCTACGCGATATTGTGAGGCTGTATATCAAATTTGATAAAGATTGGTCAAGTAGTTTTCAAGTTCTACTTCGGAAACGATATGATCGGGGTTGGGCGGACAGACGGTGTCAACGACTGTATCCCCCGCATTATATGGGGGGGGGGGGGGGGGTCTTTCATATCTGACACTGTGCAAGTGCACCCACTTTATGTATGGTATCAGTAATTTCTCACCTAACATCTTATCGTTGTTTGGGAAATAATGACAGCACTAAGTCGATGTTGGTGCCAGTGGCAGCCAGATGTGTTGTTCTCAACTGCCCTTCCATGTTACACGTCTGTTGTATATAGCTGCACATTGATGTGTTTCTAAATCCCTTCATGCATGTTCTCTTCAATGGAATCTACCTCAATTCCTCTTATTCAGGAGTTCAATTTGAGTTATTTTCCCTATTTTGAAGCCCTTGACGCATATGACTGTAATTATAATTCCCATCACAGCAACCAAAAACCACGGTCATTGGAGGTCTGGACAGAGCATGTACATGCAGTAAGACGATCACGATCACTTCATCAACTAGTTTTAACGAATTGAAAGTAAACAACTAAAATTAGAAAACAATTTTAACAATTACCGTCTTCACTAGCCCATAACTGTCTTAAGTGTTCACCTACCTCGACCCATTATAAAAGATGTAGAGATACACTAATGCCTCCACATGCATGAACTATATATGCTTACATGGAAAAATTATTTGTTTGTGTCAATAAATATACATATTTCCATCAGCCGATACAGAAGAAGAATATGAACTATATTTCATTTACGTGCCACATGCTGCATTGTACAATAAGAACACAGAAGCTATATAATATAGGATACAATAACGTTCTTGCATCTCCGATCACTATCAATGTATCGCTATCTGTACACAATACAATAACGTTCTTGCATCTCCGATCACCATCAATGTATCGCTATCTGTACACAATACAATAACGTTCTTGCATCTCCGATCACTATCAATGTATCGCTATATGTACACAATACAATAACGTTCTTGCATCTCCGATCACTTTCAATGTATCGCTATCTGTACACAATACAATAACGTTTTTGCATCTCCGATCACTATCAATGTATCGCTATCTGTACACAATACAATAACGTTCTTGCATCTCCGATCACTATCAATGTATCGCTATCTGTACACAATACAATAACGTTCTTGCATCTCCGATCACCATCAATGTATCGCTATCTGTACACAATACAATAACGTTCTTGCATCTCCGATCACTATCAATGTATCGCTATCTGTACACAATACAATAACGTTCTTGCATCTCCGATCACTATCAATGTATCGCTATCTGTACACAATACAATAACGTTCTTGCATCTCCGATCACCATCAATGTATCGCTATCTGTACACAATACAATAACGTTCTTGCATCTCCGATCACTATCAATGTATCGCTATCTGTACACAATACAATAACGTTCTTGCATCTCCGATCACTATCAATGTATCGCTATCTGTACACAATAAAATAACGTTCTTGCATCTCCGATCACTATCAATGTATCGCTATCTGTACACAATACAATAACGTTCTTGCATCTCCGATCACTATCAATGTATCGCTATCTGTACACAATACAATAACGTTCTTGCATCTCCGATCACTATCAATGTATCGCTATCTGTACACAATACAATAACGTTCTTGCATCTCCGATCACTATCAATGTATCGCTATCTGTACACAATACAATAACGTTCTTGCATCTCCGATCACTATCAATGTATCGCTAACTGTACACAATACAATAACGTTCTTGCATCTCCGATCACCATCAATGTATCGCTATCTGTACACAATACAATAATGTTCTTGCATCTCCGATCACTATCAATGTATCGCTATCTGTACACAATCACTATCACTAGAAGCCTGCAGAACAGGGGGCGAGTGTGGTCACTGAAATTATTATGCTTCCGTCACAAAGGGTAAGTCCCGTCCATTAAAACAAAACCACAAATGCTTGGTTTGTAATAGATTGGCTTTGTTCGCATGTAGAACTATTTGAAAACGCTTTGCATGATGAATTTAACTTAACCGTAAAGTCACTCCCTTCCCGACACTTACACACCTTTTGCCAAGTGGAAACATATATAAGTTCAATATTACCCTGTATTGACTCCAATAGTGAGCAGGTACCCTCCAAAAGTTTTCAACAACAATAACGGATAACCTGCTAATGTATATTAATAAAGGGTTTTCTATAAGGCCTAAAAAATGTTTTTGGTCTTTACAGGCTGACAAAAATGATGCGATGACGCGATTTTTTTTTTACATTTTTTTTTGGAATGAAGAGGTAAACAAACAAAATTTATACAATTATTTATATAAATAAAGCACAAACCCTCTTAAATATGTGTTTCTATTCCAAATAGTCAATAATCTCACCCCTACACTCTATCTCAACTAGTTAGTTTGCAAAAATAGTAAAATACCATTAATGAGACACTGAAAAACTTATTCAAAATAAACGAGAGTGTTGCGAAGCGAACTCAAATTCTAGTTAGAATTGACTGTTGTGAGTTATATAGATGTGGTCCTCAAAGCCGGCAATAGTTTGGTGCGTGGGTTCGTCCTCTTTGTAACGGCATTAAAGATGCATCCATTGTGTTTCATCAAAATTTATTTTGCTTTAAAACGTGCCAACATACGATATGTGCTGATTTCAGTTGAAGCAATTTCATTAAACTTGCATATTCTTCCCCAATCGTCAAATATATCATATTTACTACTTTCCAATTAAAATTGAAAAACATCATTTTACATGTGCAGAAACCGAAACTACACGTTCCATTTACATGCACAGTAGTTATAAGACCTATTCAACATCGTCAAACCAAAATTTGTTTTTTTGTGTGTTGAAAATAAGTTTCGAAATATACGTTTAACTAATTGACGCGCGCCAAACGCTGCGCATTGTCCGGTTTTTGATCAGAAATCGATACTTTTACCTTTGACTATCATCAAGACTGCAATTTTCGGCAAAAGTCAATACTTCTCGATAAAATAACACAATTTATAATGTTTGCCACATGTGACTCCAAACAACACAATGGATGTACCTTTATCGAGTGACTTGCACCAAACCAATGGAGACCTTTCGGACTATATCGTACACTTTCCTTCGAGGCGGTATCACCTCACTCTGTATACTGACCGTGTGTCCACATGTGTGTTATAAAGTGACCGTGTGTTCACATGTGTGTTATAAAGCACATAGGAATAAGCCAGGTTAATATGAAGATTTGCAGTTTGTCGAATGTGTACGGATACGAAAGAGCAATACTTTAAACTTAATTGTAGAACCTAAGACGTTCTTCGTTCAGGTACCTTTTACGATACCGAATGTTGAGATTTCTAGGAACTGCTAATTCAAACTCGAACTTCAATATTAATCCAGCGGGCGTGTACACAAAACTAAAAGTACCAAGGCGTTTCTCTTCATGCAGCACATTATAGAGAAATTCGCTCAGGTTTGATGCGTTGAGCTTGCAAACGAAGGGCTAAGTTTGATGAAAAGAAAGAGAGAGAATCTAACAATCAACATTTATTGTATCTGCACGAGTACATGGCGTGCTTCTCGAGGCAGCTACCTGGAAGACTAACGTGTGGACATATACACACGGTGATGAGCAAATATAAAGTCAATATGCACACGAAACATATTAAAAAGCACTCAGGAATAAAAAAAAATAAATTATTGTAAATAGTGTTTGTCTCTGAAATATACTGTGGTATATTGCATAGTCATTTTGCATAGAGCTATCGTGGTCCTTGTCCAACGGTCACGTGATTCCGAGTCCGTCGGATGTGGCAGTGAATGCTGCCGTGTAGGCATTGCGTCCAATAGCATGCCGTTACCAGCGTGAGATACATAAATAAGTAAAAATATCATCTTCAAAATATATACCCTCTCTTAAATATATTGCATAGATCCCATAAGGCGGTTTAAGTAGCACTTTGGTTTGAGGTTGGTGACCTCACTGCTGAGGTGCAGCGTGTGTTCCTTGTGATTCTCCACAGTGTTCCCATCTAGGTTTTAGCTTCACTCACACACATCCACAGTCCCAGAAATAGTTCTGGTGCTAACAAAGTCACGTTGTTTCTCCAGAAACAAAAAGTATGATTAGACTTTCGAGATATAATGTTTCACAGAAAACCAAGAGTCATGGTTTAGTATGGAAGTTTGCAAAGACTGATTCACAACTAACTGGAAAACCATGCTTTACACGTTCCCCATCAAACAATCACGTCGTGTCACAAGATTCGAGAGACGTAGTTCAGCTTAGTTCGGCTCTAGGGTCGATGTAGTTTGACGTCAGTACGCAAGCTCCGTGCCCCAAGGTCTGTACGGCTTGACGGAGTGCGGGTGTTGGTTAACTGAGGCAGCATGGTTGTACATGGGTCCGGAGTTGGGCGACATCATGGACGACACCGAGTTGACGTTGAGCGAGACGGGGAACTGGTTGTGTAACTGCGGGATGGAAGACAGGAGCGGGGGAGAGATCTGGGACACCTGGGGAGTGGAGGAGTTCATGCTGACCCCCACCTGGCTGGACACGCCCGATGGCGGGAGGCGCATGTGTCCGTGTATAGAGGCTGCGCTCTCCGACTGGCTGAGGCGAGATTCACTGAAAGACACGGAGGGGGCACCAGTCGGTCCGGAGTGTCCACTCATAGACGACACGTGTTCAGACTGACCCACGTGCTGTGACGTGATCATTCCGCTCATGCTGGACATGGTAGCGCCTCCGTATTGAGAGTTAAAGCCGGAGTGAGGCGTCACTGAGCTCCAGGAAGAGTTCTGTAGGGAGGCCTTCGCAGCTGCTTCTCTTTGAGCGGAGTAGCACTGGAGGTGACTGAGCATGCGCAAACGTAGCGGATCCTGTAGGTCCATGCCTTCTACTGCTACCATGTAGCGAGCCACTTCCGCCGCACACTCCCTGAATCCGACACTGCGGTAATCCATGGCGACTGCATGTGGATCGAAATTATACGAGTTGATTCCTGAAACAAACAATGAAAAATTCAAATTAAATTTCTTCATGACGAAACATAAAACACGTATATTGGTACATATTCTTGAAGTGTTATGATCTGAATGGTTTTACCAGATACCATCAAATACATTATATATAATAAATTAAATGTATTGTCTGGTTTTACCTATGTAGTGAAAGTTATGAACTTGCACGCAAATGAAGATAAACAGAGGATGGTGACATGTTTGTTTTGTGCCTATTTGCGTCACATGCAGCACCTATTGTGCGCCTGTCGCAATCAAGCTATCGTCATTTACACAATTTAATCCAGGAGCCGTAACAATGTCTAACATGTACCATTGCACGACTCGCCCGACTAATCAAACGAAAAGAGAGAATCATTAAAATTGCGGTTTTTAGTTGTGCATGTCATCGGCATTCCGAGCACGGGTGAATGGCGCCGAGTGCATGTAGATCCCGTGGCAGACGACCAGTGCCCCTATCTGCTAATGGTGCAAACATAGAAAGCACTCCTCGCTAAACGCCGACTGCCGCTGTTGTGTTTGACCCGTCGCCAAAACAAACCACATTTGATCGCACGACAAACAGATGAGCGGCAGGTAACACGGACACCATTTGGTTTTCCCATACCTTTTTGATGTAGCAGCTTCAGGTGATCAACTGTCATTTGCAAGATCTCCGCCTTCTCCAACTTGGCCGAACCCTGCAACCATCAGATGGAACATGTATACAATGCACTGCCAGATTGACATCTTTAACACACCGCATAGTAATAGCATATTTAATACTTACACAGATTATACATTAGCATTACACTGCACAACTTGAGAAAACACATACAAAATGTTTTCCTAGTTTATAATGTGATACAGCACATTAACATATATTACACAAAGTTGAACTCGTCTCCACCCCCGCCCCGCTCAGCTATTATAAACATTTGAAAACATGCATTATTGTATCCATTATTAAAATCGTTTCCTCAAAGCCTCGCACATGAAGTATATGTAGTCAGTGAAGCAGTGTTCGATAGATCGGGACTCACAATCTCAGAACGCCACCACTACACTTCTGTGTTCTGAACTATGCATTGTGGACGAGTTACCCCCGACCCGGCGGAGTGCAATGTCATGTATTAATTATACCTCAACAACAACGAGATATATGATTAGCCGTCACTGTAGTAAGCGCAAATCCTGTTTGAACACCTAAGCAGTCAGCGACTCATATTTTACACTCGAGTTACGAGTGAACGCGCCCGGGTGGAGGGGACACCGCATTGGGTGTGAGAACGATAGCGGCGATTTCGATCCGCGGTGTTGTCAGTGCTTGTCACATAGTTGTATGCAGGACCGGTGTAATTGATTAGTGGCTGTGTTTGTCCCCTCACTGTATTTCACACGCATCTTTTTCTCCGCGCTGCATCTATTTGGAAAGCTCTGTGTTGGCAGTTCGTGGCCGGGCCGGCAGCTCAGGTCGTGGGAGCCGATGTGTTCTGCTCTGGTCTGTCGTGTTTATTCCGTATGCATTTGACTGACTGAATGCTTTTGCACCGGCAGTATTTGAACTAGCGTCTAAATGTATATGCACAGAAGGCGAAAAGCTTGTCTACAATGCAACTTAATCGATGGCTTTTTTTATCTTAACTTTGAAAATATCGATTCTGTTTCGAAAGCCATGTGAAAATACCTAAAGACATTACCTCTCAAGAATCAGACGGACAAGTATTTCGTTATAATTATATTAGTTTCTACACATTGTTCGAGAGAAAAATATTAATATATCGTTGATAAATAAGCAAATGTTGTTTTTCAGCGTGATTGAGCGTATGTGGAGGTTATCTCGACACGACAAGAGGCGCGTCCGGTGCTGATGCAGTGAGTGTACAGAGAGAGGCGGTCTGCTCGCTAATTAGTCCCCACACTCCACAGGAAGTTCTTATCCAAGAAAGTCACAAGTAGGGGTCGAGATAACGCGACAGTATGTGTGAGATACATACACTCCGCAAGTGTATATAAGTATATATAGGAATATGCAAGAGAAATGAGACACGTTCACTAAGCGAGAGTAAGAAGAACTGTTTCTTACCTGTTTCTCGAAAGCTGATGGCACTAGTCTCCGTAATTCAGTCAAACTGTTATTAATCCGATCACGTCTCCTCTTTTCGATAATCTGTGGAGCGAAGTGTGTAATGGTTAGATCTCTCGATCGTCATGTCAGTATCTGTAGATATCACAGTGTTTAAAAGCTAAGAATCCAGATCATGAAATATTTATCTGTATAAACTAAATTGTGTAAGACAGCGCCCATCTCATGACATGACAGTGAGCGGACTGGTTTAGTGTCGACTGAATATCGTGACTCAAAGTTGAGTCATCTTCAAACATGTAACAATGTCAGTCGGTATCCCTTGTTCAAAGTAGGCAACCAACACCATCACGATATCATGTTAAATAAATAAATAAATAAATAAATAATCAATAAATAAATAGTGCATATATAAATTAAACCAAATAATAAATTGATAAAGAATTAAGCGAGGACACATACCCCTCTCCGCTTCTTCCTGTCCGTGATCTGACAGCTCTGTGACGGAGACCTGCAACAGAGGGCAATGATGTACTTACATGAGACAGACAGACACACCCACCCAGCAACATGCATACACGTGCAGCTTCCTCAGAGAATATGACATCACATGCAACACTCACCCCGCCTTGAGGCTATCATCGAAACCGTCGTCACTTTCACTGTCGCTAAGACTGCGCTTCATGTTCAAGTACGGAAGTTACAATTGAACAAACTAGATGAGAACGGATGTACGTCTTTCCTGAACGACGCTCGTGCACAACTGACATACCCTGTCCACGCCGCCTCAATAAAACCCGGCCCGTGCGCTCTCCCCGCGGCCGCCGTTCCCTGATTGGCAGCACGACGCTCGCTCTCTAAAGACCGCTCGCACGGCGCAGGCCGTATTGCCCTTTTCATTGGCTGCCGCACTTTGAAACCCCGCCGCATGAGAGGCCCCTATCGAGCAGAATAATGCATGTAAGCGCCACCCATCAACAAACCACAGAGCTAAAGTACAAAATATATACCATTTTAAAACTAACTTGAAGGAGTAAATGCATTTCTTTTTCGTCAATGTAAGTTTAGTAAGTTAAGAAAAAATGACATCAATTATGAACGATTGTTTTCATTCAGAAAAGTCGTTGTTTTGTTTCTGTGTGAGTTGAATATATTGTAGTATTCATGATAAGGGCCAGTTGACGATCGTGCGTGTTTGGAAGGTGGTGCAGTCACGTGTGTGATCGAACAGCAGACGACAGCGAGAGTGTCTCATGTATGTACCTACCTCCCTACCTTCCACCCTACACGCGTTCTCCCCAATATCCCCCCTTCCCCCCCCACTGTCTCCCCCGCCCCTCCCCTCTGTTTTGTGTCTGCTGTGCATCCACCGTTTGTTCCCCTGGTTGTAATGTAGGTTAAACCGGTTAAACATCGCGTGTTTTGCATGCGCTCATAGATGATATTGGTTGTTACAGTAGTCATCCCCTGTTCATCATTCACATGCACAAACACTCAGTGATCAAACGGGAGTGGGGGTCTGTTATTCGTTACTAGTTGTAGTGCTTTGAGCATACTCATGTATGGGAGATGCGCTTTACAAGTGGACCATTATTATTATTATCATCATTATATTGAAACCGGTTTTATGACGTTTGTATTGTATATTTAACCCTCGTTTTAAATTCTGGATATTCTGAAGATACAGTTCCTTGATTGTGACTTATTTACATTATTTTTTAAAAATCAAATATTCAAAGATATAGATAGTTTTAAGTGGTTTTTGAAGACCTTATTTGCATACTTTATTCAATATCCGGCATTATCGACATTACATATATCTCCAATACATATTGAGGTTACAATTAAGTGTTACACTTTTTACGGTTACATTGCACAAATGATTCATAATTTTGGCTGCAAATACTAGCATGATTGAACAAGCTAACGTTGACGGTATGTGAGCTCTGCTCTCGTTTGTCTTATACCCTATACGTTATAAAACCATTGTTATACATTGCAAAACCAGTTGGTATGCGTTATAAAACCATCATTATAAATTGAAAAACCAATTGGTATACGTTATGATAACAAGTGGTATATGAAATACTGTCATTGTTATACACTGCAAAACCAATTAGTATAAGTTATAAAAACAAATGGTATGGTATATACATTGCAAAACTAAATGAATGCTATACGTTTTACTAATACCAATTTGTAAACGTTATGATACCAAATGGTATATGTTATACAGCCAAATTGAATGTTAGTAATACCGAATAGCATGCGGTGTAAACCCAAATGGACTTTATTTATAAAATCATATGATATATGCTATGATATCGATTGTCGGTGTCCATGATCATGCTAAAACGTACATGTATTGTCAAACCCAGTGGAAAGTTATCGTACCAAACGGTACACGTTATTATAACTAACGGTAATACTATCAGATCAATTATGTGTGTTCTATACCAAATGATAATACTATCAGATCAATTATGTGTGTTCTATACCAAATGATAATACCAGCAAACCAAATGGTTGTGTGTTATTATAACTAACGATAATATTGTAAGACCAAATGATATGCGTTATGCCAAATGATGATACTACCAGACCGAAATATGCGAATAATCATAATAATGAGAAGAAGCACGTTTCGGAAATTAGAATATCCACGAGTGTTAACAAAAAGTCGTGAATGTGACTGTGACAACAATATTACAAATCTGTAGAAAATTTGGGAAATTTCTAATAATATTACACTTTCAAAACCTCCCTAAGTTTTTTTCCTAAGTTTTGCAAACACCTTTTTCGTGTATATAAGACTTGCTATTTCATTTCCTAAGGCTTAGAGCCCCTTTCCTATATTCATTTACCTTTATGAGCCTGTACACACGCATAATTAAACCTTTCTATATCGTTTTCACATGGTTTTGTGTTTTGCAGAATTAAATTTTCTTTTTTTTTTAAAGCTAAACACGTATGTTGGTCAGTTAGAATGTATTGATTGTCAATTCCCAAATTTGTACCTCTGCAATAAGCAGAATCATTGAAATTAAAATTTTAATTTTGTTTTTCAGGCATGAAGATTAAATGTCTTTTTGGTTTGAATACAATAGAATACAATTAAATGTTTGTAGAAAGTAAGATGTTTACCTTGAAATGTGCATGTATGATCGACGTGACTACATGTACATCTAGCGTTACATAGACAGGATATATGTCCACTTACCAGTATACAGACCGCCCGCCCGTTATCCTTGTAGTGAATATGTAAAAACATCACAAAACATTCGCCAAAATGTAGACAACAACATTCTCAAATGATTAGGTTTCGGTCATAATAGATTTTTTGGTATTTCGAATATAAATGAAAATGTTGTGATTGTTTGCAGGTTGGGGGTTCGCGTCTTAAAAAAATTTCTTCTCCATATCGGCAACATCTACAGTCTAATGCTCTAACTCATTAGAAAGACCCCTCTATGAATAAATACATCTATACAAATAAATGTTATCTTTAAAGTACCACTTCTGTGGATGGGTAATATAGGCCTACATGCAGAGTTTCAGGGAGATATGATGAAGGGTTTCGAAAACGAACATATATATATCCCTGAACAAAGTCCAAATCCAACGCATTTCTTATAGAGACGGAATGAAACATTTCATAAACTAATTGTTTAAGACCTCCGAAAATATCAAAGTGCTTCACTTGAGTAAGTTGGCAATATACACATGCAACGTGTCAGTAGCTCCGGAAGGAATCTATATATTTCTGAACAAAGTCCAAATCCAACTCTTTTCTATGGAAACGAAGTTGTTTTTTTCAGAAATCTGAAAGTATCAACTTTAAGGCTCCACTTCAGTTAGTGGGTAATATACCAAATGCAAAGTTTCAGCTTCAGAACATTACCATATACAAGTTGATTGGGTTCAATTGTGATATTTACAAATAAATTTGACATTTTGTTGATTTGAGACTTTTGCGGGTATTCTCTTTGGATAATTTGTATGGTTATGTAGCCGTTAAAGATAATACACTATATTGATAGCTCATTTTTAATACACTGTAGCATTCATGTATCTAAAAAAAACATTTTGGCATAAACTCAACACACCTCTATCTAATTTTAAATTATCATCAGTAATTTACAATTTAATGTCATTACCTATATTAGTTATTCGTTGTTAAATTTAGAACTTCTAATCACTGTTTGCCTGTCGAGACAGGACGTTGGAATAATACCCCAAGAGAAAATAGAACATGTAGATTATGCGACTCACCTTCAATAGCAGATGAATTTCACTATATTTTTCATTGTCCTACTTTCCACGAAACCAGAAAAAATTATGTTCCAGCAAGATTACTTAACTTCGCAAATATTTCATCTTATAGACAACTCTTCACCACACACGACTTTATTGTTTTGAGAAACCCAGCTATAGGTTCATAAACATTTTACTCTCTACAATTTCAAAAGCTAAGAAACCTGACTAATAATATGCTTAGATCATTTAAACTGGTTTCGTTTTTGTATATATGACTTAACTTGAAAATATCCTGTTATAACCCAGCTCCATTTTGACATATTGTATATTATATGAATAATGATGAACATGTACTCGTATACCACCAAAGGTGTTTTTTAAGAATAAGGAAGCTGAAAGTTGAAAGTAATTTCATCAAAGTTGAGGGGATCTGCTTAACTAATGAAGTAAATGTGCTGCACTTAATTAACGAAAAGTTGATAGTTGAGTTTCAAAGATGGACAACATCGCCCATGGGTCCAACAATATTATTTTTGTGTATTTACAATAATATTTTTTTACAATTTTAGAGGGATATTTTCTTTGGATAATTATTGCTCGAAAACTATAGGTCATGATTGGTAGTTCATTTTAAAGCAGATAAACTGATTAAGTAAGAGGGATTTAAGTCAAATTTGGAGTTCAAGGTCAATCAAAAATCTTTAAGATCTAAGTATTGACGCGTTAGTCCAAGTTAGTTTTACCAGTATCTCTATTGAAGACATGTACTCACCCACTATATATTCCTACAACTAATCTTACTGCAGCTAAATACTCGACATCTGCACCCGTAACTAATTGTTGGCTCATGAAGAAATACGATAAATATGTTATTTAATGTTTATTACGGAATCTGTTAATGAAATGTTATACTTGTGATTATTTTCATATCAGGCGACCTAACCGTTTCGTCCACTTCAGAAGCATTTCGAGCTGGAGCCGAGCCGACTGCTGTAAGCAAGTTGACATTAGAGAATGAACACTTCGTGATGAAATTGACAATCGTGTCATATGGCTACACATAGTCAAGTGTTCCCATTATCATATTAGCTTGCTAATGTTGACGGTATGTATGAAAGCGTATGTAATTATATCCTCCATGTAGAGTATGCAACATCTATACAGCGGAGTTGGCTTGAGTCTGACCTCGCTCAAACCGCACTTCTTCGTGTAGCGTAGGCAGCTCACATCACAGCTCGCCGATCAAATATGTTTTATTTCTGATGAAAAGACTCTGATTTCTCGCCGACTTAATCTCGCAAATAATTCAATCCGTTCCCACGGTCGCAGTACTGTTTGTGTATTTTTAGCTCCTCTACACCACGTCATGTGATCGTTGTGGCTTCATCGTTAACAGAGAGAGAGAGAGAGAGAGAGAGAGAGAGAGAGAGAGAGAGAGAGAGAGAGAGAGAGAGAGAGAGAGAGAGAGAGAGAGAGAGAGAGAGAGAGAGAGAGAGAGAGAGAGAGAGAGAGAGAGAGAGAGAGAGAGAGAGAGAGAGAGAGAGAGAGAGAGTCATTAAGTCATCCTGTCGGAATCTGTTCATCTATTAACGCTTACATGGACCTTATAATATAGCCTGTCTGTACAGTTTATATGTTTCTGCACAGTGGTGGTCATCAATATTTATAAAATATTGTTTTGATACGTACATGCAAAACCAGTATTTTGATAAATGGAATCAATACTCGGTCATGGCGAAAGGGAGAGTACAAGATGTAATGTTTTAGCTTTGAATTCGACCAATATCAATTGTTAGCGGCAGCACGTTGTTACAACAACGGAACACTTGCCCGTTCAATAGTATCATCAATATATTTATACCACACATCAAAAGGATACAAGGTATCAAAATAAACTTTGAAAATAAATTATAACTTCTATCCCTTTCTCTTTCCGATAATTGACTCAAAACAATTATTAAAACAGACCTCAACTTCAAAAGTATGAATAGACTTCATTGATTGAAATACCGGGAGATACCCAACGTCGCTATAAAACCCAACCCATTTCATATAAGTGAGGTAAGGTCGCTGTGGAGCTTTAAACTCAAATTTATGTTCAATAATATTAAAATGTCCTAGGTTGTTCAGATAACCACTTTAAGAATGCAACTATTGTAAAACTCCAAACATGAAACATTTACACAATTATAGCTAGGCTAATCAGTTACGCGACTATAGATTATAAGTAACATTACGCGACTCTAGATTATAAGTAACATTACTTAAGAAATAAAGTTCGCTGTACCCCAATGTGTTTTGTAATAAAGTATAGTTTTGCCCTGAACTATTATAGTTAAAGTACGAGGACGGTGGTCCGAGTACTTTGAGGTTATAATAGTTCAGGGCAAAACTATACTTTATTACAAAACACATTGGGGTACAGCGAACTTTATTACTTTTCTAAGATAACCCATAACACAACATTCTGCTTTGAGTAATTTTGCAAGAAAAAAAGAGTTTACTTCCTTAATATTAATAATCCATGATCAGGGCCAACTGACGAGCCGTGCGACAACAGCGACTATGACGTCATTGTTCTGTTGTGACGTCATGGTGGTTCCTGGGGTTGCCTAATGCGGATTTCGTCGTTTTGGTTCAAGTACAAATGTAGCTTAAAATTTAAGACTAATTCGGATACAAAAGAACACATTCCTTCAATAAGTGTTATAACAACGCTAACGTTGTTTTAGGACATTATCATTTACAGAAAAACACGGTCTTTTCAACTGCCCTCTTTCGTTGGGTTACCATGGGCACACGTGACTACGAGGGGAGCGGAAACGTCATTCAATTGTTACGTCATCACAAAAACTATACCTTTATCGTCTGATAAAGTACTTTTATTTCGATTGTTCTAGCCGCTAGGCATCTTAGAAGCGACTCTAGATTATAAGCTACATTACGCGACTCTAGATTATAAGTAACATTACGCGACTCTAGATTATAAGTAACATTACGCGACTCTAGATTATAAGTTACATTACGCGACTCTAGATTATAAGTAACATTACGCGACTCTAGATTATAAGCTACATTACGCGACTTTAGATTATAAGTAACATTACGCGACCTAGATTATAAGCTACATTATACGCGACTCTAGATTATAAGCTACATTATACGCGACTCTAGATTATAAGTTACATTACGGGCCTCTAGATTATAAGCTACATTATACGCGACTTTAGATTATAAGTAACATTACGCGACTCTAGATTATAAGCTACATTATACGCGACTCTAGATTATAAGCTATACATTATATGCGACTCTATATTATAAGTAACATTACACGCGACTCTAGATTATAAGTTACATTACGCGACTCTAGATTATAAGTAACATTACGCGACTCTAGATTATAAGCTACATTACGCGACTTTAGATTATAAGTAACATTACGCGACCTAGATTATAAGCTACATTATACGCGACTCTAGATTATAAGCTACATTATACGCGACTCTATATTATAAGTAACATTACACGCGACTCTAGATTATAAGTTACATTACGCGACTCTAGATTATAAGCTACATTATACGCGACTATAGATAATAAGTTTCATTACGCAATTCTATTTAATAATTTACTAACGAGACTGTTGATTATAAGTAACATTACGCGACTGTAGAGTAAGATTTACATTACGCGACTCTAGATTATAATTTACATTGAAGAAAATGTTTTATGTGTACCATAAATTGTAACCACCTAATGGCACTGTCTCTAGCCTGAGAGTAAATAAAGCTCAGTTCAGTTCAGGGGAATGGTGACAGCACAGTGTCCCATTTTGTGGTCAACACAGGTTCTTTTCATATTGCAATTACATCACATCATGAACTGATTGAAATGAAATTGGTCAGCAGGACATACATGCAATATCAAGGACATGTATTTAAACTGACATAATATCGTATTGTTTGATACATGTATAAACTCGTGCTCAATTCAAGAGCATGTATTCAATGGAGAAAGAAATATCCTTACTAACCTCTAAACATGTTTATATATGCAACTCCTCATGTTGTCAAATAATTAACATTAATCCTTGAAAGTGATTAATCCTGTAAATATGATTTTAAAACTGGGGTATACCAACAAGTTTCAAGATTTCAATTGCTTCTATTTTTATTCAATCAATTTATCTAATTATGCAACATCGGCTGAAACTTGCTCAGTCCGACTCTCCAGCCAGATCCGTGTACAAGTAAACAATGGAAACAGTTTAAATTCTTGTGATGGCAAAGTTATATTTTGCAACGTTACAATAATTCACACGGACCTTTTCATTTGTTTCTAGATCCGATACATGAAATTCGTTCCATACAAATTGACATGACAAGATATCTATAGGTTATACGTGATTATCATTGTAAATTATTATTATACTAATAATACTAATAATATATAGAATAAAACTAATAGAATTGCAGTGTTTTAAGGGAAATGCTTTATAAACTGGCATTATCATAACCATTTGATGAAGAAAGGCGCTTCAAATAATTTTAATCCCAAAGCATTCCCTCAAATATATTAATAAACTATATTTTATAAATCAAATTTTGATATCCATGCAGCAATAATAAGTTGAAGATTGGAATTTTCTACTAGCCTGGCTTGCTAATACAGGCTTCTAACAGCTTCGTTCGTTGTTCAGAAAACGTATAGCAGTGTTACCGAGATCCGAGTCACTTGACGTAACTAACGGTATCGGGTATATTGGAGAGCTAATTAATGTTTATCTGTTTTTCTTACTGTCACTAGACAGCGTGACACGTCGCACCTGCCCTGGTGCGCTGTCAGTCCTTAAACCACGCCGCTTCTCTCCTCCAGCCTCGCCAATCTGCGCTTCACTCAGGCCGAACACAATACAGCAACCAGCAGAGCGCGACCCGTCAGCCAATCAGCGTTCGCCGTTGTGGAGAGAGCGCTATCGTTAAACTGTCACGCGGTGTCACAGGGCGGCACGCGACGCTCTTCTTTTCTCGCATTGTCAAGTATTGGCAAAAATCGATTTTCATTCAGCTTTCTGACACGATACTGACATTCTAATATGATAACGGTGAATTAGCCGGAGGAGTAAATCACAATTCCATGAACTGGCATGGTACATATAATTAAACAGTGAAATGTACCAATAATTTAGTCGGTTCAAGTTGCTAGTTGTTTGTGGCCTCAATACGCCGTACTGTACGGAGACGGTGGGTGCCAAGCATTATGATTGGTAAACATGTGTTTCACATGCACTATATACTGTATGTGAGAAAGGCACGTTGTTCTTCTGATAATACTGTTACTGTTACTCGTAGAACAACTAACCGTTGCGTGCATACCAGCTCTGACTATCCTCGTTAGGTATATTTGACGACACGCCGGGACAAAGATGTAACAAAAGGGATATTTCAACGTTTATCAAATATCATTTCTGTGTCTGTTCAGTACATAGTCGTAAACTTAGTTAACAACTGTTTTGGTATAGAGCTTAATTTACTTTACGTTATTAGCATAGATATAATCGAAGTCCAATCCTTGCGTATGTTCTTAATGAAAAAATAGATTTCTTGAGTTGAGTGCGATAAGGCGATACATTAAGTCATTTATAATTTGATTGGTTTGCGAATAATTTGTACATTGAAATGTTTAACTGTATTGTCTTAGGCGGATACATCAGTTTGACAATCAGATGATCTACTGGGTGTTTCAAGGCACTCGTGCAAAACATTGGACAGTTGTATTGTGTACAATCCAGGACTTATTATGAACTGACGCTTTACTTATACATTACAGGTAAATGATCAGAATTCATATCTCTTTTTGTTATTTACCTATATGCTATATAATTAAAGCTTTTGAATCGAACAACTTCAAAAGTGGGAAAATTGCCATATGTAAATTGTAAACATGGTTGTGTATATGGGTGGCAATTGTTTGAGTGGCAATTGTCCTAGACCCATGTGTATAAATATTGCCCGCACTGTTACGAAGATTGCCAAAGTCGTAAGATGCGAGAATTATTTTGCGCATAATTTTCCCTGCATGCATATGATTTGTTAATTTCACTATATCGAGGATTTAAATACGTATATATGTATAATTATGTATTCACTAATTGTCATAATTTCAAACATTTTATAAGCTTTATAAAACCAGTAAATTTTACAAAAAGACGCAACAAAATTGAATTGCGATTAATGGTGGATTTGACTTTAAAAACTGATTGCACTAAATGTTTTGTTTATAAAAAGCACACAACGCTTTGGGCATAATACTATGTCCACGGAGCATTCTTACTAATTAATTACTGATTTCGATTAATCTCTTATAGAAGAAGAAGAAGAAGAAGAAGAAGAAGAATATTTTATTTAGGTGTCATACAACGTACATACATGAGACAGGTATTTTAAACAATATGCAGAGCACGCTGTCCGGCCAACTATGGCCTATGAGACACCAAAGTACGTCTAAATGACTAAAAGCGCTTAGGCGCTAAAATGATTAAAATATATTATGTATATATAATAAGTACAAGAAGTTTAAAAGTACAGTAAGTTATTCGAGTTCTCTATATATTGGGGCTGTATGATAGTGTTTTGTTTGCGTCTAAACATTGCGCACAGTGCAGCGGCCAGTGGTGGAGAAAGTTGGGGTACCTGCATAATAAATATGAACTGATCTGTTGAAAACAGATTCATTAATTGGTTATTAATACAAACCTTCATCAAACGTAAAAAAGTGGCCATAATGACATGTTTTCTTGGTTGACAAGATTTGACTGAGAACTTACTTTTAAGGTTTTATATTAAATTAATTTAATTTCTTATCTAATCTCACTTCACGACTGATTCAATTCGAATGTCTTAGTGTCTCACAAACAAAGGTTGTTTCTATTGTTCATAAATATATACCAAATATCTTGTCCTTGTTTCGGACTGAACCAATATCAGCATAACTGTTCATAAATTATACAACGAGTATTGTAAATTAAAGATGAAACGTTTATCCAACGTGTTGGTTTCCAAAGATACCACGTGTGTAATGTCGATTGTATGATGGAGTTCTTTCAACAAGAGTATTACATTGTGGTGTAGGGGAACGCTTTACGAAATAACTGCATTGGTTTGGACTATAGACAATAAAAGAGATGGTCTCTCCTTGGACCTTAGTTTGACCACCATTTGTGTGAAAGATATACTAATTTAAATAATGTATTCAAGAAGTGAACGTACTTTGTTATGTTCAAATAAATAAAAACAATAAATAAATCATTCAGGTATAACATGATGTGATGTAAGTTTATTGGTACTTCAGGAAGATAAACATAAACGTCATTTATTTTCTAGTGTACTGGGTTTTAAACCAGTAATCACGATCTTTTAATGTTCATGTTTATCCATCTTACTTCACTGGTTTATCTTCTTTAAGGTGAAGTATTAATTACATCTTTATAGTTTCAGTAGTTGTCGAACAAAAATATCTCCAAAGAAATTAGCCCTCGAAAAATGGAAAGACTGACATTATTGGACCTCTACACGATTTCGTATAAGAAGCTTATCTATATATCAACCTTTTGATGAAAAGGTATAACACAACATATACTGCTTTAGAATTGCACATACATATATGTAAACCAAATGTAGATTGTTCGTTTAGGTAAGTTGATATAATATTGAAAAGAGGTAATATTCACTGGCATGTCATTAAAAAAACGATTATAGTTGAAATGTTTTTCTTTATATAATATATGATATATATATATATAATTATATAATATTATATGTTGTAATGCTGCTGTAAAATTAGTTATAGCAATCACGTCTTTGTCTATATCATCATTGGTTTACTAAAAAAATTTTCTTCGAAAAGTTCCAAAACCACAACATTTCAGGACTTTTTTTTTAAAAGACAATATATTCAAGGATAGATAATTTCACTTCTATATACGATATTTTTGGCTCGTTACTTTGTTAACCATTATCGAAATAGTCGATTTGCGAAGACACCTACCGTAAAAACCGCGAAATGTCACAACATTTTTAATAATGATAGAATTTGTAACTTGTGTCCAAAGATGTTGTTCTTACGAATTGCTCATAATATATATATATATATATATATATAAATATATATATATATATATATATATATATATATATATATATATATATATATATATAATGTAAACCAACTTTAGATTGCATATTTGGTTCTTCAAACGTTGATAAAAATGACGATTTCTGAAAAAGATAATATTGCCCGTCAATTGTCATTAAATATATGCTTGAATATTATTATCCTTAATAAATTGATACATCACCTTCACAATGAACTATCGATTGTGTTGTTCTATTGAGTGGTCTACGAGCAACATTCTCCAAAGAAAATACCTCCCGAAATTTCTAAGAATCATGAATTTTTTTGGAGAAATGTTGCCTTAAATATCGAATGATGAATAATTTCATTTGCTATGGAGGTATGTCCGTTTGAACGTGGCATGGTAAAACGACTTCTTACAAATAACCATATACAACGGCATATAGCTCTCATTCAGGGACACACTTGAAGATTCGGATTGGTACTTTTTTTACAAACTGATTTACCTTCAAGCTGAGCTGGCATACACAAATGGACATTACTGTTAGTGAGATGTTGGTGATGGGCTTATGGCATGGTCCGGCGTCCGGCGTCCGTAAACTTTTCACTCTTTCGACTTCTCCTCCAGAACCGCTACACCCCCAAAGCTGTAATTAGGTGGGTATGTACCCATCACCTAGGGGGTCAAAGTTTGTTCATCACGAATTCCAACGCCCACAAATATGGCCGCCAGAGACGTTAATAGTAAAACCTTTAAACGACTTCTTCTCCGAAAGCGCTTGCTATAGGAATGTGAAATTTTGTCATAAACATCTTTGTAGGATGGAGATACAAGTTTGTAAATTTGGTTGAGATGAATTATGAAATATGAACTTTGCAGGGGATCACCCTAAAAGCTTAAAACGACTTCTTCTCATGAACCAGAAATGGGAGATATCCAGAAACCTGGGCAGTGTTTACTTTTAAAGATGGAGATAATGATTTGTAAATTTCATTATTCAAATCATTTAATCATTTAAATGTATATTTTTCATCTCAGAAACCAATGACCCTAGAACATTCTACTTTTGATGATATCATCTATGTTTAGTGAATACCAAGAGTTCCGAATTTCAAGTCTTTTGGATGAAAAATAAGAAAGTTATAAGTGAAAATTTTAATGGTTTACCATTTTGCTGAAATTTACTCAGCCATAACATTTAAGAAGTGTTTATATTTGAATGAAAGGTGTTTTCGAGAGCTTTCTAAAGCAACTTTCATTATATTTGTATCATAGAAATTAAGCAAGATAGAACTTATTTTATATTTCCCTTGGGCTGGTTGGAGGATCGGGTTTCACTCACTGTTCTCTACAGCAGTCAAGAGCAGTGGAGAGAGAAGTGTAATGTTATGTAATAGGAGATCAGGTTTCTTATGTGATAGGCCAAGCTCAGTTAAACTACTCTGAGGTACTATAGACAAATGCATGTTTGTTTAGTATTTGAAGGATTAGTACAATGGTTAAGGACATTATTTCTTGCAGTTGATGAGAAAATGCTTTTTAGACTTTGTCTAAGCTATTTCAATTGTAACACAACGACATGTTTTTAATTCTAAAATTGGCATCGCAAATACAACAATGGTTCTACATCAACTAGAGTTAAATTTTCATGCAAATCGGTTCAGTCGGGAATCCTCTGGACACAAAAGATCAAATAATGAATAAAAACATCTTAATGACAATATCCAATGTAAGCGTTGGTGGTACATTAATACCTTAGCTGTTATTAGAATACAGTCAAATGATTTTGTCCAATCATATGATTGTATTCTGGTCACGTGGAATACAATTTTATCGCGATAGATAATAATGTCTGGTTTCGTTCGGGTATCATGCTCATAAAACTGGTTCATAGACTTGTATAAAAAAACAACAAACAATGCCAAGTGACTGTTTTATTAATGTACACAATAAAGCACTTATTAGATACAATTTAATTGCGGTGTTCCTTTCCGAAAGGAAATTGTCGTTTTCGTCGATGAGGGTCGTCCATGTTCCTAAGTTTAAGGTTCCTGAAAGAAGAATAAAAGTATGTAAGTAAAGCAAGTGATGTGAGGTCAAGTGTATTATATTTCAAATGTATTTAATTTGTATCGCGAAATTAAGTAAAACAGTGACAATGTTGCCAATGTTAATGTATAAAATATAATTATTTTTATTTTCTGTTTTCTGTAAAGTAATATAATGAACATAAGTATTGACTTTTAAAAATAATATTTTATAAATTATAAGGAGTAAAAAAGTAGGGGTACCTTTCCTGAATGAAAAGTATAGGTGTCCTCAGACTGTCCATGATGAAGCGATTGTGTGAACTGACATGTTCTACAAACCTCTCAGTCTGTGTATATAATATAGGCAATGAAATGTATGCGTGTTCGTGATTCAAGCACGACGCGTATGCTGTACCACGACTCGAACGTTTTTTTTTATAAATAAAATGTACGCCTCATGCACCTCGGACATTTAAGAAATTCAGGCTCACAGATCCGACGATGACGTCAATGTCCCTAAACTAAGATTATGGAAATGTCAATGTTTTGCTTGTTGTTTTCGAGAGAATGTTTCTCAAATTTTTGGACAATTCATTTGAAATATATTCATTTTAAGACATTTATTTCACGACTCAAACATTTGACTGTGCTCTAAGATAGATAGAGAACTCGTAGCAGTACATTATCGGGAGATAAATCTACGGGTTTGACAGGACTCTCTCAAAACCGTACACTTGTCTGCCGATAATGTACTGCTACTGGTCATCTATCTATTACAAGGAATTGTACTGTATGTCCCGCTAATGAGCGCTCTTCACCAGTTCACGGTCGTATACGTCGATACTTCCCGTATTCAGGTACCCATTTAAATAGCTAGTGCAATGTGGATGAAGTATCTGGCCAGACACTCCACTGTATGAGACCAAGGTCAATAATTGTTGTATTTCTTCCAACTGGGCACTGATGTTGACTAGGTTCTTACATGTATACAACATGTTAATTGCATTGTGCTAGTTCCGCAGGGGAGACCTTGACAGTTATCGTATACGGCATGTTGGTCTGTCTCAGTGTGTCAACAAGAACCATTGTCAATCGGAACCGACCATTGTCCGAGCGTGTGAATCCAACCCTTCTCTATACCTACAGCTCTCCATACAAACCTAATTTATGAGCAGGAATCGGCAAGAAATCAATCATATGCCGTGTAATAGCTTTTGTCTCAGCCATTTGATTAGCGGCGGCCACGTGTGGGAACTATAACCAGCTCGCTCTCTCAGCAGCTCAACGCTAATATTTATTGAGTTTTTATCATATTGTGACACGCGCATTGGCACGCGCAATCGAAGACAGGAGTCGGGGCGCGTGAGAGCGAGTTGCCTTGATGTTCCTGCTGAACTTTCTGTGTCGGTCTCCGCATCTGTGTGTCTGTGTGTCCGACTGTCAGGCCGTATAATACATATTTTGTTTAAATGCTTTAAAACGACGTTTTTAGTCCTGCCCATGACTGTGTAAAAATAAGAGCCTTCACTACAGTCTAGACCCTCTTTCAGGAAGTCTGGATAAACTGAATACACTAAACTGGTAGTATTAAAAATCATAAGGATGAACTTACAGTAATTATAAAAATTCCACAGACTAAATTTTAGTCCAGACGTTTTTGTCCGAGGCTGGGTAATGTGATTGGGATAAAATTAAAACAGCGGAAACACTGGCATTGATATTGAAACTAGTATCAACTATCTGACATGCAGTCTATACGCATGTCAAGGTCGGTTAAACGTTCCTTACTTGTAGACTGTGTGCATGATAGGGTGAGATGATCACAGCGTATAAACTCACCTGATCATGAAAGCGTGTTTTATTAGACAAACATTGTCTGTACTCGATGTAGTGCTAGTTACACTGGCAGTAGTATCATTCTCAGTGAATGCTGTATTGGTCTTATCGAAAGTGTGCCATTTGATATTTTGTATAACCTCCGCTCTCACTTGCGGGCAATATAGAAACATTCATATGGCACTCTACCCGGGTAATGATTTGTATATAGCAACGATTTATGACATTTTACTTGAAACTGTAATAATTGGTAACAGACTCAGTAATAATTGTTTTTGTATTAATTATAGATAATGACATTATTACTTGGTTTCGCGGTACATGCATACTTACAGTACAGTGTATTTGGTTTAAACATATTTATTTCACAAAGAAGTGGATTGGTAAACAAGCTGCAATAGCTTATCTGAATACCGCTCCAGAATACAAAACAAAAAGCATATATCATGGTGAATTTACAATACATAATACATTTACAAAAGCCAACAACAATATACAAGTTATAATGAATTCATAATACTTAATCAGATTACAACATTTGTTAATAAAACTTTGAGCAGATGCCATCAATATTCATCAGTTAATACCAGATATATAATCTTAGTAAGGTAGTTTTTAAATCTGCCTGTTATACAGTGTATTTCAGCTTACGACTTTCTCTGTTTTCAGTTTTCTTCAAATGATTACATCACGCAAGGTTAGTAATTCCAGAAATAGTTTTAACATGGTTGACATGTATCTACAATTCATATAAACCATATTGGTCAAAGTGTCTGCTCACAACATTTCAGCTTTTTACTGTTTTCATTTTTTTAAAGAACGTTTCAAGGGTGTATACCCTCTCTAAAGCTTATTTCAGTTTTCTAGTGGATTTAGGTTTTTTAAAAGACACATTTTTGTTTTTAGGACACGGCACTATGGCCCTTATACGGTACCGTCGGATCACCAATTTATTTACAATGTGTAATCCCAATTTGCCAACGGATCTGTACATAAGAGAAGATGAAAATAGGTTGTGGTCTATATGAGGGATCACATGCTCACACATCTACAATTGTTAACCCTATTGGCTTAGGAGTCTGTACACAACAGTTCAGCTTACATTTTCAGGGCTTTTCGTTCAGGAAGGGAAGACGAAAATATGTTTTTAGGTGGTGGCCCCTGTGTCCCTTATGACTAACCACAGAGGTACTGAAATACAAAGTATAATTGCCATTGACTGAGGACTCTGTACACCAGATTTTAGTTCTCTAAAGGCCTCCCCACACCAACACAGCGCGCGTTGGTGTGGGGAGGCCTTAAGGACGGCCGGACGCCGGACGCCGGACGCCATGTCATAACCCCATCGGGTCTTTCAGGCCTGGTGACCTAAAAAAACTGATATACTGACGGTTTTTAGATAGCAAATGGACAGAATGGTAGATTCGTGTTTTTATTTTAAGGGAACGGTGTCACAAGTTTTTGTTGTCGTCATTCTTCCGCCTCCCAAAGGTGCATGATTATCAAATGTAGCGATTCTTTGTACAGTCATTTCCCACTCACGCCACGGCGTTCTACTAGTGAGCGTCAGTGATATTCGACGAGGATCAGCATAGCGGGTAGATGCACGTGTAAACATATATACAAAAGCTGGTAGATGCATGTGTAAAATCTTAATACATCAGCGGGTTGATGTCCGTGTAACATTAATATACATTAGCGGGTAGATGCACGTGTAAAAACTAAATACAGTAGCGGGTAGATGCACGTGTAAATATACATATACAATAGCGGGTAGATGCACGCGTCATTCTATATACAGTAGCGGGTAGACGCGCGTGTAAATCTACAGTAGCGGGTAGATGCATATGTAAATTTATATACAGTAGCGGGTAGATGCACGTGTAAATATATATATATATATATATATATATATATATATATAGTAGCATGTAGATGCACGAGTAAATCTGTATACAGTAGCGGGTAGATGCACGTGTAAATATATATACAGTAGAGAGTAGATGCACTTGTAAATCTACATGCAGTAGCGGGTAGATGCACGTGTTATTATATTTACAGTAGTGGATAGATGCAGGTGTAAATCTGTATACAGTAGCATGTAGATGCTCGTATAAATATGTATACAGAAGCGGGTAGATGCCCGTGTAAATATATATACAGTAGCGAGTAGATGCACGTGTAAATCTGTATACAGTAGCGGGTATGCACGTGTAAATATATATACTGTAGCGAGTAGATGTACGTGTAAATCAGTTTACAGTAGCGGGTAGATGCACGTGTACCTTGTGTATATACAAGTACAAATGAAGTATAAAAAGAAATACAACTCAATACGGCGCATTCTCCACCTCTGACTCACTGTGTTCCCACGCCAAACACCCGCGGTTTGTTACATTCTTACATGCTCACGACAATTACAGTATGTAACAGCAGATAGCTCATAGTCATTTTAATTGGGTAGATATTTCCCACAATAATACGCCATGTGAGGCTAGGTCTGCTCGCCCCGGTGTCGGCTCCCCCTGCTCGGGTGGATGAGTCGTCTCGCTGTCTCTGTGGCGGAACACACTGCTCGCTCATTGAGACCATATAACGCGGATGCCTGGCGAGTTTGTCACTCCAGTATTAAGTGATTAACTACCTGTGTCAGTACACACACATACGTGGTTTACGCATTTACAAAATATGATATGTTATTAGATGTGTCTTTTGAAAAAGACATGACGATGTAGCTATTAGATCTCATTAAATATGTCTTTACATGAATAATGTTTCTGTTATATAGGATGTGTTTCTAAAACCCTATGTACATAACTGGATATAAGCATTAACACTTAAAACATTGAAAAAAAAACAACGTTTCATGTTAATTGTTGACGACATAAATATATGAATAGAGGAATTTGTTACATCTTCTCAAATCTTGATCCATCCGCCCCCTAAATTCTGTGTGACATTATGACTATCTCTATGCCCAACCTTCGTGTGTGACATTGTCAGTGTCTCTATGCTGTGTGACATTGTCAGTATCTCTATGCCCAACCTTGCTGTGTAACATTGTCAGTATATCTATGCTGTGTGACATTGTCAGTATCTCTATGCCCAACCTTCCTGTGTGACATTGTCAGTATCTCTATGCCCAACCTTGCTGTGTGACATTGTCAGTATCTCTATGCTGTGTAAAATGGTCAGTATCTCTATGCTCAACCTTGCTGTGTGACATTGTCAGTATCTCTATGCCCAACCTTCCTGTGTGACATTGTCAGTATCTATATGCCCAACCTTCCTGTGTGACATTGTCAGTATCTCTTCGTCCGAACCTTATTGTGTGACATTGTCAGTGTCTCTATGGCCAACCTTTCTGTGTGATATTGTCAGTGTATCTATGCCCAACCTTGCTGTGTGACATTGGCAGTGTCTCTATTCCCAACCTTGCTTTTTGACAGTGTCAGTGTCTCTCCGTCCCAACCTTCCTGTGTGACATTGTCAGTATCTCTCCGTCCCAACCTTCCTGTGTGACATTGTCAGTATCTCTCCGTCCCGACCTTGCTGTGTGACATTGTCAGTATCTCTCCGTCCCAACCTTGCTGTGTGACATTGTCAGTGTCTCTATTCCCAACCTTCCTGTGTGACATTGTCAACATCTCTCCGTCCCAACCTTGCTGTGTGACATTGTCAGTGTCTCTCTGTCCCAACCTTCCTGTGTGACACTGTCAGTGTCTCTATGCCCAACCTTCCTGTGTGACAGTGTCAGTGTCTCTATGCCCAACCTGGCTGTGTGACATTGTCAGTATCTCTATGCCCAACCTGGCTGTGTGAAATTGTCCGTATCTCTCCGTCCCAACCTTCCTGTCAGTGTCTCTTTGCCAACTTTCCTGTGTAACATTGTCAGTGTCTCTCCGTCCCAACCTTGATGTGTGACATTGTCAGTATCTCTCCGTCCCAACCTTGCTGTGTGACATTGTCAATGTCTCTATGGCCAACCTTGCCGTGTGACATTGTCAGTATCTCTATGCTCAACCTTGTTGTTTGACATTGTCAGTGTCTCTATGCTCAACCTTGTTGTGTGACATTGTCAGTATCTCTATGCCAAACCTTGCTGTGTGACATTGTCAGTATCTCTATGCTGTGTGACATTGTCAGTATCTCTATGCCCAACCTTCCTGTGTGACATTGTCAGTATCTCTATGCCCAACCTTCCTGTGTGACATTGTCAGTATCTCTATGCCCCACCTTGCTGTGTGACATTGTCAGTATCTCTATGTCAAACCTTGCTGTGTGACATTGTCAGTGTCTCTTTGCCCAACCTGGCTGGCTGTGTGACATTGTCAGTATCTCTCCGTCCCAACCTTCATGTGTGACATTGTCAGTGTCTCTATGCCCAACTTTCCCGTGTAACATTGTCAGTGTCTCTCCGTCCCAACCTTGTTGTGTGACATTGTCAGTATCTCTCCGTCCCAACCTTGCTGTGTGACATTGTCAATGTCTCTATGGCCAACCTTGCCGTGTGACATTGTCAGTGTCTCTATGCCCAACCTTGCTGTGTGATATTGGCAGTGTCTCTATGCTCAACCTTGTTGTGTGACATTGTCAGTATCTCTATGCCAAACCTTGCTGTGTGACATTATCAGTATCTCTATGCTGTGTGACATTGTCAGTATCTCTATGCCCAACCTTGTTGTGTGACATTGTCAGTATCTCTTCGTCCGAACCTTATTGTGTGACATTGTCAGTGTCTCTATGGCCAACCTTTCTGTGTGATATTGTCAGTGTATCTATGCCCAACCTTGCTGTGTGACATTGGCAGTGTCTCTATTCCCAACCTTGCTTTTTGACAGTGTCAGTGTCTCTCCGTCCCAACCTTCCTGTGTGACATTGTCAGTATCTCTCCGTCCCGACCTTGCTGTGTGACATTGTCAGTATCTCTCCGTCCCAACCTTGCTGTGTGACATTGTCAGTGTCTCTATTCCCAACCTTCCTGTGTGACATTGTCAACATCTCTCCGTCCCAACCTTGCTGTGTGACATTGTCAGTGTCTCTCTGTCCCAACCTTCCTGTGTGACACTGTCAGTGTCTCTATGCCCAACCTTCCTGTGTGACAGTGTCAGTGTCTCTATGCCCAACCTGGCTGTGTGACATTGTCAGTATCTCTATGCCCAACCTGGCTGTGTGACATTGTCCGTATCTCTCCGTCCCAACCTTCCTGTCAGTGTCTCTTTGCCCAACTTTCCTGTGTAACATTGTCAGTGTCTCTCCGTCCCAACCTTGATGTGTGACATTGTCAGTATCTCTCCGTCCCAACCTTGCTGTGTGACATTGTCAATGTCTCTATGGCCAACCTTGCCGTGTGACATTGTCAGTATCTCTATGCTCAACCTTGTTGTTTGACATTGTCAGTGTCTCTATGCTCAACCTTGTTGTGTGACATTGTCAGTATCTCTATGCCAAACCTTGCTGTGTGACATTGTCAGTATCTCTATGCTGTGTGACATTGTCAGTATCTCTATGCCCAACCTTCCTGTGTGACATTGTCAGTATCTCTATGCCCAACCTTCCTGTGTGACATTGTCAGTATCTCTATGTCAAACCTTGCTGTGTGACATTGTCAGTGTCTCTTTGCCCAACCTGGCTGGCTGTGTGACATTGTCAGTATCTCTCCGTCCCAACCTTCATGTGTGACATTGTCAGTGTCTCTATGCCCAACTTTCCCGTGTAACATTGTCAGTGTCTCTCCGTCCCAACCTTGTTGTGTGACATTGTCAGTATCTCTCCGTCCCAACCTTGCTGTGTGACATTGTCAATGTCTCTATGGCCAACCTTGCTGTGTGACATTGTCAGTGTCTCTATGCCCAACCTTGCTGTGTGACATTGGCAGTGTCTCTATGCTCAACCTTGTTGTGTGACATTGTCAGTATCTCTATGCCAAACCTTGCTGTGTGACATTATCAGTATCTCTATGCTGTGTGACATTGTCAGTATCTCTATGCCCAACCTTCCTGTGTGACATTGTCAGTATCTCTATGCCCAACCTTCCTGTGTGACATTGTCAGTATCTCTATGCCCAACCTTGCTTTGTTGACATTGTCAGTGTCTCTTTGCCCAACCTGGCTGGCTGTGTGACATTGTCAGTATCTCTCCGTCCCAACCTTCATGTGTGACATTGTCAGTGTCTCTATGCCCAACTTTGCTGTGTGACATTGTCAGCATCTCTCCGTCTCAACCTTGCTGTGTGACATTGTCAGTGTCTCTCCGTCCCAACCTTGCTGTGTGACATTGTCAGTGTCTCTCCGTCCCAACCTTCCTGTGTGACACTGTCAGTGTCTCTATGCCCAGCCTTCCAATTATCCAATGAAAACGCAGCATTGTCAGTGTCTCTATGCCCAACCTACCTGTGTGACATTGTCAGTGTCTCTATGCCCAACCTACCTGTGTGACATTGTCAGTGTCTCTATGCCCAACCTTCCTGTGTGACATTGTCAGTGTCTCTATGCCCAACCTGGCTGGCTGTGCATCTCTCCGTGCCCATCCTTCTGTGGTACAATGACAGTGTGTGATAAGGCTGCCTGGTCTATGATGTAAGATGAAATGTGTATATTGTATCATCTTTGTGTGGTCGGTTCTTGAGAATTAATGAGATTTAACCAAATTTTAAAAATAGTTGAACCAAAGTCAATGTGCCGGTGAAATGCAGTTAGAATGTTTAACTAACGACAGTGAAGTGTAAGATGTTCAACACTACCGAACTGTCCTAGTGCATCACTCAATTGTTAAAGTAATTTTACCATCGCACTTTCTTGGAACTCATTTTCAGTTAAACATATGTTTTCTTAACTTCCGTTTCCACACATATAAAGACAACACATGGTGAATGGATGAGTTACCTGGTACTTCCTACAATATTAACAAACTCGACAAAGATCTCCTAGCATATAAATGTAGTAGAACATGGACACTCTGTTGTATAGCTACTGATGACAATATATTGTCTCCATTGACCGGAAGTATACATGAGAGGCTAGTTAATTGTTATGAGGTTTTGGTCATGCATTATTTTAGGTACGTAAACTAACCAACGGTTTGCTGACCATACTTGATATATTTCACGTGAAGCTTGACATATCGCTGTCATCTACATGTGTCGACCAAGAAGATTCCGTCAATTATCCAGTGAAAACGCAGCATCCCAAGTGGCAGGGAGTTATACATTTTGAGAATTACCATTTATTAAGCAGATTGCCATGCTTGTGTTTATTCAAACAGAACAATCAGGCTCTATCTGGCATCACCTTCCAGTCGCTGGAGTAATCGACTATGTAAAAAGTAAGCAAAACCACATCATAATAAGATTTGAACATGGATGGAATAAAATGATATTGCTGCCACTGGATACAAATCTGTGAAAGGTCATTGTCAACAGTTTAAAGTGTGAGAGTCAGAAGGAATGAGACAGAAACTGAGAGAATCCCTCTCTCCCGTGAGAACCAGGCGCAGACGGATGGCCGAAGAGCGGACTGGCCGTGATTTGTTGGTGACACGGCGACCCATCACCTCACACGACGCCACTGTCTAAGTGACCATAATTAATAAGTGGGCATAGATTCCTCGTCCCCATCTCGCGCGCAGCAGATATCTGACAAAATTGGGGATTGAATGTTGCACACGCTCGGTGTTCAAGTTTCTTGATGCGACCTCGAGCGACAATGAGAGGCACTAACTGGATTATCTGTTTGGAGCTACGGTGTCCGGGACGGGATGCATGGCCGATCTGGCTGGTGTAATGGGGGAAATATCAAACTCCCTCACTCCCATGCCACTGTCCAGTGCAGATCATTCATAAATGAGATGATTAATTTTTTAACGGAATTAACTTGAAATTAAAGACAACAGAATGGCCGATATCGAGACATTAGACTGCAGCGCCTGTATGCTATTTTCAGTTCGGAATCAAATTATGCGGATTAGATGCGTGTGTTAGGGCATGTTCCCAGGAGCGAGAGAACTGGTCGGCTTTATTACCCACTGGACATGTAACCTTACACCCCCTTGACTCGTTACGCTGGCCTCGCTACCACATTAACACATGAACATTGATTTTGTTTCAGAGCTTAACGTGATCTTAACTGAATCATCTGTATGCCTATAAGATAATATTGGTTTGTTAGTGATGTCAACATTTCCAATTCTTTTGTAGATAAAGCTGTGTCTACTATTGTGAGAAGTACTAAAGAATATTTGTTTTGCTTCAACAAGAGTACAAAATATACATATGAATAGAGCCATCGGCTCTGCAGCGCATGATCACTAGCTTCTTGATTTAACCAAGTTTGAAGAAATATCAGACAGATTAAGAATATAACATGCAATGAATCTTCACAATTATAATGTGCTGGTCAACGTATGTATACATGTCTACACAAGACTTCCGCATTTCAGCATGCTTCCCGTTCATTAGACATACAAGATATCTAGATATATGACACCCATTTTGGCAGTTTACAAAGACAATATATATATATATATATATATATATATATATATATATATATATATATATATATATATATATTTATATATATACTCAATATCAATTACTTGTCAACATGCCATATGGATTGAACCCACCATTCACACAAACACATCTGTCCTTCCAACCTTTCATAACTGCATATGTATCCATATATCCCATCACCTAGCTGCACATACAGATTCACCCATCCAACCGCTCGATCGTGTTCTTTGTTCCACTTAGCTGAGAGAATGAGATACGCGTCCGGACTCCTAGCCGGAGACGGGTTAACTGTTCTTTAGGAAGAAAATATCTGTCAAACGTCGCGTGTCGTGCACGTGGCAGCGCTGAGTTCAGGAAGCAGAAAAGCAATTATCTCCCCTGACATCGTCCCCTCAAAGCGCACCTGGCAGACAAAGCGACTCACTTATGTTGCAATACACTCATCTGGAAGGTACTCTCAATATGAACAAGTAAGTCCAGACCCAGTATCTTGTCTCGAGTCCTGTACCAATCCCAAGTTCCAATTCGTACCTGCAGTTTACTTGAATATAGGCCAATATATTCCACCCAGTGTCTATATGAGTCCAAAATCCAAAGTTCTGTTTTGAGCCTCAACCATCTAGTTTTGTTATAAATATCATGTGTCGGAACCGGATAGTTCCTAGTTACGTACCATGTGTCGGAACCGGGTAAGTAGTTAAGTACCAAGTATCAGAGGCTATAAGTCGAGTACCAAGTACCAAATGAGCGTCGCTCCTAGTCGAGTATCAAGTACCAGAGCAGTGTAAATACTAGTCGAGTATCAAGTACCAGATCAGTGTAGTTCCTAGTCGAGTATTAAGTACCAGATCAGTGTAGTTCCCAGTCGAGTACCAAGTACCAGAGCAGTGTAGCTACTAGTCGAATACCAAATACTAGAGCAGTGTAGTTCCTAGTCAAGTAACAAGTACCAGAGCAGTGTAGTTCCTAGTCGAGTAACAAGTACCAGATCAGTGTAGTTCCTAGTCGAGTAACAAGTACCAGAGCAGTGTAGTTCCTAGTCGAGTACCAAGTACTTGAGCAGTGTAAATACTAGTCGAGTAACAAGTACCAGAGCAGTGTAGCTACTAGTCGAGTACCAAGTACTTGAGCAGTGTAAATACTAGTCGAGTAACAAGTACCAGATCAGTGTAGTTCCTAGTCGAGTAACAAGTACCAGAGCAGTGTAGTTCTTAGTCGAGTACCAAGTACTTGAGCAGTGTAGTTCCTAGTCGAGTAACAAGTACCAGAGCAGTGTAGCTACTAGTCGAGTACCAAGTACCAGAGCAGTGTAGTTCCTAGTCGAGTACCAAGTACTTGAGCAGTGTAGTTCCTAGTCGAGTAACAAGTACCAGAGCAGTGTAGTTCCTAGTCGAGTACCAAGTACCAGAGCAGTGTAGTTCCTAGTCGAGTAACAAGTACTAGAGCAGTGTAGTTCCTAGTCGAGTACCAAGTACCAGAGCAGTGTAGCTACTAGTCGACCATCAAGTACCAGAGCAGTGTAGCTGCTAGTCGAGTATCAAGTACCAGAGCAGTGTAGTTCCTAGTCGAGTAACAAGTACCAGAGCAGTGTAGTTCCTAGTCGAGTAACAAGTACCAGAGCAGTGTAGTTCCTAGTCGAGTAACAAGTACCAGAGCAGTGTAGTTCCTAGTCGAGTACCAAGTACCAGAGCAGTGTAGCTACTAGTCAAGTACCAAGTACTAGAGCAGTGTAGCTACTAGTCGACCATCAAGTACCAGAGCAGTGTAGCTGCTAGTCGAGTATCAAGTACCAGAGCAGTGTAGTTCCTAGTCGAGTACCAAGTACCAGAGCAGTGTAGTTCCTAGTCGAGTAACAAGTACTAGAGCAGTGTAGTTCCTAGTCGAGTAACAAGTACCAGAGCAGTGTAGCTACAAGTCGAGTACTAAGTACCAGAGCAGTGTAGTTCCTAGTCGAGTAACAAGTACCAGAGCAGTGTAGTTCCTAGTCGAGTAACAAGTACTAGAGCAGTGTAGTTCCTAGTCGAGTAACAAGTACTAGAGCAGTGTAGTTCCTAGTCGAGTAACAAGTACTAGAGCAGTGTAGTTCCTAGTCGAGTAACAAGTACCAGAGCAGTGTAGTTCCTAGTCGAGTAACAAGTACCAGAGCAGTGTAGTTCCTAGTCGAGTACCAAGTACCAGAGCAGTGTAGCTACAAGTCGAGTACTAAGTACCAGAGCAGTGTAGCTACTAGTCGAGTACCAAGAACCAGAGCAGTGTAGCTACTAGTCGAGTAACAAGTACCAGAGCAGTGTAGCTACTAGTCGAGTAACAAGTACCAGAGCAGTGTAGCTACTAGTCGACCATCAAGTACCAGAGCAGTGTAGCTGCTAGTCGAGTATCAAGTACCAGAGCAGTGTAGTTCCTAGTCGAGTAACAAGTACCAGAGCAGTGTAGTTCCTAGTCGAGTAACAAGTACCAGAGCAGTGTAGTTCCTAGTCGAGTACCAAGTACCAGAGCAGTGTAGCTACTAGTCAAGTACCAAGTACTAGAGCAGTGTAGTTCCTAGTCGAGTAACAAGTACCAGAGCAGTGTAGTTCCTAGTCGAGTAACAAGTACTAGAGCAGTGTAGTTCCTAGTCGAGTAACAAGTACTAGAGCAGTGTAGTTCCTAGTCGAGTAACAAGTACCAGAGCAGTGTAGTTCCTAGTCGAGTAACAAGTACCAGAGCAGTGTAGTTCCTAGTCGAGTACCAAGTACCAGAGCAGTGTAGCTACAAGTCGAGTACTAAGTACCAGAGCAGTGTAGCTACTAGTCGAGTACCAAGTACCAGAGCAGTGTAGCTACTAGTCGAGTAACAAGTACCAGAGCAGTGTAGCTACTAGTCGAGTAACAAGTACCAGAGCAGTGTAGTTCCTAGTCGAGTAACAAGTACCAGGGCATTGTAGTTCCTAGTCGAGTAACAAGTACCAGAGCAGTGTAGTTCCTATTTGAGTAACAAGTACCAGAGCAGTGTAGTTCCCAGTCGAGTAACAAGTACCAGAGCAGTGTAGTTCCTAGTCGAGTAACAAGTACCAGAGCAGTGTAGTTCCTAGTCGAGTAACAAGTACCAGAGCAGTGTAGTTCCTAGTCGAGTAACAAGTACCAGAGCAGTGTAGCTACTAGTCGAGTACCAAGTACCAAAGCAGTGTCGCTACTAGTCGAGTAACAAGTACCAGAGCAGTGTAGCTACTAGTCGAGTAACAAGTACCAGAGCAGTGTTGTTCCTATTTGAGTATCAAGTACCAGAGCAGTGTAGTTCCCAGTCGAGTATCAAGTACCAGAGCAGTGTAGCTACTAGTCGAGTAACAAGTACTAGAGCAGTGTAGTTCCTATTTGAGTATCAAGTACCAGAGCAGTGTAGTTCTCAGTCGAGTATCAAGTACCAGAGCAGTGTAGCTACTAGTCGAGTACCAAGTACCAGAGCAGTGTAGTTCCTAGTCGAGTATCAAGTACCAGAGCAGTGTAGCTACTAGTCAAGTACCAAGTACTAGAGCAGTGTAGCTACTAGTCGAGTACCAAGTACCAGAGCAATATAGTTCCTAGTCGAGTAATAAGTACCAGAGCAGTGTAGGTACTGGTCGAGTATCAAGTACCAGAGCAGTGTAGCTACTAGTCGAATACCAAGTACCAGAGCAGTGTAGGTACTAGTCGAGTACCAAGTACAAGAGCAGTGTACCTACTGGTCGAGTAACAAGTACCAGAGCAGTGTAGCTACTAGTCGAATACCAAGTACCAGAGCAGTGTAGCTACTAATCGAGTAACAAGTACCAGAGCAGTGTAGGTACTAGTCGAGTACCAAGTACCAGAGCAGTGTAGGTACTAGTCGAGTACCAAGTACCAGAGCAGTGTAGCTACTAATCGAGTACCAAGTACCAGAGCAGTGTAGCTACTAGTCGAGTATCAAGTACCAGAGCAGTGTAGTTCCTAGTCGAGTAACAAGTACCAGAGCAGTGTAGCTACTAGTCGAGTATCACGTACCAGATCAGTGTAGTTCCTAGTCGAGTATCAAGTACCAGAGCAGTGTAGTTCCTAGTCGAGTACCAAGTACCAGAGCAGTGTAGCTACTAGTCGAGTACCAAGTACCAGATAAGTGTAACTACTAGTATCCCCAAGTGGACTACATTGTACCGGAATCATGTATGTAGCTTCTAGTCGAGTACCAAGTCCCCTAGCCGTATAGATCTCGTAGAGTACATTTGCTGAAAGCGTGTTGTTTCTACCAACTTTCAGAGCCGTGTAGGCAACGTCCCGTCCCATCTTTGTCCCGATACGAGACGACAGATGCGTGAACGGTTGTCGGTCGTGCGTACGCCGCGTGTACGAGAACGAGTTTTTGACGACAAAAAATATAACGGCTCTCCTGTTTCAATGAATATTGTTCTTAATTTTGAAACTGGAGGCATAATTGATAGATATCTTTTATGTTAACTAATATTTGTCTGTTCATGTGGAATAGCCCTCGCTGTCAAGTCGACGTGATGGGATCCCAGTGTGCACGTGCGCGACTATGCCGGCGTATTCGCCACCCCTTATATTTATTTGTCCCGCTTTTAACCAGCAACCACTCTGTGAGACTGGGCTTATCCTATTAAAATCTTCGGAGGGAGTTAATTTGGACCTTGCCTTCAGAGAAAAACGCTCCTTAACTAATTCAGACAAATGCCATGAAGAAATCCAGAATGTACTGGTCGCGTGGCCGCGCACACGACCGACGGTATGCGCACGCGTCAGAGAGGACGGCACATGCGCAATTAGGGTGCTGGCCGTCTGAGGGTAGAAGATCTGAGAAGGGCGTCTAATCGCCTGCTCGTGTCCACAACACCTGGTCTCCCATTCACTGTCTTCTCAGAACAACAATGTTAGACGCTCACAATGGCGAGAGTAAGACAGACGTAACGGTTCCAGGACCAATCTACAATAAGGATTAATCTGTAGTAAGAATTGATCATTACTCAGCACTTATCTGTATTTAGAACCAGTCTACAATTAGCACATTAATCGACACTCAGTACTGTTCTACACTCAGCATAAGTCTATGTTTGGATTAATTTCGCTCATCTCCCATAAACTCATCACTAATCTACACCCACCACTGATCTACACACACCAGTGATCTACACTCACCACTGATCTACACTCACCACTGATCTACACACACCACTGATTTACACGCAGCACTGATCTACACACAGCAATAATCTACACTCAGCAATATTGCGTATAGTTCCAGTGTAGCTATTTAATTTCTCAGCTGAGCAGAAAAAAACCACATCAACTATCAATGATACTCTCACATTCTCTAAGGAGTTAGTTCATGAAAACTATATCCTCATTTTTCTTAATTCTTAATATTAATCACTGCTCTTCGCGAGTTGATATCAAACTGATATCCCCCATGTGACATTAAGAAAAAAATGTCCGCTTGCCCGCCTGGTGATTTATTGTTCTTAAAATAATTGTACCTCTTTATAATTTACTGTCACAAGAATTCGCTCGTCCATTTATACCATGTGTTACCATTCCGAATAGATTTAGCAACCATGTAGATAACATTTATCGAAAGTCATAGCCGTTTACTTTTGTATCACAAACTATACCATTTTAAAACGTGTTTGAGGTTTATGTGTGGTTGTGTTCAATTCTGTATTAACAAAGCAATACGAAATGAATACAATGCAATCTTATTAATCATATCACCAAGATATTAAAGCATTATGATCAGACTCAAGTGACACCAGTGTATACGTCCGTCCATGATGTCGTCACAGAGCCACTGTGATGTCTGGCCCGGTCGTTAAGAGTTGAAATCAACACCAACCCAGTGCTTGTGATTAGCTTGACATTTCCCTACACGTGCACGTGGGACAATACTGCACGTGCATGTGATATGTCACTGGAGCAGGCCATCTGGTCGTGTGCAACACACAAACATGAAAACAATCGTTTTGAGAACTTTTACTATTTGAAACTTTGATAGACCATTGTTTGAAATTTTATTAATCTAATAACTCAGACAATATCAAAGTAACGTTTAGACAAAAAAACTCATTGTAGTTTTATTTTGACGATGTTGTGACACATCAGCCTGACTATGATACAGACAATACATAGATCATTTATGAATATTAATCACACATCTTTACTAACTCTTATACATCCTTTGGATCACATCAGAAATGTTTACACGAATTATTGTTCTTCATGAATGATCTCGTAATCACGGTTTCAAGGTTTTTAGCTTGTTAGGCCTGAAATGTTGCCTGCAGACTCCTTGGCCAATGGGGATTCTAAATTATAGATTTGATGACCTTGTGTTCCCAATCATCTTCTTCTCTAGTCGAACAGTTCTAGAAAGCTGAAATGTTGTGTACAGACTCCTTGGCCAAAATGGATTCTCAATTGTAGATTTGGTGACCCCTGACCCCAAATATGGGTCACATGGATCACTACCTAAAAACACTATTTTCATCTTTTTGATGTGAGCCCTAACATGAGAAATATTTGTTAAGAAAGAGAAGTTGAGACACGAAAACAAAGAATTGAGGGTCTTATAAAAAATCATGTAATATTTATTTTGTAAAACAATCTCTTTTTGTAAATTTTATCATTTTTCATATCAGTCATTATTAAAATGTATTAATATTTCATTATTATGTAAATCCCGATGAGCTACATAGTCAATGGCTCAATTTTGATTATCTCAATTCCACCATCGGTGGTACATGAAGATCATTACATGAAAATCTGAATTCAGAATAAATCGATCAAGATGGCATATCAATATATACATGTTATGCAGATACAAGATACAAGTAGGACAATATACAAATACTTACTAAGAGTTCTAAGTAATAATAAAGACATGTCTTACAACTGTTTTATAAATGTAATCTTTTTTTGTGTTCAATAATTGTTTCATTGCAAAAAAGTTAGAAACATTCATAAACTGGTGTGGGATATCCTGGAGACGTTGTTGAAGAAGAGCTTCACATCGAAAAAGATAGTGAAACTTGTCTCCTATTGCTGGTGAATTGCACAAGTTACATAAACGTTCATTTTTTAAAATATCTTGCCAGCGTCCGGTTTCAATCGGAAAGTTGTGGTTACTTGTCCTTAATCAATCTAATAGCTATATTATTATGGAACCCACTGGTCAGTATGAAGTTGTTAATAAAATAAGAAGGATACATTAGCGAGAAGGTTTTTTGTGTGCTTTCTGTAAACAAGATTCTCAGAGTGGAGAGCAATACACACAAGCTGTACGCACACAAACGCACACACACGTTCAAACCAAATGCAAGAAACGTGCTGATCACTGGCCAGTATGCATAATGTACGTTGCGCGTGCAGATAGTCGGGACACGTGCGGGAGACTACACGGTGTAGGTGTCGAGTCATCTACATGGTGTTGTTGTGTTTGATAAGGTATTCACTGTATCCAGATTAGACAAATGAAGAGGAAGAGCGCCGCGAGGCATGCATTCATTCCTCTAAATTGCCAAGTGTACAAGTTTCGTGTTCATCCACATTATCACATTTTGGCGCTAATCACTCCCTTCTGGCTTGAGGTAACATGGAGCAGATCCCAGTGCGGTGTTTATTGTCTGTCAGAGAAACCCGACCTCAAGAGATGCGGGCAGTTGCATAAGCAGAGCGCGAGTTAATTCAACTAAAGGCAGTGTTATTGTAGGTGATGTATTACGTGGCCGCGCTGAGACAGTCGACACTCCTGGTCTTCTCTCCATGTACGGCCCCTAACTCGCCCTGGGATGAACCTCTCTTAAACTGGACTGTAATTAGGACAAATTGTTCAAGATGTCGTGTCTCGGATAACACGGACACAATCTCCTGCAGAGTAACGTCACAACTGTCCACACTCCAGCTTCTGGAGGAAGTAACGTTGGACCGTTGTGTTGTAATATTTACTGGAACAGCTCAATCGACACAGAGGCCCTTAGACATATATATATATATATATATATATATATATATATATATATATATATATATTTATATATATATATATACTTATCAGTTGTCATATCCTACATGTCTTCCTGGTGATGCTTTATGTGCCAATCGTTTGCAACTTGAGTTATATAGTCAGAAGCCACGGCCGATATGTGATTGCATCAAAGATACATCGATGTTAGAGTGTCAGTCTCCATCTACTCAATGGGTAAACGTCTGCAGCATATGAACTGTGTACCAACTGTCTGTCTGGTATCCAGTAGATGATCACGAGGGACAAGATTGAGTGTCTGCCTGCTTCAACTCTGCATGCAATTGATCCGATAGTCTTACATTCAGACTCTGAAAAAGTACTTATTCTGAACATATCACCATTTTATCAAATATTGAAAAGGCGACTGTAAGAAATGGACTCCTTTTCATTGTTTCTTTTTCATTTTTTTCAGAGTCTAAGTGTTAGACTATTGATCCGACAATATATATTTATCAAGTTCATTTTGTAAAAAGGCCATGTAGACCCTAGTACAGTACCATAGTGACAATCATAACTGGTGAACTATGCGGGTGGCTAGCTGGACTAGTGTTGTGTTTCTGGGGCGGGCACCAGTGTTCATCCTTTGAGAGCACGTCCAATCATCTCAATTTTGAAACCGTCACCTAGACTAGAATCTAGTGGAATGTTTTTAAAATACTGTACCTTCACCCTTATGATTATATTTGTCAATAATACCAGTATTCAGTTTATCTAGACTTACTGAATTATGATCTTGACTGTATTAAAGACTCTTATTTTGTACACAGTCATGGCACAGTACTAACCTTCACCTGTCAGCTTAGATTGACTCAGACATTAATTGAACCTACTCTGAAAAGATATTGAGGAACAAGATCGTGATGTGATGAACTGAGTCGACATACCTGTCCAACTACGCTGCGTGCTGCCATTAGTTCAAACCATATCCTTGGGTGTACATGTAATTAATTTGCAATATGTGCACAATTAGCATATGTATAACATTATTGATGTTTGGGACAGGGCTTGCCCAGGCTTTTAGTTGAGCATATGTTTGACAAGTGCTGCCATCTGTTGAGCTAGGGACAACGATGATTAGGATGTGCTAACGACTTGAGGATCACTTACCTGCCTGGACGATATAGCCGGGGGACTGCGCGCTACCTCCTCGCTTTGTCACTGTTGCTCGGTGTGTGCGCATCAGTACACACAGGGAGAACCATCTCTACTTGCCTTTTATTCCTAATCACATCGGATTAATTGGGGTCAAGTTGATATTTCATATAGATAATAACGTATAACACATGGTGGTTTACCTGTAACAGTTGAATAAGCAGAAAGTGGTGAGGTGTGGCGAGGTGTGGCGAGGGCTGATGTGAGGAAGTGTGGTTCAGGTAGAGGGATAGACAGAGAGGATGATAGACTGGTGGACAGGATAGATCATTGAAACAAATTGGAAGAGAGATATGGAGACAGAGACAGATTGGAAGAGAGACCTAGATACAGAGACACGAACAGCTTGGAGGACATACCTTGAGATAGAGACAGGTTGGAAGAGAGACCTTGAGACAGAGACATATTGGAAGAGAGACCTATATACAGAGACATATTGGAAGAGAGACCTATATACAGAGACATATTGGAAAAGAGACCTATATACAGAGACATATTGGAAGAGAGACCTATATACAGAGACATATTGGAAGAGAGACCTATATATACAGAGACATATTGGAAGAGAGAACTATTTACAGAGACATATTGGAAGAGAGAACTATATACAGAGACATATTGGAAGAGAGACCTATATACAGAGACATATTGGAAGAGAGAACTATATAAAGAGACATATTGGAAGAGAGACCTATATACAGAGACATATTGGAAGAGAGAACTATATACAGAGACATATTGGAAGAGAGAACTATATACAGAGACATATTGGAAGAGAGACCTATATACAGAGACATAATGGAAGAGAGAACTATATACAGAGACATATTGGAAGAGAGACCTATATACAGAGACATATTGGAAGAGAGACTATATACAGAGACATATTGGAAGAGAGAACTATATACAGAGACATATTGGAAGAGAGACCTATATACAGAGACATATTGGAAGATAGACCTATATACAGAGACATATTGGAAGAGAGAACTATATACAGAGACATATTGGAAGAGAGAACTATATACAGAGACATATTGGAAGAGAGACCTATATACAGAGACATATTGGAAGAGAGACCTATATACAGAGACATATTGGAAGAGAGACTATATACAGAGACATATTTGAAGAGAGACCTATATACAGAGACATATTGGAAGAGAGAACTATATACAGAGACATATTGGAAGAGAGAACTATATACAGAGACATATTGGAAGAGAGAACTATATACAGAGACAGGGACAGCTTGGAGGACATACCTTGAGACAGGGACAGATTGGAAGAGAGACCTTGGGATAGAGACAGGGACAGATTGGAAGAGAGACCTTGAGACAGGGACATATTGGAAGAGAGACCTTGAGACAGAGACAGATTGGAAGAGAGACCTAACACAGAGACAGAGACAGAGACAGAGAGCAAGCAACAAGAACCGATAACAAGGACTGCCACTTGGGTCCTCCGCCTTAACAGCATCTTTGTTTGAGTATTTTTATAATCCGTAGAGAAAACAGATTTCATACATTTATTTGACTCTTTGAAAATCGTTGGTAATGATACCGTAAGAATGTCTGATTGAAAGTCAGAATGATTGAATGAGTGAAATTCTTTATTTGCCTCGGCTTAAGAGTAATTGAGGGTTCGAATAACGCGGTATCTAAAGCGACTATAAAATGCTCAAAATCAAACTCTTCAAAATGCTTTAAATGACGTTTCCTTAAGTAGCTAAAGTAATTATCTATCTATATAACATGAAACATTTTAGTTTGTTTGCAGAATGTTTATTCACAAGGAAATCGCGTACTTTCCGAGGTTCGTCCCTGTCCCTTATAGATAAATGGAACAATATTTTTAAACCAACAAAATACAAGTTTTCATCAAACAGACCTCAACCAAACTAACAAAATACGAGTTTTCAGGTATTTTCTGCTCTTCCATCTGATTTAAATGTCCGCTTTGACATGCCGTATTATATACAATCGTCTCTTTTATTTTAATTACTTTGTTTGGTCACTTTCTCTTACTTAAGTTACATTTAAAAATCATTTTAGATCTCCCGTCATTCGGACCCTCACTTACTCATATGGTATTTCCTCCAATGACAATCGAAGATTACAAAAATAAAACAGTTACTTACATGTGAAAAGCATATTTACAAGGCACATTTATGACAATATTGACAACAAAATTGTTTCAGAAATGGTTTCTCAAAGAATCCTTCACAGAGTTTATATATTTACAAGATTGAATCACAATAATTTGCCACACAGTTCTCCAGATGGAAACCCTACATGAATTATGAAGTCATTATGAATGTATAAAATAATTAGTGCATGCATTTCTAACCCGTTAAAAACCACCTTAAATTATTTAATTAATGGGAGTCAGACAGGATTCATTCCAGGCAGAACAATAAGTGAAAATACAAGATTATTACATGATCTAATGTTTGAAACCAAGAAAAGAGAGATTCCAGGTTTGTTGATTTTAATTGACTTTGAAAAAGCCTTTGATACAGTTTCAAAAGATTTCATCAATTCTGTCTTATTAAAATTTGGTTTCGGTCCTGAAATTATACGCTGGATTTATCTTTTAACATATGAAACATCTTCATGTGTCATACAGAATGGCCATCTCTTTGATTTTTTCCCAAATGAACAGGGCTGCAGGCAAGGTGATCCCATATCACCATAAGGCCAAACCAATTTTTTTACTTGTTTTACTGATTTTTTTGGGGCAAAAGGTCTTAAGGCAGGAGGGGGGAAAAAGAAAAAAAGGATTTGGTCTAGTGTTCATGAAATTGTGCCTGAGAATTTAATGAACTTGGCGAATAAGAAAAAAAACAACAAAGAATGTGGTTAACATCATTTTTTTGCATAAAATAAAAAATCTGGCAAAGTCAGGGATAAAAATCCTTTAAATTAAGTTTATGTGGGTACCCTTACCAAATGAAGTGTGCTTTTAGAGATCATGATCATAAGGCCACTTTTTTATATTTCTTGGTTTACAGATTTTCAACAGTAATTTTGTCATCAGTACTGTAAAGGTGATAACAAAATAAATAAATTGGGCTTTCATAGTTTCTTTCTCCAAAGTAGTTTTCATTAAAAGTAGGCTGCTTTAAAATATCCCATTGCTGTAAAAAGGTTAGAACATGAGTTAAAATTAAATTTAAATTCCGCTGAACATTATTTAACAGCAATAAAGTTAATATGTATAGACACTAATAAGATACTTGACTTTTTGTGTGTTGTTGATATTTGTTTACATATAGATTTTCTCAGATAAAAAAGATTGAGTTAGATATCAAAATAACAAAATTGTCACCTAAATTGTATGAGATTGTTTATTCCCCACTTTTAAAAAATCATAAATGCACATAATCTACAATAAACTGTTTAAAATAATTGACATAGTACTTAATTCTGAAAAAGACATTGATTAATTATTTGGTAATGTTGAAATTAGTGCTTAATTTTAGAAATATCTATATTTATACCCACCTGGGCTAGTACAAGTGAAACTAAATTGTAGACATCAAAGATATCAAGACATACCTTAGAATTCTGTGAAGACAATTATTAATTTCTAGTCCAAAAAAGATTCACTAATGCATCATAATTCATCAAGCCTTTACAGTTATAAATGTAGTTCCTAAAATAATCAGTTTTTTTGACATCCAGACGTTTGATTTCCAACAGATTATATCACTTTTTTGATACTCCCGCCAAAGGGCTCATTAAGGATTAGGGGTGACAGGTTGTTTGTAACATTTTTAATTACCTGTCAGAAATTTCTTTTTCATTAAATTCATTTTATGATGAATCACTAAAATAACATTGTTACACAAAAATTGCCCCTTATCCTGCAGTAGAGTATAAGCTCATTGACGACATTGAAACTTTATTCTCTCAAGGCTACAAGGTAGCATAATGTGGTTTACAAGAGTTGATTTAATATGAATATATGGACAACGCATTATCTAAATTTACTTAAGACGCGGCGGCAGAAAATGGACAATTTCATTAGAGTGTATGGACATTTTTTGTTTGAAATAAAGAAATCATATTAAATATTGAAGGCTTCGCATCATATTTTTTTGGAATTAACTTTTCCCTTAATTTGTTGAAAAAATCACAGCGGAATAGATAATGATACCCATCTCCTATTACATTTGAAGCGCGTAATGTACATAAGCGCATAATCAATCTTAGACCAACTTCCAGTTTCCACAGGAAGACGATGATTGGATAGTCTAAAATGTAATAAATTAAATAAATATTTTTTCAGGCAAGTGTTGTAAATAAAAGTCAATATCAATGTTATTTTTAATCATCTTATAAAATCTACCCTTTGAGGACATTTCAATATCTGAATGCCATTTTTGTATAAAGAGGTCTGAAAGACTTTTCTTGACCGTATATTTAATCCAATCAGTATTTACCAGTGGATGATATATCCATACGTCATTATTTCCAGTATTTATCAATATGTTTTTAATACATGCTAGCCATTTGTTATCTAAAATATCGTTTGATAAAATATGAAGTAATAAGTTTGATAGCTGTGAATGTTTTCCTGTGATCAATCTTGCCCAGTAACATATCATTTTGGTATATACAACTATAGAAAGTGGCTTACGTCCTGTTTCTGCATAAATCACATATTATGGTGTACTTTTCTTGATCTGGAGCACTTTCCTCAAAAAATTTCGGTGGATATTCTCTAGAATGTTTAAATTTTCAAACCCCCATAATTCACATCCGTAATTTAAAATTGGAACAACAAGTATATCAAAAAGTTTTAACTGACAGGGGATTGATAAATTGAGATGTCTAGCTTTGGATAAGACATAATTCATGGCTTTTAAACCCTTGTCACTAAGTGATTTTCTAGCAGACGTGAAGATATAATGCCGAGATATTTATATTCATCAACATTGTGTAAGAATGTATTTGATATAACAAATTTATAAAAGTTTTCTCTCTTTGTGTCATTAAATATTAAAACATTACCTTTATCTATATTGATTTTAAGCTTCCATGTTTCACAATATTTGCTGAATACATCAAGTTGTTTCTGTAGATCGCATTTACTTGTTGCTAAGATGACAGTATCGTCAGCATAAAGCAGTGCAAATAATTTCAGGTAAATGCAAACACTGAAACATTTATTTTTTAAGTTTGGACTTAATTCACCTATCATCCCTCAAGCAAATGGATCGGTCCACTCAAGATAACATCATACGTCTGTGAGCATGTATGGAGAGATTTATGAAGGAATTTTACAAGCAGAGTAAATCTACATTATTTCTAAATATGTTGCTTATTGTTGATCGTCATGCTGTCATTTTTGAAAATTAAAATACTTTGTTATAATTCTACTGCTGACACTAAGTCGTAAGAGACAAATCTAAAAATAGATTTCTTGGAAAGGCATAAAAGTGGCTGTCTTGAGCACTGAGTTTGTCTGTAGATATCGATGTCCGATGTTATAACATTTGGAATACATTTTGAGTTGTAGGAAGGTTGAAAAGTAAACATTTTGTCAGTTTAATAACAATTTTAGATGGCAAGTGAATTTTCAGGCGTGCAAAAGGCACAGCAGTATAATTTTACCTGTGCTATCGGCTATATTTGGAAATATTTCATTTTGAGCGGGATTCAAATTAATTTTGTGTGGAAATTGTCAAATATACATAAATATAAAATTTGTTTCGCATAAAGACAAAATAAGGATATAAAAGGTATTATTATTGATGAACAAGAATCTAAATTAGAACAATATTCTGATGATACTGAATTACTCCTGCATGCAACAACTGAAAGTTTATATTAATAATTTCTACAATATGTCAGGACTAAGAATAAATATTGATAAAACTAAGGCAACATTTTGATCAAGATCTGGAAATAGAATGGCAAAGTTATGAATTTGAAGTTTTAGGAATTAAATTTACAACTAATCTGAATGACTTATGGGTAATTAACACAAGAAAAAGACTGGAAGAAATAAACAGATAATAGCAACATGGAGAAAAAGACATTTGACATTGATTGGACAAAATACGGTTATTAAAACACTAACTCTTTCAAAATTGGTGCATATTTTCAATAGTTTACCTAATCCACCTGATGAATGTCTCACTTCCCTTGAGAGGATATTTTTCAGATTCATTTGGAATGACAAAAATGACCTAATGAAAAGAAGTAGAATTTAAGGAGGGGGTTTACGCATGATTGATATTAAAACCTTCGTTAATGCTATGACATTATCTACCCCAGGACGCTATTTGAGAAAACGAAATGTAAGCAATCCATGCAATTTTCCATTAAATGATATAGTAAAATATGGAGCAAATTATCACAATAGTGTTACAACCGATAATCCCTTTAAGAAAGATGTGTTAACGGCATGGAAACTATATTATACTAGACATATCATAGAAGAAGACAATATTAGCAGAATTTTAGAACAGCCCTCATGGTTGAATAGAAATTTCCAAAACCCTTATCACTTTATTAAAAGCTGGGCAAGGAGTGGAATCGTGACAATTAAGGATCTGTGTTTTATGTCTTTTGAAGAGCTGAAGCTCAAGTTCGAAATGAGAGGCACATATGGATCTTGGTTATGTAATCTATAATTTACCTGAAGCTTGGAAGATGACTATTCGACAACCAAATATATACATACCAATGATCTTGATTTAAACTCTCTTCATAAACATTTTATGACTTCCAATAAAGGTTCAAGGCTATTCTATGATATACTGTTATTTGACAATATTAAACCTCATATCTGCCAAAAATTGGAAAATTTATTTCATGATACTTATTTTGATTGGTGTGTGATTTTTAATGTTTCCAGAAAGAATTTGAAAGATGTTGGGAATGTAATTTAACCCAGTCCTTCTTGGTGGAACTTCAAAATTGGATTATTCAAAACATACAGACATTTGAAATAACAAAATCATTGGTTTGGTTTGGAACCTTAAATAATAATATCTCATTGCTACTGCATATTTTATTTTCGGCTAAAAGATATTTTTATACATGCTATCCCAAGAAAAATTTTCCGAAATTTTCTAATTACATACAAATTTTGAAAGAAATTTACATTGTTGAAAAGTTCTTATCCAGAAGAAGCATTAATTGTGATAACTTTTCTGACAAATGATTTTCATTATTTCCAATATTTGGTCTCTAATATCAATACATGATATATGATTACGTTACAGTATGTTATGTTTTATCCTTCATATGTACTTCAGATTGGTTAAACCCACTGGATCCTGATCATGACATTGTAATTTCATGCAAATTGTAAACAGACATTGGAACAAAAAAAATAAATAAATAAAAATAAAACAATTAAAAACCCCGGTTGGGGTCAGAGGGTCGTGACGGGGTCGTGATCGGGGTCGTTCTCCAGACCTTTGGGTACTGGAGAAGAAGATTGGCCAAGGAGTCTGTACACAACATTTCAGCTCCCAAGACCCAGTGGTTCTTGAGAAAAAGACGAAAAAGCGAAAAGTTTACAGACGGACTGACGGACGAATGGACGGACACACGGACGCCGGACACCATGCATTGCCATAAGGCACGGGGTCTTTCACGCCTGATGAGCTAAAAAGGCATTCCAAAATCGGTTGATGATAGCCTTTCAATAATTGTTATTGTTGGGACAAAAAGGATGAAATTTCAGCAACCAGATACTTCTCCTTTTTTTGCATGATGAAAGATGTTTTTATGTGTAAAAGTCACCTTTGTACCAACATTTTTGTGTTTTGCATTTGGAATCTAAAGTTTATCAGGGGCTTCCACCAAGAACAATACTTTAGGAGAAATATCAGTACCATAACAAGTTCTGCTGTAATTTCATAAAATGTCAATATGAATGATTTGTCTTTGAAGAAATTAGTCACACAATCTAGTTTGTATGTCGAAGAGATTAATCCAGTCAAATTAGCGAAACTTAAAAACAGCATCACAATTCAGTTTTAAATATAGGGGGTGCTTAACTCTTTCTGTATATTTATAGGAGTTTCCACAAGCAGCGGAGGACTTTGTGAATGCCCCGTGAGTGTTGTAACAACGTTAATTACAGAAATTGCATTTCTTTCTGATTTCTCCTCTCTGTTTCATCTCTGGAATCGGGTTCCTTTATGCATGGTCAAAAGTCAAAGTCAATTACCCGGAACTGCCTTAATGCTTTTTCATTCACTTCGCTTCAACTTTGTTTTTGGGATTAGTGCTTGTTTCGAAAATATGTAACAAAAGATTAATGAATTACTAATCATATTATGTCTTTGATATTGGCAAAATGGTCATTTTAATTGCCCCGTGTTACAGTGCTTCAAAGAGAGGCAGGGGAAAAAACAAACACGCATATGGCTAAAGCGCATTACTGTGTCCGGAGCCAAGCCCTTGGTCAAATAAGAGCCTGGTGACCACTAGGGATCACGTGCCCTGTTAGAAGGTCAAGGGAGACCACTCCTTCCGACTGCAGCACTGCTTGCCATATGGTGGTCGCAGGGGCCATTGTCCGAGCGTCTTACGTCAGGATGCTCATAAGAGCCGAGGGTAGCTAACAGAACATAACTCGCTGGACAATGGACGCTGCAAGATTTGCCGCTAAGTAATTTTCCAACCCGATGAAGAGAAGCCATAAGGCGGCACAATTACGTGACCGGTGTCCGTGGAGTGGACAGTGTGGCGGGAGAGGGTCAGGGTGTCCGGAGAGGTTAAGACCTCGCTGTCATCTCATTCTCGCTCTCAAAGCCGGACTTGTTTGGTCTCCTGTAATGAAGTAACGCCGAGCTGTCGCAGGGTCATCAGTGAACTCAACACGAGGTTTGGAGGGCAAAAGATGACATCCAGTTAAGTGAAGAGACAAGGCAACTCGAGGAGGTCAGATTGGCGTATCTTGCGCGGAAATCAACTACTAATTGAACTACTTTGATGCACGTAATCACTGTCTTCAGACAGAGATATGGAGAACGATTTCAAGCAAGATTAATTTTCTAATTGATTCATTTTGCTATCTCTCACAATCGGTATTAAATATGTCTAAGTACTCTCCAAAGTCTCTGTCCAGTCAAGGCAAAGTGTCATCTTTCTTCCCGTTAATTGCCAAAAAAAAAGGTCAAAGATGCTTATTGTACTTACACCTGAATTATGCATATGATATACATATGTACATTTATATATATGATAATATATTGCTTCTAAGGGTGACAGCATGCATGGTTTACAAAGAGCGCTAAACAGCGTATAACAATTTCATTTTTGAAAGACAAAATGGAAACAAAGGCAGTTGAAGGATTTTTTAAAAGGTAACGATTCGGGATGTATTGTTTTCTTAAGTCAGTATATGTGGACATACAAAAGCAATGTGAATTTCATCCTCTATAGCTGATTTACATAATGGACATACTCTCAAACTTCTTTCTATGGAATATCGTCTACCTGTATTTACTGATAGGTCTAATAAACCATTCGAAAATTAACAAATGTGCGTCTGATATTTCTTAAGGTCAACACAGTCAGACAAAGTTCTGGCTGAATTAACGTCTTGTATGATCTATCTTATACTGATGTTTAAATTTGAATGTCATTCTTGATAATACATTTTAACAAAGTGTTCTCTAGATTGCTTATGAAATAAGTTCACAGTACTAACCTAACTGTTTGATTAAGCCACACAAAGCCACGAGAAAAGAAAAGATTTATTATATGAGACACTCATGTTGTCTTACCCACATCATCTAAGTGTACAAGAATGTGATATGTTTGTTTTGGTAATATTTGCTCATGCATTCCTAGGATACTTCACTCAAATTTTAAACATTTTATTTGTGAATTTATATATATATATATATTGGATATATACCACCTTTTCCCATAAACCATGCAACTTAGCGTTGCTTGAACTACATTTACAAAAATCTTTTTCACGCTAGGAGATGTAATTTCTCTAAACATTCATGACGTTGAAATCCCAAACTTTCAGACCAATAAAGCGTTATTGCTTGGATTTGCGAATCAAACAATTTGAAAAATAGTTTGGGTGTTACAATGCCAAATACAATGCCAAAATTCTGGGAAACGGACAAAATGTTAATAAGAGCCTTCTTGACACGTGACGTCAGATCTATAACACTCTTTTTAAGATTCATAGTAAACATCCGAGATAAGAATAATTATTTACAATAGATAAATGTTTGGCGACAGGGCCTCCTCTTTTTTAGATAACTGTGGTTTTTTTTAGCTTGTTTTGTAGACCGACGATATTATCTGAGACTAGAATAACATCATCGCCAAAGAGGAGGATACAAATTTCAATCATAGCTTGAAACATTTGCACACCATGTTTTCCCGACTGAGAAATATCATTATAAAGTTCGCTTATGAAGATGGAAAACAATTTTGGGCTTAAAATACACCCTTGCCGAACACTAGTAGGACAATCAAAATAATCTGTGACATCACCACTGCAACGAACACATGATTTGATGTGAGAGTATATAGATCTTAAAATACAATACATTTCCCCCTATAAACCAGTCTTTCGTCAACAGTGCCATAATTTACAATAATATATACACAGATTCAAACGCTTTTTTAAAATCAACAACTGCTACATAAACGTTGTTTACTACGAGATACACAATTGTGTATTATTGCATAAAAAGTGAAGATGTTGAGTACTCTTTTTGACCAGTTTGAGATTCTGTTGTTTAAAATCGTTGTGAATATTTTTCCAATAACATTCATGAGATATATACCTGTATATTATTCTCTGGATTGTTTTGAGCCCCCTTTTCATGTATCGGGACAACACTTGATCGTAACCAACTTTCTGGAAACGAACCACTTTCAAATACAGTAATAAAACACTTCAGAAGGAAGGGCATTACTTCGACCTGAGAATATTTCGATAATAATATCGTCCGGACCAGCTACTATATCCATGTGAAGTAATACTACCATCGTCACAGTCGTAGCTATCGGTTTGAAATATATCATCATTAGAAAAAAAACCTGTCTTGAAATGTGTCATCCATTCACATTTTGAAATGTTACTTTGAGGACTTGTTCTCTGTCTAAAGGAACTAAGTTGCTTTCAGAATTTAGAAGGACTGACATAAATCACTTAAATTGTTCAGTCTTTTATTACGCTGGTTACAGTGTATAATTAGTTTTTTCAGAAAATTACCCTTGTAGTCATGGTCAAGTGCAATATATTTTCTAAAGATTTCATTGGTTGTTGGTTCAACAGTAGGCTACATTTATACTGCAGCCAACAAGGAGAAACACATATTGATATAACGTTCAATTAACAAGTTCACGCATCGGTGGTTTGAATGTAATTTCCATTTACTTGGGGTGAATCCATCCATTACATTATGCACAGCTGTCAGAACTAAACATGCCTCAACAGAACTAAAGACTCTATGTTGGCAATACATTATTTGATTTAAACATATTTATTCAAGAGAAAGGATTGGATACAAGTTGAAACCCTCTCCTATATGTACAATGTTGACATATTATATTGAAACGAAACATACATTATGTACAGAGACATGTTAATATAGAATTCGAAACGACATAATGGAGTATAATGAAAAAATAATTATTCTAATGAGTAATAAACAGTTTATATCTTAACTATCAAATCTTCCAAGCGAGAGATATGTAATTGTGTACTTCTTTTTAAAAAAATACATTGTCATTGTAAGAAAGATTTACATTGTCATTTAACAAGTCTAAATTTAACAGTACACTGTTGTTATTATTAGACATTATTTAATACATTAGATGAGTGTTAACTTATTTCATTTGAACAAGCTTGTTTTATACAATATTTCTAACGTGTCATAATACAACAAGAAACAAGCAAAAAGGACGCGGCTTATTAATACCTCCGATCGTTCATGTGCAATCTCTTTAATTCTTTTCCTGTGAGCATGATTTCATAAAACTTTACCACATTTAAGGCCCTCTAGTACGGTTTTTACGTGGTATTTTTTCTTAAATTTGCCATTTATTAAGAAAGTTTATGTAATTGATTGTTACGATAAAGGATTAACAATTTCATTAAATGATAAAAAACGGTTATCCGTATTGGAAGAACATGGTGCGACGTATAAAGCGGCACTGTTGAGGAACTTTTCATTGTGACAGGTAGATTTGAAGGTCCCGTGCGATTTTGCGAGTACAAACAGCAATATGCTTGACCATTCTATAATTGAACCATATTCAAACTCTACTCTTGAGTGTTTAGGTATCGCTCCATCAGTCATATCAATTGAAATATCTTCGAGCGGCCATTTTAATGTGAACACCTTAAAATGCCCGCTCGAAGGGAAATGATTTCGCGTGGCTTAACCAAACCATGTGCGGTCGTTTTAGAACTCTCTTTATTGAATTCGGGAGTATTGTTTAGCCATTGATAGCACTTATTTAAAAGTGTGTGAGATCACGTTATTTCATGAGTAAGAACGGCGTGCTACAGCGCCTTTAATACATGTGTGAAATGTGTTACTTAGTTATCAGCGTCTTGTATATATTTGTCTCTCCTTCAGAATTATAGAACAAAGAGGGGATTTTTAAAAGTCATGAGGTAAGATGAACAGTCTGAAAAGAATCGGATGAAATTTCTGCAATCGGTCGGACAAATTTATATCTCAGGAAATGAATACAGAAATTCGTTAAAAATATATTTAAAAAATACAAAATCGTAGAACTGTTGAAGTTGTGTTTCAGTTTGAAAATAATCGGATGAATAGATTTTTTTTGCAATCGGTCGGAAAAACATTTCCTCGGACAGACGGACAAAAGGACGGAATTCCGGTGTATAACTATAAACCCTCGGGCCGTTGGTCGGAGTGTAATATACATTACGTACATGACGGTTAGATTATGTAAAAGATTTTTTAAAAAATAAATACTACCATATTAGAAAACTGAATTGCTAGATGATGTGTGATCCTCGACGTGTGATATTTGAATTAATGGGGAAATAAACATAAACATGTTGATAAAGCCGGGTCAGCTGAAGATAGTATATTTGTATCAATTATATCAGACATTTTCGAAGAACATAGATCCTTTGCAGCTACCAGCTAAGGAAGACTTTGAAGTAGGCACACGGTCAATGTTGTCAGACTGATGTAAGACTTGAGTTCTTGGAAATAATGTAGGGAGATAATCCGTGGACTAGTTTTGCTGCTAGAGGATTTCCCACAATCGAGATATATGACACACTTGGTACAGAATTTGAGTCGGAAGAGTGGGTGGGTTAGAAGCGCTCGTAAAATATATACTGTCGCATCATAATCAGACATAAGCGACACGTCAATGACAATGACTTCATCAATGATATCACATGTCGACACATAGTGTCTCACAATGTTTATTCATGTAGCATGTTTCCTCATTGGTAGTTATGTTTAGTTTATCTTTCACTGCATCGATATAGGCTGCTTACAGCCCGGACACTGACTCACACAATCAGGCTTCCACATTTTTAAAAAATCAGTTAGTTAAATCCAGACCATCATTAGAACAGTAGCGACACTCCCAGGAAGTCTAGTTTATATAGTCTACAATTTGAAATCAATGATTTGTCGGGGTTCCTTCAATTTTATCGATTATAGAACTTTTAAAGTTCAACAATTTATAAAATGTCTTTCAATGAACTAGATGTATATGTACACGCCCCATACACAGGAACATCAACCCACATCCTAGATGCACTGTTTACTGAATACAGCCATTATCTCGCTGTCCAAGTCACTTGATCACAGCCATTCGTGATTCAGTAACTATAATTATTAAAATGCCACAAAAAACCCTATAGTATCAGATTGATTTGTACATGTATTCCTCTGAAGACAAATACAGTCACAGTTGTCACAGTATGTTGTAAATTTAGCAAACAATTTAAAAACTGTAAAAGAAAACTAAATCATTCCACGTACCATTACCTAAAATGTCAATAACAATATAATTATGAAGTAATGCAAAATATAATATTAAATAGACACCAAGAGTTATTCAACGTCTAATGTTAGTCAATAAAATAACAGATATTTCCAATACAAAAAATAATTCTTACCTGTACAACTCAATAATTTAAAATTAATATTAGTGAAATATATCCTGATAAAATGAAAATCGATCTTTAACCATACATTATTCCACATAGATTCCTGTTTCCTTATACATATATACATGGGCCGTGTTCAAGATAGGTTTCAAAGTAATCGCTCAATGAGCGATTACTTTGAAACCTATCTTGAACGCGATTGCTCAATGTAGCGCTACGTAGCAAGGCGAGCAAACTTCGAGGAATTTGCACTGTGTCGTTCAAGAGAGAAGAAGCGCTCATTGAGCGCTACAAAGAGCGATCAATGCGCGCTACGAAGCGCTTCATTTTGTTGAACCGCCGGATGTTGGCATGTCACAACGAGACAATCTCGTGGTTAAAGGGAGGTTACTCTCCTTACACCATTCGATGATAGGTCACGGGAATTCCAGCGCTCACAGAAATGCGGCAAGGCTTAGAAGCATGGGAAGTTGTGGATGTCAGTCTTCTGTGAGAAGAGATGAAGAATAATAGAACTTTATGAAGGCCATGTGTGAAAGTGATACAGTGAATTAAAGGTCACTGTGTACTGTAATAGATGCGTGTCATGCTCAAACATTAATTTCATAAACAAGATATAGGCCATGGGCCGAGGACTGTTTTTGTTCATTTGAGGTCCAAGTTTTTGGTGAAGGGGAAAACTGGTTATTTTTCACAAAATATTCAATGTTTCACCAAAAACACTTGTTCATTAATTAATAAACAGTAATAAAAGGCCCTTGAGAAATATGCTATTTTCAACCAATCAGAGAGCAGCTAGGTCAGCCTGCCCGGTACAACAAAGATGGCCGCCCCCATTATAGATTGTGTGTCTGTCTGTTTATGAGTCTTCAACTGATCAAATTGTGGCAATATCAGAAGTTTCCAGGGGCCATATATATGGGTATATTAAACAATGGCTACTTCTGGATGGAAAACAGAAAAATAATCATAATTTTGATTATTAACACTGTGATACTGCAGAATAATGTTCAGGGGAGAGGTTTTTGTGGTCAATTTTCGAGTTAGAAGAGCTACTAAAGTTATCTGAAGGGTGACATATGTTTGAAATCAACTGGGTTTGTGGAGAAATGTAAAGTTGATTGGTACGTGCGTTTATTTGGGAATGTCACCGATTCTTAGCGTACATTTTGACCTGAAGTTGAATGGGCCGCTTACTTAGATCGACAACTATGGCTGACATTGTTCCTTTATTTTTTTATTTGATATAGGGTGTAGGGTTTTTGTTTACCTTCATTTAACCTTCGTTTTACTTAAAATATAGGGTTCCTGTTGAGAAAATGGATCATTTGCCCAAATTAAATGGTACACAAGTGAGTTTTTTTTTTAATTTTAATTTTAAAACTGTCTTCATGGCTATAACTAACAGTTAAATTGGTATTTGAGTAGAAAACATTTTTGATGATGGCATGTAAAACACTTTATTGGTAGTCAATTTTGTGGCCATTAACATCAATCTGGTAACTTTTACTGACACCTATTATTATTTATCTTTGACAACAATAGACTGATGACATGTATATTTTTGTTTTTTTTATGTATATTCTATGTATTTGAAATGAAATGGAATAAAAAAAAATAAATAGACAAAAAAAGAAAGAAAGAAGAAGAAGAAAAAAAGTGTTCACACCTTTTGAAAAAACACACAGAAAAAAACTTTTACCTTTAGCAATATCTGTAATATCTTCAAAAATGACAAACAATCCTGAGCAAACAATGTGTTACAATTACATGATTATATTTTATATGCAAATACTAAGTTGAATTTTGTTGCGTGTTCATATTGACTCTATGCATATATCAACCTATCTACTGTCTATAAAACTGACGTGCAGATAAACTTTGCAAGAAGTAGAAACAAAAGTATGGGTCCCTCACAAAATGGCTCCAGGTCTCACTTCTTTTCATGGAAACAAATAAAAATTTGAAAGTTTTGAAACATAAAAGGCCCATATTTTTAAAAAGGTATATTGACCTTTTGTGTTGGGAAATGAAAGAAACCTATCCCTCAATAAAAGTCCAGTTCGTTTCCATGAAAACACAATAATTATTAAAAACAATTAACAAGTCATAAGATAACACGTTTAATAGTGATTACCACCTATTAAGATAAGATAACACAAACAGTTCTACTCCGGTAATGAACTAATTCACAAGGTGGATAACACCTTTAGGTTAAAAAAGATAAAAGATAAACCTTTTTTTTTATTATAAATTTCTTATATGGAAACGAACCTGTCCCTGTGTCCAAATCCGAACTATTTCCATAGAAACTAAATTAATAATTTTAAAATCTTAAAATACAAAAGGCATATTGATAATACACCTAAAGAGTTTCAGAAAAATAAAATTAACAGGTTTTTAGCTATGCTTTGAAAATTAACTTATCAGTCTTGATAACACATTTGAGTCAAAATCAAAGTTATCATTGAAAAAAGTGATAATATCTTAAAGCAACTCAGTATTTGGTTGGTTACTTTAAATCCCCTGGTTCCTACGGCAATTTTAAAGATACTACGGAACATAATATTGGACGATAAAAGGTGATAGTGAGATCTCCGTGTCCATTGGAACCTTGATCAAAAGTGTATGAGGTCTGATTACAGAGAAGCTCAATAGTTTCTTTTCTAGAAGGGCAGTAACCGTACAAATATACGGTAGTATATATTAGAATTTAACATTGTTCTAAATGCTCATCAATTGAGAATCTTACCCATGTGTCTTCTGATATCAAATATATCAACAGGACTTGATTAAAGTTACAAATATCCCCAGCATGCCAATGAAACAAATTTCCTCCGGGATATCTTATCTTAATGAATGAACATATCTCAAACACAACACTGCCTTTTAGCTTCTTTGTCAGTGATCTCAGTGAAGTAGAATAGCATTGCAACGTCATCAGCACTATGGCATCATAACATAACATTACATCATCAACTTTGAGGTCATAACATTGTCAGCAGTGGCGGATCCCGGAATTTTGAGAGGGGGTGGGGGGTCAATACCCGCTCATGCAAAAGAGAGAGATGAAAGTATGTTGTCAATTAATAGTTTGATGTCATTAGTTCAATCCATAATCATGACAGATGGTATATCACTATTTGGTTTGATGTTTGTTGGTAGTAAGAATTGTAGTTTGTAACCAGTATGTTTTCATTGATAAAGCAAATAATTATTTTTTTATATTTTATGGTCAAGAAAAGACAGAATATGTATCTGTTTGAGAAAACGTTCTCACCAGTACCACTGCAGTTTGATCTCAGTTCTCAACACAGTGAAAATATCACACAGGGAATGACATCATGTCCACAATAATATGACGTCACGTCTGCTATCAACAACGTCAGCGTATGATATCACAAGAACTCCCTAAGTTTTTTAACTTTTTAACTTTAAAACACCACATTTTTTTTAAACACAGAAGCATATAATATATAGAATATTTTGTATTTACAGTGTAATGTCACTTATCTCATCTTATATATATTTTTCACTCGTATCTGCGCCACTTTAAAAATACTGGCACTCGCTGAGAGATAAACTGCAACATCATACTGAAAACACTGAAGAATCCTCTATTTATCTGGCCTACCAAACACATAAGTTCTTTTGAATCAAATGCTCATAATCAAAAAATTATGAGCATTCAAAGGATTCAAAGAAGTAAGTTAAGGGGAAAACATAATTGTTTTATAACCTTTTTTTAAATCAAAGATATTTTCATTCATATTTTTATTTTTAAAAAAAGCTCAAAACTTTAACTACTTCTACAGAAAATGGGTATCTTTAGCGAACAGACTTAACACACCTTTAATAAAATTTTAATTTCTTATACATGTACAATTTTGTATCGCTGCATTATTGTAGTTGATGTTTGCATTTTTTTTATTTTTTTTACATATTTATGCCATTGGGAAAAAAGGGGGAAAAATAAAAAATTTATATTTACATTCTTCTACATTTTTGTAACATATCATTCGATAATGTGTTTTCGTACGTTTGTAATAAGAATCAGTTGTTACTTGATGGCAAATTCTATGAGAAATGTTAAAAAAATTAGAAATACTTGCAAGAGTTACCTCCCTTTGCTCAGAAAAAACTCTCACCCCTGTTATAAAAATTCATTTAGCTCTCTTGGAAATGTATGTAGTTTCAAAATTCCAACTTCTTATTGTTGTAATTACATCGGTTTCTTACACTATGAATTGAATTAGGGCTAAAATTTAATTTTCTTTTTAAAATCATAAACGAAATGGGACGGTTTGAGAAAAATTAATTTTTTTCAGAACATTTTTTGCAGAAATTTCACATTTTTTAAATAGGAAATCCAGTTGGATTACAATATTTAGATAGAACAACATATTCTCTTTCAACAGATATGTGATATGTGGAAATATATTAAAAACTTTTGTCGAAAAATCAGTTTTTCCGTGGCTAAGAAGACCTTTTGCGAAACTGCTGATTCATCACTTCAACATGCCTTAATTTCATAATGAACAAGTATCCTAGGTGAAACATTGCATTTTTGGAAGCAGTAAACACTCAGGATTAAATTGATATATTGTTTCTGCCTTCACCAAAAACTTGGACCTAAAGTCACTTTAGAGACAAGCTACGGCTTTCGGCCCATGGCCTAATAGCTTTAAGCGATATTTACAAGTTGGTTTGATGACACGTTCTATGATATTTACATCCTCTCAATTACAATAGTGCGACGTTTCGGTGTAGATGCTAAACACAAACAAATGATACTAGACATGGAACAGACAGGTGAATATTTTGAATATAATGCTGCATCCCGGAGTGGTGCATGGTTTCCAAATTTGGCATGATGAAAAAGACAGAAGGGGTCGATTTTTGAAAATTGAAATGTCATTAATTATCTAATTAAACGTTTTCATTACGATTAAATGAGAAAAGATAATCACCATTACATGGTATGAGTATATATAAGAGGAAATGCGTGATACATGTTTCATCCAGTTGACCATTTACTGTCCGTCCGTAATCATTGCATGATGTCTTTCTGAAACTTTGCATGTGTATTACCCACTTACTGAAGTGATGCCTTTTGATATTTTCAGATTTCTGAAAATTTTATTTTTTTCCTTTTCCATAGAAATGTGTTGAAGTTGGATTTTGTTCAGAGACAGGTTCGTTTCTTGAGCACAGCTCCAAAACTCTCGATCATATCCGAAACTTTCCATGTGTAGCCTATTACCCAATAACTGAAGTGGTCCTTTCGATATTTTAAGATTTCTGAAATGTTTGGGGTTTTTTCGTTTTCATTGAACGTGTTTGATTTGAACTTGGTTCAGAGATAGGTCTGCTAAGGAGTAGAACTCAAAAACCCTTCATCATATCGGTATCTCAGCATCTGTATTACCCACTAACTGAAGTAATAGATATACAATTATCTGTCAAAGATGTGTTTTACAAATTATGTGGGACCGGTGGGATATGTCATCTTCTGATGACTCCTGTTTATATATACAACCCGTTCAATGTTCAGCTGCATGGTGGCTTTAACGATGAATAAAACCATAACATATCGTGATTTATTTCTTCAAAATTTATCCGAATTCTCTAAATGCATGTTTTTAAATGATGAAAAGATTATTCACATAATTACAGGTTATTCAGGCATATATCCAAGCTACGAAATAACGATCTCGTTGGTCAGTTTGGTTGAACTAACAGAGATTCCCTTATCTTACACACAAATGTTTAATAATACTGAACTCTTTCTGACGTACTTGTACTTCGCCTGGGGAAATCCTGTTGAAGAGCCCTCGAGGATGTTGATGTAGAAACTATAAAAGCCTACTTGTACCAGAGAAATATATTACATTGCTTACTAATAACAAAAAAACATAAAAATATTTTTGTTAGGATCAGAGGGGGTATTTTAAAGTTAAAGGTAAATGAGGGGCGGTGGCTAGGAATTGATTATCAACAACGTATATGCCCTGTGTGTAATAAAGGAATCGAAGATGAGTTCCATTTTATATTGAAATGTGATTTTTATGACAATTTAAGAACCGATTATATACCACATTTGTATTATGATAACCCATCGATCTATAAATTCAATCAATTAATGTCCTCTACATCTGTAAAATTACTGAACAATTTATGCAAATATTTATGTCTAAGTTTTGAATTAAGACATAATCATCTTAATAACTAGATATTATGTGTCTAATCATGCCATATATGTCAATAGTTATATTATTCTATATTTATATGTTATATATCTACTACTGTATATATGTATCCTTGTATATGGGCCGATGGCCTTCGTGCGAATAAAAGACTATATGAACATTGCTAAAAATCTATCTCATTGAAATCTATATGTACTTAATTTTTCGCACCAAAATATGCAGAGAAATAGCACTAGTAGAGGTGCTTTTCAGTCTAAATATAGATCACGTTTGTTATTTTCAAATGCAAAGCAGTGTGGTCTAACTCGCGCACTGTAAACAAATACACGAAATAAAAACAAGTTTATGAGTACTTGAGTTAATTGAAATGAATAATTGTTAGCGTTTATTTACTTTAAATTTCATTCATTTTATAATCAATGAGACTATAAACATAATATAATTGTCATAGTTTGATGATATTGTCACAGTAAAAATACCATTTTACAGGTAAGATGTCAATAATTTGTATATTTGTATATGCATGACATTTAGAAACATGTTGTTTAACAATCGTTACATTCAGTAATGTGTGACACGTATAACGTGCAGGGGGAAAGCTAACAACACTTAGGTTGCCATGGACATTTGTGAAATAGATAAGACCGCATGTCTTGGAAACGCTTGTTGATGTGTAGTACATTTTATACAATAAAGGGATTTCTGTTTATATGACGTAGGATTCTAATGACGCGCGATAATCGGAATCATTGTATTGTCGTGATATGAAACGTCTAGCGATTGATATGATAAGTATGTTTTCAGAAAATATGTTTGTATTTGAATCGAGTTACACTAACATATTCGATGGCTCTTTAAACTCTAAGGAAACTTTCTCTATGCCTTTATTTACCCAATATGATATCAGGGTTTCTGCTTATCTTCAGAATAACCAGCCTTCAAATTGACGATAATTAAATTATTCTACTCAGAAAGGGAAAGTGACATGACAATTAAACAGTTCATGGACAATTAGTCGTGCCCCATGACTATGGAGAAAAATAAGAGCCTTAATACAGTTTAGGATATCCAAATCTGGATACACTGAACATGCAGCTGAAAGTATTTTTAAAATATCATAAGGCATTCTCTTCCAACAGAGGGGACTCCCTTCAGATTTCCGACCCTAAGCTCTGTTCTATATCGCTTAAAAACGAAAGAAGACGCGAAATCCCCTAGCGGAGGGAAACGGAGTCTCTTATATTGTATCCCTGCTTCTTAACCAATGAAAACTCATCTTTCGGTGGCCAAGTCGACCGAGTGACTTCAAAGATCAAGGCATTTTTAGTTACTCTTAAGGGTCTTGCTCATTAGCATATGTCCTTCGAATATGTCAGATGTAAATAACACAAATGAACTATTTTTAGTATTTGTCTCTGATTTGGTCTTCTTTATTTATAAACATGTTTATGATCAATAGTTTTCACAAAATCAAATAGCATATTTCGAGGAAAACACATTAAACGAGAAAACGTTTGTCTTACTTTTATTTTATCATTATGACGTGTCATTAGCAAATGTCACATTTACAACGGCGTCGCTGATTGCACAACTAGATTCAAATGCAACCAATAAGGGCACTCTCTTTGTGCCCTCGATTTCAAGCGCAAAACAACAGCGGTTAGGATCAGAAATCTGAAGGGGGTTAACTCTGTGGGAAGAGAATGATCATAAGGAGGAAGTTACAGTAATTTACAAAATCCATAGACTAAGGTTTAGTCTCCCGGAAAATGTTCCGGTTCATTTGTTTAACTGCTGTCAACTATTTAGTCTAACACACTAAAAAATATTGAAAAGTATTAAAAAGGACTGAAAATCCCATTTCTCATGCATGGTGCCCTTTTCAATATTTAATGAAATTGTGATATTTTAGAATACATTTTTTTCGAAAGTCTGAATGGAATTGTTTGGACAGCTCACATCAAGGACTAACTTTATGGGGTGTCAAGACGTTGAGTTGGAAGGACTCAGTTCCAATGAACTGACAAGCAACGTGAGAATATTACTCCATAAAACAAATTACAATAACATATCAAAATTGGACGATTTTAGTTCTTGTCCTTTGACGTTAGTAGTTTTTGTCAGTTTATTGCTTGAATATTCACAGATGTATTTGACCTGCGGAAGAGACATGTGATCCGGCCCGTGTTGAACATCTTAAAATATTATCTATAAATTCTTAGTTGTGAAATATTGTTCTATTACTTAATAAGGAAGGCTACCTTTGCATGGACTCAATATTTTCAATAAAGTTTTCATGTATTCATGTGTTCTAGGTCACAGGATCCAAGTACAATGTGTAATCACAAAGTAATTGCTTCATACAATTTTATAGCATATTATATTGATATATAGATACATAGACAGAAGTGAGATGAACAGTGTCAGATGTGTTTGCAGTTCAAGTGTAACTGTATGGATTTATATTTCCACTTTTATCAAATAGATTTGAACATATGTGTTATTTGATGTTTGATCCTGTCATCCTTATGAGTAAACTTATTTACTTACAAAGATTTGACATTTCCTCCACTGTTCTGAGATTGATATTCACAATCGGTCTTGGCAATTCAATGAAACAGATTTCAATAAGGGGATAAACTTCATTTATGTCGAGTCCCATCGAAATGGCGGCACTTGACAGCAACATTTAGTATAGACCTAATACTTCGACAGATGCACAACTCATGTTACATCCTTATATGCTGTCCATTTGAATTCACGTGTCCTTTATCCTGTAGATCTCGTGTATCTTTTACCTTGTAGACCTTATGAGTGTTTGACCTTGTAGACCTCATGTGTGTTTTACCTTGTAGACCTCATGTGTGTTTGACCTTATAGACCTCATGTGTGTTTGACCTTGTAGACCTCATGTGTGTTTGACCTTGTAGACCTCATGTGTGTTTTACCTTTTAGAACTCACGTGTGTTTGACCTTGTAGACCTCATGTGTGTTTGACCTTGTAGACCTCATGTGTGGTTGACCTTGTAGACCTCATGTGTGGTTGACCTTGTAGACCTCATGTGTGTTTTACCTTTTAGAACTCACGTGTGTATGTGTCTTTTATCTTGGAGAAATCACAGGTATTTTACCTTTACGTGTTTTTTTTTACCTTGAAAACCCCACTTGCCAGTTCAGACGTGTCGTCATTACTCGTCCGGCGACCTCCAGCGAGAGAATTTACTTGTCTGATTTATGACACACCTGTCGAGAGTGCATTGAAGACAAACACTAGCATACGTAACTGTTTGTCAGCTACATTACTGAACTTACTGAACGTTTCAACTGCCTGACTTTTCACGATTAAACATCAGCAGACTATAAGGATAGAGGACGTATCTCCATCGTGTGAGCACTGAAAAAACGCTCATTATGAATATTGGCAGTCTGTCAGACTCTCATATTACATAAAAGGTACAACAAGTCAATCACGACTGAAAGCTTAATCAAAATGAAGACTTATCATGGTTCTTTATATTTAATTGTATTCAATTTTGAAATTTCTTGACATTTTATTTTCATGTGAGACTATAGACATGTATATATGTGTCAGTCTAGGGCATTGGTGGACGTACTATCCATCACAGCAGGTAGAGATACACTGCTGGAGTTTAGAAGAGCCTTACCACAGTTCCCTGCAGGTGAGCTGCACACTGGAACAATAGTTCCCACGAGGCTGTGTTGAAACGTGTGTTCAGCAGACCATCTGACAACTGCTCCCATCACACACACGTTCTTGTCAGGACGGTCTTAACGTGAGTCGAGAATTTGGAATGTGTATTCACCTTTTGCATTTGGTATCACGTGATCTACACGTATGATGTATAGTGTCACAGGCTTCAGCCTCACTTTGTCTGGCTAGTGGCTCTGCATAGATATGTGAAGGTTCTGTTTATATACATGGACAGTCCAGAGAAGACGGATGGAGACTCAAGGGTAGACGTGCGAAGACTCTTATATATGCACGGAAACTCGAGGGTAGACGTATGGAGAGAATTCCCTGCACCAAGATCTGTATTCGCTCTCTAGTCCTGTGCTGATTGACAGTGAGTAGTCGCTACCGAGTGTATCCTCATTAATGTTCTCTCTTCCTCGCAAAATTGTCTTTGCTTATAGCTTTAAATGCTTTATTTCTTCTTAGACAACGTATAATTAGCTCTTGTCTTTTAGATCTTGTGTTTGATCGCACTTACTCTGCATAGTGCAGTGTTACATGTGCAGTGCAGCGAGTGAAGGAAGCAGACGATGATGTAGATATGTGTAGACAATCAGCATTCGATATTCTGCTAGGAAGTTTGGATTCATTTCTTTGCATAAACTCATTGTTACTTGTTTTACAGGACCTTGAGACAATGCATATCAACGACAATTCCAATGGCATTTCTGTCAACAACAGTCAAAATCTTCTCTCGGTTGTTCCATTTACTACATCACTTCTGGATGGACGTCTTGTTGTCATAGATACGATGACTGATAGACAGATCAGCGACACGTACGTCGTGATCCAAGACGCGGCTGCGCATGGGCAGGATTTCGGAGTGGACGAGCATCACTCGGAGGAGGAGTTCCGGCATGACCTCTCAGAGGGTCACTGCTTCTCTGTGTTGAGGCAATCTGATGACGAGATGGTGGCCGTCTTCGTACTGGCAGTAAGTCGGTTCTACAGAGGCCCCAGTGTCGCTGACCCCTTCATCATCGTGCACGAGGCGGAGCGCGGCAGAGGTATCGGCGAGTTCTGTCTTCGCATGTCCGTTCTGTTTGCCCGACATCTCAACTTCTTGGGCATGTACGTCGACACTCTCAGCAACAACACCGCCATGCTGAGAACCATCAACGGCGTCGGGGGCTTCGTACAAGTCGCTTGTCTGCCTATGGGGGGCAAGATGAAGGACGGCAGTATTTTCAGCTCTATCATTTTCTACAGAAAGTTAGTGTCTTGATTCAATTCATTCACGTGAATATACTTATGCCGTCATATTAAGGGACCAGTTGTTACTGCCGTGTCCAGGTCTCAATGAGAGTGGACGGACACACCGAGCTTGTGTACATCCGACTGTATGAGCTCATACTAAGTCTATGGGTCGGTGTGTGGTGTTGACCGACTGTATGAGCTGATACTAAGTCTATGGGTCGGTGTGTGGTGTTGACCGACTGTATGAGCTGATACTAAGTCTATGGGTCGGTGTGTGGTGTTGACCGACTGTTTGAGCTGATACTAAGTCTATGGGTCGGTGTGTGGTGTTGACCGACTGTTTGAGCTGATACTAAGTCTATGGGTCGGTGTGTGGTGTTGACCGACTGTTTGAGCTGATACTAAGTCTATGGGTCGGTGTGTGGTGTTGACCGACTGTTTGAGCTGATACTAAGTCTATGGGTCGGTGTGTGGTGTTGACCGACTGTTTGAGCTGATACTAAGTCTATGGGTCGGTGTGTGGTGTTGACCGACTGTATGAGCTGATACTAAGTCTATGGGTCGGTGTGTGGTGTTGAAACCACAGATCTGTGTACACGTTATAGAATCATCAGTTATTACCAATGTCACCGTAACACACTGTATATCTGCTTCTTTGTTCGCCTTCTGTGACAGAGATCATGTTTTTATTCAAACCTGGTATGTTTCACATGACAAGCAAATATTCAGAAATAAACAACCAAGGGACGCTATAGTCTTGTTTCTGTTGTTGTGTACTTTAAGGTCCCAGATTACCTCAACAGCATGGCAGTGTTCATCCACAATCGAGGGACGTGGTACAGACACACACATTTAGTAAGCTCGTTTCAAGTAGAAAACATAGTTATAATGACTAAGTTACAGCCTTTACAGGAAGGCAAGGAAACCGAAAGTAGGGGTAACGGAAAACGATACTCACAGATCATGATAAATGTTTACTGAGGTACGTGTCACGTATTTCTTCCTTATTGATGACAGTGATGTCGAGCGGGAAGAGGAAGTGGTACATGGCTGATACAAATATATATATTGCGCTGTAGGTCTTATTTAGAGTTCAACATTTTACGTGACTCGTCCTCACTTTTGCTCAACGTGATACTGTCGTCATCTTATCACATTAAATAATAATGGAAATCAACGTTTTTTTCACGGTTTAAAGCTGCATCCATTGTGTTTCACAAAAATCTGTTTGGTTTTAATACCTTCCAACTCACCACATGTGCTGTCTACAATACAAATAAATTCACCCAGCTTGCATAGTTATCCCAAATCGCCAAATATATCATAATTACTAGTTTCCAATTAAAATTGAGTAACATCATTATGCATGTGCAGAAACCGAAACTGCACGTCCCATTTACATGCACAGTAGTTATGTGACCTATTAAAGGGGCAGTAGCACGTTTTTCTGTGCTATGAAATCCATGAATCTAGTAAAACGACATCCGAATGAAGCAGATGAAAGGTTTGGGTTAGAGGAGCTATACACATTCGTTAGAGTGTGTTTCCTTTTATATTATAAGGACCTATATTCGTCTTGCTTTCACTGGGTGATGATGATGGTGAGTACGGAGATTTAACGAGCGATTTTCAGCGGAGCTGTTCTCTCACTCGGTTTCACTGGGCTTCTTGGGAGACATGGTATTATAAGGAGGCGAACTGACAGTTGCTTAGTGACATTGTCAGTCTAATAATTGTGGGGACCTTTCAAAAGGTCATAACCAAGTCATTCACGCCTGGTGGTTTTGTTTGATAAGTGTGACATGTAGGTTTCCTTGAGCGCGTGGCAGACGACATATCACAATACGACACTCGCCACACGATGGGTACAACTACCACATTGACAACACGACACTCGCCACATGATTGGTACAACTACCACATTAACAACACGACACTCGCCACATGATGGGTACAACTACCACATTGACAACACGACACTCGCCACATGATGGGTACAACTACCACATTGACAACACGACACTCGCCACATGATGGGTACAACTACCACATTGACAACACGACACTCGCCACATGATTGGTACAACTACCACATTGACAACACGACACTCGCCACATGATTGGTACAACTACCACATTAACAACACGATACTCGTCACGTGATGGGTACAACTACCACATTAACAACACGACACTCGCCACATGATTGGTACAACTACCACATTAACAACACGACACTCGCCACATGATTGGTACAACTACCACATTGACAACACGATACTCGTCACGTGATGGGTACAACTACCACATTAACAACACGACACTCGTCACATGATGGGTACAACTACCACATTAACAACACGACACTCGCCACATGATTGGTACAACTACCACATTGACAACACGACACTCGCCACATGATGGGTACAACTACCACATTAACAACACGACGCTCGCCACATGATTGGTACAACTACCACATTGACAACACGACACTCGCCACGTGATGGGTACAACTACCACATTAACAACACGACACTCGCCACATGATTGGTACAACTACCACATTAACAACACGACACTCGCCACATGATTGGTACAACTACCACATTGACAACACGACACTCGTCACATGATGGGTACAACTACCACATTAACAACACGACACTCGCCACATGATTGGTACAACTACCACATTAACAACACGACACTAGCCACGTGATGGGTACAACTACCACATTAACAACACGACGCTCGCCACATGATGGGTACAACTACCACATTGACAACACGACACTCGCCACATGATGGGTACAACTACCACATTGACAACACGACACTCGTCACGTGATGAGTAAAACTACCACATTGACAACACGACACTCGCCACATGATGGGTACAACTACCACATTAACAACACGACACTAGCCACGTGATGGGTACAACTACCATATTAACAACACGACACTCGTCACATGATGAGTACAACTACCACATTGACAACACGACACTCGTCACGTTATGGGTACAACTACCACATTAACAACACGACACTCGCCACATGATTGGTACAACTACCACATTGACAACACGACACTCGCCACATGATTGGTACAACTACCACATTAACAACACGACGCTCGCCACATTATTGGTACAACTACCACATTGACAACACGACACTCGCCACATGATGGGTACAACTACCACATTAACAACACGACACTAGCCACGTGATGGGTACAACTACCATATTAACAACACGACACTCGCCGCATGATGGGTACAACTACCACATTGACAACACGACACTCGCCACGTTATGGGTACAACTACCACATTAACAACACGACACTCGCCACATGATTGGTACAACTACCACATTGACAACACGACACTCGCCACATGATTGGTACAACTACCACATTAACAACACGACACTCGCCACATGATTGGTACAACTACCACATTGACAACACGACAATCGCCACATGATGGGTACAACTACCACATTAACAACACGACGCTCGCCACATGATTGGTACAACTACCACATTGACAACACGACACTCGCCACGTGATGGGTACAACTACCACATTAACAACACGACACTCGCCACATGATTGGTACAACTACCACATTGACAACACGACACTCGCCACATGATTGGTACAACTACCACATTAACAACACGACGCTCGCCACATTATTGGTACAACTACCACATTGACAACACGACACTCGCCACGTGATGGGTACAACTACCACATTAACAACACGACACTCGCCACATGATTGGTACAACTACCACATTAACAACACGACACTCGCCACATGATTGGTACAACTACCACATTGACAACACGACAATCGCCACATGATGGGTACAACTACCACATTAACAACACGACGCTCGCCACATGATTGGTACAACTACCACATTGACAACACGACACTCGCCACGTGATGGGTACAACTACCACATTAACAACACGACACTCGCCACATGATTGGTACAACTACCACATTAACAACACGACACTCGCCACATGATTGGTACAACTACCACATTAACAACACGACACTCGCCACATGATGGGTACAACTACCACATTAACAACACGACACTCGCCACATGATTGGTACAACTACCACATTAACAACACGACACTAGCCACGTGATGGGTACAACTACCACATTAACAACACGACGCTCGCCACATGATGGGTACAACTACCACATTGACAACACGACACTCGCCACATGATGGGTACAACTACCACATTGACAACACGACACTCGTCACGTGATGGGTACAACTACCACATTGACAACACGACACTCGCCACATGATGGGTACAACTACCACATTAACAACACGACACTAGCCACGTGATGGGTACAACTACCACATTAACACGACACTCGTCACATGATGGGTACAACTACCACATTGACAACACGACACTCGCCACATGATGGGTACAACTACCACATTAACAACACGACACTCGCCACGTGATGGGTACAACTACCACATTGACAACACGACACTCGCCACATGATGGGTACAACTACCACATTGACAACACGACACTCGCCACATGATTGGTACAACTACCACATTGACAACACGACACTCGCCACATGATGGGTACAACTACCACATTAACAACACGACGCTCGCCACATGATTGGTACAACTACCACATTGACAACACGACACTCGTCACGTGATGGGTACAACTACCACATTGACAACACGACGCTCGCCACATGATTGGTACAACTACCACATTGACAACACGACACTCGTCACGTGATGGGTACAACTACCACATTGACAACACGACACTCGCCACATGATGGGTACAACTACCACATTAACAACACGACACTAGCCACGTGATGGGTACAACTACCACATTAACAACACGACACTCGTCACATGATGGGTACAACTACCACATTCACAACACGACACTCGCCACATGATTGGTACAACTACCACATTGACAACACGACACTCGCCACATGATGGGTACAACTACCACATTGACAACACGACACTCGCCACGTGATGGGTACAACTACCACATTGACAACACGACACTCGCCACATGATGGGTACAACTACCACATTGACAACACGACACTCGCCACATGATGGGTACAACTACCACATTGACAACACGACACTCGCCACGTGATGGGTACAACTACCACATTGACAACACGACACTAGCCACGTGATGGGTACAACTACCATATTGACAACACGACACTCGCCACATGATGGGTACAACTACCACATTAACAACACGACACTCGCCACATGATGGGTACAACTACCACATTAACAACACGACACTCGCCACATGATGGGTACAACTACCACATTAACAACACGACACTCGCCACATGATGGGTACAACTACCACATTAACAACACGACACTCGCCACATGATGGGTACAACTACCACATTAACAACACGACACTCGCCACATGATGGGTACAACTACCACATTAACAACACGACACTCGCCACATGATGGGTACAACTACCACATTGACAACACGACACTCGCCACATGATTGGTACAACTACCACATTAAAAACACGACACTCGCCACATGATGGGTACAACTACCACATTGACAACACGACACTCGCCACGTGATGGGTACAACTACCATATTGACAACACGACACTCGCCACATGATGGGTACAACTACCACATTGACAACACGACACTCGTCACGTGATGGGTACAACTACCACATTAACAACACGACGCTCGCCACATGATTGGTACAACTACCACATTGACAACACGACACTCGCCACATGATGGGTACAACTACCACATTAACAACACGACACTCGCCACATGATTGGTACAACTACCACATTAACAACACGACACTAGCCACGTGATGGGTACAACTACCACATTAACAACACGACGCTCGCCACATGATGGGTACAACTACCACATTGACAACACGACACTCGCCACATGATGGGTACAACTACCACATTGACAACACGACACTCGTCACGTGATGGGTACAACTACCACATTGACAACACGACACTCGCCACATGATGGGTACAACTACCACATTAACAACACGACACTAGCCACGTGATGGGTACAACTACCACATTAACAACACGACACTCGTCACATGATGGGTACAACTACCACATTAACAACACGACACTCGCCACATGATGGGTACAACTACCACATTAACAACACGACACTAGCCACGTGATGGGTACAACTACCACATTAACAACACGACACTCGCCACATGATGGGTACAACTACCACATTGACAACACGACACTCGCCACATGATTGGTACAACTACCACATTGACAACACGACACTCGCCACATGATGGGTACAACTACCACATTAACAACACGACGCTCGCCACATGATTGGTACAACTACCACATTGACAACACGACACTCGCCACGTTATGGGTACAACTACCACATTAACAACACGACACTCGCCACATGATTGGTACAACTACCACATTAACAACACGACACTAGCCACGTGATGGGTACAACTACCACATTAACAACACGACACTCGTCACATGATGGGTACAACTACCACATTGACAACACGACACTCGCCACGTGATGGGTACAACTACCACATTGACAACACGACACTCGCCACATGATGGGTACAACTACCACATTGACAACACGACACTCGCCACATGATTGGTACAACTACCACATTGACAACACGACACTCGTCACATGATGGGTACAACTACCACATTGACAACACGACACTCGCCACGTGATGGGTACAACTACCACATTGACAACACGACACTCGCCACATGATGGGTACAACTACCACATTAACAACACGACGCTCGCCACATGATTGGTACAACTACCACATTGACAACACGACACTCGCCACGTGATGGGTACAACTACCACATTAACAACACGACACTCGCCACATGATTGGTACAACTACCACATTAACAACACGACACTCGCCACATGATTGGTACAACTACCACATTGACAACACGACACTCGCCACATGATGGGTACAACTACCACATTAACAACACGACGCTCGCCACATGATTGGTACAACTACCACATTGACAACACGACACTCGCCACGTGATGGGTACAACTACCACATTAACAACACGACACTCGCCACATGATTGGTACAACTACCACATTAACAACACGACACTCGCCACATGATTGGTACAACTACCACATTAACAACACGACACTCGCCACATGATGGGTACAACTACCACATTAACAACACGACACTCGCCACATGATTGGTACAACTACCACATTAACAACACGACACTAGCCACGTGATGGGTACAACTACCACATTAACAACACGACACTCGTCACATGATGGGTACAACTACCACATTGACAACACGACACTCGCCACATGATGGGTACAACTACCACATTGACAACACGACACTCGTCACGTGATGGGTACAACTACCACATTGACAACACGACACTCGCCACATGATGGGTACAACTACCACATTAACAACACGACACTAGCCACGTGATGGGTACAACTACCACATTAACAACACGACACTCGTCACATGATGGGTACAACTACCACATTGACAACACGACACTCGCCACATGATGGGTACAACTACCATATTAACAACACGACACTCGCCACGTGATGGGTACAACTACCACATTGACAACACGACACTCGCCACATGATGGGTACAACTACCACATTGACAACACGACACTCGCCACATGATTGGTACAACTACCACATTGACAACACGACACTCGCCACATGATGGGTACAACTACCACATTAACAACACGACGCTCGCCACATGATTGGTACAACTACCACATTGACAACACGACACTCGTCACGTGATGGGTACAACTACCACATTGACAACACGACACTCGCCACATGATGGGTACAACTACCACATTAACAACACGACACTAGCCACGTGATGGGTACAACTACCACATTAACAACACGACACTCGCCACATGATTGGTACAACTACCACATTGACAACACGACACTCGCCACATGATGGGTACAACTACCACATTGACAACACGACGCTCGCCACATGATGGGTACAACTACCACATTGACAACACGACACTCGCCACATGATGGGTACAACTACCACATTGACAACACGACACTCGCCACATGATTGGTACAACTACCACATTAACAACACGACACTAGCCACGTGATGGGTACAACTACCACATTAACAACACGACACTCGCCACATGATTGGTACAACTACCACATTAACAACACGACACTCGTCACATGATTGGTACAACTACCACATTAACAACACGACACTCGCCACATGATGGGTACAACTACCACATTAACAACACGATACTCGTCACGTGATGGGTACAACTACCACATTGACAACACGACACTAGCCACATGATGGGTACAACTACCACATTAACAACACGACACTCGCCACATGATGGGTACAACTACCACATTGACAACACGATACTCGCCACATGATTGGTACAACTACCACATTGACAACACGACACTCGCCACATGATGGGTACAACTACCACATTGACAACACGACACTCGTCACGTGATGGGTACAACTACCACATTAACAACACGACACTAGCCACGTGATGGGTACAACTACCACATTAACAACACGACACTCGCCACATGATTGGTACAACTACCACATTAACAACACGATACTCGTCACGTGATGGGTACAACTACCACATTGACAACACGACACTAGCCACATGATGGGTACAACTACCACATTAACAACACGACACTCGCCACATGATGGGTACAACTACCACACTGACAACACGATACTCGCCACATGATTGGTACAACTACCACATTGACAACACGACACTCGCCACATGATGGGTACAACTACCATATTGACAACACGACACTCGTCACGTGATGGGTACAACTATCACATTAACAACACGACACTAGCCACGTGATGGGTACAACTACCACATTAACAACACGACACTCGCCACATGATGGGTACAACTACCACATTAACAACACGATACTCGTCACGTGATGGGTACAACTACCACATTGACAACACGACACTAGCCACATGATGGGTACAACTACCACATTAACAACACGACACTCGCCACATGATGGGTACAACTACCACATTGACAACACGATACTCGCCACATGATGGGTACAACTACCACATTAACAACACGACACTCGCCACATGATTGGTACAACTACCATATTGACAACACGACACTCGCCACATGATGGGTACAACTACCACATTGACAACACGACACTCGCCACGTGATGGGTACAACTACCACATTAACAACACGACACTCGCCACATGATTGGTACAACTACCACATTGACAACACGACACTCGCCACATGATGGGTACAACTACCATATTGACAACACGACACTCGTCACGTGATGGGTACAACTACCACATTAACAACACGACACTAGCCACGTGTTGGGTACAACTACCACATTAACAACACGACACTCGCCACATGATTGGTACAACTATCACATTAACAACACGACACTCGCCACATGATGGGTACAACTACCACATTAACAACACGACACTCGCCACATGATGGGTACAACTACCACATTAACAACACGATACTCGTCACGTGATGGGTACAACTACCACATTGACAACACGACACTAGCCACATGATGGGTACAACTACCACATTAACAACACGACACTCGCCACATGATGGGTACAACTACCACATTGACAACACGATACTCGCCACATGATTGGTACAACTACCACATTAACAACACGATACTCGTCACGTGATGGGTACAACTCCCACATTGACAACACGACACTAGCCACATGATGGGTACAACTACCACATTAACAACACGACACTCCCCACATGATGGGTACAACTACCACATTAACAACACGACACTCGTCACGTGATGGGTACAACTACCATATTGACAACACGACACTCGTCACATGATGGGTACAACTACCACATTAACAACACGACACTCGCTACATGATGGGTACAACTACCACATTGACAACACGACACTCGCCACATGATGGGTACAACTACCACATTAACAACACGACACTCGTCACGTGATGGGTACAACTACCACATTGCAGAAGGAATCTCTGGGGTAGTGGACGCTGCTCTCAGTGGTTGGGGACACAGTGTTTATTCACATGTGAAGTTTAGCGCAGATATGTTGCGCAACAGAGATGAACGACCAGTTTCCCGTTCGCACATATGGAAAACTGGTCGTTCAGCTCTGTTGCGCAACATATTTGCGCTAAACTTCACCTGTGGTTTATTTAAGGCAGTTTACTGACATTAATCATTTCACGGCTTATCCAAACACAGATTTTTCAGGGCTTTGGAAAATGTCAATGCCAGTGTACATCATTTTCTTCCCACAGTTGTTACTCCCTTCATATTTCCGATACAATTAAGGAAATATACAAAATAGACAATTTAAAAGAATGTTCAAGTTACCTAATATTGAAATCTAACCGATTTGAATCCTATTTAGAAGCCATCTTCAATTTCCTTTGTCGTAGAGCCACGCTAATAAGCCGATCGTATTCTTCTAAACCAATCTAGAAATTCACAAACTGTGATATTTTGTCGCAAATTAACCGTATGTTCATAAATTGCACGAACCTGCACGATCTTTGAACATTTAGTTCGTGCACCTACTGTGACACGCGAGAATCACGTGCTAAAATCGGTCAGACTGAACATCGGTAGTACTACGCACTTCATTCATACACGAGAGAAGGGGCCACAAAAAGGTAATGGTATTTTAAATTATTTATAAACTGTTCCTTTTTCATGTTATTGTACTCTGAATACTTGAGATGTAAGTCAGTTACTGCCATAGCTTTTCTCGTTGCATCGGGAAATAGCAGGACAGTTGTCCTCGAGCCCCGTCCTCGGACTGGGGCCTCTCAGGCAAACTGTTCTGCTATTTCCCGATACAACGAGGAAACTATGGTGGTAACTATTACATGCACAATAAAGACATGTGATTGAGATGTGATTATTTACTGCAAAACCTGGTATTTGCATATATATTCTCAATTCCTATACAATTTTGTGTTATTTGTTTCACTATGGCATTTTGATGTAGAAAGCACGGTTTCATGTCGGTTTTCTATGTATATAAAGACCATATTAGACCAAATACGCAGTAACAACAACAAATCTATTTACACACATTCAGACTCCTTAAGCCCTGTTTATACGGCGAGCGTTTGCATATGAGTAAATCATTACACATATGCAAATTTGCTCATATGAGTAAATTCGCCGTATGGACGCATTTGCATATATCTATATTTTACTACCGTAAGCAAATTTTTCACTACCATAAGCAATTTTGCACCTAGTCAGGGGCTGGTGCAAATGTTTACTACCGTGTGTAAATATGGTATTTTCCCTATTCTAGTAAAAGTGCGTCGTATACAGAGATACTGACTTCACACAGGTTGAGAAAATATATTAGAGAATTTTAGAAACTCTTCATCTTGTTTTTTTTCTTCAAATTTTCTATATAGGATAATCTTCTTCTTGCACGCGACGACCTTCGATGTCCATCTTACTATAATGTTATTAATTAAGTATTTCCGTATTGGCCCAGTTACATGTCCGAGGTTTGTTGTATTGGCCCGAAACGAAGTCGAGGGCCAATACAACGGACCGAGGACCTGTATCTCGGCCAATACGGAAATTCCTAATTAATGACAATTTTATTAATTAACTTCTTTTCATTCTCATTGCACAACACAAGACATCTCATTTATATTGAAATAATAATTATAAACAAGATTGGTAAACAAATAGCACGGGTCAAAGTTGTGAAGCGACAGCTTCGGGCTTCCACCAAAATGTGCAACTGCGCATGCTCAGACTCATATTGGCCCAGTTTGTCTCAAATTGGCCCAGTTTGTCCCGTATTGGCCCAGTATCCCCGTATTGGCCCAATATCCCCGTATTGGCCCAGTATCCCCGTATTGGCCCAGTATCCCCGTATTGGCCCAGTTGTCGAATCATATGCTCTAGGCCGTAAACGCCATATAATTCACTTTTACTCACGTGTGTTTATTAACTTAAGCAATATTACATATGTGCAAAGTTCGCCGTATAAACACGGCTTAAGTAAAGAATATCCTATAAGTAACTGTTCACACCTCACCCTCAACATTTTAGACAATATGGATTGTTCCATTATGCATGCACGTTTTGTCATTATCAAGCCCCTAGTGTATTGCCCCGACACTAACTAACCAACTGACTGACTGTATGTGTATGCGTATCTAATACCTGCAAGGTGATCTAACCAAGGCTTAGAGAGAGCAGGCAATGTGATGAGTCTCATGGTGCATGGTACAATTTAGAATCCCTATTGGGTAAATAGTCTGCGAAAAACTGTTAAGTGTGCTAAGCCTTTTCATCTCGGTGAAGAAGATGCAAATAGGTTTTTAGGTGATGGCCTGTGAGGCTCTTATTTGGGGCCACAGGGTCACCAATCTACAATTTAGAATCCCTTTTGGCTAAAGAGGTTATACAAAATAGTACAGCCTTCTTGGTCTTTTTGTTCAGGAGAAGATGATGAAAATAGGTTTTTAGGTCATGTCCTGTGAGGCCCCTTTTTGGGGCCACATCTACAAATCTACAGTTTAGAACAAATCTACAGTTTAGAACCTCCCTCAGCCAAGGAGTGTGCACATAAAAGTTCTGCTCTCTAAAACCATTGGTTCTGGAGAAGAAGTCGAAATAGTGGAAAGTTTACGGACGGACGCCATGCCAAAGCCCATCGGGCCTTTCAGGCCTGATGAGCTTAAAAGCAAAGTTTAAGCAAGACTTAGTAATTTCAATCTGGTTTCAACATTCCGGTAACAGTATTCAGATTGCAAAACGATTTGTTTGATTGTATGGTTAGCATTGGGATAAGCATAGTCTAACAATTAGACGCTGAACAAAATATGTTTTATAACTGAAAAAAAAAATATTGAAAAAAATATAATTCCATTTCTTACAGTCTTCTTTTCAATACTTAATGAAATGGTGATATTTTCAGAATAAATACTTTGTGTAAGACTGAATGTAAGACTAGGATAAGCATTACGATGACACATCAGTTTCACGGGCAGTAAGGGTTGACCTTTCATAAGGGTTTGTACATATTGTTCAACATATTGTTGTAAGAGGAAAGCAGGACTGGAGCAGAAACAAGGTCGTCAGACCCTCATCATCCGTGTGTGTCCGCCAGGTAGTATATCTATCCAGTGATCACACAATCAGAGAGCTATTCCTTACCCTACCTTCATTGACAATGCTCGTTTGAGGTGATATCGGAACTTGTTGTTACACAGGCTGTACACTATAGGGTTCGATACACTTTGGATGAAGTATGAACGTTCCAAAATGCCGAAAACTGCTGGAGCACCATCAACAACACTTTCATCAACAAACATTACTACAAGATAGGGTAGATAACTCGCGATGAATACAATGGAGATGAGAAACAGCATGAACGACAACTTCCTTGACTCTCTTTTCTGCTTCGACTGACTGGACATTGTGGACAACCGGCCTCTGGGTAGCGGATTGGACTCTGACCTCTGTCGCGACCTCTGCACTTCGCTGGAGGAGACACTCGGAACTGGAGAGGCGCTGTGAACAGTCCGGCCCACAGGTTTCAGCGCCACGGACTCCTGCTTCCTGTTATACTGAACAGAGTGTCCATCACCCTGGAGCTCGGGGCTGTCTGGGGAGGGTCGGATACAGCTGCAGACTGTACTGGAGGTGGACGCAGAGCGGTCTGTTCCCGAGTTGCTGTCCGCTGAGTGAGAGTTGACTCTGAGAGACATCCTCCGTCTGAGCGTCTGCTGGCGTCTCACCTGTCTCCATATGAGCCCATAGAGTACCATCAGAGTCACACATGCCGCAAGGAACACGAGCATCTGTATGCCGGTATACACCAGATGGTACAGGTAACTCGACGGGATGTCTCTCGTCCCACACACAGTTGCGTTGAACTGTCCTCTATACACAGTTCTGGGTCCATATAAGAAGGGAGCAGGCAACACGAATACTGCAGTGAAACAGCAGCACAGGACGCATACACGAGTCGCCAAGGTGGGGTCTAGCTGCCTCCTGACGTGGTGACAGATGAGACTGTACCGGTCCGCTGCCACAGCAAGCAACACTACTGCAGAGGCCATGGAGAAGAAGGTGGCAGACATCATTAGTGCCTCGCACAGATGAAAGGAGCCGAACGTGGAAGCGTGGTTGAGCTCGACGATGTGTGTGGGGATGGTGGCGACACAGTTGAGCCAGTCTAGCACAGCCATGGTGAGGATGAAGCAGCGCGTGGTACTCGGCTGAACCCTGCACGTGTAGATGAAGCACACGGCCGAGTTGCCGAGCAGGCCGAACACCAGCAGGATGCCCAGGTACAGTGTCACCGGCAGGAATATCTTGGCCTGCAGGGCGTCGAACTGTACGCGGGAATACAGCGACGTATTGACATGGAGAGACATGCCGGTAGTACTGACTGCTACAATAAGGATTATTTGTATGGTTTCCGCTGTACTTAGTGGTGCTTCCTTGAACATATTCATCTTAATAGCGCGCCCAACCTATAGAAATATACAAGTATCTATTTCCCTGTTCTATAACTGGGAGAGGAGGGGAAACAATGCATCATTATAAACGTATCAATAATGTATTGTCTATTCGCACCGAACAACTATTCATATGTATAGTAGAGACAAACGTTAAAGAGCCATCAAGGATGTTGATAAACATATCGAAATTTTTCCAAAAATCTATCTCCGTGAAATAAATACACTTAATTTTTCCCAAATTTTTCCAACTTAAAATAAGCCGAGAAATTGCATTAATTAGTAAAGGTGTTTTCCAGTCTAAATATACATCCAGTCTATTAGTTTCAAGCGCAAAGCATTATGGTCTAGCTCACACACAGTAAACAAAGACACGAAAGAATAACAAAAAGTATGACTGAGCAATGAAAGAAATCGAAATATATAATTTTTTAGGCGGTTATTTATTTACCATTTCATTTAATTATGTATTTGCTACAGATACTGGAATAATTGTTTTAACCAACTAGGTATTTTTCTTGAATTTTATAATTAATGAGAGTAAAAAATTGTCATAATTTGCTGGTCTTATCTCAATAAAAAGTATATTAAACAGGCAATAATGTGTATATTCTCATGACATTTAGAAACATTGTTTGTAAAGCAATCGTCACATTCAGTAATGTGTGACAAGGGTAACTTGCAAGAGAGACACGTGCAGCACGTGCAGCACATGGGTTGTTATGGCGACTTGCGCTAGAGACGAGCTTTCACGCTTCGGAAGCGCTAACTGTTTGTGTAGTACGTATTACGCAAAAAAGGAGATTCTATTTATATGACGTCAGATACCCTTAGCGCGCTAGTCGAAGTGGTACTTCTCCTTGAAACCCAATTTCATTACATTGTCGTGATATGAAAATTATTTAACATATGCCGTGTTGTAGATTAAAGATTTCTCTGGCGAATGACGTTACAAGTATATTTTCCAAAAATTTTAAACACTAGCATCCTTGATGGCTCTTTAACATATGTTGTTAACGACTGAAGCGTTAGGAGGTCTCCGATGACCAATCTAGGTGACGGTGAGATGATAATGATAATCTATGATAATCCATATAATATCAATGCATAATGTTCTAATTGTTGCAATAAAGGTCGCCGCTGATCGCTGCAAGGCGGTGTCTACGAAAAAAAATACAGGGAATAATAATAATACCTACAATATTGAACAAATAACTTTTTGCATCAGTTTTCTTTTTTAAGTTAATAGCCATCAAACTTTCAGCAAAGTTACTAATAAACTATTTGAAAAATATATTGAGCAGCTAAAGAAAAAGCACAACTTATATAATTACTATAAGTTCTTAGACGTTGAATACAGATTCATAGAAGAGAACATATTGATAACGTAGTCTGGTTTTTTGGGTTTTTTTTTATTTATTCCATTTCAAATATACATAAATTTCGTATAACAATCAAAGGCGGCGGTTATACAATCATTTCGTTCCAACAAGCATAAGAATATACATGCAAAGTCAGTGAGGATAGATAGGCCCGATATAGAACTGTCATTTGCACACTGGATGGGGTATTGATATTTTATGGGCGCTTGATAATGAAGTTAGTTGATGGGGAAACCTGCATAGTTTGTAAAATTACATCAGAAGATATATCACATGTTTACTTTTAATGTATATTTATTAAGAAGTTCAGAATTAAAATGTAACAGTTTCTTAATGATCACTGCTGACCAAGTGTTGAATTACAGTTTAATGCTTTCATTTATACTGCAAGCCTTAAACAGCAAAATGCATATTTTGTATGATTACTTAAATTGCTATCGTGTCCATTAATGATTAGCGCATGCCAATTGCATGAACCCCGGGGTTTAATATTATTAGGATATATGTTATATTGAAAGGTTTGTTAAAATTAAACAAAATAATAGACCGAGAGCTCCGTTACTAAGAAATGGCTGAACTTAGATACGATAGTCTGACATTCTAGTGAAGCATTCATGAAATACTTCATGCTGAAATTACTTGGTTAATTTTCCATATAATATTATTAGGCTTCTACTGGTCAGTTTGTCATGTTCAATACATATATGTATAGTTGTATCAAAGTTGTTTATGCTTTATGTTAACATATGTCATGTTCCTATTTGGAATACACAGTACTGCCATGACATAACAAACAAGCAAAACAGTGAGCGTGGCTCACTAATACCCCCGACTGTTAAAGCTTGACATTTTTTATTTTACTTATAGAGAGAGGTGTCTGCACACCTAAGGATTGGTAAGCAATGAAATGTAATTGCTAAGATTAAACTGTTTGTGAAAAGGGTAGGACAAGTCTCTTCATGTAAAATAAGGTGGTTTAAGTAAAAGTAGGAATGAAAGTAACTTGAAAAGGTAGAGGTAACATAACACACTACTGCCATTAGCACTGAATTCAACTTTATTTTGGAAATTAATCCATCATAATGATTCATTCGAGTGACTTGAAACAACAGGTACATGTAAGCACAGTGAGGGATATACAGCAGTTTATGGCTGAAAGCAAAGAACATTTAACTTTTACCAGTGGAAATGTAAAATAGTAAAATCAACAAGAACACAGAAGTAGTTTTTGATGAAAGTTGCATGAAAAAAGATAAAGTCAACAAATCACATCACAAAAGTAGCTTCATCCATTCTAGTTCTGAATATGATGAAGTAAACAAATACAAAAAAATCGCCAAAAATTCCAAAAATCACTAATCGGTTTACATTTCGCACTGCACCTCTCCTAGTGGTGGAGACGGCATTACCAAATTTGAAAAAGGATGAGATGAATAGTTTTTCTGCAATCGATCGGACAAAAATTGTCTTCGGACGGAAGGACGGACGAGCGGAATCATTGGTATTACTATATACCCCGACTTTTTTAGGTCGGGGGTATAAATATACAGCACATGACATGAACTTACAGTAGATCAGGGATCTATCACCCTTCATTTCATCCAATATTACTATGTTAATTCTCATTTGATGAAGCGTCTTCTCAGTGTAACACATATGTATGCATAGGATGAATATCTCTTGGCCGACCATGGTGTTTATATGTCAGAGAGAACCGCCAGGACGAAGGTTTGGTAAACAATGTTCTTGGTGATAAGTCACTTTTACGTAATCTTCGTAAATTAAGAATCACTACATGACATAAAATACAACGTTTCAGAAAAAGTACCGATATATGTTTTTATCATGTTCCTATAGTTCTTCATTCCGTTCTCGCTGAGGTCACTTCCTCCAGATTTTAAAAGAACAGAAGCGAGTATGACATCTAGATGGGAAGAGAAGGACTGTTCTGCTGGGCAAACAGATGACATAATCTACATAGAGTTAGTACGCGGCGCTTTTTATTTCCGCCGAAATAAGTATCGGAATGGATTAATGTTACCCAACAAACGGTTGATGTGTAATCTACTTAATTTTTAATATGCTAATATTATAAAGTACATTTTTATTTTTCGCCTCGGGTGGTATATAAGTCTCTTTATATTTCCCGATAAAAACTCGGAAACTATGGTAGTAACTATTACATGTTAAGTTCATATCAAGATGAAATTATTTACTCTACTACAATGTCGATTGTTTAAATACAGAAGGTTCGAATACACACCAGTCTCACCTATACAATTGAATGATATTAAACCCAGACATTAGACATGCTCTAATGGACACAGGGGGTAAGATATATTTTTCAACTCACCGTCCTTCTCATAAATACTCCACGAGACTGTAGCAGTATGCACATAAAACAATAACTTCATTATGTACATGTGTGCATTGCAATTGATAATCGTCGCCACAAGAGTATCTCAAATCCAACCGTTCTTGAGCCCCTAGCAAGAAGACGAAATATTGAAGCAGTTTGGGTGGAATTGGATGTTAGGTAGTCGAATATTTAGGCTCTGAAAAAAGTATTTATTCTGAAAATATTGCTATTTTGTAAAATATTGAAACGGAGACTCAAATCCCATTCCTCACAGTCTCCTTTTCAATATTTAATAAAATGGCGATATTTTACTAATAAATATTTCTTTTCAGAAAGTCTGAGTGTAAGACTGTCAATTGTATATTGAGCTAACTCCGAGTCAAAGGATTACCTCCCCTGTCATGTGATCTATGACTCATGGGTTTTCCAGCCTGTTCGTGTTTCCGAGAATAACTATGTTCCCAGAACTATGTCTGAATTAACACTGTGTGATGTGGTCAGTAGCGGTATGTAGTGGGTTGCTGAGATATGTGTGTCCACCTGACGATAGGCACTGACCAGGTGTAAACAATGCTCACTGAACTGGACAGGTAGGGATAATATGTGCTTATAATAATACCCCGTGTTTGAATTTCCGTGTCGCCAGCTGTGCAATGGACACACAACTTACACACATTATTATACTGCGTAGTTACTGTCCTTGTGTGGTACATACTATACATACGAACCCTGAATTGTTATTTTATGGAAACCGGATTCAAGTAGTTTAATTATAACGTTTCTTACACTTTCAGCACCGACATCAGCTCTTTCATATAATTATTCAAATGTCAACTACCGACCAATTAGGATTGTTTTCTCTTTGTGTGCATCAAATGGTTGAACATGAGGGTGTAAATTTGACTCTGATCCTACCCCTCTAATTATCTTCGACGGTAAAGCATACACAGCCGGGCCAGCTTGTGAGATCTAAAATATTGATACATTGAGGTATTTGTCAGTCTATTTTAATTGGGTTTATCGGTATCGAGTTATTGATTATGTAGGGATTTTTCCCCATTCAATCATCTGTGATATCGGTGCCTGCCTGCCTGCCTGCAGGTAATGTTTCAAATAGATTGTGCATCAAGTTCAATATATATGCTTGCTCAAAAACGAAACATCCTTTGAATTTTGTTTACTTCAACATTATACTAATCTTAATGTTTCATTAAACAGACCATATGCATTGTGGTACATTCATAGATCAAATTGTAACATGTATAGATCAAAGTGTAACATGTATAGATCATTGTGTTACATGTATAGATCATTGTGTTACGTGTATATATCATTGTGTTACATGTATAGATAATTGTGTAACATGTATAAATCAATGTATAACACTTATAGATAATTGTGTTACATATATATATATATATATGTATAATTGTGTTACATATATAGATCATTGTGTAACATATACAGATCATTGTGGTACATATATAGATAATTGTGTTACATATATAGATAATTGTGTTACATATATAGATCATTGTGTTACATATATAAATCATTGTGTAACATATACAGATCATTATGTAACATATACAGATCATTGTGTAGCATGTGTAGATCATTATGTAACATATATAGGTCATTGTGTTACATGTATAGCTACGTGTGTAGCATATATATAGCTCATTGTGTTACATGTATATATCATAGTGTTACATGTATAAATCATAGTGTTACATGTATATATTATTGCGGTACATTTATAGATCCTTGTGTAACATGCATAGATCAATGTGTTACATGTATAGATCATTGTGTTATATGTATGGATCATTGTGTAACTTGTATCGGACATAATGTTATATGTATAGAGCATTGTGCTACATGTAAGAACAATTCGTTATATGTTTAAATAATTGTGTTGTATGTAAAGACAGTGGATTCAATGGATTGAACAATATGTTACCCATGATACATGTACCACAATGATTCATAAATATAAGACAGTGTATTGCCAAGTATTGTGAATTCGATATTGGTTGGAAAATTCGTTGTATATTCAATTCATGTGCATTGGAACTCTGTGAAATATGTGTATTCGGGGGAATGATAAGACTGGCCCAGTTACTTGCATATCAGCCATGTGTTTATGCTTCAATGAGGAACATTTTAGCTATTTTACTTAAGTCATTTATCATCATATTAATGGAGTCAATAATCCTAATGGTCAATGTTTTTTGTATAAAAGCTGCTGTTTACGTGGAATTTATTGATTTCAAGAAGTTCAAGATTGGATTTCTTTTCCAGGACACGAGGTGCGGGAAGATCCAAGCACGATGTGCACACCCTGGTTTCCCTCATCACCAGCGGGGCCATCGAACAGACGAAGGAGGATGTAGTCAACACTCTCAGAACACTGGCCACAGAGCTGGACAAGAAGCAGAGGGATATGAACATCGCGAAGACGTCCTTCGCCTCTACCGGCATAGTAGGCACAGGACTGGCTATCGCCGGGGTCATAGCGGCCCCCTTCACTCTGGGGCTCTCACTTGGACTGACTATCGCTGGGGTGGCCGTGGGGGTAACGAGTGGATTGGGTGGACTGGCCACGGCTATTGCCGACAAAATGGTTAACAGCACTGCTATGAAGGAGGCGGAGACCGCCATAGCTCGCTACATGGAGAAAGTGACGGAACTCATTGATATGGTAAACTTTTTCTACACGTCAACTACAGACGAGGACGAATTTGATTCCGACTCTGTTATCGACGAAACTCTCAAACTGATCCCGAACGAGAAGGAGAGGAAGAAGGTGGAGATCTTCCTGCGCGGGTTGCGGTCGGGGCTGGACGCCGGGGGACACGCCGCACACCTGGGCGCAACACTTGGTACCATGGGGGTCAATGCTGCTGCTGCAGCAGGACGAACCACTGCCTCGGCTCTCGGCACAGGTCTGAAGGTTGTGCGAGTGGGTGGGGTCGTTCTGTCTGTACTCACCATCCCACTTGACCTTCATACCCTTGTCACTAACAGTATCAAGATACACCGAAATGAGCCATCAGCCGTTGCGGAGCAGATCCGAGAGATGGCTCGTTCACTTCAACAACACGTGGTCATGGACACGGATGAACCTGCCCTGTACTAAACTGTGTTTGGTGCATGGGCAGTCTACACTCAATTATAGACAACCTAGGATTCATGGGAATTTGTGGGCATATGAACGAATTACAACATTTCTGAGTTCATCTTGGTAAACCTATTTGTACCCTGACTGTTATATTTGTGCTCCATGTGTCTGCACCCGTCTGTGTCTCTGTCAAATATGGTCATTGTACTTACGGCCTCCCCCGATATTCAACATTTTATGGGAAATTATTGACGTTGACCATATCTGTTTGTTGATCATGTTGGTATTTAGCTCCTCAGGCTTATGTCATAGCATGGTTTCCGCATTCCAACAGCCGACCAATAAACAGTTTACTTTATCATGATCACTTCTTTGAAGGACCCCAGGACCAAGAAAGCACAAATCTTTTGCATAGACTCGTTGACCATATAGGTTTATGAATTAAAGATTTGGCGACTCTATGCTTTCATACACTTAATCTTCTAAAAACTAAATGCCCTAGAGAACCTAAATGTAATTACACCTTAGCAGATGGGTATCAATACTTCTAGATTTAGTTAATTTGCTGCCCTATTAAAGCCACATCCTTGAAACTTTGTGTACAGATGCATTGGCCAAAGTGGATTATGAACTGCAAATTTTTACTTATCGACACTTTCAATTTATGTATTTATGTACATGTAATGTATTATTTTCAACATGATGATACCAAATCCAATTAGGGGAGTAGGTTTAACCCAAATGTTTATGACAATAAACTGGTTCAAGATATCCCTCTTCGAATTCCTTGTACTAGGCAACTTCCCAATGCAAGGCATATCTCTTGCCAGTCTCCATACTGGCTGGTTTAGGCCTTGCAGTATTTCCTTCAGATATCTGTGCTTGGAAATCTGGACCCACTGTGCCTTTCAGGTGCAGCGAAGCGTGGGAAATACTGCAATGCTTAAATCAGCCAATAATGGTGACTGGCAAGAGTTATGCCTTGCGTTTGGAAGTTGTGTACTAGGATCCAAGTCTTACTTTCAAAGGGTAAGTGGAGAAGAGTCAAATTTACATGTAACAACACCCAGCAGGACATCTAGGAAGCTCTCATATCTGACTCGACGCTTCACCCAGGGAACACGTAGGCCTTTGATGATGATATCGTCTTAGTGACAATTTACCAAAGGCTCAAAGTGTGATATATATATGCTTGTGGTCGAAGTGTGATATATGCTTGTCGTCGAAGTGTGATTTATGCTTGTGGTCGAAGTGTGATATATGCTTGTGGTCGAAGTGTGATATATGCTTGTCGTCGAAGTGTGATATATGTTTGTGGTCGAAGTGTGATATATGCTTGTCGTCGAAGTGTGATTTATGCTTGTGGTCGAAGTGTGATACATGTATATGACTTCCGGCTGCGCATGAATACGAGTCGGACGCGTGGCTGAGGCGCTCTCCCTATCCACGGATGATTTTGTTTCAAAGTTGTTGAAAATTGTTTGAAAAAGGTTATAAAGTAGTCAGTGACAAAACAACCCACAGCCGGACTGATATATAAACCTATCAGGCATAATTTGCTGTATTTCTGCCCACTATCTGGACTTTCTGGGATGTCCGAGTCGGCGAGGTCAACACGTGCTTCGGCAAACACGGAGGAGTTCATACAAAACTCCGAAAAAAGGTTAGCAGCACTCATTAGAAACTGTCAAAGCGAACTGCAAACATCTATTGACTCGTTAAAATCAGATATCAACGAAATAAAGCAAACTGTAGATGCAGTTGAACACGTGGTCTCAAAGCATGATGAAGAATTACAGTGTCTACGGAAAGAACTTGCTGCTCTGAAAGAATCTAAATCTACCTTAGAAAAGCAGGTAATATTGAAAGACATTCATGACCGCAAAACCAATCTTTTGTTTTACGGTATACCGGAGAAACCTCAGGAAAATACGGAACGAGTCCTCAGAGCATATTTTGTCGACACACTCCAGTTCAGCGAGGACCAGGTAGATAACATGTATTTCAAAATCGTACACAGGCTACCTAAGTCTGAGTACCAACGGAAGCACAAGCCATCTGCTCCTCCATCGATAATTGCCACATTCATTCACATGGTAGACCGAGATGCAGTGTATGGGGCTCGCAAACTTCTGAAGGGAACAGCAAAGAGCATACAGACTGACCTACCGACTCTAATGAAGAAGAGACGAGCAATCCTTGGACGCCAAGCCACTGCTATTAGAGAACAGGAGAAGCTCTGGACAAGGGTGCGAGTAGTTGGCACTGAAGTTGTCCTGGAAACCAGAGACCCGAGTGTTCCATCTTCTTTGTGGAAAACTCATGATTGAGAACTCCATTGTTGTGTATCACCATGTTGTTGTGTTGCTTTTTAAAAATCATTTCCAAACAACTAATAATCATCTCAGCAAAAATCAGCGTTTTGCCGCTATTTTCGTTTTCCCGCCAAAAGTGTTTTTGAGTTCTGTATGTTATATACCTCTATTTCAATGTCCTTTAATGTTTCATGATATACCTACTTTTATCTCACTTTGAGAAGTTGATATTATATCGTCAAAGACACAAACAACAATAAGTTTTTGAGAAAACATACTCGGGTACACCCGACGAACTGCACGTGCTTCCCGCGCAGGACACACGAGAGACGAAACACGTGGTCACAGTGTACCCAGAGGTGTTGTGATGTGTTTTACTGTGATGTGATGTGATGTGATGTCTTGTGCTATGCTTAGGGTATTTCTCGTTTTGGATTTCTTTTCTTTGGGATTTGGAATATACTTCACAGACATTATGCGAACGTGTGAGTATGAACTTTGACACTAATGTTAATTCTTTTTACTTGTCTCATCCGTGGATATTCGACTCCATGAGTATCCCGTGTCGGTCAACCAAGCGTTTCTCAGTTGTTATGTTATTTTATTTCATTCTTTGTGTTTTTTTCATTGAAACTCTTTTTGATATGGCGATGTTTTCAACAAAAGGCAATATTACACTCAATCGTATTTACTATCTAACTATTCTTTCGTACCCTTTGGCAATATATTTCTTTCCATGTAACATGTTTCCGGTTGCTAACCAGAACCAATCAGAATATGACTAAGGTAAAAATAACATCTTTGAACTGCAGAGGTTTGAATAATAAGAAAAAAAGAATAGAGATGTTTAGATTTCTGAAAAAGAAACGCTCCTCGATATATTGTTTGCAAGATGTACATTTTACCAAAGAAATGGAAAAGACGGTAACTGAAGACTGGGGTTGTAAGAATTGTTATTTTAGTTCTTATAGCAGTAACTCGAGGGGCGTTGCTATACTTTTTTCTAAATACATAGATTATACCCTTGATAATGTTATAAAAGATTGTGATGGCAATTCTGTAATCGTAGAAATCACTTTAGACAAATATAAACTAGCGATCATCAATATTTATGGCCCAAACGCTGACGATCCAAACTTCTATGATAAGCTTGAAATAACCACTAAAACACTTGAGAGTGATCACATACTCATCTGTGGAGATTGGAATGTAGTTCAAAATTATTATATCGATACCTTCAACTACAAACACCAAAACAATCCAAACGCTAGAGATAGAATAATAAAATTGAAAGACGAACTTGACTTGATCGATCCTTGTCGAGAGAGATATCCGAATGACAAACGTTATACTTGGCGTCAACCATCTCCATTAAAACAGGCTAGACTTGATTACTTCCTTGTATCGCACAATATGATCCCATCTACAACAGATGTAACAGTAGAGCCAAGCTTTATGTCGGACCACTCTCCAATATCAATATCCTTTACACTGACTGAATTAGACAGGGGGAAAGGATTTTGGAAATTCAACAATTCATTTTTAAGAGACAAAGACTATGTCGCACTTGTCAAGAATACTATTTCGGAAACTATTTCGCAATATAAAAAGCATGACAGCACTGATAGCGAATTTACTATAGATGATCAGGTGTTTTTTGAGGTATTATTGCTTCAAATAAGAGGCCAAACAATACGATATTCTTCGTATAAAAAGAAACAAAGAGAAAAAGATGAAACTGAACTTACATTTAAAATTAACCACGTTACAAAGGAAATGGACCAGACTGATGACATTGAAGTTAAATCAGGAAAACTTAAAGAAATCGAAGAATTGAACGAACGACTTGAAAATATAAATAACATAAAAACGGAAGGACTTATGATTAGATCTAAGGTCAACAATTTAGCAAAAAGTGAAAAACCAACAAAATATTTTCTTGGATTAGAATCTCGAAACTTTTTAAATAAATCTTTTTCATCTCTTCAAAGCGATGATGGACTCATATTGACAAACCAACAGCACATTCAAGATGAAGTAAAAAAGTTTTATTCCAAACTCTATAATAAAAAGCACGATGTAAGCGACATAGACCTTGGTCATCTATTGAAAGAATACAATGTACCTAAGCTAGATCAAAACGTGTCGACATCACTAGAAGGCAAACTTGAATACGAAGAATTACTTGCAGCATTAAAGTGCCTAAAAAATGACAAAAGCCCTGGACCCGATGGTTTTACTGCAGAATTCTTAAAGTTCTTTTGGTCAGATCTCAATAAATTCTTAATCAGTTCATTAAATCAATCATACAATAAAGGGGAACTTTCTATTAGTCTAAAACGGGGACTTATTACCTGCATACCAAAAGGTAACAAACCAAAGATGTTTATGAAAAATTGGCGACCGATCTCTCTCCTATCTGTGTTTTATAAAATAGCTTCAGCTGCAATCTCTAAACGAATCAAATCTGTGCTCCCGACTTTGATTAGTGAGGACCAAAAAGGTTTCATGTCCGGTAGATACCTCGGTGAGATAACGCGGTTAATATATGATCTTATGGAATATACAAAATCTCACCAGATTCCTGGACTCCTTTTGCTTATAGATTTCGAAAAGGCATTTGATACTGTCGACTGGTCATTCATAGATAAGACACTCGCTTTTTTTAACTTTGGGCAATCGATACGTAAGTGGTTCAAAACGTTATATCATGGGATAGAATCAAATGTATTAGTAAATGGTCATGGTTCGCCTATGTTTGAGATACAAAGGGGATGCCGCCAGGGCGATCCACTTTCGCCCTACATATTCATATTATGTGCAGAAATACTTGCGATAATGATCAAGAATAATAAAAACATCAAGGGGATAACAATAGGTAATATGGAATTTTTACTTAATCAATTTGCAGACGATACATCTTGCATCTTAGATGGTTCTGAACGCTGTCTTTTCGCTGTTTTTACTGTACTTAATTTCTTTGCCAGATTCTCAGGGTTAAAGGTTAACATTGAAAAAACGCGTCTCATATGGATTGGATCAAAAAAGCGATCAAAAATGAAGTTATGTCCACACCTTAATCTAAATTGGGACCAAGCTGACTTTGACCTTCTTGGCATAACGTTTACAGATGATCTTGAAGAAATAGTAGACAGAAACTATAAAGAAAAACTTAGAACGTGTGAACGGTTAATGTCTATTTGGTCAACACATAATCTTACCCCGTTCGGAAGAAACACTGTTTTAAAATCATTAATTATTCCAAAATTACACCACCTTTTTAGCTCATTACCAAGCCCAGATCTTGAATGTATTAATGAATTTCAAATAAAATGTTTCAAATTTATTTGGAAAAATAAACCTGATAAAATAAAAAGAAGTCAATTAATTTGTGACAAAAAGAATGGGGGATTCAATGTTCCAAATATCAAAGCAACAATACAGGCGCAGAAATTATCAATGCTACGGCGTTTCGTCACCTCAGACTCAAAATGGTGTTTTCTTTTCGAACTTAATCTCCCAAAGTTAGGTTCGGGTAGCTTTTTGGAACATAACTGTGACTACTTGAGACATAAGCTACTTCCGCTTACACCTAACAAATACTACAGAGATATTTTGACCGCCTGGTGGGACTTCAACTCTAGAACAGAACATAAAGGGAACAGCATACTATCAGAAACTATTTGGCTTAATAGTAATATACGCATTGCACGTACCCCTGTGTACTATAAAGATTGGAATCAAAAGGGAGTACACTTCATTAATGATCTCATTGATAAGGACGGACAATTCTTTACTTATGAGAAATTCACTAAACACTTTGAGATAAAAACAAATTTTCTTACCTATAATGGCATTATCGCTGCTATTAAACAATATTTCCAAAAAAAACATGTGGAGATAACTCATTTAGAAAAATTGCAAATTCCGATTCTTCCTCAAACCCTGTCAAATCTGCTTAATTGTTTGAAAGGATCTAAATATTTCTACAACATACTGATCGCACCCATCATCACACAAAACTTACACAGCATTAAATGGGAACGAAACATATTCAATGAAACCACATTTGATAACTGGTCTCAATACAATATGATCCCTTTCAGATGCACACAAGACACTAAACTTCAGTGGTTTCAATATAAAATACTGCATCACATACTTCCAACCAATACCATCTTGTATAAATTAGGCTATGTTGACAGTCCAAACTGTAGTTTCTGTTCTCAAGAATTCGAGACACCAGTTCATTTATTTTGGACATGCAAATGTGTAAATGCAATCTGGCAACAACTCGAATCGTAGCTACGTCAGAAGGCTCTTATCCAAGTAAACATTACAAATAAACATGTTATGATTGGTTATCCGGATATGAATAACGATCCTCTGAACATCATCCTAATGATTATAAAATACCGTATATTTAAAAGCAAATTAAACAAAAGAATGCCACCATTTCAAGTATTCAAAAACGAAATCCGTGACTATTATTTTCATACAAAATGTGCAGCGATCATTGAGTGTAATATTAGCCTATTCTATAAATTTTGGTCAACTTGCCATAATCTATTTACGTGATTTGTGTGTGTTAGCAATTGCCAAACTATATTCATGTGAAGTTTGTTTAGTACTGCTGTACCGGGATGTCTTCTGTTGAGTTTTAAATACACTGTTAAATGCTTTGAAAATAAAAAGTAAAAAAAAAAAAAAAAAAAAAGTCTTACTTTCAAAGGGTAAGTGATAAAGGGTCAAATTTACATGTAACAACACCCAGCAGGACATCTAGGAAGCTCTCATATCTGACTCGACGCTTCACCTAGGGAACACGTAGGCCTTTGATGATGATATCGTCTTAGTGACAATTTACCAAAGGCTCAAAGTGTGATATATATATGCTTGTGGTCGAAGTGTGATATATGCTTGTCGTCGAAGTGTGATTTATGCTTGTGGTCGAAGTGTGATATATGCTTGTGGTCGAAGTGTGATATATGCTTGTCGTCGAAGTGTGATATATGTTTGTGGTCGAAGTGTGATATATGCTTGTCGTCGAAGTGTGATTTATGCTTGTGGTCGAAGTGTGATACATGTATATGCTTGTGATCCAAGTGTAATCTATGATTGTGGCCGAAGTCTGATCTATGCTTGTGGTCGAAGTGCATAAATCGAAGTATCGATCTTTTTATATTTGGCATGGATGTGAAGATGTTCATTGTGAATCTTTAAAATATCATGTATCAGTTTATCATTGAAAGAGGTTAATTAATGACGCTTCAGGCTTCCTAGAATTTAAGGAAAGGTTATATGGCTATGTGTTGGCAGCGTATATTCCAGAATATTACAGTCTTGTCCAGAGGAAAGTAAAATAATAATGCTTCAATAAAAAAAACTGGTTTTAAATTGATAAAATTTTACTCCATATTTTTATCCGTCACAATACCCCGTTTGAACAGGAGGAAAGCTGACAAGTAGGAAATACAAGTCAACGTCTGAAAGCAAAGGTCCATTCCCTTGAAGCGGCGACGTAGTGCCGTGACGTCGTAAACTGCGCATGCGCCGACTTGACCACAAGTCGTGTCCCAGAGTGCGCATGTGCTGTCGATCACGCGGCCGTAGACGATCGGGGCCGGAAGGAAACCTGTTAAGACAGGAAGACTGTCCATTTCAAGAAGTGGAGTAAAGGTCTATATATATATGTAGAAAAAATAAAATGTTCGAAGAAATTACGATGATTTAATCAGATTCACAAGCATGCTTTCGACCATTACGGGTCTCATCAGGTGAATGACGTTGAGTCGGTTGATGCGTCATAATTAAATATATATATATATATAATTTTGGGATATGTACACGACCCATATTGTGAACTTGTTTTAGTTGTATGAGTCTGTCTGTTTGCAGCACCTTTCGCTAATAAGTCACATTCTTTTCCATCGTGATTTGGGCGATGTGAGTATTTCATGCTTGTTTATTTAAAGCTATTTTAGAAAGATCAGTAGAATTATGAGATAAAAGGAGCTGAATAAATTAAGTAAAGATTGTTTTTATGGAGAGAGTTCTGTTGAGTTCACATTCTATACATTGAGAGAGACATGTTCATCTATACAGGGAGCAGTGGTGTTGGACGACACTCACCCAGCAGACCATTCAGGAAGGACGTCAGTCCAAGCACCATGGATTTGTCACGTGGCTCCACCAAACTGAAAGTATGTCAGAAAAAGCTTTATCAATGAAGCTGTAAAATAAGTAGTACTCAATTAATATCAATAATATCATTATTTAATCGTGTATACACTGATTGTAGGTTTTTGAGATAGGTCTCCATGTAAATACGATTATCAGGCGTACACATTTTCAAACACTGGACATTAAATGGTCCCCTGGTTGATAGCACATACATACTTGATGATAGTCATGACGACAGGGACTATAGAGAGTGTCCCCGCTAGCCCGGACAGGAGGTCGATGGCGACGTAGGGGACAAGGTAGGAACATTCCTGGTCGCACTGACCCGCTGTAGCCCATCCCCCCGGGATCTCACTGCAGTTGGAGTACGTCTGCAAATACACATGCCTTAGAGAGGGCACAGTGTTATGGATGTCTACACAAGAGCAACGACAAGATCGCACCACCCACCTGAGAGACAGCAGAGGTACAGCCTGCTGCACACGGGGACAGGTACGTCTCTCCATCACCCCCACACACCGGCTCGAACCGGTCTGCGACACACTGACATCTCATCATACTGGCTGTGATATTCCTTGCAACAGGGGGAGATAACTTCCAACAAACGCAAACTGCATTATAGTGACAGTATATAAAACTTAATTAAGATGGCACCATAACTAAAACAAACAAGTGTTTGCCATTAACATGGCAACGTCCCTCGCCGTTAACATTGAGTTTAGTTAGACACAAAATTTGGTCAAGTGTCTCAGTCACCTTGAAAATAAGGTCAAGGTCACCAAAATCGACTGTTGTCTGCGTCATCCCCCAATGTAGACTGACACCAACTTTGACAACTTTGGGTGCTTGGGTTCATGAGATATTGCGTTAACAAGAGTTTGAAAAGTGGTCGAAGCATTGTGGTGACCTTGAAACTAAGGTAAAGGTCATAAAAATCTGGTGTCTGCGTAAACCGCCAATATGGGCTGTCAGAAAATATTAAGACATTATATCTAACCGGTCATGAGATATCACGTTAACAAGAGACAATAAAGTGGTCAAAGTGTCGTGGTGACCTTGAAAATATGGTCAAGGTCACCAAAATCCATTGGTGTCTGCGTCATCCCCCAATGTAGCCTGGCACCAGTCATGATATATCGCGTTAACAAGAGTTCGAAAAGAGGTCAAAGTGTTGTGGTGACCTTGAAAATATGGTCAAGGTCACTAAAATCGACTGGTGTTTGTTGCATCCTCCCCCAATGTAGGCCGACACCAAATTTGAAACCTCTTGATGCAACGCTTCGTGAGATATCGCGTTAACAAGAGTTTGAAAAGTGGTCAAAGTGTCATGGTGACCTTGAAAATACGGTCAAGGTCACCAAAATCGACTGGTGTCTGCCCTTATCACAATGTAGGCTGACACCAAATTTGAAGACTTTGGATAAAATGCTTCATGAGATATCGCGTTAACAAGAAATGTGACGTACGTACGTACGGACAGACGGACGGACGTACGGACGCCGCTGAATACATAGTCCCCCGTTCCGCGTTGCGGCGGGGGAGAATAAGGCCCACCCCATCCTACCTTCATGTGGGATGTCTTTAATTCTACCTGGGAGCAAATATCCTTGTATATCACATGTGCATGAACATACATAATTCTAAATATCGATATGTTTGGCTGATACACATCACCTGTGAGGACTGAGTCCCACTCTTCGAGCTACAAATCACCCGTGAGGACTGAGTCCCACTATTCCAGCTACAAATCACCTGTGAGGACTGAGTCCCACTATTCGAGCTACACATCACCTGTGAGGACTGAGTCCCACTATTCCAGCTACAAATCACCTGTGAGGACTGAGTCCCACTATTCGAGCTACACATCACCTGTGAGGACTGAGTCCCACTATTCCAGCTACACATCACCTGTGAGGACTGAGTCCCACTATTCGAGCTACACATCACCTGTGAGGACTGAGTACCACTATTCGAGCTACAGATCACCTGTGAGGACTGAGTCCCACTTTTCGAGCTACACATCACCTGTGAGTACTATTCGAGCTACAAATCACCTGTGAGGACTGAGTCCCACTCTTCGAGCTACAAATCACCCGTGAGGACTGAGTCCCACTATTCGAGCTACACATCACCTGTGAGGACTGAGTCCCACTATTCCAGCTACAAATCACCTGTGAGGACTGAGTCCCACTATTCGAGCTACACATCACCTGTGAGGACTGAGTCCCACTATTCGAGCTACACATCACCTGTGAGGACTGAGTACCACTATTCGAGCTACACATCACCTGTGAGGACTGAGTCCCACTATTCCAGTTACAAATCACCTGTGAGGACTGAGTCCCACTATTCGAGCTACACATCACCTGTGAGGACTGAGTCCCACTATTCGAGCTACACATCACCTGTGAGGACTGAGTACCACTATTCGAGCTACACATCACCTGTGAGTACTATTCGAGCTACAAATCACCTGTGAGGACTGAGTCCCACTCTTCGAGCTACAAATCACCTGTGAGTACTATTCGAGCTACAAATCACCTGTGAGGACTGAGTCCCACTCTTCGAGCTACAAATCACCTGTGAGGACTGAGTCCCACTATTCGAGCTACACATCACCTGTGAGTACTATTCGAGCTACACATCACCTGTGAGGACTGAGTCCCACTATTCGAGCTACACATCACCTGTGAGTACTATTCGAGCTACAAATCACCTGTGAGGACTGAGTCCCACTCTTCGAGCTACAAATCACCTGTGAGGACTGAGTCCCACTATTCGAGCTACACATCACCTGTGAGGACTGCGTCCCACTATTCCAGCTACAAATCACCTGTGAGGACTGAGTCCCACTATTCGAGCTACACATCACCTGTGAGGACTGAGTCCCACTATTCCAGCTACAAATCACCTGTGAGGACTGAGTCCTACTATTCGAGTACTGTCGCATCCGAAGAAGAGGGAGAGCGAGTAGATGAGGGTTGCCACGCACGAGACTATGGTCACCAGTTTGACGCATGCGCTGTTGCTTAGCTTGAGCTTCCACGTCAACACGCCTCCACACAGGGTCCCCCCTGCCGCCCACAGAAATTCCTCCGTCGCTGTAACATCATCATCATCATCATTATTACCATCATTTTCATCGTCATCATGGTCGCCATAATCATCATCGTCATTGTCGTAATATCCGTCATTAGCATCCTCATCTCTGTCATCGCCATAGTCTTTGTCATCTTCATTGTCACATCATTATTATGTCTAAGAAATAAGACGTATTAATAAAAGAACAAATGAATACTTGGGACTTAAGACACGTGAACCATTTACTTTCAACGTTTAATATCTGTACTTTAAATAGAACGAACGAGGGGTGCACTACATTCAAGTAAATCGTTCGTCATACAAATATATTTGTATATTAATGTCTCAATGTTTATACATTGCCAAAACAGGTTTCAATATGACTAGTATTGGAAACAAGTGAACATACCGACGATATAGTTGACTTTGTGAGGAGGGACCCGGAACTGGGTTTCTATGTACTTGGGCGCAAACGGGATGCTTCCCCCGATACACATGATTATACAGCAGTTGGCTACTAGCAGCAGACTTACAGCCGGGTTCTTCAACACTCGCAGCACCGAGCTGGGCAGGTCTGCAGTGGGACAACATTATGTATCTGAAGGGTTTCATCTGGCACGTATAACGGTAGAAATCATAGTCTAACACTGAGACTCTGACTCATCAAATCTCATCTTTCATAGGGTCCTGTTCAATGTGTAATAACATGGTGATACTATACGAATAAATACTGGGTTCAGAGTCAGAGTTCAGGGTGTAAGGCTAGTGAATACATGTCTTACTTCAGTAACCCAGACATGTCGCCACGTGCACGTCTCAGATGCTATGGCTGCCTATAACTGAACATTTTACTTGATTTCTGAACATTGAACATTTCGTAGAGTGTTTCTTTCTGTGGAAGTGCAGAAAAATGGTACCTTTAGCCTCCTCCTTGAATGAGGCGGGTGGGCCCGTTGACTGTGTATCTGTGTTGTGGGAGGTCTTGATCCGTCTGGGAAATAGCGTGAGGGGGAGAGCAAGGACGAGGCACAGCAACCCGAACAACATGTACCCGATCCACCAGGCACCAATCCACCCCGGGTGAAGACGGTCCAGTCTTGAGTCTGGCAGAATCAATGATTAAAGTTGAGTGACTTGCTCAGAACTACCGGCCGCCCACTTCCTGTTGTTGCACACTTGCGGTTATACCCTGGTGTTATGACGTAATCAAAGCACTCACCACTCAGATCGACGGGTACGTTGCTGAAAATACCACCAAGTCCAAGAGCTGATGCAGCACCAAAGAAACAAACCGTCATCACAATACCTAAAACAAAATTACGAATATGAAATTTAAACAATATGACAAACTTTGTGTTGCCTATTCGACATTTTTAACAAAATACAACTGATCGTTGCACCCACACTCACCGACGAGAAGGCTGGCTTGTGGCTTGTCCCTTGCGTTGTTGTCGAGGTAGGAGAAGCCGAGGGACATTCGAGGAGACTGACCAGCTCCAAACAGCACCAGACATACACACAGCAGCACGTACTGCCACGCCTCTCCCCCCTCCCCCATCCACCCTCCATCCTCCATCCTCCCCCCTCCACCCTCCACCCCGTCCTCTGACTGACCGTCTCCACAGGGCTCCGACAGGACATAGTCGTCAATCACACACAGTCCACGGGGTGGGGACGATGTATTCACAGACCTCTCGACATAGTCAGGTAACTTTGCTGGGCTGATGAAATTCAAAAGTCCCGCACAAAGCCCGGACACGCCGCACACTACTAGGGCCAATGCCAGGATCCTTGGAATATGCCGTCCTTTGCCAAAGTGACTGAAGAAAAGTACGCAAGACAAGAATCCGATTTCGCTGCAGCTGACGAGGAATCCACTGCGAGTGCTGCTGAGATGAAACTGTTTTTCCAGGGCTGTGATCTGCGAGGTGGTGTAGCTTTTCAGGCACTCTGTGAGGAGACAGGTCACGCTGAGGACGGCGGTGTAGCCCAGGATGTGATGGAAGCAGCCACCCCTCCAGCCCGGAGAGTCGCGTCGATTCTTGGTCCGCTCCACCTCCATCCTCTAGTGTAGTGCTCCCCAACCTGACATTCACACAAACATTCACATACATCCAACTTGACATTTCAATTCGAAATTTATGTATCAGTAACAACACTTCTGCATGTTGCCGATATCGGATGTGATAAATTAAACTAAGGAAACATCACCATTCGTATATTCGACGAATATGTGCTATCTGTATAAGTCATTACCTTAAATATGAGTTCCTATCACACTGTATCTATAATACCTCAGATCATGGTACGTATCGGATTGGCATGGTGTCTTCTCTGAAACTGTCCACCTACTGTCTACATGCAGTACACAGACAGTGTCGCTACTGGTGGGAGTCGGCTGCAGGTCGTGTCTCTCAGTGCCCCAGTTGTCGACACAACCCTCCTGTGTGTATGCGGCATACTATACGTCGTACTGTAAAGCATGGACTTCGGTCTGCCTTCTCGGGTTTGGACGAACATCCGATAAACTTTTCTATTACTTCTGAGGTAGAATATCAGTAAGTTCGGTCACATTTGACTGTCTTGCATCTGCATGGTCAGCTTGACTTCGTTTAGTCAAGTTCGTATTTGAATGAACGTTTAATACGCAATCAAAATGAAAACTAAAGCAAAAACATAACAGTTACATTTGCATGTTTTATGTATGCTGACAACAACATTTAAATAATGTTTTGGAATACGATGAAAACCACCTCGGGGAAGACTCAGGGACTGTCACATGACAACCTGGGTACTTGATTTTGGTCCTTAACATGTGTAATACAGTACAGCTGTGACCAAGTAATACGAGAAGACCCTGGAAATCTAGATATACAAAGAACACATGTTTTTCACAACTCTATTTTCAAAAATCGTTGCCGAAAAGTATACAAAGTGATAACGGGATTCGAACGTCTTTTATACTAACTTATTATTTTGATCAAGTAGCGGTACGTGAAATGAAAACAGTCAGTACTTCTTAAAATAACAACCTTTTTAACGTTTGGTCAATGTGATCGCCCCCCAACAACACACCGGATGTCCCTATAATGCGAGAACTGCACGATGACCTTTCCAGACATAGACTTCTATGCGAAGTATAATTCTGGATCTCGGAATGTAATGTCAACCACTAACATGACACCACTGACATGAATGTGGTCAGTTTTAATATACATTATAGGGAACAAGGTAAATGGCTGCAACTAATTCAAAAATATATATATAATATACGGGAATCAAGTTAAATTAGTTTTGAAACATGTAAAAGGAAGGATTTATCGGGTCGGAAATAAATAATTAATACCTGGTTGCCTTGGTGACGTATGCCTGCCTGTATGTGAATTATATTGGGGTTACTCAAGGTCCAACCTGCTTCCCGGGCCTCGTTCCGCTTGCACTGTAAAACGTAGCGCACGTTGATTCAAGATCCGGAACGTTTCTTTTAACTTGTTTAGGATAATTACATGAACTACAAAACGTCGTTATAAGTTTGAAACCAATTTCGTCTTCTCAAAAGTGTTTTATTTCTTATGAGATTCAAACGAAAGATCTTATTATTCGATCACATTTATCACCGTTTGTTACCGGCAATTTATATTTTCTGGCACCGGTTGATATATTATCTCCAAGGACATTTATTCGGATGTCGTTTAGCGGTCTAATAACAGAAGATTACATATCAATCTGAATTCTAATATTTAGTGAGTGAGTGAGTGAGTTAGTGTTTAACGCCGCTTCGGCAGTATTGCAGCCTCTTAATATTTAGTGTTATTAAGATAAATTGTACTTGTGAGAAGAAATTGACCCTGAAGTGTATCAAACACTGCATAGATTTCAAATAGTTCACGTTTAAATAGAAACGAAACAATAGTTAAATATTCAGTTCATTTTATTGTATTCCTGGCCTCAGGCCAATATACAAGTAAACATGAATTACATACATTTACACATTAGTAATGGAAATACACACATACGAAAATATCATGCTGTGGTTCACAATTTCTTCATTCGTTTCTGATAGAAATGGCATGTTTGAGAACAGTTTAGGCCTTACTATCCGACATAAAAGTATAGAACATTTCAAAGTTACAGTTCTGTCTGATTTCTTTCAATATATTGTTGCCTTATTTCATTATACAATGTACATTTTAAGATGACTTGAAACTAGTCTTCTTTAACATTTTAAGTTACACAATATACAATTTCGATTTTCTTTAGTTATATTATTTCGACGTCCAATATCCACCTGAAGGTGAGCTCCACCAGTCCGGAGTAACGCTAAATAACGCCGCAATGTTGGAGAGTTATGACATATGTTTCTGTAAAAGGAGAATGTATACATAATCAATAATTATCTTATCTGTTATCTTGATCAAAATTGAATGCCATTCTTGTATAGAAATATATCGAAGTCTCATCTTTATTGCCTTTATAAATAATTGACAATGTCCAACTTCTTGATACCCAGGCATAGCCACGACCAAGTTTAAAGATTCTCTAACATGTGATACCAAGCTAACTCTTACCTTCATATCTAAAGAATACATAAACATCAAAAGAATATCAAAAGACTCCACTTCAGGTGTAGTGTAATACATATGCAAAGTTGAGAACGATATTAATAAGAGTTCTGTAGTTCCACTATCAGGACGTATCTGTCCCTCATAGAGCCCAGATCCAACTCATTACTAGAAACTTATTTTAACCCATAAATATGAAAATACCTAAAGGTACTGTCATTCTCTTCCCACAGTGGTTAATTCCTTAAGATTATCTATCCTAAATTATGTTCTACTTGGGCTGAACTTCTCGACTCCAGCAAAATTCCCTAGCGGGAAAAAGTGTTACCTCATACTGTATCCCTGCTCCTTAACCAATGAAATCTCATCCTTCAGCGGCTATGTCGACCGAGTGACTCAACGATCTTGGCATTTTACTCTTAAGGGTCTTCTTAATTAGCATATGTCCCTCGAATATTTTGTGATGTAAATGATGTTTTGGTATTCTTTATTTATCAGCATGTTTATGATCAATTGTTTTTTCAAAATAAAATAGCATATTTCGAGGAAAAAAATTAAACGAGAAAACGCATCATTGGCGAATTTCACTTTTACAACGGCGTCGACGATTGCACAACTGAATTCAATTGCAACCAATCAGGACACTCCATTTTCGCACCCGATTTCAGTCCAAGTAGAACATAGGTTAGAATCGGAAATCTGAATGGAGTAACCTCTGCGGGACTAGCATGCAGTACACTGCACATTCAGGGTGCTTTCACTTTAGAGTCAGTACGAGGCTGGTTTAATCAATCCCGGTTATATCCAATGGGATGAAACTCAAATTGCACCATTTCGGTTCAGTTCCAGTCAGTAATAATCTGCAGCTACCACTTCCTTCAGTCAGACTCAACGACTTCCGGTCAGTTTCCGTCAGATCCAACCACTACAGGTCAGTTCCCATTACGTTCAACCACTTCCGGTCAGCTACGATTAGGTTCAACAGTCCGGTGTTTGAGTCATGATATATCTTAGTAAGGATTGTTACATTTTACTGCAGTCGTGTTCCTCCGGTATAAACTTTCATACATGGTTCCCTGAATACAAGAGTTAATGTCAAGCATTGAAGCTAAAGAGGCTCGTTTTAAAGGCGCTGTAGCACGTTTTTTTGCTGAAATGAGTCGATGAAATGTATTTGATTAATAATGTCAACAATAGTAAAACACCCTTCTCTCTTCGGAAAATCAAGTTGCAAATGAGTGTACATGGTTCCGTAAAGCCATGGGAATTTTTTTTGTCATTCGAATATAATAAAATGTGTTCACAATAAAATGGCCGCCATGCGATTTTGGCTTTATACGCAACACCGTTATTACCATTACAGATCAATGGTTTGTGTAATAAGATGTTTTACCCTCTAAAGTAAACATAAATGAAATAAACAATCATTATAAATGAGAAATTTGAAAAAATAAAATTTGAAAAAAACGTGCTACAGCGCCTTTAAATGTAACATATACAATATGAGTTTTCATTATGTGCGATATGGTCGATCCTAATTAGCTTGATCGTATGCAAAAGGCATCTCCTTTGAAAACGACCATTAAGATGTACAACTTCAGGGCAAATCAATATAGTTTCTCCCACCAGAAGTGTCTACAGAACGATGACAAGTTGCTAAACAATACTTCTCTTCAAAATGTCGACTCGGTGTTTAATAATTTGTTTTGTAGGTTAAATACAAGTAGTTGTCATAAATGTGACCATGTCCCCCGCCGCAATTAAGAAATGAGCTAAAAGGATGGACACACAGCTTGTACCGAGTAGTGACTATTACATGTTTGATTATTATTATTATTTGATTCCAAATTTTTTTTAAATGGTCAAAGTCTCGTAGTGACCTTGAAAATGAGGTCAAGGTCACCCAAATCGACTGGTGTCTGCGTATTCCCCAAATACAGACTGGTACCATATTTGAAGACTAGATGCAGCGGTTCATGAGATATCGCGCTAACAAGAAACGAGGCGTACGTACGTACGGACGGACGTACTGAGCTGAATACTATATCCCCCGCTCCGCGGCGTCGGGGGACAATATACACTTTGTAAATATACTGCCGAGTGTTGAGTTTACATGTTCTCTTTGGACTTTACCTCATAGATAACATAGTTATTACTCCATATCGGGTATGACAATTTTCAAAAATATGCAATGATCTAAAACAATACCTTCAGTACCAACGCGCTGTTTGATAGAAATTGTTATCTAGCGACGATTTGTCACAAACAACATCTGATGCATGTGCATGATACTGGAACTACATAAACCGACCATTGTACAGCACCGAACATGTCGACCAATATCCCCATGAGCTGTTGATTCCTGTAAGCTGTCAGGAGATGAGTAAACCTTTGAAATGTAGTTGGTGTGTGGAGCTCTAGGGTATAGAGGACCAACCTCATATGGGGTCTGACAGCACCCGCTCCTCCTGTACACCAGCGTCGTTCAGCTCCTATCATCACTAAAGATTTCAACTTAAGATAGTTTTCTAGATACACCAGTTCGACTCTGCTTTCATTCTGTTGTCTGCCGACCAACAAGCGGTATGCTTAATGAAAAACACTTCAATGGTTAAACATGTGGCCGCAGGTTCAGAAGGATTGTGTTGGACATCACTTGTTCACCGCATGTTCAGGAGGAGTGTGTTGGACATCACTTGTTACCGCAGGTTCAGAAGGATTGTGTTGGACATCACTTGTTCACCGCATGTTCAGGAGGAGTGTGTTGGACATCACTTGTTACCGCAGGTTCAGAAGGATTGTGTTGGACATCACTTGTTCGCCGCATGTTCAGGAGGAGTGTGTTGGACATCACTTGTTACCGCAGGTTCAGGAGGAGTGTGTTGGACATCACTTGTTCACCGCATGTTCAGGGGGGATGTGTTGGACATCACTTGTTACCGCAGGTTCAGAAGGATTGTGTTGGACATCACTTGTTCACCGCATGTTCAGAAGGAGTGTGTTGGACATCACTTGTTACCGCAGGTTCAGAAGGATTGTGTTGGACATCACTTGTTCGCCGCATGTTCAGAAGGAGTGTGTTGGACATCACTTGTTACCGCAGGTTCAGAAGGAGTGTGTTTGACATCACTTGTTCACCGCATGTACAGAAGGAGTGTGTTTGACATCACTTGTTCACCGCATGTACAGGGGGGATGTGTTGGACATCACTTGTTCACCGCATGTTCAGAAGGAGTGTGTTTGACATCACTTGTTCACCGCATGTACAGGAGGGGATGTGTTGGACATCACTTGTTCACCGCATGTTCAGAAGGAGTGTGTTTGACATCACTTGTTCACCGCATGTACAGGAGGGGATGTGTTGGACATCACTTGTTCACCGCATGTTCAGCCGGGGGGGATGTGTTGGACATCACTTGTTCACCGCATGTTCAGGAGTGTGTTGGACATCACTTGTTCACCGCATGTTCAGAAGGAGTGTGTTTGACATCACTTGTTCACCGCATGTACAGGGGGGATGTGTTGGACATCACTTGTTCACCGCATGTTCAGAAGGAGTGTGTTTGACATCACTTGTTCACCGCATGTACAGGAGGGGATGTGTTGGACATCACTTGTTCACCGCATGTTCAGCCGGGGGGGGATGTGTTGGACATCACTTGTTCACCGCATGTTCAGGAGGAGTGTGTTGGAAATCATTTGTTCACCGCATGTTCAGGAGTGTGTTGGACATCACTTGTTCGCCGCATGTTCAGGAGGAGTGTGTTGGACATCACTTGTTTATGAGTGCAGGTTTGCCAGGAGAGTAGTGCCTTTTTTAATTTATTTCCGAGATACGAATGGCTGTGTAGGCGTGTGTGTGTGTGCGTGTGTGCAAGGGAATTGTATGTGTGTTTATGTATTGCATGTTTAAAAAACAAAGATTTTTAAAAGTTAAATTGTGTCGCCTAGGCCATATGACCGGACGCTGTTTTAAAGATTGTGATTTAATTTATACCAAATGGTATTTTAATGTCATTTTCAGCATGTGACACAAAATAAAATATATTTCTTCTCGAGCGCTCGAGGAAAAATCCCTCACAAGTTTAAATACATAAACCCTTCTATTCAATGTCTTTTGGAAGCTATGACCCCCTTGTTCTGCCAGCATAACCGATTGAGTAGCATCAACATTGCTACACCATGCCCCAGCTACAAGCTACAAGCAGAAAATACAATATATGAATGGTAAAGCTTGCATCATTTCATCCTCTAATTCCATAATACTGTTGTAAATCCCTGATAAAAAAAGTTTTTTAAAAAGGTTTTATGTAATAGTGCAATTTCCTTAAATAAGTATTATAATAATAATCTTAAATAGTGAACAAATGTTAATTTGAGTCACTGAATGAGAAAACAGTTTAGAAATAGAACTTGATTTCTGTTTCGTAACAATTTCTGCACAGGTTTAAAATACAATAAATGAGACACACAAAACGTAAGACCATCCCGACTTTAATATTCTGATTTCATCACAGTAAATATAGGATCCTCAGTAAAGTTGTCCCGGCTCGCTATGATCCATGACCTCCCGACCAGTACGAGACCTACCAGAGCTATGGCGGATATAACAGCCAGTAGGAGCAGGTTCCACATCTCCGAGTGACCACTGGAGGGTGCTGTGCACGTGTGGCTTCTGGAGGGCAGGGAGTCCGTAGAGGAGGGCGTGTCAGATTCGGCACTCTGCACTAGGAATGCGCCGGATGACACACTGAACATCTCGTGGACTTCTGAAATAATTATATATCTGTAAATTGAATGAATTGTTATATTTCTGAAAGAAATATTATGTAATTCATCAGAAGACTAACTCAAAGTGAAATATAAATAAATGCAGTGCTGTGGTTAGACGAGGGGCTCTGTGAGTTCAAGTCATTGATCTGAATAAACTTGTTCTGTTCTGTTCTGTTCTGTAAGAGGCAGAGACTTCTGTGGGGAAGCAGATGTGGATGTGACCTACCCGAGTCTTGTGGCGAGCGCTTGGTGATGGCCGTGCAGGAGCTCTGTGGACAGTAACCATAGTGACAGTACTAGTGATGGCAATTTATATGCTCGAGTCAATCGAGGACATCCGACAAATCCCGTAAACAATACTTTTTATGTAACCGTGTATTGATCAAAGTACAACATATTGATATGAGGGAAATAATTAATAATCGATAAACAACACTTAAGTGCTAGTACTTTTGGGCACTTGAGCATATCATATAAAGGTTTTCCTAGGTGTAGGCGAGGTGAGTTGGGTTTAACACCTCTTTTGAGAGTATTTCACTTAAATCACGGCTACAGTGTGTTTTTGTATTATTGCAGGGAGAAAGTCCGCAACGCCATGGTGCCTATTCATTGTTGTGAAACCTGCGAGCATTGACTGAAACTAACGAATCACGTGTGGTTCTGCGCTGGAATTCAGTATAGCAGTTTTCTAGTTCTGCTTTGGAAAGATTGCAGACTGATAAAACGATGGTTATATCTAACGAAATCAAACATCAGTGAATTACAATTTGCAGAAACGTAACGGCCTCAGAGCTTCTAGAATGGATTGACGTATTGTGTACATGGACTCAAGTATGACAAAGTAAATTATGTAGAGAATAAATCAAATAGGCGGTCACTATACTGAGGAACAGGCAGATGTAGGCTTATAGAGGATATTACATTGTTCTCAGTTTATACACATTATTACATATACCGTATGAAAGCAACGAGTTTTGATCAGGGCGGTACGTACCCCATCACAGTTGGAGTTGCAGAGGGTAAAATTGCAGTTGAAGGTGAGGTTGGAGTCTGCGAAAAGTCTGAAGGTTGGGAAGTAGGGACTGATGGAGACGAGGCCCGCGGTCAGGAAGCCGCTCTCCTTGTTTAGGATCATCCCATCTCCACACCTGTACATACACAAGACAACAGTGTTAACAAATTCTTTCACTGCGAATTGTCTATTAGGGAAGTATCTGAAGGCAAAAACAACAATCATTGGATCAACAACCACAACTTGTCATATTTAAACAATCGATAGATTTTTTAAGCAGTCCAGCAAATTCTATCAAATTGTTAGTATTTTTCTTGATGGGTGTGTAGGTATTCTAATGTTTTTCTGTAACAAGTAGTTGTCACTAAGTCGACATGATCCCCCGCCGCAAAATAATGTCAAGATCAGCACAATCGACTGGCCCCTGAATTTTCCCTAAAAGAACCACTGATGTAAGATAATGATTAGTATCCAATGAACAGTTCTTGTGATATCGGTTCCCCTAACAAGCTTAACATGTCCACAAACTCAAAGTTCTGCTGTGACCTTGATAATGATGTCAATGTTAAATATATATAATCAGCCCTTTGTCTTCACTGGGAGGTGCTTTGTGTAAGATATGAAGAGAATCCAGTGGATGATTCTTGAGAATGAAGGTCAAGGTCATCAACCTCTGTAGGAACATTACTCTCCCTATGATGAAACCATATGCAAAATATGAAAAGAATCCGGCGAATAGTATTTGAGTTATTCCATTTCGTACGGACGGACGCAGCTAAATACTATATTCCCAGCTTCGCGCGAAACGCGCGGCGGGGGATAATTATGAGTATAAAGGATGGGATGGTGCTACTTGTGAGAGTGATGGGCGAATGTGTGACGTACCCAGCCCTGAGTATGGCGAAGCTGTTGTTGTTGGAGCCCACAGCGTCACAGGCCACTGCTCTGAGTCCGACCTCGCCCCCACTCCCTGAGTAACATACAACCTTCATACCGACACTCAGCTTCATACATACACATGGCTAAACAGACAGTAGAACAGATTATAATCAAGCAAGAGTATTAAATCGTCTCTTGAAATCTAGTAGTATCATTAACAACACATGCAAACAGTGAGTTATTGCTTAACGCCGCTTCGGCAATATCGCAGCCATTAGCGGCGAGCACATGCAAATAACTGAATTCGAAGAACAAAACAACATTACAGAATAAACACTTAACTTTAGATTGCCATTGTTGATTGTAACTGCTGCTGACCATGACAGTCGAGAACCAGTTCCAATTGAAAGCAGATTGTATACGCTGCAACCGTATCATTGGCACTATAGTTGGACTTTTCTAAAATTATTGCCACAATCTATTATCTTTCAAAGGAAAAATAGTCTGGACAAACACATCAAACATCAAGTGCTACTGAGTGAGTGAGTGAGTTGGTGTTTAACGCCGCTTTCAAGAGTATTTCACTTATATCACGGCTGCTAGTATTATGGCAGGGAGAAAGCCCGCATCGCCATGTGGCTATGCTTTGCGGTGAAACCTGCGACCATCGGCTGGAACTAGCGAACCATGGGTGGTACTACGCTGAAATTCAGTGTAGCATTGCACCCAAACCTTACGTGTAGAAAAGTTCTCTACTGCAGACAACGTTGCCGTGCCCCTGGCGAACCAAGGACATCTTGATCCGAAGCCGAACGCGCTAAACAATGCGCTTTCCCGCCCCCAGGTGCTACTGAGAGTCGTGAAATTCCCCCCAATAAAACATTAGATAACACACCCCAGAACTGACAATCCGTGTAACATACCCAGAACTGACAGCGCGTGTAACATGCCCCAGCACTGACAGCGCGTGTAACATACCCTAGATATGACAGTAACATACCGTCTGATGTGGCCACTATCTTCACCATTTTGCCCGTGTCGACCGGCTGCAATAGGTCGTTGCCTAAAATGTCGGTCATGCGCAGCGTGAAGGTTGAAGTAGATCTGTTTCCGACGTGAGTCTGGATCTCTTGAGGGGAGATAACTCTGTATAAACAAGCAAACATTCGACAAACGAAACAGTTGATGAATTCTTTTGGTGTTCGAATAAACCACTTGAAAAATATCATTAATTTCTAGGTGGATATCGTAAGAAAGCGAAATAGTTGTTTATATAAATCAACTCAACACATGGTTGAATGTTAAACCAACACATCTCAACATGGTCGTTACATACGTAGCATCATCGGTTACCCATGGTTTTATATATGCTCCGTTACTCTCTTCTATATCACCCATGGGAAACCTTATCAGGGGAATCTGTTCTCAAATTACCCGCCCTTGGCCAGCATGACGAGGTCAGTAACCAAAGAAAATGTTCAATGGGAGAAGACGTTTGATCTGGCCAAGGGAGATAACCGGTGACGGATGGCTTACACAATGACCTCGCTTGCTTTGAAACGATCGAAGTGATATAAATTGTCATGGGCTCGCAGGTCCAAACTGCGTAGCAGTTTGATTGGCTCACGCCGGCCAAGGGCGGGTAAATTGAGTACAGATTTCTCTGCAGTCTGATTAAAATCGACCTTGTTCCGAGGAATAAAATTTGCAAAATTTTGCATCTGCCGGGATACGAACAGGTTCTGTAGATTCCTCGCCACAAGGTCTGAGAACACCCCGTATAGACGTGTGTTCAGAACCAGTTTAGCGCAGCCAAAACCCAGTCAAATAGCTGACCAATCACATCATAGTATTTAAACGGTTGCGGTTTTGAAAGCATTCGGAACAGACAAAAGGATAGCGGTTTGGAGTTATCTGCCGCTAGTTTCTCGCACCGAAAGCATTTGTTGGGCATCTTTTGATTGGCTATCTGAATTGCGCCCGAACACGCTAGTGTACGGGGTGCTTTCAGACGGTTTGGCGTGGAAACCCACGAACGAGTTCGTATCCCGGTAGATGCACTATTTTGCATTTTTTATTCCACGGAAAACCGTCGATTTTAATCAGACTGGATTTCTCTGATAAGGTTTCCCATGGGTTTCCCATAGTTGAGAGTAACGGAGCATATATAAAACCATGGGTAACCGAGGATGCATACGTAGGTGCTAACGTCATTCATCAAAGAGTTTTTTAAAGATATGTTTTATATTATTCTTATAGACAAAGTTTATTCAGAGTTTTGACGAGGCACATTACGATTCTATGATTGCCTTCTCCTCGCTGGATCCGTTGGCCTTCTTGTGGTGCATACAGCTCACCCAGTAACGCTCCTCGTGCATTTGAACATGCCCCTTATGTGTGCCCCACTCCACGAACACCGCGATCTTGAACACGCCAGTCACCGGATGCTCCTGTGTACAACACATTCAGGCTGATATCAGTCCCTTCTCAATAAGTATATGTACTTTAGATGTATATCAACCAATATGCAATTGAGTTTACACACTTCGTCACAAAAGGTTGCCTCCCGGAACATGTACACTATATAGCTAGTTCCAGGGTGCAATATTTAAATTAGCGAGTATCTGTAAGACTAGGCTAGAGTAGACAGAGATAATCGCTGTATTCAGGCATAATGGAAGTGAGTAACCGTATATCACAATCTCATTAAAATGAGATCTTACCCGACACTCGTACGTCGTTTAGTGAATATTTCTGACCAGTGTTCTCAGGGCTCAAGTCTCATGCTCTTTTCTTTAACCTTCAAGTTTCTTTACCACATTCTCGCATTCATATCGACACAGATCGTCCATGTTGACCTACCGACGCTTTCCTAGCCTCATTGGTCATTGGTTGAAGTGAAAAGCTATATGGGCCCGGAATCGCAACGTAGAGAGTACGTGTGATGGGCAAGAGCACAGTGGTGTAGTGGTTAGCATGCTGGCCTCCCACGCCAACGACCCGGGTTCTATTCCCGGTGGAGGTACCTCTCTGGAGGAGTCTCTCTACGTGTTGTGTCCTTGGGCAAGTCACTTTATCCACATTGCACTCAGTCTACCTAGCTGTATGATTGGGTACCTGAATTAAAGGATGGTTTCGTGTGGCGCTTATGGCTGCTCCGAAATACAATTCCGTCAGGGTAATAATATCAGCGCCTTGAGAAACTGCTGAGTAGTTTGATAAGTGCGCTATACATGATGACATAATAATAATAATAATGATAATAATAATAATAATAATAATAATAATAATAATAATAATAATAATAATAATAATATTATTATTATTATTATCTAATTTTAATGAGATTTCGTTCATTATAAACCACGAAAAGTTCAGGTCAACAAACCCCACGACTGGTAAATATAGCTACAATGTGTATACGCTAATCGATACGACACTTATTAACTTCATGAAGGATCATGGATGACGCTGATGTGACTGCAACACGTAGTCAACACGTAGTCAACACGCAGTCAACACGTGAGGTATTCACTGACCTGGAAAACGCACTTGTCCTGTGTGGAGTTGTAGAAGACTGGCAGCTGGAAATTGGCCGAGGCTGACCTGAAGAAATGGAAGTCGGTGTCCCCTCGACAGACTGCGTGCACTTCCGGGAAGGGCAGGTCCGTGACGACCTTTACTCTGGCGTCAGGGCTGGTCGGGTCTCCACACTCCGCACTCACTGCAATCAACGTGCAGCTGGTTGACCACGGTCACATTTTGTCAATCAGATTATTGCATCAACACAACATGAGTATGGTATCAAACTTTAGAAGCGAGTTGAGGTGTGAACCTGTCACAACTCACCTTTCAGTATATACTCCCCTGGTACATAGGCAGCACAGATCTGAAACATGAGAACACAGATTGTCATTAACAGACGACAATAACAGATTGTCCAACCATTTCCCACAAATAAATTGTTTCATATTTCGTTTTTTTCTGCCCATATGTCAGAATTTCAGTTTGTTTCTAGTGTTGATTTGTCTACGATAAAAGCCACCGCTTAACAACTTGATGTTTGAATTCTAAAATTTTAAATAATATTATTCAGGTATAGCTTGGCAAGGAAGCAAGAAAACATTCCCTGTCCAAATAAACAAAATTTCCTAATACAGCATCATCCAAGAAGGTAATCTATATGCAAAGCTCCATCATCTACATGGTCGAGACACGCACAGCCCTGGTTATATCCATCTTAGTGGAAACAATTAAAGCTTCTTTGTTTCAAAAAGCATAAAATTTAGATAGTGAATATATACTGAACCAAACAAAGTTAAGGACCATTGGAATTTCCCCATAAATTTGAAAATGTGTGTCATAACGGTAGTTCAAATGTATACGTAGTTCTGGTCCGGAAACGAAACCCCGGACGGACGGACTGGGGTCATTTCAGTCAGGGAATCAACTCTCTTCAAGCTGCGTTATTGTTAAGAACTGTCGGAATTGCTTCGTGTAGATGCATGCCTTCTTGGCTTTCATTAATCTGACTGCAGTGAGTGGGTGAGATATTGTTTGACTGCAGTGACTGGGTGAGATATTGTTTGACTGCAGTGACTGGGTGATATATTGTTTGACTGCAGTGACTTGGTGAGATATTGTTTGACTGCAGTGAGTGGGTGACATATTGTTTGACTGCAGTGCAGTGAGTGGGTGAGATATTGTTTGACTGCAGTGACTGGGTGAGATATTGTTTGACTGCAGTGAGTGGGTGACATATTGTTTGACTGCAGTGAGAGGGTGAGATATTGTTTGACTGCAGTGAGTGGGTGAGATATTGTTTGACTGCAGTGAGAGGGTGAGGTATTGTTTGACTGCAGTGAGAGGGTGAGGTATTGTTTGACTGCAGTGAGTGGGTGACATATTGTTTGACTGCAGTGAGAGGGTGAAAGATTGTTTGACTGCAGTGAGAGGGTGAGATATTGTTTGACTGCAGTGATAGGGTGAGATATTGTTTGACTGCAGTGAGAGGGTGAGATATTGTTTGACTGCAGTGAGAGGGTGAGATATTGTTTGACTGCAGTGATAGGGTGAGATATTGTTTGACTGCAGTGAGTGGGTGAGATATTGTTTGACTGCAGTGAGAGGGTGAGATATTGTTTGACTGCAGTGATAGGGTGAGATATTGTTTGACTGCAGTGAGAGGGTGAGGTATTGTTTGACTGCAGTGAGAGGGTGAGATATTGTTTGACTGCAGTGAGAGGGTGACATATTGTTTGACTGCAGTGAGAGGGTGAGGTATTGTTTGACTGCAGTGAGAGGGTGAGGTATTGTTTGACTGCAGTGAGAGGGTGAGATATTGTTTGACTGCAGTGAGAGGGTGAGATATTGTTTGACTGCAGTGAGAGGGTGACATATTGTTTGACTGCAGTGAGAGGGTGAGATATTGTTTGACTGCAGTGAGAGGGTGACATATTGTTTGACTGCAGTGAGAGGGTGACATATTGTTTGACTGCAGTGAGAGGGTGAGATAGTGTTTGACTGCAGTGAGAGGGTGAGATATTGTTTGACTGCAGTGAGAGGGTGAGATATTGTTTGACTGCAGTGAGAGGGTGAGATATTGTTTGACTGCAGTGACTGGGTGAGGTATTGTTTGACTGCAGTGACTGGGTGAGGTATTGTTTGACTGCAGTGAGAGGGTGAGGTATTGTTTGACTGCAGTGAGAGGGTGAGATATTGTTTGACTGCAGTGAGAGGGTGAGATATTGTTTGACTGCAGTGAGAGGGTGACATATTGTTTGACTGCAGTGACTGGGTGAGATATTGTTTGACTGCAGTGAGAGGGTGAGATATTGTTTGACTGCAGTGAGAGGGTGAGATATTGTTTGACTGCAGTGAGAGGGTGAGACATTGTTTGACTGCAGTGAGAGGGTGAGATATTGTTTGACTGCAGTGAGAGGGTGAGATATTGTTTGACTGCAGTGAGAGGGTGAGATATTGTTTGACTGCAGTGAGAGGGTGACATATTGTTTGACTGCAGTGAGTGGGTGACATATTGTTTGACTGCAGTGAGTGGGTGACATATTGTTTGACTGCAGTGAGTGGGTGACATATTGTTTGACTGCAGTGACTGGGTGAGGTATTGTTTGACTGCAGTGAGAGGGTGAGATATTGTTTGACTGCAGTGAGAGGGTGAGATATTGTTTGACTGCAGTGAGAGGGTGAGATATTGTTTGACTGCAGTGAGTGGGTGACATATTGTTTGACTGCAGTGAGTGGGTGACATATTGTTTGACTGCAGTGAGTGGGTGACATATTGTTTGACTGCAGTGACTGGGTGAGGTATTGTTTGACTGCAGTGAGAGGGTGAGGTATTGTTTGACTGCAGTGAGTGGGTGACATATTGTTTGACTGCAGTGACTGGGTGAGGTATTGTTTGACTGCAGTGAGAGGGTAAGGTATTGTTTGACTGCAGTGAGAGGGTGAGATATTGTTTGACTGCAGTGAGTGGGTGACATATTGTTTGACTGCAGTGAGTTGGTGAGATATTGTTTGACTGCAGTGAGAGGGTGAGATATTGTTTGACTGCAGTGAGAGGGTGAGATATTGTTTGACTGCAGTGAGAGGGTGAGATATTGTTTGACTGCAGTGAGAGGGTGAGATATTGTTTGACTGCAGTGAGTGGGTGACATATTGTTTGACTGCAGTGAGTGGGTGACATATTGTTTGACTGCAGTGAGTGGGTGACATATTGTTTGACTGCAGTGACTGGGTGAGGTATTGTTTGACTGCAGTGAGTGGGTGACATATTGTTTGACTGCAGTGACTGGGTGAGGTATTGTTTGACTGCAGTGAGAGGGTGAGGTATTGTTTGACTGCAGTGAGAGGGTGAGATATTGTTTGACTGCAGTGAGAGGGTGAGATATTGTTTGACTGCAGTGAGAGGGTGAGGTATTGTTTGACTGCAGTGAGAGGGTGAGATATTGTTTGACTGCAGTGAGAGGGTGAGGTATTGTTTGACTGCAGTGAGAGGGTGAGATATTGTTTGACTGCAGTGAGAGGGTGAGATATTGTTTGACTGCAGTGAGAGGGTGAGATATTGTTTGACTGCAGTGAGAGGGTGAGATATTGTTTGACTGCAGTGAGAGGGTGAGATATTGTTTGACTGCAGTGAGAGGGTGACATATTGTTTGACTGCAGTGAGAGGGTGAGATATTGTTTGACTGCAGTGAGAGGGTGACATATTGTTTGACTGCAGTGAGAGGGTGAGGTATTGTTTGACTGCAGTGAGAGGGTGAGATATTGTTTGACTGCAGTGAGAGGGTGAGATATTGTTTGACTGCAGTGAGAGGGTGAGATATTGTTTGACTGCAGTGAGAGGGTGAGATATTGTTTGACTGCAGTGAGAGGGTGACATATTGTTTGACTGCAGTGAGAGGGTGAGATATTGTTTGACTGCAGTGAGAGGGTGAGATATTGTTTGACTGCAGTGAGAGGGTGAGATATTGTTTGACTGCAGTGAGAGGGTGAGATATTGTTTGACTGCAGTGAGAGGGTGAGATATTGTTTGACTGCAGTGAGAGGGTGACATATTGTTTGACTGCAGTGAGAGGGTGAGGTATTGTTTGACTGCAGTGAGAGGGTGAGGTATTGTTTGACTGCAGTGAGTGGGTGACATATTGTTTGACTGCAGTGAGTGGGTGACATATTGTTTGACTGCAGTGACTGGGTGAGGTATTGTTTGACTGCAGTGAGAGTGTGACATATTGTTTGACTGCAGTGAGAGGGTGAGATATTGTTTGACTGCAGTGAGAGGGTGAGATATTGTTTGACTGCAGTGAGTGGGTGACATATTATTTGACTGCAGTGAGTGGGTGACATATTGTTTGACTGCAGTGAGTGGGTGACATATTGTTTGACTGCAGTGACTGGGTGAGGTATTGTTTGACTGCAGTGAGAGGGTGAGATATTGTTTGACTGCAGTGAGAGGGTGAGATATTGTTTGACTGCAGTGAGAGGGTGAGATATTGTTTGACTGCAGTGAGAGGGTGACATATTGTTTGACTGCAGTGAGAGGGTGACATATTGTTTGACTGCAGTGAGAGGGTGAGATATTGTTTGACTGCAGTGAGAGGGTGAGATATTGTTTGACTGCAGTGAGTGGGTGAGATATTGTTTGACTGCAGTGAGTGGGTGACATATTGTTTGACTGCAGTGAGAGGGTAAGATATTGTTTGACTGCAGTGAGTGGGTGACATATTGTTTGACGCCTCTTGGGCACTATCGCAGTCACTTCCGATAGATACAATACTTTGGTATTATCTACTCAAATAGTACTACCGATATAGAACCTGCAAGATGTGAGTGCAAAATGATGCAAAAGAGGACTTTACAGGAGGATAGTGTGTACATTCACAGAAGGGTAAAACAAAACTACAAAAAACAAAAAGGTGATCTTAGAAATAAATCGTGTATCGTATCTAGAGAGCGGTCCAAAGAAAAAACAAGTAAAATAATATTCAGTATTTTCCACATTATCTACACTAATTTACTAGACTAACTTGTAAAAAAACACTCCATCTCTGCTGTAAACAATCAACGACTAAGTGAGTCATCCAAAAATGTCAGAGCTACGTATTTTGTACCTGTAAAATTCACGAAGGACTAGAATAGGTATACATGTTGGACAAGTTGATACCTGTATCTCGATATATATTATCAGTCTCACTTGAAGTCGAATGGGCAATATTTATACGTTTATGAAAACAATCCTGTAAAATTTAAAGCGTCTAATTGTGAAGCTTATTACAAATGAACTTAATGGCATTCAAGCACATGACGAGGAACAGTGTGAGCACATCACCTGGAGGTACACGAGACACAAGACGGCTCGGTCGACGGTTGGTGACCACATCGCTGGATCTGTACATGTTGAAACAAACATCATTGACATTAGTGTCTTCATTGTTCACCAAATTTAAGATAATCAAAATTTGAATCGATGATGTTCAGTTTGATATTTGCTTTCATTGTCTGATTCGTCAATTTAAAGGGACACTGAGTATTGTTATCATGAACTTTTATTTGTTGTTTTATACATGCCAAACTATCATATGTGCTGATTTACGTCCAAATCGGCATGTTCTCTATTCGCCTACATCCCGATTCGCCTACAGTATTGAAACAACGTGGTCTGTTGATTATCACTACACAATGATAAACTGTCATCAAGCCATGTTCCCGCGCAAAAAATAGATCGTGATCAATCCGTAAACGCGCAAACGTTTTGCGCCCATCACCCCTATGATGTCAAAGTGGACTCATCTAGCAGAAAGAAAACAATGGGTTGGGTTTTGTTTTGATGAATTGATTTATACTTTATTTGACACTTTTAATTCCTGAAATTCCTGAATTCCTGACATTATGGAAAATACTTGTCACATAATTATCAATTGTTATATATCTGTTTAATCATATGTCACATTGTCATCCCACAATGTCACAGTTGTTCATGATATGTCAAGTTGTTCAAATTGTCATCGTAGCCATAATATTAAATATGTAAATTGTACAGTACAGTATGTGTATCCTAAACTCATCATTAATTTGGACAGGGGCAAGCAACATGACTCCTGCCATGTTTATAACGTTTTAAATGTGTGCAGAATGAGGCACATGTATTGATTTTCACATAGAAGATGTCTTATAATTCGATGAATAGTTGTGTTCTATCCAAATTAATTTTGGAAGAATTTATAAATTTAAAATTTCATTTCATCGAATAAAAAAAGATTTAGAATCCACATATAAGTATGCCTTGGCTGATAACTAAACGCCTGCACTTGTCAGTTTTAGAGTACGACGTCGAATACATAAGATATTTGTAATTGAAAATCAAACATATGATAAAACCAACTGAGGTGTAACCTTTCTTTTGTACTTCATCAACACAAAAGTGGAACCTTTTTTTCATTGATGGACGCCCGTTTGCCTCGAATGACCTCTAACCACAGTGTTTCCAGTAATTCATTGATACTCATTCGTCAACTAATTAAGTACCAGAAAATAAATGATTAATTTTTGTAAACACACATTAATTCAAAATCAAAGTGAACGTTTCTTACCTTCACGTGAACTTGGCAGTATTCTAGTTGGTCTGATACACGTTTACAGCACGTGCATCACGGGTAATTGATCGTAGCGCACGGATTTATCGTGCATTTCACTTGACTGATGAGTTTTGTGCGAGTTTTGGTTTCACGCAAGAGATTTGATAGGTGAGTTTTCGTTGTCGCCACTAGGTGTTTCATATCCTGAAGAATTGGCCCGCGAGAGCGTATACTACACACATGACAGGTATAAGTTTCGTTATTCTTGATTGACAATTTACATAGGTATGTTTTCTGTACTAATAGGTTTTTGAAAAACATAACAAAACCAAAAAAACACATCAACACGTGTATTACAAGGTTCCAACATGTCACATCAACAACAAAATAGAAACAAATCACCATGCAGAATAAAACTACAAGGCCAACTTCAGAGGCACCGTCTGAGATTGAAAATTTTAATGTAATTTAAAAAGCGACATCTTCACTAAACTGTTTCGAGATGAATATTTAAAAATACACTGAAAACACTTGTTAAGAGCAGCATGTTTGCTATAAAATGTTGTCTAACTCAAAACTTACCACTTGAATTACTGACAGTCGGAAACACATATTCAAATTAGAGTTCAGTAGCATAATGTCTTGAAAATGGAATACTTGAGACCAAAACTTAAGATATACAATTCGGTAACCTTATATATCTTCAAATTTAAAATCTGCAAAATATGTTTGATCATTTTAGCTTTATCGTATACAAACGAAAGCTGTGTTAAATTTCACTTTCATCTTAAAACGTATCATACAAATACCTTCTGAACGGTGAGATGACAAAGACACATAACTGTATGCTCTTAAAAGTGATTAATTGAGGTATTTCTACAAACGTAGCTTTAAAAGTAGTAATAGTATACTGTAATAGCGGACAGCAAAACATGGTAAACATCATTTAATTTTAGAATAACTACTTCAAAGAATATAACGGTGAAACAAAAAATTACAAATGCTTTCAATGACATTACTTATAAGCCTTATCTGCCTAAAATAAGCATATGCACAGTGATACTGTTCAGCCTTGAAGTTCAACTGATGGAAAATAGTCAGTCAGTAGTTACCTGCCCTTACCTTGAGCATTGCTACTGGATCTTTAACTTAAAACTCACTACGTTCAAAATATTATTCATTGACTTTATTTTTGATTTTCCCTTAAACTTAATTAACTGACTTTATGGTTTGTAAGTATATGATTTAATTCATGCTAATAATGTTACTCGATTATTTTATTTCATACCATTACATTTAATTATTACCATTAATATTATGATGTTTGCAGAGCATGATGCGTGTTGACATGAGGATACCAGTGCTGCTGTATGCTGTACTGGTATGTAAACATCACACCTGGCTGAAAATCTGTCTTTCATGTCGGTCATCGTCGATTAACATTTGCCCTTAAACCATTAAAATGTGGTTCTTTATTTAAAGTATTTATTTTATATATATGGCAGTAACTGAAGTCAACGGAGTCTGTATAGGGTGTACAATGACCATATCACCACATTGCATCAACCAATTACAATCTAACCGTGTTTAGAGCTACATACCAACTGCTGTTGACGAAGGAATCTGTTCTGTCCTGTTTCAGTTACCGCCATCTATAAAGGCTTTTCCTGAAAACTACGAACTGAAAGGTAAGTATCCAAAAATAGCCACTTGGATAACACGTCAGTTTCAGCTACACTGTATGTATTGTATGATAACCTGCTTTACCTGTCAGTGGCGTTATGTAATGTTATCATGGACTGAAGGTGGCCATTCTGACCCAGCCTGTATTGAATACTTCATTGTTGTTCATGCTGATGAGGAAAATCCAAATCTACTATTTGTAATACTCATTGGTCAAGGTCCCTATTCACAAGATTTCAGCTGTCTGGAGCGTGTTGTTCTTGAGAAGGCCGGACCTTTAATGCCGTGCCATAAGCCCTCCGGCCTTCAATAGGTAAGGTAAAGATTGGAAAGTGATTACAAAGTGCATGTACTATAGTTCTATAGCATATAATAATTACGTATTTGAAGATTTCAATTGGACACACTGACGTATTAATCCTTAACCAGGTATGATTACCTTATATCAGGGATGCACAGGACGAAGGAAAAGTAAATTTTCAATTCCAGAGGGGCGTGTATTGCTTAGAAACAGCGTTTGAAAGACATAAACCTATATAGGCGTACTAGGGTAGGATCTATATATTTATAAACCTAGGTCGGATTCTGTCTGTTGTTTTGTAGGTATCTTCTTTTCTTGGAATAACCTCTAATGAGGTCTTACTTCCGAGAATAACCCGGTATGAGGTTTTACTTTTGAAAGTAAGACCTGAACCTAAGGTTTTTTTTAAAGTAAGACCTGAACCTTAGGTTTTTTTGAAAGTAAGACCTGGAAATGCACTTAGAATAATTTTTCAGACTTGCAACGCAATAGCCAACAAGCAGCAATTATTATCGAAAATTATACACAGTTAAAAATTTCCAAGTTGAAATAGCTGAATTCGAACCTGGCACCCTTCGCTCTCTAAACTGGCACCTTAGACCGCTCGGCTATGCAGACCGAGATGATGAGTGGAGTTGAATCACTCCTTTTATTGTCATACCGTCTTTGCCTCGATATAACGCAACCGAGGGCGACATACCCTTTATAAAAACACGATTTGGGAATCACAAATTATAAAATGTAAATTTTTACATTTGACGTTTATAAATAGGAAGAAAACATTCCTCCTTCGTCTTCTGCTTTTAAAATGGTCTAAGCGGAGGAATTAGGCCCTTTGAGCGTCCGAAACTATACCTCGTAAATTTTGATAGTTGACGGTTTATAAGCTAGAGAAAACACTCCTCCTCGGTCTTCTGCTCTGAGAATAACCTCAAGGTCGGGAAAGCCCCTCGGGCTAACGCCCTCGGGGCTTTATCCCTCCCTTCAGGTTATTCTCAGAGCAGAAGACCTCGGAGTCATGTTTTCTCCTTAACGTATATGTCATCAAACGCTGTTACTAACCGATACACGCCCCTGTGTTAAATTCAATTCAATAGTTTATTGTTTCCAAGGCCTTTTACCAACAATTCGATTCATTAATACAATACATACAAACGTATCAGGGGATTTCTCCATGTATACGAAATATGTTGTACACTAATTTTCCAAACATGAAAATATACTCATTTGAATTCATTAAATATTTCAAACCGTTGATATTTCTGCTGTTATTGAACAATAGTGGTACATCATCACGAAGAGTTTGATACACTGGGCAATCATATATAATATGGATTTCATCTTCGGTTACTTTACATAAAGAAATTTGGTGTTTGGACTTTCATAATCATAAGAATCTTCATACATATATATACATTGTATACCTAGATGATTATAAGAGCTTCGGAAAATTAGTAGTGCTTTTCGGTATTTTATGTTATTAAGATCATATATGTACAATTCTGGGGTTAATCATAATTTAATAGTGGAATAAAATTGTAAGGACCCTTTTTCTATAGGTTATGCATGTCAGTCTTGTTTGTCACAGTGAATTAATCTTTCCGTGAATATCTTTAGAAATAAATATGTCCCCTACCCCCTGTTGCATCCACACATGACCAAACCCGTAAGTGAATAATAACTGCTTAAAGCAAATGCCCAATTAGTGCGTTTTATAACACGTTTGCTTCAACATAAGATATGAGTAATGCGGGTATGTATACATGATGGCATGAGAATTAATCTAAACCAGTATCTGATACAATTGGTATAAGCGTTGACATACAACGGATATCTACCACATTCACCGTACATTGCAACATTTGAAAATGATTAACTAACATTCAATACACATTTACAGAATGATCTGGGGACGATCTCTTAATGTTTCATTTCCTTATATCCCCATATTTCGCTCCCGTACATCAATATTTGGACAATTTTCATATGAGAAGTATTTTAAATGCGTCTCGAAAATGTATATCATATTTGCAAATAAGTTTGTTTATTTATTGGGAATATAGCTTTGTTTGCTTGTTGTGCTAAAACATTACATGCCGGTGTCCATATAAGTTTAGGTGTCATCATTACACCAAGATACGTGTATGCACTACTTCGATTTCTATACCATTATATGTCTAGTTCTCAAATCTCCATAACCGCCCTCCGCTTCGAAAAACAGTCACTTTGGTTTTGTCAGTATTTATCTCCATGCCCCATTTCAGGCATTAGTTATATGGAGCTGTATCGGCAACTATATACTAGATCACCAGCAAAGCGTAACGGTATGATATTGTACAAAGCGTAACGGTATGATATTGTACAAAGCGTAACGGTATGATATTGTACAAAGCGTAACGGTATGATATTGTAATCTCTTCAGATATAAATATGCCATTGTTAAAAAATTCAGTCATAGAGACAGACAGTTCCTTGATAAATATGGAAAACAGCAAGGGACTAAGTGCACGTCCCTGTCTAACTCCTATAGAAAAGATTTAATAATCAGACTTTCGTCCCTTCAATTACAACAGTTACTGCATGCAGATTTACCTTATTATACAAATTTTGAAGAAGTTTTTCATATTAACCAAGTTTTTAAATCAATGACGGCGCACTAGAGTTTACATTGTCTTTTTGTATACTATTGAATAATATATTGTAGAATAAATATATTATCAGTTGTAGAGTTGTGTTTCCTGAAACCACCTTGGTATTCACCAATGAGACGAGCACTTTCAATATATTCATCAATTCTCCAATTAATTATTGTTGTAAATAGTTTACTCATAGTATCATCATCGTCATCATCATAACATATTTATAACGCGCTAGTATCTATGAAGACCATGCTCAAAGTGCACAAAGAATGAATGAAGGAATGTATTAGTCAAGGTTGGAAAGCCTCTGTCATTAAGTAATGAAATGCCACTATAATTGCTAGGTTCATTTTCATTTCCTTTCTTGTAAATGGGTAATTATTGCGGTACTCCAGGCTCCAGGAAATTCTCCTTTGGAGAGTATATGAGAAAATAGTACAGCAAGATAAGGTGCAATGATATTCCTTACATTCTTGAAAAACTCCGATGGTATCCCATCGTCACCAGGGGATTTATTAGGTGTTAATCTATCTATTGCTGCCTTTACTTCATCTTTGGTTATATTAGGAGACATTATTGCCCATACAATCATGACAATCGTGGTCATCTATATTCTTGTTTACATAGTCGTCGAACATATTATCACCAGTAGTGTTTACTTGAGGATTCAATAAATCATTAAAGTAAGTCTGCTATGTTTGTGCCTAAATATAACATATGTGATGTTACTGAATATTTGTTCACATATCTCCAGAATTCTTTTCAATCGAAACGTAAATAACTGTTATCATAGATTATTAGACGACATTGGTAAAAAACAAATCTGATAGACTTTACCAAAACGGTATGGAAAAGAATGAATATATTTGAGAGACGGTACTAATGATATGGAACGTTTAGATATTACTGTCTATATTAAAGGCGCTGTAGCACGATTTTTTAACCGAAATAAAGTATCGGTACTCTCACAAAATCAATATAAAAAAGATTTCTCAAACGAATCTACATTGTTCAGTTAAGCCATGCGAGTCCATTTCCCATCGAGCTGCCATTTTAATGTGTTCACTTTAAAATGGCAGCTCGAAGATAGTTCAAGTTGTCTGACTGATGTAGCGACACCTAAACAGTCAGAGTAGAGTTTTATATACGGATAGCCGTTTTCTATGGATACGGCTTAAGGGTCCTGTAATGGGTGTTTTACCATTAAGGTACTTTTATATTGTATACACTATAATAAAGATATGGCAAATATGAGAAAAAATAATGAGAAAACATAATATGAAAAAACATGCTACAGTGCCTTCAAAGACTTATATTTAAAATTATTAGAGGAATTAGAGAGCTTCTTAAATATAAATAATAGATATCTGAACCCGAAATGCTTCAGCATGCTGTCATTAAGTGCATGGACATGAATTTTGGGAACAAACTAAAAATGTTACTGAATTTATTTTATCTCATTTCTGATCTTAATATTCTAACGCAGCTAAATACATTCAATATCTCCAATATAAAACAAAATAAATTCAGCCACTGACAAAGATACTCATTTGGCGATTCTTTGGCATTCATTTGGTATCCAACTTGCTATGATGTGTTACTCATTTGGTATCCAACTTGCTATGATGTGTTACACATTTGGTATCCAACTTGCTATGATGTGTTACTCATTTGGTATCCAACTTGCTATGATGTGTTACTCATTTGGTATCCAACTTGCTATGATGTGTTACTCATTTGGTATCCAACTTGCTATGATGTGTTACTTATTTGGTATCCAACTTGCTATGATGTGTTACTCATTTGGTATCCAACTTGCTATGATGTGTTACTCATTTGGTATCCAACTTGCTATGATGTGTTACTCATTTGGTATCCAACTTGCTATAATGTGTTACTCATTTGGCAAGTGTCGAATACAAGCTTAGACCTAGGACTGGCCATTGAGTGCAAGAAGTATCGTGTTGAATGTCTGGTTGCCAGTTGTGTCTCACTGTGGAGACGGGGAGCAGGACGGACGTATCGAGGTCATCTCGGACCTGACGGTGTCTCCCAGTGTGCTCTGTGATAACGGCCTGGCGCAGTTCGACCTGGTGGTGGACGTCTCGCACTGCTACATCAACGTGGGTTTCACCAGCAACAGCACCGCGCCCTGTATCCTCACCGTACGTTGTAGCAATGGGAATGTTCTCTGGCGTTTATTGATAGGCTCAGAACGTATAGGCAGAACTTGTCTTAATGTTTGAGCTTGCTTTTCTGTGTACACAAACATTAGCTAAATGAATGTTCCAGCATGTTAATTTATATGTCAACAACATCAGTGGTATTTAGGCTATTAATTCCTTTTTAATTAATTTTTACACAGAAAATAAATGCTACATGCTTTTCCACAGCCCAAGGTATCAACGTTTAACCGATAAATAAGACTAATCAACGACACGTAATTCCACTGTGTCATTCTCAAAATTCGTGCATATTTCATAATCCCAAAATGTAAAATTTCATGTGCCTGTTTTGTCGTTAAATTTTGTTTTTAGTCTTTGTAGTATTCTGAATATAGAAATTATAAATTATGCAAGCTTTAAAAAAATCAATTTTTAATTTGTTATCCTTTTTGTGAGAAACTTAATACAAAATTGTCCCTACCGTTACAGGACTAACGAACTGAAATTCTTATATTCTTAAATGTCCAACATATTAAGTTTTACATTTAAAAGATATAGAAAAGACTAAATCTTTTATTTTAAAAATAACCAAAACTCTACTTACAAACATACTTGCACAATAATTTACAGGCACTAACTGACAAATAATTTTTGTAATGTAATGGTCCTGGAGTACCCCTGTACCGGCTAGGACTGTCACTGTACCGGCTAGGAATGTCACTGTACCAACTAGGATTCACTGTAACGGCTAGGACTGTCGCTGTACCGGCTAGGACTGTCACTGTAACGGCTAGGACTGTCACTGTAACGGCTAGGACTGTCACTGTAACGGCTAGGACTGTCACTGTAACGGCTAGGACTGTCACTGTACCGGCTAGGACTGTCACTGTACCGGCTAGGACTGTCACTGTAACGGCTAGGACTGTCACTGTACCGGCTAGGACTGTCACTGTAACGGCTAGGACTGTCACTGTAACGGCTAGGACTGTCACTGTAACGGCTAGGACTGTCACTGTAACGGCTAGTCGGACTGTCACTGTAACGGCTAGGACTGTCACTGTACCGGCTAGGACTGTCAACTGTAACGGCTAGGACTGTCACTGTAACGGCATGGACAGTGTTACTTGGGGTTTCAGTGATGACAATGTTTTGAAGTGTTAAACTCAATTATATCCAATTCAAGATGTCAACCTCGAAATCAGAGTCGATGAGTTCAATATTTGAGAGCAGTTATATATGATGAACACATCAACATATTTGATAAAATAGGCAAACGGTCGACTGATGCAACCAGGGTATTTTTGTTGAAACATAACATTTGATATGAATGTAGATCTAATAATTTTTTCAATGTTCTTGATAATTCATCTTTTATCGTTGAAAGTTGCTAGTGACTCTCATTTGTTAGTCATGGTAATAGTCAGAAAACATTTTTCAATAAAAGAATGTCTATTTTACCAACTTGTATTCTCTGGGCAGAAAGTACACATCTCCAAGCTCACTTTCTCATCAACAGGGACTGCCATCAGAGTATCACTGTAAAATGAAACTTTCAACCTAAAATAGCAAAAAATTTTCAACATAAATTACATTCTTGAAATGTCTTTTCTAAAAATGAAACTTAGAACCTAAAAGAATGAAACATGAAACGTTGAACAAATAATTGCCTCTTGTAAAATTATGTAAAAATAATACAGTATCGATTGATCATGTATCTTTTTGTTTCTGATCCTTTCCATTGATAAGTAAGCATTTCTTCTTTCAGGATCTTTATTTATTCTTTGGGGATCTTATTTGCTCCAGGGGCGGGTAAGCGTGTTCGGCTTCGGATCAAGAGGTCCGGGGTTCGAATCCCGCCAGGGGCACGGCAACTTTGTCTGCAGTTGAGAACTGTTGTAAGGCTGTAAGGTTTGGGTGCAATGCTACACTGAATTCAAGCGTATTACCACCCATGGTTCGCTAGTTCCAGCCGATGCTCGCAGGTTTCACAGCAATGCATTACCACATGGCGTTGCGGACTTTCTCCCTGCCATAATACTAGCAGCCGCAGTATAAGTGAAATACTCTTGAAAGCGGAGTTAAACCCCAACTCAACTCACCTCACCTTATTTGCTTCAATGCATTCTTTGAAGGCATCTTTCATCTGAAATGACAAAATTTAATCATCATTTACATATCTGATATTAATGTATATTAAAACTGATATTTATCATCAATGCTAACTTCATTACCACACATTAACTACCATGATTAAGTTTCTAGTATACTTATTTGAAGGAAATTTTCTAAATGATAATTTTTGCTTTTTCAAACTACAAAAAGGTCACTACCGTTACGAATATCTGTCCTTACCGTTACAAAAAAATAAACTTTGGGGTTAACTGTCCTATTTTAACTTTTTAATTACAATTTTCTTACACCTGAATGTGATCAAATATGACACTAAAACATTTAAATATTTTTTTAATCAATCTATTAAAGTTGATTAGAATTAGTGAAGTACCAAAATGTCACTACCGTTACAGGTATGTCCTTACCGTTACAACAAAAAAAAGATCAAGCTTGGGGGTTAACTACCATTTAAGAAGTACATTATCTAAAAGATAGTTTTAGCTTTTTCAACTGAAATGACATATATGATTCTGCAACACTTATATAAATATAAGTATTCAAATTAGTTTTAAACCCTAACAAAATGCCACAATGTCACTACCGTTACAAATTTTGTCCTAACCGTTACATATAAATCAAACTTTGAGGCTAACTGCCTTATAAGAAGTATATCATCTAAAACATTATTTTATTTTTTACAAATGGAATAAAAATAGATTTCAAAACACTTATATGTGAATTTAAGCATTCAAATTTGTTTAAAAAAATAATACACTGCCAAAATGCCACTACCGTCACAAATATCTGTCCTTACCGTTACAATCCCAAGTATAACGGTTGTGACCGTAGCGGTATGGACAACCTATAGCAAAACCAGTTTTAAAACAATAACTGGTACCCAAAAGTTACTCAGAACATGGTTTGAAGTGATATCCCCATCTGTCTGAGGTACCTGGCATTGTTTGGTTTCAGGTAGATATTAGTTGAATGTGATGGGCACTGTAACGGTAAGGACATTCACAAATCTCATATATAAATTTTTACTTACCTTATCTGTTATAAATTCATAAATAAAAGGTTTTTTCTCTTAATCTTCAACAGCCATGTTGACCTTCTGGCAGTCCTTGCTAAGCTGAAGTAGAATTAGAAGAACGTCCAGGGAGTAATCAGTAATTTTGTCAGTGCTGTAACGGTATAGACATTAAACCTTGTGACAAAGTTTGACATTTAAATAGAAATACTTAAACAATGTAAAAATACATCAAACCAAGTCAAGCATGTAGCTGCAACATCATAAATCATAGTAGCGGGGGGAAATTTTAAGAGAAACGCGGAAAAAGAAAACATTCTGAAAATGTCCACCGACAACTGGAGTTATGACATTTGAAAATAGGATAAAATCGGATGTTTTGGGGGTTAAAAATTATTTTGTTTTTAAACAAATTCACAATTTTATGCCTGTATTGAGTAGAGCAAAATGATATAGATTGGTTATCATAAAAATATTAACTTTTACTTCAGTTTGAAGGATACAGACATATAACATAAATATGCACGAATTTTGAGAATGAATCTTTAAATGAAATGTCACAATGCAGAAAGATTAAACTGTTTTAAGGAAAAAATATTTTCAAGAATGTGTTTGTGGCTTGCAAGTTGTAAGGACATCGAATGATTTGTCTGCGCAGAAGCGGAAGGGCGGGTCGGTGTACTACGCCACGGTGTACGTTGGATGGGGTGAGACCGGAAGTCCTATCATCACGAACGAGGAACAGTTCCTTGTTTCCTGTTCTTTCGGGGAACACGGCGTTGAGAGCTCCGTGGACAAGACCGGCACAGACAGGTAGTATTACTCTGTCAGTTAACGGTTCTGATATGAAAACCACGAATAGTTTCAATCATTACCTACGTAACATCATAATCCATAGTCTGGACAGTCAAAATATCCATTATTTGATTCAAGTTTATTTACTTTTGAAGCTTATTAATGTGCTCATGGCCCCGTGCTATAAATATATAGTATTGTATGTTTGTACTCAGACTGGTGGCCCCGCCCGAGGTGCAGTATAACGGAGGTCCCAACACTACGTCATCTATTCAGCTGCGGATAGTCGACGTGCTGGATGATCCTATAGACGTCGGCCTACCCGTCGGCAAGAAGGTGCAACTCAGGGCTACTAGTGACGGTATCTATATGTGTACTCCTAATCTCACATTCCTAATAAAACGTAAATGTGTCAGGAACGCGCCAATAGACCTGCGAATTGTGATATGCATTTGAGGTAGTGATAGCCTGGATTCGTAAGTTACGAACATGTACTGTCCTCTCCATGCCACAGTATTCCTCCCTGCTTCAAGACGCATTATATAGATCTAAGGCGGGGTTTACACTACGTCCGTTTTTTGGATGCGATGCGTTAAAAATAATCGCATCAGAACGCAACACGTTTTTTTTCAATGAGTTGACATACACTACGTCCGTTTTTTATGCGTTGCGATGCGATGCGAAAAAAATAGAACCTGTTCTATTTTATTCGCATCGCATTCACAATCGCATTGGAATTCCCTATATGACGTCATATTTCATCATCTGAAGGGGTATTTCCCGCACGTGTAGGCAAAGCAGTCATACAAAAAGTATGTCAACAGACTTCTGTACATCAACACATACAAACATACATTTAGACTTGTATACATACACACATGTGTACATATATACATCTGTACCAACATACATACATTTGTACATACAGTACATACATCAGATTCTATATATACAACGTGTACATACACCCATTGTACACACACCTACAGTAATTTCATGCATATAGACATACATACATATACATGTACATACATAACATACGGAACTAAAACAATCGCACTTATGATATTCGCATTAAAGTCGCATGCAAAACGCGTGTAGTGTAAACCCCCAAAATCGCATGCGTCAACGCAATGCGATTTATTCGGACGTAGTGTAAACCCCGCCTAATACGGATATACTGAACGTATACCCGCACCCCTGCTAGATAGCCGTGGAACTCGCAGCTGCCGTCTACATCTCGTCCACACTCTGTTCTGTAGGTGCTGGAGCTACAGTGGGTCTTCACGCCACATCATGTGACGCGATCGGGATCAACAGCAACATCAGATATGCCATACTAAGAGCGGGGTGAGAATAAATATATATACTGCCGGCCAAAAGAAACGCCTACCATATCTTATCAGATTTCGTAAAAACTATATTGAACTGTTAAGCAATATTATAGCATTATGAAGCTGCACCATTTCTGCATAATATATTTAAATTTCAGTAGTTGTATGTCACAAAAGAATGGCGATTGTTGAAATGAGACAACAGAATTGTTAAGTTTTCGATCAGTGCTTGATCAGAAAAAAACATTTTAAACAGATTTTCATACAACCACGAGCAACAAAACACGCACGCAATTGTATTAAAGTGGTGATGACTGTACAGATGTACATGGTTACTGTACGTAAATGAATCAACCAGAAATAAAGCGGTCTTCATTAGGCGTGGTTTTCATGAATGTTATTAACTCGAATCAAAGGAGTGGATACAGGTGTTATATTCAGGAGTGGATACATGTTTTGTATTCAGGAGTGGATACAGGTGTTATATTCAGGACTGGGTACAGGTGTTATATTCAGGAGCGGATACAGGTGTTATATTCAGGAGTGGGTACAGGTGTTATATTCAGGAGTGGATACATGTTTTGTATTCAGGAATGGATACAGGTGTTATATTCATGAGTGGGTACAGGTGTTATATTCAGGAGTGGATACATGTTTTGTATTCAGGAATGGATACAGGTGTTATATTCATGAGTGGGTACAGGTGTTATATTCAGGAGTGGATACATGTTTTGTATTCAGGAATGGATACAGGTGATTTATTCATGAGTGGGTACAGGTGTTATATTCAGGAGTGGATACATGTTTTGTATTCAGGAATGGATACAGGTGTTATATTCATGAGTGGGTACAGGTGTTATATTCAGGAGTGGATACATGTTTTGTATTCAGGAATGGATACAGGTGTTATATTCATGAGTGGGTACAGGTGTTATATTCAGGAGTGGATACATGTTTTGTATTCAGGAATGGATACAGGTGATTTATTCATGAGTGGGTACAGGTGTTATATTCAGGAGTGGATACATGTTTTGTATTCAGGAATGGATACAGGTGATTTATTCATGAGTGGGTACAGGTGTTATATTCATGAGTGGGTACAGGTGTTATATTCAGGAATGGATACAGGTGATTTATTCGGGCAGCAGTGTTTCAGATGCTTTTGTTGTGCAGATGCGGTGATGGGATCGTGTTCCGGAAGAAGGCTGGCTTCACAAGCAAGGGACTAGCAGCATGGAGCCCTTACTTCAGCACCTTCCACATGCTGCGAGACAACAACATCAAGTTCGAGTGTAACTTCACCGTGTGCACAACCAAGTGTGATGGGGTACGTTTCTCTGGGGCACCTTCATATACCGTATCTGAGGGCAGGCACGATATACCAACGTAACATGATTGTCACTACATCTTTCTATCCGTCTGTTTGGCTAATGACAAAGTGTTAGTTGATTTCCACTATATTAGACAAGTTCTACCCATAATGCTACAACTGATCTTTTCCACATCCATATAATGACGATAATGGACCCTGTGTGTTCAATACAACCACTGTCGGAAGAAATGTTGGCTTTTCTTCAGTAGAATTTGAATCATCAGCTTGTTCAATTGCAGAATTCCTGTCGGATGAAGCGACACACGGGATACCTACACCATGGTCAGTATAGCTACATCTATGTATAAGTCTTGTATTGCTTCTTATGATTCTAGAAGTAACTAGAAGGTGCAGACAGTAGCGATAGCCATATGGAAACTTGATTAATTAAATAACAAAATACCTCAAAGTTGGAAATTCTCGCTTCATAAATTCATTGCATGGTGTATTTAGTGATCTCAAGTATTACAACCATTGCATAGTGTATTTAGTGATCTCAAGTATTACAACCATTGCATAGTGTATTTAGTGATCTCAAGTATTACAACCAATGCATAGTGTATTTAGTGATCTCAAGTATTACAACCATTGCATAGTGTATTTAGTGATCTCAAGTATTACAATCATTGCATAGTGTATTTAGTGATCTCAAGTATTACAATCATTGCATAGTGTATTTAGTGATCTCAAGTATTACAACCATTGCCGTGATACGCTTTCAGATGAGAGGAAACCCGTACTAAACGTGGCGACCAGGGAGTATACACTGCTAGTGTCAGATGGTAGATCTCGGGGCGGGCTGATGGGTGCGCGGCCTGGGACTCGAACCAAGACTGAGAGAGCGGCGACCCGGCTACAGGACGAGTTGTCCTGGGGCGTGTCTCTCCTGCTTGCAGTCTTCAGTCTGCTGTGCGTCCTCTCGCTGTCGCTCTCCCTCTACAGTTTTATCCTTGTACATAGGATGTAGATCTGGGCGTTGCCTTCCAATAAATGGTTATGGGTCTGTCTTATTCCTTCCATTATTGTAGTTCTGATATTGCCCTCATGTATTTGATAAATACTGTATTGTGACCAACGTATGAACACATTATATTTGTATCTGGACATGATGACCACAAGCTGACCAGTGTATACTTGGTGTCATGTTCAGATCACAAACCATATGAACAGAGAATATTGGTATCTGATCCACATTCACCATTGGAAAATCATATGACCATCATGTATTGGTATATTTGGATCAACTATCCAGGATATGGCGAAAGCATATCTTTATCTGGGCCAGATATCCAGCCATATTTATGGACACAATTTAGAAGTATATTGACACAATGAATGGTATCTGGGCCAAGGATGACAATAAGATCAATGTTAGTATTCGTGGACAAGTGTTTTATTTCTCTTTTAATAAAATAAAATAAACATTTAGATGTATAAAATATAAAAATAATAACATAATATATAATACACAGCTTTCTTGTAATGACACACGCGGAGGTAACTATGGGCAAGTCTGCAGTGTGGAGTAACATGAGATGTTGACCCACGATCAGGCGCACGTACACGATGGATTGGGCTGGTCCAGTAACGCGAACACTCGTGCTGGTCCACCGCTTCCGCCATACACTTTGAGGACACCAACGAAAATTGTCATTCCTTTCGGGGGCAACTTATCCAGATTGGCAATGTTCTCGAGCCCACATATCTTGTATCTGCCCAGCGTCTGGTGAACGATGAAGTTTGGTGTCCGTCCGTAGTCCGTGGAGGGTGTATCGACTCCGACCACAATAACACGCCTGTAGTTGACCAGCCATCTGACTGTTTGCACGTGCCAACCCGGGTAGCGGAACGTGGTCGAGTTCTCCGTGGTGTTTGTGTTAAAGACCCGGGACCGGTCCGGGTAGCGACTGCCCCAACCCGAATTCATGATCACCACGGCTCCGTCTGGGATGGTTCCATGAATTGCCTCCCACTCGTTGATGTCTGAGAGCTGGACCTGGTAGTCCGGATTTGAGGCCGCCTTGTCTGACACGTCGATCAGAACCCCGGGACCTACCAGCCGGTCTGGGAGAACCTCGTGCACCCGAGGATGTCCCCGGTAGAAGTGGGACGTGGCGTCCAGGTGTGTCCCCCCGTGCTCCGATGTACTGAACCAGTTGCTCTCCATCCTGAAACACACATGTATACGTCTTACTCTTATGGCTATGACTATTGACACTGATCAACTGACAACATTCATATCATCATATAGATCAGGTCAAATGCGAATACAACTAAATTCAAGTGTCAGTGTATCTGAGCATATATCAACACTACACTCAAGTAGTATGAAGAGAAAAGTTGACGTTAATATACAAGATTGCTCTGGGAGAACAACCACCTCGACGTATGCCCAACTGAGTCACAGTTGTCCCTGATGATCTTATAACCAGCTTGACAAGACCTCATTTGAAAGGTAATTTGAACAATAAAACATGTCTTGATGCTAAGGCCTATTGTTAAGAACTCTGAAGTCTTGGCCATGGTTAAGTTTTGCAACAAGATTGCGCTGAGTACAACAATCCCTGCCGTGGGTGATATATAGATAATCAAGCTATCCTCTAAATAAGAGGTTAAATTGTAAAGTATCAATACCCTTGTATGGAAAACTAAGTGTAAATATGAATTGATACTATATACAGCATTCTTCTACTCAAGAGTGGTCGTTGTCAAATTGATATTCTTTATTATTCATAAACTCCACCATTGGCCCTAAAGGTACATGAATAATAATGTTACACATATTAACATTTCCAAGATTGACAAAGGCATCAGAGTTTAATGATTAGTACACAAACTACATAGGGTCTGTTAATGAAAATATATGAAGTATATGGCTGTAGATAAAGCATCTTTTGAAACAATCTAAATACATTTAGATCGACCTTAACATTATTAAATATGTCGATCTAAATTTATTTAGATTGCTTTTGAAAATAATACTTATAAATGTTGCTGTAGTTTCTCCCATTGCGGGAATCTTGAAGATTGGACTAAGTAAAATACTAGTTGTTAATGAACTGTCCCCGCTGGTGTTGGGAGAGTCTCACACCTCTGTATATAGTGGAGTTCAGCAGGTAAGGTACAGAAATTACATATACATTCCGTTTTAGGTACATTGCTCGCCATCGGCATCATTTGGTAATATATAGAAAATTTCACCCAAGGGTGTGACATCAAATATATCAACACGAGTTGATTAAAAGTTAAAAATATCCGAGGATATTTTTACTTTAATCAACGAGTCGCCACCGTCGGCGCGTTTTGTATTGGCTATAACTATTTTTCTAGAAGGTTTTCAGAACTCGTATGCATAACTTCCTCCTTATACCCCTGGGGAATTTTTTTTAACATGTTCACATTCAAGGTCAAAGGTCAAGGTCACGATTCCAAAATCGCTAAAACAAATCCTTGTAAATTATACGATAACTTGAAAAAATATTTGTGATATCAGGCTCTTATTTGGTGTATATCAACTATGGAGAAAGGCCAAGATTTGAAAAAGGTATTTGCTAAATAATAAATAACACTCCTTGATCGATATACAGAGTTCTAAAACGTATGTACATGGTTAAACCATGCGAGCGACCATTTTAATGTGTTCACATTAAATACCAAAACACTAAGAGTAGAGTTTTAATTATGACCCCATGATGGAATGTTCAACCACCATCATGCTGTATGAACTCTCAAAATCGCTGAGACCTACAAATCTACCTCTCTCACTGCAGAGTTCAACAAAATTGTCACTGTACAGATCGCACCTTTCTCTTTCAATTGGGGGCGGGATAGCGCAGTGGTTAGCGCGTTCGGCTTTGGATCAAGAGGTCCGGGGTTCGAATCCCGCCAGGGGCACGGCAACTTTGTCTGCAGTAGAGAACTGTTCTACACGCAGTCAGGTTTGGGTGCAATGCTACACTGAATTTCAGTACAGTACCACCCATGGTTCGCTAGTTCCAGCCGTTGCTCGCAGGTTTCACCGCAATGCATAGCCACATGGCGTTGCGGGCTTTCTCCCTGCCATAATACTGGCAGCCGCGATATAAGTGAAATACTCTTGAAAGCGGCGTTAAACACCAACTCACTCAACACACTCTTTCAATTCGGAAACCCGTTATCGAGGCGAATTGGTCGTGTGGTTAGCTGTTGGTACAGTCAATGCTGGCGACAGTTGCCTTACTCTGAGGGCGTGGGTTCGAATCCCGCATGGGACTCGGCCGGAAAAAGTACAAGAAGTGGTACTATTGAAGGTAGTGTTATCCCAAATGTAACCATGTTACAATACACGAGTGACAAATACAACTGAAGATACATTATGTCTTCAGAAGCCAACTAAACTACAATAGAATTTCAAAACATTATCTGTTCATATTTCCGAGAAACACACGTTTTAGAAATCATCATTTTCGAATCTCCGAGAGTCAAAAAGGCCTTCTTTGGCTTGTTTTATGACGTCTAGTGTAGTAAAGACGCGTCAACAAATTGAAGTCCAAGCATGTTATTTATCGACAACATCTTTTTTTAAACACAATTTCTACATATTATGCATTTTTAAGTTAAAAGCCAAACATTCTTACCAAAACAATTTTGAAAAAGCGAAAAAACATCCCAAGTGTATTTGAACATACACCAAAATAAAAGTATTAAACTCTGATGTATGTCATTGCGGATACCTCTTTATAAGTCACGTCCCTATAAAAAGCATTCATATTTGACTTTCGCCGGCAGCAGTATTTCGTTGTTTTTTTACTGTACATAAAATGCTGACGTTTCTTTTGCGGTTGAGTGTATTGTAACGGTTTTAGGAGGTAGAAGGTTATAAATGAGATAAGTTTGGTGGAGGATTGTGAAGAATGAAGGTTATAAATGAAAGATGTTGGCTTGAGGTTATAAATGAAAGATGTTGGCTAGAGGTTTAACATCGGCAGCAAAAGAGAGATGTTGGCTAGGGTTATAAATGAGAGATGTCAGCTTGAGGTTATAAATGAAAGATGTTGGCTTGAGGTTATAAATGAAAGATGTCGGTTAGAGGTTATAAATGAACGATGTTGGCTAAATAGAGGTTTAACATCGGCAGCAAAAGAGAGATGTCGGCTAGAGGTTTAACATCGGCAGCAAAAGAGATGTTGGCTAGAGTTATAAATGAGAGATGTCGGCTAGAGGTTATAAATGAAAGATGTTGGCTAGAGGTTTAACATCGGCAGCAAAAGAGAGATGTTGGCTAGGGTTATAAATGAGATGTCGGCTAGAGGTTATACATGAAAGATGTTGGCTAGAGGTTTAACATCGGCAGCAAAAGAGATGTTGGCTAGGGTTATAAATGAGATGTTTTCTGGAGTGTTATGCATGAGAGATGTTGGCTAAAGGTTATAAATGTAAGTTGTTGGACCGATGGTTGTAAATGAGAGATGTGGACAGAGGGTTATGAAGGAGATATGTTTAGTAAAGGCTTACCGTGGAGATATGTTAAGGTTAATCACCCTCACGAGGTAGTTATTGAAATCAACTACCGTTGTGAGGGTGATTAAACGCCTTACAACACGTGGGCATACTTATTTATTACGCTTGTAGCTTATTAGGTGTGATTAAAAGCATCAACAAAAGTATAGTTTCATTATTTCTTATTAAATAACCTGACCTAGGTCAGTTATTTTTCCCGCCCCATCATACAGTACATCTAAACGCAACACTCAGCGACCACGTGGTAACAACTAGCGGAAACGCACGGGATTCTCGTGCAAGATTGTCAACACATTGTACTGAGGTGTGGCAAGGTGCATTTGGATTCAGAAGAAGATATGGTGAGGTCGTCGCAGGACATGGAAGTAGAATGGCAGGTAAAGAGAGTGGAAATTCCAAAGAGCGACGATAATCCAAGTTTTCATAATTCTTATTTAGATGTATGACAGAGTGGCATATGCTATTCCAGAAAATACCCTGAAGAAAGACAAAAGAGCTTGGACAAAGACATAAATAAAAGGTGAGCACCACTGCAGTATGTAAATGTTTGTGAAGTTCGAATTAAACATTCACAAAACAGTACGTTTTACAATTCGTTATGTTATACATGTAAGCAAGAAAATCAAGTATTTCCCGCTGTAGTGCCCTGTATATTATAATATTGCCCTGTGTCGCTAAACAACTCTCTACCGTATTTTTATTTATTTAAACTGTTGTGTTGTTGGGGGTCACATATTCCAAACGTTATAAATGGTGTAATTTACCCAGTACCGACTGTTACCGAAAACTACCATTATGATGATAGTCGCCTTAGTCAGTTAGTATGTTGAGGATATGAAGGCAAAACTCATATCTGATCGAAATCCGGACAATGTACCGCGATTGACTCGCGACACATTTTGGAATGTTATGTTGAACAGACAAAGACTTAAGTTTGGTTTCATATCGTTAAACAGGTTGGGGAAACCCTGAAATCGGCGTATAATACGTCAATCGGCGTATAATACATCAATCGGCGTATAGAACCATACGTCGATCGGCGTATTCTGAAGATTTTGGCCAGATGATTAACGTACGCCGTTTTCCGAGTATTCGGCAAGTGCCTAATCAAACACGCCGTTTAGCACGATGCCGATTATATGCAAGTTTTCACTTGAAACCCTCGAATTATTGACTTTGAATGCAATAAACATCACCACGGTACAGTTCTAAAGTATTCAAAAGCGAAATAACAACACAAAAACAACCCTAACTAGACTAAAACTCACACGACCTGCAACACGAACTTTTCATCGTCTTGTCCTCTCAAAACCGGAACTTGTACTAGTCGATAAATTAGCGTATTTGATTTGCAATTAAAAAATTAGTCAGTTTCGCTTGAAAAGTATGGTGGCCGAGAATTAAATGCTGCCACCATCTTTGCGGAAGTTTGACGTCACCTTTGCCATGCATTTTTGCATTGTTGTCGTAGTTATGACGTCAAACTTCCGCAAAGATGGTGGCAGCATTTAATTCTCGGCCACCATACTTTCCAAGCGAAACTGACTAATTTTTTAATTGCAAATCAAATACGCTAATTTATCGACTAGTACAAGTTCCGGTTTTGAGAGGACAAGACGATGAAAAGTTCGTGTTGCAGGTCGTGTGAGTTTTAGATAGTTAGGGTTGTTTTTGTGTTGTTATTTCGCTTTTGAATACTTTAGAACTGTACCGTGGTGATGTTTATTGCATTCAAAGTCAATAATTCGAGGGTTTCAAGTGAAAACTTGCATATAATCGGCATCGTGCTAAACGGCGTGTTTGATTAGGCACTTGCCGAATACTCGGAAAACGGCGTACGTTAATCATCTGGCCAAAATCTTCAGAATACGCCGATCGACGTATGGTTCTATACGCCGATTGATGTATTATACGCCGATTGACGTATTATACGCCGATTTCAGGGTTTCCCCAACCTGTTAAATAGGCCCTTAACGACCGTGTATGTAAATGGGACGTGTAGTTTCGGTTTTCTGCAAGTTGAGTGAAAAGTATTTGTACTGTAAACATTTGCGTACATTTCTATCTAGTTTTGGCGCATTTTGAACAGTTTAAATTATACGTTTAGGAAAAAGTAAAAAGTAAATGTTCGTAATACATGAATAGGCCTACATTTAAATGTCCAAGTGCACCTTTTCATTTTAATTTAGATTTGAATGTGTTAATGTTTCGATATTTATTGACTAAAGTTGACTTTTTCCTGCTCTTTTTCAGTTCTGTGAACCTATTTGAAAACAGATTACGAGGAACGAAGACCCGTCTGTGCTATATACACAGTGGAACAAGATCGCGGCCAAGTCACATGAAAATGTCAAAAAGCAAACATGTAATTTGAAAACGGTGGTTTACTTCAATTAAAATGGTTCAAATGTGTGTTGTGTGTTTTCTTAAGTCAGTATTGCCATATTTTAACTTTCATTTATGCTCAGGCGCCAGAATGTTATCCATGGTATGTTGAGAGGCAATGTCCAAGATCAATGGTCATACCTTACAACTGTATTTGTTGAGGTAGGTTATATACAAACGGAAGGTAGTTATTTCGAGGTAGTTTTCAAAATTCAGAAAACCATCTGACATTGGGAATTTTCGAATATTGACTAGAGGCGAAGCCGAGAGGCAATATTCGAAAATTGCCAATGTGTAATTTTCGAGGGAAGATACCAAGTTCGAGGCGAAGCCGAGAACGCACGGTATCTGCCCGAGAGTTTTAAACAATGTTTTGGCAAAGATATAACCGCCTTCAAATAACTACCTCGGACGCGTACACAAAAAGAAAACCTACCTCAACACAAGCAGATAACCTAGGTTAGAGTCGGTTATCCAGAAAAAAGACTCGTTAGAACAAAGGAAATAACTTTCCCTAGTGGTGTAAGTTGAGTAAAGGCTTACCGTGGAGATATGTTTAGTAAAGGCTTACCGTGGAGATATGTTTAGTAAAGGCTTACCGTGGAGATATGTTGAGTAAAGGCTTATCGTGGAGATATGTTGAGTAAAGGCTTATCGTGGAGATATGTTTAGTAAAGGCTTACCACGGAGCGATGTCTGGTAGAGGTCCCCTGTTGAGGATAGAGAAGTTGAAGCGCGGCACGCCAGGCCAATAGATGGTCTGATCTCCCCTCGTGTAGCTCAGGTCCACAACACGCACCTGGCCACGGCTCCAACCAATCAACAGCAGGACCACGCCCACATTCACAATATGTGACGTCATGGCTGCCAACAGACCACAAATGTTAGAATTGGGATCAGACCTCCCTAGTATATTCTATTAGATGTGCTGGGATTGGCTACCCATGGTTACAGTATGGTCAATTGGTCTGCTACTCTTGCAGAACGTCTTGAATATTGCTAGTGGTTATAAGCAAAATTAATACATAGTTTGATTGTCTTGACACCATGATAGGATAAACAACTTTGGTAAAAGCTTCCTAGATTTATGTTACACCTTGAATGTTCACATTGTGACCGCGCTGTGGTAAAGATCAGGACATTTCATATTTTACTGCATTATAGGTAAGAATGGTATCAGCATTGTGTACTAGATTATCTCATCGCCAGTGATAATTACAAATTAATTGTAAAAAGGAATACAAAAAATGTGTTTTATAAATGGAGAAAGTCAATAAAAAAGAGAAATTGTGGTATAAACGTTTGTTTTTCAGTAATTGTTTATCTTGGACAATGCATGCTAATTACGCTTGCCAATAAGCTCAAAGGTGATGATTGGTATCTTTAAACATCTACATGTTCTGGGAGACATAAACAAATATCATATTTTGAGATATTTGATGCAAACATTAAACCGATTATATCGTATGGAACTGTTATCTGTTGTTTTAATTATTTCAAGGATATTGAAAGAGTTTAATTGTAAGCATGTAAAGAATATATTGCTGTGAAATACAGCACGATGAACATACATCGGTTATCTACTGCATTCTCCATAAACCGGTATCTATTTACAAGTATAAAAGCGATAACATATTGGTTAAACCTATTGAAGATACCTTTGTATCGACAACCAAACAACTATTACAATATGATAATGCTATGTGATAAGAATGGTGACACTGATTGGGTTACTTCCGTTAGAAATTTCTTATTCTCAAAGGTTTTGGTTTTGTGTGGATAAATCAATATGTTGACTCAGATGATGACTTTTTAACTAACGGGGAGATCACAAGATATTGATTTACAAGAATGGTATTAAAATAATCACTTTCCAGTAATTGACCTTGTCAAGTCTCCATAATTGGATGATGTAAGCCTTGACGCATGTTCTTAAGGTTTCCGTTGTAGGAAATCGGAGCCCATTATGCATTTCAGTAGCAGCGCTCCGCTGTCTCAGCACGACGAAGTGAGGAAAATACTGCAAGGCTTAAAGGCGCTGTAGCACGTTTTTTTGCTGAAATAAGTCGATGAAATGTATTTGAAAAATAATGTCAACAATAGTTAAACACCCTTCTCTCTTCGGAAAATCAAGTTGCAAATGAGTGTACATGGTTCCGTTAAGCCATGGGAATTTTTTTTGTCATTCGAATATAATAAAATGTGTTCACAATAAAATGGCCGCCATGCAATTTTGGCTTTATACGCAACACCGTTATTACCACTACGGATCATTGGTTTGTGTAATAAGATGCTTTACCCTCTATAGTAAATATAAATGACATAAACAATCATTATAAATGAGAAATTTGAAAAAATAAAATTTGCAAAAAACGTGCTACAGCGCCTTTAAATCAGCCAATTATGGAGACTGGTAAGAGTTATGCTTTGAGAAAGGATGTTGGTAAGTGGCTTTATTATAAGATGTTTAACTGTGTTTAACTTGAGTCAGAATTTATTTTTCATGTATAAATGTTGCAAAAGTTTAGTAGTTAACGTAGATGTAGACAAATATGTTTCTCATATGATTTATTTGCCGAAAATGAAAGGTCAAATCAGTCCGAAGGAAATCTCGAATTTGCAGACTTTGTAATGTTAACCAAATAAATTATGAAGTTGTTCGGAGGACACTGCCCTTCCCGTAGCGACATAATCATGGGGGAAACTGCATCTTGTTTTTTTCATAACTGGTTACAGAATATACATCACTGTTGTCGAGACTTGAACAGAATGTGTAAATGGATTTTTAAAAATAGTAAATAACACGAGAGCATATATGAGAGTCAAAACGTAAGAAAGTACAAACAAACCTGAGACCTTGTCAGTTGAAGTCGATACTCGGGGAGTCTTCTCGTCCTGTCAGTCGTCTCCGCGCTTTTATCCGTCTGACCACAACCATACATAGGCGGAAGTGGCCATCAAAGTTTCTGTACAATGAAACCTCACGTAATGTCACAAGGAAACTAATGATCATCTTCCGCTAATTGGCTAGTACTCGAACTTAAGAGAAGCTACGCCTTAATGTCCCTTTGTGGTCCACGGGGATGGTGAGGCCGACCTTGGTCGTCACGAGATCGGCTGGGAGTGAGGGTTTATCTAACCCTCTCAGGCCTCTAATTGTCACCTCTCTGTAATATATTCTACTCAAGGGTTTTTTTTATAACAGAGGAGATACGGACTGGAGATCAACTGAGGTGATTAAAATGCATAGTTTTCAGCTTTTTGGTGACCTTGACATTATTCTAAAGGTCTCAGCGGAACTTTGAATTTTCGACATGTTAATGTACATGTATATAGCTTGTCAGCGGGATATATCAAGAACCATTCACCGGAATTTCATCATATCCTACAGAAAGCACCTCCTAGTGAAGACAAAGGGCTGATTAGATATTTGTGATCTTGACATTATTTCAAGGTTACAGCAGAACTTTGAGTTTGTCGACATGTTAAGCTTGTCGGGGGAATCGATATCACAAGATTTGTTCATTGGATTCTCATCATTATCTTACCCCAGTAGTTCTTTTAGGGAGTTTGCTGATCTTGAGAATTTTGAAGTATTAATTTGCGGCGGGAGATCATGTCACCTTAGTGAAAACTACTTGTTATATTTGGCATGAATGGTAGACTTAAATGATATAACAGAATCAGTATTCCTAATTTCTAAGGGAAAGCTATTCCATCATTTAATTGATGATGGAATAAAAGATGATGTTGAATACTTCAGTCGCGTACAAGGTTGGTTGAAATTATTAGAATATTTTTTATTGATAACATGTCCGGTTGCCTCCTAAGGTGAAATCAAATCCTGAAGAAAAACGGGTGCAAGATCTTTCTATATTTTATAAAACAATGCCAATTTGTATTTCCTCCTTCTCTCAGAGTGAGTGAGTGAGTTGTTGCTTAACGCCACTTGGGCAATATTGCAGCCATTAGCGGCGATCCTTCTCTCAGAAAGTAAATCTCATCCCGTTTCATAGTACAAAGAAATGGAAGAGGCATATCTTGGAAGACCTGTAACTGTGCGGGCCGCTTCAAGTTGAAGTTTTTTTTCTAATTTGTTAGCTTGTTCAGTCAAGCAACCATCCCATATGTCACAAGCATACTCGAAATGGGGTCTTATAAACACAGTATATATTTTTATAATACTTTTATCAAGGGCTTGATTTTGATCAGGTGTGTCTGTATATATATCTCAGGATTTCTCTATATTAATTGACAGGTAAGTGAAAAACTTGTAATATCCGCTCAGTATATAGGTTTTACCACCTATTTTGAATTTTAGTACGACTTGAGGTTTTACCAACAGTTGAATTGTAAAAACCCCAACAGGTTAGAGTTCTACCTTAAGTAAGACCCTGTATCTAATTGCATCTCAAAATTATATACATCATATAAGTTCTTATTCCTTATGATTTTGGTAATTGATTCCCCAAGTTTCCGAGTTTAAAATGTTCATAGCCGAAACTGATGGATTCGAACAGCAGCGTTCACTCTGTCGTCAAAGACTTACATATAGATTGATATCTATTATGCTCTCCTAGAGCTTGAATGATGTTTGCTTTACGGTTGGACCACCTGTTTTAACACATTTAAATCATTACGCTAGCGGTTGTCTTGAACATCCATGACAGTATATAGGTCAGAGAAAACATCGCAGTTTTACATTGTTTCGGGTTTTGATGTGGCTGGTGACCTTGCGTATGGCAACTGCTTTCCGTTTCTTATGACGTGTGAACACTCAGACAACCAGCTTGGAGGCAGTGTTCAGGATGTATTTTAGCTGTAGGTTAAAACCTATGCTTCATAGCACATCAGTCGCTATGAAAGCGAGCTTAGGATTTACATCTTATGGACTTGCACCCCCTTGAAAACCTTGCTCAATGTAACTGGCTGAAAACACCAACCGACAGTGATCTACAATAGTGACTGAGTGGGGTAACATTTACATTGGTGAAACGCCACCACACACATCAATAATCAGCTTCAAACTTCAACAAACCTGCCTCCCTGCAAAATCATAACTCATGCCAGTCTTCATCACTGGCTAATTTAAGTCTTGCTCTACCGGTACTTCCTTAATTTTTCTATCCCAGCATAGCAGAACGCATTACGAAATTTAGATGCAGTGCGGCGCTACACTGGTATAGAAAAGATAAGGAAATACGACAAAGCTTAAATTACCCGGTGAGAGAGACAGGGGCAAGTTATCCACCACTGTCAGCTTTATATAAAACTTTAGGTGCAACTGAAAACAAAGTCATGATTTCTGAAAAATGTTTATATTGATATTGTTAAATATATACCGATGATAAAACATATACATATTTGCCTATTTTAATCAGGTGAAACAAACATAATTATCATAAAGATATAAAATTATTGTTCTTGATGGTTTAGAAGTATTTTTCTAAAGAGTAATATTTCTAAAGAAAATCACATTTGGAAATGTAACCAACACTTAGATTGGTAGTAAACTATTAAAATAGTAAAATATGCATAATAAATCTGTAATTAAAATGTATCATGTATATCCATATACACTAATACTCTCACATCTGCAATATATGTATGTATGTATGTATGTATGTACATTGCACTGAAACCAAAATGATTATAAACAGTTCTGAATAGTCAAGTTGAAAAGCCGCTGATGGGATTCAAATTGCAGATATTTTGATCCAAAGCAGAACACATTAACCAGTGTGTTATCTTGACCCAACTTTAAATTGTTAGTTTCATCCAGTCAGTTGGAGAATAATGTGTATAAGTTTACGAAATTCTTCATCAAGTCACTTAAGGTTTAGATACAGAACAACATACTTTTCAAACTAAATTGGGATACTAAGGTTTACATACTACTTGAGATTCTGATTGATGCAATCCGACTTAGAATTATTTCTAGGAACTTCCTTGTAGTCCATGTTTAAAAAGTTGAAATGGACAAAATCACTGTGAGATATCACATATATCGAACCATCGTGAAATCATTCCCACAAAATGACTTCTGAAAACTACTGTACTAGTAGTTACTTGAGGGTTCAATTCATCTGAAGAATAAAGCTGGAATTCCATGTGTTCGTATTCATGCGTGTTATGTAAGTCGTGATGCGTATTGGCAGTTTCCATATGTGCGTGAATGGACCGCGTGAATAACGTATACACATTGCAGCGTGATTATCTAATTTGACCTTTTTGTATAATGACCCGAGATGACTATGTCGAATAACAAGAGTCTTCAGACAGAACTTGAGATTGAAGAAGATATATTTCTAATTGTTGGATTTTTTATATTGTTATTTAAGGAGAGAAAACAAATTTGCTGGTTTTAAGGGTATCTTTATAATCCTTCCTTGTGGAATCATAAAGAGATGGATTTTCAAATTTTCAAGAATTTAGTCAGGTATAAAATTGCGAGACAAGTCGACACGTGCAGTTTGTTTGGAAAACCACGTGGTCTGTGATAGGAAAACCCCAGGGAATCCCCAATTTTGGTATCCGTATAGACGCGTTTTGCGTATTCGGACACTCTTGTGAGTGTCCTGGGGAACACATACTACGCCCTGCGCATCACGCTTTACGCAGTACGTGTTCATGGAATCAACTACTACCATTTTAGTTCAAAGTGTTAAATACGCATTACGTACTACGCAGTACGCAGACATGGAATCCCAGCCTAAGAGAGATGGATCAAATTATCTTTTGTGAAAGTGTCAATGAAATGACAAGGATATCTTGAACTAAGACGGTGATACCGTTTTTGGTCTTGGATTTGATGCAAGAATTTTCATCTTGTCGATATTCTAGTTCTTAGTATCAAATGCGTTAGATTTTCAGTTTCATTCAATCAAAAATAGAGCCATGGGCTCTGTAGCTCATCAGGGTTTATATTGTTTAATGATGAAGACTGAAATAGATTTTTAGGTCATGGCTTGAGGTCCTTATTTGAGGCATCACAGGGTCTCCAAATCTAAAATTTAGAATCCCCATTGGCTAAAGAGTCTGTACACAATATTACAGCCTTCTAGGTACATTTGTTCTGGAGTAGATGAAAATAGGTTTTTAAGGAAGTGAACCCTGTGACCCCAAATAGGGTCACAGGGTCACGAAATCTACAATTTAGAATCCCCATTGGCTAAGGAGTCTGCACACAATTTTTCAGCTCTCTAGACCTTTTGGAACTGGAGAAGAAGATGAAAATAGGTTTTTAAGGATGTGACCCCTGTGACCCCATTTTGGGTCATGGGGTCACAAGATCTACAATTTAGAATCCCATTGGTCAAGGAGTCTGCATACAACTTTTCATTTCTCTAGACCTTTTGGAACTGGAGAAGATGAAAATAGGTTTTTAACGATGTGACCCCAGTGACCCCATTTTGGGTCATGAGGTCACGAAATCTACAATTTAGAATCCGCATTGGCCAAGGAGTCTTCACACAACGTTTCAGCTCTCTAGACCTTTTGGAACTTGAGAAGAAGATGAAAATAGGTTTTTAATGATGTGACCCCAGTGACCCCATTTGGGGTCACAGGGTCACGAAATCTACAATTTAGAATCCCCATGGGCCAAGGAGTCTGCACATAAAATTTCAGCTCTGTGGAGTCATTGGTTCTGGAGAAGAAGTCGAAAAAGCGAAAAGTTTACGGACGGATGGACGGACGGATGGACGGACGGACGGACGCCGGACGCCATGCCATGCCATAAGCCCATCGGGCCTTTCAGGCCTGATGAGCTAATGATTCGCATTTAAGAAAGAATTGACATGCAACCAATTCTGAACGTTGTTAAAATCATGGACTGCATTTCTTAACACACATGCAGATAAAATATTGCTTGATTAAATATTCAATCAGTATCTACATGTACATATTGTGCAAATTAATAAAACAAAACACATAACATTCATATCTTCAACAAACAATTATCGAGGTACAATAAAGTTTACAAATATGTTAACAAATTCTAAAATAGTTTTTATCACAAATCAACCAATAAAATTGAATAATGAAGTAAGCATAATAAATATTAAATACAGAAAAAACTTCAAGAAATAACAGTTACATGAGAAAGTTGACAACAAACAACCATTGCTATATTGATTCCTAACCTTATCCTCGGTCTACTGTTATGATTTGAAGTCAAAATGTGACTGCTTCTGCTGAAATAAGGGATAACATCTTTCAGTTCACTGTAACTACCACCATTAGATTCAGAGGAAAACAGCACATAAATAGTTTCATATGAAGTTGAGGAACCCTGAGAATATTTCATCACTTCGGTTACCCTGAGCTCAAGGAGAATAAACATGACTTGACAAATAGCACCCTGCTCCATCAAGGTATTTATATTCACATGGCTGCAACATTCCCTGATTGTACAAACATGTGGCCTTGTTTCATTCAAGGTGTTCTTCATATAGACTTATATTGTCAGCAAATAAATGTTGTGATCTTCAATTTGATGATTGTTCAGTCTTCTCATTCAAGTTCTGGCAATACTCATGATTTAAACTCATTTTATTGGCTGGGTACTTAAGCGTGTAATGAGCCAAACTGTGGTTATACAATCAGAGTACTGTTGGAGTTGTGCAGATACATGTTAAACCCAGATGGAACAGAATGGACAAATATCATTAACAATGCAAAAGATGACAAGTAGTGTAATTAATAAATCCTGAGGACTGTTCCACACTAATCATAGAACCTGATCAATTGTTAGATCATTTTTCACATCGACCAAGGATTGGTGAATGAAACATGTCCTTGTTGATGTGAGGATCACACACACACACACACCTACAGAAGAATGTTATTTGACTTATTTCTAGAACAATAACTAAAAGCTGCACAATTCACATCTTGGCCCAGTGAAAGACCAGGGCATAGAAGACGGTGGCACACGACTCTCTGCGTTTGGAGGCAGGTCGACCAGAGCGGTGTAACTCACAGGAGTAGCTGCAGTTTCCAATGTGATGATAGACAGCAACAAATCCTCGCTCCTCAAGATTAGTCTTGATGGCACGGATGTATTCCTCCGCGCTGACGTCAGCTACCTGGCGCCAAGGATGCAGCTGAACATGCACAGTCTGAGAGAGTTTGGGACACACGCACTCATGCTTCAGGTCATAGTCCTCACTCTTGGGTCGAGGCTCCTTCTCCAGAGCAGAGATGACCACCGTGCTGGATGCGTAACTCTTGTGGAGGCTGTCATGGTTTGATGCCTGGTGCAGGATTTCATTCAGAACCTTGTTAAACCCATCCAGGCGCGAGTAGAACTTGTCTCGCATCAACTTGGCCATGATGCAAGGTTGCAATGAGAGTTCATGCACTAAGTCAGTGAGGCCAAAATAGATGGCATCTTTATAGACCTTTTCCATAACAGACACTGGTGGAAGTTCATTAAGCCTGAGATATCGGAGGATATGTTCGAACGAGTCTCCGTCCGCATCGATGAAGAAGCGACCATTCTTGTCTCGCAGACACTGGAAGTTGCCGCTGAACATGGCGCCGAGCATGGTGTCCTGGTGCTTGGTGAGGGTCAGGAGCGTGGTACTGAAGTGTCGCCCGCCCACATTCAGGTCTATGATGGCTGGGAACTGTCATAACAATGCGATTAGTACAATACTTAAACAAAGCTTGAACACAACATGTTTTTTATAAAATGATTTCTGATTTGGTTTTTGACAAAGAAATTATAGATAGAGTATGATTATATATTCAACTTGTGTGTCAATTCAATAGACTAGTTTAAAGAGGGAACACATTTAGAAAGCCTTTATATTTCAAATATCTTGAGTAAAGATTGTTAGGTCAGAATTACAATTAGACTGTTTGCAAAGTAAAACAAATCTAAATGAAACATCAAATGTAAAAACTTTTACTTTTACTGAAAGATAGATTCC